>OW121689.1:1275277-2550554 GCA_933228735.2 Amblyteles armatorius | reverse complement strand
AGAAAATCGCCGGTGCGTTCCCGTGGGATCGGGAAAGGATCGAGGGTGCGAATATTGATTCCCGACCCCCTCCCCCTCCTCCGTTACGTTATCCATCGCTAGAGCCTTTTATTTTTCTTCATCCTCCCATTTTTCGATCGCCCCTCGATGTTTCCCTCGCTCCCATCCGGCCAAAGCTCTCGGCCCTCTTTTTCCCATCCGCGTCCCCCGCCAACCACCGATCATCGGCAACCGCCTCTTTCCTCGGGTCAAATTTGCTCGATTCACGTTTATTACTGTATTACGCTCCGACCGCGCTCTCTTCTCTTCGCGGCGGAGAGCTTGGACCGTTGACCGGTCATATCTTATGTACGGCACGCCACCGTCGTCCGCAGGGTTGGAACGGCCACCGTCGCACTCGGGAACAACGTTAAACGCCGAGAGAACGAGAGAGTCCGACGCGGAGGGACACGCGGCGGTGGCGAACGTTTGGTATTCGGTACCGAGCGCTCGCCACTTTCGTGCGGATCTGACCCTGCTACGTGATCCGCCGACAACCTACGTGGTCCACGTAGCTCTCTCACGCGCACCTTCGAGCTCTCCTCTCCACACTTATAGTTTTTTTTTTTTTTTTTTTTTATTCTTCACCTCTTGCATCGTCGTGTCACACGGAGTACGAGAAGAGTCTTCGCACCGGTTGCTCTGTAAAAGTATTACCGATCGCCCGGACCTCTCGGGTCTTATCGCTTCGGGTACGATAATGGCTTATTGCACCGCATCGGAGACCAGACCAGCTCGCCCGGTACCTGTTTCGCGGTGATTCAAGCATTTTTCATCGGTGACGCGGATACCGATCGGAGTACGAAACCGCTGCGAGAGAGACTCGATCTCTCTCGGTCGCCGCGCAGCGGGGCAAGAAGCCGCCGATAAAACTCTCGTGATAGCGTCAATATCTCGGGTACACTTTTACGGTTTCTCGAGTAGGTAAACGGCGAGTATTCTTGTCTAATCTGGAGGCTAAACGAGCCTTCTCGCGAACGATTATGGTGTCCGAGAGGGCGTTTATTGAGTCGCAAGAGACTCGTCCCCGGTGCGGATCGTCGATTTTCTCGGCCGGCGATGCGTCCGCGGCTCCGTTTAACCCGTGAGCCCGCCGTTGCCGGGTCCCGGGTGGCGAGGATGCAAAATGGTACCGCGCTCGTCGACCCCGTTAACGCTCACCAAGATACTCTCGCGCCGGCTTGGTGCGAACCATCGGCAACCGTACGGACCGAACGGCGGTGCCTCGCGTTTCGCTTGCATAAAACCGGTTGATCGCTCGCGCGCGTTATGGACCGAGTTATTCGCCCCGTGACGGAATAAACAGTGCTAATTGTACGATAAATTGTGAGGCTAAGGATCGCTCGACGGGCGATCCTCGAAGCTCGCGGCGAGCGAGGAGGTTCCCTCCCGGAGGAGGGAACCGATCTCCGGGTCCGGCGCGCCGAGACCGACTTCGATGCTGCTTCCTCCGGGTCCTCCTTTTTTTTTTAATCATTTTTATTACCGTCAGAATGTCGATGTCTTTTATTTTATTTTGATTTTCTTTTCTTCGAATATAATTCTCCGATGAGGCGTCCCGGTCGTATGTGCGGGAACGGCGAGCCCGTACCATTGAGATAAGAGAATCGTTATTCGTTTTCGGTAACGGTCAATTCGACGCGCCTGGCCAGTCCATTTGGCGAATTTTGCGAGATCGATAATGTAATAGTAGTCAAGATGCGGTGCCGGTTTCGGCGAGGGGGAGTTATTGTCCATCGTGAAAGTTTCGAACCACGGAGGCGAGCACGAGCAGAGTGTTACCTTAATTTTTTCGATGGAAAAATAAGTCGGTGAATCGCTCGGGGTATCTCGACTCCGATCTCGACATTCGTTCGGGATAACGGGCCGCAATTTTGGGTATCTTAAAAGTGTCCCGGTCAACATAATCCTCCTTCCCCGTTGCCCCCGCCGAAGCGATTATTACTTCGGGAATGGGTTATTATTATTATTATTGTTATTATTATTATTGAACGACAAAAGTGGATTGCAAAAAAATTAATGAAAATAAACACGTCGGTAGCGAATACGGGCAGCGAGGCGATGCATCCACACTCTCGATGCCGTCGCGAGTGTTTCTTTCTCCGGTCGGGCGGTGGGCAACCCGATAGGACGGGTGCAACGCCGAGGGCAAAAATAAATAAATCGAACGAACGGTAAGGGTAAAGAGAGTCGATGGCATTGGATTACGAAAGGGCCCGAATCAAGATCCGTTTCATTTTATGAACTATCAAAGCGTCTCAGCGGTAAGGGCGGCTCCGTTTGTGATCGAGCTCTGGAATCCGAGTGCGGGGCCCTTAAACGGAGAGAGCCCCGAGAGTCCCGCGAATCGCCGCCCGGCATACGCGTCGTTCACCGGGCTTAGCTACAACAACCATACATCTTCGATATAGCTGTATATACATATATACTCTGTATATCTGTATAGACAGTAAAGAAGATTTGTACATTCAACAAACCTTTTTTTCCACAATTTTTTCGTTGTTAATTTTACAAAAAATATTCGTAAAATTGACAGACATTTTTGTGAAATGGACAAGATTTTTTTTTGTAAAATTAACAGGAAAATAATTGTGGACGCTTGTTGACAAGAAACGTTGGTACCTATTTTACTGTGTATATGTGTGCTCCGCTCGATGTCGAGGTAGAGCGCGTGCGTGCACCTCGAAAACTGACAGCCGGTCGGAAAATGAGATTTTCAAACCGGAAGAGACTTCTTTCCGATGTGGCGTAACTTGTACGGCTAGCGTAGAGCTCTTCAGCCTCCTCAACGAAACAGTGCCGACTTTCTTCCAGAGATCGACGGAGTCGACCGCGGAATGAAGCAATGCATCTCTTCGTAACGAAAGATGTCGGTGATGCGTGACGACAATGAGAAGATACCTGCGATGTCGCGCGCGATGCTTCCCTAAAGACGGATGACGGGAGGACGAAGGGAATGAGTGTCCCTCCTCCGCGATGGTGCCAAAGTTATGCGACTCTTCTTGCAGCCCGAGGCTTCTTCAACTTCGGTGGATATTATCCCCGAAGCTCTTCCCGAGCATAAGTCTCATCCGCTCCTCGGTGCTGCTCCTCCGCCTCGTTCACCGACGAATGCCGAGGTATTCCCTCCCTCTTGCCTTTAAAAGGACCACAGCATGACGACGCTATTCTATATACAGCTAACACGCACGTGAGAGCATCTCAATGCGCGCAAGAGCACAGCGAAGCGGCACCAGAATCGAATCCCAAATATGCCCAATTAGCCCCCGCTGACGTAACAAGTAGATAAACAACATCGAATCCGAGATCCGCGGTGAGATCACAGGAGAGCGTACTCGCGGGTATGTTTTTTTTTTTTTTTCAAATTTATTTGTCTAATTTTTTTATACATATTCTGCGCTGCCCGGTGCGCGCAAAGCGCCGCGTGCCTCGCGTTGCGCACCCGAAAAGAATCGGACGGTCTCGAATCCACCGAGCGAGCGATAGCATTTTAAGGGACGATTTAGTCACTCGTCCGTCACGCCGAAGATTTCACGGTGTGCCCGATGCCGCCGAGAGCCCCGCGTGGTCCGCCGACTCTTCTCCTTCTTCTTTTTCTTCCTCAACGTCCTCTCGCGATCGTAATGCGCCGATAGACGAAGCACGCCGGGGGAAGTCGAATAATCCGCGAGACACGAACCGCGACTCGAGAACACTCGGCACCGAGAGACCTCGCTCTCATCCTTATGGCTGGATGAGGGAGTTTTTTTTTCTTTTTTTTTTTTTTATACGCTCGGTAGTCGGGACACCCTTTTACACGATCGCGAATCCTCGAACGCCCGCTCAGCTCTCGTTCGTTCAAGCTGTTTCGACGAATACCGCGAATTCGTTGTCGTTTAAGTATATATATATATATATATATAAATAAATGCAACATGCAGACTTTTTGCGCCAGTCGTTTTATACAATCTGAAGTAGGGAGGGGGGATTCTCGACCCCCGGACAGTAAAATGCGTATACGACTTGCCGAGGAGTTTTAGGATCAGTTTCTTCATCCATTACGCCCGCACATCGGGCGACTCGTCGCGATATGTCGAGTCCGTAACGCCGAGCGCGCACGAGACGCCTATTCGAGCAGCAAAGTGTATGGTCCGGAGGATTTCCGAGCGTTGTAAAAGCCGAGTTCTCGTTTGCGCGGCTGCGACACAGCCGGCAATTCCGGGGAAAGACGCGACGTTCGCGAGGAGCAGAAGAGAAAAGCACGATTATTCGCCCGGGAGTAATTAGAGGGGAACGACGTAATTTGACGACCCCGGCCACGACCTCGGGGGCTCCTCTCATCGGGAATTAAAATCTTAGGCGTGTATGACGCCGGTCAGCCGAGGCGAGCCGGCGGGATTCCCGAGAGACGGGGGAAAGACCGGTAGCGAGTCGGAAGTAAAATCGTTACGACGATCATTTCTGACGCGTACGGCGATTAACCGTCGTTCTCATCGGGCCGTGTACGTCAACGGTGGGTCGGACCGAACGCCGATGCAGAAATACCGGCACGCCTGCACGGGCACTCCCCGCTCCGGGTTTGCAGCGAACGGTAATAATATCACGAGATAAATCGTAAACGACCGTACGGAAGATCCCTGGTTTCGTTCCCCGTTCATCCCACATACAATAACGTACGATACGTGCGCATGTCCTCCGTGCGAGACGAGGTTCCTCTCTCGGTCTCTCGGCCACGCGCCGGCTTCCGATGGACGTTACGAGGGTGGAATTTTAATGACGCTCGTCTTCCGACTTCCTTCATCCGTGCGACGCGAGCCCGCAAGCTACATTATCCGCGACATCGGGGACTCGGGCTTTCGTCCCGTGCTCTCCCCCCGCCCCACGGTGATACGTACCGCTACGTAGATTTGATAACGCGAATGGTTACCGGATTCAGGGGTGGTTCTCGTACCGCTCCCTACCGCGGCTTGGCTGCGGCTAACGCGTTGCAATTTCGCCGGGCACGATACGATTTCTCCTCTCGCATAAAGAGCGGACCGAGAGACCGTGAGGGTACCGGGCCAGTGTGTATACGTGGGTAATGGTATTCCGCATGGAATAAAGAGACGAGGAAAGGAACGAAGGAGGGAGCTCGGGACTCTCCGGGTTCTCGGTGGATGAGTACGTGATCGGCATGTGAGAGAGGGTCGGCGGACCTCCGGCGCGACGCAGGAATACGTACGGTGCGCGGGTGTACGCGCGCATACGTGTGCCCACGTACGATTTTCCACCGCGAGGGGGTGGCTTCAGCGCCATGCGAGAAAGAGTTCACCCTCTCGCCGGGAGCCGTAATCCTCGCACCCCGCGCCGAATTCGCCCGGCACGTAATCTATTTGTCGGGAGACCGCAACGCCTGCGACTTCATCCGGCGCGCGTTTTTCCCACCCGGGTTTCCCTCGATCCCGTAGCCCGCGAGGCGCGAGAACTGGGAGGGCCCGGGGTTTTCGGTGCGAAAGAGTAACACGCATCGCGGGCCGGTTGACTCTGCCTTCTCCGGGTCTTATTCACCAGACTGGCCAGGGATAACCACACCCGGAAACGATTCGCTCGAAGGATCTGTCCGAGCCTCTCCGATACCGCCAAACGCTACAGGCTTTCGCTTCCCAACTACCAAAAATTCTCAGTCAAACAGGCCGGTGTGCGTTACCCTCGTCCGACTGTCCGTCCGTCATCCGCTGATCTGCCCACCCCCTCGATATACACAAGTTCGAAACGGAGTTTATAGAATGCCGCGAAGGCTCGGCGTTACGCGATAAACCCGTTACCGAAGTTTTAAGACTTGTCTACATAGCCGTTCGGAGCGAGCGCCCGGGGTTTATAGTGTGCAGTTTAGGAAGTAAAAGGAGGATGAAGAAGAAGAAGAAGAAAAAACCGTGAATACGGGTGGCGACGAGAGGCCCGCCCGCGCATTCTCATCGGTTCGCGGAATAACGAGCTATAAAAGGCGCGTCTAGCGGGCTCTCTCTACGCTGGCTTTACTGCGCTTCCAGGACCGAAAACGCATTAACACGAATGTTGCTGTTCCGCTTCTGCCACGGTGTTTGCCATGCGGCCGTTCCCGCAGGATTCCACCTCCTTTACCGCTCTACTGACGGCTCTGTTGACAACCGGGGGGGGGGGGGGGGGGGGGGGGGGGAATCATCGGGAGTGTCGGTCTTTTGCTCCGACGATCCGCGGCTTCGCAACCCTTTGCTCCGCGAGCATCCGGACTTGCATTCTAATTATTGGCGAGAGTTCGATCCCGAGCGGCGAGGAAGTTCCGTTGCTCGGGGCGGACGATCGTAAAATCATTCCCACACGCAGGAACGATAATGGTCCGGGCAGTCCCGCCCTCCTCGTGCCACCGAATCTATTTATCTTATCTCGTTCCTCCGACCCGTTCCTCTTCAGAGTATCATCCGATGAAGGGGGGAGGTGGAGGGAAAATGAGTAGAACGGGCGATGGAGAATACACCGCGGGCCGGAGGGTTTATTCGAAATTGTTTGAGAATTGAGAGCCAAATACTTTCGGACAATAGCCGTTCTACAGACACGAGCTTGTTTGCTCACTCGCGGAGAGCCGTCGAGCAGCTAGGTCTGGCCGTGCTCGGGCACGGGGAGACAATGGCGATGGAAATTGGGAAAACGAGAAGAGGAGACGGTACCGACGAGGGGGGAAGACGAGAGAAGACCGTGTCGTTGTTGGACCTCCATGGTAGAATCGTCAGGAAAGCTGTCGGCTTTCAGACCCTAAGTGGTAGAATTCCGGAGCGAGGCGAGGGGGACACATAGAAATCGAAGGAACGATGTGCGGCGACCCGTGTTAACGTCCCAGGTAAAAGGATTCGATACAACGACGAATAACAATGATCGCTCCGAGTTATCCAGTCGGCTTTGGATAAATGGGCGTTGTGAAATTTGACTATTATGTTCGAGAGCACAGACGGTACATTGAACGAGCCACACGAAATCCTTCATCGTTTATCTTTCGTTACATTCCGACTCTACTCGCGGGACAACAGCGAAAGGGAAGAAACGACGCCCACGCTCGGAGCCGATGGCCCTTTCTCGGTCCATCGATCTAAGGCCGAGGACACCGCGCCTTCTCTCCGGCAATGCTGCTGCAGCCGCCGGTACTCAGCTTCTGCTTCGTGTGTTAATGAATACCCCTCACAGCCGTGACCGTCAATTACGTTAAACGCGCGACCGAGTGAACAACCGAGTGCTCACTCGTTCCCGACCGCTTGTACGAAGACGTGGGCCACATGGCGAAGGCTCGTTTGTGTCCGACCACATGTCCGTTCGTGAGCTCGGGCGTCCGTCACTCAACCACAGCGTACCCGCGTTCCGGTATACGGGTACACGTGTATATTGTGTACCCCCGGGTCGGATGAGTTTGTCAGGTTAACCGAATGAATTTTTATCGAATCGACGAAAAGAGATGCTTCGAGACTCCACTGCATCTGGTCTACCGTCGACCAGATCTTCTTAGACGCAAATATTCAATGTTGTTTGCAATTTGGAATACCTCAAAGATTAAATGTTTCTGCAGGATTGCAACATTATGTAAGATTTCGTTATTAAGCTCTTTCGAAACTAGCTATTTTTTATCTTCCGACGGAATTCCCAAGCCTGCCGTCAATCCCCTTTGAACCGCTTTTCATTCGTCGCATTGCCATAACGTTGGAGAATTAACAACGATAGAGGGGGAGGCAAAAAAGCGAGCGGTCAAAAAGAGCGGTGTTGACAATCTACGGAGGACAATGAAATCCCTTTAACGTCGGTGGCGCGAGAAGAGCAGAAATCTATTTTCTACACCGAAAAAAAGGTTCGGTAACATCGAACTAAGCTGCGGTTGCGGGTGGCGAAAGAAATATTTGGTCGATTGAAAGAAATATGTAGTTGATTGAACGAATATGAAGTTGTTTGACCGAATACTCAGTTGCTTCAACAAATAGTTACTTGGATTTAACAAACATTTTGTTCAACCGATCAAATATTTCTTTCGCCACCCGCAACCGCAGCTCATTTTAATATTACCAAATCTGTTTTTCGGTGTATGCAGACGACATTACACTTTTCAAGTACAGTATTCAGCATGAAGTTTTGCAACGATACCAATGTAACATAAACATCACAAGGCCACAGGGAAGTCCTAAAACTCGGCATTCCGAATTATCGCTTACGCGCATGTCTCGAACAGCCGCACGAATAGATAGACAAAATCGACTCGCCTGACACTTTTCCTTTCGTAAACATATATTTCTTATGCTTCTGAGCGAACATCGTGACTTGTATATTAAAAAGCGCCCCGATGTCCTTGCTCCGAAACCTGGTATCTGCTTCATAAAGATTTACTGCACGATGCTTGCGGTTTCGGGTGGCGAAAGAAATATTTGATCGATTGAAAGAAATATTTAGTTGATTGAACCAATATTTAGTTGCTTCAACAAATAGTTACTTGGATTTAACGAACATTTTGTTCAATCGACCAAATATTTATTTCGCCACCCGCAACCGCAGCTCATTTTAATATTACCAAATCTGTTTTTCGGTGTATGCAGACGACATTACACTTTTCAAGTCCAGTATTCAGCATGAAGTTTCGCAACGATACCAATGTAACATAAACATCACAAGGCCACAGGGAAGTCCTAAAACTCGGCATTCCGAATTATCGCTTACGCGCATGTCTCGAACGGCCGCACGAATAGATAGACAAGATCGACTCGCCTGACACTTTTCCTTTCGTAAACATATATTTCTCATGCTTCTAAGCGAACATTGTGACTTGTATATTAAAAAGCGCCCCGATGTCCTTGCTCCGAAACCTGGTATCTGCTTCATAAAGATTTACTGCACGATGCTTGCGGTTTCGGTTGCATAAAAAACGGCGACAGGCGTATATAAGTCGAACAAAAATAGTTCTGTGAAATATTGAAAATAGACTAAGTTGCAGGCTAAAACTAACTTGTTCGAAAATACATCGAAAAAAATGGCTAAGGCCTTCGTGTATTCTGTACTCGCGGCTCTGCTTTTCGCTGTACATTCCACTACGGCTTTTAACTTAAATGTTCACGACAAGATGACAAGTGCTGAGAGATGGAATTATGGTTTCGACGACCTGGGTACGTTTTAAAATAAAGTACGAATACAAAAATCATGCTCCATGTAATTTTGACATTGTTGGAACAACATTTGTTACTCAGGCTTTTCGTCTAACGTATTTCCTATGTCGCTAACGGGAATGGGAGATAAACGAAAAGCCCGCGAGAATATACACTGCACACTTGTGCTCAATGGAGAGACAGTTAAACTGAATTTGAAACCCACCTCACAATACTTGGCAACGGAATACACTCCTGTATGGTTGGCAGATAGTGATCGACATGCGTACAATAACATTCGTTACACGCCACTGCCAACGGTGAGTTTGAACGATTGAAAACGAAAGATCGCTTCGGTAAATTAACATTTGATGCATTTATAGGCGATGAGCGACATTGGTGAATTCACAATGTATCATGACTTGGAGAATCGAGCAGCTTTAGTAGTTTACGAGGATAGTTCTGAAAAAATCGTCATTGTGGGTATTCAGAATTTCTAAAATTTCTCTCGAAAGATACGAAAAAGTAACGAAACACTTTCAGGAAGGAATTATCTCTTACCAGTATATAATAAGATCTGTGCCAAAACGTTTCATCAATGAGTTTGAGAACATAGTAACTGACATGTCTAAGATGCCCAATATGATGGGTGGAGCGATTACTTCTTATAACGACACGGGTTTCTACACAGTTAGACAAATTCCACCGCCGTTGAGTGGATACACTTTCTGTGAGCTATACATAGTTTTCAACTTAATAATCGCATTTTGGAAATTATACAATGAAAATATATTATTCCATCGATGTAGCTAAAGCTCCACTAGAGAATGCTCCAAGACAGAAACTCCCAAAACGCGACAAAGGCAAACGTAAAGTTCCAAAAAAGATTTACCCAGAATTTCTGCTTGTTCTCGATCACAACGCTATCAGGTAAACTCTCTCTAGTAGAAAAAACGTTAGAAACATGTTGTCACATGTAATTCAATAACGCGTTAATATAATACCTCCAGACATCGTTCTATAACTCAAGCTCTGAGGTTTACGTTGGCTTTCTGGAACGGAATGGGTATGTTGGTCCGCTCACTTGATAAGCCGAAAGTCCGTCCAAACATTGCTGGTATAATCATTGCCAACGTGAGTTTATACGTAGCAATTTCAGTCCGAATTTTATTTAATGCTTTTAACACTTTTTTTCGTCGTTATAACAGGATCACAGAGCAACTCCCTACATCACTGAAGACACCTCGAAAATCGCCAGCGAAGGTTCGGACATTGTACCGAAAATGCAGAAATATTTCTATGAAGAAAGATACAGGTTCCCCGTAAAGCAATACGACCTAATCGTGGCAATGACTACGTAAGTTTCATTATCAATCAAACGTTTTCCACCACCTGATATACACACTGAGAGAAGGATATAGTCAAAGTTACCGATCATCTAAAAAGTACTAGGGAGCCGGAGAAGTCTCAGATTATCCAATATCTCTCAAGCGATATAGTCACTTGTACTAGATCCTTCTTTCAGTGCACTCAAGCAAATATTTTTTTAACTCCATAGACTGCTCTTGTGCAAGGGTAACGACGGTGTTTGCGACTTTGATCCGTTTGTTCTTGGTGAGTCTACAGCTTTCCAAAAATGCAAATATTCCCTACAATTCCATGATAGTTTAAACCGTTCAGCTAAAAAAAATTACGTTTGTTACATCAGTATACGGTAATCAAAGCCTGAAATGTTCTTCGGCATACGACATAACGAGGGCGAAAGCCGTTGAGAAAGCCTTCATTATGTATTACGACGAGACTATTGGTGCTCCGCATTTGTGAGTCTGATCGTTGAAATTGTTATTTTTCTGCCAATGAGTAATTAGTAAGTAATGCAATTGTTCCTTCAAACTATAGCTCTATGGCATGGCCCTTCTCGATGAATCAACTGATCAGCGAGTGGGTTCCGGCAGATGCTTGTACGCCAGTAGATAACTATTTCACGCTGTCCAAATGCCTCAAAAAAAAATATTCTGCCCTCTTCACGTACGAAGATATATTGAAATTTCTATTGTAAATTATGGATGCAGGTATATTTCAGTAATTTTTCTAATTAATGAAAACGCAGAACCAAGGAAACCGAGTGTTATCGCAACAAGCCACTGTCGATACAACCGGTCGACAAAATAGTGCCTGGTAGGTGGTTGTCGCTGGACGGACAATGTCAAAACGAAGGTTTTGCAAAATCATGCAAAGTACGTTAATAATCAGACATTACCGACTGTCGATAGTACGACAAAACATAAAATTTCAACATCAATGATTCGAACAGCTCAAGAACAAAATACGCTCATGCAAGAAGAAGGGCTGTAGGTCTGAGGGTTCTAAGGAATGTGTTCGAAGCAAAGAAGCCCCTCTACTAGGTTCCAAATGTGGAACTAACAAGGTTGGTTTAAAATACATGAAAACGATTTCGCATAATATCTACATGATTCACACTGTTCACAATAAATTAATCACACATATGGCATATTATAGCTCTGTAACGAGAAGAAAATATGCGTTAAGGTATCATAGAAAACATAAGATACCAAAAAATGATATCAACAATTCAACGCAAGGTTTACTTACAAAGATGACCTTTGAGCGTAGACAATAAAATGTTTTCATTATACGACGATCGAGCTGTCTCGGAGCTGACTATTTTTATTTGATGAGAAACCTGCACGTATTTAATCACACAAACAATACGGATGTTCATAATAAATTTTCTTCAACGTTAAAAAAAAACAACAGCAACACTTGAACTTCCGTCTGCGAATGTTTATAACTTTTTTGGCAAATCAACTTGTTATTCGAATCGTTCGAAGGTTGCGTCTTGGCAAGTTCTAGGTCCTCGTTGAACAAGGATCCGGTACGCGAAGGGTTAACGAATAGTAAAGTCGGGTTAACGGTGCGGATCGCCTCAGCTTTTCTAATATTTATCATTCGTCGACTGCTGCTTGTTTATTTTAGGATGAGTTCTTTTGATAATTATTTTTTATTCGCGGGACCGCAAAGGACAAACAAAATTACTTATGGAATATATTGCGATGTACATGCATTTCCAGTCTGGCAGTCGTGGTCAGCGCGCAGGGGAAGGGTGCGGTGCGCATCTCGCACGAGAGAACTCGCACGGACGGTAACATAACGCATACATATTTATAGGAAGCTTCGCTCGGAAGGCAGCGGAGTATCGCTGGCTTCGGCTCTCCCGCGGATTTACCGTTCATGTATTAATTACGCGATGGCCGTTAACGATCGACGGCGAGCGGGCGAGCGCGAGAGTCAACGACGAAGGAGAGCTCCACGAAGAGAGATCCACCGAGGCCGGCACGCGGAGGGCCCCGGCTAACGACGACGAAAAATCACTGGTCAATCTCGCTCGGCGCGTACCGGTTTCGAGATCGCAGACATCGCGAGGGCTTTCGCGGTCGCTGCGGATGCCTCTCGGCCACTCTACCCAAATATATCCTACTCGGCCGCCTTATATTTACTTTCGGCACCGAGCCGAATCGCGAGGGATCGATGAACTTCTTTTTTTTTTCGATAAAGAGTCACGTTTGCCGAATCATATTTTACGATATCTTCGCTCATAAGTGTGACTAACGAGCGCACAGTAGACAAAAAAAAAGGTTTACACATTTAATAAACATTTCTTATCCACAGCCATCGGCGTAGCTAATGCAATTAAATTTTGTTAATTTAACTACTTTGGCTAATTTTTTTTTTTGCCTTTGAATGATGCAATTAATATTTTTTAATTTGGCTACGGATAGCCCAATATTTGATTTATTACGATAAGAGATCAAATTTATTATAATTATTTATCGGTACAAATTTATAGCATACGGCCTAGCAGAGGCAGGATTTTTTCTCTAATTAGTTCTGCCGATTTTGGATTTTCGTGGGCCGCGAAGATCCACAATTTTTGTTCATTACAATTTTACATTCTTTTCGTCGCACCGTATTTGCAATCGAAGAAGTAACGGTAAAATTGGCTAGAAAAAAAAGTGGTGTATCTTTTAGTGGACAAAACGTTTTCTGAATATACAAATCTTTTTCGACCGTCGAATTGATAATTTAAAAAACGAGCAATGGATCGTGTGATGATTCGAGACGAAGTATTACAAGGGAGGACGAGGACCGGCGTCATAACGAAGCGGGAGATAAGGCCGAGCGTAGAATGTTAGTTTGTTAAATCAGAAACGAGGGATCTTCACTTTTCTTCGACGCGAAGTGCCCGATGATCTCTCGACAACGACGCGTTTGCTAGCCGGCGAAGAGTCCCCCTTCCCCGTTGGTACGTTTTCGTTCGCTTATATACTTGCCTGGGCTCAACGCGCCAGACGATTCGCTTCGTCTGCCCTCTAATTAATCTAATTAAGAGCGGCGCGGCGGTCGCGCGTTCGCTTGTTATCGCGCGATTCGCAAAGAGTGGAAAGAAGCTCGCTGCCTCACCCGGTGTGCTCCACAACGCGATCTGTTCTCCGTGTGTTCCTCGTACGCGAAACTACTGCACGTTCAGTGCAGAGAGATCGCTCAATCTGAGAATACTTTTGAATTGGCTCGGGGCACACACATATACTTGTTTACTTAATTTCTCGAATCGTCCAATTTGTCGATTTTCTTTGCTCACGTTATACCTTACCACCTGTCTCCAGCGTATTCTTCGGAACGACGTCGATTTTTACACAGCCCGGGCGTTAACGGTATAGCGGGATTGAGGCGCGGATGTGAAGCACCCAGAAAAATTATTTATTTTACTGGCACCCGCAAATAAATTTAAATGAAATAAGTATTCATTTAAATGAAATAAGTATTCATTTAAATGAAATAAATATTTTTTGAAACCGAATAGATATTTGTTTTTTTTTTATCTCGGTGTGAAAAAAGACGTAAGCGAAACGGCTGTACGTTCTGTGCAGAGAGATCGCCGGATCTTAACCCTGAAGATATCTGCATAACTTTGAATTTCATCTTTGGCAAGTCTTTGTCTACGCGCTTTATGAAGAAAAGAAAAATTATTTATTTGTAGAATTTTATTCTCGAAGTGAACTTCCCCGAGAAAAATTTGTGCGATGCAAAATACAGTCGCTTGTCACTTGATGAAATTTAGTCTCGTGCAGACATCTTCTGGGTCATGCTGAATCTGGAAATACTTTCAAATTGGCTCGACACACACAAATACTTGTTCACTTAATTTCTCGAATCGTTTAGTTTGTTGATTTTTTGTCTCATATTATACCTTACCACCTGTCTCCTGCGTGTTTATCGGAACGCCGTCGATTTTTCCACGGCTCTAGTGTAAACGGTATAGCGGAATTGAGGCGCGATTGTGATAGAGGAAAGACGTAAGCGTTTTATGGTTAATGGCCATCGAAACGTTAATCCCCACTTACCCATGGCGTCTGAAACAGAAAAAGGAGAGAACGAGTTAGTTGGGAAGAATCGGGGGGGATTGTTAAATGAATGTATATGTATATATGTATATATCTTTTTTATCTTGAAATATGTATAAATATGTATGACCCTGCCCGATACGCTAGCGACTGTGTTACACTTTGTGATATTTATTAATGGTTACATTGTAGGCACGGCTGGTATACTTTTCGTTCGTTTCTACAGTACGGTGATCACCATGAAAATCCGTATGTGCAAAAAAAAAAAGAAAAAGTTTTAAAAAATCGTAATACATTAAATTTAACATTTTTGTATCATCAACGATATCAAACATGTACAATGCGATATATTTCAAGATGTATATTTTCATAAGTCTGTCAAAAATATACCGATTTTTCGGCAAAAACATGTTTCACATAACTCAGCTAACTTTTTTCAATGTGTCTCACATATGCATTTTTTTTTCTGCATGTGAGGAATAGTCTTGCTTTCTGCAAAAGGAAAGCCATAGGCGAAGGAGAGTGTCTCGGCACTCGTAATTTCTCAAGATAATCTGTAGCGTGGGCATCGTCCGCTGCTGTTCAGTGCTGTTCAATGCTGGCGAGAGGAGTCGCGGGTTCTCGCGGTTGCTTCAACATCGCCATCGAGTTTTGCTCTCGTGCGTCTATCGGCTATTTATTACTTCTAGCCGGGAGTTTAACACGACGGGCCGGTTGCTCTCGCCGAGCGCGGCACGTAGGTCGAACGGGATTTTTTTCCATCGTTCGGATTTGCGATCGGCCGGTGCGTTTCTCAGTTCCGAGATCGGCTCCGTCGCCGATTCGATTCGAGACCGAGGGAGAGCTCGTCGCGGCCGGCGCTATGCCGGATCGTCCAGTGGCGGAGTGGAATTTTCGGGATGGTTTCGCCTCTCGCGATCAGGTTTAATTTGTAGCACGTTCTTGCGCTCGCAGGCGCGACCGGGCGAAGGACAGACGAGCTGCCCCGTTCGAGACGAGCGGTTAGTTAGCCAGGGACTTCTGATTCCTCTGGCCCGAACTGCAGCGGGCAGTTCGGGCCAGTATATTTCGCGGTCGGGCCTTTTTCTTGCGACGATTTTTGTACGGTAAAGCATCGTCCTTAATTAATCGTGGCGCTCGGAGAAGGACCGTCCCGATTCGTCTCCACTCTCGGGCGCGTCGACGATGGTGCCTGTGGCCGGTTCGGGCTGTGCCAGTGTGGAATCCGTCGAATCGTCGAGGTAACGCCGGCGCGGCGTTGAGCGAAAGAAATTCGATAGGGCGCGCGGTGACTGACTGCCAACCGGGACTGACCAAAAAATAAAAGCGGAGACTCGAGAAATCATCGATTCGCACTCTCGTCTCGGTTTCCAGTTGAATCTCCCAACGGAGTCTCGGAAATCGTCGGAAGCCATCACAAATATACATTTCTCTTGTTTCGGTATTTAAGTGGTAGCAGTGAGTGCGTGTTTATTAACGATGCATACGATGCATTGAAGATCGTTACAGATTGTAAACATTTGTACATTAATATATTTCTAGTTACATCCGCATATTGTCACGTCAGCCCCGGGATTTCTTTTATTTGAATTGAGATGTTACTGCAATTATTTGCGTCGGAACGGTGTATACATGTTTGTTCTTCTTCGTTCAGCATTCTGTTTAGATGTTGATACGTTGCGTGTGTTGGACGTTTGTGTCTTTGGGTGATGTTTTGTGCAGGTTGTAAGCATAGCGGTTGGGTGTTTTCTAGCTGATTCGATGCGAATCATTTATTGAGTTTTGCTCTTGTTGTTATAGGAGTGATGCTAGTTGCTTCATACAGTAGTGAATTACGCGGGTTGTCTGGCCGGTTATTAGGGTGTCTTATTCTTATTAGACTCCGTATGGCACCGGTTTCGGCGTTTTTGGTTTTCTTAAGGGCCATGAATAATTGGTCTGCACATGCTCTTGTTCTCTAGTTAATTAATTTAATTAAATTGATTTATTAAATTTTTTGGGACAAGCGATCAGTTGCTCGCCAACCGTGCAACGTATTAGCCCGACATATTAATTTACCGGCGCAGCCAATCAATCGGTCCGACCAGCATTAGTGGGTCGTCGACCGACCAGTGTTTCCAGCTCGACCGAATAGTTTCACATGGAGCTGCGAATTATTTTTTCCCTGTAATCGCGGAATGATTCACATTTATTTTCGCTGCTCTTTAGAGAGGATAAACGATTGCTCGATAGTGCGATTTCCGATTTCTCTACCTGCCGTCTTCGTAGCTAATGGATCGGGACGCTCTCCCTGTCTCTCCCTCCGTCTTTCCCTCTCGTGACGGACGCACGAAAAAAGAGGCGGTCGAGAGACACGTCCGGGCTGCCAGACAGCTTTTCGAGCCGGGGCATTCGTCGAGCTAGCTTCGCGTCTTCGCAGCCACGGGCACCGCACGGCGAGAAGTTCGATTCCAGGGATCCGATCAACACCATCCGCGAGTGTCACCCGAAGTCGAGGAGCGGCCCCAGCGACAGCCATACGTCCCCTGCTGCAGCGTCTCAACGACACTTATTTTCTCCGACATTCCCCTTAACAAATTTCCGACCCGAGAAAAACTCGTCGTGTCCGTCTCGCGCCAAAGGGCACTTCTTCGGAGATCTATACGGTTCGACCTCCCCTACACACGCACGTGCAACGTCACCGAGAAACTCAGTTCTCCATTTGGCCGCCAGCGATCTTTAACCATCTCCCGATTTTTCTGTAATTTAACCCTGCGTATATACACTGGGTCTTTGAAGGAACAGTAAAAATCAAAGGAACAACAGTTTTTCCGCTTTTTTGACTGTTCTTCAATTTTTATTAACAACGGTTTTGAACTCTTGACTTTGGCAACTTCTCGGTCAAGTGGTAGACACTTCAAGAAGTAACCCAGCATTTTTACAGATTTTTTTAAAGCCTAGAAATATTTGAAAACCCGACTGTTCCCTAAAAGTGTGCACACGCAGCGTTGAACACTCTCTCTGTCCCCCGATCGCGAGAATCCGGCGAGAGAAGCGCGGCAAGATCGACGGAAGATGTTCGATCGAGCGAAGGCGGAGCAGCCGTGAAGTCGTCCCTGAGCCGAGATCGTCACCGACAGGAACAGCGGGCAAACGAGTTGCGCGATGTTTTTATTTAGATAAAAAAAAAAAATTAAAATTAAAATAAATAACGTGTTTTCCCACGCGTGGGTGGCTGAGCGGCTCCGTCTCTTTCCACCCGTTCGCGGGAGTAGAAGAAACGAGATGCTCGATGCCGATCGATGTCGATCCTTCCTTCTCGGGGTCTAATACGCGTAATTAATACGATACCGGCGACGCGAGCGTGTCTGGTCGGCCGTGACAGCATCTGCGTGGAGGAATACAAGTTTTATCGCGCGTCGTTCGTACTTCGTGTGCTTTATGTGCGAGCGTAATAAGTACCTCGCATCATCGCTGCATTACGTATTGCTTCGTTACCCTCCCGCGCACACGAGACTCTGCTCTTTCCTTCGGCTAGAACGGTTTTCACATTTTTTTTCCATTTTTTCTATTATATATATATATATTTTTATCCTCTTCTCTATCTCGTTCCCGTCGATCGCTCGCGCCGTTCGCGCTCCGCGTACGAAATCATCAATCGGCGATCGCTATTAATAGGTGGCCGCGCTTGCCATGAGACGGGAAGATCTTATCGTCGTCGAGGAAAGAAACGAACGAGTGTGCGAAGATCAACCATCACGCGAGATTCCACGCGAACCTTGACATTCCGGATTGCCAACGTCGAATGAGTTAAATGCCATTGTCTACCGTGCAGGCCGATGTCTACGCTGACTGCAGACTTAAGCAGATGATTCTCAAACTTGCCAGTCCCTTTCGAAACCCTTATCGCGCGTCTACGATCGTCCCGACCGACAAAATTTCGGTAGATGCACGCAACAGCGTCTACAACAAGTGAATGGTGACGTCATCCGGAAATACGTCGCTACCGGTTGGAAAATTTCATTTTTCGGCCGGAAGTGACGTCAAACCGGAAATACGTTACTTTCGGTTTGGAAATCTTATTTTTCGACCGGCAGTGACGTCGCATCTGAGATACGTCACTTCCGGTTAGAAAGTCTCATCTTCCGACCGGGAGCGTTCCAACGCGAGTCTAGTCCGAATAAAAATCGCAGGGCGGTTGGAAGTAAGAAAAAAAAAAAAAAAAAACTTTCGTATGAGCTCGTCGTGTCGGAATTGAGAGGCAGAAGAGGAACTCGTCCCATGAGCCGATGATCAGTCGGTTGCAGGTGTTCACCACGTGCCACAGAACCGCGAAACTAGGTCGACTTTTTTTCGCCCGCGATGGAGAGCAGCGTAAGGCTCTCGTCGGAGGCGCGGTGAACGCGGACGAGAAGACTCGCGAACGAGCGATCGTCCGGAGGAGCGCGAGGCGTCGAAGAACGGTTTAATTGGTGTTCTATGAATTTGGCTCGGGTTACGGAGAATCGAGGCTCCGTCTCGCGGAGTTGAACGGCACGGAGACGCGATCCGCTGCTTCTTGCTCGTCGACGACGCGCATCAACGACGTCGAGCCCTCGTGAAGCCCGGGTAGACGGAGGGTATATATACGGCTCGACCGTTCGCTCGAGCGCCAACTCGTGCTCTCGCTCTCCGCCGAGAGGCATCGAGGAATTTTAATGATAAATTAGTTGATTAACTCAATAGGGTTTTTGCGGGTGGCTGCGATGTCCAGCGGCCAGGGCGACACGGACACGCGACTACTACCAGCGGCTCGGAATCGTCCCTCGGAAGCGAATCTTGTCTCGCAAAGTACAGGGAGCTTCAGAAAACAATTCCATCCAAATTATTTTTCAAACACGAAGTAGACCTATTGCGAGACGGCTGAGTGCGGGTGTGATGATAGATGTCAGCATTGTTTTTTTTTTGATACCACGATTTGAGAGCCCATTAAGTACTTTAGTACTCGAAGTGCATGGAATACCTGCCGAGCGCTGGTAGGTACTGGAGTACCAAAGCGATGAGTGCTGGGCAGTACCGAAGTACTGAAGTACTCGAGCACTGGTCGGAGTACCGAAGTACTTAAGTACTGGTCAGAGTACCAAATTACTTGAGTGCTGGTCAGAGTATCGAAGTGCTTGAGTACTGGTCAGAGTACCAAAGTACTCAAGTACTAGGTTGTACTACGGAAGTACCGGCGGACTGGATTCATCGAGTACCCGAGTTCATCGAGCATCGTTCGGTGAATTCTGAATGGACTATCGTTCCACCGTCTTGAGTTTATAAATCTTCCTGTAGACAAGGCAGACGAAACGCGACGATGGGATAACTCGGCCGTGTCTTCCGATGGTCGCTTCTCGATCGGAAGACGTAGAAGCCGAGGAAATTTATACGGCGGTGTAACCGAGAGTGGGCCGTCTAGGCAAGGTCGCGGTTCCCGGCCTACGAATGCGCCGGCACAATACCATGCTAGACCAACATCCTCGGGGCCCGGTTTGTGTGTCTCCTCGAATCGTGACTCTCGGGTCTCGTGCCAAGGTCACGACCTCGAATGTGCGCGCGCCGCCAAGTCCGCGAGGACAAGATCGCCGCCGGTCGCGGTACCGATGCGGGCCCCACGGGCCTCGGTTCACCCGGTGCACATAACTCATTCCACGAGAGAAAACCCGGTCTCACTCGAACGACCGGATGTACGTCTGCCGCGCCGCTGAAACGAAGACGCCGTTCGCCTCTTCGTTTTCTCGTCTCGCCGACTCGCTCGATCCTTCACCGGGAACGTCCGAGCATGGCTCAGCTGAGCAGGTGCGAAAGCGACGATCCTATCTTCGTGCGGTTAATTTCTGGAGAACGTGCAAGGACCGGATTTGCGTTCCACTCGATCGAAGAGTCTTTTTTTTGCTCTTCATTCATCGCGATCGCGATCGCGATGCGGCGTAACGAGGGCGTTTGGAAAATTTAGCGGAAAGGCAGTCGGAGCTGAACGGAATCGTAGAAGCGTTTCGGACGTTGTTCGGGAAGAGGAGTCTTGCCATCTTTCGAGGGCATGCAGGAATTAAGGTACCACTCGCGGTCGGTCCGAACTCTCGTGAGGTCGGAGAGAATCGAGAGAGAATCGCGAATGCTTCTTGGTGGGACGAAAATCCAAATAATCGAGCATATCGAAGATGTTGAAGAGATTGATTTTGCATGATGATAATAATTCCAAAATGTTATTAACGAATTGATGAAAAAAAAATTTCCTCGACACAGTCGGTAACAAAACAAGCTGATTCGTTACCGACTGTGAAAGATGAAGATTGTAGAGAAGAGAAATTTTTCGACGATTCCGCATCGATCTGCAACCTCATCTCTCGAGATAGCTGTCCGCTCGACTCGCCCGTCGTTTCGAGCGCGACCGAGCGAGATAACTCATCTGCAGCGCGTTCGCTGCCGGATGCGAGACACTCGGAATCGGGAATCAGGGACAGACCGGACCGAGAAACCGGGTATTCGCAGAGAGGTCAAAAGTTGCCGGACGACGAATCACGGCGTAGCGCATCGCTCGTTCTCTTTGCCAGTCTTGATCGTCGTCGTTGTCCGCTGTTGTCGTCTCGCGTGCCGAAGGGGGGTTCCACGGTCGAGCTTCCGCGCTCCGCATACCAACAGCGAGAAGAAGAGACGAGAAGTCGGCAAAAAGTCTCCGAGACCGCTGTGACCCGCGCGCTCTCAGCGGAGTCCAGCACCGCGCCCGAGACCGCTCGGTTCGCCTTCGGGAACCCGCGAGAGAGTCTCGACGAAGCTTTTTGCGAAGAGTCCTATCGTCTCACTGTACCCGCTCGTCGGGGCACCGTAGAACTACGAGCCCGTCGACCGCGACGCAAAAGAGAAGCAAGGAGAGACCGGACATCAGAATTAAAAATGTGCAATCCCCCGAACGATCCAGCATTGCTGCCTTTCGCTAAACATCTCTCGATAATAACCGCGATCAATTATTATTATAACGACCCCCCCACCCCCCTCCTTCCAGATGCGGTAATAAAATATACGCAAAAAATATATTAAATTCGGGTTTTTTAATATAATTAATATGTTAATTATATCAAAATTTTAGATATACGCTATTTATATTATTTTCCATGTACAGACGTTCAGCCGCGAAGGGTGATAATTAAATTTCTCTATTTAATTAAATATTTTCTTCTCTTAGATAATAATTCTCTTAGATAATTAAAAAAATTCGTATGGTACGACATTTGACTAGCCCGCTCAAGATCTTCAAGATCTCGCGATCCAAGATGGCGAATATTTCTCAGCGCGGTCCCGAGAGAGACACGATAAAGCGTGCACGACACGCCTAGATTCCCACTCGGCGCGGTAACAGCTGAGTAATACACCGCACGCTGTACCGCAGTGCACGGTGAAGTTGATCGGGTCGCTAAACAGCAATGTTTACCAGAACCCCCGGAGCAAGAGACTACGGTAAATGGACCGGCGGTACGGCAGGAGAGCCCGACAGTTATATACATGAATACGTTGGTACGAGAAGTTCGCGCGCCCGATAGTATCCGCGCGCTATCAGGCGTGGGAAATGTCTCGGCGTTTTTCTCGCTCCCCGCCGCGGGAATCCCCGCAGAAACGCGAGAACCGTCTCTCGCACCCGCTAAAAAATCTACCAACGAAGAGTAAAAAAAAAAAAAAAAAAAAAAACGAACTTCTTTTCCGTAGCTGTATGCCATAGGCGGAGCGGAGAATGCGTCGAATATCGTTCTTTGATACTTTACTACTGGCGTCGGTGAGATTGGTCCGTGCGATAAAGCGAAAAGTCCTCTCGTGTGCGTTGTTTTCTGCCTCTATCTCGCGCCTCTCGCTACGTGCCCGGACCGCTGCTCCGAGCGGTCACCGATGCTCTCTTCTTCGTGTCCGCCGTTCTCTCGGTACGGAGAGACGACGAGGACGAGAGCGAGTCGCTTCTTCTTCTTATCATTAAGTGAAATGCCGTGTCCGCTATCTTCCGCCTCTCGCTGCTGCACCAGCCGTCCTCCGGCCTTCCACCGCGCAGGACTCGTTCCTCGGCCTCGGCGGGCTCGCACAGTTCCGAGCCCGGGAACGTCGACCACTGTGCGCGCCGCTGTGTTTAACACACGTGATATCGCAGGGTCCTGGTACGCTTCTCTCAGGGCTCCGCTTGTGTCTCTGGCCTCGCGGGATTCTCTCGTTCCCGGACCCGCATAAGTATAACTGCTGCTGAGTATAGCTGAATACACTGTGTGTGTGCGTGTGTGCGTTTTGGCCGCCCGCACTCGCAATGGGAGAGTGCGCTGCACCGGGCGAAATCTCGAGTTATTAATAAGGCCGGTGCTATCTAACGCAATTAGACGCAAAGTCTCGCGCCGGGGCTCCGGCGCCCCGACGACTCTACGTGAGAGATAGCGTCGGTCTGCGAGACCCTCTTTCACGCTTTTCTTCCCTTTTTTATTCATTCATTTTTTACTTTTTCTTTCTCGTTTTTCTCTCTCGGATAATATCCTTCCGTCTTCGCGTCGATCGTCGAGGCCCCGAACGACTCGCATTTGCGTTCCGATGCGTCCGGTCGGTACAAAAAAGAATTTCTGGTTGGCTCGAAGAAAAAAAAATGTTATCGACCGAAACGAGCAATTGTCGAAAAAAAATATCCTTCGGTTGGACGAACCGAGAGCGCCTTCGAAGGCGTCTGCCTCAGGCTCGGTTACGTACTTGGTTGAGCAACAGAAATGGTTAACACAACTATAAAAAAAAAAAAAAAAAAAATTAATGCCAACCGTCCAAAGTACTTTTCTATGCTTCTCGGGCACATTAATCACCATTCGACATAACCCGATAACTAAAGGTCGCGTACATAATCCCGGCGAGATTCTCCGTTAATTTCAGTCGCGTGGCAGGCAAACAAGAAACCGTTGTATTATACCCTAACACACGGCATTATCGGCAAGTGCCGCCTGGTTACGCAAACGAAAAAGGTTATTGTTGCTACTGCGCTTTGTCGGATAATCGACCGGGTGGGCAACCTTTCGGTAGTGATTGTTCGCCGCCAATGCCTCTCGCGAATGACGAACGAGACGAAGCGCCGAATGGGAGCGGGGGAAAAAATAAAAACAAAGACGTAAGTGGTAAATCGAATTCCCGTTTAGATGAATGAGGACAATTGGACAGAAAGGATCCCGAGCTATGTCTCCGCTGTTTATGGGGTTCGCCACTCGGACGATACCCGGCGTATTGTCGAGTTGGAATAGTTCCGGAGCGTCGTTAACGACCGAATGGCTGGTAAAAGCGTTCACGTTCGGTATTATCTCCGCCGGCAATACAGTCGACAAAGCCGAGACACGGACCGGAGGGGGTCGGGAGGGCCGGGGTAGGTCGGGACGCTGGATAGACCTCGAAGGAGCTAGTTACCGTAGGTGTTTCTCCTCGTAAACACTCCGGCATTTACATAACGAGTGACATCTGCGAGTCCAATCATATTAACGACGAACCCGTTCGCGAAGAGGTCCTCGTACCGTTGCCCGGAGTACCTTTCTCCTCTAACCCTTCCTCAGGATCTCCCTCTCATTCACCGTTGAGGACGACCAATGAAAACGGTTCCCTCGAACCCCGTCGTAACCGCGAGAGACTTTGCCGCGCGGAGTTCCGTCGTGTTTCGTGACGCGAACTTACACGAAAGCTGCGATATCGCAAGAGGGACCGCGCCGCGTTAACGGAACCGTGGATCAAGTGGCGGGAGGCTGCACGAGTGCGGAGAGAGGCCAGGCCCGAGATCGACGGAGCGGACCCTGCAGCATGCACCGGCTTCGAGAGTCTCGATGGCTCCGGGTCACGCCGGCCGCGATCGTTCACTCGCGTTTTCTTCCATCCGCGACTCTTCCGCCGAGCTCAGAACCGTGTGCCCTATTTTATCGCGACGATCCCGCGTGAATCGCGGCTGCGTCGTCAGCTGCGATAGCGCGCTTCGGGGAAACTCGTCATCCCGGAGTCGTTTGTCCCTGGCGGATCGCGCGGATACCTACATTCTTCGCTCCAGATTTATTCGAATCAACAGCGATGGAACAAGGAAGATCGAATGGATCGTCTTAACATAACCATGGACAGATCGGCGGGAGTCTGCACGCGCACGAAGAGAAGCCAGGATTGAGATCGACGAGGCAAACCCCGCGGCGTGCAACAGCTTCGAGAGTCTCCATCGCTCCGGGTCGCGCCGGCCGCGATCGTTCACTCGCGTTTTCTTCCATCCGCGACTCTTCCGCCAAGCTCAAAACCGTGTGCCCTATTTCATCGGAAGGATCCCACGTGAATCGCCTGCTCCAATGGCGAGCTTCGGTAAACTCGCCGTCCCGGAGTCGTTTGTCCCTATCGGATCGCGCATACCTCCGTGTCCCTCACTCCGGATTTCTTCGAATTAACAGCAATCGAATAAAGAAGATGGGATGGAAGCAAAACTGTCGACGACCCGCGGCGAATTTATCGTTTCGCTAATATCCTATACGCAAGGGAATAGCCTCATCGCGACATGCACCACCGCGCGGTGCTGCATCAACGAGACCTTTCAGAAGGTATATATATATATATATGTGTGTATATATATATATATGTATAAATAAATGTATCGCGTGACTAAAATGGGAAGGGCGTATATTCCGTCCGCAAGAGGCTCACATATGACCTTCTGATTTAAGGAACGCGATGTATTACACATATCGTCATGTCGCTCGGTCGGGCCCCCGGATCGTTATGGTAGGCTCGGGGTACGATATATACTTTTCCCGCTCTCGCCCGAAGCATCCCCGCACGACCTAATTTGTCGTTGTACCTCGGTTAATTGGAGATAAAGGCCGTGGAAGGCCGTCCCGCCTCGGGAAGCGGATCTCCGCGGGAACGGTGCACCGTCTATGCGACCGGGTGCAGCGCGGGATCTCCCCGTGTCAGTGCGGTACGTCGCGGCTCGTCAGCTGGACCAGCCATCGGCGCGGAGGGAAAGAGCGGAAGACCGCGCGCACGAAAGCCGCGAGGAAGGGAGCGGTTCACCGGGCGACTCTCGTAATCCCGGAGACTCCGGTGTAGGTTTTTGTCGCCGGTACCACCTGTCGCTCGGTAGCGAGCCTCCCTCGCCCGAGCAGCCCGATACGTCTTTCTCTCCGCTCGTCGAGACAGAGAAGTGGAGTATCATCGGTGTCCATTCGCGGTCCGCCGAGAGCATCGCGGCCGCGCGCGATGCACCATCCTCGGGCCATCTCGCCCGGTCGGGACGTCGGCCGGTTGGAAGGAAGAAGCCGACGGAGGATTCTTTATTCCACCGATCGAAGCCGATCCCCTGTCATATTTCTTGCCCGTTCTCAGACTCGACGACGCAATTTAGAACTCTATAAAACAAACCAGCGGCGGAAAACGAGAACGTCGCCCCGGTCTCGCTCGCACGCCGACGAGCTGGTGCTCCGCCTGCTGCGCGATGAACGGCGATACCCGGTTAGCGGGGATCATCGCTCGTCCTCCTTCAACGTCGACGATCGCCTCGCTGCACGGTTCGTGTGTGCGACCCGCGACGGAGTAATGGTAATAACTCGTTGCGCTGGGTAATACGCGGGTTAACATCGATGGGAAAACGGAGTGACTCTCGAGGATTTTCCTTGCACGGCGAACCGTGCAGGAGTACCAGCGTCTCGGGGCTACCGACTCGCCTGTACGGCAATAAACGGAGATCGTGTTATCGGTACGGAGGAAAGTACGAATCTCCCGATTTTACTCGTGTTACACGCGCGGTTCACTCTCGTAATTTCTCCGTCGGCGTAAACGGGTATTATCGAGGAACTAGACGAGTCCCCGGCTCGAGGTGGTGAGATAACTTAACGAGATCGTTCGGCCGACGGGTGTGGCGACATATAATTACGGTAATTAGTCGGTCTCGGTAATTAATTATGATAGCACGTCGTTTGTTACTTGCGCGCGGTCGCAGGCCTCCGCACGACTGCTACACGCGTGCGCGGTTGTATGGAGATTTAAAAAACACGTATCTATAAGACGCGGTAAAAAAGATTTTTCGATCAGCTAAAGTGATTGAGTTGCATCTGATATTTTGCTTTTTTGTGCCTCACAGGATAAGTGAATATCCAAACTGCGATCGCCGCTCGATTTTTCAAAAAATCACTCGGTATAACAAATTAACCAACACCCAGAAAAATTGTTTACCAAATCGGTGACTTGCAAACAAGTATTTATTCAATTCAAACAAATATTTATTTGCGTAGCATCAGTCAAATAATTTTTTCTTCCGGCCGCAATTTCCCTTACTTCGCATCCTCGAACATCGAAGATATGTAGGTGAGAGTGGGCAAAATGGGACCGGGGTCAAAACGGGACGGTGGAGCGAAACGCAAATTTCCAATAATTTCTGGACGGGCCAGTGAGCCAAAACGAGATGGTACAAAGTGGAGCATCCGAAAGTGATCGGAAAATAGAATTTTGCCTCGCCGTTTTGTTTCGCCGCACCGTCCCATTTTGCCCCATTCTCCGCTATCCGACCCAGCGAATGCCCTACAAATTACTTCGACTGCGAGTTCGCCGCTACGGTGTTCGATCCTGCATCCGCGGTACGGAGAGCATCCGCTCGTATCACTGTGCATCCTCGGCGCTGCCCCGACGCCCGGCAATAAACATAATGGCGCGTCGTTAATTAAGTGGATTTTCCAATCAAGATTCAATCGGTCTCGGTGTTAAATGTAAATCGCTCGTCGCAGCCCTGTCCCCGTGGAAGTTATGCAGTGCCGGAGAGAACAGCTCCGGCATTACCGTTCGCGCAGCTCGCGCCCAAGCGCGTTTTGCCCGGTTTTTGCCCGAGACAAGGCCGCAACGTTCCTCGTCAGATCAACTCTATATATAAAACCCTCGTATCCACACATCGCGACTTCTTGTGGAATTTTTCATATATATATATATATATATATTTTTTTCCAAGTCATTTCCTCACGACTCGCCGCTTGTCGGTGGGAATAGAACAATGTGGCGTACACCGGTAGCCGGGGCAAGTCCGGGCTACTCGCCTCTATCGTAACATTATATCGTTTCGTGTGTATACACCATAAACATGCATACATGTACGCGGTACGAAAGTAGCGCGAACACGAGTCCAATAGGTAGATATTATGCAAACGTTCCATCGGGCCCCGTTCGTAACAAGTAGAATGCGCCGGAGTATCGTAGTACCGGTAGTCGGTGCTCGTCGCCGCTGGGGGTCCATGGAATAGTCGCGAGACAAAGTCGCAGCGGGATATCCTCTCGCGCGATTCCCTTCCTCCTCCTCACCCCCGCTTTCTCTGGCTTTCTCGAACCGCCCGGCCGGGCTCTCGCTCGTTCTTCGTTCGAACGAAATTTTCCGCAACATTGCATCCGAATGCGATTAAACCGGGAGAACGATACGCCGTAGCGGCCGGGCTTCGCTGCTCGTCCGCCGCACAACGCCCGAGGCCTTTTCCACTTCCGAATTTCTCCTTTTTCCCCACCGCGCCACCGAGGATCTGCATGTCGCGCACGGAGAGACACACATGGGTATTATATTTTCTGGTGCGGTGAACTGAGAGCCCATCGACGCGCTCCGCGCGGCGGGACGCCGAATCGAGCACGCGATCTCGGTCCTCGGAAATCGAATCTTGTAACTTACGTATCCGGCAGATTTGGGCTGCGGGGGCGATCGAGCGCGAGAGAGGATACGAGGCTCTCCGGAAGCCGCCCCGTCGCGCCCGTGTAACCGGGGACGATCCACGTGTGACTCATCGGATGCGGAGAGGAAACCGGGCGGATCGTCTCGCTAATTCCGGCGCGGAGCTCGCTAATTCCGGTCCATGCACCGATGGTGTCGAACGGGACGAAAAAGGCTTCCGACGGTCCTCAAATTCGATTCCTTCCGTCGATTGACGAGTCATTGAGAAAGTGCGATCATCGCTCCGTACATTCCGCGGGCTTCAAATATAGATTGGGATAAAAAAATGTTTGTCCAACGCTCTCGTTTTTTTTTTGCGTTGGGAAAAAGGAGAAGAAAGACGGAGGAAAAAGATACGACAAATTCGACATCCCGACCACGCGGATCCCCCGACATTGATGGACGTTTATCTTCGGTGACGTCACTCGGCTCTCCGTTCCGCTCGCTTTCCCATCCTCCGAGCGATCCACTTCCAGAGAGCACGCTGCCGAGGCACTTTGCCAATGACTTCGCAACTGGAGCGAGCCCGCACACACCCGGGTCTCCTCCGCTCCCGGTAAAAATTCCCGGTCGCTTTCTTTCGTTGCTTTCTTTATCATTTACTCGTTCTCTGCTCGCGAAGCGTAAAACCGTCCGAATCCCTAACGGCGAGGACGTTGCGAGTGCGTGGAATTTTCCCGGCAGCAGAGACAACCCTCCCGTCGGCAACTGCTCTATACATTCCCGAGAAAACTACCCCGCCTCGCGAGAACCCGGCGAGCTTTTCACGGAAACCCAAGTCTACGAGAAGATAAGCCGCACGTGCGCCGGACGTTACGGAACGGCTCTCGGGGATATAAGTGGGCGAAGAAGCGGAGGATCTCGTACGTTGTTTGTTAGTAAGGAAGAGAGAGCCTCGGGAACACCATCGGCAGCCCCGCACATCTCGCGGCTCCGGCTATACACTCGTCGTATATCACCTGCCGCGGCTAATGCCGCGGATAGCTGCTGGCCCGGGCTGTGCGTGAGGCTCTATCTGCGCACCATAAAACACGTCGCGCTCTCTCTCGTCGCCTCGCTCGCCGCACGGAGAGAACCACGCGTGTTCCCGTAGGGGTGCGAGGCCATGGCGGTGGCGAGTGTCACCGCAGGTGCGGACATTCTCATCATAAATAGCGCCGCGCGATGCCCTAGCCTGCTTCGTGTCTCGCTACGCTGGCGCGAAACTCCGTATCCGCATATGTGTGTCTTTCGCCGGTGTGCCGGCCCAGCAACGTCACCGCCAAGCCGTAAACCGCGGATACTGCCCGCGAGGACCTAATTGGGGCGTGGCTTTGCGGTCTGACACCTTATTCCTTCGTTCCGGCCGGATAACAACCCCTCTATAAGACATCCTCGCCTCCCATGCCTCCGAGAGCCTGTATCGATGACTTTCGCGTTTTGCGCCGAGTTTATTCATCTCGAGTGCTAGGAAAAAAAAAGAGCGAGAGAATAAAGAAAACGGGCGAGGAGAGGTGTCGTTTCTAATGATAGACTCGCGTGCTCCTCCGCGCTTTCCGATCTGCTCCTCTCCGAGGGAGGAACCGAGGGTGTTAAAAGGTAGGATGGTTTCGGCCAACCCCTGACGTTAACCGTTCCGATCACTCTACACTCTCTCACTGTCCCTATACTTATGTGTGTACTTATGTATATATATATGTATGTATGTATCCAATCCTGCGGAGTAACTGCGCGCTCTCCTCTTCGTTTTATCCTTAATTTATAGCGTGTCGGAGCTCACCGGCTCTTTCTCGCGCTGTCTTAACTGTTCGTTGGCATGAAGCTCCGAGGGATAGAGCCGAGCCACATGTAGCATTGATGCCCGGCTTGCTGCTACTCCTTCGCGATATCTCTCTCCCGCTCGGTCGTACCGCGAGCCGATAACCGCTTCACCGTTTCTCCGGCATGCTCGCTGCGGCACGTACCGGTCACTCGGACTCTCCTCTCGCACCGCGCTGCATCGTACGTACACTCGTCGCCCGTTTAACGGTAAATTCCCGCGAAAAGAGCGAGAAAGATACAGGAAAGGAAAACTTCGAGTATTCAGCGGTAGTTGAACGAGAAATTATTATTCTCTCGGGGTACATTCCCGCGGCGCGTTGACCATAGACGACGATACATATTCCACCTCGCGTGTGCATTGCGGCGCAATTGTAGTCTACCCGGCAGTTAGGAAAATTTTCCTTACCCTCTGCCCCCTCTCCTTACGGAAACGATACGTACGCAGTCAAAAATTATCTCGTAAAATCGGAATACGAGGTATTGTAAAAATAATCTTGTTAGATTATTCAGATTTGAATTTACAAAGCTGTCCTTTTATTTTTATTTATGGAGATAAAAATTCACCGGTTGAACAATGGGCCATATTTGTCAAACGGTCAAACCTGCAAAAAAATCTTTTTTGGATGAACTATTATAAAAATTTAGCACTCATTTGACTAGTGCGCCACAACGATTTCCTAATTACTGACGTCATTTATTTTCGTGGTAATTTTGCAAATGTTTTTTAGTCGATAACAAAAAATAAACAAATACCATCCGATGACGAAAAAGAAAAACTGCGAAGTACAAGCGAAAGAAGAAAGTATGCAAATTTTCGTCGACAAGTGATGTGTTTGTTAAATATCCAAACATGTTTATGCGGCATCAGAGCCGGCGCGAGGAAGCCACTACGTGTTGAATCCTATCGATTTTCACGTGAAGCCGAGATAATTATTATTAGCCTTAAGGATGAGTCGCCGTGGCGGAGTGCGGAGTGAGGAGACGAGTCTCTCTCGATGCCGAAGAGGACTCGAAGTGGCAGTTTCGCTTTGGCTCTCGACTTTCTTATTTCGCTCTTCGTGGGCCGCGGTAGCCGGCCGACTAATTCGTGTACAGCGGGGCCAACTCGGACCCGCGCTCTCTCAAGGTTTTATTCTCCGCGTCTCAACGTCGGTGAGCTCTGTGTGCTCAGGGTCCACAGAAGCCGGGCTCGTCTTCCCTCGGCGGAGCGGTTTTGCCGTGGAAGGCGAGGAACGCCGGTCAGGACGACGTTTCACGGTGGCTGAACGGCTGGCTGTGTTACGAAGAGCCACACTCTCGCCTACTCTGCTCATCCCCCGAGATGGAGACCGACGTTGGGTTAGGCCAACAAAGTTCGGGCCAGCTATGCACGACGCGGCGACTGCTTGTCCAACCCGCCCGCTCGCGCACGCTGTTTGAACATATTTGCTCGATCTTACTACCGCCTCCTGAGAGACCCTCGAGGACATTTTACGTTGATTCTCGCTGTCGCTCGGTTATTGTGTTCTCTGCTCGCGCGCTGCCCACTCGTGTTATTGGCTCCTCGAGGACTCATCTCGCTCCCGGTTTACGCAGCGCATACGCTGAGCATCTTCAGCCTACTCCTACGTTAGCACAGCGGCCTGAGGATCGTCGGCGGGAGATGACTTTTTGCAATTTAAATTAGCTTACGTGCCCGGACGTTCTCCAGTATGGTCGACGCCGTGTCAAGATGCGGGAAGCGATGCCAGATTCGGAGTTGTCCGGAGAACGTTGGTATCAAAAAAATTGTTCTTCCAACCTTCGAATTCGTCGTATTACAAAAATGTCTACCGTGCAAATTCTATGATAACCTCTGTAATATCTCAGCAGCCCGAGGATGATCCATAGGACATGAGTTTTCGGAATTTAAATTAGCTTACACGTGCGGGAAACGATGCCGGATTCGCAGTTGTCCGGAGAACGTTGGTATTAAAAAAATTGTTTTCCAACCTTGGAATTCGTCGTATTAAAAAAACGTCCTCCGTGGAAATTCTGTGAGGATCATCCGCGAGAGATGACTTTTTGCAATTTGAATCATGTTATAAGCCCGAACGTTCTCCAGCTGAACGGTTGAAGCCGTATCGAGATGCGGGAAGCGAAGCCAGATCCGCATTGGTTTAGAGTCGATCGGAGTTAAAATATTTGTCCTCCAACCTTGGCCTTTGGCGTGTTGCGAAGTTGTTTACCGTCGAAATTCTCAACATTTCCGCGAGCTACACGTATTCCAAAACAGTACGGAGCACACGAGTTTGGCTGCCGGCCGGGCGCGCTGGCAAGCCAGATCTACGTTCGAGCGCGCAGACCGCGACGCCGTTCCACGAGTACCGAAGGAGTAAAGGAGAAAGCGAGAAGGAAGTTTGAAGTGGCCGAAAGGAGGAACAGCCAGCACGACAAACATGCCGAGAGCACAGCGAGTTACATGGTCAAATATTTGTGTCCCGGCCCCCGAACACCCGCAATCGCCCGCCCCGGCCGCGTTATCTCCGACACGCACCAGACATTCAACAGCAGGTTAATTCACGCTCGCCGGCGTATTACTTCGCCCTCTCGGAGGAAGAAAGAAACAAAGAAAGTGTCGAGGACCTTATCGGAACAATTTTTTTTCGTTCCCCTCCCGCACTCGTCCGCTCTCCGTCGCCCGAGCGAGCTCCGTTAATGAATGCGTTCTTTCATAAGTGGAATCACGGCGGACCGAGTGGCACACATTCTCACGCGCGCGCGCTCGTCAAGAGTGGAGAGGAAAGAAAAAAAGGGGCAGACAATAAAACTCGCACCGGCTAACTCCTCGTATCTCCACCGGCAATTTCCTCTCTCGCGTCGACGACGGGAGAACCGCCCGCGCGTTATTGTCGTACTACCTGTGACGCGAGCAGTTGGATGCACTCCGGAAGAGAACCATAATAACGACCGGGAGAAGCTCGCAGCTTCGCCGCGCTCCGCCCGGTGGTTGGGCGTGCAGTGCGCTATCCGAAAGCGTACAAGCTTTGTTCAGCCTGCGATAATCTAATCTTCGTACCTCCGCGCGTTGTTTGCACCAGCAGGCCAGGAATAAAGAGAAAAAAATGAAAACTGTGAGAGAGGAAGAGAGAGTGTGTATTGCCAGATTTTTGTTTGGCTAGGGGTCGGTCCAAATCTTTCCGTCGCGCTCGCCAAAGAATGAATCCGTTGTTCTTCTCGGAGCGCGGCGTGGAGAATGCGCGCCGAATTTTACTGGAATATCGCGGGGTTTGTCGTGGTAAATTTAATGTAGAGAGTTTTGCGGTAATTTTGCATTGGCTTCTTCCCTCGTGCTCCGATGTTACAATCGATCGATCGTTTTCACGCATAAAAACTTGAGACACCGGTTGTTAATTTTTGTACCTATTTTTTTTATCGTGAGCAGCGAGACATTTTGGGAGCTTCGTTTATTTTGTGAGAGATTTCTTTGAGAAAAGTCTGAGAGAAAAAAAGATCTTTATCTTTCGTGTACGCAGCGGCGGCGAGAAGAGCGCGGATTGAGGTAAGTCGAGATGGATTCGCTCGGGGTGAGAGGGGAGAAACGATAAATCGTTGTTATTAGCGAGAGATTACCCGGAGATTCGTGCTCTCTGCAGCACGGATTTCGCGCTCCCCCTTTTCTTCATTCTCTCGGCAAATCCAAAATCTATATAGATCCGTCGTGCCGATGGCCGGCGAAAGGCGGCCGATAGTCGCGGAAACGCGGGGCGTGCAATCCCGGCATCGGGAAAGCTCTTCGAATATACGGGGGACGAAGCTCGAGGGAATGTAAGAAGATTCCGACGCGTGCACATTGTTAAGGGGAATCAGATTAGCCTCGCGGATCTATGTGAAGCTTGATTCATGTCCCTGTCACTCCACGGCGTTCGAGATAAAACGTCCCGTGTACGCAAAGGGCTGATTTGTGTATGCTTTTTATGTTTTTTTTTCTTGCCATTTATCTTTGCTTTTGTTACGTAATACACAAATAGATATGTAACGAAAATACGCGACTTTCTGTTTTAAATTCTTATTTTTCCTATTGGGGTAGCAACGTAAATGGATACAAACCGAAAATATGTCATTTTCAGTTCGAAAATCTTATTTTTGGACCGGAAGTGACATATTTCCGATATAACGTCGCTTCCACTCGAAAAATGAGATTTTGATTTCCCTGTTGGGGTGGTAACATAAATAGATACGCACCGAAAATACGTCACTTTCGGTTTGACAATTATATTCTTGCACCGGAAATGACATACTTCCGGTATAATGTCCCGTCTGCTCTAAAGTGAGATTTCGATTGTCCAATCGGGGTGAGAGGAGTGGGAGCAAGAAGAGGTAGTAACATAAACAGAAACATACAAAAAATACGTCACTTCCTGTTTGAAAATTCAATTTTTCGACCGTAAGTGTCGTAATTTCGGTGTGACGTCGTTTCGGTTCGAAAAATGAGATTTTGACTTTTCAATCGGGGTGGAGTGGAGTCGCAGGGAGAGGAGATGGTAAAGTTACATCACGAGTGCCGTGGTAACGCGTACCGTTCCTGGATTAAGATCGATCCCGCTGGTGAGTAACCGGGGAGCGACCGACGTCGGTGTTCCCTAGCACGCTTAATTCTTCTTTTCACGCAGCTTCACGCAATCTCGACGTCGGGGCTGGCGGGTAAGCCGCGTTCGCCCGGATTGTGACCGCGCTCGGAGTGCATCTCGCTCTCGCCTCCGGCCACGCGAGCCTGAGAAAGACGGAGGAGAGAAAAAACTTTGGCTCGTAAAGTGCCCCGGCAGGCTCTGTCTCTCGCATTCCCCTGTCCCATCTTCCCTTCCGCTCCGCGAATGGAGTGATCTCGAAAGTCGTTCGTCCGTCCGTTAATGTTCTTCGCAAAGTCCTCTCGCCACTGCCACCGCACGGCCGCAACGACTCGAGCTGCGAGGCAGTGATAGAGTATCCCCGATAGAGCCTCGTTTTATACCTCGGCAACGCGGAGACAACGGAGTAGGACGAAGTGCAGGCTTCGGAATCGATGCAAATTCGATAAGTCATTTCCACATTTAGTTTCTCGTCTTAAAAACGGTGGGGCGGCGGGCGGCGGTTCGCGGATTATCGGGAGAACCGAATGGATAGCTCGTTCGGGCTTTTAATGCACCATCGACGTTAATTGATGTAATTCGATTCTCGATATTAAATTGCGCCCACCGATATCGAGGATTCCGGGAAGACGTTCGAACGGCACAGTTGTCTTTCAGCCAAGCGTTGCGGAAAGATGCAGTTTCTATCACTGCCCGCCACGATGTCTCTGCCAGATAGATTCGAGCTCTCGTTTCGTGGTGACGTGACGTTCACCTGCTCGAGGCGGCGGGACGATTATCGTTATTAATACAGTCAGGATGATGCTGTAAACTGTCAATCCTGAAGCATCCTCGAGAAACCGAGTACCGATCCTTCTCCGATCTCCGGAGATTATCGGTCGGTTATTTCGAGCTGCTTACTCGAAGAAGCGACACGATTAATAGGACGTTGACAACGCGCTTATGAATTCGTACAATCTGGATAAGTGGGTTTCGATCGGGAAGGATAAGTCATCGGCTTATTCAAATTCGCAGCGATCCGGCGAGCCCGGAGAGACGGGGACATCCAGCGGGAAAGGCAGCAAAGTCAGACAGGCAAAACGGACACCCGCCGACAGGTCGACGCAATTATCGTTGCGCACCGCGCGCCTCTCCGGCCTCGTGACTAATGTCTTTTTTTTTATCTGCTTTACACCCTCCGACTTGACGTCGTTATATTCACGGGTACGTACGCGCTTCTCCCGGCTGTTTGCCGTTAATGCAACGCATCTTTCGCACGCGGTCCCTCCGTATTACATAGTGTTTCCGTATTACACAGTGCGCCGGGTACATTTGTACCGTCGACAGTGCTTGAGGTAACTCCTTCGTGGCGCACTAGTCAAACGAGTGACAAATTTTTACAATCGTTCATCCAACATGTAGGATTTATTGACAGTAACGGAGGTGCATTTGTATTATTGCCTGTGTCGTCAACCAAGGAAAATAATAATCACGATGTTGTTGCAAGATCAACGACTGGTAAATACAAATTTCCATGATGGTAGGTTTTGATTGGGATTTTTCAAAGTGGAATATCCGCTTCTCGTGTCCGAATGAGAAAGGTTTCCTGCGATAGACCCGCAGGATTTTTTTAAACGCGAAACGGACCCTTCGCCTATTAACGCCCGGGCCTCATTTTAATCCTCTATCTTCTCTTCAATTCATTTCTTTCGCACTCCGCATCGATCATGCAATCTAAGCCGAGTGCCTCGACCACCCCCAGCGCCCTCCTCGATGCAAGCCCGTGCGTCACTGGCTAATGAAATCAATGGATGCGTGTTAAAGTCAAACACGATCAACGCCCCACCGAGCAGCGCCGAGAAACCGAGGCTACGAGCGGGAGAGATTGACGACGGGGGATGCCACGAAGAAGGGTCCTAACGTTGCTCGTCCGGATAGCGAGAGGGCGGTTCGCGCAACTGATCGTTTTAATTTCCGACAGACATCAGAAACTACCGCTGTAGTCCGCCCGGCAAAATTTGCATAGCACGATTGCACCGAACGTAGAATGTGCGTAGTTCCCAGTGAAAACTGTATGACGTCGCTCCGTCAGCGATGGACGCGTGGGGTGTGATCGATCCTCCGACGTGCGGTCGAGATCGCGGAATCAGGGTCGCGATCCTGTCATTCTCGCTGCTCATCGTCGAGCCTCTCTATCAATGATCGCGATGCATAAATTATTTTCTTGTTACTCACTCGCTGTCGCCGAGCGAACCTCGGCGGGCTCGGATGTGTCGGATCGACCAAGAATCGTGATGGAAACTTACCTGAAACAGAAAGTCGAGTAAACGGTTAAAGAGGATATAAACGGAAAAAAAAAACGGGAAAACGTCGGAGTTTGTCGCAGCCCACGGGAGCGTATGCGGTGGTGCTAGGGAAAACGACGAGCCCGACGGTGCTCGCCGAGGGCGACGGGGGTGAGAAAACGGTATTGTCTTTTTACGGCCTCCGCAGGCTCCGCGGCAGAGTTTCCTTCGCTGGGAGGGAAGCGTCACACACCGACGACTTTTGCCCTCTGTACAGGGAGAACACACCGACGTGTTCGCGTCCTTTCTCGAGTTTCTCCACTTTCTCCCACGACATTATCCAGAAGAGATCACCTTTTTACCGGTCGTTGCGACCTCGTCATTTCACCCTTATCTCCCGTGGCCCAGGAGAGGAGGGGGAAGGAAAAAGGACGAGGGGGTGAGAGGAAAAGCCCACCGGGCACGTCGGAGATGCCACGGGAGGGGGGGGAATATCTTCTCGCTGGAGCCGCTGGCGGCTCTCCTGTGCCGATCTTCCTCTACCCGACGCCGTGACGAGGTCGTCAAATCCGAGGGCGATTGAAAATTATACAGGGATCAGCTTTACGAGCTCGACGCTTTAGACGCGGTGACGTGAACAGTCGCCGATCGAGACTCTTTCTTACTCGTCCTCTACCATTGTCGCTGCTCTCGGAGCCTGGGAAATGTCGGGGTATGTAATTATTGATTAATCGAAGATAGCTGATAATACAAATTTTCCGTCGGGAAAAATCAGTCGCGGGGGATTTTCGGTAGCATTTTTTTATTACTCGATCGAGACTGTTTCTTACTCGTTCTCCACCATTATCGCTGCTCTCTGACCCTGGGAAATATCGGAGTACGTAATCAGTGATCAATCGAAGATAGCCGATAATACAAATTTTCCGTTACGAAAAATCGATCCAGGGAGATTTTGGACGGAATTTTTTTATTACCGATTAAAAAAATTTAAACACATTTTTTTCGAGTGTAATCAACGTATCGATCTTTGATAGCATCGGCGGTAAGTTGGACACTTGAAGGTGGCTGTATTGTCTATTTGTGTTCGATGCGAGCTGCCGCGTTGAACCCGTAGCCGTAGCGGTAATGCGCTTTGCATAAAACATGGCTATCCGAGGGACACCGCGTACGATGCAATTTGCGGCGGTGATCCGAAAGAAGGGTCTCTCCTTTACGATCGACTCGAACGAATCGGAGCTCTCGTTTTATCGCATTTTCGCGGATCGAATCTCTTTCCCGCACGCTCTCAGAAACAATATCGCACGAGTCGACGATCATCCCCGTCCCATGAATATTCATTATTCAACGAGCATTCGAGAAATATTTTGCTAATTGTAACATTTTAGCGGTGGATTCGATGAGACGAGGCACGATTATTTTAAGTCCGTACAGCAAGGATCGTCGAGCATGCACGACGTTCGAATCTTCCCCGGCAGAAATTGTCGACGGACCGTGGCAGCGCGCTTCTCAAACGAATTAATTCTCATAATTTATTCACACCGCACATCTTGATCGGAACGGTCGATTTTACCGCTTTTCAATTGAATCACCCGCATACGGTTATTTAAAAACGGCGACCGGAGAAACTGCACCGGCAAGCAGCACCTGTTCTTCTGCGAAAATTTCTCCCGCAACAGAAAAAAATAAAAAATAAAGCCAACGAAACGTTTATTTACTCCCCTTTCGCCTTAGTTTTTCGTTTTCTTGGCTTTGTTTTTTTTTCTGTTTCTCGTTTTTTTTTCTCAATCCATCTCTCGGTAAATAAAAGTAGCGAGCGTTGCTACGCTGTAGGCGTCCGTGCAACCCGTCTCCGTTATGACCGAAGAGAGAGAGAGCTCCTGAGGGTGAAGAGGGGGTGAGAGGAGGATAATGGTACGAGAGTCTCAGACTCCATACGTTAACGGGGCGCGGGACAGCCTCAAATTGCTTCATTAGCCGGGAGATATTTTATACAAATTGGGAACTAAATTAACTCGGGGGTTGCGCTCCTGCAACGAGTAGACGCGTCGGCGCGAGAGGGTTGGGGGAGGGGGGGTTGCATCGGCGAAGAAAATTTGTAATTAGAGTGGGCGGAGGCGAAATGGGTCTGCACGGTGGTCGTGGTTAGAGGGTGCGAACCCGCCGACGAGAGGGAACGGGAGAGCCGAGATGAGAGAAAAGAGCGGAGCCCGGGCGACCAGCTCGGCATAGGCAAAAGGTATTTGCCCGGTGTTCTCCGCGAGGGAGGTGAGAGGAACTCGGCCGGTGAACGACTCTGAGGGCCCTCAGACGGTGCAATTTCTTAATTATTTACGCGTTGCCACCGTGCGTTTGGTTCTCGGGTTGGGTTTCGTTCGCGTGTGCTTCGCCATGCCGAATCGCCGGCTCGGGGCCCCGAAATTCTCGTTCGTCTCTCGTCGGCGAACTCGGAACGCCGACAGCGCCTTTTACACTTGTTCGGTTACGCAAAGCGTATTCCCGCGGCGTCAACCCATTTGCCTGAAACACATTTCCCATCGGGCGAGGCAGAGAGCTCTTTTCTTCGGGCGAAACGCATGGGAGCGCGCGCGGCGAATAAATTACGGTATCCGCCGAAGGTTATTAATAACACGTTATCGACAAAGTTCCGGCGGTCGATGTCGGAGAGGAATTAGCAGTTTCTTGCCGCCGTCTGCGGGTACCGCGCTGTTCCGGCCGGGTCATCGGTAAAAGCCGAGAGGACGCCGGAACGTAAGCGACCCGCATTCCTCCTCGTTACCGCGCGGCCCCGCAGCCCTGCGATTATGTACGAGCGTAATAAGAAAAAGATGTTGAATCGTGCGAAAAAAGGGAGATTTTTTTCTTTTTTTTTTTTTAAGCCAGTTCCAACGACCGAGAGGGCGTCGAACGAAACATGGGAGGCCGATGGGGGGAGAAACATCGTGTGCGGCGCCGTTTGACAAACGGTGTCGGCCTCGAGACACCCGCGCACTTATTTCTGCAACCCCCTTGCGAACTTCTGCCTTTGACTCAATTTTTTCTGTTCCTTCACCGTGGCTCGCAGTAACCGTACTGTGAGGTGAATTCCTTAATATCATTTTCAGCCCTCACGAGTGACTCGCTTTTTCACCCCTGCAGCCCTGCGCGAAAAGTAACCCCAGTGGAAAAGAGCGCCGGGACTCGAGGGGCGGCTTCTTCGTCTTGGTGGCCTTATCCATCGGGAGCGCCGCGCGCTGGGTGTAAAACAAAAGAATTTAAAGAAGCCTCGGCGGCGAACGAGACTCTCACGGAGTGGAAACGCGCGGGTCGAGCGAAATGAATTGGCAACTTTTAATTAAGATGGTATCGTTCTCGTCTTCGCGGCGCTCCGCCGGCGTCGCACACCCTTCCGGCTCGACAACCGCGACTAGGACTCTTTCCGCTGGAAGGCTATCGGTCGCGCCGAGAGATACCGGGGTTCGCACTCGGGCCCCGGAGTATCGAGGTGGTCTCGAAAGCGGAAAACTGCTTCGGTATTGGAGGGAGATGGAGTAACGGGGCGGGAGGGGTGGGGAGGGGGGGAGGGGGGGGGGGTCGAGGGGCCGCCCGGGAAGGGCGGTTAGCATTCTTTTTGTTCATGCCAACTATTCATCATCGGTGACACTTCTCGAGATAGAGGGAGTTCTCTCGGAGCGAAGCGAAAGAGAGACCCTCGGGGTTTCCTAATGGACCCGGACTCCGCTTCGATCAACTCTCACACCAAAACCTCCCGCCGCCCCCCACCCCGCCCCTTCCCAATTTCCACGTCCTACCGATCCGCCGCTTCTTCGGGTTCTCCAGTGTCTCATTCTCGGAGGACGTCTTCGAGCGATTTTAATTTCTTCGGCTCTCGAGATATCGCTCCAATCCGCCGGCTGTAACGCGAGACTCGGTAACGCAACTTCCCGAGAAAACTGGGCGCAGCGGGCGAATTATTCGACTAAGCGATTAAAATTACAAATTTGATTGACAAATCGAAACGCGAATGTGTTTGAAATTTCAGAAACAGTTTGTGTGAAAAAAGCTACCAATACCGTACATTAATTTTAAAACTATTTTTTTTACAGTGTATAAAAAAAAATTATGAAAATTGCGATAAAACTGAGTAATTGGTTCGAAGGAAGTAAGGCTCGAGCTGCGAATTATTGTTGTAGTGCGCTACTCCGAGTTTGAAAAAACGGGGCAATGAAGGTATGCGAACGGGGGCGGAGTGTCCAAACAGCCGTCACCGAGAGCAAAAGTCCGCTGGTAGAAACAAGCCGTAGACATCTCGCAGTGCATGAAAATTTCACAAAGTCGCTGCAGATAACGGAGAGCGGCGTCTCCCGCGTACGCGCGGGGGGGCCGAAAATAAATTTGCGCTCGAAAGGGCCATGTATCAGATGCGACGAGGTCCCGAGTAGCTCGGCTGCGGGCTCACGTAGCGTGGGGCGCGGGCGTACGAGCGAAAAAGGAAACAAAACGGGTGTAAGGGAAGGTCTCCGCTCTAAATAACGAATGAACTGTGCAGCTCGTCGGAGGGTCGTGGAAGACGAGACGTACGGAAGGGGGTGAGCGCGTGGGAAATAACGTAATCATGCTACGCGTCACGTGTGACGCGACCGAGCTATCTCGGCGTTCGCCGTACGCGACGTACTTTTTTCCTCCGCGGCCTTTCCTCCGGCAGCGCGGCGGTGCAGAAATAAGAGCAGCGGTGTTTCAATCCCCACGGCGAATAAGGCTCGCAGCGGCATAGGCTCGGGACGCGGAGGAAGCGGCGAGGGGTTTTCGTTTCCTTCCGAGTCAGACGTCACCCTCGCGCAGGTCCCACGGGGCACGTCGGTGGAAGCGCGCGGGGAATCCCCGTACCCCGCGCGCAGACCGCGACAGACTTTTTGCCTATTTTTTTTTTTTTTTTTCTCATTCTCTATCACCGTTGCCTGCTCTAAGTTTCTCGCCTCCCGCAGAAAACGTGCAACGGCAGCCTCGTGTGTAACCTCGGTCGCCTTCTTCCGGATCCTCCGGTTCGCCGGCCCCCGTCCCGCGGGAGTCGCGTGATAAAAACGAATGGCGCAGAGATAAACAGACGAGGGAACGAGACAGAGAGGGGCGACACACAGAAAACGGGAGTGCGGTCGCCTTTCCCACGCGAGACGAATAAAGAAATTACTCCGGAGCGGCGCACGGCGGGACGGACGGGGGTTGGCAAACGGAGCGCGGAGCTCAATGAATTTTAGGTGAATTAATGTCGTTCGAGGCTCGAACAGGTGATAAGACACTTGGAATCTTCGACGCGCCGACGGGCGATGATACGGAGATAAGAAAGAGAATTTCTACGGGGGCGTCGCGGGGAGCGGCGGGGCGTGAATAAGTAGAGTCCTATAAATACTGAGGCTCGCATTCTGCGGGGTGGTTCGTCGCTACACCCAATTCCGGGAGCGTGTAACGCGAGAGAGGAGAGACCCGCGCGCCCTCGCCCGTTAATAAAGTTAAGATTGCATTATAAGAAGGGAATCAACCGGGCAAGATAGCAATATAAAAGGCGGTTTTCTCCGCGGGCGCGCGAACGTTAGCGGGTAACGATGCTTTATAACGGTATCAAAGGGAAGGGGGGAGGGGGCGGCCTCCACCTCGTCGCCTCGCCGATGTCCGGGGGGTCCCGAGTCCCGACGACACTCCATGGAATATTTAAGCCTCGATTTCATATCTCAAACAGAAGCCCGACTCTTACTCTCGTTCCTCTCGTCGTCCCGACCGCGATATTAAACGAAGTCGCCGGAAGAGAGCGAAGATGGAAAACAACCGCGCACATCGCGCACCGACGATGACTCCGCGGCGGTGGATGAGTGAGAAAAAAAAATTACAAAGCTACCCTGCCCCGATATTTGACACGTAATGGAACGAGCCAGCCCTAAGCGACAAGAGCGGTTTCGCTTCACGATTCTTTTCATTTCTTCTTATCCTGTCTCCCTTTCACCCTCAATACACACCGGGTAACTCGGCGAAATATCATAGCGATAAAGTACATATAGAGTGTCGCGATATTATCACTGGAGGAGAACCGATTACCTTTCTCGCGTTACTTCGAGACCGGCACGCACGTAATGACGAGAAGAGTGTATTGGTCGGAGCTTTACGGACAGGTGACATTTAACCAATGAGTGCATTTTTTAAGAAAATGAGATTTTTAAACCGGAAGTGACAACGATTTTTTTTTTTAGTTTTCTGTCTGAAGTCACTTCTGGTTTGAAAGTGAGATGTTCAAACCGGAAGTGACGCGACCGAAATTTAAAAAATGTTCTCAACCAAGCAGTGGAGTTTTGGCGTACGCGCCGTTTTTCCAGTTACCGTAGAATCGCACCCGGGATGGCAGGGATTGATCGGATCAACAGCCGTGGATGTTCTCCGACGACGTTTCGTTTAATCTCCTTTCCCTCCCACCCACTTCCGTCTCACACAGTTTCTGATTACAGGGATGAAAGATAAGTATAGGTATACGCAGCCTGTAATACACCTTGTTAAGATACCTTCCTATTAGCGAACTGTGTCAGAAGGAGGGCGGGAGGGAGGGGATGGGACGACACGAAGTGTAAAACAGAACGGGAAGGTGGAGGCCGTACAGTGGCGGGTAAGACCCGTACCCACGTAGCTGTCACCCGGGGCGAGTCTTCTCTTCATCAGATATCGTGACACGAAGATCGACCCCCGTTCTGTTTCGCCCGACGGTTTCCTTCCTCTCTCGCTCTCCCGATCTCCTTCGCCTTCCGCCGGCGCGGAAGACTCCGAAGGTCTCTCTTCCCCACACCTCGGCGACCTTAAGATATTAAGTACTTTACCCGCGATTAGATCTCTCATTGTGCCGGGCGGTGTCAGACAAGCGGCGCTCCTCGCTTCCGCGGCCTCGAGGGGATTGCCCGAACAGGCAACGAGTCGTCGGGCGCAAGGAGACGAAGTGAGACGCGACGACGACAGACAATGCGACGCTAAGAGACAATTCCTCAGTGCGAGACGCTCTTCTCTAACTGCTGTATAATTTCCTGCAACGACACCTTCATTGTGCCCGGGCGCCTCCACGGGCATTTCATTCTTATCGCCCGGAGAGAGCGGCCTCCCTCCCGGGTCCCTCGTCGTGTTCGGCGCGAGAAAGCGAGACGCCAAGGTGGAAGCCCGGCAACGGGCGACGGAGAGAAAGAGCCGGAAACGGGAGAATCGCGGCCTGCACGCCGCCCCCGATTCCGAGAGGGTTGAAGAGACTCACTCTACTGCCGCGGCGCTGAATGGAAAAGGACCTCGGGTGTAAGTGGGCGACTCGCGATACGCCCGGGCAAGATTCCGGTGCGTGCACGCCCGCTCTTAGTGTGCACGGTAATTCCGGGTGATAGGGACATTTTTTTTTTCTTTCGATCAAATTAATAACGAAATATTTCTGATATTTCGTTATTAATTTAAGTCTGCCCATAAGCGGTATGAAAAATATCACATGTGTATGAGATTTTTTTGTTGGTGTTTCCAATCGTTGAGAATCAACTCCGATGCCGATCAACTCCGTATTCAGGTCGTGTGGCCATTTTTTTAATGTTGATAAAATTAATAATAAATATCACAAACTTTGTCCATATTCGGTATGAAAAATATCATCGATGTGTGAGTTTTTTTTTAGTGTTTCGAATCGGTTCGGCCCAACTCTCCCACGATCCCGATCCATGCGGTCTCTGTCGACATAATCGTGACGATGAGAGCAACTGTCGTGTCTCGTCGTCACACTCGTCGAGGGCCTGAATGGTCCCAATCACGAGTAGATGATCGGGCGTGTCCGTCGGTGCTGCGAGCAGCGAAGGGCTGCAGCTCTCCGCTCTTCCAGCCCCATCGGGTCTTTTTCCCCGCTCTCCCCATTCAAATGTTTGTTTTCTCAGTTCGGCTGAAAAAATTCCACTCCAACGACGACGCCTCGATAAACGCGACAACAAACATAGGGCGAGGTAACGTATCTCCCACAGCATCGTCCCCATTATTATCGCGCTCTCCGAAAACGATTGCTGTAATCGATCCCAAATGGCCGAGATAGCGAATCCGATCCTCATCTCGATCGCCCGGTAAATTCTTTTTTTTATTCACAGATACGACCGATAAAGGACGTTGAGAGGAGCCCGAGGGGAAGCAGCGTGAGTTCTGCGCACGGTGAAATTCGAGAATCGAGAATCATCGGAAAAACGCACGAGAACGACAGCGGGAAAGATGAAGAGCCGGGCGACGTCGATTCCTCTCCGCTGTTTTTCCTTCCTCCACCACATTCGTGTGCTCGCGTTCGTGTGTTCGTTGAATATCCACTCGTATGTACGACATCGATGAGGGACCGATTTTTTTTTTTTTTTTTTTTTGGGCATTCGCTGCGCAAGCCAACCGCAAAATCAGGGATGAATGAAGAAGTGACACAATGCAACCGACCACGAGTTGTTGCATCGGTGGGCCTTCCATGGTATCGTCGCTGATCGTCATCCCCCTTGGATACCGGGGTGTGCGTCCCGCTTTCTCGGGGGAAAGTGAGGGACTTCCAGCCCGTAGAGTCTCGACTCTCCTCTTCCATTCATCGAGAGTCGGGTGGCGAATAAAAAAAAGGAGCAGGTCGCTTTAAAGAGCGCGGCGATGCGTGGAGCTTTCTGCCGACAGGGTGGCGAGGCAACGTCACGCTCGTTCCGTATTTCCCACTCCGAGGTATCGCTTGAGTCGTCATCTCATTGTATCGGGACGAACCGCGGATCTTCCGTACACCAGGGGGGCAAGAAACGCTATCCTTTATTTTTGAAAAAAAAATTCTATGACCGTTATACAATGCAGCAGTTCACGAGAACCATCGTCGCTATTCGTGGAAGAGGAAATTTATTTTTCAGAGTCAGTGGCAATGTCCGAAATGAGGCCGGTGCGCCGCGATAATTCGATCACGATATTCGTTGTCAATGACCGGTTTAAATCTGGCTATGTGCATTTAATTATTGACGATTCGATGAATTATTTTCCAATTTATATAGCACCGTATCGTATACGAGCCCGCGGTGTTACCGACCCGACGGAAATAAATTTTCCGCGAAAAGCTCGAATCCGTTTCTGGCTACGAATGCATATCTCGCGGGGAGATTTATAGAGCCGCGGTTGTGCATTAGAATGCCCGCGAATAGTTATGAATATTAAGTGTAATCCGAATATACAGCGCGCCTCTGCCCGTATGTTCGAGATGTGATCTCTCGATCATCGATAACCCCCCCTCGGTCTATAAAGTAAACGAACGAGCGAGCCGGCGACGATGGAAATTTCGATGATGAGAGTCTCGCAGTAATAGTTTGTGACGTTTATCGATATCGGTACATATCTGCCGCACCTCCCTCGCTTCGCCCATCCGTTCGATTATTTTCCTTCGCGCTCTTTATATTGCAATGGATTATTAATTTTTATTTTTATTTTCAGTCGCCTTTTCCCTGCTTTATGCCTTTCCTATCGGTATTTTAATTTCTTACTGGCTGGGCAATCCTATCGTAATCTAGTTTTAATGCTCTATTTTTACGCTCTTTGCTCCCACTTTGCACCAGTTGCGTTCGCTTTTAATAGTTTTAATTGCGTTCTCCGCCTCTTTTTTCTCTATCGTTACGGTTTTTTGTCCTTAATTTCACGGTATTTTAATCGAACCAACGATCGATCGGCAAAAAATACAAAAATATTTTAGAATCAGTAAGAAAACAAATGTATTGAATTTACGGTTTATTACCGCGCGGAGGACCAATAATTCTGGGGCACGAATAAACGTCTATCTATCTGTCCATCCATCACTCAAGCTGCGCGGCGAATGCGCGATTCCACCCCCAACGTTCGTACTCGCGCCGATAACAGACCCACGGCGACAAAGCTCCCTCAGACACTCGCCCGGCTCTGCCTCACGTTTTCAATCATGCACATCGCTGACTTTCATTATTACCGAATTTGGAGGAATTTCGTTTCCAACCCCAGGCCTTTCCGATCGCGTTCGTTCGCCTCCTCTCGTTTTGTCACTCCGCTATGCGCCCTCTTCCGTCTCTCGCTTCCAAATCACCCCCGTCTTTCCAGAATCTCTCGAAGATCGCGAGAACGTTCCCGGTGATTCTCGGTATTGAGGAGCAAGTGGCAAAGCCAACCTCGTAACTTGGTCGCGTAATAAGTTTTGCGTAATCGATGAAGAAGAGCCCGATTCGGGGGGGGAGAGGGAGGGGGAGGGGGGAGTACTCTCACTTTCTCCTTCACTCCCGATATCGGTGGCTGAGCGGAAATAAATTAAAGCCACCCTCACGGGCCAAAGTCGAATCGCCCCTGGCTTCCCTCCACCTTCTCGTCTCGCCGAGATCGAGCCGCTTTTTGACTTTACGAGGTAATTCCGACGGCGTCGTCGCTCGCCCGTTACTCCCGGAGGAAACCCTTCCCTTCGTTCCCTCTCACCGAACCCCCCCCCCCCCCCCCCCCCCCCCCCCCACCCCCCGTCGCCCCCTACGTTCGATAGCTATTCGCGATGGAGGGTTCACTCCCATTTTATCTCGTCTCGCGGGCAACTCCCTTACTATGAACTATAGGTTACTCACGATTAATCCCGAAACGAATCTCTGTGACGTTAACTTTTGGCACACGCCTAAGGATCAGCCACGCGGTAAAAAAAAAAAAGATTTGTACATTTAACGAATATTTCTTGTCCGCGAACACCCACATTCTTTTAAGTTGTATTTATAACTAAGTTCCGTGGTGAAAAAAAATAATGTGGAATTAGAGTAAAAAAACTAAACTTGTGCACGAGTAATTGAGATTCTGGGTACGCAGTCGCTCGCCACTTAAACGACTTTCTCACGTTCGAATGATAACCGGTCGACGGGTGCGGGAGAAATCATTTATACACTCCGCCTTACTACTGTATCAGAAGGGGGGGGGGGGGGGGGGGGGGGGGGGGGGGGGGGCAGTTATTTCGATGTCTCACTTATCCGTGTTTCATAAGCCAATGAGGAAAAGACCATCGGAGAAGTTAGCTCGCGTGTGTGTATGGCATATCTGCAAAGTCGCTCGTAAATCGAATTCGTTTAATGAATTCCGTTGAGTCGTTGGACGTCACCGATGTACGCACAACCGCGGTGAAATATAAGTGGTGTCGGGTAGGCGTGAGAATAATTTCTCACTTAAGTCCGCGCAGTTCCGACGCCCGAGAAGTGCCCGGTTCGGCTCGATCGCCGTATATCCGATAATCCCGCCGCTACCGATATAAAGTATAGGTAAAGTGTGTAATTAATTCGCCTCGCTCCCGAGAAAGAGTCCTCGAGGAAATCGGCAAGATCGCATCTACGCGCGCTGACGACGACATCGTTTTCGTTCCAGATCGAGTTTCCTCGCTTCGACGGCGCGATTTCGCCGATCGAAAGCCATCCCCGGCGTGGTTGCAACAGATTCGAATGCCTCGGAGTAATATCGCCACGCCGGTAAATGCGGCAACCATCGCTGTATCTTCTCTACGACGTTGTATTCATAAATTCTCTTTCAATCACGTGCCCTCGGCGAGTCGTCCCGGCGACTACGACGACTAACGAGATAGTCTCACTGGGTGCCTCGGCGAGGCTCGAGTTTAACGGCGCATTTACGCGGTACGCGCAATAAAAGTCACCGGCTCGGAGGTCCGGGCGCGACAAAAAAAAAGGCAAGAAAAAAAAATCTCTGTCCGCATGCTGCCTGGCCGAGTGTCTGCCGTTGGAGGAGAAAAGCATGTAGCTCCGCGTGCATACGGAGACGACGAGGATAGCGCTGGGGCGAACCAGACCCAGAGAGACGGACGGAGAGGAACGAAAGACCGATCGAGCACGCTGTCAAACTTGACGAGAGCGCACGAGGCACGTTTTACGGTCGTAATTTGTGGTTTTTTTTATATCTTTTTTTTTTTGTATTCTTTCGAAAACTCCGTTTCTCTGTCTGTTTCTCTTATTACGGCGCGTTAGTTGTATATTCGACGATAGCGCGATGGCTCGGACCTGCGCAGTGGTTCTCATTCTCCTCGTCGCGCGAGCCGCGTCTGATTCGAGGGATGAAGACGGACGATGCGTGTGAAATAAAAAATAAAAAAAATGGTATAAATCATCCGTCATCGTCTTCCGTGGACGGGTGATTCCGAGAGTATTTCTCTCGATGCTTAAACGCCAGAGAAGAGAGCGTACGAGAGACGGATGCAGCGACGACGAGCGCGATGCACCTGTCGCGCGCGCGCTCGCGGGCCCGTTGGAAGGACGCGATAAATTTTGCGGGCAAGCACCGCCGCGGTTCCGGGCGACACGCGGAAAGCAGAAACGCACTCGGTGGCTTCCCCGAGCTTTACATACGGCCGTGGACCAGTCGGCCAGCGAGTTTCAACAGACGCGCGCGATGATCGAACGGTCCGCGTCAAGTCAACGAGAATTTACGCCGACTCGGTTGGTCACCGCTCTTCTTCTCGGCTTCAAACAATGTAAAAGACACGCACTCCTGTCGCATCTCATCCTCCCTCCGTGTTCATTCGGGCCTTTAATCTTTTCGACTCTCCCACTGTCTCTGGCTCAATGTCGTTGCGATTCTGTATTATCCTTGCTCTACGATCACTTTGGTCTCCTATCGTGCGCTATCGCTATCTTGCATTTTGCATCAACGAAATTCCTTCATGAACGAACAGCTGTCATTTTCGAACGAAAAATACTATCGAATATCTAGACGGTGAATGCCTAGAACATCTCCCAAGAAGGAGAATGAGCCCTAATACATCAAGATCCAACAAAAATTACAGCTTATTATTTGAAAAAACTTAACAAATATGTATCTCTTCGAAAATTAGCACAAACCAGTAAATCTTTTTGCAAAGCGATTGCGATTAATTTTTTTTCTATGTTAAGGACATTTGCTCCGATACAAATAAACATCGTTACAATCAATAGTTGCGTAAAAGTTTGAGCCCAACCTCCTTAATATCCCTGCAGTATTCCTACACGGTCTTCGAGGCGAGAATCCTTACCGAGGGTTACCCAAACGGGGGCGGAAGGGGGGTTCGGGATGCGGGATGAAGGGTGTATGACGTGTACGAGGTATACGAGACAGAACTCTCCGCAGCCTCGGCTCGCCTCGCTGCCGCTGGCTGCGGTTATTTTAACAACGTGGCAACCTCTTTGTAGACCACATGCTTGTAAACCAAGAGCAAGAGAGCAAGAGTCTGTTCGGCACCGCGGAATATAAAAAAAGACCTCGACCGCCCGAGCGTAGCATCCCCCCCGCCTCCCCGCAGCTTTTTTTTATCATCTTCCTCTTGCGCTATGTTTTTCCTATCGTCGTTTCTTCCTCTCCGTCTCCCTCCGGCTGCCTTCTTCCTCGGCTGCGATGCTGGCGGTGCTGATCCTGCTCACTCGCGTACCCGAATAAGACCGGTCTCCGAATTTTCAGGGATGCCTTTCCGCTATCGCGGGCCACGCTCATTGCTATCCGTTTCATCCACGAACGTTCCGAGCTTCGTTGACAATTCCCTGCTTCCAATCTCATCCAATCGCTGATCGGGGAGGAAAAGACAGCCTAGACGATTTTGATCACGCGAAGGACCTTTTGCATCCGCGAACGAAAGGAAATCGAGTCGACCTCGTGTAAAACCAAATCTGGTCTCTAGGTATGCGATACAGGACCGGTATTGGCCGTCGTTGGGCCAACACTGGCCTGCACTGTGCCACTGCTGGCCCGGTCTGGCACTCCCACCAGGGTCGACTCGCGGTAGATCTATCGATGAGTGAAATCTGGATCGTACGTCTACAATTGTCCCGGCAGGCGGACTTTTGATTGACGCCCACGATAGATCCGTCGCGAGTAAACGGTGAAACCAGATTTTTTGTTTTTAACGAGGCTTCTCGTGTATTTTTGCCTCACGAGCGTATTCTGACTCAGAGGTTTTCGTGTTGGAGCCACCTATATTTAGCGAGCACGGGAGTAGAGACACGCGCAAAAATATGTCACACCGGGGTCTCATCTTTATATCGAGACGGGACTCGGAGCCGCGCGACTGCCACCGGAACGATAGCTGTGTAACTCACGGTACCCGATGTGTGAGGTCCCCCATGGATGCGCCCGGCGACGCACGCTGAAGACGTTAAGAAATTTCTTGGCCCTGCACCGGGCGGTGAGGTCCGCGTGACATTTACGACATTCTCGTTTGGAGGAAAGAGAGGCTCTGGCTCGAGAGATGAATAAAAAGAACATTGGGATAGGTAGACGCATCTCTGCGTCACGCCGTATCCGAGAATTCGTGAGAGACGACGATGTCGAACGAGGAGAGACAAAGTCACGAAACAGGAAAAGTGACTTCTGCAAATCGCATCTATGACTTCAGCGGCAGCGACTTGCCAGCTGAAAAGAGCCGATCGACAATCTTGGTAATTACGTGTTTTTTAATTCGTGAGAGATGACGATATCGAACGAGAAGAGATCAAGTCAAAAATAGGAAAAGTGACTTCCGGGAATCGCATCAATGATTTACGCGCTAATGACGTTTCAGCCAAGAAGAGATACTGTTTCCTAGTGCGGTTATGTGCAAAAGTATCGCGTCTCTGGATAGAGCTCTCGGCGAAGAGGACGCCGATGTCTCGATAGCGGGAGAGAAAGGCTGCAGAAAGGAGCGAAAGAAGCGGCTGGAGAAGATTCCCGGAGGTTGAGGGTCGCGGCGGTGTGGAGCACGGCGGTTTTACGGCGCGGATTCTCTCCAGCCCAGCGCAGAGGGCGGAGGACTGGAAAACGGTGTGACAACCCCTCTTTCTCGTCACGGCAAAGTTTCATCACCGCTATGCCGAGGCGGCTCTTCTCTCTCCTCCTCGGGCTTCCCGCACAGCACGCAAACTCATTCCCAACCCATCCGGCAGACTGAACTTCAACCAAGAACTTTGGCTCTCCTCCTCGTTTATTCCGGATGACTGCACTTTCCTTCCATCGCAACACCCGCGGGTTCGGTCCCTCCGCCACTCCATTCACCCTATCTGAACGCCGGAGCAATTTCGGTCGATGGTCGTCGTCGTCGTCGTCGTCGGCGTCTCCTACGACGTGCCTCCTCCGCTATATGTATATCCCTCCATCTACCGGCTCTTTGGCTCCCTTATTTCCCCATGCTATCCTCTCCTCATCCGTACTTCCCATAGCAGTTTGGAAAAACACGAACAGGATGCGTTGAAGAGATCACTCACGAGTGAAGTATCCGTACGTGGAAAGATCCACGGAAAAGCAAGAGGAACCGTAAAATTTGAATAAAACTTTATCAAAAGCGTTTTTAACAGTCATTGTTGAAAACGCAAGAATTGGGTGGAGTACCAATTCTAATTTCCAGCGGATAGCGCCAAGTGTCATGGTCTTTCAGTCACCAGACCCGTACTGGAAATAACAGTGAATACAGCGATTTTTCGTCTCCGACGGGAACGCGAACGAGGCTACACTGATGCGAGAGAACCAGAAAAAAAAAAGAAATAGACGCGCCCGTGGAGCCAGACGACTCGTTGAAGTCTATCAGCTCTCGGTCCCAGGAGTCGCGGAAGCCTCGAGTAGGTACGGGAGAACGAGTCGCGAAAGGAGCGAGAAAGGCGAAACATCGTGGAGAAACTGGGGAAGAATTAGCTAATGGCGCACGATGAATCCGTAATGGGTTTGCGTTGTTCCCGGGTCCGCATCGGGATTCGACGGAGTCTCCTAGGTGCGGGAAGTCTCGGGGCCGAAGAAAACGGCTTCGCGATCGTGGCGCAAGGTGTACGCTTGTACGCGAGGGTAGCGCGGCGAGGCGCGGTACGCGGTAGGGAGGCGAAAGCCCCGAAGAAGGCGAGCCGGGAAACTCTCTGGCTGTCGTGGGGCGTGTAATACCCCAAGGAATGCAGAGAAGATGGAAGGATAGATAGGAACGCGAGCGCCCGGGGTTTTAGTTCTCTCCGCTCTAACTCACCGCCGCTCTCTTTCTCTCGGTTTTCGCCTCCGCGGCTCCTCGCACCCCGTGCGGAAGGGCGGCTGTGAGAGGCAGCGAAAGAGCGAGAGAGGACCGAAGGGGGTGGTTTCCCGCCGGGCCAAGTAAATGGTGAATCCTTGCGGAAAAGCTTAGAGACTTAGACTTTCGTCGGATGAAATGGTGTTTACGGCCCGTAGCGGCGGCGGAAGATTCTCATCCCCGCACAGCTTTTCCGCCAGCTATACCTAGAGAGCGAGTTGTGCTTTGCTCGAATCAAGATCGACTGCTTTTGGGGTAAGGAAGGCCCTCGGCTGAGCCGTTTCCCTTCCCGAAACCGCCTTAATGACTTTGTTTTTTTGTATTTCTCTGCGTTACCGACCGACTTTGTCTTCATTCGATCGTTTTGAGTAGGCGAATTCGTAGTCCAAAAACCGACCATGCTGGGGCGAACCGAGGGTTGGCGAGGAGCGGTACTCGGCCGAACGTCAACCTCAAATTCGGACCCATCGATGTCGGTCAATTCAGGTCGTTCCGAACATTGGCCGCAATTTTGGGAAATTCAACTCCGGTTAACCGACGTCGGTCCGATGAGTAGCCGTTTTCCGTTCGCCTCGGCAAAAAAAGAAAACCTACATAGCGGATCGCCGCGTAAGCGTCATCGACGTCGCTCTCCAACGTTCGCGTTTTCAACTGTTCCGCCAGTTCGAACGTTTCCACTGATATATGCGCGTATTTAATGGGATACTAATCTACGAATGCGTGGACTAGCGCGGGCATGTCCTCGTCGCGGCATAGGACCGAAGCGATTACGAACGTCAAGTAAACGAACGGTCACTGCGACCTCAACAAGAACAGACTCGCGCGAGTATTACGCAGTTATGTACCTACCGTTCGACTCTGATTTAGATAAGGTTAATCATAATTCTTAACGTCGACGTTACTTTGACACGACTTTAACGAGTTTTCCCAGGCGACGACTTCATCCTCGTTTTGTGGCGTTTCGGTTGAAATAAAAAAAAAAAATTCTTTGGTCTAGTAAAAAGAAAAAGGCCAAAAAAAACCATACGACTGAGGCCACAGTCGAAAAGATTCGTCGATCGGCTTCCGAGAAGACAATCAAAGGGGGCCGATGCTGTCGGGATGCCCGCCGCTGCTCTTGTTTCGGCTTTCGCTGCGCGCGATGATCTCTCCGCTCTGGTGAGCGAGCGCGGGAGCGTCTCATGTGCGGCGCTCCACACACTCGGCCGACCGGCTATTTATGCATGGCTCTGGCTAGTTTGAAAAAAAAAGATATATAAACGCCAGTCGATACACACGCGAGCCTAGCTCTCTCTGTTCCTCTGTGCGGCGCGACCGCAAGAGCCACGGGGACCCGGGGAAACCGACTACGACGACGAGTGCTCCGGAGTTTGGGTTATCTTACGTGCTCGGGAACAGCTGTCGGTCAGAGGTGCTCAACGCAGCGCTACGGTATTTCTTTTAAATAAAATCACGTCTAGGCAGAGTGCACGTGCAAAAAAAAATGTGGTCTTCCATTTACTTCAGCCATAGGTCTGTGACGCGAGTTTACCGAAGTTCCGCCTACAGAGACGATTGTAGACGCGCTGTGTAGATTCCGAGAATCATTTTCAAGCCTGACACTCAGAAACTTAATTCCAGTCTATGTAGATTGTGACAGTACAAGGTGTCAAACTACTCTACTACTCTACTAAAATCTACTGGGTAGAATCCACCATGTAGATTTCGGTCCACATACACTGAAATCTGCAGTTAAATCTACTTCGGTGTGAAATCCATCCACTATGGATTGTAAACTACAGAACACAGTCTACATAGACCAGAATCTACATAGATTGTAGATTCGAGTAGAGAAGTTTCACAACACCGAGTGTCTACAACCGCGTACATCGTCTCGCAATTATGAGTTAATCGTGTCAATAAAATTAGCTTGAATGAGACATTAAGATGCGGTCGCGCATAAATTTGTTATCCCTCGCTGGGAGTGGCGTTGATTCACACATCGCGTTTCCGGATATCGCGGCGCGAGTGCAGAGCCTTGCATCGGACCCGGTCGTAGACTCGTGTGGAGCCGAGTCGTAGGTACGTTGCGTCAAAGCTCCGTCGCATTTCCGACGGTGCGCTCGGATGTCGCGTCGTCGCACCGCGGATAGAGTCTCGGGTCCGCGATGTTGGACACGCCTGTCTTCTTGCGGGTTCGCATTGTGTGCTAATCGACGTCTAGCATGCACCATCGCATAGCGAGGGAAAGAACCGCCGACGAGCTCGCCGAGACATCGCTTCCTAGGGACCTCGCTATTCATTTTATTATTTATTCAACACGCCGTTAATTAATTAATCGTCCGAACAAACGCATCAAAGACATTGTATCGCCTCTGCCGCTCGCTATTGTTCCCATTAATTATTACCATTATTCCGCTCGCTCTTACCGGACATAAATCATCGATTCCCCGTGGCCCGACGTCTCTCCGCGACGCGTCGTCGCGCAAAGTTGAAAACCGAACGAGACATGTACGAAGCCGAGACGGGGATTTTTTTTCGACTCGCGCGCGACTCTCCTCGGCGTCGCGTGTTCCAATTGGCGCGGCCGCTCCGCCGCTAACCTGACCGAGGGAAATTTACTGCATGCGATGAACCGAGAACGGAGCTCGGCCAAGCCGGCGTGCTGATGGTTCTGTTCGAGACTCGGGTGGATATACGTGTAGGAGAGTGGAATAACCGAACCGAGATAGCGTGGTGCAGCGCCGGGCCACTCTCGGCCAGACTCCGCTCTCGCCGGACCACAGCCGAGAAGAACTTGGGATTCGAGCGTCGACCCTCTCTCGCACTCTCGAAGGGGAATCGCCCGGTCGTGCCCGATGCAGCTTCGACACTCGAGTGGCTGCTGCACCAACTCACCGCGGCACGACGCACATCACTCATTATAACACTCTCTTATATTGGTCATGACTCGTGGCGTACGGACGAGCGAGGCTCCCACACGTTGCAAATGTGCACCGCGCACACATCGTCCGGGCGTACCGATATCTCGTGCGGTTCTCGAAACACCGGGGGAGCCTCGTCGCGGGTCGCTTGCGATGCCAGCGAGAGCGAGACTGTGCGCTCGGCTCGATTATCTCGTTACGAACACAACACACCCGTCACTCCGCTGCCATTGGCATCGATCGGGATTCATGATTTTTCCTATTTTTTTTATTTTTATATTTCTCTTCTCCGGCTAATGTTTCCTTGATTTTCCTTCTTTTGCACCGCGGATCGCGCTCGGTCGGCGAACCGAAGTGAACAGCAGGCGGATTCTATTTTAAAGGATCGTTCTTTTTTTTTTTTTTGTTTTTTCTTCGTTTTTATTTTTGGAGCATCGGGTACGTGAGTAGTGTGGAAAATGGAATGTCGGATATGCAGGACGGTATGAGCTCCGGATAATGTGCCGGCCATCGATACCACCGCTGGATTTGGCAATAGCGCGTAATTGCCTCGATATTTCACGCAAGCGGCTTAATTGATTTTTCCCCGGCTGTGGAGGTGCGCGCTACCGATGTATGCGTGTGTATGTGTGGTGAGGCGAAGAGGTGAGTGGATGAAAAGTGCAGCGAGGGGAGCAGAAACGCGAGGCACTGTGTATCGCGGAAATCGGCGCGTGCATTTACAGTCGTTTTTTTTTTTTTTTAGCCACGTTTCGACGTTTATCGGTACAATGGTATGAACAATTTGTCTCTATCCACTGAAATTTATTAAAATCAAATGAAATTTTTTAATGAAAACATTTTTCTGAATGGCAAACGGTGTGAATAATGTTATATTGTTTTTGATGCCGGTCGTGCATTTTCGTATACAGTAAAAAAACATTTGCACTTTTAACAAACTTTTTTTGTTCCGAAACGTCCACGATTATTTTTTTGTTAATGAAAAAAGAATCGTGGACGTTTCTGGACAAGAAACTTTCGTAACAATTCTACTGTGTATAAACAGCGCAGCTGGTAAGCAACGGCCAACTGGCTGACAGTTGTGAAATAATTGTAAAATAGCTAATAACTAATAGCTAACTAATCGACCGATTCAGGAATGAAACGATGAAATGTCGTCCATCACGACCCGCTGCTCCGATTTTTGGTTCGCCAATCGCGAATCCTCGATAACTCATTTATCGCTAATTGCGAAGTTACAAGCATTAGGCACACGACGACTGGTCGTTATTAATAATATGTTCGCGAGGCGATAACAGTTTTTTTTTCCGGTAGACCGCGTCGATTTAACGAGAAAAGCGAGAAACGAGCGAACCGATAGAGATAAGAGCTCCCCCGATGAAAGCTCCGCATTCTCTTTCCCTCGAATCAATGGACTCTGAGATTCATTGTTTTACAAGAGAGTCGTGTTGTGTGCACAAAAGAGGACCGAGATTGCGTCAGATCGAGAAAAGGAGGGAAAAAGCGTTAAACCACCGACGTATGCATATCCGTTAATTTTGCACACACACAGAAAAAAAATGATCAGATTAACCAAAAATCGCGATGTCATAAATGCAAAGCTGTCCACCTGAAGCAGTTTTATCGTACGATTATTGGCTCCAATCGCTTTGAAATATGTCAATATAAACAAACATTTTTTCCGTACCAACGGAATGAACGCCTCCAACTTATGTCGCGGAGATTCCGTTAATTCAACTTTTTTTTTTTTTAGACTTTTCTCAGTGCACGCGAGCGGACGAAACAGCATCGAAGCAGTAGTCGATATCTCAACTTTTCGAGAGAAAGGAGCGAGATCCTCTCCGGATCGCGTTCATGATCTCACGGGGCTCGGATCGTTAACGATCGCTGCCGATAAAGATCGAACCGGTGCTGCTGCCGCTGCTGATGGGCTTCGGCGCGGGTTCGCCCGGAGGAGGTGATTCAGGAATCCGCGAGAGAACGCGCAAAAGTTGTCGCGGGTGCGCGCTTCGCCGGACGGACCTTCCGCCAAATTGCCAATAAAGGGAGGCCGGGTGTTCTCTCGTTCTTACAGCACTTTACGCATCGAGCCTCGCGAGAGCGAGCAATACAAATATATATATCTATACATGTGTATATAAAAAAAAAATTAAAAAAAAATAAAGGGAGTGTCGATGCGAAGCAGCGGGCAAGGTGAGGGAGTTCACGACATGAAGGCCTCATTATAGCGCAGGAAAGAGGGGAAGGAGTGGGAGTCGGAGACAGTGCACCCGATCGACGCGGAGAGAAAACGTTCGCCGGAGCAAAAGTTGAAAGAAGCAGAACAAGAAGAGGAGGAGGAAGGAAGAAAAGAGAGGAGGCTCACCGATAACCGTCCGATACGGGAGTCTCTCGCTCTCCGGCTCTCTCGAAACACTGAAAACACGGAATCAGCCTCATTACTTCTATCTCCCCCCTTCCCTCCCCCTCGCCGTTGGTAGCATCGCGGCATCTTCGACGGCCAGGCCGGCCACTCTCGATTTCCAGGAATTCACGGCGCGATCTTTGGTCCCCGCGTGCTCGCGCGAACCGAGAGTTGTCAGGACGGACGGGGATATCTTCTCTCCATTCAAGCGTCCCGCGACGGAGCGGTGAAAAAGCGAATGCGAATGAAAAAAAAAAATAATAAAAAAAGGAAGAAACGAGAGGGAGACGCGGCTGTCTTAGATTCTTCAGATCGAGTCGAATGAACTCTAGAACTCCATCGCGGGCGCGACCGAGAATTCTCGGAAACATTTGTATCACTAGGAGGCGTACTGTGTGCTGTCGCAATGCGGATGAGTCACGGACGAGTTCGCGAAGAAGAGACGGCCGATATAATTGATAGCGGAAAAGGAATGTTCGTTGCGAATAAAAAAATAAATAAAAGGAAGAAGGAAACGCGTAGATTAGCTTGGTTGGGTTTCTCGGTTGAGCGGTCGGATGAATACCTGGACGGTTTGAAGAGAAAAGCCCGGGACGTTGTCGATCGTCGTTCGGACGAGCCACGAAACGACGATGAGAACGACGAACGGCTCTGGGGCGGTAGATGATATCTCGATGCAAACAGGCTGGCGCGTTAATGAGGGTTCCACGACCGGGAGTGCGGACGGAGGGGATCGTCGGAACAGAAAAGAACTGGACGAAGCGACGGGTCGAGTGTGCGAGAACTTCGCTGAAGTACCAGCGACCGAAACTACGGAATTGACGGTAGGTGGACCGGTAACACGAGTTACCTCGACTACTATCGTAGAGCTTCGTCCGTAGGCGAAAAACAAACAGGTGTGAGTACGCGACTGAACGAGGGAAAAAATGCCGGTCGAGTGAGGACGCGACGTGTGTCGTTCCGTACTGCGAGCGATCTTATCCTCAACTTTGGGCGAATCCAACCCACGGCTACGGAAACGCCGGCGGAAATGATTTGTTCGATCAGGATTGATCGAATTTAGAGACGTATAAAAAAATACATTGCTTAAAAAAATATCTCTTTCAGGGACATTTTCAATCTGCAAACCTTAGAATAATTGATGAAGATTCAACTCAACACAAAAATGCATGCATAAAAAAATATCCCTTTCCAAGAGACAAGAAATGTTTCGTTAGATTTGCAAACCTTGGAATAATAGTCGAACGTTTAACGCAAATGGCATTTCTAAAAATCTCAAACTATGACAAAACAACCACCTGATCTGGCGCATGCTTAATGCAGTCTCGTTACACATCTCGCATGTTCTACACTAAAACTCGAGTCTCGCCGGGGCTAGAAAAAAGGCTCGTTTGCGGATGTCATTTCAAGTCATTCGTCGATATTCCATAGAGAAGAAGGATTTACGAGAGTTTGCGGCGTGACTAGTTATCGATCGCTGGAGCTAACGAGAGGCACAGAGAGCCGCGAGCTGGCCCGCGGCAACGTCTCAGACTCATCTATTCTCTATCGTGATGTAACACCGGCTCTTTTTTTTTTTTTTTTTTTTTTTTTATTGTCACTGATCAGAAGAAGCTGTTTTGACGCACTCCTCTTCGTCACTTCGAGTCTTTCGTCGTCTCTCCTTCCTCTCCCTCTCTCGCGAGTTTCGCGTGTACCGCAACAGTCGCCGCGCATATCGAGCTCGAAAGCTCGCGCGCGCGCTGGGCACATAATGTTGGCACGACAGCGAATATAGACGACCGGGCTTAATGAATCTTTATGGGACAGTGTCGTGAACTTGTATTCCCTCCGGTGACTGACTGAACCCGACAGCGCGTATACACGCTCGCCATTGGCGCGAACGTGCGGATCTCGCTCGCATATTCATTTCGACCAAACGAGACACGACACACGAGCCGCGCAGCATCGCGCGAATCATCGACGCGTCCCGATTCTCGCGGATCTCCGCGACACCATAAATGGTCCCAAACTTCAATCTGACCATGTCGGAAATTAAAAAATAAAATACCATAATAATTGCTTTCCTCCGATTTTTTAGAGACTTTTTTTTGCAACACATTATATATATTTTTTTGGAAATGTTTTTTTTTTTCTTAGGGCGAAATTTGGCCGCCGATTTTTGTCGGGGCAACTACGCCAATGCGACGAGAACCGCGCGCGCTCATTAGCCTCGACGGTGCGGCCCGTCCGGGCTGATAGTGTTGACGCGTACACGTCTCCTCGCTGCTGTCGTAGCTTCTGCGGTGTTCGTAAAATTCGTACGGGGGTGGTAATGTGCCCGCGCACATGTGCACACGCGTGCATATATGGAAGAGCCGTTGAGTCGTCGTTCAACACAACGAGAGCGGGAGTCTCGATTGTCATCGACTCGTTCGTCGCGTGATATTGTCCTTAAGCAGGGAGGGCCCCGAAACAACTGAGCCACCAGTCAGCCAAGCCAAAAGCGAGTTACCGTATAATACCGTCTATACGTATGCATATACAGAGTCGGGCTATACATAGCCGTGTAAAAGCGAGCACGCTTCTCACTCCGCATCGATCCGCCAGGCGGATCGATGAGAATTCTCGTTTTTTTTTTTTTTTTAGTTGCTACCTCACGAACTCTCATTCTCCCTTGATGTTAACCCTCATGATTATTTTTTCGTCTGCACGCCAACAGCTCGAACTATGCCACTCTTTTAACTCCTCCGAATTCCGTGGCCTCGAGTTATGCTCACCGCCGTTTGCACGCGGTAAACGACGAGATAAAAAGAACTTGGTAAAAACTTGGCGAAAAAAAGAACGCTAGAATGTCGGCGCGATTTAATTTCCTAAACTCGTATCGCAGTCATCGAAAACCCCATTTACAGCTCATAGGAAATCTACCCCGGTCATGAGTTAGAAGGTAGAAAAAAATGATTCATCACGCGTACGGTTAAGAGTGCGATATACATATACATTTTTTTTTATAAAATATAATGCACATTTATCACTTACCAGGATCTGATGAGTCCAGACTGGTGGGTGCTTGTTGACTGAGGGGTCCGGGTGTGCCCCCGCTTCCGGGACTACGGGCATCGTCGTTGCCGCCCGGGCCAGGGTACGAGAGTGACGAGGAAGGTGGCCTCTGCAAAAAAATAAAAATATATCCAATTAATAATCAACGTCCTTTTCGCCAGAAATTGATTTTCAAACCCGTCTCTTGTTACTATCACGACACGCACGACGCGAGGTTTCAGTGACAAAATTCGGGGCGAGTCACGTGTGTATGGAGAGTGGATGGAATTCGAGAGTTCAGAATCGTCAAAGTTCGAGTTCATAGACGTTGGCGTATGGTCAACGATCTCATTGAGCGAAGTGCGCTCGTTTTCAATGGATACAGCGAGACGGAGCGATGTATGTATATATGTATATAAATATATAAATATGTATATATATATATAGCTGGTGACGAATATCGCGCGATGTGACAGAGCGGCACGAGGCGACGATGGGGGTCTGTATAGGCAAATGAATCGTGCAAGCGTTCGGCCAGCTCAGCCAGCGCGGGCAAGAGAGAGACGGTGATGTTAAACGTTAAACAATGAGTGACAGCACTCCCACACGTTGTCATACCAGGCGTCATCTTCACGGTCAGCGTGTGTACGCGTCCAGTCCGATTACCATTGAGCAACGACAGCAGCAAACTGAGACAATTTCCAATGCATTTTGCGACACGCACCACCGGCGGAACGACGGAAGTTAAAAATTTAAAAACAAATACATTTTCTCAAAATTTTATATAAAGTGTTTATGCATTTTTTTTTTATTCACAAATCGATGGATTAAATTTAATGGGCATGTGTTAGGTCAAATTCATGCTTAGCAACGTTAAATCGGGATTTTAGATGTATTATTGAATTTCATGTATATTAAATTTAATATGTTAGTTTTGGAGTAAAATCTTGAAAATGTTGGGAATTAAATTTGACAAGACATTTTTTTAACGGTGTAGAAAACGGATAGGAGATGGTGCAAGGAATCTGGCTCGGTCAGCAGCGTTCATCCGTTTTATACGGAGTCTCTCCGAATCTCGAATCGTCGACTATCGAGCAAAGTAATACGGTAGGTACGAGAAGGCGGAACGGATAAGTGAAGCGGAGGACATTAATAATGCATCGATCGTAGCGCAAGTTTTAACTTCAAAAATAAATAAATGTTGAGAACATTTATATACAGTATGTATGAATGTTTTTAAATTCACAAACCAACAGATTAATTTTAATATGCATGTGTTAGTTGAAATTGACGCTCGCCACGTTAAATCGAGATTTCAGGCACGTTATTAAACGCAATACATATTAAATTTAATATATCGGATTTTTGGTAAAATCGTGAAAGTGTTGGGTATTAAATAATAAAAAAATGATTTTAACCGTGCACAAAATGGGTACGAAGAGAAGGTAGGAATCTGGCTCGATCTGTAGCGTTTATTCGTTGTATACGAAGTCTCTCCGAATCTCGAATCGTCAACTATCGAGCAAAGTAGTGCGGTAGGTACGAGGAGGCGTAACGGATAAGTGAGGAGGAGGACATTAATAATGCATCGATCGTAGCCGGAGCTCCGCTTCCCTACTATTATACTCGTACTTGTTCGACTACCTTAAACGTTGCGGAATCGGAAAATTCAACCTGATAGAATTCAGCCGGTCCAGATGCGACCGAGTCGAAGACTATTAACGAATGGAACAATCTTCGTGTACGCAGCACACTAGCCGTGCAGGGAGCGACTCTGCGTCGACTCTTATAACTGTTAAGTCGTGCCGGCAGCGCGAACACTCTTATGCTATTTACCGGAGAATTCACGAGCAAACGCGTTCTGACGTCACTTCCTACTAACGGCCTGTGCGTGCACTTTTATTTTTATTTTTATTTTTTTTTCAAGTGGTCCGAGAGTCCGGTACGTGACTTGTGTCGATGCAATGATAAACTGTTAACGCGCCGACGGATGAAACGAGGATCTCGTTTACTCACTTCTCTTCACTTATTTTTTATTTATTTATTATTATTATTATTATTTTTTATATTCTCATACGACTCTTCGTCTTTCTCTCTTCCCATCTCATTATGACACGCTCATATTCTGTCCTCCTACATATTGGTTAAGTGCTCTTATGAAACTCAACTTCTTCTCGGGCGGAGCGAATAAATTTTCGTATCGTCCGTCTCGGTCTTGCCTTTCCCACTCGCGCCCGTCAATAATGTATCTCGCTCCCTTTAAAATCTCTCGCCCTCTTTCACTTAGTATCGTTATCTCTCCTCGTGAGCCGAGCCGAGACATCGTCACTCTCTTAAATCGTAATTCGACAAACCGGATGTCTGGGCCCGTAGTCCCCTTAAATAAATCAGTGCCCGCATCTCGTATTCCACCCCCGCGGTTGTCCTTGCTGTTACAGGCTCGATCTCACAGAACCGTTCGGTTCTTCTCGTCGACTACCGCGGCGAGGAGCGGGCCTCCTCCTCGTGGAATTTCGGTGGAAGAATCGGTCGGGCGAACGAGGCAGGCCGAGGAGGACGAGGGAAGAGGCCGTGACGAATTTTTTGATCGAACGCGAGAACACGCGTTGGTCCGTCCGAGGCGACGAAGGAATGTCGATGAAACACGTATTATCCATTCCATTCGCGGTTCAACCCGTGCGAATTCAACTACGTAGACGAACGCATAATTTCGGCGGGCGGTTAGCGTGGATGTATAATATTTTACTCTCGAGATCGACGAATGACTCCTCTAGTCCGAAGCCTCTTTCCTCCGTGGTTATTAAATTTTTTTTTTTTTAAATAAAGTTTCACTTTCAAACACTCTTATTTTTTCAATTTATAACCTTGAGTTAAGGAAAAAAGGCTACGATCGAAATGATTGAAAAATTAAATCCTGAATTATGGAAAAGTGAAATTCTGAATGATGAGGAAGTGAAATTCTGAATTATGTGAAAGTGAAATTCGGAGTTATGAGAAAGTGAAATACTGAATCACGAAAAACTTTAACTATGAATTATGACAAACAAGTCTGAAATGTTTATTTCATTTGAGTAACTATTTACTCAACAAGAATAAATATTTATTTGAATCAAATAAATATTCTATTTAAACCGAATAAACCGTGGCCGTCAAACAAATTTTTTTTCTGGATCTAGTTATTCTTGGCCCAAAGTGGCGACCCTGGCGTTGATGGGTTAACTCCGTCGGACGCCATGAGAAAAGCCCGGTGATCGACAGAGATCCAGCTTGTACCATTGCAGTCCGCGAAGACTGCGTGAAACGAATAAACGAACATAAAAAAACGAATCCGAACGGAAAACAAATTTTCGCGTGTCAGGATCGTCGAGTGCGAAGCGGATCTGCCGAGAGGCCCGAAGAAGGCGCCTGCGCTCGACACGAGTCCGGAACGAAAGTTTCATCCATGCTCGCCGCGGAGAGTTTGTGCTGGAGCGCGAGATAATGGATAGGAGGCGCACGCCGGCCGTCATCGTAGCAGGAAGACAATAAATTACAAAGCTCTCGCCTCTCGCGCTTCATGTTCTCACTCTCCCTCGTCCTCCCTCGTGGGTCCGGCCCCGCGATCGCCGTAAACATCGCGTTGCGCGCCCACGTGTGCACAACGCGCGGTTCTGCATCCGCGGAACTCCGTGCGTTTCTTCGCCGACGACGAAGAAAAAGTCTTCGGACTCGATGTTATTCATCTCCGGATTCCCGATTCGCGGCGACCCTCGCCGTAAAAAAAAATTAATAAATAACATTGCGCTTAGCGACATCATGCGTGACCCGCGTTATTAATCGATCGGGCGTCTCGTAATGACGTGTAATTATGTAATTAGCGCCGAGCCCCCTCCCCCCCGCGCCTCCGCTACCGTCACACGATCATATATTGTAGCACAACCGTTGACTGGTTTACGGCCGAGATACGTAAATCTTGAGCAATTAATTTATTAGTCAGCGCGAGCGCGCCGCGAGAAGCCGACTGGATGACGACGATGACGGCATAATATATGCGGAAAAAGAGATACGAGAGAAGTGGATAGAATTTTTGCGAATGAAGCACGACAGACACATTGTAGAAAATGTGTGCGTGTATGTGTGTGGGTTTGGGGATTGTATAAGAGGCCACATTCGCCGGTACACGTGCAAGCCGACCGCGAAACGGCATCGGGCTCGCTCGATCCAGCATCCGGGCTGATACAATAAGAGAATAAAAATTGTTGGATTTTAACCAAAAGGCGCGGTTTCAAAGTCCAAAGCTGTTATTTGGGCAAATAAATTATTGTTTTTTTTAATCGCTTATTTGATTCAATAAATTAAAAATTTGTCGATTGAAGCAAACATTTTTGTGGCACCAACAAACTAACACCTTGGAACGTAAGGTGAATGCTTGAATCGCCGTTGGTTAATTCAACCATATCTGTTTCTCAACGTCGTCGAAGAAACGATCGCTGGGCTCCGCCGACTCGTTCGATGGGGTCTCCTCGACGCGAGAGGGAATGCGCAAAGTGGATACGGAGATGCCGAAGTCGGCGTGTTACAGTCTTGAATTTCTCTCGCGATTCCCGCGCTCCCCGGCCACCTCCTCTTATCCCGGTCGCGGGGATAATAAATAACGATTTATCGCCGAGCCAGCGCCTCCGCTCGACGGATTATCTTACCGTTATGTCAGCGAGTCACAATTATATTTACATTTTCCACGTAATGAAATTCCCTCCGCAGGCTCGCCGAGCCGGCTGCGCGATCCGGCGCGCGATCCCTTTCCCGGCTCTCGCTCGATTATTTTACACACTTTACAACGCCGCGGCGGAATTTACAAGCGTCATTGTACAGTCGCACAAATCAGGCGGTAAGGCGAGATGCTGCCAAGGACGCTTGTAAAGTGATCTCACTCTCGGTTCTCCGCGGACTCCTCGCCGATCGTCGAGCCCGGTTCGTCCCTTCCCGCGGAGTCGCGGCTGCCTCGCCAGCGACCGGGCTAAACGCATCAAGACACAAGTTCGTTAATTCTTCTTGTCCCTAACACGTACGCATACGCTTAACGCATGCTTGTACGCGTGCGAGGAAGGCTTTAAACTCCTTCTCGCTCGGAGACAATTCAATTTAGAAGGAGGGAGAGGAAGAAGCGGGCGGCGGGCTAAGAGCGCGCGCTGAGAATCTTTAAGTGACGAGAGTTCGAAAGGGACTCGGCATACACGCTCTTACGCACTCTCTTCGCGGACGTTCACGTTTGTTCTGCTATCTGGTTTTTTTTTTTTTTTTTTTTTTTTTTTTGGGTCTTTGCTTTCGAGACGAGCTCGTATCGATTTCGGGCCAGCGGGTGTTTGTCCGTGATTCATGTCGGTCAATCCACGCGACGACCCCGCGGCCGCACGCAGCTCCTCGGCCCTCCGGTCGGTCATGAGGAAAGACGATAGGCACGGAGAGCGAGCGGAGCTTTCGTTCGTGAGCCGTAGTTAAAATAACGCCGCGAAGAGGGCATCGTCTCGACGGTTCTGCTTCTTGTTTCTCGTTCTCGGCCTCCTTCGTCCTTCTTCTGGAGATCTCCGGGCTCTCGCGGCCGCTCACGGACCGCGGAGCACCGCTGCCGGTCAGTCAACGGCCCGACTTAACAAGCTCCGCACCTGACCGTCGAGGGAATTTAAAACGGTCGTATAAACGAAACAAATTTACGACGGTCATAGGGGAACCTCGTCAGTCTTCTCGCTGTTTCGTGCTCGGGCAAGGTTATACCTACTTATATGACAGTGGGTGTTATAGGTACCATATAGTGTTTCCGTTTAGTCAGCGAAACCGAAGAACCGATGGTATAACGCAACGCGACACTGGCAACAGAAGTTCACTGGGACGACAGGATTTTCCTGTTTTTTTTTTTTTTTTTTTACCGTGTATGATTTGCCCAATTAATGCTGGGACCACAAACTATCTGGCAGTTGCGGCGATTTTTTGTATTAATTTATTTATTTATTCTAGAGGCGATTTAAAAAATTTAGAGCATTTTGCGGGCAGAAAAATTTGTTGCAACAGCAGGAATTTTGCTACCGTGATTGAGTCGCTTACTCAATACAGGGGCAACGACCTTCCTTGCTGCAACGGTAATGTTTTTCTATTTCTGGCTGCTAATTGTTTTTTAATTATTTTGCCGCGGCAACAAATTACTAGTTGCTGCCACAACAAGTTATCGTCAGTTCCTATCAGATTGAACCAAGGAGCGCAGTAACTTGTAAAATTCGTGATACGCGGAGATATCTAAATACAAACCGGAGTTTATCTTTGAACTTTATGCCAATTTTTTTAATGCCAATTTTTTTCAGTGACATTCGTGATACGTGGCAATATCTAATACGAATCCGTACCTGTCTTCACATTTAATATACATTTTTTTCAATGATATTCGTGATACGCGGTGATATAATAGGAACCAGTGCTTATCTTTGTAATACATTCGAATAATTTAAATCTTATTTTCCATTTATTTTTTATGCGTAGATACGAAAAGTAGTAAAACTGGTCGATCGACCAGGATTAGCGCCTTTAAAAATGTCATCGATATTTTGCATAATCTGACGTGCAATAGCGAAGAAAAGCTCGATCGAAAGGCTCATCCGTGTTCCCCAGGGGGTTTCGATAAGCTCAATGTTTCCTCATTCTCGCCCACCGACATCGCACAAACTCTCACCAATTTCGCGGGATAAATTGCAATGAGCTCGGGCTCGATGCACATTTTACCTCGGTAAAAAATAAATAAAAAAAAATCCTATCCTGCGCCACGTTTTATTATTCCCCATCTACATACGTATTGGCCAACTGGATTGAAACGGCGCTGAATCTAATGTATCGTCCGGAGCGGCCATTGGCGGAAGGACCATCACGAGGGATTCCTTTCGAAATCATTATTTTTTCCCACGTCCCGAACGGCGCGCGCTGTTCCTTCGAGAATTATTTTCTCATGGATTAAGGTAGGGAATTAAAAATAATAAAAATAAAAATAAAAAAATAAATCGTCGTTACGGCCGAGCTGACCTTTCCGCACGGTTGTCTCGTTAAGCATCTCTCCGTCTGTCCCTCTCTCGTTTAAACGTTTACTTGCACGCGCTGTCGATGGTTTAGCAACGAGCGATGTAGGCGAAGGAGAGGACGATCTCTCAGACGTGAGCCTCGGGACTCGCGCCGGGGATCCGCTGTCGTCCGATGATCTCTCCGATGCCCTGGCGAACGACACGCACCGTCCCACCGAGAGAGATCGAGAATAATACACGGCAGTGTACCAACAACGGTTGACAAATGCCAGAGCGATTACGTATCGACAGCCGACACTGCGTCACGCAGAGCTCGTTTAACTCCGACACGGAAATCTCTATCCCCCCGTTTCTCCGGCTCGGAATATCGTCCCGCGATGCTTTTGTGAACCTCGAGCGGGGATTTTTACGATAGAGGCGGGAAGGTTGTATCCTGCCGAAGGTCGAACGACTATAATTCGCTTTTTGATACGAAGAGCGAAGAAACTGAAGTCACATTTAAAAAAGAGCAAAAAAAAACTAATAATTTTTCTTATTTTTTTTCTTCTAATAATCTACCTTAGACATCTAAGGTATATCTTTATTTTTTATGTGGCAAAATGTGTAGAATGTCACAAAATTTAAAAATCTGAAAAAATTCACACGTATTCAGAAAAGTGAACGAATCATTTTCATTAAATGAAAGTTAGGTTTCCGAGAGATTTGTTGAACATTTTCATATATCATCAATTTTTTAGTAACATTATGTAATTATTATTACGCAAAATTAATCTTTTCAGCACCTTTAAAATGCTTGATTTTTTCAGAATTTTGTACCATCGAGAAGTGTTCGTAATTCCCTCTCATTTCTCTGTAACTTGTGAGAAGTTATGAGAAGTGAACACTGTTCGCAAGGGACCGCCTTCAATGCAGACACCTCGATACGATATATGAAATATGTTGCGCATACATAAACGATACACAGATTTTTTTTCCCGAGAGCCAAGGCGGTTGAGTGGAAGGACAAGGAAGGTGGGGAGCGACGACGAGCAAAGGGTCTCCTTCTCTTCTTCTCAAGTCGACTCAAGCTGATGGATCTAATCAACATTCCTCCCTAATCACGCCGCGCACTCTGGCTCCTTCACTCGCCCGCATCTTCTCGCTCTTCCGTTCTTTTTAGATTTTTTTTTCTCCTCCTTTTCTCTCTCCCGTGTCCGATCCCGCGTCTCGTCAGTTCGGGCCCAGAGACTACTTCTCGGTTCCAACCCGACAACAAAGACGAATATACAAGCGTCCATACGCCAAGAAGCTTTCATCTCCAGCATTCGTTTTAATTTCACCCACCGGATAAATTAGACTCCCAAATGAACGAACTGCAGAAACGCCGGGTCATCGGCGTATATATTACCGGGGACCTCAAAAACTCGTCGTCCTCTCCGTTCATCTCTATTTTTTCTCTCTCGAGGCGAGATTCACAGGATGTATAATATTATGCGAGCAGCCCACCCCCGCCGATCGCCGGTCCGCTCATGTTTTTCATCAATTTTCCGTGCAAAAGAAATCATGTTTTTCATCAATTTTCCGTGCAAGAGAAATCTGGTCTACGGTAGACCAGATTGTCGTTTTCAGAGCCAGGTCGTTTTCAGAATAATTCCGGACTCACGACAGAGATTTCAAAAATAACTGTTGAGTCTGATACTTATCTAACCGAGTCTGCAGTCTTTATCTAACCGAGACTTAGGTCTATGTAGACTTACTATATAGACCAAAATCTACATAGGTCATAGACTGAGGTACGCGAGTGTCGAACCCAACAGTTATTTTTTATCACGATCCACCGCGAGTCTACCGTAGATCACAGTCGCTTAACATAGTTTCCCAAACGAGGTAGCGGAGAGTTTCAGTTGCACGCTTTTGCATCTGGCATTCCACGAATGTTCTCTCGTCCCCTTATTAAAAGAAAAAAAAAAGTCTCTCGGTGCCTCCAATAAAATCGCTGCGCGGCGGAGTCCGTCGCGGAACGGGATAAATCTACCCGAGCATAACGCGGCTTCCACCGCTCCGCGCGATTACGCCGATAAGGACGACTTCGTGCCTCGCGCGAAAATTGGTTTCGGCATATATAGAGGCGCGGGGAACGTTGAACCTAGAGCCCCGCGAAATCTCGTCGCGGAGCTGAGAGACCACTCATATCTGACGTCGGCGAGAGGAGCTCCGCCACGATACCGACGACGACGTCGTTCTCCCCGGCTAATTGGTTTCCCGTGTTGGCTCGACTCCCTCGGGATAAGGCTACGCGCTCGTAACACCTTCTCGCACACACCGCCGCGAGATACACGCTGCACCCTACGATACACCCCGTTCACCTCGGACAGAGACGGCGTCGCTCTCTCGGGAGACTCGCACTCCTCCGCCTCCACGAGGTATCCGATGACACGCCGTCCTCGCTTGTCGCCGTCCCTCCCCCATGTCCACGTGTGCCACTCTCCGTCTCGCGGATACGCACATCAGAGACCGCGGACGCGCGGATTCTAACGGAAGACTCGGAAACGGCAACGCCGACACAATGAGCGAGGCAAAACGGGACCTAACGATTCGCCCAAGAGTGTGTCTGCAACATCGTGTCCTTATCGCGAACGAGCAATCGCATTAGCGCCGCGGTTGGTGGCCGAGCGGGGAACGAAAAAAAAAACGTACAGCACACTCCCGACAGACTTTCATTAGCGAAAAATAATTGAGGAACTCGTTTATCGCATGGAAGCTTTACAGTGGGAATCTTCGTACCGCGAAGACGGTCCCGAGATGCGGAAATTAATGTCGAACCGTTTTTGTAGATCGGGACGGACGAAGGAGACAAATTGGAGGGCAAAAAAATAAGGCCGTTCTGGTAAATTCATTTTAAGTCGGGTGGTTGAGGCTTTGAGCGTCTTTTAGAAATCTGGGACAGGTCGGTGGAGATCCTGTGGATTTCCGGTCAACCAATTCGGAGTTTCAAATACCGATCTGATTGACCGAATTTATAGATTTCGGTATTTGGCGGTTCGCAGGTAAACGAAAGTGTCGGCAAAAGTTTTTTTTTTTTTTTTGCTGACTCGAATCCCTTAAATTGGGGAAGGCACTTTAAAAAAAAAGAAGATTATTCGAGGCCGCATACACAAGTTTGGATGAAGCAAAAGCCGGCGAGGTGTCACAAAGTTTGATCGGCCACAGCTCGAGCAGGGCGGAGTCGTGCAGGTCCCTGGCGACACCCGGAATATGGGAAGTGTCTCTACAGTACCCTTGTACCAGCGCGTATACCCATATGAAACCCATCCATATTTAATGCTATCCGCAGACGAGCTCAGCGAGATGCAAATTGTTATGAAAGCTTAGTCGTGTGCTAGATGCCATTCCACTTGGCATGTTGTTCGGGTATAGCGGTGTACGGGCTTTGGCTCCGGGGACATGCCATCAGGAATATTGGCTTCCCGGCAAGCACACACCCCGCTCGCGCTGCCGCGCGGGTGGAGCTCACCCTACGCGCGACGTCGCGAGAGAGGATCCCACATGTGATAAAAAATATATGTAAGTGACTATGGGAGAACGAAAACGCGAAAATGCTGGAAGGCTCGCTCGGAATATTCGTCGATGAGAGTGGTTTTTTTTTTCCTCTTTTTTCTCCAAAACATCGGCTCGAGAATAATTCAAGGCTCGTAATGGACAAAAGTAATTCTCGTTTTTTCACATCCGACGCCTTTTTCCTTGACCAATATTTATTCACGAATTTATGCTTTAGACATAGTCCTGAAACGACAGTTGAAAAAAAAATACTTGTAGCAAATTTCACGAAAAGTCGCGAGTTTTTCTTATTTTCACACAGCCATAAATCTGCATCTCGGTTGAATATGGAGCAATTTTTTCCCAACAGCCACAGCGATAACTTCCTCCCAGTGGAATCTCGGGCAAACATTTTGGTCGCGAAAATGACTTTTCCCAACATGAATAATTTTTATCCAAGATTCTCACACACACATTAGCGCGAAAATATGAATGATAAGTAACAATAATAAAAATAATCAGAAAACAAAAAAGAAGTCATCCGCCCACCTATCGAGACCCCGCCGAATGGTCGTCGCCGCCCGCATCGCCTCATTACAATGTAGCGTGAAAAGAAAACGATCCCATCTGCGTCCCCCGTGCAAGATTGGAATCAACTGTGCAGCGCATTGCCCGCGAGCCACCACTTGACAGCCGGCAGTCAAAATCCCGGTGGTCGAGTGTCGCACTCGATGGAATCGGCGTTCTCCCTCCGCCCGGTGCGTTTCGTGCGGCGTCCAAGATTAAGAGTGACGCGCTTACGAATCACGGTCGCATTGCCCGGTGCGCCGCACAAGAGTGCACGCACGCAACGAGCAACGGCAGACCGAGATCCGTAAAATCGTCCGAACAGACAAGACGAACGCGAAAGTGTTCGCTGACTACGGAACGAAGCCAATGCAAGCGCGCGTTCTGCGACACACAAGTAAAACGCCCGAGCCGAGCGATGTGCGTCGGGTAATTAGCGAGCGCGGGGTAAGCGCGTCAACGACGTGTCGAGATAGCGTCGAACAGTCGTATTATCCGCGAGTCCGTTCGCGTTCGGTTATCGGGGCGTCGTCTCGCGGAACGCGCGCATAATGAGCGCATCACCGAGCTCATCTCCGAGCTGTGTAACAACGCAGCGATGTAAACGGTGCCTGTCCGTATGCGCTGTTCTCCGGATTCTCCGTCCCTTCCCGCGGATGACGATGACGGCCGACACCGGCCCGGCTACAATGACACGACACGTGTAATCGCGGCCGGTCCGCAGTTCGAACCGGCGCGGTTATTATCGTCCTGTCGCGCCAGTTATGCCTCGGTGTTCCAGCGTTCTCCTGGCGGAGCGGGAGAGCCGCGTATGCACATGTGCATCGAGCGGCCGCAGGCCGGACGGAGAGTCCGAGCTGCGAGTGTCCGCGATATAGGTTTGAACCGGGCAGCGATCGAGCATTCAATAAGGGAGACGAGGCCTAGTGGCGGCGGTCCGAGCTGTGCGGACTCTCTCGCGCGCTCAAGTTGCGTGCGGTGTGTGCCGCACGTCGAATTAATTCACTCTCGACCACTCCGCGGTCCCTCACTCTCGCTCCTCGACACCGCTCCTTCCCTCTCCCGGGCGACACACGTTTATTCCCTCAACTCTTGTCGTACATCTCCGGATGTTCATGCTTCCACGAAACGGTTCGACACGTTAACGCCGCAGTCCCCGGCGAATATAACCGCGTCGGGAGCCGCCGAGGAAAAACGACTACCGTCGCTCCGACCGAAACGATCATCGTTATAAGATGAACGAGTAGCGAGACGCACGCCCGTTGCAGCTCTTTCCGTATGACCGTTTTTTGTATTCTCTGTTGTGTCCGCCTGTGTGTGTGTGTGTGTGTGTGTTTTCTTTCGTTGTTTTTTTTTTCGCAGCTTTGCCGCTTCTTCGTCGTATCTTATTTTCAAGTTAGTGAGAGCCAGTCGACTCTCGCTCACCTCCTGTCCGTGCGTCTGTCATTCCAAACACGCAACACTCGCACGCCACGTCGTTATTACCACGCTTCGGGCCCCGCTGCTGTTTCTGATCTCGTATATACCGTACGTGTGTGTGCATGTATCTGTACACAGCTTGTTTCTTTGTGGTTCTTTCTTTGGCTCATTGAACATCGGGCTGCGCGAGATACGTTGCCGGGACACGGTTCGAAAAAAAAACGAAAGGTTTTCATGTTTTTAGAGATGGCTATCGACTGAATGGTTGAAACAAACACGTCTTTTATTCGCTTTTTGCCTCGCGCGGTTTCTGTCTCGTTCTGGGCTGTCATTGCTTGCTCGGTTGGTGAAGAACATAAGGACGGTATAACTAGATGCGCACAATCTTGCGGGGATTCCGATGATAATATAATTTCTAGACGTCCCGCTTGGACCGAGCAGTTGCGGAATCGTACACGGAGCCGATTCTCTGTGAAATCGGTCCAAAAAGATTACAGTTAAAAAAATTGTTTCATGTTTTTAGAGATGACTATCGACTGAATGGTTGAAGCAAACACGTCTTTCAGTCCCTTTTTAAGAGGATTTCATGTTTTTAGATATGGCTATTGACTAAATGCTTGAAACGAACATGTAATTTAATCTCTTTTTGCCTTGCGCAATTTCCCTCTCATTCTAGGCTGCCATTGATTGCTTCGTCGGTAAATAACATAAGGACGGTATAACTAGATACGCACAATCTTGCGCGAAACCCGATGATAATATAGTGTCTAGGCTGGCGTCACGTCCCCCGTTATGCCGTATAATCGCGTAGACGTATAAGGAAGCGATTCTCTGTAAAATCGGTAAAAAAAAAAAAAAAAAAGACACGCCTCAAGAATAAAGAATTTTATGTTTTTAGAGATGGATATCGACGGAATGGGTTGAAACAAACACGGCGTCTTTTATTCCCTTTTCGCTTCGCGCGATTTCTCTCTCGTTCTGTCATTGCTCGCTCGGTCGGTAAGGAACATAAGGACAGTATAACTAGATACGCACAATCTTGCGGGAAACCCGATGATAATATAATGTCTAAGCTGGCGTCACGTCGCGCGTTATGCAGTATAATCGCCTAGTCGTATACAGAGGCGATTCTCTGTGAAATCGGTAAAAAAAAAAAGACACGCCTTAAGAATAAAGAATTTTATGTATTTAGAGATGGATATCGACTGAATGGGTTGAAACAAACACGGCGTGTTTTATTCCCTTTTCGCTTCGCGCGATTTCTCTCTCGTTTTTTGCTGTCATTGCTCGCTCGGTCGGTAAGGAACATAAGGACGGTATAACTAGATACGCACAATCTTGCGGGAAACCCGATGATAATATAATGTCTAGGCTTGCGGCACGTCCCGCGTTGCGGCGTATCGTTGCGGAGTCGTATACGGAGGCGATTCTCTGTGAAATCGTCCGGGATAACGAGACAGCCGAGGAAACCCATGTGAATAAATCTGCGGGGAGGCTGTGTGAATGGCGGTGCAAGGCATGCGGTCGTAAAACGCTAGCTCGAATGAACGAGCGAGCGGGCCGGCGACGTCCGCGAGCGAGCAAGTGAATCGGCCCCCGGCACCCGCGCTTCTCTCTCGGTTAACCGACGAAATGGGACACAAGGACGCCTTGATCACGCGAATGCGAAATGTGAATGGAACATAGCGGGCGCGAAAACCTACCGGATTATATAGCGCGTGAAACATCTTTTACCGGGGCGGAAGCGGGGGGAATTTCCCGCCGACGGTGCTTCGTCTTCTTATCCGTTCCTCGAGACACTCCCGTATAATTATCGTATTACGATTATGTTTTTACGACTTTATCTCCAAGGCGGGAGACTACTCTAATTAAATCTGTACCCAAGATAGGCGTAATGGAGGGAATACTATCCGAATGTAATTTGTTGATTTTATGGCCGTGTGTAAAATGGGTCGAATGTTTTTTTTAATTTTATTTAACACAACCAGGACAAGAGTGTCGGGCCACCCTCGAAGTGATAACGATACGGCAAAATTATCGTTGACAAGCAGACTAAAAATAAATCTAACATTTAATGTACTGGAACTTGAAATGTGTTCCCATTAAGTCCATTAATTGAAGATCAATGTACGTTTTTTTGTCAAATAAAAATACTAGATATTAAAATTATAAATTTTTTGCCTGGAGTTTGCAAAGATTATCATTAAGAATAAAAATGTTAGCGTAAAATTGTAACGCACGTGTCATTGAAATTTCGGAAACAGTTTATGTAAAAAAGCTTCCAATACCGGTCATTAATTTTCAAATAGATTTGTTTACAGTGACACTGACGCGAAATAGACATTAAATATTTAATATTAAAAAGAAGATAGTGGGACCTAAAAGCGAGATTGCTAAGAATAACGTGTCCAAAGAAAGAAAAAAAAATAATATATGTGCATAAAATCCGGACGACAAATCGGCCTCTGGCACCAGTGCAAGCTGACGAAATGGGACACAAGATACAGACATCGAAATGTAATCAAAGAACTACTATTACGAATCAAATGTGGCGATTTTACAGCCGCGTATAAAACGGGTAGAATTTTTTTTAAATACCAGTACGAGCACGTATATTCGAACGATTCCCGAAGCGATAAAGATACGGTAAAATTATCGCTGACGAGTAATCGAGACCGAGATATTAAAAATAAAATAATGGGGTCTAAAAGTCAGTTTGCTGAGAATAAAGTACCGCGGTCGATAATCTCACAAAAAAAAAAAAAAAAAAAAAAAAAAACATAACATATGTCTATAAAATCCGGGACGTTCGATCAGCTGACCGAATGAGCATCAAAATTGTCGTCACTCGCGAAGCTCGGAGTTACGAGCGAGAGAGTGTGAGACTAACGCCAGCAAGCTCGACGATAGCGACAAGCGTCCGCGCTATCGAGCCGAGGGCGTCGAGACGGAATTGGGGGACGCGTAGACGGTCGGGCGGATGCGTCGACTGATGTACTTCCGGTTATTGAGCGCCGTCTGAAGGCTGCGGACTGGTGCAGAGAGCGCGAGAGCCCCGACAAATGGACGAAATAAGTGGAACGAACGTGTGCCCGATGTTTGCACTGCGCGTCATGCGCTCCGTCGGGACGTCCCGGCGGAACGCACCTGGAACCGCTGCATCATCCGGCACAATGCTCGCCTATCCTGCCTTTCGGGACCGCGGGAAAACGCGTCCTGTTCAAACAAGACCGCTGTCGAGTCGACTGCGGCACCCTTTCATTTTATCATTAGCCGTGCGAGCGAGCAACACTGGAGATCTCGAAGGACGGAAAATCGTTGCGCCAAGTACGCGATGACATTAAGCTTTCCGTTTGCGGATTTTTATCTTAATACGATATCTCGTGCGTGTCTCACTCCCGTCTTTCTCCATGCTCGCCGCTTGCTCGGCGAAGGTTCATTGCTCAGCCACGTAAAGAGCACCTCTTCGCGCAGGTCCGGCCAGTCCGCTCGGTACATTCGCGTATCTAACAGCGTACGTACACCCTTTTGTTAGTTGATTCGCTTATGGCCGCGGGTATATATTTATATCTATATGTATAGACGTATGTGTATATTCTTATGTATGTATGTATGTATGTATGTATGTATATAGTTGGATGTAGTGATATACTATACGACGCGAATCGCTCGTGTACCGTGCGCGAGCGACTCTTCGACGTTAACTGTTCACCGGCACGCACGTCGGTAGCCTGAATGGTTTATAATTGCGGCATTGTAGATATAGTACGAGATACAAAAGCGTTCCTTCCCGCGGTTGCACCGCCACCGGCAGCGTCCAGAGGAGCACAAACCGCGGTGTTATATTATAACCGGGCTGCTCCTGCTCCTGTACTAGCCTCTCCTCTATCGTGAGAATGGCGGCTAACTATGTGCACTATATATAGAGATGTAATAATAATTTTTTTTTTTTTTTTCAGTGTATACAAAAAAGTGAGAGACAGAAGAAATGTTAAGAGATTCGACGATGAAACGAGGAATGAAGATGGAAAGTTGAGTGGGTATAATAAAGATTTAACTACAGACTGCGGCGCTACCGAGAGACCGAGAGACCGTTTTATCTTAAACGTGTCCCTCAGTGCATGCGCAGAAACTGCGAGCAGTCGGGATGATGTGCGTCGAGGATATTTCCCACCGGTCTGTGACGGTGGATCCGTTACTATGTATACTTAATCGCCAATCGATTAGCAACGAGCGAGATACCAATAATATTTTGGAATGCTTTTTCATTTTTTTCCCCCCTTTTTTATACAGCGGAAAAATGGCCGAATATTTTTTTTCGAGATATCGATTTTACCACCTCCATTGGTTACGAGTGGCCCATTTCCTGCTCAAAACACAGGCAACTTGTATTTTTTTCGAAATTTGAAAAATTCACCATTTCCAGCATAGGGAATCCTATGTTAAATTTTGCGAAACGGCACTTTTTTTCAAAAAATTTCGAGATATCGAATTAAAACCTTCGCCATTCTTTTCAAGTGGCATATTTACCAACCGATTACAGCAAAGAAAAAATTCTAAAAAATTTTTTTGAAAAAATACCATTTTTGCCGAAAAATTGTAAAGGTTACCCCTTCTCATTTTTCCACTTTCAAAATGACCAAATTTTTTTTTTCGAGATATCGTTTTTTTATCACCTCCATTGGCTTCAAGTGACCCATTTCCGACTCAAAACACTGGCGACTTGTATTTTTTTCGGAATTTTAAAAATTCACCATTTCCAGCATAGGGAATCCTATGTTAAATTTTGCGAAACGGCACTTTTTTTCAAAAAATTTCAAGATATCGAATTAAAATCTTCGCCATTCTTTTCAAGCGGCATATTTACCAACCGATTTCAGCAAAGAAAAAATTCTAAAAAATTTTTTAAAAATAATGACATTTTTGTCAAAAAAATGTAAGGGTAAATTTTGCGAAACGGTACTTTTTTTTTTCTTCAGTTTTGCTTCCTCATAGAGGAAGCTATTTTGTCTACGTTTCTAACAGCGCGCATACCGGCCTAATCTTTAGTTCATTGCGGATATTTCCCACCAGCCTATGATGCTGGATCCGTTACTATGAATACCTAATCGCAGGTCAATCAGCAATCTGGGAAATAACGATATGTCGGGACTCTTCTTAATTTTATTTTTTAATTTCTTTTTCTGTCGAAGTGAAACAGCGCGCATTCAGTCCTAGGCCAAGTTCGACTATGCATCGGGATTAATTTCGATTTATCAATTAAGTTTCTTTCACTCCTACCGTTGCGTATCGGGAGCAACGAAGTAGATTTCCTGGTGGATTTTAATCCGTGAGATCAAATGGTAGTGATAATTGGAACGGACGTGTGTATATCATTGACGGGGAAGAGGATGATTATCGTGTACGGCGCGACCTCGAAACTCGTTAAGATGGAAGGAAAAAAGGAAGAGAATGAAAGGAAAAAAAAATTCCTCGGGTAATTAAGTGAGAATGTCAGTGAGGTAGAAGTGAGTATGCGCGACTGTAGCGCGTACGATCGGCCCGCGTCTCTCGATCTTTATTCATAGTGTCCGTACATATGTGTATATATATATATATTACGAATACAGCATACACAGAACGAGCGGAGTGATCGTCTAGCAGTCGACGCCGCGGCATTAAGCGTTTATGAACGGATCTTGAGATACGATCAACCGTCGATCTCCCGTGCGAGGCAGAAAGCGAATGAGTATTCGTTCCCGCGCATACCTCGGAGTACTCTTCTCTCTCATCCGTTCATGGAACCGATCGTTAAAAGCGATTTCGCTATCACGATCGCGGAATCGTTTCTGCCTCCGTCGTTCGCTCGCCGATCGTTCGACGATCTCTCGCGCGCACTTGTCAATGTCTCGCGTCGCACGGGCTTCCCGCGGGAACGCCGATCGGCCGCCGATCTTCCCTCAAACCCGCGTGGCATTGAATGACGGCAGATTTGAAAAATCTGTTCGCTCGTCGATCGTCCTCAACGGCGCGTGGGACAGCGGGCGAATACCGGATTGTCCGATTTTCAAAAAAATTAACCATCGATAAGCAGGATCCTCGCTTATCTCGTCGAGTACTTCGATACGCAACGATTGCGACTAATTTCGTCGTCCAAGTTGGTTCAGAATATTTTTGATTCCGGCATTTGTATATTTCGTTTGTTTTTCATATAACCGAACGCACTTTCAGCGGTGATTTTTTTATTAATTTAATTCTTTTTTTTTTATACAACGCATTTCGACGCGTTGACTGTTGTTCTCCCAACAGTAATTCGGATCCTGACAGAAGTCAAAGTTTCGATAAATATTATTTAAATATATTTAACAGCTGAGATATTAAAGGTTCTCCCTGAGGTTGAACGTCATTCGCCCGCTCTCCCATCTATTCCGCGTCATCCCTGCGTCTTGTGCAGATAGAAGTTCTTCCCCCTCCCCCCTTTCCGCTTCTGCGTCGCGCGTACTTCGGGCATTTGCATAGGCTAATGAATATGTTAAATCAATTTAACAAAACGAGCGCGAAAGCCACACAGTGCGCGAGGTGGCCCTAAGTGGTCGCAGTTGTGTACGCGGGCGCGCATTGAGAGGGAGAAGAAGGGAGGGGGGGAGGGAGAGAGTGCTCGTTTCGCTCGCACATACAGAACGAGCCGGGCAGAGGAGGCCTGTTATTATTGTAATTGCCGCGCGTGTAAAACCGCGTGTGGAAAATGAGCCTAATGTGACGTGTGCGGGCGGCAGCAGTGGCCGAACCAACAAAGCAGTATATGAACCCCCCCTTGCGTCAAAAGGCTTGTTCCCTCGCATTCCCTCACTCACGATTCTATAACTCTTGCCGCGCGTCATACCTTTCCGTCCTACGCGTCACGAGTCCGTCTGACGTGCGTGTACGGCAGGTTGTTCTTCGATCGAGTGCAGCCAGTACGGAAGGTTCCGCAGGGACGACCGATACAGCTAGCTGATCGACAGCGGAGAAGGGATGACGTAACGGGGTCGTCAGGACGAGGGACCATTGGCTGGGATGTCGGGTCTACCAGACGTGTGACGTTATCGCGTTCGGCGATTTATTGGAAGATGCTGAAGGGAATGGCGCGCGAAGCGGTGCCGGCCAACGCTGGGCGAACGCCGGCCGAAGCTCCGCCGACACTGGCCCGGAGTGGCGCTCGGATATGACGATATCATATTTTCCTAACGTACTTCATTACGTCGTGTGAAACAATGCCCAATGGAGTTCGTACCAGCGGCGCTGACCAAGTCCGTCACGTTTCTCCGTTACTGTCTTTCGCCTTTCGCGGATGACGGTAACCTCTGGCATTCTATGTACGACTCGAGTGCGCGTCCGCTCGTCACGTACTCCTTGCGATAGGCCGCGTATACAACGAATGCAACATCGACGGGCAGGAACGGAACACGTGTGCGGAGCTCGTTGCAAACGAGGAGCCGCGAGAGCCCGAGCGGTGAAGGACGATGAGGACGAAGAACTGCGCATGCGCAGTACGAGCAGGTAGGTATGCAAAGCTTGTTTGTTTAATGAGGGAAGCGAATCTTAAGACGATTTCAGACTCTTTTTTCGCGACGAGACTGCGTGTGTTCCTCGACGGGGAAAGAGCTCGTTCTCTGCGGGAACGCGCTCTTTCGCGTACCCGTGTGTTATCTATATAGTTATAAATTAAAGTATATTTATGTATACGCGTTTCTATATGGGAGGTAAGTGTATGCGCCGTCCATATGCCGCGACGCGATGCTCCGAGAGGCGCGGCGAGGAGCTCCGCGGACGTTTCATTTCCTCCTCGCGACTTCTTCGGTTTCGACTCCTCCTCGTGCCTCACCTTCGCTCCGGGCCTCCGACGTTCGACTCTCACCGGCAACGACGAACGACAACAACGACAACAGCTGCAACGCAAAAACACTGACGTACCGAACGCGCCTCAAAAAAGTGTTCCTGCCTAACGAACCGTCGCCCATTTCCACTTAACCGGGAATGCCAGTTACGCGGAGAGCTCGCGCAACGTCCAGCTCTCCTCGTGGCATTCGTTGCTCCACCGTGGCCCCGGCATCGCTCGCCGGACCGTGGGCACTGCACCGCGAACGTCGGGCCCGGTGACTGTCTCATTCTTCCTCGACTTCTGACGACGAGCCACCCGCCGCTATGAGCTGCAGCGCTTTTTTTTCTTTGTATAAGGCAAACGGCCCAGTTTATGATACTGTCCCACTTTGTGACACTGTCCCAGTTTGTGACACAGTCCCAGTTTGTGACAGGGTACCTTTAGCATAGTCGGCTCACCCCACCATTTGACATGCAAGTGTATGAAGCGTCATAAACTGGGCCTTTTACCTTGTATTATTGTCCTCGCTAGTCACCCTAAGGTAATCTTTCTTTTTTGGCTTTGTCCAATCAGAGTGGCGATTTAAAAAAAATTAACCACCGGTATCTAAATGAATCCTCACTTATCTCGACGAGTACTTCGATAGACGACGATTGAATCTAAATTAGTCGTCCAAGCTGGTCCAGAATTTATTTATTTGCGGCATTCATGTATTTCATCTGTTTCTAACATGAACGGTCGTGGTTGTCTCATTTTTCTTCAACATTTGACGACGATCCACTTATTTTATTTTATTTTTTACGTTTTTTTTTTCATTGTATATATTATTCTCCTCGCCTGTCGCACTGTCGTAACTTTTATTTTCCGACATTGTGTAATCGCAGTGGCAAATTATACGAGGGTGCTTCTGGTCTCGAGTTTCACAAGGCGGAGAAACATCGTATCCGCTTATCGTCAGCGCGGCTATCAGCAAACGGGCATATTCACAGCATCATCGTCGGTGTCGTTGCAATATTATAGCCGCTCTTAATGCCCGGAGAAAACAGTTACGCCTGTGTAAACTCTACGTGCGCGCCTACCTGCCCCGGCGTTCGGCGCTGTGTGAAGTGAGATTGCCGGCTCCCGTTGCGTTACTCGCCGCTCTCCAATAAAACTGCGGCGACGCAACGTCGTCACCGCGCCCATGTCTGATCGAGCACTGGCACTGCCTACTGGCGCCTGAATTACACGCTCGTCGTCCTGCCCCGCTGAACGACGTTGCTCTCGACGCCGATCCGCAAATACCGGCGAGAGAGATCATCGTTGTTTTCGTTCGTGACGTCGTTAATGAGACAACACGCAAATCTTGAGTAAACTCTATCCGTCACTTCTTTTTGCTATTTTTGCATCATCTATCAGAGAAGGGTAGGCGAATGCTGGAAGGTAGATCAACCTTAGTATCTCGTCTTAAAAATAAAATTTCGATAGAAAAAGAAAGTGAAATTGACACAAGATAGCTAAAAAAAAATCGAACCGATCTATAAATCTCGCGGAAAATCTTGAAGACCACTCAGGACCGTGAAATTAGTCTCAATGATGTGTGTTTTTTTTCGATGCGCCTAACAGAACGAGTCGAGACTTCAACGGCACAGTGCGATAATTTGCGATCGGTCTGGCCGGTATTACCGACCGGTATTCGCCCACTCTCCCCTATCTCCTTCGGCATCGTGTAGGCCGGGGGGCAAAGGGTCGATAAGGAAAGGCTCGTTTGGATCCACCGTACGGATACGAAAACGATCGTTCGCTCGGGAGACACAACATGGTCCGCGTGGTGAAGGGGGTGCATGCAAGCAGGAAAGGGGTTGATACCGAGCTAGGGAGGGAGAGAGCGAGAGGAGGTAGCAATAAAGGTAACTCTTTAGTGCCCGGCACGTGCACGGGGAAGGGTGCGGAGCAGAAGAGAACTCTCCCGGCAAAACGGGCACCACCTGTCTCCCTCTTGGCCTCCTCCTCGCCTCTCTTTTTTACCTCGTCGCCTATCCTACAACGTCGCTTATAAACGTTTACGGCACGTTATAAAATTAATTTAATGCGCGATTAGCATGGAATCGCCCGAGCTAGCTACGTACGGCGGGACTCCGGTACCCGCGTACTAGCCGACTCTACTCTCTTTCGAGACACTCGGGCGCCTCCGTCTCCTCCTGTTGCACCGGCATTCATTTTTTTTTCTTTCGTACGCAAAGGCGCGTCTCGAGAAGGTTGGATCGCCCGTATACGATCCGCAACCGAGTGTAATAAGTTTACGTAATTTGCCGAGGGAGAGAATTAAAAAAAAAAAAAAGCCAAGTATGCGACGTACTGTCATGTCTCAATTTCAATGTATTACTCTGAGAATTCTAGTCTCCGAGACTTCCTGCGAGAGGAATGCAACACACTCGACTCTCACTCGCATGATACATGGTAACGCGTCCCCCCCCCCTCCCTCCTCAGACGTTATTCTCCGTAGCGATCGAGATCTTTATTATCGGCGCTGCGCGCGGGAACTCTCATCCGTCCTATGTTATAAACATAAAACTCCGCTGTTGCGTCGGCGCGCGTATTCCGCTAATGAAAAATTCATCAAGGTAATTGAACCAGTCTTTATTATCGCGGCTCGCAATACGCAAGCTGTATAGCGGTTCTTTTTTCTTCCTTTTTTTTTAACCGAGAATAGACACTACCCGATATAACTCTGCATGCGCCATTGTCATTATAAATATATATTTTTTTATATAGCAGGAAAAACAACATTGTTTTCTCGAACTTCGGTACACATACGACCAGCTAACTTTCACAGTCGCGACGAGTTCGGTTCGCAGTCCGAGATAAATGCTTATTATTATTGTTATTATTATTATTATTATTATTATTATTATTATTATTATTGTTATTATTATTATTATTATTATTATTATTATTATTATTATTATTATTATTATTATTATTATTATTATTATTATTATTATTATTATTATTATTATTGATTCGGAGTTTCGTGCCGTACAGTAAATAATGAAATGGTTCGTAGCAGAAAATTTAAAGAGCGTTGCTTCCGCACGCCCGTACGTTCGTCAGAGAAATTATCCGGCGGGGCCCGCGAGAGGGATTAACGAGTTTTTAATGAAGGCGCGAGGGCGCGCTTCGTCACCGACGTCGAAGCATCAGCGAGCACACCTGCCGAAAGGACTCTATACTCGGCTCGCATCGCGATTCAGATCTTATCCCATCACTCGAGCTCGCCTGCCGGCTTAATCGAGGTCGCCCGTTCAACCCGGCTGACTTCCAGCTTCGACGTTTCGATTCGGCCGAAATTGATTTTTCTCTTCCCGGTTGCCGGTTTTATACCGTAATAACATAGGGTGGTCGGGCGCGTCGACACCGCCCGTTTAACTTTGACCCTGCGAGCCCTCGATCCGCACGGCGTTATCGCGTGTCAAACAACGAGCCCGGTCGATCATTACGCTAACTAAACGACTCGTCGCTAATTTGTCCTCGTGCGCAGTGCGCACCGCGCGCACCGGCGTTACAACCGTGTTATGTAGGTCAGAAGCCCGTAGGTGGGCGAAGGCGCGCAGCCACGTACTTCCTCTTCGGGGGATTCGTAATGGGCCAGTCCGGACTATCCTCCCGGTCGCATGGACTCAAAAGTGGACCGACCGACCTTGCCGGCGCTCGGTCATTCCGTGCTAGTCGACAGCTTTATGTCCCTCGTAGAGCGTCACGCGATAATAACAGGTCCTTCCACCGACTCCTCGCTAAGCAACGCCGGTGCGCCTTTTTTTTTCCTCGTAAAAATAAGAAAAACAAAAACGCCCCGGTAAGACCGCGCCCCGTCAATCTTCTCGCTGTTTCACTCAGGATACGCGGCGACCCGACTCGGGAAGCTCACCTGTGGCGGCCCGAGAGAGGGCTGAGGTCGTTTGTCCAAAATCCAGAGGTTTCCAGGTGTCCTGGGCCAGAACATCGGAGGCGAAACGCTTGTGGACTTCCCGTTTCTCTAACACTTTTTGCCCTCGTCAACGGGAGCGTAATATCTTTTTAGGAGCGCGTAGCCACGGCGCCAACAGCGGAGGAGGAGGACGAAGAAGACGAAGAGGAGGTTCATGCGGTCTCGTAATTCTAGGCTTCCCGTGCTCGGAACGGGACACGCGCCTCTTTCGCGATCGCGAACTTCTCTATACAATGGGGCATCCGCGGCGCGACCACAAAACACGGGGCTCACGCTCGAGTACCTTTCGATTATTATTTATCGGGCAGGACGGGGAATCAAAGGTCCGGGCGGAATCGTGCGACGGGCCCGATCGTAACAAACCCTACCGAATCAAATTTCATTGTGTACCGGCCGCAACTATAAATTACCGTGCGATCAGCGGTAATGATACTTTCACTGTAATTCAACGTTTTTCGTAACGACCTTCCCGTCCTCCCCCTCGACACGTGTCTCCGGCAATTTTCGTTTGAAATATCGGAGGTGCGTTAAACGGGATGTGTGTTAAACGTCGAATCCGCGGAGACGTGCCTAACGCTCGCAGTATCGAAAATACACACAACATCTCGGACAAACCGACTCCCAGCTCTCGCTATTTACCTCCGCACGACACGTTTCGCGAGAAACGTTCGTGTCACGGAAAATTAAATAAATCGAGCGGGGCCGCGCGTACCGCGACTGCGAGCCGAACATTGCAAACATTGACGGTTCTCCGACCGGATTTTTAAATTTTTCCTGTTTGTTTTTTTTTTTTTTGCCGAACCGCTCATAGAGTTGCATCCGAACGGTAAAATGTACCGATATCGTTAGCCGTGGAGAAAAATTCGGGTAGGAGGATCGACCGAGAGGATGTGGACGGTAATACGACACTCGGTGGAGCCGTCCACGGTCGAATCCTCGGAACGTGAGTCCCGACTCTCGAACTTGACGCGGACTCCTCTCTGGGCCAGCGGAAGACGTGAAATTCGTTCTGAGAACCGAGAGGAGAACCGATGGCCCGAAAGTGTACAAACTCGTCTCGCTCTGCAACCCCCCCCCCCCCCCCCCCCCCCCTTGCCACTCGAAAATTCGAAATACTCTGTCGCACCGCGGGGTCTCGATATGTTTTCTTCACCAAGTCTCTCCCCGGTGGTGGCCGAGATGAGGAACGATGGATGCCGCGCGAAGGAAGCGTAATACGAGACGTCGACGAAAGTCGATGGGCCTCTCCTCTGACTGTAGCCTCGGAAACATACGCTGACGGTACTGGCTCGCTATCCGAACTTCGGGCGCACGTGGGTCCCTTTTACCCCACCGGCGTGTGGGGTAAAAGGGCTTTCTCCGGACGCGGTCCGAAATCTCGTGCTCTCCGCGTCGCGTAGCTTGTTCGCCATGTGTTCATCATCCCCCCGGTCGACGTGCCGATGGGAAACTCTCGTCGGCTCGCAACATTGCAGCTTCTTGAGAGAAACGGAGAAAGATGAGAAATCATTTCTGGCTCGGGAACATGTGCACGAAAAAATCTGGTCCGCGATGCGATGTATGTGGTTGATCTATTGTGTGACTACTCAAAGTCGGCCTTTGTCCGGGCCGATTCTATAAGTAAGTCTACGTAGAATTGGGGTAGGTTAAGTTCATATCGCGAACCATCGAAATCTAGATGGAGAATTAGGTCTACAAAGATTGAAGTACCCAAAGACTGTAGAGTTGAAAAGTGCTGCACTCGACACGTTTTCTTCGAAACCATTGTAATATGTCCATAATTCTCCGAGCAGGTTGACTTCCTGCTGATGCACAAGACAGATCTACCGCAAGTCAACGGCAGACTTTTGGTAGATTTTTCTTCACTCGGGACTCTGGGAACGACTCCGCCATCGGGTTAAATTCGCGGGCCCGCGAAGGAGCCCAAGCTTCGGGAATCCCGGAAGAGCTTTCGGATTTCACGCTCGTAACATATCGGGGAGCAACGAGTGCAAGGCTATAAAAGCGGCGTAAAGATCGGCTATTTTGACAATCCAGCGTGTGTAGCTTCGCGAATATAGCTGCCGCTGATGCTCCACCGGCGCTTCCCGCTGCCGCTTCTGCCGCCGAGAAGTACGAGCGAAAGAGAAGCGGACATGAGAAACGGAGGGAGAGGCAAACTCGACGACGATAAACTTTACGACGGCTCGTTCCTGGGCGCGTAAACTCGAAAGTGTCGTCCTCTCGAGTGTTTCTTTTCTCTCTATCTTTCTTCGACCCTCGGTACCGTTCGAACTCGACCTCCCCCGTCTCGTCATCTTTCGTGTATTCACTATACGCGCCTATAACACTGTCCTTACTGTGGCTTATGGCACAGCGCTACAATACCACTTTCCGTGGCCGATCCTCTCTTTCTCTCGGCGTCTTCCTCGAACCGAGGACCTCTGGAACGCCCCGAGAGTGCGCGTATATTTATATCTCGATAATCGGATCCACTCCATGCGAGGATCTCGCGTTCTTAATACTCGCCGCAGACCCATCGTGGGGCTCTTTTATTTCACCCTGCTTTTCCGTCTCTCACGCCTTTTCGGAGCTCTCTTGCGCTCCCTCGATATCGCGTCGACGACCGAACAGTGTCGAATACATGGAGACACTTTTTTATTCCCGCTTGTGGATCTTCGAGAGAGAATATTTTGCAGGCTCTCGGCAGATACGTTAAGAACACTACTTCCGGTTTGAAAATCTTGGTCTCTGACCGAATGTAACGTCATACAAAAATACGTCACTTCCGGTTTGGAAATCTTGGATTTTTACCGAAACTGACCCCATACGAAAATAGGTCATTTCCGGTTTGAAAATCTCATTTTTTTCGACCGGAAGTGACTTATTTCCGTGCACATTCTGTAGCCTTGTAATATCAGCAGTAAAATAGCGCGAACCGTGACTTACACTGTAGCACGCAGAGACTGTAGTTCGAAGTGTCAGGAAAGCGGAAACCGGTCGATAGATATACGCCAGTCATCGGCGAGGCCCTCCCGAATGGGCCGAGGGTAGGGAAAACTGGTTGATATCGAGGCGAAAGATCGGCCGATGTTTTCGTACATGAGGCCGAAACTCGTGTTCGCTTCGCCTCGTCGAATTTGTGGGGAGGAACGGGGGTGTGCGCGAGAGAGCTGCGGATAGCGAACCTGGACTGATACGCACGGTCTGCGACTCGCGCAAGGGAGAACGGGACGATGAAGAAGAAGAAGAAGCGGAGAGTGCCGGACTACCTAATAGTTACTACTAGCGGGTCGACAACTTGGGGTGCAAATAGCAAGTCACGCCGAGTAATTGCGACCTCCCCGACACTCGCTAGCCCGAGATCCTTTCCCCCGGCCCTCGAACTCGCCTCTCACGCTCGTGGGCTCATTGCGCGTGTCCCGAACGATCGACTACTGACGTCGTCGACGCGCCGCTGGGTCACACGAGCTACACAGTCCCTCGCACGAGTATCCGCTCAGACTATCGTGGAAGTTCACGACCGTACACCGGACAACCCTTTCGTGCCACCCGCACGGCGAATCGGTATGGCGAGAGGACACCGCCGTGTCACTGGCGAAATGCCCGACCTTACCGTTCGTGGGAAACCCGCAAGCACTCAACATTTTTATTTATTGTCAGCTTTACAACCCTTTTGTTCGTTTGAAACGCAAAAATGAAAAAGTGTTGTAAAATTGAGGTGAAGAAAAACTGTAGACCTGGTGGAGAAGACGTCAGTTGGGGGATCTGGTGGAGTTAGTTGGGACAACTAATTTCTAAAAAATAAAAAATTATGTGGGTTCTACCGATCAACTATAAGTTCTGCCAATTACATTTTTTTTCGGTGAACGAGAAGAGATTCTGAGCTCGAGAAGAAAGTGAATTTTACACTGTGAAAAGAAATTGTTAATTTAATGCACCAGACTGGAAGTTTTTCTCATTGCATAACAGTGGATCTCCGTATTTAACACTCGTTAATACTTCCGTCGTCGATATTGTATTTATAAACTGAGTCTTTACCCTCGACACATTGGGCTGGCACCCAAGAAATCAGCTGAAGACAGTGGCAAGAAATATGAGTCCAAGTTATCGAATTCAGACCAAACCTGCCCACAAACTCTGCTCCGGAAACGCAGCGCGCAATGGCCCAGAAATCTGTCGCGATTGCCGATACATACTTACTGCCCAAAAGTAATCTGTTTTCGAAGTGTCTTCCCCACCCCCCCTCCGATCTTCCTCACAAGCAGCCATTCTGCCCAGGACCGCCAAAAAGGAGACACTTCCCGTTTATTACATAAGTATTTTCACGGTCGCTGCTAAAAGCTCGCCCAAAGTTTTGTCCCGGCTACTCGAGGATATTTGCGTTATCGGTACTTAAATATATATTGAACGATAAGACCAAGACGTGTCTCTCCTTTTACGAGTGGCTGGTCGTTGCGTAGCGCGTAGCTTGGAAATCGGGTGTGTGTGCTGGACTAGGGCGGTTGTCCCTAAAACCGGAAGCGACGAAGCTCTTCACCATCGGGAAGGTTCCAAGAGCGGGTTACCCGGACGACCACCGGGCCGTGTAAATATTATGCTCAAACAGTTCGAAACATTAAACATCTCCGCCAATAGCGGGACACGGAAGATGTGTGCATGTGTGCGCTATACCTCTGCTGTGTCCACGATGTACGTACCGCACATATTGTTTGTGTACAGAGTTCCTATGGGTCATCCTTGGTTCCTGCGAGCGCGAAGGCGAGACTACGCTTTCCGTTTTGGGACAAAAATTGGTAGATGGACGCAAAAAGGCCCGCGCGGCTGCAGATGCAGTGCATTGTACAGATGCGTCCAAATCCAGTCGATAATTAACATTTATTTTTCGAACCGGCTGAGAAAGAATCTTCTCTCGTCGACCGAGAAACATTTTTAATCGGGAGAACTTATAGTTCGGTACAAATAATTTTTTAGATATTAATTGTCAAATCTTGATATCAGATACATCTATATATATTTTTTTTTTCTTTTTTTTAAGCAAATTATATTTTGAAGAAACAAAACATAGTTTTTGTCCACTAAGGTGAGGGCAGTTACGCTTTGCTTTCAGTTATTGGGGGGAAAAAATTGTTACATGGGACGCAAAAAGGCCGGTGAGCGCTCCGACATTCGGCGTGTGTGCGACGGAGGGTTCGTAATACGTTACACGACATACGTGTCGCGCGGAGGGAAACACCGGGAAGTATGAAAGAAATAAAGACAGGGTGCTCCGGAACAGAGCTACCTGAACCGGAAAAACTGAGGTAAATCAATTTAAACGGCAAGGCATTTTGCTCGCTCGCGTCACACACTTCCGTGTGCGAGCTTCGAGCTTGGGTGCCCCTTTTTGCCTTTGAGCAGGGGGCAGCCAACATCGCCAAGAAGGAGCACCGAAGGAGCAGCCGCTCTCCCGATCCAGCGGGCTGGATTTGCAAAGAAAGCAGCTGACTACAGATTTTCTTCTCTCCGCTCCCCTCATCCCCTTTTCTGTTGGTATAACTATACCACGTGTATATACTATATACACAGAGGGCACAGTAGACGGCCAAGGATCGAGGCATTCAGGGATTCTCAAATCTCCGCTAGATTGATTCGCTTTTGACACACAAAAAATAAATAAACAAACAAGCGATGCATTTTTTATATAGCAAATTTATCTACGATATATCGAATTAAATATATATCGATTATATATATATATATATTTTTTTTTTTTTTTGCATACACGTAATTTCAGTAGAGAGATGTGTAGGAGGAATTTTCGTCCGACGACTAATTGACTGAACTGCGAGTGATCTAAATCTGACACTCCGCCAATGAAGGGAGCGGTCCGCGAAAATTAAATTGGCCGATTCGCAGTGTCCTGCATCCGTTGAGACGAATAAACGCTTTCGGGATCTGACAAATTTGTCCGTGACGACCGAGCTTCGAAATCCCATTGGGCTTGAAGAGCGGTGAACTATAATCCGGCAGTAGCGAACGTGCCGGGGAGAGCGAGTTAAGAGGGAGAGGAAAACAGGGAGGCATAACAGAGAACTACCCCGCGAAGTGCCGGTTAACGTTATGTATATGAGATTGGCCGATATGATTATTCATTCGCATTCGAGGGTGACGGCTGGTTGACAGCCGCTGCTCCTGCGGCTCTTCTCCTGACGGTTCTGCTGGGACACACACAACCGACTCCTCTGGCTTTCAGGCTGCGCGCGGCCTGTCTCCGTGTCTCTTCTCTTTCGTGTTTCCTTTCATTGTGTGGGTACAAGTGTGTGTGTGTGTGTGTGTGTGTGTGTGCGAGCCCGGGTTGTCGCATCCACATATAGTGAAAATTATGCGAGTATTGGTGTCTCTGCGTGTTCGCCAGTTGCCTGCAGGCTTTTGCCCTGCTGGCTTGCCGGCCTGGAAGCAGGCCCGGTTCGAGGTTCTCGGGGCTGTGTAAGGCAAGCGCCGACGAGGGGCACCATGCGGAGAGACAGAAACTTTGCTCCAGCCCCACATGCCAAAAAAAAATGTTTATATGCGGCAAATGTCGAAAAATGTATATCCATCACATATGCAATATATTTTGAGAAATATATAGCAATTTGTACAGTTTAATACATTTTACTGCAATATATGTATGTATGTGTCTATTTGCTTTGAAAAATACAATTGATTCTATAGCAAAGGATAGGCATTAGCTTGTTCGTTAATCATAAACGCGCGCGTTTTACATCCGTTACTGATGAAGCGGAAAATTGCATCTACCGACTTAATATCTCAGATATATTATATATTATATATTATGTATTATATATTATACATGATATATTATATATTATGGTTTCCCGACCCAGCGACATTTAGGATTCGCGGCTGAAGCAGCCGCGCGTTTTATCCGGCGTTCGTTTCCTCGCGACTCCGCGATCCGCGCCGTGGAATAAGAGCTCGCCGTAGCGCTCGTCCGCCACCGCGAACGGCAGCAGAAACCGATTCTGCGAAATTAACGGGCGGAATTAACGGCCGACCGACAGATGGATCGCGCGCAACGGGGCAACGCCGAAGCCCATTTCGCCCGGCGTCGTACCAGCGCAGTGCCGGCTTTTCGCCTCGGAGAAGGTGCTCCGATGCGCTTTCGCCTCCACAACCCGAGAACGAGACGGACCTAAGCGTCCCGAGGCGCGTTAACTATATTCTCAGGCTCTATTCGTTAAGGCTCCATTAAAATTAACGAACGACCCGGGGAAGATCGGCGCGCGGACGGAAAGATCGTCGGTGCTGCTGTTTCGCCCTGCAGTCTCGTCTTGCGATAATCCCCGAGCGCGTGCGGTTTAAGATTCGCTACAATTTTGTCGAAACTGACCGACGTGCCCTCTTCGTCGGCGCCCGATAAAATAGACAGAAGTCCGCATGCGGCGGCTGTCCGCAGGGGATGCGCACGAGCCGAGGGAAAAAAAGGGGAACGCATTGCGCCATTGAATTTCAGGGGGGTAGCCCGATACGCTGCCGGAGCTGGTAACGCGCGTTGAATCAAGCCGACTCCGGTATTATTATATCGATAATGAAATTTGATGATATTGTTCATTTTGCGGGAACCCCCTCCGGGCTCGGTTCCATTGTCGAAAAATCAAACCGCGCACACACGCACGTACGCACACAAAAAAAACACATACGGAGCGACCACTCTTGTTCTCTGCACGCGCACGCGCATGCGCAACTCCTTTACCACTATTTCTCTCGCTCGGTTACTTTAACATTATTATTACCACACCGAAGAGCGTCGGCCCCGGTCATTGTACGTACACGCATACAATTATAGCACACTCTGGATGGAACGTATAATGTCTATGGTTGGATTAGGTTGCTTGCTTGCATGTCGGCCGTATCGCCGAGAGGAGCGTGCACGACATTTAATCCCGGCGCGTATACGTATGGAGAGCATTGTACAGGAAGCACGAGAGCCCGGTCGCGCGCGCCCGGTCGACTCGCACATGCGTGAAATCTCTTGCTTGTTACGTTTTGTAATCTCGTTGAGTGATCCGAAGCGACCGAGCGTGTTGTATGAGAGCGCCTCGCACCCGCTCATTCGTCAGCTCGCGGCGGTCGCGAACCCGGTAATCTTTGACTGGCCCGTTAACTCGAGAGGAGAATCCATACGGCTGTATGAATTAGGTGGACATGTACCGTAAGTGCGTGTAACTCGCATTCAATTAGTTGACTAAACAACGAATTTACACACGGTCGGAGACAATTCGTACGAGGATAACAACACTGCCAAGTGAATGCTAAAATAATCGCGGTCAATGAAAATTGTGTGTTGGAAGAACTAACAGTTAGTTGGAACATTTAATTTATTGAGAACAACATCGGTTCCCGAAACAAAAAATCATTATTCTTCCAAAAAATTATTATTTCTCCTAAAAAATCGTTATTTCTCGTTAAAAAAAATGGTAATTTCTCCCAACAATTTTTTATTTCTCTCAACAATTTGTTATTTCTCCCAACAATTTATTATTTCTCCCAACAATTTATTATTTCTCCCAACAAATTGTTATTTCTTCTAACAAATTGCTAACTCTCCCAGCCAATTCTTAGTTGTCCCAATAAATCGTTAATTCTCCCAACTAATAATTTCAACTGTGCGCCCGATCGCCCGAGACTGAAGCTGTGTTATAGTCATCTTCCCGGAGGCTGAAAACAGTGGTACCGCACACGCTGGTACGCTCATATACCAAGCTCGTCTTCTTTTTCCGTACACCGACTGTTTGTTGATCCGAAGAAGAAGCGCTAGCGCGCTCGCGTGCGTTTGCCCGTCCGATAAGCGCGCGCGCGGCTTCCGCGAAGTGAGCGACGGATATAAAAGTTAAAAACCCGCGAGCACAGCACAGCCCGCCCCGGTTTGTTTTCGCATCCCCGGAGGCTCCCGACGCGAGCCTCTGTGTGGCAATGGCCAACCGCATACGCTTTTCTCTCCTCATGGCCTTTACGCGCATACCAAAAAACCACGCGCTGTGGCTTTCTGGCATCGTTTTTCCTATCCTTCGATCCTTCCCTGCTTACACAACGCGAACCACGAAGTTCGGGGTCGCTTTATTATTCGCTCCGACCAAACGCCGCTCCGCCATCTCCGGCCGCCAAGACGTACAAAATTAACCGAAGCCTTCGTCGTCGTGTGTGGCAAAAATTTCAAATCCAAACGCAATACGATGGCCAAAAAAAAAGAAAAAAATCGGGTGGGATCGAATCGAGTCTATAAACGAGAAGAAGATAATATACCGATTATACATTAATAGTCAATTCCAAGAGCCTTAAGTGTAAAGAGCGGTGTGTCTCTCGATGCGGGATGATGATGATGAAAAAAAATGAGCAGAAGAAACGATTTCGAGAGACTATCGCCTGGCCGGCGAAACGGAGCGTTGGCACGCGAGGAATTCAACATCGTCGCCGTCGTCGAGAATTCGAATCTCATCTCCGTTCTTCTCATCATCATCGTCGTCGTCGTCGTCGTCGCGAAAATAAGGTAGGGCGACGAATGAATGCGAACCGTTCATCGAGCGCGCCCGACGACTCCGTTGGCGATCCTTAACGACCCGCAGAAGTATACCGGTCGAATCAAATCGATGGACGAACTCGATGGACTCTCTGTGCAGATGTATCCGTACGGTGCCGTCTCCGCTCCCTTCTGCCGTGGCCAACTTGTGCCGTCGCTTCTCGCAAGCACAACGGAGAGGGAACAAGATTTCTGGTTGATCGTGCTCGACGCGCTTCTGCTGGCGAACGCTTATTGGAATTCAGCTCGCGCGTTCGCCTTCCTCTATCCCCTTCTGTATCGCGGGCAATCCTCGAGACCACGGCTTGCTCGACGACCTGTATACTAAATGCCTCGTCAGGGGCGCATCTACAACCTAATACACGCGTTATAACCGCTGTACGCACCACTCGCCCGAGGAAGAAACTCCGACAGCGGTGAGAACGACGAGAATGCGTGTTTCGCGCACCAAGAAAAAATCGCGACGATCGACGGTGTTGAAAAAAAAATCTGGAACGCTGTTTACTTGCGGTGGATCTATGGGCATCTACAATGTAGATTTCGGAAATCGGGGCTGAGAAAAAAAAATTGCGATGATTGCGGGTGTTAAAAAAAAACTGGTAAAAACCGAGACATCTCGGTGTGTCTACAATATAGATTTTGAAAATAAGGGCTGAGACCGCACTGGTCTACTTAGGTCTATAGCCTGTACGAAGACTTCGGTCAATATGGACTACTATATAGACTACCATACATCACTATGTAGTTATTCGGTGGTTTAAAAAATCGTGTTGTAAGAAAAAATTGATAATGAAATGTGAGCAATAATAGTAAAGGGTTGCGTCCGGGTTATATTTGTGGACGCTATTAGAGTACACGTGATCGGTGTACAGGGGAAATTTATTCCTAATGCAGAGTCGAGTGGTTCTCGAGTGTTCCCAGGAAAGGCACCTGTAAGAAGACTGGCCTACATAATGAAGACATAAGGGGCGTGTACACGTCTCTCACTCTCTCTCCATTCTCGATAGCCCTCTTCGAGCTCGAGTATAGTTATATTCTGTCTATACGCGTCTTCCCTTCCGCGCTCTCGGATGCCGGCACGTCTCTCTCGCTCGTTAGGTAATTAATCCCTGTGCACTTTTGTTACGCCCGATTTAGACCCGCGGACTTTTGGGAAACCGGCAGGAGCGCAAAGGGTCTACTGCCCCGCGGACATGTGCCGCGAAACGTGGACCAACCGGTGCGTATAATCCTCAACTATTTCCGTCACTGACAATAAACAAAAAGTTCTAAAATTTAGAAAAAACAAAAAATTGCCCACGAAGATCTAAAATCCTTTTCTTGACGATTTTACATTTTTTTTAAACGATACTCCTTACTTTTCACGGAAAATTCGTAAAATGAATAAGAAAAAAGTATTATAGCTCTTCGTCATAGACTCGCCTGATGCGATTTTTTTCAATTTTTTCTGTGAGAATAAAAAAGGAACAAAAATTGACTTCATGTCACGAGCACGTGAAATTAATGTCGAACGCGACGAGGCGAAATCTATGTGCCTGTTAACGCCCGCCGGAGCCAAAGTACATCGCAAAGTGACACACGCACTCCGAGATAAATTCAAATATTGTTTGAGAAAACATCGTTACCCCGGATGATCGTCGAAAGCGTATCCTGTCGTCGGTTCCCCGGCCGAGCGTTCTATTCGTTTCACCTTCTGCGCTACAGTGTTATTATAATACATTATATTGTACGAGCCCGCTCGATGTAATCACGTCAGTCGTTGAACGACGAGACACACGCATATAAACACACATATCACCGCGTCCTCTCCTCGTCCTCGCGTTTCTATATCGGGCCGGAGACGGTCACAAAAGCATCGTGTTTTTATAGTGGCGTACGCGTCTCCCATTGTTACGTCATTATTCGTGTCCTCGCTGGTGCGTAGATGTGTGCAATGTAAGGGTGTTTTTTTTTCTGCAGGGCGAAACGGGCCATCGAAAGGAACCTGGTTTTTTTCCCCTACCGTACCGACCAGAATTCGTAGATAGTCCAGGCCAAGAGCGGTGAACATGAGGGCTCGCTGGGGGAAAATGGACCAGCGCGTGTGTCGCCAAAAACGCGTGTTAAAAAAATCTAAAACTTTTACAGTCGAGACATTTCTTCGGCGTTGAATCAGGCCTAATCAGAACCTCATCCAGCCCCGATGTAAAGCTCTAAAATCCCGATGCAAATTTTTTCGGAAATGACCCTGGGGTAAAATGAACCAGAGCTAGTTTTAAAAAAAATCTAAAAATGTCGGCGCTCGAGACGTGAACGTTCTCCATCAGCCGAACCGTCGATTTCCAATCGCTTTCCCTTATAAACACCAGACACAGTGAAACTTTCGCTCGTTGACAAAAGTTGCCAATTACGTTCGAGTGGATTTCGTTAGCTCGCGCGGTCCCCCCATTAACGGGATACGTTGGCCGAGGGCTCGAGGGAACGATCGTCCTATCGGCTGCGGATTTTCGCAGGCAGCCTCTCCGACACGCTCGCGCTCACGGACCGCGGCCGAAAAGTCTGTCATCCAATTCTCGCCCATCACGAGAGGCGCATGGCCGGATCCGGTGCCGGTCGCATCAGTCACCCATCTGGCACTTCGTCGATCCATCCGACCGTGGATACAGTGTACTCTCTCGATGCCACTGCACTCCTCGGCCATTTGACTATCGGCGCGACAATACGCCCGACATTTCCCAAATTTCTCTGTCGCGCTCTCTCCGGAGGGTGCGCGGCCGAACCGGAGGGGTTCGGAAGGGCTCGACGCTCGGCGGGCCGAACGTGAGAAAGCGAGAAGGCACAACCGAGCGAGACGAGGCCTCGGGGGTCGCCCTGACTGACGGCTGTCCAACTTCTGCATTCTCCACCCCGCCCAAAAATTGACTTTCAAATCCCTGTTCCCGAATGCTCTCCGCTCTATCATCTTCGTCTCCCGTCGCTCCTCGTCCGTTAAACGTTTCGCTTTCGAACCGATTGTAATTCACGGGATTGTCACGGATATTTTGTTAGGACCGAATTGATAATCGACTGACGGGGAAGTCACTCCGCGCTGCCAAAATGTGGCGGGTGCCAAGACGGAGCCGCTTCCGAGGGCTGCGCTCGTAAATCATCGGGCGGGAAAGCGGAGCTCGCGAGCGACGACGGCGTTCGATGTGGATCGGGCGTCGTGGTCGATAAATCGATTCGCCAGTCGGCGGAGCGAATGCCCGGTAAAATACTGGCATCGCCCGAAAATTATCGAAATAGGACACTTGTCCAAACAGACCTCTCCGTCGTTCCGCTCAAGTACCCTCGGGCTCTCTTGCTATCGACCCCTTTCCTTTTAACGATAATCATATATGTTATTTGAAAAAAAAAAAAAAAAGAATCCGATTCTTTCACTCTATCCTGACAAGTTATATCGGCCGCGACGCGACTGTTCTCTCCGCCAGAAGCGCCCCGGTATCGCCGCCCGTTTCCTCGGCTCGCTAAGTCAGTCAGGCGCGACGACGACGACCGTTCCAAAATTATATTCCGTGTTTAATATAGGTTATATGATGTCTTCGAGGAGCGACACTTCCGAGAAACTGACGTCGAAACGTTTCTTGCGCAACCGGCGCGGCGACGATACGGCATTTATTTGCAGATATAATACGAATTAAAAAGAAAGGAAAAAAAAATTTTTGGCCTCGCGATGTCGTACATGCGTTGTGAAAAATACCACAGTGCGTTTTGTGAGCAGCGGCGAGTAGAGCCAATAACGGCGCGATGAGAAACATGGCTGGACTTTGGGAGAGAAGCGTCGACCCGAAAGGTTGTTCTCGAGTGGTGAATTAAATCTGTCGAGGAATATCGCCTTTATATGCAGATATAATTCGAATTTTAAAAAACCTATTTTCCCTCGAAATATAGTGCACACGTTATGGAAAATGTCTTATGGCGTTTTGTGCGTAGCAGCGAGTAGAGTGAATAACAGTTCGATGAGAAAAATCGCTGGACTCCATGAGAGAAGCACCAGCCCGAAAGGTTATTCCCGAGTGGTGAGTAAAATTCGTCGAGGGGAAAAGAGAGACCAGGGATGTCGGCGGCGAAGACCGCAAATCGAGCGGGTTCGAGCTCGGCCGGGCTAGAGTCAATTGGTGTTATTAGATTCGCACCCCCGGTGAGCGTGGCGGTCGAGCATCCCCGCGACACTCGCCCACAGGCTCATCCGGACTATCCCCGTGTAACCCGGGACTCTTCACACAGCGGAGCGTGTACGCGCGTGATGGTTGGCGGTAAATTTCATTCGAGGAATTATCATGATTGAATCAACCACCGCCGCAGTCGAGGTGCCGTCGGATTCGGCTCCGGGGGTCGTTACAAATCCTCTCTCCGTATGTGCGGCCACTCGGGGAATGCGAACGGCAGCAAAGCTAAAACGTTTTCTGGCCGAGCACTCCGGGGAAATTTTTTCCGCTGTTAAATCGGGTCCTGATAAGGCCTAATCAGCCCCTCATTCGGCCCCGATGAAACCCTCCAAAATTTCTACGAGCCAATTTTTGGAATGGAAGTTTTTATGCAAAAACTGGTACATTAAATTTCATGTACGATTGCGATGGAAAATTATTGTTCAGTATATTAAAAACATTGGAAATTCTTAAGTTTTAATAGTTATTTTGATTCTACTATAAGGGAACTTAAATTTTTATAATTTACTTTAATTTCAATGAAAAAGTATGTTTATTTTCCATCACAATTGTACATGAAATTTATTGTACGAATTTTCGCATAAAAACTTCCAGATCGGTGCATTAAATTTACAATTTTTTTAATAGTGTTGCCAAAGATGAACTTTACGTCGTGCAGATATCTTCATCGTCATAATTTTTTTTGGGACTCTGATTCGACGAAAAAAAAAATGCAATCTCACTATTGTCTCGCTGATCCTCGTGTCGGTCGCTCCGCTGCCACCGATTGATCGTTCCACGGAGCGGATTATCGCGTTCGGGATTCGTGTGTTTGTATTTTGTGTGTGCGCATGCGCACAGCGCAGATGGAGAATACGCGGCGTGTATGCACAGTGGTACCGGCGAACCGGCAGAGCCCGCGCGGGTCAGCGAAAGTGATTTATGCTCAGTCGTGTCACGGCCAACTTGATACAGTTACAACCCGCTAACTCACCTCTCCGTCGTTCCCGCCGGTTCTCCGGCCGCCGGCTGCCGGCGAGCTCGAGCCAACAGCGGATAGAGCAGGGCAAACCTTCTCGCGAGCGAGAAGGACCTCGCTCCGCTCGGCCCCCCGAAGAACCGAACGAGAACCAAACAAACTGGTCTCTCGCGTGGGCGAAAAGCATGAGAGTTTAGCCAACGCCGAGCTGCCGCAATGATACCAACGAGCAGCAGCAGCAGCATTGACCGCGTCACTGACCCGTTCGGCGCAACACGTCATATATCCGGTATCCAGTCGAGTCCGATCGCTTTCTATCTTCGACGGCTCGGTAAATTACCGACAGAAATATGTATTTTTTTTGGCACGGTAAAAAAAAAAAAAAAGTTCGCTGATCCAACAAACATTCCATCGTCGCAGGCAGATCCCCAAGCACTTTCTCGTTGATGTTACCACTTTATAATTTTTTTCCCTAAAAACACGATTCGATGATAAAAGATGAAATCAACAATATTGTGGAGGTTGATGACGATATGTAAAAAAAATGTGCGATCCTTTCGTCATCGTGTACTATCTTCGTTGACGAAACAATAATCATCGAGCGGGCAAGTTGACAACCCCTGCCGCAGGAGTATTAGCGGCGTCCCTTCAAAGGAGCCTCACGATTTTGCCTCTATCATTCTCTCTCTCACGCGGTGTACATGCAAGTTGCAATAAATCAGCTTTAACGTTCCTATAATATTATATTCTTTAATTAAAAATCGAGGTATAAAGATTACACGTCACAACAGCCGGAGGTTAGGATACGGGGATGTCAGATAGGCGGCGCGAAACGTAACCCTCGCTCCCGCCCCGCGGGATCGAGAGCTCCGATCGCGATTGTTTGTTTTTCAGGTAATGTAACGAGAGAAACAATGAAAGCGATTGTTGGGCCGCGAGAGTGGAGAAGCACGAGGAACGAGAGAACGAGCGAAGGATCGAGGCGGAGAGTATGGAGAACTACTCGCTCAGTGGTTCTCAACCACCGTTCCGATCCGCGACAGCACGTGGTCCGGCGAACGATCTCTCGTGTGCCGCTGGCACGGTGTTCGAAAGCATCGAACGGTGAGGCCGCACATAAGAGAGCAGAGTCTCCGGCCACTGTGCTGCCGGGGAATATCTTGCCTCGGCTCTTTTGCTCGTTCGCTCGGCGGTGCCGAGGGAGAACACAATCGCTCGTACGCATTTCACGGCGGACTTTCATGTCGCCGACGAGACGAAGGTGGAGTGCACTCGCGGGAGAGCGAGAGACGGGAGACTCTCGCGAAGAGTGGGCGGTGAACGCCGGTAGCTTATTTCGATCGCAACGCGGCTACACAGAGAATGTCAGTTGGCAAATTGCAATTATGACGTCGGTCCACGGCGAATGAGAGATTACCACCGGGAACTGGATCGGAAAGTCATTTTATCGACCATTTGTATCGATGTATATTATTTAACTCCGATAAATAAATAAATAAATAAAGAAATACAGAAATAAATGAATAAATAAATGAATAAATAAATGAATAAATGAATGAATAAATGAATGAATAAATAAATAAATCAATCAATCAATCAATCAATCAATCAATCAATAAATAAATGAATCAGTGAGCCAAATATGAGACCGCTGATTCTGTTGAGATAAGCCAGAACTTTCGTTGTGAGAAACTGCGATAAACTGAATTTTGAGAATTCGTGGCACTGCGTTTTCGATTGCACCAAATGTGAAGGGTATCTCACAAAAACGAAAGAAAATAATGCGCGTATGCAGGAAACGCTGATCCCAAGCACGATGCAAGATTACTCGCGACAGGGATTAAATTGTATCGGCGTTATCGCCTGATCTCCGACATCGATACGTTTAATCTCTCCAGGAACGCGGAATCTCTCCGTCACCGTCGCGATACGCGACAAAAGAATTATTGGGCGAGGCGCTGCAACGAAATGTATGCAGTCACGCTCGACGACGTAAATACAGATAACATTTATCATTATTTTTTTATATATAAACCGAGATTCCCGTAGATTGGCGAAGAATCAAAGTTCGTACGGATATACGAAACGCCGAGCTCTGTTATTGTTTGCAGTGATTATCGTATTCATCGCTTCCATCTATTTATCCACCGAGATCACGGCGATGCATTACCGGAGCATTACAAAAACACACACGGACGCGAAGAGAAGAAAAAAAAAAAAAAAAAGAAGAAACGTTTAGGGTTTGGCTTCCGCAAACACGCATAGGGGTGGTTTTTCCGCCACGTTTCTCTCTCGCCGATGGTTCCGGATGCTCTTGACGCGCGAGAGTGCGCGAGCGAGACCGGGAGCATCGCGGGCTCTGTTGTTCAGATTACGGGGTTGAAAAGTTGCGGAGCCGCGAGGCGACTCGGAAAAAGGGGATGAGAGAGGAGAAGCGCGGAGGGGTGGATGGAATGGGATATTTCAACGGGCCTTACGGCCAGCGGCACAATACACACTGCCCGTGTACCGTGTGCAGGAAACGCTCTGCGCTATCCACACACACAAGCCACCAAAGGCCAGGCAGCGGCAACCCCCGATAACGCACAATGGAACCACCCTGCAAAAACGGCTGGCGAAACAACGCTCGGTGGTTCTTCAACGCCGCCAACCCCTGTCATCTGTTGGTGACTTTTGTAAACATAGCGCGTGTATAACGTTCCAACCGAGAGGGTGATATCCGACGCGAGGAAGAGAGCGGCGAGCCCGGGGGGTTCGTTGCCCGGATGCGTGCGAATGATGGAAATGCACCCTTGCGAACGCGCGCGAGCCCCGCGGCGAGAACTGCGTCTCGCTGGTTGCAACATTAGAAAGTCTGGCCTCGCGACGAAAGGGTTCGGATGAAACGTCTGGACGACTCGTTAGAGACGAAGAGCCAAGACAAGCGACAACAACAACAACAAAATGAGAACTCTCGGAGAGGAGAAAAAACGGTCAAGATCTTTTCCAATGAGCTCCTTTTTTTAGATTCATTTAGATGTATATTTATTTTTTAGATAAAAAATGGAAGAATGCGAAAGACGGGGGCTGCTCGTGTGTACAAATGGGGTGGTTATAGTCGAAACGTGTGAGCTCGAATATTGGCAGATTTCTCGTTGATCCTCGAACGACACGTCTAGCTTGTGTCGTGGAAAATCGCGGTCACACACATTCTCCGAGTGTGCTGCGAGCTTGGTCCCTTTCCGTTTCGAACCCCGTTGCGGAGCGGCCGAAATATACCGGTATTGCTGATTACACAACCGCACTAGGGCAGCGCGGCTAGCATTGACGAGCACGTGGCTCACGTTCGCACCCGTCACGGTCGCACCGGCTAATTTGCGTTTCTGTAATTCCTTGCCGACGAATACGCGCGGTTCGGCCCACGAATCCCCAGCACAGTCGCGCGGACAATCGGCGCATGGTCTTGTCAGGAGCGACCTATGAGAACCCCGATCAGATTACAGGGCGTGCGAAATAACGATTAATTTAAAAAAAACCTATAACAACGTTGCGATGAAATGTTTTCTGGTTAAAATCATTCCGATGTCTCTCGACGAGCGGATCGAGAAAATATCCGTTCCTCTTGTTCTAAATATTGACATTTTTTTAACTGGAAGTGATGTTTTCTCGTATAACGTCACTTCAAAAACTGAGTCTTTCAAACCGAAAGTGACATTATTGTTATTATTATTATTATTCTGTCATCGAATTCTATTTTTTATTTTCAAAAAATTGTGGATGTTTGTGAACAAGAAATGTTTGTGCAAAGTGCAAACGTCTTTTTTTTTACTGTGCACAAGTATTACAATAAGGTTAAATCAGGGTGGCCACCGAAGAGAGTCGAAAGGTAAAAGGGGGGCGAGTGGGACTGCGCCGTTCGCGATTTCCGCACAATGGCTGGATCCCAGCGGGAGACGAATCCCTTGCTCGAAGGGGCACTTTTAGTACAGTCGTGCCCCAACCTCGGCTGCACGGTCCCGGATATCTCCGGTCTGGGACTCGAAAATCCTTCCGAGAATTTTCCGGCTCCAACAAAGCCCAGGTTGGTTGTGGAGCGGGACGCTCTCCCAGCGCCATCGAGGTTGACCCGGGTCGGTGCGACCGGGAAGGGTCTTCTCCGGCAAGGACGAAACACGCTGCCGGTGTCTCCGGGAAAATAGTTTGCCGCGGGGCGACGACGGGCCCGAAACGCCGACTATCGCCATCGGCTCCGCAGTCGTCAGACACAGGCGACCCTCAACAATGGGAATTAGCTCTTCCCGGGAAATCCGTTTAAGGAAAGTGGAGGCCTTTGAGAGCCAGAAAACGATTGTATCGCGACGCAGGTGGACCCGTCTCGGTCCCGATCGAGAATCGTCTCCCCCCCCCTCGGTCACTCGCGAAGTGCCGACCTAAAATTCCAATGCGAAGGAACCGCGCGCCGAACGTTATTCACGCTGTCCCGGCTAGTGTTTTGACGTCCGATCAACACTCCGTTGAAAGTGAGAGCTCGAGTGGGCCCGACAACGACCGGACGAGCCAATTGAGAGCGAAATTGGGGGAATCCCCGGTGTTACGTCGACCACGCAGACTAGGTGTACGCGATATCTGCGATAATACGATTCACATCCTCCCCCCCTCCCCCCACTCCTCTCAATGAAACAAGAAAACGAGAATCACGAACGATAAAAAAAACCACTAAACGCACGAAGGATATGATTCGAATGACGAAAAAAAAGAAATGCTCGTTCGGAGAGCTACAAAGGGAGCGAAGGTAGAGCCGTGCGGAGGCTCTCGAGAGTTTCACGGAGTCCAAAGCGAAAATCTGGTCAAAGGGGTAAGCCCTCGGTTCGTTTTTTTTCCGCGTGTAGCTGCTCGCAGGGGAGATCGCTCCTCGCCGGGAGGAACGGAGACGAGAATAGAGGCGGAATAGCCGCGACGAGTCTTTATTTGAGCCGGTGAGGAATACGGCATAGCAAACTGCGGTGAATGCCTGGAACGGATTAAAAGCGGCGATTTTCTCGCTCGCTCTCCCGTGGACGGGATCATTTGAATGAGTAATACTACACCTCGCGCAACCCACCCACACTTCCGTGGAAGTCCCATGCAGCAGCATCAGCTTTGTTTGATACGGCGCATTGTGCTCGCTGCCACCGGTTCACTTTATACCACTGTGCTGCTGTGGTATGAAGTGTAAGGGAAGAGAGCTGCTCGTGGTGGAGCCTCCAGACCGGGGGCAGCCGCTGGCTGTGTGCGCCGGAGAACCAACGGGGTTGGTTCTCTGTGCGAGCACGAGGTAGGCATGCGATCTGCCGCTGTACCTGTGAGCGGCTACCAACACGGAAACGCGAGAGGGATTCTTCGCCGTGGAGCCCGGCGTATCCTCTCCTCTCGGTGTAAGTGCACGAGCGAACCGCCGAAAAATTTTATTATAATGCGAGCCGGGGGGGGGACACAAGGACAATGCGAACCGGAGGGAGAGAAGCCGAGGCCGATTTGCCTTATGCCAATCTCCTACGAGCGGGGGCGGTTATGATTTCAATGAGAGACCAGCAGCGGCAGGCAGCACCGGAAAACAAAAATAATCGTCTCTGCCCACTTCACCGGTGCTCGCTCGTCGACTGTTAGCGTTCGGTAATCGCGCCGACGACCCTTCAACTCTTTTAGCTCGGCGGTTCGGAGATCCGGCGGTGGTTATGTCGTAGGTAGGCACGGCGAGGGAGAGACGGGATATCAACGAACGGGAACATCGACGGGGTGAAAACGTTTGAGGGTGACGGTTAATACGTCGTTACGGCTGGGCGATCGGAATTTGAGCGACGGAACTCGGAGAGTCGATTTTAATTGACGTATCGTAATTTTTATGATTTTCTGTGATAATAAACATTCATAATTTATGTGACCAATTTATTGTAATTATCTTCATTCGTGGTGTTTTAATTTTTATTATTGGCCTATCGGAATGGTGAAAATCTCTAAGGGTGACGATTAATACGTCATTACGGTTGGTCCATGAGAATTTAAGCGACGAAACTCAGAGACTCGATGGAATTGGTCCATTAAATTTTTCAATCATAATCTGTGATAATAAAATTTGGAATTTGTGTGCCAAATTTATTGTAATTATAATTTTTTTCTTCACACGTGTTATTATATTTTGCTTCCTCATGGAGGAAGGTTTTTTTTTATTTATTTTTGGACTACGTGGACGGTGAAAATCGATGAGGAATAAACTGAGCGTCCACTATCAACTGTATCTCCCCCCCCTGTGAGGATTCATTTTCATTCCGATAAGAGCGCACGCGGCTTATCCCACGGCTTAAAGTCGTTCCTCATCGAATTTAAGCGCGATATTCCAACAGCGCCGCTTTACGTCGAAGCGCTTCTTCGACGTTTGATTTACTCGAAGATGAGGTAAACGAATTTTTAACGAGAACGATAAATTGTCTCGGGTCGTTTTCAAGGATTCTCCTCAGTTCCATCGACGTGTAGAAAGTTTCTGTCAGAGGCATCGGTAAACCGAAGCCAGTCCGCAGGTATTCTTCCTCAGCGCCCTTTTTCGAGGCTTTCAACAATGCGCGAACGAATCGTGACCTTTTTCCCCCCTTTCCCTCCTCCGTTGCAACGGGACGACTGCAGCGATGAGCCACAAAGACAAGACACCGCGGATTTCGTGCCTTCGAATTCTTTCGGAGCATTTTTTTTTTTGGGCGAAGAAGAGTCGCTTCCATAAACATCACAAAACATTGACGGAAAAGCCGAATCGGTCCTGTATTCAACCAAAGCTTCCTCGTACGGTAGAGCGGAGCAAAATGGCCCAGCGGGGCAAAACGGAATAACGAAACAAAACGCAATACGTTCCGATAACTCTCGAACGATAGTCTGTGGGGCAAAACGGGGTTGAAAATCCGTATGTTTCGTCCGGACAAAAATGGGGCATCCAACATTTTTTTGGAAAATTGAGTTTTGCCCTAATTGTCCCTTTCTACCCCACTGTCCCATTTGACCCCGCCCTCCCCTACCTTCCAGCGATATCGAGAACTGGCGACGAGAATCGTTTCCGCAGTACATTACGCAAGCACGACACGAGGCTTCTCCTTCAACCCAGCTATCTCGACCTTTTTATTTAACACACCGGCGAAGAGACGACCTCACGCCCCTTCGGGACTCGTGCCGCGTCTTTCCTCTAGGCGAAACGGCAGGGGTGAGCGACCGTGGAAAGAGGGATGATGAAAAAAAAAAAAAGAAGGCCACATTACCATCACCGGCGTAAGTGGATATCGCGTCGTACCGCAAAATTTTTCCCTCACCGCCGGTCGTTACCAACTCGGCTCGAAAATCGCATAGCGGGTAAAAAAAAAGGGGGGGGGGGGGGGGGGGGGGGGGGAGTGACGGAACGGAGATGCGAAGGTAGCGAGAAAAGAGGAAAGTATCGAGGGGGCGTCGAAGGGGCGGCCTTCGTGACGAAGTCGACACCCGCGAAAGTTACCTTGGGGGTTGTTCGCGGCGCGCGGCGCCTCCGCCGAGATGCGGAACTTTTGCTCTCACCCTTGCCCTCCCCCGATTTCTGAGACCGTGAGCACGGCGTCTCCACTCGGCGGAGTGCTGCGCGGTACGAGATATTGCGAGGGATGGGGGCGGAGGGGCGAGAGATACAGAGAAAGAGTGACTCGGCGGACTCGTTAAATATTCAACGCCGTAATACAATATCTCTCCGGTGGCTGCACCCGCTTCTGGAGGGGTCGAGACCCGCGGGGGGTTCCCGAACGATTATACTATACACTGTATCGTACAGTGTAATTGAGGGTAGATTTCGCAGGCGCGCTCGACGCGCCGCGTCATCGCGGAAGGCGGAATCGTAGGTCGGATCGGCGATGCGAGGTCGATTTCTGACCGGAAGGAAACCGATTCCTCGATGGACCTCCGACGGTCACGATGAAGATTACCGAGGAGAACAAAAAAAAATTCCAAATCATTTGTTTATTTATTGGTATCGGTTTTGGTCGTTTTATCATGCCCTAGTTAGACTACGGGTCAATAGAATAAATGGGATGTAGTTGTTGTGGAGACAACGAGTGATCTGATAATAAAATTACTAGAAAATATTAAAATGGAAGTGGAATAAACTAATAATATAGTAACAGAGTATATATTATCTTGAGGGAAAACCGATAATCAAATAGTATTTAATCCCTGCAATGGGTCGCAGACCGTAGGCAGCATTGCGGAAATTTGGTGACTGAGAATATCGTCAAAATTACGCAAAAGTATAAAGGAACATTTTATTTTTTTCGTATTTGATTAAAGTTGCTCGAACGATCGCGGCATTATAATGTTGTCTGATCGTAGATTGCGTGATGCCGAAGTCTGGAAGCGCAGCGGAGGAAACGGATTCTTCGTCGCGAGCGTGAGAGGGAGCGAGGGTTTATCGGCCGCGGAGTCTCGATTGCCTATCTCTCGGCGGGGGGGAGCCCCCCATCGGGGGATCTTCGTTGCGCGGAAAGGAGAGGAAATTTGCAATATTTTTCAATGAAAGAGGACCCCCTTTTCTCGCGGGGGCGGAGCGGAGGTCGCGAGGGTTCTTCGCTGAAAGGAACAAGCGTCAAGCACATTCCGTAGAACGAGGCCCAATCCCCCCCCCTTTCCTTAGGTCCCCCACCGAGGAACTTTCGCACCGAACGAATTTATCCAACGTAATAACCCGCTTCCGTTAAGACCGCTTCGATACCCCACGCTATACCTACACCCATACACGCGGCAAAATTCCTCAGCACAGTCATCCGCGACGTTCTCAATATTCGAGCAGGAATAATGGGTGCGCGCTTCGGAGAAATTGCGGGACTGTGTTTGGCAAAGAGAACGTTTCTCTTCGGCTCGGAATTCGTGCGAACCGTTCGACGTATATCGAGGTGACGATAAAAATTATGCCTTGCGAAACAATGTTACTCGGGAAGATAAGTGTCCGGCTCAATCCGAGATAAACTGAGCGGAACGCTCGGCACATGTACATGCACACGTATGTATGCACACGTGTGTACGAATGTATATGTGTACGCTCGCGATGATGCCTGGCGAAGACGAGTCGCTACCAGCCAAGTCTCGCGAACGTTAGCGCTCGGTTATTTTAATAACGATATAATAAGACGTCGGGATTGATGCTAAACTATTCGTTGGCAACGGGTACCAAAGATCCGAGCCGCGCGCGACCGGCGTTCTCCACGCCACGAGAGAATTGTACGAGCGGGTGAAACTCGGTTCTCATCTTTCCCGGCCGTCCTCTCTTGCTCTCCCCGTCTCTGTCCGTCCCCCTCCGGCTTTCTCCGGTCTTTCGACTCCGCTGCGAGACGTCTAGATCTAAGGCCTGTCACCTACGAGTCATTAACGTACCTTCCACTCCACTCTGCCCCAGTCTCTAACTCCGCGCTCAAAGTCGTCTACGGCACGGTATTCGAAGTGTACTCGTGCCCGGGGTAACAGAGAGCGCGCTGGTAACCCCGCACCGACTACTCCCTTTTTACCGTTCGAACTATGTGCGACGCATACCGTCGCGTTCGCCATTAATCCCGAACCTAGGAACTTCGCTGCCGTCTCGTTTCGGACCACCTTCCGATGTGCGATTCTCGTTCCTAGAGCAATCACCATTTACCACCGGATATCGTGAATTCATTTACCACAGTTGGATGATATTGCAAGGAACGCGTCGTCTTCAATGGAATCCTTCGAATCCGACACGTACGAAAATGGGACACCGCTAGTTTCAAAGTGCGATCTTTAGTCTCAAAGATGAGCGGTAATTTGACCACTGTGCGTTTGATGTTCGTTGAATCTTCAAAATTCAAAAAGTTCATTGAGAAGGATTTTCCTCTGTACGATATGGATGGTCCCTCATCGTCGTCTCATCTCGGACGACCTTCCGATGCGCACTTTTTGTCTATGATAACAGTTCCTACGCTAATCCGCATTTACCATCAGATATCGTTAATTCATTTCGCGAAAATGGGACGCGGCTTGTTTCAAAGTGTGATCTTTAATCTCAAGAATGAGCGGTAATCCGTCCACCGTGCGTTCCACGCTCGCTGAATGATCAAGCTCCGAAAGGGTCCATCGACGACGATTTACCTCCACGCGATGCGGACGGTGCTTAGGTTCAGCGAATTTAGAGTGTCTGACCCAGTGAGCGGATGATGCATCGGATTAATCCTTCAACCTCTCTTTCGCCGAGGCTGCATTGTGCGGTCAATCTATCTTTCTCCTCCATCGATTTCTCCCACCGTACAACGCATCCCACTCCAGTGCGCAGCGCTCGCTCTCTCCTCTCTCTCCGGCATCCTCCGTCGTTCGATACGAATGATCGTGCACGATGACTTTACGGGCGTCGATGCTCGTTCCCGTGATTTACGGCACGGCTAACCTTCGCCTGGTGAGCTCGGGCTCTCGGGTTATGTAGCGTGTACATCGACATTGTTTCCTCGCCGTACGAACCGCTGGCCAGGGTGGGCACACGCGCGTGCATTTCTCCACCTCCACCGCCTCGGTTGAATAATTCTCGGTCGCTCTCCCTCCCTTTCTCGCCGCTATGAGCAGGTAATGGTTGATCCCGAGGAGTCGCGTGTGTGTCACACCAACGCGCGAACGACCTCGCGAAATACAAAAGAGGAACGATCCAATCTCGACCTCCGCGGAGTTCCTCAGCCAGGGTCAACGCTGAAGCGGCGGATGCGCCTCTCGGAATTCGGCCAGTAGGTTTGGGCGGCTACCGGTGCCGACGAGGCTGTCAGGAGGCTGAAGAGACGGAGATGAGGAGGATCCGAAGGTTTTCTTCTTCCTCGGCGCAGCGACCTCGTCGCGGTCCGTCCATCGCCGGCTCCGAAGACCCGCGGCGACCTCGCGCGCGCTGCCTCTTCCGTTGCGTACCACCCGGTATAGGAAGAGCGCGAGAGGAACCCGGTGCGCCGAGGATGATGACACTCTGGTTCGTACGGGTGTGCACGACGCTCGCTGGTCCTCGGTCGCTGCCGCTGCTACCGCTGCGGCTCGAGAGATATTTTTACGTCGAAGTGGAGCGACGCGCGAGAGAGCGAGAGTTCTACCAAGCGGAGAGACCGGAGGTCCCGGCCTCTTCTCTAACTCCACCATCGTGAGCCGCGCATTGCGACGTCTTGCTCTCGTCTTCCTCTTCTTCTTCTTCTTCTTCGTGGTCCACACAGGCCGTTACCAGGACGCACGAGCTTGAACGTACGTGTACGTACCCCGAAGAGCGCGGAAACCAGCACGAGCAATCGTTCGCCACCGTCACTAAAACCCGAAAACACCGTGACCAAGCTACGACCGGTGGCTCGAAGCAGCGCCTCCCGGGTGCAATATAAATCGGCAACACCTTCCGAGCTCTCGCTGCCATTCGTCAGTGAAACCGGCGTGGCTGACTCTGAAGAATCGACCAGCGACGTCAAAATTAGTCCTGACTTATCTCGTTGCGTAAGCCTGAACAGAACTGGATCGGCTCTTGTAACTGAAATTCGAGTCCTTATTTTTGTGAAAAAAAATTTATAAAAATAATGTTCATCGGTAAAACGAAATTAACCGTCCACAGGCATGTCGCTCACATCCTGGCGTTTCGATTTCACTACCGTCAAAGTGAAAAACATCAGAATTTGGCAAAGTGGCGCGACGCCGAAGAAGAAGATTAAAGAGGTGGAAAAACGTGTGTGGTGTCTGAGGGATTTCCGTCAGGTGGCCGACATTCGCCCACTCTCACTACTTCGCTCGTCGTCCCCGTTGTCTGTTTCGTCCTTCGCAGTCGCTCGTCCCGACGGGTCATTTTCCACGTCGAGAGCCTTTCGGGACCGCTTCTTCGCGCGGTTCGCGCGGCAAGCCCGTCCGTCCGAATTCCTCGGTTTATATATAAATCCCGATAGCTTTCCTTGCTCGCTCGCATAACATACATGACTGCGGGCCGCGTTGCGTTATATACTCGTATCGATGCCTCACGTACCGAGCTGTCGGGAGTGAGAGACGTCGCCGTGTGACAGTGTGGCGGGTTAGCTCGCGTGCCCGCCGCACTCTATAGTTGGGAAGATGCGTGGATAGATGTTGTTTTGTAGCGCCGGAATAGATATTGGTGGCTGGCTGGCGAGGAGACAGGGAAGTGCCACTATTTCTGACGGGCCGAGGAGACGAAGACCGAACGAGATGAACGTCGCTCGGGAGAACGGGATGAAGCTAACGCGAGACGTTCCTTCTACTTCTTCTTCTCGCTCTCGTCCTCGTTCGCTCTCCTCTCCTCGCAGCCCCCTCGTCGCTTTACCGCTTTCGGTTAGCGTCGACGCTACTCTCCCTCCGTCTACCGTTCGTCCGATGCTTCTCCGCTCCCTTTATCTCGCGAAGAGACGCGAGAATACGCTCTCCTTGCGAGAGAACCGAGCGCAGACGGGACCGCGAAGAGGACGCCTCTGGCTCTTTCCCGAGAGTCGAACTTGTGGAGCGAGAGGAGCTTTAGGGTTTGAGAGAGGTCGGAGAGAATCTCGCGGGACTCGGTTTCTCTCTTTATCTCGCTCTCCACCGAGCTGCCAGGAATAACCGTCAAGATGTCACACTTCCATATAGACATTGGCGGTCGCTTCGCGCTGCTCTCGATAAACCGGTAGCGCGCGTCGGCCGGAGAAGCCGCGGGCATGCGAAGTGGAGGAGCTCTACCTAACGTTCCTGGCTTCTAAACTCAAAGTAATCGAGGACTTGCTGGAAGAGCCCGAAAAACGGAGTACAAGTGCGATCTTTCGGTACCTCTTTCGACGCGGAACGCGAATTTCGCCACTACGTTGAGCCCAAAACTGGTCACAGTTTGTTGTCACGCGAAAGAGCCGATTCACTGTTTTTATTGGTGTCTTGTAGTTTCGTATTGATAAATTGGTAGTTTTGTTTGCAAGCATCCAAACTCCGAACTAACGCGTTTCTATCGTCGGTCTCTTGCGATTCTACGATGGCTTTGCGTTGCTCTGGATAAGCTGGCAGCGCGCGCCGGAGAAAAAATATCTTATTTCGATTCTACTTTTAATTCTCACAATTCTATAAGATATTGAGACGGCGAGACTGCCAACATGACGTCTCATCGTTTCGATCCCGTTCGCGATTGTAAGAATTGAAATAATAATTTTTTTTCTTTGGCAGGCCGCAAGTGTATTTTACTTGAGTCATTGATATTTTTTTTTTCGGTGCGGCATAGTCGAGTCTCGGAGACGAAAGGGAGAGCGAGACTGGCTGGAAGAGCCGCGAAAAACGGAGTACAAGTGAGTCGAGTGTGAACCCGCGCGAGTCACTGAGAGACGCGCAACGCACCTCTTTCGACGCGGGACGCGAATTCGCTACTATGTTTAGCCTAACTCCGAACTAACGCGTATCCATCGTCCGCGTCTTACGACGCTCCCGTCAGTGCTTTCGCCCGGAGGTAGGAGAGAGAAAAGCGAGAGGCCGGATGACGAGTCGCGGAAAAGTCGCTAGACAGGGACGTGTCGTTGCCTCGCGAACTGCCGCGGTGTCAGCATCGAGTCACTATGACAACCCGCTGTGGAGGCGCCCGCGTTGACACACCTGCCAAGCATTCCCGTCGACCACCGAGATACACAGAGACACATTCGTATGCCGCTGTGTTACACTCCGCGGACTCTCCCGCGCCTCTTAACCCGGTTCTTCTCATTACTATTTGTTTCGAGTTTGCCGGACCGGCGTCGCAATGTCAACGTTCCCGGCGACACGGTGCAAAACAAAAGAAAAATTCCTTGTTCGCAAACTTCCACGGTTTCTCACCTTCTTTATTGATTTTACAATAATGAAATAAAATAAATACGGTTCAGTGACAATTTTTTTTTTTTTTTAATTAACAGAGAAAAAAATGTCGTGGACTTTTCCGGCCAAAAAATATTTGTTAAATGTAATCCGATTATAAAAGCCCGGATCTATAATCTTATATGCTCTAGACGATTTTTCTTTATTTTTAGTTAATTCGCCAATAACAAAATTAATAAATAAGGTTCACTGCCGGAAAAAAAATGTTAAATTAATAGGAAAAAAAAAAGTCAACTTATCCGGCTAAGAAAATTTGTTCAATGCTCCAACCTCGTTTGCCCGTCTACCGTTCAGGCATACTACATTTCTCTTCCCCAACCGTCCATTACCATTTTTTTCTTACATCCCAAAGAACCACAAAGTCGACGCGAGTTTCGCCTAAAGAACCGGCAGCCTTCCCCCGGATAAAATCTAGCGTCGAATTAGCTCCGAAGTATTCCCATCGTTGCCCGTCCGCTCCGATCGCAAGAGCTCGGATCTACGATCTCATATGCGCGAGACGATTCACATGCGCGTCCGACGAGGAAGCGAAACGAAATAGGTGAGTCGGCGAGGAGCGAGAAGGAGACGCGAGCGCGACGACAAAGTCGCTCTGTCGGTCCCGCGGAGAGATCGTCAGCCCATTGTCGAGAGAGATAAGGCCGTCTCTCGAGAGAGGACCTCGACGCCTCTCCTCCCCGCAGTCGCGACGACAACGACCACCCAGGCGTGCAGCCGCGGAGAAGACGAGATCGCGCTCGTCTTCTCCGCGTCTTACGCGCTCGGTTCGCCTATCGGTGAATGACAAATGCCCGGGAAGAGTTCCCTCCGGCTCCTCCGTCCGCCTCTCGTCGCTAGTCCCTTCACCCGATACGCCGAGTGACGAGAATCCTGGAAAATCGTGGCACGGGGACTAATTGGCGCGGCGGGAACGGGAGCGACGGGGAAGACGCGACGATAGGGTCGCGAACGCGTGCGTCGAGCTACGTGCGGTGTTTGCGAAAGATGCTGCGCGAAGACGCGGAGAAGAGAGAACGAAGATCCAAAAAAAAAAAAAAAAAATCGACAAGAGAGAATCGAACCGCCTCGTGTTGGCTCGAGTATCGTCCGAGAGCACGCACGAAAGGGGATCGGGAAGGTGTGTGACCGCGCGCGCGGGGCTGTACGTCGTCGTGGAACAAGACGCAACGACGCAGAGGCCGGCCACGTATTTAACACCGAGCCCGCGGCCTCGGGCTCGCGGGAGACGCGCGAGATATGTCGTCGAGAAACCGCGAAGGCGAAGAACCGGAGGAGGAGGAGGAGGCGAGCCAGAAAGCTGCGTACCAGAAACGGCGCACGCTCGATCGATCCCTCCCGAGAGAGATCGAAGCGGGGAGAAAAAGCGGCTCGAGCCATTATTTTCGTGAGCCTACAGCGTGTCGACGAGAACCATCAGCGGTCGAGGGTGTGTTCGGTTTGCGTTGAATTCCGTGTAAAAAAAATCTCGGGGAAGAAATCTCGGTCGAACACGGCGAAAGGGTTGAGCGGGGTCGAACGACGTTCGTCCCGTTTGCGCGGCTGTGCGGGGGATTTCGGGGTATTTGCATGAGGGAGCTTTTCGCCCGCGCGATATGGGACCGAGCCAATATTCCCATGTGTGCACACACGCGCACACACGAGCGCGTAGTCATTCGGCTTTCTCGCTCCGCTCGAGGTACACCTAATACGCGGGTTGCTTCCTCGCCACCCCGTTCGACCTCTCTCTGATCCTCTAATAGGATTTATGCGCGCGAGCTCGATTACCTCGAGCAGTCAAGGATACCGACGACGAGGACGATAGGCGGGCGCGGGAGGATGAGACGAGCAGCGACGCCGACGAGGCGTCGGTCTGTTTGCACTGGCTAATTCAACCACGTACCGAATTTCTCGTTAGTCAGCCGGCGAGAGATCCGCTCACGCACAGTAAACTTCACTCGGGTAACGAGATTTTTTTTTTTTGAATGGCAACATGTGTTTATTACATAGACTATGAAAAGGAGCGGTAAAGATTTTATGAAAATTGATCAAAAGTATGAAAACCATTAAGGGTGCTGATAGGAATTTTTTTTTACGGACGTGTGCAGGTTATCAGTAATTATTTTTAGTAACAAGTCGTAGACTATCCCTCTTTTGGACACGCCAATTATTTAGGGTAAGGAACCTTCAATACTTTTTAATTTAAATGGAAACTTGATAAATTGATAAATTGATATAAATTAATAAAAAATGTGAAAACCATTACCGCAGCTAATAGGCATTTTTTTACGGACGCTGCCGTGCAGGTTGTCGATAATTATTTTTTAGTAACAAGGTGTGAACGCTCCCGCTTTTGGGCATGCCAATTATCGAGCATTCTTCCCCTCAATAATTCCTGTTCACGGAGGAAAAAGAAATGTGTCGAAGGATAATATCGCCGAAGAAAGACGGTGCGAGTGGTGTCAGGTATGTAAGCGGCTGTGTAGCTACAATCTCGCGAGAGCCGAGGATAAAAAGGATCGAAGGGTAGAGGCGAGAGAGTAGCGAGGCTGCGCGTGTTCGGCTTCCACAAGTGAATCGGGACGGTGCGAGAGAACGAGAGTACGAGAGCCGTAACGGAAACAAAATCCCTGGGAGTATCCTCGAGGGACAGCGGGCGACAGACGCAGCTTCGAAGAGGAGGACCGGAGTCGCGAGGGAAGGTGCGGTTCGAGACCGCGTGTAGTCTCAAGACAACCGCAAAAAAAAAAAATTAAATTAAAAAGAAAATAAGAAAACCGCTGAGGCTCATTTTTGAAAGCTATTTCGTAGAGGATAAATTTTTTTTTAAAATCGACCTAAGAGACCGGATTGAGAGAAACGAGTGACCGGCGATACCGTACGAAAGAGAAGATTGATTCCCGAAAAAAAAAATCGAAGCAGAAGGAAGAATGACGAAAGCACGGTGAGAGCAGAAATACAAAGGTGGACGCGAGGCGTAGGCGCGAAAGCGCGCAAGGAATCCCTCGATCTCTGCTCCGCGGCAGCAGCGAGCGGCACCGACGCCTTCGTCCACCTTTCTTCCTCGTTCTCCTCCTCTCCTTCCTTCTCCTCTCGCTACACGTTCGTCCTATCTCTTCCTTGTCGCCGTCGCCGGGACCCGCAGCAATAACGATAAAATCCGTTTCCTCGGTGTTTCTCTCCGTGGAGCCGCGCGTGTGCGAGTCCGCGAAAGACACTCCGCGCAAGATTCATCCTCGTACTCAGCTCACGTAGGGCGTCACTTCTTTCGCGATCGTATATCTAACCGGAGTGCCTGCAAAAATGTACCGCAAATAGTTTATACTTCGCACCTCTCGACTGATAATAATACCCCGCCGCTGCTACCGTCTCGGTTCCTGGCTCGACGATTCGAATTCGTTTTGATACCCGGCACAACTCCGTGCCCCGTTTTCCCCCGTTGCTGGCACGAAGGTTCCTTAATTCGCGCGTTTTCGCCTCTCCCTGTATTTGAGATACATTTTAGAGTAGCGAATCGTTTTTCGGTCGGAAACCGCAATTTTGAAACCGGATGTGACGTTTTCCCGAATGACGTCACTTCCGGTCAAAAACGAAGATTGTTCAATCAGAATTGACGCTTTCCTGCATGACGTCGTTTCCTATCGGAAACTAATATTTTGAAACCCGAAGTGACGTTTTCCAAGATCTTCAAACCCGAAGTGACGTTTTCCAAGATCTTCAAACCCGAAGTGACGTTTTTCAAGATTTTGAAACCCGAAGTGACGTTTTCCAAGATTTTGAAACCGGAAGTGGTTTTTTCCGTATAACGTCACTTCAGACCAAAAACCAAGATTTTTAAACCGGAAGTGACGTTTTCCTCACCTCACCCCGCGTTTTCGTGTGCTTTCTTTAGCTCATTGTACTTTCTCTTCCCGACTCGAGTTGTCCGAGTCGTGCGATTCTCACGGCTCCTTCCCGCATTCGCCGTTTCAGTGGGCTCTTTTGTGCCCGAGTATCGGTTCTCTTATTTGGTGACCAATCGAAGAGGGGCGGCCGCGGTCGCTCGTCGAAGACGGGCCCCGAGAGTCGAGGCTCTCCTCGGCCGTGCCGCATCAGCAGGGAAGAGAGGAGAGGCGAGGCCGGGAACTCGAAGATTCTTTCCTCGTCTCGTTCTCGTCATCTCTCAGTGCCGCGCTCTCCCTCTCTTCCTCCCTTCAACCCTTTCGCTCGCTCCCGCCTCTCGATCGAACGCCGTCTCTCTTCGTCTCATCTTCCTTTCATGCGAGCCGGCCCGTTAATCCTCCACAGATCCCGCCAGGATCCCACGGAGATGCACCGGAGAATTTGCATACAAGATCTCCCCGCATCGGAGAGCTCGCCGTCTCTCACACTCTTTCGATCCCTCTCGCTCTTCCGTGTACGGCGCGGAGCTCTGCTTTTCCGTCTTTTTTCTTCCTCCTCTTCGCGTTCCTCTTCTTCCTCCCGACATGGCGCGACCCGCTTGTGCGGACGCTATTCGGCCCCATCGCCGCTCGCCGCGTTCGCCATCGACGTATACTCGGCCGGCGAAGAGCGACTCGCTATCTTCTCCCTGTTGTTCCCTCTTCGCTAAACGCGCTCGCGAGAATAATGAAAAATAAAAACAAAAAGGTGGGCGAGAGGGACAGAGAAAGCGTGGCCCGAGACCGACTCTCGGTTCGGTTTAAGCCGGGAGTCTCGCTCGTGCACCGCACGCCGATCCTCTCGCCGCAAGCGCGAGAGGAAGAAACGCATCGTTCCACGGGAACAATGGCGTGCCGTGGCCGCCGAGCCTCGCGAGATCGGGACCCACGTTAAGGTCCGACCCGGTCCCATCCTCGAGGTATCGTCTGCCTTTCAGACTGGTAGCACACGACCTTCGTACACCCTCGCGGCCATCCTTGCCATGGCTTTCCATCAATTTCTCAAAAAAAAATTAATAAAAAAGACGGCAGATTTTACTCTATAGGACAATAACTCCAATGTCTAAGACGGTCATTTTTTTCTTACACAACAATTTACCAACAAATTCGCGTCAGTCTTCGCTTCCAATCATCCCGTGCGAAATACCGTCGAATTGGATATAAAAAAAAAAAAAATGACCGCTTGTTCATCCCCCAAAAAATTTCACAAGAACAAGGATTTCACTTGCGTTTCCCGAGCTTCACGCCGTAGTCCACTTGAGCGAAAAAATGTGCGTATATCAGAAAAAAAAACCTCAGTCGAACGTTCATCCCCCGAAGAATTCCACGAGAACAACGTTTTCTCCCCCGTCTCCCAATCCTCCCTCCGGAGCGCAGTTACGCGCCGGCGCGCTTCATCCCTCCGCCGCACACGAAGTTAATCCGGTCCATATACGCGAGCGATTACCGTTAATTATATTTTCCCAGTGCGTTCACGCGCGTCTGTATTTACCGGGGGCTGCTGTGCGGCTACTCGTGTAGGATAAGAGGGTTGCCCGAGGGGGGGAGGGAGGGGGTTGTGTGGCGGTCCGTTGAGTGGCGTGCGTCGCGAGGGTTCTCGCTGTATTCCATCCACTTTCTCCCTCTCCGAAACCGCCCGTTCTCCCGGTATCTCGTTGACTGACACGTATTCGCGTGGGATATGCTATTACACGTACCGGAATAGCGGTGTATTGGTTCGGATGTTCGGGAATCCGGAGTTCTCGGGCGAGCGCAGCGCGGTCCAATCGACAGTCCTCGGTGCGCTGCGAACGTCTCTCCGTGTGTCTGTGCCTCTGGGTCCGCACAGGGGTCGCGTGGGAAGGGAGCTTCCACCCGCCGGACAGAGACGGACGGCGGGAGGGGGGGGGGGGGGGCGAAACCACCCTCGCATTCTCTCTTAGCGTTAATACAGCAGCGGCGGCTTCGGCAGCGCCCGGGCGAAGGGCAGGATTAAATTGGCACCAATTACCAGCAAAACACCCTCCGCGCACTTTCTCACCCTCGTCGCTCGTTCCCCCGGCGCGGGGTCGCTCGCCGTCCCTCCCTCAAGTTCCTCGTCGCTCTCTTTTTCGCGCACGCCGCCGATCGCGCTTTCCTCCGCGTCATGCCCGACGCTCCGCAGAACGCCCGAAAGAAAGCCGCTCCCTCAGGCTCCGCGCGTTCTCGACGCGGCGAGGCTACACCGATATTACATTATGAAAATATACACGCATAAGCCGCGAGGGGCGAGAGGGAGCTCCGGTTAGCGGGAAGAGGCGAGAACCCCAGCTGACGTTGCTGCTGGTGCCAATGAAATTACGGGGAGCGCTGCGCGACGAGGCATTTTTTTTTTTTTTTCTTTCTTTTCTTCTCTCCACGCCACCCCTCCCGTTTATTGTGTACCATCTTGGGGCTCCTCTCTCGCGCCGGTGTATATCTGTATGCGCGTTCGGCCGTGCACTCCCTTCCGCCAATATTCCACTCCACGCCGCTTATACCTGCATCGCGGGGAGAGAAACGCTCGCCGCCACCGCAAGGCGATAAATTAATAACGAAAAATCAATATGCTGTTATTAGAGGTAATGGAATCACTCGTGCGAAACTTTTGCGCGTTCCGAAATTGGAGGAAAGTCGGCACGGGTCTGGCCAACTGTAAACTAGGCTTTTGCACGATTCGATACTTGATGCACATTTTTTATATAGAGACGGTAACTACAGGTTTGTGGATTTAGTGTGCCTGCCCAAAAACACTTTTTCGAGTCGTTTTTTAAATTTATTTTGCACCTCTTTTTCTTGAAAAGTATTTTCATTTTTTTTTGTATCAAAGATAGGGTGAAATTAATGAAATTAAGAAAAATCGTGAAATTATGACAATATTCTGACCAATATTCAATGCTACGCCGCTTACCTAATTCCGCGATAAGTTGATAAAGAAAAATCGATAAACCGTTATTACACTTAATGAAATCCTTCGGGCGAAACTTTGGCGCGTTCTGGAATAAATAAAAAAAATTCCACGGCTCTCCTCAGCGGAGAACTGTAAACTAGTCATCCGCACGATTCGATAATATTTTATGCACATTGTACATAAACACGATAATAAAAGGTTTATACATTTAACAAACTGTCCCCGTCCAAAAACACTTCCTCAATTTTTCCTTCGCCCGTTTTGCACCTCTTTTCGTTACTAATTCCGTAATTTATTTTTCGCCAAAAATACGCTGAAATTAATAACATCAAGAAAAATGATGAAATTATCGAGAAAAAAAAATGATCGATCTTCGCGAACGAGAGACGATTAAAATGTTCTTTACCGTGCACATAGCAGCTCGATCGAGGCTCGGCTGTAGGAGCATCGTGTAGGTAACTTTCCACGAGTAATAAAAGCATTTCAGTCGCGGTTGTCTCGCGGGCACTGCGATCCTCGCGACAAATGCCACGTCAGAGTCTTCGCCACACGCGCACTCACACACGAGCGTGTGCAAGTCGCGCGGGCTCCTTGGGTATCTGAAAGCGTCGCAAACACGACGGCGCTTGCGCCCATGCCGGTGATGTGGGAGGTTCGGGAGGTAGACATGTGTACACACATGCGTACGCGCTTGCGCACACAGTGACACGTACCATTAATCGCCGGCACAGCATTGGCGCGGCATTGAATACACAAATGGGCGTATTCACCGGTCGTGGAATACGCTCGTTCTCCAATTGGCCGGTGGAACACAGTCGTTACACTTATCACATGTGTTGTACCCCGGATGAGCGATGTGTGCAAAAGGTATAGAAAAGAGCGGGTATGGCCGAGCGATACCGGCCTCACCTCGGCCGGCTCGAGGAGGAAGCGCCGAAGAAGTCGAGCGGCAAATGAGCGGCCGGGTTGGAGCACTCGAGACGGTGCGCGAGAGAGGAAAATTGCACGACGACGAAAGAGGAAACGAGAGGGAAGGAACGGAGCGAGGGAGGCGAAATGGGGAGCGAGAGACCTGTAACCAACCACCTACGTCGATGGGTGGGTGTGGGAACGATTCCACACTCGCCGTTATTCACAAAGCCCTCCGCCGACTCGGCGACGACGGGGACGAGGATGTGGAGGAGGAACGAAGAAGAGGGCACCGCCGAGGACACCGAGACGATATGTCGGCGCCGTGTTCGGCCGCGCCACAACGAGCTCTCTGTATCGCGTTACCGTAAAAAAAATTGGAACTAAAAAAAAAATTGAGGAAAAAAAAATGAAAAAGGGGTGAAGTACAAAGTATAAGGTAAGAGTGTGTATCCAGTAATGTTGTACGAGTCTGTCAGTCAAAGTGTATCACCGCGGGAATTATGCCGAGCGGCTCGTTGAGTCATTCGTTTTACATGCAGTCGTTACTCTATATGGTAATAATGGAAGGGGTTTATAAATAGAGGAAAAAAGAAGGAAAAAAAAATGAAAAGACAGGATACGAAGAATGAAAGTGGGTATTACGAGAGACTCGTCACGATAGGAGAGAGAGACACCGGCGTGTGTGCGTTCCGTGTGTGCATATGTAATGACAATTTATTAACGTATCGGCGAAACGAACCGGGCTCTGCGATGACGAGTTCGAGGGAACACGGAGAGCGTTGCGGCTATCGAGAGAGTTGGAAAAAAATATGTTTGCCTACCACCTTTCCCACCTTCGATCAAGGCTTGCCTGGGAGTTCGCATAGAAAGGGTTTTCCCAAGCGAGGAAAAAGAATTAATAATAATTGTGCGCTCTGCAGGAAAAAAAAGCCATGTATTCTAGCCATTTTTATATCTCGTGTGACGCCTACGCGGCGGGCATGTCTGCTGGCTGCGCATGCGTGAATACTACTAAAACGAACCCCTAAAATTTTCCAGTCCCTCGCGCATCCTCGTGCGCATTTTTCTAAAAAAAAATGTTTTTCTTTCAGTAATTTCTCCTCAAGAAATTTAAATAATTGAATTTTAATTCTTACAATTAAAAATTCTCATTTCTCTATAATAAAATTATTTTTCCCGTAATTTCATTTTAACTAATTTTAATATAAGAAATTAGAAATCTCCGTTTTCGAGAATTCAGTAACTACTGTTAATTTGTACTATCCATGTGGGTTTATTATTAGTGTCGTGGAAACGTATCGGCCGATATGTTATTCGAGATGAATTTCTGTACCTATAGACCATGGGTAACATAAGTGGATTGTGCATAAGTATACGTTCGCACATCCGTGTGTTATATATATAGGTATAAATATACATATATATATATTTACGCGGAGGGTATATATCCGTGTATGCCGCGTGTACCGGTATAATTTATTATGCTGTCAGTATGTCGCTCACAATGACCGCCTCCTCGATTTTGTGACACGGCGATTATCGCCGAGTCCGATCTCTCTCTACCAATCATCGTTAGCATGAATAACGCGACAATGGTAATCCTCACGAACGGAAAGACAGTCCTCCACGCCCGCGACCCGAGCACGCCGTCGCCGAGTTCTTTTCTTCGTCGTGCTCGTAACATTTTCATCTACGGCAAGACCGTGCCGTGTTAGTCTGGGCTCGCGTATCCTTGCCGCTCCTATTCTCGCTTGTTGTGTATCTAGCCTGTACAAAACGCCGTACGAACTCTTGCACGATAGACTGAATGTCTCGTAGATCCCCAGGAACGTGCATAGTGCATTAGGCGAGAATATGTATGTTTCGTCCCGACTGGAGTAGTTATTTTTTGTCTGTATTACTTGTTACTCATCAATTTGTTCAATTGTTGGTAGAACAGCTCCGGATTCTCGTGATTCCTAAATAAATTCTAGATAAAATCTGGAGAAATTCTAGGGAAATTCTAGAGAAGTTCTAGAGAAATTCTAGAAAAATTCTATAGCAATTCTAAAAAAATTCTGGAGAAATTTGGAGTAACCGTTAATACGTTCCAAAGAACATTTTTCAAACACAAGTTCGTCACATTCCTTCCTGGCCTTAAAACTCAAACAAGTTTATCTCTAAAAAATAATTGGCCTTTTTCTTTACTTCGTGGCAGAGAAAAATGGCCTACGAGTGAATAGCAACGGTACGAAGCTCATTCCGGAGAGATTCGCGAAATACGACTTTTTACTTTCAAGAAAAAAAAACAAAAAAACAAGCAGTTCTATCCGGCACGTCCTGAGAGAGCGCCAGACGAGCCGAAATAATCTTCGGAATACTTTTCCGAGGGTCCTCGAGGGTAGCTCGTCGTTCCGCGTAGAAAATATAGCGGCGGTGATTTTGGCAATGGTGGGTTTTTAAGGTGGCGGGTAGGGGTTAAAGGGGTGGTATAAAGCGGAGAGTGCGGGAGGCGAAAACGGCGAAGCACGAAGCCGCGCGGAGCCCCGCTCGGAGGCTCGGCTCTATCGTCTCCCGGTGGAAAGTGGCCCCGTTACAAGTTTTACTGCAGTTTTGCGGCTCGAAACTGCGAGCGCGTAACGGGCCGGCAATTGAATTTAAATATTCAATTATGCGATGTGTAAATGAAATAGAGGCCCTATGCAAATCGCAACACGCTAAGGGTTGTTGCAAATTTAAAGGGTTAAATATTTATTAGACGAGGGTTAACCGAGATTTATGGGGGCGGAGAGGAGGAGCTCGTTGCCCGGGTTCCTCGCTCGCCGGGCTCGATCGGTCGCTCTCGCTCGAGGTTTTCTTCCGCACCGCGCAGTCCGCGATCGCTCGGGGGGTCTTTGGGGAATCCCGCCGGGGGGGCCAACACGTTCGCTCGGGGGTGGCGGCGGTCGAAGGAAGGAAACGGATCGCAATTTCGTTCGCGGCTGGAGAGAGACGCTCGAATTTCACTCTCGATTCTCGAATGCATTCCATGCATTCCATCAATTCTTAACAATTGCACGACACGACTGTCGTGCAAGCAGGATCGGGAAGCTGTTCGTCGAGAGTCCGATGACCTTTTTTTTTTAGTGTTTCGCAATGAGAAATGAAAAAATCACTTTTTTTTTAACTCAACAAGGCTAACATTTATTTATAATGAAAATACGTTGATTGAGACAATAGTTTAAACAGTATCATTATCGGTAATATATTATCACTATAATGCTAGTCGTATACAATGTGCGGGTGAGTTTTCCTTCCTTACAGTCTAATAAGTTGTAATGTAAACACACTTTTACATTTACAGTGAGTTTTTTTTATATTTTTTTTTGTCATTTTTCTTTATTTTACCTTTTTTTATTCGCCTTTTATCTCTCCTTTACCTCCCTAATCTCTGTCGGTAGAAATGCGCCACTAAGTACGACGCGCGCGTGTTGTCTCTTACGTATATATGTCGCGAGTGCGTCTCGTTCGTTGAGACCACCAGATATATATATATATATATATATATATATATATATATATATATATATATTTATATATCACGCTATCTTTCTTTCTCTCTGACTCGCGCCTCTCTTTTCAACTTCGATTGATTTTCCTTATTTTTTTAATATTTTTTTTAATTATTTTCATTTTCTCGTAAACGTTATTAACAAATACAGAAACAAAAAACGTAACTACACGACATCAACAAATTGTGGCTTGTGCTTTAAAATCCGTTGGCACGAAATAATAAAAATATATCACCGAGCACTGTCGACCGCGACGTCGATCCGTGTAACGCGCGTCTCCGGCGAATATCTTCCGCAAAGATAGATTCGCGAAGCTCCCTGCGTTCGTACGTTTAAATGCTCTCAAAAATAAAAAATGGCTTCGACTCGTACTTTTGATTTTTCCATACCCGTCGCAAATTCTCTACGCGAGGCAGACGATTTTTTTAATTATTTTTTTCTCAACAACCGGAAGGAGAACTTAAATCGGGCGTACAATACGGAGTATACGGGCGGTAAAAAATCTCACAACTGTAATTTATAATCGTTAATTCTTTCGCGAAAAATGTACGCACGCAGGCATATCTTTCCAATTTTATTTTCTTTCTTTAATTCAGTTGCATCGTTCGGTACCAACAACAATAATAATGATAGATTTGCTAAAGCTATATCTTCGTAAATGCAGTCGAGAATACTAATCGCGATAACGGGCGAAGCGTGCGACAGTGCGACGTGTGACGTACGCGAACGAAACGATTGATTTTATTTATTTTTTCTCTTAATTTCCTTCATCGTACCCTTCGCATATCTCACGCCATTCGCTCTCCTCGTGGCTGTTTGAAATTTTTTTTTTTTTTTTCTTTCCGCTGCTATCTCGCATACGTGGCCGAACTGCGGCTCGTTCGTCTCGGCGCTGCTAATCCCGCATGGCGTAATATCCTCGTATCTAATTAATTAAGTACACAGTCTCGGCGCTCACGCCCACTGCAACCTATGGCACTACGTATTCACGTTTAAGTCGTCGTCGTCGCTCATCGCGCTCGCGGGCCCACGACGCAGCTCCCCGCGGAGCCGCGTCGTGTCCACGTATATATATATATATATATACACATATATATATGCATATACGTACGTGTATATATACCCGATCGTCATTATCATCATAATAATCACGCATCTCATGCAGCTCACAAAGTCTCGCTCGTATCGATCACGCCGGAGTTAATATATTAAACAAAAAAACATTTTTTATAAAAAAAAAAAAAAAAAAACACTCCGTCAACACCGAATTCGCACCGACTATGCAAAAAGTATCCTTATCGCAATGGAATTATATAAAAAAAGAAACGCGATTAATGAGAAGACTTAAAGAGGATGGAAAAATAATACGAAAAATATAAGAAAACAAAAACGATCAAACTTAACTGAGCGATTCTTTTACGTATATATAACACATTCGGCAATTGATAATAATTATCTTAATAGAGGTGACTTTAGTCGACGATAATCGTTTTGAGATTGGATTGTTAACAATGGTTCGCTTGCGTTGCCCTTTTTCGTGTCGCTGCTTCGTCTTGATTTGCATAAATCGATGAAAGAAAGGTAATTAATTTATGTATTTTTGTATGCAAAATTAGCCGAGATACGGAAGTATCTCTCGGCCCTAGGTTCGGCACTCGTAACTAGGGTTCCGACCGACAGGTGCTGAAGAGGCCAGCCACCAATCACCGTACTCTTTGTAAATGGCCCTATGGACTTGTATCGTTGATATAGCGTGGGCGAACTCGATCGCTCACGGGACGAGGCTCTGCGCATCAAGGACAATTTTTATTTTCCAAATTTTTGCCACGCGGCTGAAAATGGCTCGTCCCGTGCACGATCGGATCCGAACACACGTCGCTGCTTCTGCTGGTGCAGCGTTCCTTCTTGCTGCCCCGCCCTGGTCAACGCACCCTGCACCCCATGCTTTTTATCTCCTCCTCCCTCTCCTCCCTTTGTTTCATTGTGTCCGTATGTGTGTCTATGGTCTCCAGTTTGTTTTTGTTTTTTTTTAAATGTTTTTTGTTTTGTTTTGTTTTTTCCTCTATTCAACCTGTCGCACGTTGAACGCACCTGCACTCGTACGTCATTCTGTGTATCGCACTCTCGTGCACTCTCTCTCGTATGTAATTTGGGTGCGTCCACGGGACAATATTTATGTGCGTGTACCTCGGCTGAAATGCATGTGTTTGTTCGCTCGTCGCGCGACGAGGTCTTCGCGTTGTTTCAACGTGAATTCCCTCTGCCGTGTTGATTTTTGAGTGTGTATGTGCGTGTATCTATGTATGTGTGTTGCCAGTCAGTGTGTGAGTTTTTTTTTCGTTTCGTGTCGTGTAATTGTGCGAACAAAGGGTACTCGTCGGCATGTCACAAGATTTAGGGATTATGGCACATATCGCTGGGGTGCAGGTTCCAGCATTTAATACCTTCCGTCCGTTCACCATGGGCGGAGCATCAATCGAAGACAGCGTATATCAAATATTAATATTTAATATATACGTGTATATATATATATATGTGTGGTCATGCGTTTTTTTTTTCGTCGTAAAATCATCGATCGACGAAAAAGAAAATATATATATATATACATGTATATATTTTATAATGGTAATTATACAAGTCATAGGGTGGGTCAAGTACGGGGATTGGGGGTGGACTCGCGCGCCCTGCCGGCCAGGACTTTGTACCTCACACAACTCCCTAGTTACGAGTACCGAGACCTAGTTTTGTTTTTGTTTTTTTCTATTTTTCGCTCGATTCGGTTTTAACCGCGCTTTGTTTAAGGGGGCCTGACGCGCACCTATCTTCTTGCTCTTCGTTTATCGTTGATTTATCGTCGACTGTGTCTCGCACGCACGCTTCGCTTTTTTTTGTAATTTTAATTTCGGTTCTTTTTTTTTCTATCGTACAACAATATCTACATGATAAAACGAAAAAACAAGCGACTGTCTATAACTCTCCGATCATTTTGATTTTCGCTAATCCACGATATTTTCATATATTAATATACGCGGATTTTTTTTTTCTCGCTCATTCGTTCACGCTCGCGCATACACACACACACACGCTTTTAGGACACGCACACAAACGCTCCTGACGATCTCGCCTATCGCCGCACTCATTCGTCGTCTCATCGCACTCTCGACGCACTATACGAGTGGTAACGCTAAACCCTAATAATTTAAAAACTAATCTACGTTCTCCAATATCTTTTTTTTTCTTCATCGATCCTCCCGTTTCCCGTCTGAGTTTCTATCGCTCGACACGCTCGACGCGCAATCTTTCTATCGCTTTCCCTCCGTCTCTCGCTTCTTTTATTTTCTTTTTTCAATTATTATTATTATTATTATTCTTTTTTTTTCTCTTAAACCTGAAATCTCTTTTAAAAATAGACACAAATTTATTTGTGACGCGACCTTAAGCCTATTACGTATATCCTGATCACGATTAAGTGCACGCCGCGCCGCCACGCGACGGCGCGACGATTTTCATTCGATTTTTGGGACACTCGTCGTTGCACCGGCGCGTACCGCGTGTCCCACCATCGTTAGTCTAAACGCGCCATTCTCACTGTTAGTATACTCCTCCTCTACTATGCAGCCCCGAAAAACCGAACTGCACAACGATAACATAGTAATAAAAAATAATAATAATTTTTCGCGCAACGCGAAGATACGCGCGGTTAATGCCCGCCTCTCTCTCGCCTCTTCCATCTGACTCGGACCTGCCTCGATAATGAATTTTTTTTTCTTCTTAAGTTTTTCGTACTGTCGTACCTAACGACGATGCATTATAGTGAGCAATGTAGCGGCGAGCAGCGAGCCAGAGATTCGCGCTCCGCGAGCCCGAAAATATATCCAGTAAATTTATTTCACGCTCGTAATTTTTTTAAAATCCATTTTTCTTTTTTTTTCAAATTTGTTTGATAAATTGCGCTCGAGCCTATCGCCCTCGCGGCACGAATCTCTTATCTCGCCCTCGCCTCGATTTAGCGCGAAGTTTATACTGTGTCTCTTTTTTTTCATAATTACTCATTACTCTTTTTTTTTCTTTTTTTTTCTATGTCTCTCGTTCTCTCAACGAACATCCGACGATCCGTGCTTCCTGCCTAAAAAACAAACCGCGACCCGACCCGCCGACGCCTCCCTCTCCTCTCCATTTTTTATCGCGTTTTTTTTTACATGTATTTCGTTCCTTTTCCTTCCTCGCCATTACGGAAGAACGCGACGCGCATGCGCGGCTCGCGATGCGCCGAGCTCCGAGATACCGAATCGTCTTATCCTCTCTGCCGCGCCTCAGAATTGTATTTTGAAAAAAATTTATACGCGTATCAGTATGTTGTTTCACTATACACTGGCAAAAAAAAATTGTAAATTCAATGTACAATTGTGATGAATAATTAATTTACTTTTTCATTGAAATTGAAGTGAACAATCAAAATTAAGGTACTTCGATAGTAAAATTAAAGTAAAAGATTTCCAATCTTTGAATACAGTGAACGTTAATTTTTCATCGAAAATTGTACATGGGATTTAATGTACCAATTTTTGCACAAAAACTTCCGGTACATTAAATTTCATACGAATTTTTTTTTTTACAGTCCATACTCGTATATATTCTAGACTCGGTCTCGTTTCTCGAACGCCTGGCGAGCGCGCCGTCCTCCGCGCACGCGCACGCACACGGCCCGTCCGCTATCGTCGAACATCAGCAACAGCGCAGTCGGTTCGCGAGCTCGTTTCGTCTCTCTCGTCTTCCCGTTCTCGAATAGATTTTGGCACGAGGCGCTCCTCTCGAGAGGGCTCGGAACGCGCGATTCTCTCGCGTCGACCGTTCCGGCGAACCCGAACGAACTCCGCGAGAGAAGCGCGAACACAACGCGAGAATCCAACGCGGCGGGCGCGCGCGATGTAAAACGATACGGGAGAATCGGGAGAATGATGAGAACGAGAAGAGAGCACGCGCTGAGAATGAAACGACAACGGGGCCGATGCGCGACCCTGCCCTCGAGAGAACTCGCTCGATCGCCGAAAAGAAAGCTCGAACAGTGAGGTCCGTCGGTCGTTAGAAAAAATTCTCAAAAATAATAATCGATCTTCCGGATGAAAAAAAGAAAAAACCGTACGGACCGTGAGATCAATGAATTGCAGTTAAAAAGATAAAATAAAAAAAAACATAGGAATCAAGAAAGAAGACGTCTCTACACTGAGAAAAAGGATTGGTTGGATCAACCAAAAGTCGCATCGACACACGTTCAAGGCTGTTGTTCGTCAGGTCCAAATAAAGCATTTTTTTCTCGAACGATTATTCGCTTCAACTGACTCGAAACGTTTCGATCGAAGCAAGCATTTCAGTTCTACCGACCAAGTGCAGCTTTGAACGTGTCTCACCGCGCGTTTGCTAGATCCAACCATGACCTTTTCCCAGTGCAGAGTACGAGAGTCGACATGGAAGTTTCGTCGCCGGTGTGCGAAAAAGAATTCGACCAGACTTCGTTCTCGAACACATAGCAGAGTGAAGAGTATCGTTAATTTTCGTTAATCTTCGTTCTCCCCGTTCGTTCCATTAAAATTTGTTTTTTTAATATAAATCTGCGAGGCTATTACGAGCACGGATAAACGGCCGAGCTGATGCTGTGATAGGCGGCGAGGGCGGCGTGCGCGTGCGCGTGGGCCGGAGGCGCGGAAGCGGCGTGCGGCGAGGTGGCCATAGCGGAGGCCGCCGCGGCTGCCATCATCATCTGTTGGTGCGAACGCTTTAGGGAGTTGGGAGTTGTGGCGGCGCTACTTGGGGTAGTGTTGTTCGACTGCGGCGGCGGGTGATTTTGGCTTTGGTTTTGGCTCAGTTGCAAGGGGGTAGTACTGCCGATGGCATGATGGTGATTGTGGTGATGGTGATGGGGGGTGATCGCGTCGTGCGGATAGTAAGACGTTGACGATGGTGAGGTACTCACGACGTCCGGCGTGCTCGCTCCGTCCGTGTGGCTGGTACTGTCCGCTGTGCTTCGTGGACCACCGTCGAGCCCGTTCCCCATCTCGGGTGGTTTCGTGCTCTCCCGGTCGTCGATCACCAGATCGATCGGCATCTTGCCCTTGAGGCAGCTGATGTACCGGTGGCAGAAGTTGTCGCAGAGCTCGTGCACCTGCAATCAAAAAGAGCAAAAAAAAAACGTTACTAAGTAAAATTATCGTCGTCTCCATTATTCATAATTATTCTTGCGCATAGAAGGAGGGAGCTTGTATTTAAAAGAATCCGAAAGAGATTTATCGATCGAGATAGCGATCCGCGGGTCTCTGGATGTAGAGCGTGCTGAGAGGCAAAAGGGCGGCTCGCTTGATGCAAAAGTCACGAGTTGCACCCTTCTGGTTCTGAACTCTCTATGTATGTATATAGGGTGGGGAATTAAAAATTGGCTCGCTCGCTTTGAATATCCTATGCTCCGAGAGGGAAGAGGGGGGCGCGATGGCTTCTCCTCATCAGGCCATGTGTGTACGATATATGTCTACTATTCGACTGTAGGTGTAGTAGTGTGTATGGGTATGTATCTCGCATCGATGACCGCGCGGCGAGCTGGTAGCCGGAGTTGCCTGTCCCCGCATGGAAGGTACATTCCCGGTGCAGTTGTTCGGGCGTCTGTCCGTCTTTATCCCTCTGCCGGTTTCTCCCGTTGTAGCTGGAGCGCAGAAGCGGTCCGGCGGCGACGGGCTCGGGATGCTGCAGCGGCAGCGTCAGGGCGAGAGAGGAGAGGAGGCCTGACCGGTGTCCAGTCGACCAGAATGTTATGTATGCAAATGAGGGCTGACAGGCATATAGGATATATACCTCAGCGTTCCCTCTCTCGGCCATCCTCACCCTGAAACGCGCGCGGCCCTTCCACCCAGAAAACCGACGGACCGACGGTCGTACCCGCTCCCATAGGCGGAGCGGGCTTACTGGAAGGACCCGATAATATCCCGAGGTCGATATGATTTTAGAACAAAAAATAAAAAAAATTACAGTAGACAATGTATTGTAAATAATTTTTTTTTTTGGATAAAATCGTTATCTTCCATTGCGTCCTGAAACACGTGCGTTTCTACCCAGAAAACGGGCCGTCGGACCGACGAAGTTCGTCCCGGTTCAACAGGCAGAGCGAGTTTACTGTAAGGCCTCAATAATAGGCCGAGGTCGATGCGATTTTACAAAAAAAATTAAAAAATAAACAATGTATTGCAATAAGAAAAAACAAATGAAATAAAAATCGTTATCTTGTTATATGTAAATGGGAGCGTAGAGCGACCGCGTTCTTCTATCTCCCGGTCGAAACGGGCAAAGAATCCGCGGAGAGTGACCTCCACCTATCCGTGTGCACCTACTAGATGTATACCACGTTTGTGCTCGGGAACAGGCGAGCATAAACTGGCCATACCTCATTTAAGTTACAGCACTCCAGTGCATGCGCGCAGTCCGCGCACATAAGCGAGTCGGTATTGCAGATACCTGCGCGAAAGCCTAGAGCTTCATTTTTTTTCTTCTCGTATTATAATATACACGAGCGAAACAACTGCGAGGCACCGAAGGAGCGTTATTATAGCCGACTCTCACCTCTCCGCAGCGTAAACGGCCTCACCGGGTCGGTCACTTACGAGGTATAACGCTATTCTTATTACGAAGGTATTTATATGTAATAGAGGAGAGGAGCGCGAGAGGGGAAGCTGAACTGCATTTGCTCGGCCCGAGGCAGCCATCTTGACGAGGCTGAGAACTCGCGGAGTGAACCCCACCAATGGAGAGTAGGATAGTATTATACATATATACGGAGAGAAGGTGCACATACATATATATACATATATGTATGTACGTACGCCCGTTCCGGCGTGGCCTAGAACAATGCACGCGTTTATCATCGCGCGTTTACCGTGTGGATACACACTGTATGCTCGCCTCTTGCACCGAGCCGGGTTATAGAGGGCCCCTTTTATCTATCGCTCGGAGGCTCTCGAGTCGCAGGACTCAATTCCGCGTACCTAGATCTACCCCGCGACAACGCCAGCAGCGCCCGATTTTGCTCGTCTCGAAGATCGGAAGAATTTTTTTTTCTCATGAATTAGGTTTGGTTCTGGGTTTAAGTCAAAAGTACCCGGGCAAGAGTAACACAATGCCCGGCGGGGCGGGAACGGAGGGCGAAGGGGGGAGGCGGAGGAGCCGAAGGACAGCGGCTATAATGCCGGACTGGTTAGAATTTGATCCGCCGGCGAGTCGAGTCCGACCGACAATGCTCTCTCTCGGAGAAACGAGAGGCTGAGGAAGAGGATTAAAAAAAAGGTTTAAAAAAAAAAAAAGAAGAAACGACGATAACGACTACGAACATGGAGACCCTCGATCGACGATAGAGAAGAAGACGAAGGGGGAGGGCACGGATCGCTGGGAGCCCTGAGGGACTTTCCCTCTCTCCGACCACGTGGAATGCCTCGTCCAGCGATGGACGAGCTTCGAATTGATCACTCGATCCTCGTTGGTACAAACAAATGTCGTAGGTTTTTATTATTATTATTTTTTTTAAATATTAAATAGCGTGAGTAATGTCAAATAAATTCTCAGGTTGGAAGAACCTGAGAATCCTTAAATCGTTTCTTTGGCTTTTTTGTTTTACTTTTTTTTCTCACGTTACCGCAACCTTGAAGAGGGTGCGCCGTGAAAGAGACACGAGGATGGAAGGAGAGTGGCCGATCGATTTCGCTTCCGGAAATTCAATCGACTTCTTTTTCACCCTCTTCGACCTCAACACGTGTCTCCTCGTCAGTGAAGGCGCGCGACGAGCCTTCGGTGTGGCTCCTCAGCGTCGCCGCCGATGGCTGCGACCCGTCCTTCGATCACCCGATCGAGGGGGCAAAGTGTCTCGAATCCGTACGTTCCTACACGCGGGTTATCCTACACCCGCGTGTCATGATCGCTACCGGTCGCCTCTCGCTCGCTTGCCCTTTTGCGACACACGATATCGCTGCGAGGAGATCCCGTGGTGCGTCGTTGGGCAGACCGACTAACAACCCCCTTAGGGTCTTCGGCCACTAACTGACTGCTCTGTAAACACCTGCTGCTTCGCGCTCTTCGACGTCTTCGCGCAGGCCTAAATCCGCCGAAAGGTGGAGACGATAGTCATTTTTTTAAATTGCAGCGCTATCGAAGCTCAATTTTTTACAGTTTTCGGCTTGCGATGGAAGACAATTATTAAATGTACTCTCGGCCCAAGTTTCGGTTTTAGTTTTAGTTTGCTTTTCCTATTCTTAAAAGTTTCAGTATATTTTTCCTACACTGAAAAAAATAGCTTGCGGGCTGCCAGGGAAAAAAATTCTTATTTCAATTCTACTTTCGATTCTCACAAAATAAAATAAAATTAAGATGGATGTACCAGTAAATGTTAATGTGTCCTTTGACTAGTAAAACTCTAAGTTTACAGCACATTGACGATGAATTGTCACCGATCGAATGGCCCAACCACCTCATATATATTTTTTTCTCCAGACATTAATAAAAGGAGAAATGAAATGCTTGTTTCCCATGCGATTGAACTCATTCGTGAGCAGTTTAGCCTTAAGCCAATCTGCAGATCTGCAAATCTCGAAATATTTCGGGATATTTTTCATAATTTTATTTTTACGATAATAAAAAGGATAATAAAGAAACGGAGAGAAGAAATATGATTTGTGAGTGTGCGAGAGGCTGCGTGTAACTGGATATCCGAGGAAAAGACATCGGAGAGCGATATTCGTATTATCTTACGTATATTTTTTTTTATAATACACAAATACAGGTACGAGAATACGATATAGCACATCGGAGAAGGTATGAGCGACCTTCGACATCCCGCCGAGTCACCCGGCTCTATACGCGCTCTTTGCACGGCAAAGCGCCGAGGAGTTTCGTCGCCGGTATGGTCTCTCGGGTCGGAAAGATATCCTCGATAGTTATCATCGGCGCGCATCGTAGTCCCGAAAGCAGATGCCGCGGAGAGCCATGAAAATATCGTGTGTCACGAGACTGATCCTGGGACGTAAACCTGCCGAGTTTCTGTATCGTGTCCCACACCACTCCGCCGCTCCGTCGCACGGTTAAAATAATCCATCCACCTCCGGCGGGGTGACGACGCCGACGATCCTCGGACACGCAACGACCTAAATTCGATTTTGTCATGGTAAGCGACCTCGGCGACTGGCAAGGTCGACTCGCGAAAAAAAATATCGAGCAAGATACGAGCGATTCGACCTCGACAGCTTCCACTTTATGAGAATCCAGATCGACGCGATTTTGACCGGAAATGAAACTCTCCACGGAAAAAACCAACCGACTGAGTGGTTAAATGCGATCCGTGGGATTTATTCGCTTGAGTCAACGGATTGATTCGTTGGGCCGATGTATTGATTATACGTTGGACCAAAAAATTAATTTGTTGGCTCGAGCAATGAGAATCAAGATCAACGCAGTTTTGACCGGAAATGAAACTCTGCACGAAGAAAGACATAATTAGTTTCCCCAACCAACTGAGTTTTTAAATGAGATCCGGACGATCAATTCGCTTAAGCCAAACGGATTGATTAGTCGGGCCGATGTATTGTTTGGTTGGCAGTCAGTTAATGTGTTGAACCAAAGAATTAATACGAGCGTAACGAGTCGATTGGTTGAACTAAGGAATCATTTGGTTGGCAACTAGTTGACTTTTCCGCCGAAGCAAATAAATCGCCCATAGCGTATTTGACGCCGCACTTGTCCGACTCAAAGACCGATTGCCTTTCTCCGTGTCGTGCTCGCAAATTACAATAGAGTTTTTCAATTTTTTTCCTGTTTATCCCTCGTTAACGTTTAGAATGCTCCTCGTTATCGGAAACGCCGTTAGAATAAATTCCTACAGTGTTTTGAATTTTCACCAGTCGGACGTCATTCTCTCGGAAGCGGCTCGTCGACTCGCTGTTATTTCCTTTTTATGGCTGATTCAACAAGATCCGAAGGCAAAACCGAGGCAAGTAGATTAAATAAAGGCCTTGCGCAAATAATTAAAAAAAAAATAAAAAATAACAAACGACAAACTCGGCTCTTTTTAATCTGAGGTCGATCGCTCGTTAGAAGTTGCACACCTTCGAGCAGCTTTTTTTTTCGGCGAAGATGCCGAGGGCAAATCCGTGGTGCGGAGTCGGAGGAACAAGTCGTATAACCAGTTCTCGATTCAAAGACACTTTAAACGGTCTGTTATTCCCGAGGAAACCCGGAACCCTCTTTTGGCTCCCAACCCTTTTTTTTCTCATTCAATCTCCGTCCGTTCTTTTGTCCGGAAGGTCGGGGTGGGGGAAGGGAGGTTCCGCGTTCCACGAAATCGTGTACTTCCTACCCTCGAACAAATATCTCTCTTCCACTTCCTCCCCGACGCAGCGCGACGTTATCTCGACGCGGGGAAGACGAGCTTCGGTGTTTTCCAACCCTTTTCACGTAAAAAAAAAAAAAAAAAAAATTCTACTTCAGCTTGCGCTTCGTTTATTCCGCGCTTCTTCCTGTCTTCCGAACTCTCCAGCGCATCGCCGGCGCTTTCGCTTCCTCTCGCTGCCCCTCCATCGCGAGACCCGACAGAAGGCCTCGGAAAGGCAAACGCAACGAAGAATGGAATGAATCCCGGCTATATTTTAAATGCATACGCGCTTCTCGGTTTGCGGTACGAGATGAAGAGGGCAAAAAAAAGAAAGGCAAGGAGGAGAGGAGGAAGAAAATTCCGGGTGAGGTGGGGAGGAGCCCCATTTACGGCACAATGGGCTCCTTTGAAGCCGAAGGTAATGAAGGTTTCGGGGTGTCTGCTCTGTCTCGGTGTAGGAACACAGCAGAAGCGAAATTCTGAGCGACCGCGGACTCTTCGCTCGACCACCCTTACGGGCACGCACGAGATTTCTTCGCGAGACACCAATCTACCGGGTGTCCCGATCAAAATATTTTCCTCTCTCCCTCTCCGTCACCGAGCAGCAATAAATTGCGACGAAACACCTGAAGCGATGCGACATATGTAGATGCAAGCTTTTAAGAAACCGATTCTTCACGGATTGCTCAATAATAGCGACTTCCTGGCATTTTGGTAAAAGCGGTACCGAAGGAAGTTCGAGGATCACACAAGATACTGCGCAGGTTCGAATCGAAATAGAATCAAATTATAAAGAAACTCAATAACTGGAGATGCACCGAAAATTTGTCGCTTACGGTTTGAAAATCTCATTTTTTTCGACCGGAAGTTACGTCATACCGGAAATACGTCACTTCCGGTCGAAAAATGAGATTTTCAAAACACAAACAACTTTTCAAAAAATACATAAGATATACAACTTTTCGTGAAAAGTGTACTTGATATATGGGAAATATATTTTCCGATCTACTTTCTCGCTATGGAAGCAAGTATTAAAATCTTCGCCGGAAACAGAGTGGGCAAAAGCACGGTAAGAGGAGAGCGCCCGATCGTTTTGGTATGCACATCGCGGTCGCGCCATAATACTCGGTATGAAATTTACCGCGCGAGTTGGCTCGCGCGCGGGTAGGATAGGAAGCACCGGCCCGATAGCCAGTGACGGAGCGCGGGTTATGTGTGTATGCGCACGTCGATCGGTTCGCGCAGGGACGGCCCAGACGACTCGCCTTCCGAGCGTCAGGAACGGCAGCAGGCGAGCAGAGCGTTCGACGGGTATACAACGCGTTATATGCCATATACGCAAGCCGGATGGACGCAACAGCAGGAATCGTTTCGTCTCCGTCGAACTGCCGCCGATCCGTCTCTGCCCCTTTCTCTCTGTGTGCCACGGCGCACCGGCAAAACGTAATTATGCTAATACGCGATTGGCTCAAAAATGTTAAACGCACCGGTGAACACCGCGGGCTACGGCGAACGCCGCGCGATTGGTCAGCCCTCCCGATCTCAACTTCGCCCCGTTCGTTGTTTCCTCGCTACGGTATTTATTAAATCCTCCTCGTCGCCCTCGCGCCGCTCACGATTCACCTCGATCCTCACTTTTCGCATTCTTCATGAACGCCTCGAGAGATGGACGCGCATCGTTCCCGAGATCACGCTGCCCGGACCAATCCAGTCCGGACGGAACGTTTCAATCTTCATTATGCGAAAGGAGTGCAGCGGGAATCGAAGGGTAGATCGGCGATTTTTTTTTTTCTTTCTAAAACGCGTGACGAAAATAATGGGAATATTTGGAGTACCGGGCGAGAGGCTTAAAGCGGTGAGACGTTATTTACGAGAAGGGAAAGCGCGGTTGTAATACTATGTAAAACTATAATAATATGAAGAAAAAAAATGAACAACTTTTGCGGACTCGCAACTCGGTGAAGAACGTGGGAACGATGCAAGATTGTATTCGCTCCGGAGCACTTTTTCTCTATAATTCTTAAAATAAACCGATGGATTTCGCGCGTTACCTGCTCCGTGTAATTTTCTATTTCGCGCGTTGCCGCCTGCAGGACGGTCTGAGCGCGGAGAGAAGGGATAAAAATTACGAGTATCGGGTGAAAAAAAAAAAATGGAAAAATAAAATAATAAGGCTATACACGAAAGGGCGAAGGGGGTTCCCGAGCCCGATACGAGATTGTTCAGCCTCGGGTATCGATTTATAATATAATCGTGGGTAAATGAGGAAAATTGCTGTGAAATTGCTCGATAAACCGGGCGGACCGGTAGCGGGCCCGAGGTTCTCTCCTCGGAGCCAAAGCCGAGGCGAGAGCGCCCTCCTTCGGTTCGCGCGCACTTCGTTGTCGTTTATCCGCGGATACGATGGCGGCCGTGCCGGCTCGTTGCTTGCGTTTGCCATTTTTAATGGAAACGTTGCGACGAACGGAGCCGGTGAGTTGCACGAAAGTTGACTGAAAAGATCGGCGAAGTTTTACGATCGGTGTCGAGCCTAGACGGGGCGACTAACGCGCGCGACTGCCGCGCCCTCGCGCGGCGGACCGCGGCGAAACTAGGTAATTTCGTTTCTACTCGCCGCCCGAGCGGCAGATAAATCACGCCACTTTGAACGAAAGAGAACGTTCGACGTTTCTGCGAGCGTCGAAGTCCATTGTGATCCAGAAGCGAAACGCCGCACGGTAAAGTACGTTGAGCGGAGTGGACTGAGATAATGGATAGTGTTTTCTGATATAACGAATAGTTGCCAGGGGGAACGTCTGTATAGATACTTTCTGATAGTATATATTCAATTGGTTGAACTATAATCATGCTTGCAGCCATGATTTTTTGGAATTGTCTCAACTATAAAATCTAAACGTTCCCCTTCGGAACAATTTTTTATGGTAAAAATTCAGTGTTGTTGCTTTTGCCGTGTAATTTTTTCTCAGTGCAACGGAGCCACGGGCTGAGATCGGAGTGGTTTCCGATGGCCGCGGAGAGGGATAACGGCGAGCTTTCACTGCTATTACGGAAAATTGCGTACGTCCGTGCGGCTCTTGCCGTGAACGCCGTACACGCAACAGATGTTACCGGGTGTAAAAAGGTGGATCCGACCGACCACTTCATTTCTCCCGAACAAACGACCCCGGCGCGATGTTTGCCAATGAAATCGTTTAGGACGTCAGCCGACCGGGGAAGAAAGGCACGACAGCTTGCGCGCCTTTTCTCCACCGCCGGTCGCTGCGCATAATGAATTCGGGGAAAGCGGGGCAAGACGGAGCCCCGGTTGAAGACGGACCGTCGTTACCAATTTTTTTTCTCATCTCGAACGTCAAGCCGCGGTCCGTTTCGCCCCTCCGCCTATACTCTCCAACTTCTCCGAGCAAATTGCGCGGGACAATTTACAATCGCCCGAATGACTTCATTATCCAGCCGTCCCGTCCATAACTGACCCATCGTTTCCGGCTTAGCGGCCACTCATTACCATTCCATCGCGTACAAAAAAAATCAGAACTCACCTTTTCAAGCTCGAGGAGGTGAAACCGGAGGACCTGAATCGCTTGGACCATCTGCAAATAAAAAAATTTCATAATTATTAATAAAAATTATAAAATTCGTTCAACAATATAACGGATTAGCGAACAATCCGGTTGGTTAACGAGAACAAGTCGACCGGCTGAGCTCGGAATAAAAGGCCAGCACCGACGCACATAAGCATTTAAATACGCATACATGCATATATATATATATATATATATATATATATATATATATATATATCCCCGCAACGGCGGATCCGTGCGCAAGCGAGATCCTCGCCGCGGAATAGCTCGCATAATTTCGCTATTCGCCGTGACGTTTAATGCGGCGTGTCACGCTCTCGCCGCCGCGGAGAGACAAACCGAGAAACTTCGGAGCCGCAGAGCGAGAGAGATTCGCGAAGTGGTATCGAAGAGAACTCGGTTCCGCGCGCAGGGAGTCACCCTCCCGAGACGTTGGAACCGCCGTGTTCGCGAGAGAGTTCCATCGCTCCGGCGATCGTCAGGAGCCGAAGAATTCCGTCCCTCTCCTCGGTGCGCGGCCGTCGGCGCTTCAACCCCGCGGCCACGTGTTCGGCGCAGAAACGCGAGATACGCCGGGGCCGCGCAGCGTCGATTCAATTAGGCAGACCGGCAATCTTAATTGTTAATTAACATTATATTTATGCAATTATGGTCCATTATGATTCCGCCGGAGCGATAACCGCGAGTTTGAGCCCGGCAGTCTCTCCGGGGCGCCGGCGGAGCGCCCGCACCGATAGCGACCCGATCGGCTATTTTTTTATTGTTTCCTTTTTTTCTATTTTTTTTGTAGTCCTTTATTTCTCTTCGTCCCTGCGCAGGAACACCCGTGCGCAATCAGCCCGGCTCGGGCCTGTGTTCGGACACACGAACGGCGATCGTCCGGTGACCGAACGAACATTCTGCTACACGCTGTACACACTGTAGCGGTGCGCTTTCGAGATGTACTTATTACCGGTCCGTCTTTATGGACGCTTATCCGAGCCGCGGCGCGATTCGAGCGTGTCCGACTGGTGCAATCCAGGAGCCTGCATTCTCCTGCAGAAAAGCCCCCGCCCCCCCTCCCCCCCTCCGAGTCATTATACAAAGTCCAGGAGCGATGTAATTCGATCGGCTAATTTGAACCGGCCGAGAGAGAAGCCACTAGCGATTCTCCAGCTTCGCCACCCGCGAGCCCCCCCGAGCGATCGAGGAGAGGATTAAACAATTTTTTTTCGCGGGTGGAACGATATCGCGAGAGCGTCCTTTCGAGCTTCGCTGACCGCGAGATTGCTATCTAACGAGCCGCCGCTTCCCCCGGCAATGGAATGCGCACTCGAGTTTAAGTAAAAAAAATAAAAATAAAAAAGAACGAGAAAATTAAAGAGAAGAAAAAATATTAAGTCCAAAGCATTTCCATATGTGCATGTATATTACAACCCCGCAGCCGCGCGTATGGGATTCCTATAGGTAAGGCCGTAACGGGGGATCGACGGTGAACAGTGGAGCTCATTATGCGGAGCGGAGGCGCTGAGCGCATGCGCGCGTGCACGCGACCGCGCAGGCGCGAGAGCGAAAGTGTCGGGGCGAATCGGTAACGAACGGGGATTCGTATCTCGGCGGCGCGATGTTCTCGCCCGCTCACCGAGCCGACGAGCCGAAGTGCCAGACGAGAGATCGAAAACTCGAGCTCATTTTCCAGTCGCGCTCTTCCTCATCTTCCCCCCCCCCCCCCCCCCTCCCCCTCCCTCCCCGCCTCTCCTCGGTTGATCCGCGGTCACTTCGGGTTGCCCGGGCTTGCGGCGATCGGACAATGTGTCCTCTGTGCGGGATCGACCGCGGGTCAACGCCGCTCGGGCCGGACACATGCGACGAGCACGCTCTCCGAACCGCGTGTAAAACGCTGGTTCGAGACGAACGAGAAGAGAGACTTCACTCTCGTTTCATCACACGGAATAAAACGCTCGGGGCGTGATCGACCGATCTCTCCCCCCCCCCCCTCCTCCTCCTCCTTCTGCACGCTCCAGCTATACGATGTTTTTGCGTCGATTGCTCATCACGTGATATTAATTAAAGGCGAGTCGAAGCGACGTGGCGAGGGGCGAGGATTGAAGCGATGCGAGCATCGAAGGGCCGGGAAAGGGGAGATCGCTGAAAAAAAAGATGTAAAGCACGAAGAAACCGGGAGATGGTGTTATTTATAAGCCGCGGACGGGTTTTCGCTCCGAAGAAGCGACGGAAGGAGCACAAACGTAAATGCACTCCTCCTCCGGGCAATGCTATATAGAGCGGCGGCTGTAATTTACTGTATCCAATACCAACATGTCTACCGGGGCAGACTGCGCGTGCGTGCGAACGGGAGCGCGGGGTAATTTCAATTACACAACTATTTTCCGTGGTGATTTATGTGAGAGGGTTTTTTAATGCATGAATCTCGTGTTTAACGTGAAGATTAGAGCGCCGGTTTTTCTGTTCTGTATTGCGTTTTTGTTATTTTTTTTTTTTACATCAATCTCATATTTAACCTAAACATTTAAGTGCCTTGTTTTTTTCTGTTCTGTTTAACCCTTTCGTGAAGCCGTTTTTTTATATCAGTCTGGTATTTGACCTGACCATGTAAGCGCCCTGCTTTTCTGTTGTGTTCAATCCTTTCGTGTATCCTTTTTTTTATATATATATAAATCTAGTATTTAACTTGAATATTTAACAGCCCTGATTTTCTGTTTTTTTTAACCCTTTCGTGTACTCGCTTTCCGATTTTTTTTTTGCCTGTGGTATGTCCTACATTGCGTTCCGCCTGACTCGTGTATGACTCGATCGATGGAAGCCGCGTATTGTTATTCGGTCCGTCATTAATTAGCGGGAACGACTGCTCCGGGTATTCCGATCGACAATCGATCCAGCGCTCTTCTTGTGGATGCACTTGATTATTCTTTTTATGTATAGTACTTTATTTAATTTTTTTTTTTATTTCCAATACCGCTTTAATTAAGTGGACGCACACCAATCTGCGCCAACTTCTTCTCGCGTCTCGCCGATATAACAGCACTCGAGCTCCGCGATACTTCCTATGCGCGGAATACGCGAAAGCATCAACAGTCCACACCCGAAGCGGGACAGAGAGAAGCGAGCGCATTTTCCATTCAGCTCGGATAGAATCTACGACGTCGTAAATCTTGCTCGGCGAAGCCGCGGATCGATAGGAACGCTAAACGCTAATAGGTGAGAGAGAGTCCCTACCGCTCGTTCTAATACTTCCGCACCGGTGAGTGCGAGGAATTATTACAGCGGCAGAAAAACACTGCAGGGCAGTGGGCGAAAAAAAAATACATAAAAAAAATAAATAAAAAACAAACCAGCGCATGAGCCGCGAGAACTTTGACCCAGAAATCGCAAAGAAGTAGATACGTTTATTAGCGAGCCGCAGATATTTACGACTGCTCCCAAGTCGACGAAACAAAAAGAGTGCAAGAGAAGAAAAAAAAAAATTAAAACAAAAAACAAACGATCGAGGAATTCAGCAATTTGCCACAAGCCGTTTGATGCATGGTTAATGGCTAGCAAATTATTACGTATTCATATATCTTACGGCAGTCGTAAAATAATCTCGACGATAGTGTGTCTCGAGCCGGGGACTACTGTTGCCGTTGTCAGTAGACGGAAGCTGATCGCGTAGAGAGAGAGAGAGGGAGGAGAGCGATCGTGAGTTATAATTCTCGTCGAACTGTACTCGTGCTTGCCGCGCGGAGTTATATATCGATCGACGATAAATTTGTACCGCCGATGCCGCTCGCGCGCGCGCGCGCGCGTTCGATCGCCAATAACGAAGACGTTACTGCATCCTGCAGCGATTTCATTATCGAACTTTTTATTTTGTGTATATATAAATATATATATATATATACACATATATATATTTTTTTTTTATAACCCTTTATGCGGCGGATTTATGTCCGCGGCACGATGCGCCACTATCGTTAGCATGTTCGCCGTACTTGTGTGTGAGCGGCGTTGGTGTGTGCGTGTGTGCACGTATGCAGGCATGTACGAGAGATGGCCGTGCGCGATTGTCGGCGGAGAGGTCGTTCTCGCCCGCTGACCACTCGATCCTCGCCGCTCGCGGGCCGAGCCATCGGGAACCGATAGAAGCTCTCTCGCGCGCGCGTCGCTTAATGAATGGACGTTAATTGTATCAATTATCAATGAGGAAGAGACGCCGGGGCGAGAAACGCGCGAGAGAAGCCCGCGACGAGAGCGCAACTCTTATCGATGCCCCGGTGATTTACGACTATCGTCCTCGGGCACTCGAGCGCGCGCGCGCGCGCGCTTCTTCCTGCACATTTGTCGATCCATGGCGCTCTCTCGCTCGGGTCGATGTGTGCGCATCGACATGTTTTGTCACGGACGGTCAAACTCGCGCACTCGTCAAGCACCGTTGTTCTTGAATATTCAAGGCGGCTTGGGCGCGACTCGCATTAAACTCGGCCGGTCGAACGCTAAATGAGGGTATAAGTTTTTTTTTCAAGAAAAGAAAGAATTTTTTGATTTGTCGATAGAAACTGAAATTGAAATATGGTATGACAGAACGTAGCGGAATGAAAATAGGAGAGTTTTATTTCTCAGTAAAAGCCGCCTGGAGGGAGACTTCCGGTCGAATTTAAACCGGAAGTGATGTCATGCTCGAAAACGTCTCCCGGTAAGACGAGAAAACGCGCTTTGGTACGTGAACCGCGGAATCCACGTGTCGCAATTTCGAGAGTGAATAAAACGAGGAATCGAGTTAAACGATAACCGGTCGTTTTATGAGGTGCATAAACTCCCGCGGTAGCGATTTTTCCACAGCGATGCAGGTACCGGCATGAATCCGTCGTCGATTGTTCGCTCGAACGACTGCGACGCGCTCTACGCTGTCAAATATAAATATAAATATATAAATATAAATATAAATATAAATATAAATATAAATATAAATATAAATATAAATATAAATATAAATATAAATATAAATATAAATATAAATATAAATATAAATATAAATATAAATATAAATATAAATATAAATATAAATATAAATATAAATATAAATATAAATATAAATATAAATATAAATATAAATATAAATATAAATATAAATTCCGCGTCGATCCTCGAAGAAACGAAAGAGCGGATCGACGGTAGTTTTCGCGTGTCGAACAATGCGCGACGCGACCTCCCATTAGCCATCCATCCACCTATGTGTACCCAACCTCCGCACATAGTATGAGAATACCCTAGACGAGAACATAGTTATCGTACCTCCGCTGAATAGTAATAGCTTCATACCTTGGGTGCACCGAAGCCCACGTCGTATCGCGCGCGCTTAGCCCGGTCAGCACTTGCCGTACCCACTCTGTCTCCGACCGTACGAGTCTCCGCGCTTCCACACGTGTCCAGGTCCGCGCGCGCTCCCCGGGGCTCTCCTATTGAGATAATAGCGCGTCTCGCGGGGCACGGGCCATCAAACGGCCGCGGTCCACCGTCTTAATAGCCGAAGATTTATAGACCCGCGAAGAGACTCTCCCCGGGCTCTCCTCGCTTCCGCGCTGCGCACCGGGGAAACTCACGGGCGTGAAGCCCGCTCGCAGGAATCCTCGCGTCCCTTCCTCGTGGGCGACTCTTCGCGTGCGGCACTCTCGACGCGCCTATTATACGGGGCCACGGAGATGCACACGGAGTCGCGGAGAAAGCGCAGCGACGCTGCCGGAGCGGCTCGACGGCCGGCGCATGCGCAGACACCCGGTAACGAGTGCGCGTGAAGACTTTACTGCACCTGCATTTTTGCGAATATTTTCGGCGACATTAACGTCTTAACGAGGGGCCGTAACAAGCCCAAAAGGAGGAGCCCAGGGAGGCAGAGCCAGCGACGACGAGAAAGCATTATTCCTCTTCTGCTTCTCTTCTCGCGTGTTCGACGTTGCTCTTTTTCTCGGACTCTTGTCTTTGCACTCGGCGACATAAAGCCGGGCGCGTACGGGCGGAGGAGCTCCGGCCCGGAGCGCGGCCGGCACCGCGGATCTCTCGCCTCGCCGATCTCGCTCCGCGATCCGTTGCGGGAGCGGGCGAGACACTAAAAGCGTCTTAGTTCGAAATTATGCCCGAGACCACCCTTCCGCTGATGCGCGTTGCAGCGACACGGAACACGAAAACGAGAGGGGGCGGAGGGGAAAGAAGGAGGCTGAGAGATCGCGGAGGAAACCCGAGGCGACGGTCTCGACGGGAAAGGGAAGTCTCGGATGGGCAACGACAAAAAGTATCGACTCGACGAAAGTCCTATCGTCGTGACGGAATAACTTAGTGGCGAGTTTGATGATCGGGCGCGAGACGCCCGCGATAGGAGCGCCGGCGACGACGGCGGGTTTGCCTCGCGGTGCCGGAGGGATTGATGTATATGCAAACTTTTTCCGTTCACCCCCAAAATACCCCGATCTCCCTCGCGGCGAACGGCCCGGAGAGACGCGCGAATCTCTCTCCTCCGATGCAGTCCATCGAGGTGGAGGACGCGTCGAGGGACCACCCGGGACGCTCCACCCTCGACGCTTCTCGAACCTCGTCGCGCTCCTGGGCTCCTCGTCTCTCAGGCACGATTTACACTTTGGAAATTCGGAGCGCGGGTGTCGTGGAAAAAATTTGTATTTCGAGTCCCCGTGGAACGAACCACCTGTTTTTCTTTTTTCCTGGCGTTCCGACGAGAAACAGAGAGATACGAGGCTGTTTGAAAATAACAAAAATCGTTCATTTGCGGAAAAATTGTAGATCAAAATTTGCTAGTTTTTTAAATGAGTTATCGTTTCCGAGCCTTTTTATTGCCACGTCTGTTTGCTGAGTCTAATTTCTGTAACTTTACGCTGTGTTCTTTTTGTTATAATGGCTTCTATTTTATTATTTTTATTATTTTCTATTTCGATTATTCTATTATTTCTTTTGCTTCGTGCCTTTGCTTCATGCTCGCTTTCCAGGTTACCGGAAAACTGGCGTCAGAAATAAATTTGAAAAAAAAAATCTATGTATTATTTTTAACCATACGGGTCTTAAATAATTCCCGAGCGCTGACGCCGCCAGTTTCGCAAATATTCTTAACCCCGTGATGAAATAGCGAGGAGAAACGTCTGGCGGAATAAGGTTGAAAGAAAAAAAAATAAAAAAAAAATAATGAAAAGGAAAGAAAAAAAAATTGAAGAACGAGTAGGAGACGAGACCGGGGCAAGTGTTCGATCACGAAAGATCGCGTGCGGGAGATCGACGACACCAGCGGGCCCAGCGGTAGCTTCGGCATCGTGGCTCTGAGGCGCCTTTTTCGCTCTCTCGTCGATCCCCGTAGCCAGAACAGCAGCTTCTCTCGTCGAACGGGATCGCGCGATCGATCCTTCGGGTTTTTCGCTCCGCTGCCGCCGCTTCAGCTCCGAACGCCGGCATTGCTATGCTGATGCAACGAGTATTATATCCTTGTTTGCCCGATGCATCTCTCGGTGTACCGTTACAGCCTTGTGACACAGGACAGCCTTTGGATATATGTATGTATTATACGCGCGTAGTCCTCCTTTTGCAGGACAACTATGCTTCGCCTCTCCGGCTGGTTTTCACGGCTTTTATTTGGGCGTCACCGCCAAGAAGCCCTCCATCGTGACTCGTCGTCACGAACTTCTCGGGCATTGTGGATACATTAGCGTGAAAAAAAAAATTAATGTGAGAATTTTTTTTTTAAATGCCGATGAATAAATTTCCTGGAGCGGAGAGAAGACGTTTCGAAGATAAGACTTCGGCGGGTCGAGGGTCGACAATAGGTGATGAAAAAGTCGAAAGCCAAAATTTTCTCTCTTTTGTATCCAAGGGTTTTTTTGTGAATATATATATATATATATATATATATTCTTAATTCCGGGGTGACGACAGGGAAAACTTTGTAGAGAAATTCCGGGTGGCTCGTCCCGTGGGCTAACGAACTTTAGTCGCGGCAAATTCGCTCTCGCATGTGCTTAATATATTTTGCTTCGCTATAATGCTCTTTCTTACGAGTTCTTTCATTCGTTTTTGTGCGATGCGCCGCCGGAGTCGAGTGTAAGAAAACGAGAGAGGATGCGTGCCTCGCGTACACCTTGAGCCATCGCGCTTATACCGGTACCGGCCCTCGGGCAATTATTTTTCATGCCTAAGACCCGACAATTAGCATCTCATTGGCTCATTTCTCGGGGTATGCTAATAAGAATCTTATTTAAGAGCTTGCTGTGCGTGCCTAACCCTTTCGCCTCCTTTTCTTCCTCTCCCTCTTCATCTTCTCCGTCCTCTTCATCTTCCTCTTCATCTTCCTCTCCATACGGCGAGCTGCGCGGCTTTCCCTCTTAAAATCGTCGTCCCCGTCGACGAACGAAACGCGTACGCGAGAGATGCGTTTTGCTCTTCGAGCTTCTTTTGCGAGCGATGCGGCGAAGTTGGACGAAGAGGCGGAAGTGCACGAGGGAAAGGACTGAGACTAACGCGTCGAGGAAACCAACGGCCAGGATGGAGGAAGACGGAACGGAGGAGAGATTCTCTATTCGTTTATCCGCCCACCTCGAGTGCCCTTAAGTACCATATTCTCGAGCATGCGCGGCTCTTCCGCGACGCTCCGAAGACGCATGCGCGTACTTCAATGCTGCACGGTTGTAACCCACCTAACCCGTCTCGTTTGTGTATACCGAGTAGGAATGATACTTCAAACGGTTCGAGAGTACTGTGTTATTAGAAGAAAAATTTAGGTAACCAAACAGAGATAAGATCCTGGAGCTCGTGAGAACCCGGTGAGTTCGTGAGCCGGGGCTGTGAAACAGGACAATCGAGACACGGCCAAACGTTTCCAGAGATTTCTGTTTGTGAATCCATGGAATGTCCAGATGATAAGAACAACGAGGCCATTTTTTTTAATACAATTTTTATCGTGAAAAATATTCATGACCTAACATGTTTAATATGTAATATAAAATAATTAAAATATATAATTATTATATATTATATAATGATGATATTATATAATAATTGGCTTATTACCAATATTCTTTACACCTTTATACGGCCGCAGCTCCCGGTTTCCGTTTTAAAAAAAATGCGACAAAGAATGTGCGAGGCTTATGCGGTTCAGCCCGGGAGCCGCTTGAAGAGAGGCCGAACGAGCTATGGAAAAGGCAATTCCAGATCCGAAAGACAAGTCCCATCTTATTTTTCCGTTCTGCGAAATTATCGGCAAAAAGCGTGAGGCCGATCAGGAAATGAAAGCGAAGGATTGCTGCGAGAACGAAAATCGTGTACATATATATACACACACACACACATGAGAGTCCGCATGAGTGAGCATGAGGGGGGTATTTATGAAAGGGGTACGGCGGTTCAGGGCGACCCTGTTGCAGCAGCGCACGGTAGCGATCGCAAAAACTACCAACTCTTCTCACTCTTAACTATAGAAGGCTCATTGCTCGTAGATTGCGATTTGTTACGGAGGTAATGAAGCCGCACGGGGCCCTCTTCCCCCCTCCCCGAGCCCGCGGTGTTCCTGTTCTTCCTCCTGCTGTTCCCCGGCACCTCTTTGGAGTCGGCCCGGTACCGCGAGAAAAGATCCCGAGTCTCATTCCCGAGCACCAGATGATCTCTGCACGCCGCGCTCGAAAGACGACGGCGCGCTCGTCTCAGCCGCGAGGATTGAAGAGTTTTCTAAAACCCCCCCTTCGGTATCCATAACGCACAGAGTGCATTTAACTTTCTTTTGATTTACAACCGAGGATGCACCGAGCTAACACCTGTTCGCGTCGACAAGCTTTTTTTACTCCACCTGGCACAGAGCAGCAGGTCGATTAGGCCATGTTCCTCGACTGCGGAGTTAAGAGACGCTTGACAACAATCTATTGCCCACAAACGACAATTTTTTTTATGTTTTTTTAGAATGATTTTACCATTGGAAAAAATTGCAATGACGCGAGAACCTGACGGACGAGTTCGTGCATTGCAAACCATTTTTTCTTACCGTTCTGATTTTACAAACTTATTTTTTGCGCAGGGAAAAGATTCTATGGACGAGTCGCTCTCAGACCAGATTTTATGTATTTTTTTTCCTGCGCCTCCGATAATTTATTTTAGCGAGAATCTTTCAAGTAGGCTTTCCACGTGCGAAAGTGGCAACGACAAACCATTTGTTTTTCTTTTACCGTTCTGATTTTACGAAGTAATTTTTTGCACGGGTAAAAGATTCTATCCACGAGTCTCTCGTAGACCAGATTTTATGTATTTTTTTCAGCGGCTTCCGATCATTTATTTTACGAAGAATCCTTCAAGTAGGCTTTTCGCGTGCGCACCGCGCAGCGTCTGCCGTTTCCTGCGTCATCGATTGTCGCGACTCATTCATTTTTACAATTTAGATGAATTCCCGTTTTTCCGAGACGCCGGGCGCGAGTATGGAATACAGGTAAGAAGAGAAAAAACATCCCGAAGCCGGGATTTGTCCGTCGGTTTCTGTCTCGATGCGCGCGCGCGCATGCGCGGATGCATAATGCAAAGATCCGGCGAGTGAGACGCCCAGTCTCTTGCGGCAAGCTACATAATATTTACCCCGTGTCATTCTTTAGTCTCGAGTAGAATTTTCACATTCTCCGGGTGGCGTAAAACTCGGCCCTTTACGACCGTCAGGCATTCTTCGCGTTTCCATGCGCTGCGGTCAGAAACGGCAACGTCCGCGACAACGGTGTAACACGGCTGCGACTCGGAGTGTGCATTTCGCGTGGGCGAGAATCCCTCGAGTACCGATCGTTCAGCCTGTGAACGGCTCGGAAGAGACGTTGAAAGAACAGTTGATGCGCATTCCTCGAGCCACGATGTGCGGCCCGTGTGTCTCATGGTGGGAGCGACGAACGGGCCAGTATCGGCACCGCGTCGGCCGCCGTTCGGCCAACGTCGGCCAGCAGCAGTCCTTGCGTTCCATTCCCATCAGTCTTTACCCAGGAAAATCACTTATTTCACGGACGCCTCGAAAATAAATATTTATTTGACTAAAAAAAAATGTTTATTTAAATAAAATAAATATTTTTTTTTATGAAATGAATATTTATTCACGGAACGGAGGTCTTAAATTAATTTTTCTGGCTGATTTCTCAGTGACTTTAAATCGCTGTACGACTCGAAAAACGTCTCCGATACATCGACATTTGGGAAATAATTTTTGTTTTTCGTAAGTCGCACGTTAGACAGCACCGGGAATTATTGCGACGATAGAGGGATTTAGTCGCATGAAAAATGTCCGTCCGGGACGCGGCGGGACGATCGGAGCGGCGCAAAACTCCTAACAGAAAAGCCCCGGGTGTTCGAGAGACATCCGACGATTTAATGTATCCAGCGTTATCCGCAAGATCGGCGCGCGCGGGAGGGCGACGGAGGGATCGCTATGATGTATCTCTTCCGCGAGTTTTTCGAAGGTCCGCGTATCGCGCATGGTTCGAGAATAACAGCGCGCCGTATATGGGGAGAGAGAGGCATGAGAATGATTTTTCCGAGCTCAGAGGTCGATCAAATTGTGGCAATAAAAAAAAATAATAAAAAATAATTAACATGCAGCGGAAACGCTAAACTTGTTTTAGTTTGGTAAAAAATGAAATTGGTTTTTTTTAGACTCACCAGCGAGTCCACCTCCGGGTCGGCTATGTAGTAGGGCTTCTCTTGTCTGATCTGTAACAGAGGTGAATATACACGTGAGTTAAATAATTAAATCCACCAGTAATTGCGGCATTAAAATGGTCTTACAATAAGTTGTGTCTGTACGTATGTACGAAACGATCGTATCTATGCTGCGGGGCTCTAAGCGATTTCCTTCGCGTGCTCCCACTTAATTGGAGCCCCGTCCGCCGCTGCCTCGCCCAGTTATACAATTCGTACGTGTTACATGGTAACGCGAATATGTACAAAGACCGAGCGGACCGCTCGCGATGTTGCTCGGGACACCGGAAATACGCCGGGATTCGATGGAATTCAGGAGAGTCGGGAACCGGGAAACCCGACATCGTAACTTATCTCGACCTCTACGTATTATTGTTATTGTTAATGTTGTTATTATTATTATTAATATTTGATATTAATAGCATTCGAGAGTTAATCAGCGAGACTGTATCCAATCAAGATATTAATTTAACGCGTATCGCTCGGACACGCAATTCTGTCCGCTCCGCGATGTCCAATAAGCGGTCTAATAATAATAATATGTATTTCGCAGGAAGTCGTAGAGCAACTGTAACGACCCTACCTATCGGGGATGTACGCCTATAACAATAATGAAATGATAATGTAACGAACTGCCAATTATATATTATATATAATTCCTGAAATAGAAAAAATATATATATATCTATAACTCGTGTTATATCGAGTTATATATATATATAACAATACGTGTAATATACATGCGATTTCGCTCAGTCGCAACAATGTGTTTTTGCAAACATTTAATTCCCGTACGAGAGTTCAAGTAAAAACATTGATCTTGTACATTAAAATTAAATACATTAATACAAAAAAAAGAAAAAATCAGATAATTAATCTCAAAAATTAACATTTTTATTAAACTTTTTTTCGAACGATAAAATTCTTGCAATTCTCGATCCAAAACCGCGCCAAAGTGGCTAGACTAGCGGTATGCATGCATACATACATACCGCATGTGTGCGGATCTATGTGTGTCCGAGAAAGAAATCCGTCCGTCTCTCCCAGTCGCACCTCGGACGCTCGGCCGGAGAGAGTGTGCGACGCGACGTATTCATGAGCCTGAATTCTGAATGGGAGTTCCTCGCGGATCGCGAGACCGAGTGTATAGTAATGAAGGTGTCTCCGTACGACGGACAAAAATACTGTCAACTTCGCGGAGGGACGGAGCGAGGGGCGCTCGGAGGGTCGAAGAAGTGCCGAGGTGGAAGGGGGGGAGAAAGTCGGAGGGAGAGAAAACGAGACGAGAGGCAAGATAGAACACGAGGCTGAAGAACGGTGAGAGAGAAACTAGTTCTTGCTGGACGCGAGGCTGCGTGTGTGTGTGTGTGTGTGTCGCTGCTGGTCACTGCTGTTTTTCGCCGGTCCCTCAGCGGCCGCTAGCGCCGCACAGGTAGACATCGCCGATTACAAATTGTAAACAGCCTCGGCGTCCCCTCGTGTGCAGCGTCAACCGTTCGTGCAACGACGCTCGCAGGCGGCACGAGATTTTTCACAATGTTCGTTCCAATGTTTGTTTGCGATTTGCTGAACGGAGAGACGAGGAAAACCGGGAAATAGGAACGGGTCGGTAGAGCGGCTGTTCTTAGGCCGCGCGTGCAGCGGATGGAGCTTCTTTCTACCAGGAGCTCCGTTCTTGCTGAGGGGTTGCCGATGATGCGGCTGGTGCGGACGAGGAATCGGAGAAACTTGAGAAAGGCGAGGAGCAGAGAAGGCAGTTTCGACTGGTATAAGGTCAGGAATTAAACGCACGGGCAAGATTCTCGGACCTCGCCAGGTGTTCGTCTCTGCTCACCACGTCCATTACTGCAGCATGGAACTTCATATACAAATGGGAGTTTAAAAAAATGAAAAGAAAAGTATCGCGAGTGCACGAGATTTTCATAATGTTTGTTTGTGATTTGTAGAACAGGAGCGAGGAAAACTGGGAAATAGGAACGGGTCGGTAGAGCGGCTGTTCTTAGGCCGCGCGTGCAGCGGATGGAGCTTCTTTCTACCAGGAGCTCCGTTCTTGCTGAGGGGTTGCCGACGATGCGGCTGGTGCGGACGAGGAATCGGAGAAACTTGAGAAAGGCGAGGAACAGAGAAGGCAGTTTCGACTGGTATAAGGTCAGGAATTAAATGCACGGGCAAGATTCTCGGACGTCGCCAGGTGTTCGTCTCCGCTCACTCAGTCTTTCCATACAAATGGAAGTAAAAAATTTTTTTTAAATAAAAAATCGGGGAAAAGTATCGCGACGCCGAGGACGAAATGAGAATGCACAGAGTTCCGGAATGCCGAACGCCTCAGCGGGTGGAAATAAACGGACGGCGGTCGTTGCAATGCTTTCCTCGCATAACTCTCTCCGTTTGGTAGTAACCGAGATGTATATTGTTGCGATAATATTTGGAGAATCGTCGGCTGGAGCGTGGGCGAGCACCCAGGAAAATTGCGCCTGAGCGATTTCTCGATCGCTCGTTGAGAACTGTGCGTTAAACCTTCAAACCTAATGCTCGTTGAAGCGACTTCATAAGGAAAAACGTCGCTTCCGGTTTAAAAATCTCATTTTTTAACCGGGGGACATATTTCCAGCATGACGTCACAAGCCCAGCCGCGCCGATGACTAAATCCCAGTAATTCATCCTCAAGAAGGTCGACATTTCTTCAGGGTAAATTACGCCTATACTCCATCATTTTCTGGTCATTTTTAGACATCTTTAGGATAAATAACTTCTATACGGCAAAATTCTCTCGTCATTTTTAGATATTTTTGGGATAAATAATTCCTATGCGTCAAATGTTTCTGGTCGTTTTTAGACAAAACTTGAAGAACATATTGAAAAAGCTGTTTCGCCAATGTGGCAAATGTGCCGCGTCCGCAGCCAAAGGGTTAAGCGAAGCGGGTTCAGGTGGAGCGTCCGGGAGTGCGATCAACAGAGAGTGCACATGCAGCAAGGAAGGAAGTCTGCTGACGAACGAATAATCTGCCTTATAGCTGTAAGCTCCGTGTTTCTCGGTCGAGCTATACGCCGGCGATCCTTCGGAAAGATATACGAAGCAGCTGCCGCAGAGGTCTGGCCGGCTTGGATATGGTCTTCGCGATCGCTTGTATCCTCGTCGACAACCCCCGACTAGTTCCCTTTCTGCTTCGTTATTCTTCTCCTTTTTTTCCTTCATCCGGAGCAAAAGACACGCTCGGCTCGCGTCAGCTATTGCAGCAATATTCGATCGGAGAGGTTGTAATTTTTTTATATTTTTACACTCCACGACCCGCGCCAAAGTTTACCGGCAGCGAGTCGTACCCGGCAAACAGCCGGGAATTTTTTTTTTTTTTTTCTGGTAACAACGGAGAATATTATAACGCGTGACTTTCACTTTTCTACGAAGGTACAAGGTAACGTGCACACACCCAGGGGTGCAGTAAAACAATGCTACACGAATTCAGTTTGGTCAGTATTTTTTTTGCCTTTTTTTTTCTTTTCAACTGGCCCCTTGCGAGAAGACTGTGGCGATTCGGAGGCTCTCGGGGGCTCCCTCGAGGAAGGGTCAGTGGCTCGTAGGTATATAAAGTACCTTCCGGTTCTCTACCTCTCGGGGTCCTAAAATCCCCGTAAACTTTGCCCTCGTTGACTTTCCCCGGGGACCGTGACTTTGTACGAAATACTCTTCTTCCCCGTTCCTCCCGAGCTCCTCCGTCATATACTTCTAACCGCCTCGGCGACTCTTCGGACATGTTTCGACGATGGAAAAATTAAAATATCATTTTACGAATCGGGCAATAATTTTCGAGGGTGGAACAAAGTTCTGCTTTTCAAGAATTTAACGCAAATTCCGGGACTTATTTTCGATGAAACGAAATCAGCGTGTCACGAATTCAACGCAAATTTCAGCAATTATTCTTGATGGCGCAGAACAAAATGTGCGTTTCAAGAAATTGACGCACAATTTCTCTCGACTGCGTACGAACGATCTTAGATAACACGCACTTTGTGAAATGATAAAAATTTTAAATTTTTCTCAAGGAGGGAAATGGTTCGCGCCGTTGTAGCGTAGAGGAAACATGTAAGAACCGTGGAGCGTCGTGCGGGCCCGAGGGGGAGAGCCGTGCGCGCGATAATGCCGAAATTGCAGGCCTCGGGCCGGCGAGAGACCGGCAGAGAATCCGAGACGTGGCGAACGGGCAAAGAGCAATATAAAATCGCCGCTCCGGCCGCTGCTTCTGGTTACCGTCACGCGACACGTAACGTCGGAAATTAAGCTTCGAGAGGTTTCTCGACAGATAACTATAAAACGATTAGGCGAAGTTGATCTCACTCGGGGCGCTCCGTACCGTGCGCGCGCCGGTCCGGTTCGGAGTTCCGTATCCCGAACGGGACGAAAACGGTGAAATGGGGGACCGGGAAGGCGTTAAATAATTGCCGGTTTTACAAACGCTCGCGATTACCGTTGACGACGTGAACGAACGATTCGAATGCTTCACTTCCCCACCCCAAAGTACCACTGCCATAAACACATCGGTCATCACCGGCGAGATCGATCAGAGTGCGTGACTGGCTCTTCCTCGCCGAGCCCGCTACCAGTCCCGCGCATGCCTGACGTCATCGGGGCTAAACTGGTTCGAATCCCGTCAGCGAAGTTATCTCTTTCCCGACGTTCGTGTCGTTCCACCAACATTCTTCGGGTGTGTCTTCCCGCGAGCTAGCGTGATCCTTGCCCGCTCGCGTCAACCACGAATTCTTCGTCCCGCTTTAGACCTCGATCGGTTCTCTTACGGCCTTGATTTAATATTGTCATTACTTCACATTAGTATTCATTATTACTTGAAAGTATTATTTATTATCGCTTTAAAGTATTATTTATTATTACTTGAAATTATCATTTTGATAAAATCAAATGTATAATTTCTTTTTATTTATTTATTTTGTTACCAACAGTTTACAAATTTAATACCTCGATTATCCACACGGTTTAACGGTATCGAAAACCATGGTAAGAATTTCACCGATTTCCATCCGATCGAACGATCATTTTTATTGCGAGCAACATTTTTTACGAGCCTACTCAGCGGCGATGAAAAATAATGTTTGTGTACGGTAAAAAAGAAATTCGGATGCAAATTGTACTGCGATTCTCGACAGTGCGTTTCCGTTTAAACGATTTCTAGAGTGTGATAAAAAATAATGATCATTCTTCGAACTTTGCTACTACCTGGAGGTAGCTTCGTTTTTCCTCATTGAATATTTTTCTCCGAACGCCTAACAAAAATTTCCCGACCTTTCCAGGATTTCCAGATTTTCATTGACCACCTTGATTGCCGCGCGAGAAATGTCCTCACGTAAAAAAAAATCAAACACCGCGAAAATAACGTCGCGGACTCTCGGAAGCATTTTATAGACGCGAAATGAATATATAGGTATATCGTAACTTTATATCGGGTATAAGTGAGGCTCGACAAAAGAGAGACGTTCGACGCGTCGTCGAAACGGTCGGCGGGCTCGCGTTATCGCGATTATGATAATCCGGCTTTGCGCTTGTTTACGCTGTTCGAACGAGCGAGAGAGAAATACGAGATATAGAGAGAGGGGCGAAGAAGAGACTCAGCGCCGTTGTGGAGCGCCACCTCCGCACTTCCATGCCGCTTTCTTATCGCGAGGACATATCCAAAACGTTATAGAGTGGCCTGCACGACGAGAACGAAGGTATAGGAATAATACTAAAAGTATCATTTAAGAGCGCACCTATGCACCTAAAAGACACCGAAAGTGTCTTTTAAGAGCACACCTAAATGCCTCCTAAATGCACTCTGCAATTTAAATTTTATTTCTTAATCTTTTTGGGCGCTTTGATGCAGAATGCGTAATGCAAATAATGCGTTAAAGTATATTGGAGCAACATATTCAAAACACCATAGATTGGCCTGCATGTCGAGAACGAAGATGTAGAAATAATACTGAAAGTATCTTTTAAGAGCAGACCTAAACGCACTCTTCATATTTTTTTTTCTTTAATTCTTTAATCTTTTTAAGCGCATTGATGCAGATTGCGTAATGCAAGTAATACGTCAGAGTATATTAGAGCGACACATCCAAAACGATATAGAGTGGCTTGCACGCTGAGAACGAAGGTACAGGAATAATACTAAAAGTATCTTTTAAGAGAGCACCTACGTGCCTAAAAGACACTAAAAGTCACTTTTAAGAGCACACGTACATGCATATATATTTTTTTTCTTTTATTTTTTAATCTTCTTAAGCGCATTGGCGGACAATGCGTAACGCAAGTAATGCGTCGGAGTGTATTGGAGCGATATGGTGCTCCGCTTGCTCGGCTTACGCGACAACTCTGCGCGAGCGCGTCGTGGGCGCGCGCAAAAGAGGCAGGTAGCACGCGTCCGCTTTTGCTGCTGCTCCGCTGTATGGCCGATGTCGCGGGCATTAGTCAGGCCGTCAGTGCGGGCCAACGTTTTACGAGGGTTTAATGCCCCCGAGGTGCATTCTAATTGCTTCAATAAATCCCAACGGAGGATCGAGCGGCGGCGTTAGGTAGGCAGGTTCTAGCAGTAGATTATAACGCATGGACACAGAGAGAAGAGCGGCGAGGAGGGGGGCCGAAGACCGGATGAAGAAAATTACATTACACCGAATTCCCAAATTTTCAAAAATATCATCACCATTTTCGTCACATAAACCTTTTGAAATCTAATCTTCGATCTCGAATCTGATCATGTCCGGAGCCTTTCCCAACTCAATACACAGTAATAAATAAAAACAAAAGTCTGCACCTTGAACAAACATCTTTTTTTTCCGGTGATCCACAGTTATTTTCTTAACAGACAAAAATATTTTTTATTACAAAAACAATTGCTGAATTATGGAAAAAAAGAAGATAATTGTCGACGTCTGCGAGCAATAAAATTTCCGGTCAAATCCCTCCATGCGAATGCACGATCGAATAATCACGTGAGCGTTGCGCACCCATTTATTAAATCAAAACAGCACCGCGCGTTGCTCATACACCGAGATACTTCGGCACCCTGCAGTCCGTCAACCCGGAGATTGTTCATTTCGCGTCCATAGTTCTCGCATCCCTTATTTTTATTTTTTTTATTTTCTACGCTCGCCACGGAGCCTGCTGTAGGTACGCACCGTACCTGAGCGCTATGCGCGATGCGCGTGCGCGCGCAGGCGCAGAGGTAAAAAAGCTAGAGCAGCCGGAGCAGAATGAGACGGAAATAAAAAAAGGAGAAAAAAAAGGGCCACAACAATGCGCGCGAGCCCGTTCGAGCAGCGCAGCGGGATGTCCCCGGTGCACGTTTTAGGCACGGCACGATGCACCGTGGAGCCGTTTTGTGTGCCGGTCCCGGGCTCGGAGAATCGCGGTCCCCGCTCTCGTCCTCTCCCGGACGATCGAGCGGCGAAGGGCCCTCGGTAGGGTCGAGTCGCGAGTACGCAGGGCCCTCCTGCGTCGTTCCGCGGCGAGCGCTCGGGGAAGAAAACGGTCCGGCCGGCGAAGGGGCGAAGAGGCGAATGAGCGGCTCCCGCGGGGCGGGGGATAATGGGCGCGCGGGCCCATTGAATAGATCAATTTACAATGGCACGAAATGAGCAGCGCCCTACATTCGCTCGCGCTCGCTCCACCTAGCGCGTCTCACCGCTTCTCCGGTTTCCTAGCGCACCGCGCAGCATCCATTTTTTATTCCTTTCCCCTTGCCGAATTTTTTGTAACACATAGACACGAAAAGTACTTTACGTGCCCGTAAAGCGTGGCGAAAGTGGCGCTTTCTAGCATGGAATGCGAGAAATATGCTGCAGATACTTCTGCGTATACTGCAAAAAAAATTGAATGAAGGCACCTGAAAACTGGATGAGAAATTTATGTTCAATGTATCAAAAACATTGGGAATATTTTATTATTAAATAATAATTGGCACGAAAAGCGGGAGTTTTCATTTGTTACAGAAAGTGATATTTAGCGCGCGGCTAGGTAGCGCATGCGCGGTCGCGTGCGCGGCTTCGCACCGACGCGACGGATCGGTGTGCGATTAATATTTTTGACAAAAGGGCGCGCGTGAAAGAGGAGAGAAACGGAGCGACGATCGCCGAAGGTGCAACGAGCTCGTGCAGGGCGGTGGCGACGTGCGCTGCCCTTTTATTGTCCCGCGGTGACGAGAACGCGCCACTGCCCTATCTCTCGGCAACTATCGGACACGACGCGCGACCGACGTCGTCGGCGCGGTCGGCTTAGCATCGGTTTTACACGGCGTAGGGAAGAATAAAAAAAAATGGCCGCAAGAGGATTGTCACCTGCTTATCTGAGCCTCGTCTGCACGTGTGTGTGATTCTTCCTACGTGCGCATGCGCGTTGTGTCAAACACCCCGTTCGCTCCAACGAATTTGTTTTATTTTTCGCCTATAATGGATCCATTCATTAACGAACTTTTATTTTAAAAAAACGAAAACAAAGAGCTCGGTTCTCCGGAGATTCGAGTATTGAGAGACAACAAAAAATGCGGGGATCGTCCCAGCTTTGTTTGATACCCGGTGCCTGGTTACATCGCGACCGAGAAGAGCTGCAGTCATAAATTACTCTCGGGTCAAATGTCACGTGTGTATGTGTTTATACGTTAGTTTGTAGTATATTGTGTTGTTGTATCAGCGACGAGGCTGCTCCAATTACGAGCACGGATTCTTCCGAATTTAGACTTCATGTCCGACATGTATTTTTTTATTTTTTGATGTCCCACAAAGATGACAGTGGGACACGCGAATCGTGCACTATATAACGCATCCCGAGGCAGGCGTGGAGCTCGAATAAAAAGAAAATATATATATGTATTTTTTTTTTCGGTGTCCCACGAAGATGATAGTGGGACAGGCGGAGCATGCACTTTGTAAGGCAATCTCGAGGCAGGCGTTGCGAGCACAAATAAAAAAATATGTATAAATATTTTTTTTGGTAACTGAAGAATCGGTCCACGAGGGCTACGAACCGAGGATACTCCGGAGAACCCTTTTCAGCCCCGAATTTTCTACCTGCGAGCTCCGTTGAACTCGTTCTCCCGCTAGCTCCTCCGAGCTCCTCGAGTCCGTACCGACCCGGACTCTCGCGACAAGCCACGAGAGATTATTTCCAGCGAAAATCGACGGAATTTTCGTGTATTTTTTTTCTTTCAGCCAACGTTCCAGTTTCGAACGAATCGGGATAAAGATGTGCGTAGTTTACGATGTTGTATACCGTGAGCTCTCGGGTACTCGGGCGGGCGACAGACGAGAGCGAGTCGTCTCTCGCCTTATCCAATCGCCGAGAGCAAAGCGGAGCCTCTTCTCTTCCGAGAGGGCTTAACTCTTATCGTTATCACGGACCGAGGAGAGCTACTCGAAGCCGGGCTTCTCGCTACCCGTGTTACCTGTGCTCCACATTTTCACTTTTCTCTCGCTCCCTCGCTTCATTCTCGTAACTCTCCGCATTCCGGAGGTGCGAAAAAGAGGCAACGAGCTTGGCACACATATTCGAAAAATAATAATAAAAAAATCGCGGTTTCGTGCCTGCGCACACATCGCCGGGTCGACGAGCCGAAAATCGCCGAATCCGTCCGCTCTTGTTGTCCAACACGTGTAGAGACACAAATTGCAGAATTGAAGCTACTTTTTTTTTTTTGCTTTTACTTGTTTTCAATTAAATATAGCGCACTGCCTATAGAGAGACAAAGAGGTACGCAGATATTGCTAGTGCGGCGAACCTGAAATTCTCGCGCGGAGAAAAATATTTTATTTGGTAACCCGCAAATAAATATTTATTCAAATTGAATTTATTTAATTAAATATTTAATTAATTAAATATTTATTCAAATGAAGTGAACGTTTAATAAGCTAAGTAAATATTGATTTAAATCAAATAAATATTTATTAGCGGGGCGCGGTCAATTAAATAACTTTTCTGGGCGCGAGTTTGTGCGCTCGTGTTGTTGAACACGTGTGGAGATACGAATTGCAGAATCGGAGCTCTTTTATTTTTTCTCTTTCCGCTCGCTTTTAATTAAACCTAGCGCGCTGCCTGTAGACAGAAAGAAACATCGCGAGTTCGCGCCTGCGGACACATCGCCGGTTCGTCTAGCCGGACATCGCCGACTGCCTCGGCTCTCGTTGTTCAACACGTGTACAGGCACAACCTGCAGAATCGGAGCTCGGAGGTTTATTTTATCTTAATTTTTACTTGCGTTCAATTAAATCTAGCGCACTGCCTGCAGAGACATTCGTGTAAGCGAGAGAGATGAGCGGAGACGAGAGCGAGAGGACTCTCGAGGTCGAGAAGCGTGGGCTCCCAGGTTTTCACCGACAGACGGACGGACGAACGGCAACACGTCCGAATAACCGGTTGCTCTTTTCTCGAGCTGCTAGTCCAGGAGCGACGAAGATCGATCGCGTTTTAAAAATGCGCGTACTCATACATACATACATGTACATAAATAAATCCAGAAATAATAATAATAATAATAATAATAATAATAATAATAATAATAATAATAATAATAAATAAATAATAATAATAACGCAGACGCGAAAGAGGGGAAAAAAGCACAGAAGCAAGAAGTGTTGCCGCGTCGAGACTACGTGTGCGCTGAGGAATGTAGACGGCGAAATGGGTACGTTTTAAAAGGCCCCCGAAATCGTTTCGCGCACGCGCGTTTGGACTTCTCGGGTTACCTCGCGACTGGCCTATGGACCCTGTGTGCATATGTGCTCGCGTGTCCTTGGGAATTACGGGAATGACTCGAGCCGAAAGAGCGACAAAGACACCCGAGTCGATGAACGAAAGTTCAGGAAAGGCTACCGGCAGGCGGGGGAGGAATTGAATTTATATTAATCTGTGAAACGGTACTTTAAGTAAAAGACGAACATTTTTCGGTGCTAGAAAAAATTACTGGTACGAGTAGCTTTTTTTTCTGATACGGTGAAGCGCTCCGGCACGTCGAAGGTATTTGGAGGGCGCGTGAGAGACAGCCGGCGAAATCCAAAAATAATTCTCCTAGAGCGCCGCATTCCCGGAGCGCGGGACGTGAAAGATTTTTTGGGGTGTTCGAAGATATGGGCAAGGGTCGAAGATTCTTCACTCCGACTTTCTACCTCTCGTTCTGGCGGCTAAAAAAGTTTCTCCCGACGCTCCCATGATCTCTTTTTTTTTTTTAACAGTCGAACGCTTTCCGGTTTTCCCGAGGCTGGAGAGAGCCCGAGGGCCGCAAAGCGGATCGAGGGATTGAGACGCGCTCTTTGGGGGATTAAGGCATCGCGTTACTAGAAGCTGGCATTTTCGTTCGACTTAATTGCCCTAGGTTCATTGTTATTTTTGTATTTTTAAGTAATTTTTTTTTTTTTTCTTAAGGTTTTTTTTCTCTTAGATCGATTATCTTACCTGTTTGGAGAAGACCGCTATATCCTCGTTGAAACTCTCGGACGAACACACGTCGCCGCCCGCGACACCGGGCTCGCGTGGCGTGCACGTCGCGAGCTCGCACTTTTCGAATATGAGCGCGAGCAACGGGAACAGGGGGTGTCTGAAACAAAAATGTTATTTGTTAAAAAATTTGTCTTACATAATTTCGATCAATTTTATCATCTAATAAATTCCCACATAAAGTTACATCGCTGAAAAGTACATAATATTTTATTACATATTTTATTCGATCGGCAACACTAAATAAAATGCATTCGATGCAAGAGGATCCTTTTTGCAGAAAATCGTGCACGGAAGATAATTCTGAAGTACAAATAGTCTATACAAAGTAGAGTCAAGTTTAAATAATATAATGGAAATGAATCTGATTTAATAAAATATTATATGTTGAAATGAAACATTTTTTCTCAAAAAAAAAATCACAAATCAAAAAATGAATGACAATCCACTTGCTACGAAAGGATCCTCTGGGATCGAATGCATTTCATTTAGATTGCCCGAAAAATCTGTGAGAACGCGGCCTTGTCTGTGAGAACACTGGGCTATCCTCGACCAGCTCTTAGCATTTAAACGTTTTTTTCAAATTTCACTCGGTCAACTTTCGGCTGCACGAGCGGGGAAAGGAAGACCGGGCGAGGGCGAAAGAGCGACGAAATTCGGCGTGAAGCCTCCGCGCCGAAAAAGCAGACTTCCGCGGTCGAAGCATCGCGAGGAGCATCGCGTCCAGCTGAGGAGGACCACAGTGGCCGAGTGTACGGCGGACGAGGAGGCCGGTGGTCTCCGGCAGTCGTCGAGAGGGAACATATACCGGGCAACTTTTGCGGAGGACCAGTCGAGGAACCGGGGCAACATCGAGAGAGCCGAGGCGGGAACTTTTGCCCGAACTGACGACCGCTGTCCGACGGAGGCCGCGCGGCCGTGCTCTGTGAATCGCAGCGCGCAGCTGTTTATCGTCGCCGGACTTGAAGAACCTCCTCCTCGTAGAAGAACGAAAAAAAAAAAACTAAAAAAAAACGGACTATTCTGACCCGCAGAGGCTGCTTGTCTCGCGCCGCTTAACGTTGTAATTCAATAGTTTCGCTCTAAATTACGGACTTTGATAACGAGCGTGCAATACCACGAGGAGGAAGAGTCGGAGGGAGGGGGGAAGATGAAATACGCGTGAGAGTTAATTTCTTTGCGTCAGTCAATAGGCATCCAGAAATCCGGCAGTCGGGTTTCCGTGACGCATCGTTGGAGCGCACGGAGGGAGACGGACGGCGAGTGATACGGCAAGAAAATCGTGTGTACGTAACGCGACGAGAAAAAGAAAGAGCCCAAGGGGCAACGTTATGTGATCTCGGGATAAGATAAGATTAGCTGGTGGCGCGCGACCGAGCTCGATCGCTAGACGCGCCGTTGACTCGTGAGAGAGAGAAGAAGCTGGAAAAACGTCACACAATAATCGCTGGCGGACCTTTTGCTGCATGCGATGCCACGTGTATGAGTCGATGAAAAAAATTTTAAAAATTAAAACAAGATCTACGGACTATGAAACAAAAGCATGAAGAGGTCACGCCGGAAGGTTTCCTTTCGAATCATCCGCTGCGTTTCTACTTTTTAGTTCTTTTTTATTATTATTATTATTTTTTTTTACTCGCTGCATGCAATGCCACGTGTGTGATGATAAAAAAAAGTAAAAAAAATTAAAACAAGATCCACGGACTATGAAGCAAAAGCATGAAGAGGTCACGCCGGAAGGTTTCCGTTCGAATCATCCGCTGTGTTTTTACTTTTAAATAATTTTTCTTTTAGTCTCGCTGCATGCAACCCCACGTGTGTGTGTTAATAAAAAAATAAAACAAATTAAAACAAGATCTGCAGACTATGAAGCAAAAGCATGAAGAGATCACGCCGGAAGGTTTCCTCTCGAATCATCCGCAGTGTTTTAACTTTTTAATTTCTTTTTTTAGACTCGCTGCACCGAGCTGTATATCAGTGTCACTGGAAAGGGGGGGGGAGGTCATTGGAAGATGTGTGCCGATGGTAGCGAGGGCGAGAAGCAGTAACAGCAGTGGTTCGCCGCTCGCCCCGGGCGTAAAACGATTCGGAACGAATTTCGACAAATTGACGTGGCCAGCGAGCAGCAGCAGCGGCGGTTCTTCCAACGCCACCGCGGCTTCCACCCATACTCGTGAACTGCAGGGACGAGTTACCGGTTCGCAAAAAAAGGGGGTTTTTCTTTCGGTCTCGCGTTAACTCCCCCACGCTGCTCCGAGCTCTTTTATTCTTCGACGTCTCGCTTCTTCGTGTTTCACTTCGTCGTCGTCGGTCGGCTCGAGCTTCCTTCCTGACTGCGCAGATCAGTACGCCACGATCTCAGCAATTGAGGCCTTTACAGCTCGCCTCTTCGAATAATGGTCCCGGTACCGGGATAAAACCTCTCCGTCCATCCGGAACAGAAGCCGTACGACAGGGAAGAACGTTAATTCGAGATCGTGCGCAATAAGTTGATCGGCCGAAGTGGAGCTCGTCCGATCAACTTAATGCGCGAGTGTATCACGATGGAAGTTGAAAAAAAAGAGAAACAGTGTCGTAAAAAAGAAATTTAGGATTGATAGAAAGGCGATAGAAAAATTAGATTTTAATACCGGAAGTGACGTATTTCGGGTACAACGTCACATTTGGTCGAAAAGTGAGGTTTTCAAACCGGAAGTGACGTATTTCAGGTGCGTCGTTACTTCCGGTCGAAAAATGAAATTTTTGAACCGGAAGTGACGTATTTCTGATTTATCGATAGCATTACAAGGGAATAATATTTATGTATGTAAAAAAATGTATATTTATTTATAGAGTAGATTACACGTGGAAAGTGTAGAGAGGGGAAGAGAGAGAGAGCCGATGACGGATAAACAAGGCGTCAGGATGATGCGACCGCAAAGGTAATGGTATGATTGGCCGTTGAACGTTGTTTGGGGTATGTGCGGTTTTGTGGTTTCCGCGAGTGAGCTGGCGGAACGAAGAGAACGCGCGCACGGCCTCGTCCCCCGTTGATCCACGCCTCTGCTTTTTTTCATCGTGTATTATATACAGAGAGTGTATCGTCATCGAGAACCCGGTGATTTTTCTCACCCGTACGGGGCGTCGAATATCGGCCGAGATTTCGCAAACGAGAGAGTTTATTGTATTCGGTGAAAGTCTCGATTGGCGAGCGGACGAGATACGACGAAAACCGCTGATCGGTCGGTAACACGTCGTGGATTCGCACTGGTGAGCGAACCGATAATCGGGCGACAATGACCGAGACCTCACGGCACTAACACAGCCCGATGAGAGATACAAGCGATGACACGAGTAATTCACGCTTATCAATTATCTCGAGAGCGTCGGGCATGGACCGATACCTCAGCGGCGCAAAGTCGTGACGAACTCCGGCCGCCACGACGATAAATATATATCGGAGTGGCGACCGCGCTGGAATCCGATCACGCGGGCCAAGGCGGACCGAAGCCGACGGGAGAATAAACGAAAGTGTGTTGCTAAACTTTAAACACATTTTTATCAACGGTGGAGTGTGAAGTCCGGAAAAAAAACGAGGAAAGTTAACCAAATTAAATGAAAGCGGTCGAAGTGTCGCCCGGGTGTCGCGCTTGATATGATAAGAAGTCCATCGCGCGCGCTGGCGATTATTGCAATGTAATTCATTTCGTGTTCAATTAAATTAGGGACAGCAAAAATTTGGTGATAAAATTAAACTGATGGGAGACATTTTTTGGGAAGAATATTACAGACTTGTCGGAGAGAAAGGATATCATGCTGGTTCTACCACAGCGAACTTGCGGCGAACGGTGTGCATTATTCTGAATCGAAAGTTCCGCCGTGAAAGCCACGAGTATCGCGAGTTAGGTTCATTATCTATTAACAGGTTTAATATCTAACAAAATGATAATGCAAAATAAAAACCTTCGCCATTCTTTTCAAGTGGCATATTTACCAACCGATTTCATTACAGAAAAAATTCTAAAAAATTTTTTTCAAAAAATACCATTTTTGTCGAAAAATTGTAAAGGTTACCCCCTCTCATTTTTCCACTTTCAAAATGACCAAATTTTTTTTTTCGAGATATCGTTTTTTTATCACCTCCATTGGCTTCAAGTGACCCATTTCCGACTCAAAACACTGGCGACTTGTATTTTTTTCGGAATTTTAAAAATTCACCATTTCCAGCATAGGGAATCCTATGTTAAATTTTGCGAAACGGCACTTTTTTTCAAAAAATTTCGAGATATCGAATTAAAACCTTCGCCATTCTTTTCAAGTGGCATATTTACCAACCGATTTCAGAAAAGAAAAAATTCTAAAAAATTTTTTGAAAAAATACCATTTTTGTCGAAAAATTGTAAAGGTTACCCCTTCTCATTTTTCCACTTTCAAAATGACCAAATTTTTTTTTTCGAGATATCGTTTTTTTATCACCTCCATTGGCTTCAAGTGACCCATTTCCGACTCAAAACACTGGCGACTTGTATTTTTTTCGGAATTTTAAAAATTCACCATTTCCAGCATAGGGAATCCTATGTTAAATTTTGCGAAACGGCACTTTTTTTCAAAAAATTTCGAGATATCGAATTAAAACCTTCGCCATTCTTTTCAAGTGGCATATTTACCAACCGAATTCATTAACGAAAAAATTCTAAAATATTTTTTAAAAATAATAACATTTTTGTCGAAAAATTGTAAATTTTGCGAAACGGTACTTTTTTAAAGGGTCTTACGGCTCTAAACGGGTTTGTTCACTCGCATAGAGATCTGTAATGGCCGGTAGCCTGCCGAGAAAATTCTGAAATAATTCATAGATACTACTTGAGGTATGTACTATGCAGTACCGAAGAGTTATCCCCAAAGCTGAATCTTTAAATGTATTTTTAAAGGGTCTTACGGCCTTCTCATAATGTTCTTTTATTCGCAAAGCTTCCTCTGTGAGGAAGCCAACTATACAGAAAATGCTTCCTCAGAGAAGAAGCTTTGCGAATAAAGGAACATTATGAGAAGGCCGTAAGACCCTTTAAAAATACATTTAAAGATTCAACTTTTTTTAAATCTCTAATGAATCAATTGAAAGACTGTCTAAAAAAAGAAAATCGTTTCTTATTAACGGGACAAAGCGGTGCATTATAAACCCGCGCAGCTCGGCGACTGGTGTGCGAAGCCTCCTCAGGTTCCTCGAGCACGGGGGATTTTAAACGCGCGCCTCCGCTAGACCGAATATAATATCCGGGCGTTCCGAGAATGTTACACGGGGCACACCCCGAGAGAGCCGGGAGCACGACGAGTGGACAAATTGCAGGTTAGCCGAAAATAATAAGCTCCCGTTCGGGAGCCCGCGCGAGCGCACGTTTTCGCACGGGGATACCAGAAATCTGGGCATCTCGCGACGATAAATCACGGAAGGGGGCTGCTGTGTGCGCATCGCTTGCGCTGTTTTGCCGCCTCCACCCCCCGCCCCCTCGGCGGCCCCCTCGTGCGCTTCCGATGCTCACCGCGTTTCTCGCTCGCTCTCCCGGGACGAGCCGAGGCATGACCCGCCGTGAAACGACTATCGGCCATCGGGGCTGCTGCTTATATATAATATATAACTACGAGGTCTACCACGCTGCTGCTGCTGCTGCTGCTCGGAAGCTGACACTGCCCGCTCGTCATCTTCGCCGCGATCAAGCAAACCCCTTTTCTCTACCGTTATACAAATCAGATTTCAGGCATTCATTTAACACGTTACTAACTCTTGTCCTGTCGAATTATACTCGCGATGAAAATCAATCGTCAAACTTGGCCGGAAAAAAATTGATAAAAATTAAAATAATTTTTTTTCGATTACTTCTGATTTCGAATTATACTCGCGATGCAAATCAATCGTAAACTTGGCCGGAAAAAAATTGATAGAAATAATTGTATAGATTAAAAGTTTTTTTTATCATCCGACTTGTTTTTTTTTTACAGCATGTGTCCATGACCCCCAAAGTAATGCATATAAATAAGCGCGGGAAATCCCTGACATTCTGGCGAAACGGCGAGCGGGCACCGTCCCGCCCGATAAGGTTCCCGTCGAAGGCGCGATGTCTCTATTACGACAGTCTCTCTCTCTACCGGTGCCGGCGAACTCACCGAGCGCACACGGTCGCAGAAATAAGAGAACAAGGTAAAAAAGAAAAGCTCAATCGCGGTGTCCGATACACGACGTGTGCACGAGAGTGGGCTCGTCGCCGGTGCAATTAATTTTCGCGTATGTACGAAACACTCGCCGATCTCTCAAAGCCCACGAAGAGAGCGCATTGTCGTGCCCCAAAGCCGCGCATGCGTTTTCCTCTCGGCGATGCCGCAGCACCATACTTTCTCATTTCGTTTTATGCAAACACATATAATATTATCATATAATTATTATAATATATATTATATAATATTATTATATGATTATAATAATATATATTATATAATATTATTATAGAATTATAATAATATATATTATATAATATTATTACATAATTATAATAATATATATTAAATAATATTATAAGTAAAATACTATATTTAATAATATTATATATTATGTAGGGTCGTTTTCTTTGCAAAAAAGTGTTGAATTTTTTTGAATTTGTCCGGGTCTGGAGGCGATCCGGCCATCTTATTTCTCATGCGTCCGTTTGTCCTCCTCGTTACATACTCCAATGAAATAACTGGCCGGAGTGCATGAAAACGGATGTACCGTGCTTTCTTCGTCTCACAGTGCGTTTGCGAGCGTCGGGCACATTATTTATTGTACCCCCACCGCGGGTGTCTCGTGTATACTTATCGTACGTAAGGTTAATACACAACAGTTAAGGACGAGCGTCAACAATGACGAGCGGAAATGTGAAATTGCATAACTTACCCGTAAATGGCGTCTTTGTCGCGTTTGTGGACGTCGGGTACCGCGGATGCGGCGGCAGCCGCTGCCGCAGCGAGTACGTGCTGCGGAGGTTGAGGAGGGGGCGGGGGATATTGAGGGTGAGCCGGTCCCATGCCCCCGAGGTGCGGGCTATGGTGGAGACCAGGAACACCCCGGGCGGCGCCGTGCGGATCGTACAGACCCGCGCCCCCGCCGCCGCCGCCGCCTCCCTCGAGGTAACCCCCGTGCAGCCCGCCATCATCGTACTGCAAACAATAAAATAGTCGTCATTAACATTTCTGTTCACTCGTACTTAATACCTTCTTATTTAATAATTAAATCAAATAATTTAATTTAACAATTAAATTTAATAATTTATTTTTATAATTTAATTTGATAATTTAATTTAATCATTTAATTTAATAATTCAATTTAATAATTCAGCTTAATAATGCAAAGTCGAAATACCGAAAAAAATAAAGAAACGGAAACAAAAAATTGCTACGAATAATGCGTTCGGCAGACCAGTTGCTGCACAGATTATTTTTTTCTTTCCATATAGAGTATACGAGGCTTGTTCGTAATCGCGTTACGAGCGCGGTTCTTTAACCTCTTAACGACCAGTGGCAACATAGTTTCGCACTGAATTCTAATTTTTAGGTATTCATGAGAAAAAATAAACACGTGATTTATGTATCAGTGTATTCGGTTTGTTTTTACGTTTCCTTTGCATACTTCATTTTATCATGGTAATGATCGCCCTCCCTCCCCCTCCCCCCTCTGTCCCAAAGACCCGATAATGGCGAGCAAAAACATTTTTTTTTTCCGACCGTGGAATAATAATATTTTTTTTTTATCCCGTCTGTTCGCAAGAATGACGGGAAGGATCGAGACTGAAATGTCGTAAAGACATGGAATCGGCAAAGCGTTCCTGCGTAATACGGGATATTAAGCACGACGTCCTTACGCGAACGACGAGACAGAGTGGCATCATGGTTTACGCACGCTGCTGCCGCTGGTAGGGCAAAGTTCGTGGGGCAGGCGACAGCCGGCGATGATAATGACTCTGTATGTACTATAAGCGAGAGAGAACGAAGCCACTCCGTAACCGGGCACTCCAGCCGATATTATTACCGGGCGCTGGGCTGCTCGAGGAACGTTGGCAAAGTGGGTCGTGGGAGGGACGGGAGGAGAACCATCGTGTACACCTCGGTCCTCCTCCATACACAAACCATGGATGTTATGCATGGTCACACACATACATATGTGCACACAATATGCATACGTATGCATATTACACATATGTGAGACATACATATATGATGCACGTACATATATGGTACCTATACATACATGATATATATGTATAGGCAAGTGCGGGGCAAAACGGGACAGAAAATCCGGATGTTTCGATGGGGTAAAATGGGGCATCCAAAAGTTGTTAGGAAATTGCGTTTAGTCCACTATTCCGTTTTGGCCCCCTCTCCCCTACATGTATGATACATACACAGATATATATGTATGTTTATATATATATGTATATATAGATATACGGGAATCAGAGGCTGAAGGCAGTGTTCGCGAAATTAATGATACATTTCGCGGGTGTTTACGGGAGGGAAACGCGCGTTACCGGTTCGGGGGCACGAAACGTACGAATCACCGAGCGGCCCTTTTCCGTCTCATTGTTCCCGTTCCGTGTCTCTCTCACCGGGCAAAGAGCCCATCGCGTCTCATGTCGCAACGCGCATCGCCACGCCGAGGCTACAGGTGGTCTCCGTGACGCCCCGATCGTGAGAAACATCTCCCGATACTAATTCACCTTTTTTTCCTTCCAAAGGTGAAAAAATAAATAAAAAATTTAAATAAATTAAAAGATAATAAAAACAAGATACATGGGAACGCGCAGAGTCGGATGTATCGGTGGACCGGAAGGATCGAGTTTGAAGTACCGACGATTGAAAGGAACACCGGTTAGGATGCGTGACGAACGCCGAAGCGATTATGACAACTTCGATGACAGTCGTTCGGGGAAAGAAAAAAAAAAGAAGCCAACAAAAGAAAAAAAAGCATGAAAAGAGGAAATAAAAATACGTGTCACAATTCACTCCGTAATTGCAGCCGATCCAGTCGGAGGCAGGCTCCGTGTTTCGTCTCGCGAAATACGTGCCGAACCGGAATTTCATTATGCGAAGTAAACGAGAGGAAGAAGCTCGGCGTGTTTTACGAAAGAAAAAAAAAAAAAAAAAGAAGCACCGGAAAAAAGCAAAACAATCGATGCTGGTTCATAATAATTGCAATGCGGACGCGTTTGTTAAGGCCCGCTCCGTGAGAGATGGTCGAGCGAGCGAGACAGAATATTTGCATAAATAGTTGTGACAGAATGAAAAGATAGAGGTAATGGTGAGGCGAGGGAGAGAACGAGAACGAAAACTCATGAGATGCGGGATGGACGGAGTCTCGTCGCGTGACGCTAATTATCATTCCGGGACTGGTTCTCTTCGTCCCTGTGGTTTCGTTCGGACGAACATCCACACACACGTACGCGCAAACACAATTACGGATGTACCGAGGCTGAGATAATCCAACGATCGGTAACCAAAAAAAAAAAAAAAAAAACGAAAAAAATTAAAAAAAAGAATCTTCGATAATTGGCCTATGAATTTACAATTGCAGTACTTCAAACTGACCGGTGCGCACAGCTCACTCAGGCTGCGCATAGAAACGCGGGTCGACCGAAGAATCAAACTCACCGACAACGGTAAAATTTTCTCCTCGGAACGGAATTTTCTCCTCGAACTGCCTTTGTTAAAATATTCAAATTTTTTCGATACCGGAAAATCGCTGACTCGTCGACGCGACTCGATATTCAAATGGGAAGAAAAAGTAGTCAAGAACGCTGGACAATATTCCATGCTAAAATCGCTTACAATGTACGGAAACTCGAATTGCCGGTACAGTGTAAAACATATACATATATACAGTGTACGTAACACGTATATATAGATATACATACACACACATATATATATATAGATATATAAGTAAACGAGGCTCGAGGAAAAAGCATCGACGATAATTCACGATTGCCACTCTACGCTACCGGCGCACCGCAATACCTATGAAGATATCAGCTCGATGCCGAGTCAGACCGGCGCGGTTCCCTCGCGCGCAAGTGGAATATTTTAAACGTCCGCTCGCGCGCGCACGAGCCCCCGAGGAGGTCTATCTTAGCTGAGCCATAGAATAAAGGCTGCGCGGTGGACAGTGCGCATGCAGCGTTGTTGTTGTTGCTGCGCTCGGCGGGTTCTTTCTGTCCCTGGCTGTCGAGAGACGGCGGACGAAGTCGGCGCGATTCCGAGGGAGATGGAAAAGCCGAGAGAGTACAAAAGTTGCCGCGAGCGGTTTTGCGCTCTCGACGCGTAACGCGGATACGGAGACGGCGGGGACAGCGAGAACTCGGGGCCTCGCCGGACGGAACGGACGGAGACGGCAGCTGGAGGAGCGAAACGCTCGACGACCAACTCGAAAGCGTTGTTTGTTTACTTGTACGGTTGAGGGCATGCGCGGTCGGTGATAAAAACCGCAACTTAATTTTTTTCAAGGGTGCCGAAACTTTCGCGCTCGATGAAGATTTAGAGGTTCTTTTTTCGTTAGACCGTTAAGTTTCAGCTTATTTGACCTTGGCAAAAATAGCGTACGATTGAGGAAATGTGAAAAGTCGCGGGCGATAATAAAAACTGGAATTTAAGTTTCTTTCAAGGGTGCTGAAACTTTGCATTCGAAGGAGATTTAGGCGTTCTATTTTCGTTGGACAATAAAGTTCAAGCTTGTTTCACCTTGGAAAAAATAGAGTACGATTAAGGAATCGTAAAGAAATAGAGTACGATTAAGTGCTTTAAACTTTCAAGGCAGATAGGAGTCCAGTATGGAATCGATAAATTGATAGACAGATTCGTTTGTTTCGTGTTGCGAGGCCTGGGTCTCCTAAGAATATCGCGCATCAAAATACAGTTGCACACACCTTAACATAAGCCAAAAGTAATGAAGCAATTACAAAAAAAAAAAAAAAATAACAGAAAATACGGTAAACCTATATAATATAATAAAACTATGTAACTATTACTATATAATAGGCGTTCTATTTTCTTTAGACAATAAAGTTTAGCACCCTAGTAAAAACAGCATACGGTTAAGGACGTGCGGTTGATAAAAAAAACAGTAATGCTATTTTTGTCAAGAGTGCTGAAACTTTAGCGATTAATGAAGACAGCAGTCCAGCGTAGTGTAATTGGCAGACGTTCTATTTTCGTTGGACAATAAAGTTTCGGCACCTTAGTAAGAATAGCTTGCGGTTAAGAACATGTGAAATGCCACGCTCGATAAAAAAAACTGTGATGGTATTTTTGTCAAGGGTGCTGAAACTTTAGCGTTTAATGAAGACAGGACTCCAGTTTAGTATAATAGGCGAACGTTCTATTTTCGACAATGAAGTTTCAGCAATCCAGAAGAAGTGGCAGTACAATTTTTATTACCGACCGCGTGCGGAAGACGAGTGGGAGCGATCTAAATATTTCACCTTAACATAACCGTCTGTCGGAACGCAACATTTTGTATATAATATTTGTATGTAATACATTATTGTTCTAGCACGTACCCCGTGCCGATTTCGTATGTTCAAAGAACTAAATATCTTCTTAAAAAAATGGGTGGGAAGTTGCTTCACATAACCTTAAAGTGCGCGTTGATACGGAAATTACGAGGTCGGCGCGCGCACACGTCGCATCCAGGCTCGTTGCGCTCGCACAAAAATTCACAATCGCTCGGTCCACGGCGTGCAGAGCACAGGCTCTTATACGGTCGCTAATTACCGTCTCGCATTCTTCCGAACGACGCAGGCGAGCGAGAGTGAGGCGCGCGCGACGCTCGAGTGCGCATGCGCGGCAACGGAATCTCGGAACAAATGAGCGAACGAGTCGCGATCGAGTAAACTCGCACGTCGATCGCAACACGGACGACAGCGCGAATTGACCCGGAGACACGGCGTCGAGTTTTCCGCTCGTCTGTCGTCCCTGCTCGTATGCTCGTCGACGCGTTTCTGTCCGTCCGCGCAATTTCTCGGACCGTCGGGGACGAGAACGATTTCTCGGCCGGAGCGCGCGCGAGAGATCGTTACGTTTTCTCGCTGCGTTTATCCCGAAAACAGAGCGAGAGTCGACTCGCGCGGACTAGAATGTAGGCAAAAGCGCGAATCGGGTCTCCACGGCGATTATGACACTCGGCGGTTAACTTTGACGTTTAAAAGTTTACGGGACGAAGAGAGAATTTTTTTTTTTTTTTAATGCGGAAAACCGTCGTTGCTCCTTCGATTGATCGGTGACATTTGGAAAACTCACGAGCACGAGTCTCAATTGGCTGTCGCCCGAAGATTTGCATCGAGCCAACAGGCACACAAGTTCACTCGGGGTTTTACATTCTAAACTGTCCTCGGCGCGCTGCGCATGACTGGAATCAGAAACGTGAGGCTCGTGCAAATTGCATCCAAGATTTATTTTATTATTCTTTGTTTTTATTATTTGTTTTTTTTTTCGTAAAAAATGTATCTATGCGAGGAATGCAGAAATATTCGACTGGGATATCAATGATGAAGAAAAATATTATTGCAAGATTGTGCGAATAAGTTTCGTTGTTATTTTACTTAGCGGGTCCGAGAGAGACTTGGACCATCCCGTCGCTGCGCTTGTTCGACGCGCCACGACGCGAAAACATCGTTGCAGCCAATGAACATTTTTTTGTATTTTTCTGACTTTAAAGTTATTTTTATTTTCTAGCGAAACGAGAAAAACTTCACATAGCTAGCCGTGCAAATTGAGCGGTGAAATAAGTTTGCGGTTCCGAATAGTCTCTGTATTGACCGTTCAGGCTGAATCGAGACGTTTTCACAGACACATTTTTATACCTCCAGCTTCGGCTGACTTTAATGTGTAAAAAAAAAAAAAATTGTGTATCCGACGAATGTATCACTTTCCATCAATCCGTTGCCTGCGAGTATCGCGGAGGACCGACGGGCAAAATTCACCGAGCTTCCGAAACCGGACGAGGACGATTTTTCGAATCCACAAAAAAAAAAAACTTCCTCGTCACTTCTCTAATTTTCAGTGCGCCACCGAGACTCGGAAATATCCACGAAAAATCCTCACGTCTCGAGCGGAGATCCAGCATACAAATATATTTTTTTTTCACACCTCGATTCTCGTGTGTCGCTACCGAGAGTTATTTATATTTCGCTCGGTTTAAACTGTTTCGGTCGAAACGCGATTTAATCCACCTTCAACGTCTGCCGCTGTTCATTCCGATTATTCCGTCGGAACTTTCGCGGCCGGACCGAAGAATCCTCAAAAAGATTTTTTTAAAACATCGTGCAATTTAATCCACCTTCACATTTGCCGCGGTTCGTTCCGTCATAATTTTCGCCGCCGCGCCGAAGAGTCCTCGAAAAGACTTTAAATAACATCATCCGATCCGAGGACTTCCCGACGGCAGTCGCGTCCTCGGTGCACGTCAAAAGTTTCGAAACTTTTCGAGTAAAAAAATCAATAAGTTAATTTTAAAAAAATACAAAAATAGCGAAACCAAGAACCGATTACAAACGTTGTAGGTTTTCACGCTGTCATCGATCCCTCGGCCTTGCCGTCCGCTTCGCAATACTGTACGAAGCACTTGCCCGGTATTTCCCGGATTCGTTAAATTTTCCAGCGGATTAAAAATAATAGTGACGTTTTTAGCACGAGCGATTATACATATTTTTCGTGATGGAACGAATATACACTCGATATCCCGACATCGCGAGGATTAATCCGTCAGTGTCGGCTCGTGACGTCACGCGTTCGGAAGAAATCGTCGGCACTTGTGGCGCGTACAATAAACACTGTGCGATAGTCGGGCGCGCGGGGGGGACTCCGACACGAGTTTCCTTACACGCCCGTCGCGCACGGATGTTTGCCTTATCCGACTCGGCAGATCCGCCAGATAAAATGTAATTTTCGTGTTTTACACTTTTTCATCGTTTTCGGCGAAACTGGACGCAAGACTGATAAGCGGTCAAACTCTGACGATAAGTTTTGAGTGCGTGTGTGTATTTTTGTCTATCTTACAAAAATCTGTCATCCCGGTGCATTCTTTTGTTCGTACAGGCAAACGAGTCAATGTAATTTTCGTGTTCCACACTTTTTCATCGTTTTCGGCGAAACCGGACGCGCGACTAGTAAGCGGTCAAACTCGAGTTTGTATTTTTGTATTTTTTGTTTTTTTGCCCGTTGTCCAAAAATCTCTCGTCCCGGTACAATGCATTTTTTTTTGTTCGTGCAAGTATAAAAGCGAGCGAGGAGCGAGCACGAGCGCGCCCATGCGAGATCTCCGACGCCCGGGCGTTCGCGATGCGACGGCGCGATGAACTGCTAGAGAGCGAACGGACGGCGTAACGAAAACCTTGGTCGCGTCGCAACGTTGAATCTCGCCGATTCACGAGAACGCGACTCGCACCGTTTAAAAATATATTCCGATCGGTATAAATCGAACGATTACTCCGATGGATAATTAATCCGATTGATTGACTCGGATATTATATTCATGAGGCGATTGTCACGCCGAATGAAAATCAATGCTTTATTGCACCGCGGAAAAGAGAGAGATAAAATTAAAATAGAGGGACGGGCAGAACGGATATGGTGTAAATTCGAGGCACCGATTTAACACCGTGAGAGAGAATTAAACTGGAAAATTGCACCGCAGAATAATGTTCGTTTCGCTCTAGCGAATTTCAAGTTTCTCGCGTCGGGTGTAAGTTTGTAATTATTAAAAGAAAGGAGTGTTGAGAATGTTTAAAAATAAATTTCAATGTAGAAGAATCTTCGATCATTCGACCGAGGAATGTTAAGTTTCACGCGCTGTCAGCCGGTTGAATATTTAAAAAGAAATGGTGAGAACGTTCGAACAGATATTTCAGAATATTTTATCATTCAACTGTCAGATTTTAAGTTTCGCACATCGTGTGCAGGTTGAATCTTTAACAAGGAATAATGTCAATGTTTAAAAAGAAATTTCACTGTACGATAACGTTCGATAATTCGACCCTCCAGTGTTTAGTTTCACGCGACTTTAAGTTAAATCTTTGACAAGGAATATTGTCAATATTCGAAAAGAAATTTCACTCTGCAAAAATGTTCGATGAATCGGGGAAATTTCAAGTCTCGCGCATCGTCTCTGAAGTTAATCCTTTAAAAAGGAATATCGGCAATCTTTAAAGTGAAATTTCAGCGTAGAGTTAACGTTCGACCGTTCGACTGTCGAATTCGGAATTTCAGCCGTCGCGCGATAAGTTAAATCGTGTAAATCGAGTATTATTATCCGCGTTTGTATACAACCCAACTCATCTCGCCACGGCCGAACCCGCACGCACACACACGCGTAAACGTACGGAGAGACACACGAGTCAGCTCATTGATTCGTCGGAAACGTCGTCGCGTAGATAGTATGTATTTACGCGAGGCTAACGATTCGTAACGCAACGCACGTGCGTGTTCCGCCGGCGGGGCAACGAGAGAATAAGAGAGGACCGTGCTTGTCTCGTCCCGGTGTTGTCACTCGCCGATCGCGTTATTATTGTTATCGAGTCATTGATGCGCGATCGTTAATTCGATATTTAATTGGAACGATCGGGCTCGACCGACTTCGGACCTCGCCGACGATCCCGCTTCGGCTCTTAACGAGCTGCGTAAAACCTTTTTACCACCTCGGAGACTGCACTTTTATCGCCCGGTCTACGAATTATTCGTTTTTCTTCGCACGCTCGGTCGCGCTGATTTTATTAAACTTTTCGACGACTTCAATTTTTTTTTTTACATATCACGGAACGATACTCGGGGTGGTAAAATCCTCCGCCTCGGAAAATGCACTTTTATTCCCCGATCTACGAATTATTTATTTTTGTGTACGCTTGTCTCGTTGGCGCCGATTTTATTCAACTTTTTGACGATTTCAAATTTTTTTTTTACACGTCGCTAAACGAGTGTCGAACCTCCGGCGGGTAAAATCGTGCGAACGATTTTTTACCACCTTGGAAAATACACTTTTATTTCCTGACCTACGAATTATTTTTTTTACACGCTTCGCTCGGTGGCGCCGATTTTATTTAACTTGTTGACGATTTCCTATAATTTTTTTTTCAACTCTCCTCAAACGATTATCGATACTCGGTATGGTAAAATCGTTCGTCCGATTTTACCACCCCGAGGACTGCGCTTTCATTCCCTGATCTACGAATCGTTACTTTTTCTCACGTTTCTCTCGATGGCGCCGATTTTATCGAACTTTTTGCCGATTTAATTTTTTATTTCTTACATCTCCCAAAACGATTATCGAATGTCTGGGTGGTAAAATCGTGCGAACGTTTATGGCCGGCGTATGCCTGGGCGAGAGAATCGTTTTATCGTGCCTCGTTGCCGAGGCGGTAACCGCAAGGAGTTTTACGCGCCGATCGGTACGAATACGACACGGTAAAAATAAAGAAGTCTCTCCACGAGGCTACGGGGTTGCGCGAGCGAAGAAAAAAAAAGTACACACCGGCAACCGGAACGGCCGTACGCGTCTCGCGAGAAAAAAAAAATACACCCCGAGTCACACTCGGCGAGAAGCCGGCGAATCGAACATTTTTTTCCCCCTATCCTCCGACCATTAGATATTTATAGAATTAATGGCGGAACAGAGCTTCCATAGATATTGTAGGCTGTGTTATAAGTGCACGTACCCTTGGCTGCGCCATGAACGCCCTGGCCGCGCCGGGGAACTCTGCGTGCTGAGCCACCGTAGCGGCTGTATTTTCCCACAGTAACGAAGAGCCCTCTCACACTTCACACAACAAAAAAACCCTCTTCGCCTTTTCGTAGTTTTATATTCGATTATTTCGCACCACTTTTTTTTCCTTTTTTCCCTTTATTATCCTCTCCCTATTTTTACGTTTCACACTGTTCGCGGTCCTCGCAGCGTACGTCGATATACATGCGAGCGTGTATACACGGCTCTGTGTACTTTTTTTTTATAGAATCCTCCTCGGTGATAAAAAATCGGGAGCTCGAAGTTTTGCTCTTGAGGTGGTCGGCCGGCACCTCCACCACCTCCTCCTCCTCCTCCCGGTCGACCTACGACCCGGGATCGCGCCGCCGGATCCTCCGGCAATTATTTTTTATCCCCGTTTATTTTCCCTCCGAGCGTCGCCCGATCGCGGCTCGAAACCTTGAGCCTCGTCCTTCCCGCGTTGTGAACCGTTGATCTCTTTGAAAAAAAAAAAAAAAAAAAAAAAAAAATCTTCGGAGGAAGTTTTCTTTCCGCGCCCGAACTCGTCGTCAGCACTGCGACTTCGCTCCCGAGGAGTTCGTGCTCTCGTGCTTCCTCATCCTCGCCGCCGGTGGTTTTTTCTTTTCTTTCACGAGATCTTTCTCGAGGCTTCGAGTAGAAAAAATAATTTTCTGTGTTAACCGGGGAGGCAAGAGGCGTATCAGACGCGTCGCATCACAGCGTCAGAAATCCGTCGGATCGAACGGTGGGAGAGCACGTGGTCTCAGTGTGATCTCTCAGTCATTGTTTGTGACTTTTCTTCCTCCTCTACGAACTCACGTTCATTCCTATATACATATATATATATATATGTATATATATATAAATTTTTCTTTTCTTTAGGGTAAAGATGTATCAAAATCACTCGCGCCCGATTTTTCTCACGTTTCACATGTATACATATATATATGTGTGTGTGTAGACTTTGCCTGTCCCGCGCACTGTCACTGAACGATGCCTGTCAAAAACGCGCCTCCTATCCGGTAGCGCGTATACTCGTCGATATACGCGTACGCGGAGACGTATCAGCGAATTTTTCAATTATTATTTTTTCATTCACTTCGAAAATTCAAACACCAACAAAAAAAAATCACGACGTCACTGTGCACGAGATGTAAATTCCTCGGTAGTTGCTGGTCGTAGCTTTCGTCTACGGGCTGTTCGATGGATGTCCGTCGAGTTTTTATTTTTTTCCCCGTTGTCCCGCAGAGATAGTTTTAGTGGTGCGTTGCGCCCGGCGGTTGAGCGGTGGTGAAGGGGAGGGGGGAGAGGGGAGGGGGGAGTCCCTGGAAGCGGCCGGCACAGCGATAGAGAGCACGAGGTCCGGCCCGCTGTTCTTTGTTCGTTGCGAAAAACAAAACAACGATGAAAAAAGGCACCGAAGAAGAGCCTCGAGAGGGTTGGCAAAAATTCGTGGAAACGAATTTTGTTTTGTTCCGACGTCGGATAGAGTCGACTAGGTGAGACTGACGCAGCCTCTCCCCTCCGTTCGACGAGTCTGGACACGTTTCTGCCGCGATTCAACCCGAACGAAACGTTGCAGCGGCGCGGAACACCGTCGATCGCGAATCGCCGACGATGATGAAGAAAAAAAAGAAGCAACAAGAAAAAAAAACAAACAAACAACAAATAGATAAGCACGCGCGTACGCGACGATTAGCCGATAGTGTATCGGAACAATAACCGAGCGCGCACAACTACCGTGCACGGTGTGTCACGTCCGTGTCCGTTCTCTCGGGCCCGTTGTGTGTTGACAGTCGCGTATCTAGCGGGGCTTGCACAGACGGCCGAGTATTCCCGCGCGTTGGTTCGCGATATACTCTCTCGTACGACACTCGTCGATTATTCGATTTATAGATTCTCGAAGCACCCGTTCCTCTTCTGTACAATTTGATATTTTTCTTTTCTCTCTGCGTAGTTTCGATGAGTAACAAGAGGCGAAACGTCGTTGCACGGTGAATACGATGGATCGACGATGCCCTCGTGGGTCGTCGAGTTTTCGCGGATTCACACCGAAAATAAAACCAGCGAAGAGAGAGAATTTTACCTCGACGGAGGAGAAAACTTTGGACGCGGGGGGGTCTCTCGTGCGCGGTTTTTGTTCACGATCACAAACGATCTCTCTCGCGTTGGCCCGCGCGCGCGTTATCGGCCGAAAAAGTGCGCGGTTGGCCGGTCGCGGTTCGTGTAAAACCGGGTTCGGGGCGCGCGATGATACCGTATACGCGGCGCGTACACCGAGTAACCGGCCGAAGGAGCGAGCGAGCGTGGAAGCGCCTAGCGTTTAGATCCTGCGCCGTCCGCAGTCGTTCGCCAACTGTCAATCACCGCGGTGCACAGCGCCGGAGTGGGAGGTACGCTGGCCACGCCCACCGAGAGCGTCCAATGCGCCGTTCGCCCGCCCAGCGGGCCGTGACGGTGGCGCCGCACGGCGGTCGTTCCCGGTACCGCGGGACCTCCGCCATCGCTACACCGACACATGGAAAGGCGCTAAACCCGGGTTTCTCCCTATCGATTTCTCTCTCCTACCCGCCGTACGACCCGATACGACCGTCTCGCTCCGGACCGTTCTTCCCGCTCTTCGCGCATCGTGGAACCCCCCACTCCCCCCCCCCGCCCCGCTATCTCCCACTTTCTCGCTCCGAGCCCCGCTTTCGACGTCTCCGTCTCTCGCCCGGCCCGTCTGTACCGGCTCTCCGAGCGCCTCGGCGTTCCTCTCGCTTCCACACCCGGTTTCTCTCCCCATCCGTCGCCGGCGCGCACAGTTTTCGAGTCGTCGCCGGAGCCCGAGAGATATCTCTCACACGCGCCCGCGCGCCACCCCGGTTGCGCAGATCTCTCGCCGGTTACCTACGCTCAGCCAGCCTTCCCTCCGGCGCGCTGCTGCTGCTGCTACGTTTTCCCGCTCGGCGTGCGGCGCTCGTGTACGGGCGCGCTTCTACGTTTCGCTGCTCCTGCTCCTGCCTGCGAGGGCTACTTTTCCGTACCGAGAGGATAGAAACGCGTAGCCCTCCTTTTACCCCTGCACGTTTCGATATTATATCGAGAATAGACGGTTGCGTTCGTTGCTCGAGTTTTCTCTTCTTTTTTGTTTTTCTACCGTCCAACGAGCGAGGACTGTTACATTGGCCAGCGGGCGATGCGGCGCGCACCGACGGGGCTCGCCTGCCATATCGGATTCGCCTCTGTACACCTACTCGAAGCCCCCCCCCCCCCCCCCCCCCGACACAATCCGGTGAATCGAATTGGATATGCTGGGAGAAGCAAAAAAGAAAATACCCAAAGCCCCTTTCTCCCGTCTCTATGTATGTGCACGATCGTACAATGTTGCTGGCTTCGATAGTGCCGTTCGCCGTTTTCAACAGCGTGTCTACCCGTAATAGCTTACTATCGCGACTGTGTGCTGCACGCAGATCGAGTGTGCTTGTCCGATGTAACGCGTACTTCGCATGCGCTCATCGGACAATAAGAGGCTTTTGTTGGAAATTTTATGTCGAAGAAAATCTTATGTATCTCGTCGCTCGACCGCCACGAGTTCCGTCGCTCCCGAAGGTCACGGAGAAAAACAGCGGTCGAAACGTTCCGAGAATCCGAGGCGAACGAAGTTCCGAGAAATTTAACGCTGCCGTCGGCTATCGTTCATCTCATCGTCGACCCTCCGGCAAAGTTGTATCTCGTCTCGGTCACCTTGATCGTCGATCGATTTTTTTTAATTAAAAAAAAATGTACGCAAGTCGATGCTCGCTATCGACGTAGCTAATTTCTTGAGATCTGAAAATTCAGCCTGATCGTTCGGAGATAGAGAGCGGGACGAAACAGCTGATTCCTCGGCGCTGCTCGTGCTTCCCGTGAACGGGAAAATTGGGTCGCGCGAACCGTGCGGTTTCGAACTTTGAATGGTATTCGGTGGAGTCGGGTGAGTAATAGCGTCGGGTGGGTAGGGAACGAGCGAGAGGGCCGGTGCTGTGCCGCGGAGAGAGAGTGCAGGACGCGTTGGGGTACGCGGCGAGGGCCGGACCACGGCCGGAGCAGCGCCAGCGCGGGGCCGGGAGAGAGTACGAACGGGGGAGCGGAGCGAGCTCGCTTGTCACCGGCATCACTCAGTGTCTACCCCGTTCCGCCGGTGTGTGTCTCTGGCCTTCGCCTACAGCCTCGATTTTACGAGCGTTACCCTACGCGCGCCCGACGATCGCTTCAACCCCGCTGCACAGTATCGAAGACGTACAGCGCCGCTACTCGCCCAGTTCACGGTACAAACACCCACGGGCGTACACAACCGTGCACAAACACCCTCTCTCGAACCTTCCGGAAAGCGAAAGTTTTCCGTAACAATTTTTTTCTTTTTTTTTTTTTTATCGAAGCTGGCAACGACACCGTCTCGACGAGGGTTTTTAATATTCCCGGGATATACATACATCAGTATGAAAAATCGATGCCGAGCGACTGCGAATGGCGGTTCTTGTGCACACATGCACTACCGTCTATCCGGGACACTGACCCGGTCTCGCGTCAGCTATTTCTTTCCGCAGGTCACGGCGCTCGGAAAGTATTTCGTTACAGCCGGCGGGAGCGCGGGTCACGTGACAGCGACCGATGGCTTCCGAGGGTCTAAGTTAATTCGTGGGTGTCCGCGCGATCGTCATTGTCAGCCACTTAGCCTCGCCGAGTATCTTTGTTTTTCATTTCCCTTCTTTTTATTGTTTCTTTAGTTTCGCTATACTTTGGCTGTCCTTACCTCCGTGTATACACGGGTGAAGAAACGAAGGGCAATGGCGGAGGAGTGAGACGCGTAGTTACGGAACGGTCTCTCTCTGGCGCAGCGCGGAAAACACGTAGAGCGCTAGTGTCCGGCCGATTGCCGGGTAGAGAAAGGTGGAGAGAAAAGGGAAGTCTCGCTGCCCCGGTCACGGTCTCTCTCTCTCTATCGCCCGCTCAGCCCTGTTATTTCGCAATAAATCACCCCGGCCCAGATATAACTCGAGCCGACGTTTACACGGAGTCGTGTAAATATCCGTCGATCTCCCGGCGCTGCGGCCCGAGCCGGAGGCAAAGAGAGGGTGTTCTCCGGAGCGTCGTTTTCGTCGCGCGCTGCACTGGGCGCGCGGACGGAGACCGCCGAATCTACGGACCTTCGCCGCCGGTAGCGAAAAAGCGTTTTTCTCGCCCTCGTGCCACACTAAACGGACAACATGACGAATGCTTTGTACACATACTTATGCGCATTCTACGCTCCAGCGTCTCCTTAAAATCCCGACATAAACCTTATTTCAAGAATTATGAAATTTAATAATAATGATGACGAATGATAAAACGTAGGTTCTTAAAATTAATAGCTCCTTCCGATACGGGTCAACAACGATCGAGCGAGCGTCCTTGCTCCGACCCTCGTTTCCCGATCGGGCGACTAAGATGATGATTTTAAAAAAATTGTAATTCCCCGTTGATATCGGTTGCCAAGGGTTAATGGCACGTTCGTGCGGCGAGACGTACGACTCGTACTGTACGTACTGCCCGGTTACACGAGAATTATAATTCGTCGGTCGGTTTATGCGATGAACGGGTCGCGCTGGTACGGGTGCGCGGAGTCGATGCACGCACGCGTGCGATGCGGTCTCGAGCTCGCTCGCGCGGTATTTACGCCGAGATTCGGAGAGACTTCTCGGGGCACGCGATTATGCACACGCAGGCCTCCCTCCGGTTCTCTCTCTCTCTCTCGACGCGGGCCGCCGGGTCCGCGAGAGGACGGGAACAACGATGACGACGACGCGAATTGCCGCCGGATAACGGGACGTGCGCGAATTGGTCGCAATAATAATTTGCTCCGGCCACGTAAGGAGAACGACGACTGAGGCTAACGGGCAGCAGCATCGCCGGGCGCGCACGGCACCTTCGGCAACCTCCGCCGATTATCCGTACTGCCGATCTCTGCTTATACATTTTAACCACAAAACCAGATCGAAATTACGCACATTCTTCGGAGGAGCGTTGTGAATACGGACTTTTTATGGACAATACTTTATCACGTTTTATTACACGCGGTAGAATTCGTACCGTGTCCGAATGGGGATACGCGTATGGATAAACACACGTAGGGTTGGAAATAAAAAATTCGACAAAATGATTATGATTATGATTATGATTATGATTATGATTATGATTATGATTATGATTATGATTATGATTATGATTATGATTATGATTGTGATTATGATTATGATTATGATTGTTGATTAATAATTATTAATTGTTTTTAAAACGTGGTACCGTTGTGTACAGCGACGCTATACTGTGTGCCGAAGTGACTGTGAGAAACTGTGCCTGTAGCGCCATTGAGAAAGTTTGTTTATAGATTCTGCCGAGCGCGACGAATTCCACGTACGGAAGAGACCAGAGTTCTCGGCCGCTCTTCCCGAGTATTTCCGTCGCGTTATACACACGGACATACTTCAGTTCTCTCGGCGGACGGAGAGCGTGGGAGAAAAAAATCTATCCGTGAATCCACTCGCGAGGTCGGTTGGACGTATCGAAATTGAGCGAGTCTATCGCAGCTTGATATATCGGATCGATACTAATGACACCGTAGGGCTTGGACTGGTTATAATTTCACGATTTCTCGGAGATTCCTACACGGAGACTCGTACGCGGTGTCGTCTCCGAATCCCGGTGTAATCGCAGTTGTATATTGCCGTAGGGATCGTTGCCGAACCTCGTCCGCGTCGTCGGTGAATTCCCAACAACCCGAAATTTCACGGCTCGCTCGTTACCTCGTCCTTAATCAGCGGCGTGAAATTACGTTTACGTGCTTGTCGATCGCTCTCGGCTCTCGCCGCTCTCTGTAACCCTCCCCGTTCGTCTCTCGCCCTCTCGATGCGGCGACTCTCCCCGCTATTGCCGCTATCCAAGATCGATCCCGAAGAGCCGATGAGGTTCACAGACAAGGGACAGGGCTCGCAGCGACGAGCAGGTTCACTGAACCGTGAGCCGGCGGTTTTGAGTATCGTAGAATCGATCATCGGGAATCGGATCGATGATAACATTTTTATTACCTACCGAAGGCGCGCGGAGGGACAGACGGACAGTAATCTTTATTTAATTCATTTAATTCATTTCATTTGTTTAATGTAATCATTATTTTATTGATTTAATTGTTTAATTTAATTCATTTCTTTTATTTAATTCTTTGCGTCACGGTGGAACATAGGTTGTTTCACCTTTGTGCGGTCAACTTTCAATTTTTTAAAGTAATTTCTTGACATCAAATACCTACGTTTTGTTTTTATACACAGTGAAATAAATAACAACTTTTCTTGTCCCCAAACATTCACAATTCTTTTCATGTTAATTTTACGAAAAAAATCTTGTCAATTTTTAGACAAATTTCTGTCAATATTTCAGGATAGTCTGCATCAGATACTCGATGCAAACTATTCTCGTTCAGATGTTACCAAAAATAATAAATGACTTCAAATTTGGCCACGAAATACTGACGACTAGTGAATAAAATATTGCGCCTACAAAGATCGCCAAGAAATCATGTGGTCTATTTTTCACGGTGTGTCAGTCACTCCGTTCGATGAAGAAAAAAAAAACGAAAGAAACGTTAATCGTAATTTTCTTTTTTATTTCGTCAACAGAAGGTCGTTCACAGGGCGAAAGCGATCGGGAGGTCGAGCCTCAGCGTTATAACCTCGTGCCTCGGCAAGGGTGGATGCCCCGTGATCGATCACCGGGCCGTGAATGCGACACCCTCAGGAGAACACATCCGCGCCCCATTAAACCGGCGCTGGCCGCCAAGGCAACGAGGACGAAGGCAGGGACTAGCGAGGAGCACCCTTATACGAGGGACATGCGCGCACCTACCGTAAAGCGACGGACCGCAGGGTTGCGAGATCGCTAGCTACGCGGATCGGCTCACCGAAGGGCCGAAAACAGCTGAGACCTCGACGGGAAGCCCTCGAGATCGCGAGCAATGCGACGTTTTCATTAAAAAATGCGCGAAAAAAAAAGAAACGAAAATAAATACAGGAAAAACAGAAAACAAGCTTCGACGAGGCTCTGCGAAGCGAGTGTCTCAATAAATCGCCCGCGACAGTTACCGAGGGGTCATGCTAAATATAATTATCGCCCGAAAGGAATTATTCTTCCTCCCGCCGCTCCGAGCGAAAGGGAGACGCATGATGTGCGAATAGTCTCGTCGATGGACGGATATGAAAAATAATTGCGAACGAAACAAAAAAAAGTGTCGAGGAACAAAAAAAACACGAGACGAGAGACCAGCTGCTTGTTCGGTGTTTTTTTTTTGTCCTAATTTTTTTAATCGCTTTTTTGTTTTGTTTTGCAAGTGCTCTCTGACCCGCTCTGCATCTTCGCTGACTGAGAGCGAGCGCGAGAGACGGGAGAGGAGCGGAGCGAGCGCGTAACAGTGCATAAGTGGCTAAGAAAATTCCAGATGTCTTCGGGTTTTTATCGGGTCGGACAACGCGCCCGGGAGAGTTATGTGGGCTGGGCGATCCTCCTCGAGGCGCACGATCTCGCTGCTTTCCGAGCGTCTCTCTTTTCGCCTCTGTGCTTCACTCCGTATACCATCCTCGTGCCGTATAAACCCGCGTATGCGACGGTATAAACGATTCTTATATGTGCCTCGGCACGGACGGGAGCTTCGAGTCTCCGCCGCGCGGCGGCGCCACCGGACGGCCAACCTGACTCGGCGATAAACCTACGGATAGGCACCCGATATAGCGGAGCGCCCAATCGTTACGTGACTTCGACTGTTAATCATCAGCCAGAGATGATAAGAGAAATGTGGTTGGGAAGACGAGGATTTTTTTTCTCTTGCTTACGTAAAAAAAAGAAGGAAAAAATAAACGATAACGGGTCGTAACAGGGCGTTCCGAACTCGCGCGCATGCGCAGAGCTCTCGTACAGAATGACAAGTGAACGGGGGACTTGTTCGCGCGGCCATAAAATTAACACGCGCGAGATCATGCTTCGATCATTAGTAAAAAAAAATTGTCGTCACTGCAGGCGTAAAAAAGATTTAGATATTCGACGAATAGTCCATCGGCCATAAATCCTCGCAATCTTGTTCCACTTAATTTTACATTTATTTTTTTCGCTGAAAACAGGATTCATTGATTTAAATGTGTAAAAAGTGAAATTCAGAAGAGGGTAGAAACATTTTGTTTCAACATTAATTGACGGTATTGGATGCTTTTTTATATAAACTCTTTCTGACATTTCAAACACACGTGCATTGGAATTTTACAGTAAATTTGTTAATTTATGGTGAACGTTTTTGTAAATTTCACGCCAGAGATTTGCAATTTTTATATCTCGTACTTTAAATTTATGAAAAAGTACATTAATGCATTCGCGTAAGTCCTTCCTTCACTCTTAAAAAAAAATCGTGAATTTAATGCACCGGACTGGAAGTTTCTATACAAAAACTGGCACATTGAATTTACTCTACAATCGTGCCGAAAAATGAATGGACCTTTACAGTGAAAGTAAAATAAACTATTGAGTTCAAAGTACTTTTACAGTAAAATTAAACTATCACGACGATAAAGAATTTTTTTTACTGTGTACGAATTTTCCAGACCCGAGACCGGTCGTTCGACACTCCAAGGCCCGTAACATTCTCGTCTCTCGATCATACATTATATACATATATAAAAAAAAGTTTTGTCCAGGCGGAGGGGGGGGATAATCGAGAGATCGAAAGTAACGGCGCGTCTAAGCTGCGCGATGGCTCTCGATGGTCAAAAGAAATTCCATTCTGTGACTAAATTCCGTGGATGACTGGCAGGAGGCTGCCGATGCCGGTCGGCGAGTGTGTTATACCGGGGCCGCATATGGGATGGTCTCCGGGCGGGGAGGGTTGAGGTCGCCGGAGGGTATCGCCGCTCGAGGATCTCTTCTCGCTCCCGCTATGCCGCCTGCCGCCGGCTCAGCCTCCCTTGCTCTTGCTCACTTACTTAAAGAACCGAGCCGAGCAGTCGAAAGACGAGAAAAGGCCATCGCCGGGGTAAAAGGTAGAGACGAAGAGAGAGGGAGCGACCGGAGCGGGAGACAAACGGCAAAGATGGAAAAGGAACGTGAAAGCTTTTTCGGTATACAGAGAGCGAGAGAAGTGTAAGGAACGAGATGATGCATCGCATTGCCGACGCTCGAAAAAAACGTATACACGAGGAGAGGCAAGCGCGCCATCAGCGCCCGAGAGCCCGAGGGATACACACGAGAGTCGCCGGGTCGATGGGACTGACCGATCTGAGCGATGCACTCACGCCTGCGTCATTAGATACTTATCTGCATGTACGGCGGCAAGAGGCAGAAGCCAAAAAATAAAAATATTAATCGAAGATTAAAATATAAGGGATATAAATAAATTAAATTAAATTAGAGCGGAGCAGACCTGGGAGCACGCACAGTAACAAAATAATTTCGTAAAATCAGAATGCGAAATGTCGTAAAAATAATTTTGGTAAATACGCGAGAAACTCGTTTGTCACTTATTTGAATACACGAACCTGGCCTTTTATTTCCCGTGTCATTGACAATTTTAGTTTCACTTTTACCATGTTTTAGTTTTTACCATGAGAGGGTTTGCATCATTAGATATTTATCTGCATGTACGGCAGGAAGAGGCAGAAGCCAAGAAATCAAAAATAAATCAAAAACAAAAAAATAAAAGGAACATAAATAAATAAATAAAAGTGGAATACCCTTGATACACCACTTGACTCGATATTATTATGCAAATAAAGACATTTCCGAATTGGGATCGTGAGTGGGGGGGGGGGGAGTGTTTTATATACACATTCTCGATTAGGTGAATGGAGAAGTGAGTTTGCCGGGCGTGGGCGTTGAATGACGGAAGGAAAAGAGATGAAGAAAAAAAAATTATAATAATAAAAAAAGGAAAAAGCTTGCTGCGAGCGAGTCAGCGTGGATTTCCGGTGACGGTAATACCACTCTGCGGACGCTTTATTTTATCTTTTGCGGAGGTGGCCGTTCAGAAGGGCAGGAGAGCGTTTGTCGGGCCAAAAATGTTAAAGTGACGGAAGGAAAGCTATAAAGATATAGAGAGATAACGCACTCGACGCCTCGGCGCTCAGATGAATTTCGTACGGCCCGAGAGCCCGTAGATTCTCAAAAAGAAGTTATTGTTTTACCACTTGTTCGCGCGTTCCTTTCTCCCACTGAACTGAGAAAAAAAAACAACCATTGATATCAACATTTTCCCTAATCTTTGTACTGTAAATATTTTTCGTATTAGCTATTGCTCAATTTATACGCAGCAAAATGACAATAAAAATAAATAAAAATAAACTTTCTAATATCGGATCGCCAAAACAAAAGGCGTTACTCCCACACAAACTCGACGTTCTCTTGATTGTGTAGGTAATAATAAAAATATTACTCAAGAACACAATTAATCAATAACAATATTGATTAATTACCATCGATCAAAATCAACAATAACATTTTCGAAAATATTATGCAAAAATCGTTCCAAAATAATGTTCTCTTCGTCCGTCTATCTATACCTATAACTCAATGATTGACTCAAGGATTCAGTTATTTCGTAATTTTCCTTTCCATCCCGAGTCTCTCTGTCCGTTCCCTCTTGATCTTCCGGCGCGTTTTCATCCCTCTTGCGAAATCGCCCTTTCAGTTTTATCCGAGGAGATTCGGCGAATGTCTGTCCGTCCGTCACCTGATATATGTCCGGCAAACGAGATCACCGATAGATGGGACGGTCTGTAGAGCCCCCCCCCCCCTTCCGGAACCCGCGTTAGGAGTACCACGACGGGCACCGTAACGGTAATTCGATTTCGATGAGCGACCGCCACGGTCTGTCCGTCTATCCGTGATCCTCGCTATGTGCGCTTTCGAGCTTCGAGAGGATAGCGAGAGTCTCGGCTCTCTCGCGGGGCCGGCGGCGGGACGGTCGCTCATTAGCGATGCAAATGCGTCCGGGCGGTCCACCATTCAAAACGCTCGGGCTGTACGAAGATATGGAGGAAGAGAGAGAGAGAGAGAGAGACGAGGAGAGACGAAGAATTTCTCTCGTCGGACGTCCCATTACGGGGTATAACCGACGTCGTTACCGGACGCCCCGAGAATCGAAGTCTCTCTCTATCCTCGCCTCTCCGAGAATCTACTCTCTTTCTCTACGCCGACTCGAAGCCGCGGAGACTCGAAGTCCGTCGCCGTGCATTCATATTCTATCCGCCAGATATATATTCGATATCGGTAGATAAAGCGAATGGACAGGTGAATGGCCTCGAAAGAACAAGGGGTACTCGAAAAAGTTTTATTTTTATCTTTATTTCATGTATCAATTTAAATTTGTAAAAAGGGTTGGATTGAGTAATATGTTCTGGAGAGCATGTTCACCCGGATTGACAGTGAGGAGCGTTCTCCTATTCGAGATACTCCATATAAAAAATGTTCGATCGACAAGTAACTTTAATCGTTAGTAAATCGCCCGGCCGAGTTGAACAGTCGAATTTATGGGAAAATAAATTATAATGAAAGGACAAAAATCTATCGCTCTTCATCGACGAAATTGAGGTGTTCAAACGTTTCGAGAAGGTCGTATTACATTTGGCGGGTCGTGACGAGAATGACTGTTGAACTTTGGCCCGCCTTTATCGCGCGATTTGCCGGTACACGATTAGAGGGGTTGAACTATAACGGGCCCCTCGCGGTGTTACACGTTGATTCGTCGGTGATTCGAAAATCGCCCAAGGTATAATATGAAACAGAAGTTCGGAGCACGCAACGCGAGTCGGACCGTGCGTGCGTAAAGCGTGTTGCGGTGGCGGTGGTGACACGGGACAACGGTGCCCGCGATACTGTTGTACGTTTACCCTGTAAACGTATACCTGTATATGCATTCGATCGAATGTATATAGTGTAGATATATATACATATATGCACAGACAGCCCGTAATTATACGCAGGGGTGAGTTATGGCGCGGCGCTTATCGTAACAACGCCAAACCGGCACATAGACCCACCCAACTTTTACCCCCGGGCGACGTCGACCACTTTTACCCGCGACGATATTGGCTCCGTCCTCGCGCCGAACACCGCCCGGGATCAGCGATTTTCGATATTATATAGTTTAACGCTCGGCGCGATTCTTTCCGAAAGGCGAAACCGCCCCGGGCAAGACGCCCCGGGTTTCCCTACTTGCCCTCTATTTTCCATATGAATTATCGTATCGGATAGACGTGGCACGTTCGACTATCAACGTCCGCCGGTGCCAATGAAATTTCAGGATAATTCCGATAATTTCGGAAACGTCGGGCGAATGCCGGCCACCCGAGGGAGAACCTTCATATCTCAGCTGTGTAGTTTCAATTTTTTTTTTGTTAATCCTGAACAGGTACAAATGTCGGGATGCCCGGTAGCGAATACTAGCGCTTTATGCCATCAACTAATACGACGAAATTGGACTCGATCGTTTGGTTCTGACGTAAGTAACGAGATCAACAGTTATCCTCAAATCACCTAAATTCTGTTAAATAATTCCAGCCGATATGCCACTTGCTCGTTATTTTTCATACGAATTATTGTATAGGATAAACGTGCCGCAATTAGCTGTCAACTGAACTAACAACATCAATACTCATCCTGGAATCACTGAAATTCCACTAGATCATTCCGGTCGTTAATCGCCCGGCCTCCCCCTCGTTCTAATGTTCTCCTGACGGAGCGTCATACAACCCATGCCCTAATGGGAGCCCACACAAAACCAGTATCGGCCCAGCGTCGACCAGTCTTCGCCCAAAGTCGGCCAGCACTGGTCCAGTCTCTCATTCCGACCAAGGTGGATTCCCCGACTCCACGTCATCAGCCATCGAACTTCGCGAAGTGAAGTTTCCAAAGGATCATCTTGGGTCGCTACCGCCTCCCGTTACTTTTAATGTCAAACATTTTTCATCACTCTTCCTAAATGTACCCATGTTCCGACTCTCGAACCGGACTTCGTGCCCGAAGTGACTCCCACCGGTCCACTTCGGGTCTCCCAGCGCGATCCTTTGTTTTGACGCGGTGGGACAGCTGAGTTATCCGGCCGAGGAGTGGCCGATCGTTCTTCCATGCCGACGGGGCCGACACCGACACGTCCCGATGAGCCAGGGCAGCCGCCGCGCAGGACTCTCGAGGAAGCCCTTTCCCTGGCCGTGGATCGGCTCGCGGTGCGCTTCCTCGAAAAAGATCCTCGACCCGGTGTAAACACGGCAGGGCGGACAAAAGGACGAGCGTGGACGACGACCGGGACCGGGCAGGTCTCCACGCTGGACCTGGAAAGGGATCAACCGCGGACCGCTCAGCAGCGACGGAGGGAAGAGGGACAGCGCGAGCCTTCTGGCGCGAAAGAATGATGCGCCGCGGGAAACCATTCTTTAAAGGCAAGTCGCTCGTACTTCTCCCGGTTCGTCCTCGCCGCTGTCGCGGACGGAGGAAAGAGGAGTCACTCCTCAAAGCGAACCACCGAGAGAGACTGCACGGGATCGTGCCCGGTAGAGAAGAAACGGAGGGACCGGAGGAGGAAGAAATAAGATCGCTCGATGCTCTGAGGGACAGAGATACGAGGGCATCGGGACAGGTAGTCGTCATCGGTGGATCAACCATTTGCCAAGCTCACCGAGCAACGATGTATAAAGCTCGATCGGCCAGTCGGTCCTTTCGATTACTCTCTTCCCCTCCCCTGCCTCCTCCTTATTTCAGCCGATCGAGTCGTCCGCAGATCGAATCAATCTCACTCGGATGCGCGACACAGTTTTACCCTCTCCACGTGGCCAAGACGGCGGGACATTATCGAAGGAAACGACAACGACAAAAAAGTACCTTTTTCTTACGTCTTAGCTGTCGATCCGCGCACACCGATTTATGAACTTCGCGGTGGAATGGAAATTCAGGAATTGTATGGAGTGCGAAACGGGACGCGGTGCAGTGGGAATAATATTGACGGACCGACGGCAAATTTTTGTTTCCAACGGTGGCAAAAAATTTGCAAAAATTTCGCTGGGGCAGCGAGAGATCGAATCAATCTCACTCATGCGTAACGCAGTTTCGCATTTCCCATTATCGAAGTAAACGACAAGAAAAAATATGCTCTATTTTCCTTTTATTTGCTGACTACAATCTAAAAATAAATTGTACATTTAATGTACCGGAACTTGAAATTTGCTGATGTTACATTAAGTGAACATTAATGTACTTTTATTGTAAGATAAAAAAAACCAGATGTTAAAGTCACAAATTTTTCGCCTGACAGCAGCAAATTCGTTCGCCGACGCAGTGTAAAAAAAAATTGAACGCGGTACACTTTTTTCCGAAAAGAATTGTTGGCGCGTTAAATTTTTCCCGCAATAAACTTGCTTGCCGCATCAAATTTTTTACCGCGGGGTAAAAAAAAAAAAAAAAAAAAATCGCAGCGTCAAACATTTCGTTGCCGCCGTCGGAAAAAAATGTTCCGTCACTCCGCGGACACTTTGGTTCGGTGTGAACAAGCGGTCGAATCATATCGTCGGGGATCGCATCGGTAGCGGGGACGTCGTCGGGCGGGCGTTCGACATCAGTCAGTCAGTCGGCGAGCCAGTCAGTCAAGCCGCGGCGCGAGGAGACGAGATGCGCGGAGACGACGACGACGACTGCACGCAGCGAGACGATCGACGAGCGGACGTTATCGTCTCGAGGATCGACAGGCCGCTTTCAGCATTGTGGCCGGTCGAAAAGACGCCCGCGCAAATAACTCGGACTCGGTTTGTCGCCCCGCCGCCCCGTCGTCCATAAACCGAGAAATCGACGAGAAAAATACACGAATCCGTTCGCCACCGTCTCTCACTCTCCGCCGTGTCTCCGATGCACCCACGCACCCGCTGCGCTCATAATAGGCTCTCCTCCGGTTCTTAAAGCCCCCCCCTAATTCCTCGCTTCTCTCGCCTCTCGCGGCTTCGTCCTCCTCGACGTCGCCGTCCTCGCTCCTCCACTCTTTCACTTCTTCGCTTTGCCTTCCACTCCTTCCTTTTTTTTCATATTTATTTTATTTTACTTTATTTTATTTTTATTATTATTATTTTTTTTTTTTTCACTGTTCGGTCTCTGGGACCTGAAACGCGCACGCCATTGAGCTGGATCCCATAGATTATTAATAGAATGCGCGGCTGACCGCTCGAGTCTCTCTCGGTCCTGATGCCAGGTAGATGGACAGTGCTCCGCCCTTCAAACCTATGCGCGCTGCCCATCAGCCTCTCCCGATGCACCGAGCTGCTACGCTATATATATATATATGTGTATAGCGGTAGTATAATGTAGCCACCGTCGGCTCGATCCATCTCCTCTTTTCCCTTTCTCTATATAGATATATATATACATGTACACGACTGTGTATCGCTCTTTTATACCCGTCGTTTGATCCCGCAACGCCTAAGTCGCGGAAACATCGGGATCGGAAAGTAAGATCACGACGATCTCCCGCGCCGTGCATATTTCAATTTATCTTTGCAATATATACATATATATATATATATACTTTTTATTTTATTTATCTCGTTTGTTTCTACCCGGGAACTTCGAGTTATTATGAACCTTTGGAAATAATTAGGGGACGCTATGTTGCGAATAATAATGATAATAACAGGGATTGAAAATAATTGTGAGAAAAAAAAGGAGCATCGAATTAATTGGGAGAGAATCGTATACACGCGATATCGGTAAGATATCGCGCTCGCCGGAGTGCGGCCTCTCTAGGCCCGGAGCTTAGCGGATCTCTCCCTCTCCTCGCGGCTCGGTATCCGCGCGCGTCCCCGTAAAGTGGCGAATATATGCGGCAGCTCGTTACCGCTCCGCGCGAAACGAAGTAGCGACTGAGAATCCTTGAGAAACCCGGAGAAGAGAACGAAGCCCGGAGAGACGGAGATAAAGAAATATTTTTGTTTCTCTCCGTCTAATTTACTTCGTATTTTTTATTCTTCCTCTTTCGATGCGGCATACGCGCTGCGCGTGTGTGTGCGTGCGTGTACGTTTCGGTCCCCGACGACCGGTTACGCGGCGACGATGACGCTTCGGCTCCTTCCCACCGATCCACCTCGGGATCCTCGCGGTGCGGGATTCTCCATACTCGAAAGAATGTAATTTGCATCGCGTCGGATTATCATTCGCTTCGCGTTAAGTTCTCTCGGGAATTGCTTGTACCGGACGATACTCGGGGTGTTGGTTTCGCTCGAGCAGCCGGAGATTTCCGCGGGTAGCTTTAAAACGCTGAATAGAACGGACGCCAGTTTTTTTTTTGTTTCTTCGCGGCTTTTCCGTATCAAATCGGACCACCGTTGCTGTCGCGACAAAAAATTGTTGGAACAGCAAAAACTTTGTTGCCGTAACTAATTTATTTACTTGATGCACTTGGTATTTACTCGGTGAGAACTACAAAATATTTTGCTGTGGCAGGAAATAAGTTAATTGGTTGCGATAACGAAGCGCTCGATGTTCCGACAAAGTTGATTTTCCTCCGCGCGATCAACATTGTTCGCATATTCGTTAAACGAGGTAATAACAAATTTACATCGAACGCTACCTTGGATACATCAAAAGACCGCTGATGCTCACCCAACAAAAAATTACTTGTTCGCATATTTGATTTAAAAAAAAAGTAGAAAATAAATCTACATAGAACGTAAACTTGGATACGTTAAAAGCCAGCCGACGCTCTCCGAACAAAAAAGCTGAGCTGAGCAAGCAAAAACTTCCTCGCCGTAACAAATTTATATCGACTTGATATACGAACTCCGAACTATTTTGCTGTCGCCGCCAATAAGTTAGAAGGAATTAGTTACCGTCAAAAACTTTCCGACCTCCCAACAAATTTATTCTTCTTCGCCTATCGTAAAAAAAAAAAAAAACCAATAATAAAAACGTATATCGAGCGTTAACTCGGATGCGCTAAAAGTTCGTCAGGTGGCGTATAAGCTCGTTACGATGGCTTTAACGTCGGCCCTGTGCGATCGCCGGAACCTTTCCCGTCGGCATCGAGCTCGAATGAACGTCAGGTTCGCCCGCGGCCCACGATTCTATGCCCGAGAGGTTCTCGCTTTTCCCGCACAGCTCGCCGGAGCGGATTCTCTCCCTCGCCTCTTCTCATTTCCACTCTCCGGCGCGTCTGTCGTCTCTCATCCCGCCGCGCGCTTTTCTTCGCTTCCCGTACCCGGGCGTTCCTCGTTGCAACTGTCAGAGACGGCAATATCTTTTCCGGCAGCAGTCCTCCCGCGAGCCGCTTTCCTCCTTCCCCCTCGGAGCGCACCCGTTCGCCTTTTCTCGCTCGCCCGCGATTTCCTACATTCGTTCGTTCGCGTAGTCTTCTCGCGGCCCGTGCGCCTCTGGCGCGCCCACCATGCCAATTCAACCACTGGTCCAGAAAAGATAAATCGCTTGTTTTGAAACGGAAACCCGCTCGCTCTCGTTTCCAGTGTGTTATAGTATAGGTATATTATATATATCTGTATATATGTATTATATTGTACATATATATATATATATAAATGATGCCCGGCTGGAGGTGGCGCGGCGAAGGTGTGCAGGCATTTCTGCTACACTATATTCCGGACGGAAGGGAAGGAGGGAGAGTGTGAAACGTCGCTGGAACGTTGAAAAGAGCTTGGAAGCTCACCGGTGTACAGGGATAGCGGGGCTGTGGGATCTCAGGAAATTAAATTGGAAATCGAAACGTCGCGCCGTTCCCCGGCGGATCGAGAGGGAGTCCATGAAATAAATTCGTCCGGCGCGACAGCTCTCCAACCACTGTTTCTCGTCCCACTCGGAATGTGTCTCAAGTAGAGTTTTTAATTACGCGCCCGATTGTCCGGTGACGAAAAATGGCGATGTTGGTTTTCGAACCCAAAATCGGATCTTCGTTTAATTTAAAAAATGATAATTATTTAAAAAATTATAATTTAGGAAAATAAGAATTATTAAATAATAATCATTTTTAGACCTGGATTCTTTTAGAACGCATAACTACGGTGCAATCTCGTTGCGTACACCGCGCGGAACGAGCGTGAGAAATTGTTTAATTGCGTGACTTCTATTTCGTGCCTATGAAGGCCTCGGTTTGCAGGCTTCTTGTAGCGCTGAATTCGACGCCGGCTCGGGCTCGGGTGGTTGGCGAGGCCGAATATAACTTCTCAAAATAATAGCCATTTTACGGGCTCGCGTGCGATAATGAAATTCCGAAACTATCGGTAATCGAGACATTGATTGGTGGCGGTTTGCTCACGCGCGCGATCGCGCGCTCCCGATTTAAAGCGCGGACGAGGGACATGAGTTATGCGCGCCACGCACCTACACCAGATCGCCGGATCGGAAGCTCAGAGCTTCCGAGAATTCAATCGAATATCTCGGCCTCTTGTCAAAACCAAGACCCACGGTCCGGCTAAGAAAAAAAAAATGATTTTTTCAAACTACTTAACACTTTGCTTCGTCAAGACATGTGAAAAGTCACAATCTTTTGAAAAAATCTTATGAAATTATGGTAGAAAAATTGCCCTCGTTATCTTTTGTTAAATTATATCAAAATTCGTTTCGTTAATATTCAACGAAGATATTAAAAATAGCCTTATTCACCTGCAGTCGGAAACCCCCATTACTTCTCGGCAATGCAATAACTACAATACTGCAATCTAAAATCTACAATATTTTTTTCTACTCCCATTGAGAAATTTCCCATTGAAAATTCCAACGATTCCGTGATTCATCAAACGTTCCAGTATAAAAAAAAAAACTCAAACGAAATGTGAACGAAGCCTCGGGTTCGAAAGTTAACCGTGGCGCCATCTCTGGGCCACTGTGCGATGCGCCGTGGCTCCTCGGTCGGCAGTCCGTGTCCCTGGTGACTTATCATTTCCCGACGATACGGGAGAGCCGAGACGAGCTTTGACGGCCTCGACCTTATCATTCAGGGATTCAGGGATCATCGAGAACCTTCCCCCGCGTCGCGACCTAGACACCGTCTTTTCCGAGCGTCGCGAGAGCGAGAACGCAAAGTCTCATAGTCGGAGTTGCAAAAACCATCCATCGCGTAGTTTCGCTGTATCCACTCAGGATAACGCCTTAAATGTCCGTTACGCAGGATCGATCCTTCCACTAAATACAATAAAATTAACGAGCTACATTTTCGAGTCTCTCCTTCGCTCCGGACGTCGTTTTAACAGCCGAACGGAGGATAATAATAAGGCGACGGAATAAAAACGTTTTCGAGTGTGAATTCGATATCCATTAAACGTCATCGCTCACTCCGAGCCCGAAGAATCTTTATTTCTCGCTCGGCGAGATATTTCAGCGTGTCCGATTGAACGAGGGACGTCGCGCCGGTCTCGGCTCTGCCCGATAGGCCGGACGAACGGGAGAACCGAGTAAAATATTCATAATATTTTAACTAAAGCCGTCAATATGCAAATAGGAAATATGCTAATCGTGCGCTCTTGCGACGGCGGAGTCGCCGGCGCGGTTCTCTCCGCGGCTCTGCGTCAGCGCGGATTCCGATACCTCGGCTCTGGCGACGACTGCGAATCCGCGAGGAGTTCTCTATTCCCGTTCGTCTATCGGACGGATTTTTACCGGATTCTCCGATCCGCAGGAAACCCTCGTTACATCGAGTCTCGGCCTTCCGAGGATCCCGCGTATCGCCTCGTCATTGGCGCAAGAACTTCTCGCGAAGTCCGTCAGTCCGGCCCGAAAGCGATCGATTAAAATCAACGCGTCAATTAAATTATCCTCGCCAAATCGTATTAAAAAGGATGTCTCTCCGATCGCTTGACCTCCCACGGGAAACGGCGGAAAAGTTTCCAATCATAAAACATTTCGTCAAAAAATCCCAAGAAATTCCCCTTTCGAGTCTATTTTTTGCGTTTTTCAATCTCCTAAAACGGCACGATAATTTATTTTATATAAAAAATTTCCAGTGCTACATCGAGCTCTGATGAGGCCTCATCGGACCCCATTTAAGGAAATAAATAAATAAATAAATAAATAAATACAGAAACGGAAGGTAATGCTTTCGCAGACGAGCGAAAAGAGCCTCTAAGGAATGGCGATATAAATAACGCGAGTACGGCGAGGGCGCGGTTACGAAAACTTTTAATCCGGGACATCCGTATATCGTCCGGGTCGACGACGGGAATCGGGTTTTGGGTGTGGGATATCGCCCCGACCGAGGCGAAGAGGTGGCTACGGGTCCGCCGTACGGAAGAAGGATAGACGAGAGGCTAGGTAAAGCGAGCATAGCGTCTCTGTAGCAGCCTCCGGCCAAAAAAGTACGAACGGAATAAAGAAATCTACGGCCCTCTCGTAGCACCCGCAGGTGCCCGAGCAACCTGCAGCGGCGCCCGATTCGCGCGGGGAGTCGAAGGGGAAGGATTCCTCGCGATAGCTGCGGAAAACCGCGAACTCTGTGTGCGATCCACCGCCAGTTTTCCTCCCCCAACTCCACCCACCTCTCCCGCTCCCCTATCGCAGTTCCCTTAGCGGTCCGGCGGACCTATAGCGAAACCCACGACGTTACTCTCTTTAATCGGGCTTCCGCGGTCGCGAATAATTAGGCGAACGGCGATTAGGGTGATTGAATGACGCGCTGGCCGGCGGCAGGTGCAATTAGCTAAATTGTCACTTAGTCGGTTCCGACTCGCACCCCTCCTCACCGCCCCACGCTCGCCCTGCACTGCCGGTAAGCTTGGGAAATTCGTGACGCGAATTCGCGCCCAGACCCACACAACGCGCCACCGGTAATGGCGCGATATCGGCAGAGCAATAGATAAAATGGCAAAGTAATTGCGCGCTTATAACTCCAGGTTTTTTTGCTTCTCTCCTTTCCTCCTAGACGCATGGCGATGGAGGGTCTCGAATGGATCGTTCGAACCCATCGATGGTTCGTAGCTCGTTCGATGGAGGACGGTGGGGATTCCGCGTCCTTCCGTCCTGGCCTCCTCGGGGAAACAAGGAATACGGAACGAACTCGTGCGTCATTCTGGTTCAGCCAGCCTCCCGACTCCGGCCCGGAGCGCATACACTCCGGCCCGACGTCGGGGCGACGCACTCGCTCCCTTCCTTCCATCCACCTTGTAGAAGTTACCTCTTTCGTCGGCGCATCTTCCTCCTGGCGCTCGAGGGGCTTCGCGGCTCATCTGCATAAACATCTCCGCTCCCGGTAGCATCTACGGCTCTCCTCGCGGTTGCGCTTTCGCTTGCTACTCGCTTTGTAGGAGAGCATACCGGGCCATCCGCGCTGCTCTCCTCGGACGATGTGATTCTTTTCCCCGTCGCGATTATATGCAACGCGCTGGATCTACATAAAACCGGGGAGAACGGCCCGATGTTCTTTCCTGCGCCTCGTCGTCTCCGTCTCGCGGATTCGAACCGGGAGGAGGGGGAGGGGGGGGGGAGGTTCTGCAAAAGCAGTGACTCCTCCGTGCGCGCATTCTTCACCGGGACGCGCAAAAAGTCGTTAAGTGCGTCCCACGGAGAAACCGGGCGATCGTGCTCGTTTCGACAAAAAAAAAAATTAAATGAAAAATTCTTTCATGGCCGATCTGTTACGCAGGATCGATTGCGATTCGATTTCGTTTGACCGTCGAATCGCCACTTGACGTGTCTTTGTGGAGTAAACGGGGAAATTTTGAGTTTAGAGAGGTTTCGTTGAGTGACCAATGGAATTGTTTCTTGGATTTGACTTATCGAAGGCAATTGTTCGTTTGTATTTTTAGTTGTGTTTATTTGCAATGCGACAGGAAATATTCCTATGACGGGGCCAATCCGATGTGCAACTGTGAGACGCGGTACAAAAATGGTTTTTAAATTTAACAAAAATTTTCTTGTTCGTGAGAGTCCACAAATCCTTAAACGACGATTTACAATTTTTGGCAATTGTAAAATGAAAAAAAAAACATATAAAAAACTCATGAACCTTCGTGGATAAGAAACCTTTAGCAAACGCGCAAAACTATTTTACAAAACAATTTTTAAAAAAGACCATTAAAAATTGTATTTTTTTTGTTAAAAAAAATCTTTAAAAAATGGAGAAAAATTAAAGATTGATAATAAGCGTCCCGTATGCGTCGTACACACGGCAGTGCAGTTTGGTCCCTCGTGAGAGGTGCAAATATACCGAGCGAGCCGAGATAGCGTGCGGTCCCGAGTCACGGTAGCACGACGGGGGATTACGTTTGTTTTACAACCCGCGGTAAAACTGTCGCGGGGCTCTGCACGGCTTTCTTTCTTCCCCGACGCCACACACGGTTCGGCGTCGGGGTACATACTCGGAGTCTCGCTATGTGCCTCCTGCGGGTATCGCTGTTGCGGAGGTACGGAGCTCGCGGGGGAACGCACAGGGGCCGTCTGTGTTTTTAGGCGGTTCCGCACGGCTCCGTCATACGCGGTGGTTCGTAAACAATCGTGTGTGGTGTTAGCTACCAAATCCCACGCTCACGGCCAGAAGCTACCGAGTTTTACTCTCCCGAGCGATAATAAGATAATACGAGGCGTCGCGGCAGTTGTAAAAAAAAATATATAATCAAGCCGTTCGAGATAGGCGAGATACTCGCGCAAGCGGGACCGTGAAGAACCGGGGGAGTTTGAGTCGAGTCGACACTCTGAGTAGTCTCCGGTTCTCACAGGCGAACGAGGAATGCAAACTTCCGTTTATCGACTGAATCGGATAAACGGAGTGTTAGGATCAAATGGAAAAAATTTTTAAACTATAAAGTTAACATCATGTGAGAAAACTTTTAGTTGAAGATAACAGGAGGCGTCGCGGTAGTTGTAAAAATACAATCAAGCCGTTCAAGATAGGCGAGCTAGTCGCGGGCGCGGAACCGTGAAGAACCGCAGGAGTTTCTGTTGAGTCTTTGGTTCTCACAGGCGAGCGAGGAACGCAAACTTCCGCTTATCGACTGAATCGGTTGAACGGAGTGTTAGGATAAAATGGAAATAAAATAAAAATGAAGTTGAAGAAAAAAAAGCACTGAGAAAAAAATACATCAATGACTAAAAAAAAAATTCGCTTGCGGGTTGCCAAAGAAAAAAAATGGTTATTTCAATTCTCAGAATTGCATACGGGATTGAAACGATAACATGTTACCTTGGCAGTCTCACCGTCGTTGTTTCAATATCATATGGAATTCCAAGAATTCGAAGTAGAATTGAAATAACAATTTTTTTCTTTGGCAGCCCGCAAGCAATTTTTTTTTGCAGTGCGGTAATTCCGTCCTGGCGTCAAACGACGAAGCGTCTTTTCGTTAGGATGTCAAAAAGTCTGCAGAGACACGAAATGTCTCGCACCCGCAAAGCCGGCGTCTAATCGCGATTTCCCTCATCCATCGGTCTTTTCCTCTCAGGCCTGTCGTCTCGGTGCGTTCCTACCTCGTTATCGGATTGCCGGACCGGGTGTGCAGGAGAAGACTCGATGACGGCAGGTGCGGGTGTTCTTTCGCACCTGCACGGCGTCGTGTACGTTTATCCCTACGCGTCCATAAAGCATTAGGATTTAGAATAAACGCCCGCACCGCGTCCCCGCCCACCTACCGCAGGCTCTGCACGAGCGGGAACAGTTTAACGCGTCTCACACCCGGAGGGCGATGCATGCGCGCATTCCGCGAGTCGGCGTAACTCCTTCGCTCGCCGGTGTGTTTACCGTGCGTACACCGAAGCGCATTAGGTTTATCTACGTGAATTATGTGGAGGGTACGTAGATCGTTCGGAGTGGATAAATTCGCGTCGGGCTATTCGCCCGCTCCTCCTCATCTCCCGATGTTAACTCGCATATAACTGTAACGGAGGGCGCAAGGTTTACGAATACGGGGCGGTAAGTTGGTGCGTCCTTTCTCGGATAAACCCCATTGCAGGCAATGATGTAGTACGCGAGGCGGCTCGGGTAGGAGCGCCGCGCTGGGCCAGCACCGGCACAGCGCCGGCCGGTGCTCGGCCGACGTCCCGGCCGGCACCGGTCCTGTGTGTCATTCCGGACTGGATAATTCTGAATTATGCTTGTCCTCATCTTCGCCGTGGCCGCGAGAGAGAACCGAGGATTCTCGACACTCGACGCTCCCCCGATCGTCCTTTGACTCTCGCGACGCCGTACGATCCTCTCTCACACCTTTGTCGCGCTCCTCTCGTACGATCTTCTCAGACCGGACATTCTTCTCCGTTCGCGAGCTCTCTTCGGATTTTTTCTTTGGCTTCATGTATTTTTTTTTTTTTTTTTTTGTTCGTTTCTGTTTTTTACCGTTCCTTGTTATTTTTCTTTATTTTTGTTTCGGTCTGTGTTCTTTTATTTTAATCCCTCGCGGCTGGGACTCCGAGCCGACGTTCCCGTTCCTAAAATTCCAGGCTCCCGCGAACGCGAGAGCGGACGCGTCGATTCGGGGAATATCGCGTCCTGGAGGGCCACGGGAGACCGGGCAGGAATCAGAATGCGGGAAGGATCTACGCGCCGGTGAGAAATATCGTGTCCCTGGTGGGTTTTGATTTTACGGATGACGATCGTTCGCTATGATTGTTTGGGAGGCACGGAGAGAGGGAGACATTATTGTCGGCACAGGAAGAATTTTTTTTATTCAGCTAATTTAGCTACTCGACCTTTGAACGATTGCTGGGGAAGATAACTCTCGCTAAATTTCAATTTTTCGGGCATTCATAAAAAATTAATAATTATTGATTTTCGTACCGGTGCACTTTGCTTGCGTGGACATCGCTTTTGATATTTTGTGACCCTGTTGTTAAAATTTATTGTGAGTGCAAAGACTCGATGATTTCATGGACAGAAATAGTTTTAAACATTTGTAAGTATAGTGAACTATATTTTTTTTTTTTTTTTTTTTTGTAACAGCGAATTTATTTTAATTTCTGCCGCAACCAGAGAATTATCGTCGATGAAAATTTAGTAGAAGTGAAAAAAAAAAAGATGATTTCGTTTATTTTGTCCAATGTGAGCATCGGCCCGAGGGTACGAACGATCGGGATTGTCGGGACACTCGACTGCCAACAAAGCTCCGAAATCGCTCGGCTTCCCCGCACCCCCGGAGAGTCGCATTATTCCCTCGATCGGTTTCGACTGATTTTGGGATAATTGTACCAAAATCCCGCCGTCCCACACATGCATCGCCCCTCGACCCAACGGACCCCGCCTCTCCACATTTATTCCATCCCCGCATCAGCGGCAGTCGGGAAGATTCGTTCACAATTACATCGAAAGCAGAGGCCGAAATCCGAGGCTAAACGCCGAGCCAGAACGCGAGCGAAAGAGGGTGCACGAACGAAGCGGGAGGTGGAGAAGTTTAAAAAAAATCGACGAAGACTTCACCCCTCTGACTCGCGGACACCGATCGAGGTGCGCGGCTTCGCCGAGCGCCGAATCGTGGAGCGGGACAGAGTCGGAGATCGGTCTGGAAGCGTCGAGGGTTAAGGCGAAGCTGGATGCATGCGCGGGGAGAGAAATGGAAGATCCGGAGAAAAGAGAAAAGTTTGGAGATGGAGAGAGAGTCGAAGAGAAGTTAAAAAAAAAAAAAAAAAAACGCCATTCACCACCCGCTGAGCCGGACGAGACGCATGCGTGCGATCCCATAGCTCGGCGTCCCGTCCCCGCGCAGCGTCCTGCTGCCGAGTCCTCTCCACCCTGTCCGCGTTGCCTTTCGTCCGTTTCTCGGCGAGCTGCGGCGGGGCACACAGCTTCGTTCCGTTGCATCGGTGTCCGGTGCACGCCGAGCTAGCTGCCGACATGGCACTACTATGCAACCCTCCCCGCCCCCCTTCACCCCTTGTCCCTTCCGTGCCCCTTGTTCTCCGGAGGAGCGAACGAAATCTGTGAATTTCTGGGTCTCTCCCCCTCGCCCCCCGAGCCCCCCCGAACCCGATGGCTGCTCCTCGTCGTCGGAATTCCATGAAGGCTGCGTCGCCGACGCCGTCGCGACAGCCGTGACCCGGAGAGCCTCTCGAGCGGGCGACGGGTAGAAAGTAACCCTGTAACCTCTCGAGGAACCCCCGATAGCACCCAATACGGTCGACGATGCGCAACTTCTTCGGTCCTTTTATCACGCTTTCTATTTAGGTAAGCAAGCAACTTGATACAATGGTTCGGGGCTTTATTTGCGTTTGGGTTTCAACCTGTGACAAATTGTCGATGCTAGAGTCAACCTCGTACTTATTTCTCAACCGGGCGCTACTTTTTTGACGGATTTTCGGGACTGAAGACGGCGGAGGAAAGTTTCGAACAAACGTTCATTTCTCCGTGATAAAAAATTCAATGTTATTGTCAATGTAATAAAAACAGGCTTACGGTGTGTTTAATCGTGGCGATCGATTGAGAATTCCAAGTAGGTGAAAAAAAAAATAGGATAAAATCCTATTTCTAGCTAATCCATACATGACTGATTTGCGTGGTAATCCGGGTGCATTTGTTCTTCAAATTTCGCCGCTTCAAGGAGACATTTTTTTCGTTTCGTGCACGACACTTATTTTCCCTGAGAACTGACAAAATTCCCCGACTCGTTAATTGCCGTGAATTCTCGAGATGATCATTGACATTATCTAATCGAACGGTGACACATGACACGACCATTACCGACGATTCCCCTGCTGACCGTTTTGCCCCGATGCATTATTCGTGGAAACGATCCGGCCGGGCGCGTGAGAATGAACGAGGTGTAAAGATGGGACGTGGATATAATTTATGGGACTGTAATGGGTCCTGACAAATCGTGTATGGTAACATTGTAAGGAGCTACAAACACGGTAAAAACGGTACCTACAACCGACGCTCGCGCGGTTCCTCTTTTCTCTTATTCTACGGGCGCAATAAAACTTAACAGCTTCGAGAGAGTCGACGAGTCCGTACTCATGCCGATGCTGTTGGGCCTCCTGTGCGTGTGTATTGTGCCCAACGGGCCCGTGGCGAGCCTCTGTGTTCAGCACGAGGGCCCGAGGACCGCGAGCGTTTATCCGAAGAGTCGTAAAGTCGAGAGGCACGAACGTGCGACAACCCCTCCGAAAAACCTCCATCGCCGTCCGTGCCGCCTGTCGGGGGTGGTTTTGCCTTCTCGACCGTAGACACAAACTTTTTCACTTTTTTTCTAACAGGCTCCATCGTCATTTTCCCTTCTATAATTTTATATCACCGGACTGTCGAAGAACCAATCGAGCCGCAGTTAATTCGAACATACAGAAAGATAGGCCCAACATATAAAATTGAATGGAAGGAAGAGAGAAAGACAAAAGTGAAAAAAAAACATCAAATAAATGAGATATGATTTTTACATTGAGAACTTTGGTTCATTGTCTGTAACGCCTCGAGCTGTAGAGTCGAAAGGCAGGAACGTACGACAACCCCTCCCTCATCGTCCAGGCTCGCTGTCGAGGGTGGTTTTGCATTCTCGACCCCAGACACAAACTTTAGCACGTTTTCCGAACGAGCTCCTTAGTCATTTGCTGTTTTACAATTTTATATCGCGGGACTGTCGAGGAAACAAGCGTGTCGTTCGTTTTTGACTGTCCAAGTTCTGCATCAGCGAAAAAATTTGATTACCGTTTTTGTTACCTACCGCGATAATTGTGCTCTTACGATGCGCTTTCACAGCCCCCCTTAAGTCCCGACGCCCTCCGGTAGGGATGATAGAAAAGCAGGCCGAATGCCGTTTGAATTATTTATGGACTTCGGCTCGCAGTCGACGAAGTCCGGTTTTATTGGCTTGAAAAGCAGTCCCCGAGACGGTATAGGGCGATGCTAATTTGGGCGTTATATCCGTGCAACTGACGCAAGATGCCGAGAGATAGAAGACCGGAGGATGAGAAAGGGAAACGTGTAACGGGATGGAGTCAACTTTCCGTGTTCCTGTTTCAAGCCTAATTATCATTGGGATATTAAAATGACCTACAGGCATCGTCCGACGATCCAGTCGCTCCGCCGCAGCCCCGACATAGTCGCAGTTCCCTGCGGGTCAGTGCTGTAAACTCGTTTCCAACGGCCCTTTATGACCCGGACAAAACAGGGCTGTTTTGTTTCTCAGCTTTACCGGGAAGTCTCTACCTTCGTGGAGAGCTTAACGGGACTCCGATGGCAGTTTTTGGTGGAAATTTAATGAAATTACTTGGTCGTCGGGCGGAGGTATTAAAACAGGGAGGAAGGTAGAACTACGCAATTATGACCAGGACGACCCCCTACAGATCGTAAGGTCGTCGCATCGGTCATTCTACCCAACTTCGACCCAATACCATGTCGGGATCGAATAACGAAGAGATCGAACGCAGTCGGGTCAATACAAGTCACGCTCCAATTTTGACATTGGCTTAACTAATCCAATTACCACGAAATTTAGGTACCCACCGAAACGACCTCTTCGTTCGCATTGGTGAGTATTTCATACCCGCTTATCGTTGCTTTATGCACGAAAATATTCATTTTGTTAAAATACAAGACACTAAAAACGTGAAAAATAGAACATTGTAAAGCAATTTTGTAGTCTTCACACGAAAGCAACGGCTAGTTTTTTGAGTTTCCAAACTCAACGTCGGAGGAAAAAAAAATAGTTTCCGGCGCGACTGAAACATGGATCGATCCTCGTGTGTGACTTGGCTCGCGCGGCCCATCGGCACGAATGAAGCGACAATAACATCGATTTTTTTTTATTTTAAGATAAGACACGCTCGTGCAGAGCAGCGACAACAGAGGAGATTCGGGATTATTCATGACGAGAAGAGAGCGACCGGGCTGTGCGTTGTTCCCCCCGAAATTCTCGTCACAGCTCCCTCGCTCCTTCTCTCCAACAACCCCGTTTGTTTGCCCCGCAAACGTAAACCCGAAAGCGATTCGCGTCCTCATCTCGCCGAGCGGGAGCGCGCACACGCGGATCTCCGGTTGCTCCAACTTCGGTTCTCCTGCTGCCGCTTCGCTACGTCCCCTGCGATAACGCTCGTTCCTCGAGCGTGGACCATTAATCAAACCGATCGCGAACCAGCGTCGGGCGACCGAGTCAACCGGGAAGAGCGAAAGAGACGGGGTTCCGACAGAAGTGCTACGATAGGAACAGAAGTGAGCCGCGAGCGAGATAGCTCTACCAGGAATCGAGTCAAATCGAAGTGGCTGTAGTATAGATTCTGCCTCTATAACCGACTTGTGTAGAGGATTCGCCCTCTACAGTTGACTGCACAGAGGATTTGGAGTCGTGCGTACCAATCGTAGACAGTGAAAAACGACATGGACCTTTAACAAACTTTTTTGTCCACAAACGTCCGCAATTATTTTCTTGATAATTTTATAAAGCATATTTGTAGAAGGGAAAATCTTTCTACGACGTCAAAATTTTTTCTACGACGGCCAAAACGATTGAGATAGTTTCAATTTTTCGTTTTTACGAACGCACTAAGATAAGTAAACACTGGTCTCGACATCGCTGCCCAAAATTTAAATCCAACTTTAAAATCAGCCCGGCCATTATTGAGACACGGCCGGTTTTCGCCCACTCTCCCCCAATTCTTGTTACGAACGAGAGCAGTCTTTTCGTTTCGTGCGAAGGGTTCTCCGACGACAACGAGTCGTCCTGTGACTCCGGATAAAAAAAGCCAGGCTGTACGGAAAGAGGAGAGAGTAAAAATAAATAAAAAAAAAGAGAGAGACTCCCATAGCCTCTCGTCTCGTATTTCTCACGCGCGCTCTTCGCGTCTGTCCCAAAACGTTCCTGCCCGACTCGAATGATCGATCGTTCGTCGTGGTCCTTCTCTTCCGAATGTCTCTGGGGTTGCAAACCTGCCCCGGAGGAGATGAACCCCGATCGGGCGAGCACGCTCGTTCCTCGCTCGAGATCTACTTGCGAAGCTCCGAGGGGTTGCTGCTTGTTTAATTTTTTTCCCCTTTTTTTTCATCACCATCCCTTCCCCCTAACGTTCGCTCCTTCGACTTTGAAACCCCCCTCTTCCGAATTCGGTCCATATTTCACGGCCTTCACGGGTGCGATATTTTCAAACACTGAATCTTAACCTCGGGTCTCATGAGTAATGTTATTAGGCTCGTAAAGCAGCTATAGCGACGTCATACAGGCTCTCCGTCGTTATTTTATTATTAGGAACTCGTTACACGGTAACGAAAAGATTTATGAAATCAACGAGCAATTTTTTTTCGTCCCAAAACGTCCGGAATTATTTTCCCGTTAGTTTTAGATTTTACTTTTAATTGTTGCCTTAAGATTAAAAGTTAAATGCAAGGTTTTTTTAAACTACCATTTTTTAATTTTATTAAAATTCAAAATAACAAAATTAATGAGTTTGGCATGTCAGCGAGGCCGTCGGTCATGGGGCTCAATGGGAGGGTCAATGGGAGGGTCACGGTTGCCAGGAATAAACGAAAAAAAAAAAAAAATGAAACGGATTCCCATTATATGCTTAGCCAGCTCGTCTATTCGATTCCCCGTCGGAGCGCTGGGAACCCGTAATTACCGATTACACGGCAAAAAAGAAGAGAGAAAAAAAACCTCACAATTTCAACGTTTCAACGAAGCGGGAATTTTTCTTTCGATACACCTGTTAAAACTTCTCACTTTCTCTATGCCGTGTGTTGTACCCTCTCCCGGCTCGCTCCGACGTCTGAATGTCTCGATAAACCTTCCGCGCAGTTGTTTCGACGATCGGCCGTTTGAAATTCGACGACTCACCGAAAGAAATGAAACCATCCGACAACCACACATCAACGATCGTTTCGTAAACTCTCGCCAACGTCAGCATCAACTTATTATCATTGATACAACGAAAAATATGAATACATTTTTTCCCAAAATTAAATTGAGTAGTGGTAGCTAATTTAATTACACTCGGTGCGAAAATGGCAGTTTTAGGCAAGCTTCGCCCCCGATTTGCACACGTGTTTAAATGTATAGTTATAAAATATAAAGTATGTTTAACTATACTGTATTATGCGTTAACTTTGCGTATTATGTTTTGAGCGATTTCATATATAGCCGTTTGATTTTTTCTATTTGCACGATGACGAATCTTTTTGTAAGTTCATCAGTTCCCATTCTTACGGGTGTAAGCCTGTAGCTTTGCATAGAAGAGTATTTCGGGGATTGTGAAGCAGATTTCTAGATACGCGCAAGGCGCCGGATGGCGCAAGTTGCTGGAGTTTTGATGTTTTAGTTGTCGATTCATCGGAATTTATCAATATAGGATGACCAAATTCCAATGCTGGTCTACACATAGATTTGCTCTTAAATTGAATTTAACAAGAATATTCCTTCCTCAACTACATCCATAACCGAATAAACTTTTTTGTTGTTTAAAACTTTCTATCCCGCATTATGCGTCTCGGCAACAAAGATTGCGTACTCCGCCACGACACTGACGAATTGCTTCCACTTTTCGCATCGCTACCTGTTTCTCCGTTTTCGCTGTGCACAAAGATATCTTAACTAATTCCCGTTCGCCTTGTTCGTTTACCCCCCGGGTATCTAACGAGGGAGAATATGTATTTTTCGAACGGACTATCGTACTCGGTTTCCGCGGCTCGGTGTTCCGAGCCGCTGCGACTGCGCTGAGCCTCGCGTGCGCGCGCAGCCTCGCCGTACGGCAACGAAAGACGCATTTAAAGCGGTTAACGGTATAACCAAATATAATAGAGCGCTAATCCAATTTATAATCCGAATTGCCACCGTTTCTAATCCCATTATAAAGTCGCGTTTTCAAGGGGTTCGGAGAGACTGCACGCGGCGAGCGAGAGCGTTTACCTTAACGAAAGGTTGGTGCGGGCGAGCATTATACCTCTCGGCCAGAAGGAAACTCTGCGTGGCCGCGGAGAGAACGGCCGGCAGTTTTCCCCGGAGCGTACATAAGCCCCCTCGTATAACCCGATCCGTGTTTATTGACCTCCCCCGCGCACGAAAGGGCTTTTCTGTAACGAACGCGCTACAGCGGCCCTTCGGACTTTCATCGACCCCCACCCCGTTTGAATCTTTCTCGCGAAATCGCCCGGACCCTTGTTTACGCGTACGTAATTTAAATTTGGCCACGTAAGTCCCCCCGCCGGCGACCGGACTCCCGAGACCCGCCACGGACTTAACACCCTTTATCGTAACGTACACGTGTCCCTGTTACTTTGCGGCTTCGGGAAACTCCTGGACAAGGCTCGAACGAACCGCACCTCGCCACGCGAACCTACTCGGTACAGAAAGGTTTCTACATTTTTTAAACATTTCTTGATGTCGAATTAAAACCTTCACCATTGTTTTCAAGTGGCATGTTTACCAACCGATTACATTTGCCAAAAAATTCTAAAAATTTTTTTTGTAAAAATACCATTTTTGTCGGAAAATTGTAAGGGTTACACCTTCTCATTTTTCCATTCTCAAAATGACCAAATTTTTTTTTTCGCGATATCGTTTTTTTATCACCTCCATTGGCTTCAAGTGACCCATTTCCGACTCAAAACACTGGCGACTTGTATTTTTTTCGGAATTTTAAAAATTCACCATTTCCAGCATAGGGAATCCTATGTTAAATTTTGCGAAACGGCACTTTTTTTCAAAAAATTTCGAGATATCGAATTAAAACCTTCGCCATTCTTTTCAAGTGGCATATTTACCAACCGATTTCAGTAACGAAAAAATTCTAAAAAAATTTTTTGAAAAAATACCATTTTTGTCGAAAAATCGTATTTTGATTACAAAATAGCTACTTTACAGTAATATAATATTTTATTTTATTTCATAGAATATTTTGTATAAAATGGGGTTGCGGAAATCTCGCTGCCCATTTCTGTCGGTGAATAAATTTGGGTTATCCGTGTTCTCCTAGACAGATCCGGAGACTCGCGCGCCCTCGCAGTCTCTCGGTTGCCGAGAAAAGAAATTATAAGTGTATGCGCGCCGGAAAAGATCCGACCGAGAGTTCACCGATGTGGCACGGCCCAAAACGTTTTGCGACACAATGCCCTGTCGGCGAGAGAGGAGCGGGAGATAAAGACGGACCGACCATGAGAACGAGAGCCAGCGTGGAAGATAGAAAAAAAAGAGGAGAGAAATAAAAGCGAGACCGAGCACGGCGAGAAAAGGCAGAAGGGAAAGCGACTCGAAGGATCACCCGCGGGGTTGAATAATGCCTGGCAAAATGTGGTGGACCACCCCTTGCCACTCTTTTTAAACCATCCCTCGTTCCCTCGCCCCTCGCCGGTCGATGGAACGCAGCGAAGAAAGAAGGAAGCGAAAAAAAAGGAGGCGACAAAGCATAAACGGAAAGAGGGACGGGTAGGGAGATCGAGAGTAAGCGGCAAAGCGGTCAGGATTTCGTTAGACGAGGTGCCCAAAGCTAACCCGCAGCCGTCAAATATGGGCGGGCAAGACGAACATTTCACCTGCTGTCTGGGCCTACCTTTTATACCCCGATCCCTTAAATTTAACTAATTCTCCGGTACTCTCTCATCCCCTCGCCAGGTATCATCGCGACTCTTGCCGGAATTTCATTTCGTAGGCGTTGCAGTATTTACCGATGGGTTTACGCCCTGCACATGCACGGAAAGGAAGGATTAACACGATCATTATTAAAATTAATGCAAAAAGTGGAATTTTCAATTTCGCGGAAAAATGAAATTATTGAAATGTACAAAACGTGACAGATTATAAGATTTCCGTCGATACGTCCTTAGTATTCATCTCCTTAGTGATTAATGTATGAAATATGTGAATTCAAATGTAAAATTGAAATAGAGTAGAATTATTAATATTGTTTTTCGTTTGCGTTTCCATTAAGGAAAGAAAATCTTGGAAAAGTTTTAATTGCGAGGTTTTCCTTTCGTGTATCCACGTACAAAAAAACAAAGCAAAAAAGTTAAATCTGGTCCACTCGAACATCGAAAAAGTGGAGTTTCCCGAGTCGACAGAAGCGTCGCAAATCGGGGATGGCTCTCTTTTCTCGAGTGCCAAGCTCGCTCGCAACCCTCGAGAAAGAAAGAGCGAAGGAATCCCGCTGCGGCCAGAGTCCGTGTGCCGTTCCTCGACTCGCACGATCGGCCGAACACGACCTGCCGGAAAGTGATATTACAGGTTCTTGGTACTCTCCGACACGGCTGCGTGGACGTAACAGTGTATATCTTGCGCGTGAGCTTCAGCGCTACCACTTCGGCCGAGGCGCATCCTTCGGCGACTTAGGTGATTAATGATTCTCGGCTGGAGGATTCTCTTTGAAAAGCCGTGTCATCTGCCATTCGCCGTGACGTAAACAACTCTATTTCTGTATTGTGGCGTATGGCTAAAACAGGAGGGGGCATCGCGGCGAGCGGGGCGGGCGAGATATAGCGTAATATATTATCAGCCGGTAGATATATCATGAAACGAACGTAAGTAATATCGCCGAACGGTTTTCATCGCTTAAGTACGACAGGTGATTATAAATTACGAATTGTAATGCATCTTGCGCGATGTCCCGCGCAGAAGAAATTGTATGCGAAACATTTGTTTGAAATACAGTTGAAGTAAGTAATTTTTCGCACGGAAAAATATATATGAGTATATATAAGTATTATATTTGCTCAGATACGTCCTTCACATATATCTGATAATTCCTAATATACGGAAAAATATAAAAATTAAATATTTTCGCCTGTGTTTTATTCCCATGAAAGATACTTCGGAGCTATGAAAAATATTATTTTTATTGATATTATATTTCCTGCTCCGCCGCACTGCTTCGGTTCGACCGCCGACGACGATTCCGCACCGTTGAAGTACGATTCGAATCCTGTACACGTACAGTCGTGCCATTATGCCGAGTCAATGATTTTCTTGCGCCAGTACGGTTTCTTGTGACAGCTCATTTTTTTTTTTTTTCATTTACCGCACAAGAAATTGCTGCGGACGTTCGGCGTCACAACATATCGCGTAACGCGACGTGTAAGGTAAACTCACGAGACACGCAATTAGCCAGCCAGACAGAAATAAGGGTCGAACTGTGGAAACTACAGCGCAAACCTAGCCCCTATAAGTCGGACGGTGACGATTGAGAAGACTGACGGAATTAAATTGATAACCGCCACTTAGCGCTGATACGATTGCTTCTGGGAGAAAAGAAAAAAAGCGGTCGGCATGTCTTCGCGACATGCGAACAGTTTACGGTAGCTAGGACGTCAAAGGCCCCCGTGAACGATCGTCCGCCCGCGTTAGAAACGAGTGAAATATGCTAAGTGCAAGAACCATTAAACCTTACAACTCATTAGTCGCACATTTTACATACCGATCGACCGCTACCGAACTACTCTATAATTACATCCGTTAAGTCTCCTTGAGCGGCGATGAAATGTTGCAAGTCCATGACGACAATATAATTGTAATGGCGTTAGAATTTATGTGAACGATTAACGAGCGGACGACCCAGAGTTCGACAGGTGCTCGTTACAGACGATCGGACTTACAGACACGGGATATCGTGCGTGCGATCGCGAGGAACTTGTCGCGCGTACGTGCAATCGTTGATGCATCGAGACAATGAACTCGAACTCGAACGAGCGGTTAGTATTTTTAGTTATTTTTTTTTCCCGATTATATTCGTGCGACTCTTCGTGCAAGTGTGACAAATGTTTGCGTCCCAGCAGGATCTTCGAACGGATCTTTTTTTCTCTGTTTGTTTATTTCTTCCTGGATCTCTTTTCTTTTTTATCTCACGCTCTCTCTGCGACTTTCTCTGTTTCTCTTTTTATTATATTTGGCACACAGCCGCTCATGAAAATTCATCGGGCGCGAGAGCTTGAAGCCGTTATCGTAATTGCATTCGCAGCTGTATCGCGGGTGTGAGCATATGGGTCTTTGTATTTAAAAATATATATATTACGAGCGTTCGATGCCGATTGGAACGAAATTGAAACATCTCCGAGTCATCCATGATCAACAGTGAAAAGTTACTTCAAAGTTATATAGCTTTCAAGGTATACTTCAAAGCTATGTGAAGTATAATCAACTTATGTACTTTTGCACTGAGAGAAGGATCTAGTAAAAATTACTATACCGCTGAGACTTTCTGCCATAGGTGGCGCCCTGGTACCCTACTATGTGCCATGGTTATTTTCATTAGTCGATCGGTCGTTTTTCCTAGATCTCTCAGCGTGAGGAATAGAAAAAAAAATTCTACCGTCGTTTGTAGACTTTGGTTTGTTTCATGCAAGAATTGCAATCGGTGACTTTTTGTCGATAATTTTGTGCATCTCGGCATATAAAAACGATGTGTTAAGGTTTTTCGTCGGGTGGCCGAAATTCGCTCAAAAAACCATCGCACTCAGGCCAATAAAAAATTCATCAGGCGCGAGAGCTTAAGGCCGTTATCGTAATTACATTCGCAGCTGTATCTCGGGGAGCATGTGGGTCCTTGTATTTTTTATTTATTTTTATCGACGATCGCTTCGCGAATGATCGACTCGACCCCAGGGTATTCGATGCCGATTGGAACGAAATCGAAACATTTCCGAGTCATGTGTAATCAACGGTGAAAAGTCATCCCTCGAAGCGAAATGAAGTGCTATTAATTTATGTGGAAGAAAAAAAAATGTCCACCGTAATTTATAAATTTCTGACCGTTTTTCATGTAAGAATTATGTTAATTTTTTTTGTCAATCAATGGCATCTCTCTATATATAATTAAGGTACTGAGCTTCTCCCCGGGGTGACCGAAACGCGCTCATAAAAAAGCATCGCACTCGGGACCGATAAAAATCCAACCGCCGAGTACAAACTGCGCTGCTCCGTCTCGGCTCTTGAACTTTGTGCACCGCGCCTTTCTCGAACCGCCGTGCCGGGTAGCGAGAAACTCAAGTATCCTCTTGCCACATACGGCAAGCCTATCCGTTGCGCGGATTATTATGATTAATTTTTTTTTCCTTCTCTTTTTTCGATCATGAATAACTGATTGCGCGCGAAGGAGTCGAGCGGCTCTCCTTCACACGGCGCGGAGAGGGAGAGAGATTTCAACTCCCGTGGAGAGTTCTCTTACCGACGAGTATCCGCGAGAAGAATATTTTGCAAACGATATATAAACATCGTTTTATCAGGCGACGGGAGAGAAGGCTGAGACTTCGCGGGCGTATCGGCTACCATTAAACAAGGCACACGAGGACTCGGCGTACTCGTCGCCGAGTCTATAACATGGAGAAGCTTTACCCAAAAAAAAAAAAAAAACGGTTATTACTTTGGCGCCTGCGCTCGGCCGTGCGCAGATCCGACGCGCGTTTCTCGGGAGTGAGATGACGCGCGGCCTTCGGCATTCCCCCGAGACGTCGGCGTTGCGCCCGGCGTTTAATCGGATTTGCTTACTTGCATGATTCTCACATATCGGCTGGACAGAGAGTATCCATAACACAGACATACCCGCGACGACTCGCCGAGGAAGTGTGGAAGCTCAGTCAGCTCGGAAATGCCCGTGTCAAATTGTCGATCTACTGCGCCGTCGCGCCTGCGCACCTGCCGGGAACCCGCGGCGCGCATGCGCGTGCGATCAATTTCAAACGCGTCCCAACGGACAGTTAGAAGTTTATTCGATTCCCGATACGGTCAACGACGGTGCAACATTTAGTCGCGCGGAAACACCTGGTCATAATTTTTGACGGTGAAAGATGGTGAAGAATACAAAATTACAATATATAATATATCATGATATAGAAACTGGACTGGACAAAGCACACAATACGAACCGCCATTTCCAATTTAAAAAAAGTTCAGCGAACCACGTTTAATCGGATTTGCTTACTTGCATGATTCTCACATGTCGGCTGGACAGAGAGTATCCATGACACAGACACACCCGCGACAACTCGCCGAGGAAGTGTGGAAGCTCAGTCAGCTAGGAAATGCCCGTGTCAAATTGTCGATCTACTGCGCCGCCGCGCCTGCGCACCTGCCGGGCGCCCGCGACGCGCATGCGCGTGCGATCAATTTCAAACGCGTCCCAACGGACAGTTAGAAGTTTATTCGATTCCCGATACGGCCAGCGACGATGCAACATTTAGTCGCGCGGAAGCACCTGGTCTCGTCCCTGGCCCCGACTCGCGCGTTATCGCTTGACAAAATGCCCGTACGATTAATTGGAAACACAAAAAGAAGACATAAAAAATAAATAAAAAAATGGAAGGATTATCCGGCTACGTGTTTCCCGCGAACATTAACGATAAGGGACGAAGGAGAGTTTCAATAACTCTTCGAATATCCTGGCGCGCATAAAGAGAGTGGTCATGCTGGCCTGTACGGTGCACGGCGCTGTACTCGAGGCTCGCTCGAGCGCAGTTCTCAGCTGCCTCCTGCCTCGCGAGAGCCTCTCGCTCCGCACGCGTTCAATGTGTCACGGATGACGTTTTAATGGACGCGACAAATATCGTGAATTTTCAAGTTCCCTTTTTTTTTCTTCTCTTCCTCAATAATAAAAAAATATAAATAAAAATACATCGATAAGGGAGCGAAATGGTCGAGAGAGGGAATGCGAGAGAGGGCCCATATGTCGGGCAAACATCGACGCGTGCACTAACCGACGCATATGATGGCACTTCTTCGCGTGTTATGTTTGCCCTCGGAGGTGTTACGAGCCGGGATTTCATGTACGAGATACATCATCGTCGCTTACACGACAGGGGCTTCGGCACACACGCGGGACGGGCGCAATAAACATTTGCGTATGAAGAGCAAACTTTCCTCGCGTGCGGGCAGCTCTAACGAGGCGACCGGCTGACCACCGTTGTTGTCCACTCGTCGATATCCTCTCGTCCGTATAATCTTCCGTAGATATTTAATTTTTTTTTATGTATTTTTTTTATTTCTTTCCGTCACGCCCCGAGCCATCCGAGAGGCGGATTTAACCGCGCCGGTTTCTATCGCAGCGGCGCGCGTTATGTCCTAGAATGCACGGAGCACGGTCGGTAAAATTCTTAACGAAGCGCCGAGTGTCGAGCGCATCGGAAAGCCTCAGACGAACGGGTTCGCGTTCGGCGCGGACTGATCATTATTTCATATTCAAATCACCCGGTTTCCAATCAGCGAAATTAGAATGCGATCGTTTTGTTCGTGACGCGCCAGTCGGCCAGGCTGACTGGCCGGTCAGCGAGTTCTCTCTCGCCGCACAGCTGCTGCTTCGCTGCTGCTGTTGCTGCTGGCCGCGAACCGAGAGCGCGCACCCAGGGAATGAATTATGACGTTGCGGCGAGCCTCGGCTACCAGCATACAGCCATCGAGAAATACACAGCTCGTCGAATTTACGGTTTTTTTTTCTTCTTTTTCGCATTTTTTTTTTTTTTGCATTTTTTTTTTCGCGTCAACACCGACTCGACCCACCACCGGCCGAAGAGATTTGAATTCGACGGGACCGAGGGGAGACGCGCGCATATCTCTCCCGGTTTTTGTCGATTTCGAAACTGGCTATTTTATTCAGCTGGACGCGAAAAAAAAGAGGATCTCGTATAATAATACAAACGAGATACGCGCGAGAAAGATTCTATAGTCCCGTTTTTTTTTTTTTTTTTTTTGGACTTCTTCGTTCCCATCGGTGCTGTGTCCTAAGCGATAATACCCTGGCGAACCGTGCGCTTTCTTAGAGTCTCGTGGGCGGATCGCATGCCTCGTAAATATATATATGTATAGACTCGTGGGGTGTAAACACGAGTTTCCAAAGTTTTGTCGGAATCCCATAACCGGAGTTCACCGACGAAGACTCTCTTCGCGGAAAGGTTCCGAGAATGTTTTTTAGTCTATCGGCACCTATTACACTCAGCTACGAATGAGGATATTTTTTTTATTTTTTTTTGACAATCAGCCTAATGTCCGCGGAGATTTATCGAAACGGCGGGGTGAGATGTGAGGATAGTTCTGAATTGTTTCCGACTGGTGCGACATTTGCGAGTTCGACTAAAATTCTCCACGTCCCAAAGTTGTCATATGATAAAAAAAAGAAAACTTCGATGATAAATCAGCAAACGTGCATAAAAAAAATGGTTACTTCGAATTCGTTTATAATTCGTGCAAAAAAGGCCAAAACTATGATTTTTAAATTGTGATGGTGAGGTCAAATAATATTAGATGGATTTGTAAAAAAAAAAAATTTCGATGACTTCAAAAAATAATAAAAAATAAAAACGAAAGGCAATAACGTAAAACGGTCAAAATTATGATGTTTAAGTGATATTGATGATGATGTTAAATGACGGCATTACATGGATTTATTTTTATTAAAAGTAGAGTTTAAAATAATAATGTATATATATTTGTTGGCAACGCCCAAGCGAATCGTTCCCGAGTCATCGACATTTATTTATTTCGTCGTGTTTGTTTCGACAGAAAAAATGAATTTGATGGATTCGGAGACTCGAATAGTCCAGCGATATCCAGTTACCATAAGACTCTATACGCAAGAGGTGTGACGTTGAGGTATTATTATTTTTTAACATTTCGTCGATTATTAATTCGCTCGTCCAAAGGTCAAACAGCGAGGAAAGCCTGGGAATGTCTCTCCGGAGAATAGGATTATTCATGTACGTATTATATTAAAAATATTCTGGAAGGCCCCGTCGCCGTTTATTAATATCACAACGAGACATTCGTCGGAGAGTCACCTGCGTCTGTTGCGTGGGCAGAAACCACGAAAAAGAAGCCAGCCAGCAGTCGTCCAGCGCGACAGGGGAGGCAGAAGAGACGCACACACAGAACGCACGACGCGTAGAAATAAAAAAAAAATATTATTCAGAATTCGAGATTGTATCAGTGACAGTGAAACTTGGAATGAACTTCGAACATCTGTGTTCACGTTTTTCGACCGAGGAACAACTGTATCCCCGTTATATTATATTATATCGATGATCCGATCGTAAGATTATGAAAAAACCAGCAGGCTACGCTAACGCTGTAAGAGATTGGTTCGTAAAATCGATAGGCTAATCCATGAGCGACCGCTCGCTTCCTAGACCTCGTAGTAAAATTTGTCCAATTAACTTCACCGTAAAGACTCTCGTAAAATTATATCTACACCCGTTTGGGAGAAAAACATGGAATTTGGTGTGACAAAAGATAAAATTGATTCAGCGAGGCTGCAGTGTTCCAACTGTTCCTCGAGATACTTTGTTATTGAATTTAACGGGACAGAAGTGTAAGGAAAAGATAGTGAAAACTAGAAGTCGAAAATATGAAATATAGTCACATATATCTCGATTTTTAATCGTGATATCAAAACTGGACTGGACTAAGCACAGATTTTGTGCCTTCATGTATAATTTAAAAAAAGTTTAGCGAACCACCAAAGTTCAATGCCATGGCCAAATTATTCTTTGGGGGTTACAGCAAATAATTTAATGTATTTTATATTATTAAATTTATTCAGAAAGCTTCAGCCATTAAGCCGATAGCGACACAACTGTGAATACACCGTAAGATGAACAGAACCTCCGACTCGAGAAAGTAAAAAAAAAAATGGCAAATTGTGCCGCACTCCCCCGTGCATCGAGCAAATTGCGAATGTTCATGGGTGGTCCAATAGGCATGATTGAGTGTGCTTCGCCGCCAATTCGAAAAAAAGGTATACAAAGAAAACTTCGCGTCTTCTCGCGTGCGTGTCCAAAGTAGCGCGCACAATTTTATAAATTACGACGGATGTGAGTGCATCGGGGACACGCGGAAAGGCGCGATCGCATGCAAACCGGGCGGGTGTTATTTCCGTAATCGTAAAACGTAAGTTCTCGGCTCTCGAGGTAGAGCCGTAAAGCTTTCGAAAATCGCGCATAGGAATGCTTACCTATCACAGCGTGTACACCTCGTGGGCGCCCAATGCAGTTTGCCGCGGAAGATTCAACGCAGCGAGGAGTCCGAGCGGTGGCAGTTATACACCGTAAATCAGAATAGGACGTCCACGTATGTGGCATAACGATTCATATTGTAGTACGGAATATTCCGCGCGCAATAATCTTACATCTTAAGTGGAAGTTGTTTCTTCGCTTGCCATCAATTACATTGTACTGGCACTGCGAGGCAAAGTCCTAAAAACCTGAATTGCAGAAGTTTTACCTCGATTACCGGACCACTGCGAAATTGTTAATTTTTTTCTCATTTAAGCCTAACAGGGAGCGGAAATCTCAGGCTCAATTGCATCTTAAGTGGTAGTGTTTTTCTCGCTTGTCGTGAATTACATTGTAGTTGGGACTGCCCGAAGCAAAGTCCTAAAAACCTAAATCGCAAAAGTCTTGACTCGATTAGCGGACCATTGCAAGGTAGTTTATTTTGTCTTATTTAAGCCCAATAGGGAGGAAAAATGTCGAATTCATTTTTTGAGTTTCTGGCTCCACCGTGGTTTCTCCTGATCAGCTTCGGTCCGAAAGCCAATCGGCATACAAAAAAACCCGAAAATGAGACTCCTCGATATGTCGATACTTTCTTCCTAACACGAATTATTTTTAAATATACTACACTTTCCACCCGAGTCAAGGAGCTACATACGTGTATAATTATCGAAGCTGTATTAACACGTAATTGAAAAACCTATTTATACCCAACCCGTCCGTTTATCGCTCATCCCGATCATCAATTAACTTCTACAGTTCGCTTGCCTTCCCGGCACATAGGATGAAACGGAGAACGTTGCCCGGTCCATATATCATCGATTTAAGTGCTAATAGGCGTGAGCCATATTCCCCAAGTTTACCCCTCCCTTTATCTTCGATTCCTTCTTCTTCCGCCTAGCAGGTGCAACGGCCCAACCTGACGGCCCTCTTTCTACCGCGGTATCGGCAAGAAAAACTTGTGCCCATAGGATCGAGTGGGAGGAAAAGGGCCATGCATCCGCTCATAGGTGCCTATGGGATCGTATGCGGATTGGCGCGATTTGTTCGCAGATGGGATGTTTTTGTGCACGGAGAAAAAAAAATTGTCTTGACAGCAAGAATTCTGTTACCATAACTCATGTACCTGCATAACATAGGTACAACAAAATAATTTGGTGTGGAAGCAAATTATTGTAGCTGCCAAATATTTTTGCTGCCACAACAATAAATTGTTAACGATCTACATTTTGTTAGAGAAACAGAACTATTTTTCTCCGTGTGTCTGGGCACGGTGTTCTTAGGGGGCTGAGGCCCCAGAACACGAGATAAATAAATCTATCTATACACAGTCTTCCCAAACATAAGTACTTTTCCTATGTGTATATATACGTATACTCTTCCTATATATATTTGTAGTGTTCCGATATACATACATACAGATGTATATAGAAATATCCACACATGCAGCCACGTACATTTGGTTAGCATATATATCTACATAAGAGGTGAGCTCCGGTGCTCCGCCCCGGGAACACGGGCAACATGGCCGCTGAGGGACGGATTGGCGGAGGCCCGAGCCGCGACGCCCGACGTCGTCGTGACGCCCGCGCTTCACTCACCAACAACCAGAAGAAGCAATAGCAGGGGTCCCGCGATTCAAACGACGAGAGTCTCGCTCGAGAGTCCGCGGCGGTTTGCACCATTCTCTCACTCCCTCGCTCACTCTCCTCCTTTTTTCTCTCCCCCTCCCCCCCCCCCCCACCCCCCCCCCGTATGGCACTCCTTCCGCGGCAGTGCACAGGCTCGAGGCGCGATTCGAGTCGTCGAGAGACTCGAGTGGACGAGCCCGTCGAGGAACTCGCGCGCCGCGGCTCTCTCTCGGTCGCCGCCCACCCTCGCTCGCACACCTTCGCCGCCTCACGATTTCACCGCCGAACGTCCATCGGCCGCACGGAGTCGTCTCTCGCTCGTACAAACCCCGCCAGCATTTAGGAATACATGCATATACATATAGTGCGTATACACACTGCACAAAAAAATTGTAAATTTAATGCAGCGAACTGGCAGTTTTTACGCAAAAACTGGTACATTAAATTCCATGCACAATTGTAATGAAAAGTTAATATACTTTTTCATTGAAATTGAAGTATGTTGTTAAGAACGAAGTATTCAGAAGGTTTATAATACACCTGACATTAATTTTTCATCACAATTGTATATGAAATTTAGTATGGCAGTTTTTGCATTAAAACTTCCAGACCGGTGCATTAAATTTCGTACGATTTTTTTACAGTGTTTGCTACTTGTATATATGAAGACTAGATGGATTCCTGAATGTTGACGTGGCCTGGACGATATATGTAAATATGTGTATATATATATATTGTAACGAATATCGGCAAATACATATATGTATTTGCGGATATTACTAAGTAGTATATATGCATTCGTGGACATTTGAAGTGGAAGACTGCAGATAACATACAAAAAGTAACCTGTTCCACTTCTAATGCGCACTACTATGTATGCATATACATTTGTGTATAATTGTCCCATTAAAGCAGAAGCGGATACAAAACCGGCGGGAAGATTCTACGAACTCGCGGGCGATAACGAGCAGCATAAACGGATAACTCAGCAAAGGCTGCATTTATATCGCAAACTTGTCCCGCTATCAGTAAAATTATAAAGTAGCTGGGAATTGCTGAAAAGCGCTTCAGATGTAACAATACCTGCGACTATCGGGATAATTGATGGATCGATCGCTCCAATTGTATTGCGCAACGAAACGACTTACAACTATCGGCGCGTGTGCGTTCCGTAACAGGGTAACGAACGACGTATCGATTCGCGAAGACTGGGGCAAAATTTCGAGCTTTTTCGGATAATAAAAATGAAACAAAACGAACGGTGTACCGACAAATTTGTCGACGAAACTTTCGAATTATTTCGAAAGTTTAATCGACAAAGTGTTTCATTCGATTATTCGAATGGCAAGAAAATCGGCAAGAAGACAATTTCGGAAGTTCATCGACGAGAAATGTTCGCTTTACGAAAAAAACATTTTTCGGCTGCGAGCGGGAACGCGGGAGTGCATCGGGGACAAAGGGGGGGGAATGAATGTGTTCGAAATTAATTCATACACGAAGCCCCGTCCGGGATCTCGTAGATGCGTTATTATCCGCGATATTCATAACCCCCGATCCAGTTTCGTCCCACGCGGCAAGGAGGGACTCAAAGCTTTCGGTTTATTATATAGCCGATACACCGTTACTGTACGTATATTCCGTGGGTCCCCGTCGGGGTGCGAAGCGTTGCGAAATTGAGTGACAGTCCGGTGGACCCGGGGGCGAGCACAGTTCGCCTGCTACTCGCAACGCCGTCGCCGATTAGTCGTGGATCTCCGAACGCGTTTGAAAAAAAAAAAAAAAAAAAAACGCCCCGAAGGACGCAGCGCGTTTCTACGACTGACAGCAGGTTTCGGCTTTTGCGGTGGGAGTTTTTCTTTTTTTTCCATTATCCTCGGCCATTCTATTTACGAGACAGGGTGGCGTCCGGGTCAAATACAATATCTCCCGGCTGATGAGGAGGAGTCGCAGAAGCGGCAGCTCGTCCTTTACCTCGGCTGCCGGTTTCGCGAATGCTCGTGTAAAAAAAAAAAATAATAATTGTATAACACGATTTACGCTCGGGGACGTAATTTCAACGCGATATTCAATTTGTGAACTGTCAATCGAGGAACTTTGTGTTTTCCCCGATAGCCGAGCCGAGTCGTCTTCGACGTCGAGAGAGTAGATGAAAAAAAGACTATCAGCGCTACCGTGAGTGACGCCCGAGAAAACCGGGCGCGGAGGCCCGACGAAGTTGAAAAATATATGCACCGACGAGGAAGAATTATCGACGGTCGAGAGAGACGTGGAAAAGATCCGGGGGGCTTCTCAGGCGCCACCTGTTGAACGCCGTCCGCCCGACGGACGAGAGTTTTTCCCATGACGTTGCACACGAATGTGAACGAACGCGGACGAGGCAGACTCCGCGAGATATGTATCTCCGAAAAGATGAAGAAAAAAAAAAAAAAGAAAGAAAGAAATAAAAACTTTTCCGAGGGGTATAAACGACGCCCGGCATTAGCATAAACCTCCGAGACCGTAGTGTGTCACTCGGTTCTTTCACGAGTCGGACGTGGCCGGTGTAACAGGTATAAAATAGCTGCCACAACGAGAGAGGAGCCCATATACTAGTTATGGAAGCTGTATATACGTCCCGGGAATTATCGCTCGACGGCTCTCCCACACACTGTCCGAGCGGAAGATCGACAAGAAAGAAGAAAAAAAAAAAAGACTTCTCGATCCTTCTCATTCTCGAATCTTTCATTCCGCTGCGTTCTTCGCCCGGGCGTCAGCCTCCCCGCCGGGCGATCCCTCGTTTTCCCCGCTCGTCCGTCCCTCTCCGTCCCGCGAGTTCCCGCTCTTATAGATTTTGGGACGCGCGACGAGAGATCATCCTGGCAGATAAATCCGATCGCTGGTCTACTTTGGCCGATCGCTCCCGGGTGATCGTTCAAAGGGCCTGCCGAGGGGGGCCGCCACGAGCGAGGGAAAGCAAAAGCCAAAGAACGACCTGGCCGATGCGTACCGATCCGAGCGGTAAGGGGGGAGGGGGGAAGGGTGTGGATTGGCTGAAGCTGCGGTTGTTCCGGCGAGGCTCGAGTATGCCCCGCGCACCGCGGGAGGCTCCGGGTATCCCGTTGTACACCGATAAGATCATCGCCGCTGATAAAAGGACCGTTTCGAGGATTCGAGGGTGTCGGTAAATGTCCTTTAGTAAGGTTCCGTCCCTCTCTCATTCGTCGGCATTAACGGCATTAGCATTGTTATTCGTCCTTGCGACCGGTCACGTGCCTTGCACGAGGCTGTTAAAGCGCCATTTTTTTTTCTTTCTGTATCTACGTTTCCGCACCCTGTTTGCCGTCAGCTGATTTTTCATGTTCGCAGAGGTTATGTTACGTCGGTGTGTATAGTTAACCGCGCGGAGCTGCGGGGAGACAGGTTGGAGTGATGCTGCGTCACGCCCGTGAGCCCGAGAGACGAATGTTCGGCGCACGCGGGGGAGCAAACTTCTCGCTGTTAAGTATGATGTCGACGCTCCAAAGCCGTATCAATCACCGGGGGCCCCGGCGAGGGAAAGAACGAGGCTGTACGCGCCGTGCTGACCGAGACGGCGCGGTCGCCGCGATGCAGAAACATTAAGGACGACCGGTCGAGTTTGTCGCGTGGACGACTCTCCGACCTTTCATCTGTTTATACTATTTTTGGGGCTAACAACGAGAGTCGCTTTTCGACTCCTGCTAGGCATCCGGATGCGGGACTCAAATCGACATATTGCAAGCACGTTGTGAAACGATGTGCTTCTCGTTTCGTACCGTTGAAACTGCGTTACGGTATTTATTCGCTTCCGGATTGACGAGGTAATTCCCTCTGAGAGAGGCATTTTCTATTTACCGACGGATTGTAATTCGCACGGGGACGTTTAATGCGCCGCGTTGGCATAAACTAATCGCAAATCATGTCTTGATCAATTTTAATTAACGTCAATATAAGCGAAGTGCTATTGACAGTGCAATAAATGATTAATGCTGCTATAAATTACGGTCTGTTTGCGCCTGATGGGTGATTTGCATATCTGTTAGTTCGGGGTGTTCTGCGATAGAGGACGGCGTCTCTCGAGACTCACGGGTGTAGGCATCGCTGGATGAACGCGCCAACTCGCCGGCGCTCGAGCTCGATCGGCAATTATTTTTATTTCAACATTATTCTTTATATTCAGTCGCAATCGTCGAAAGCTTCTCTTCATCTTTGTTATTAAGTCGATCAATAAAAATGGAGAGGACTTACCGAGAAGTATGAAACGTCTTTGCAGATCCCGAAGACCGGAAACTTCGCGCGGCTCAGTCCTCGAGGGGTTAGGAAGCAGCAGCTGATGAGCCAAAAACTCGTTCTGACTTACCGCGATAAGGTAAATGCGCCTTTCGTGGTAAGTTTATTCACGTTACGGGTAATAGCAGTTCTTAGCGACGCTCCAGCCGCAGTTTCCTGAAACGCAAAATGTCCCTTATGCATTCTGAATCGACGCGTGGAAGATGGCTTCTAATAGGTACATCGATGGCCACTTAGACGAACAGAGAAATATATAAACGCTTCGATTCCTTTCCTTTGAATAACAATAAATGATTGTACAATGTGTAATAATAGTAACATCAGTAATAATAATAGGTAAATAAACATTTACCATAGTTTATCTCGACAGAGTCGGGCGACGGAGTTTACCGTGCATCACCGTCGCGAGGAATGAACCAACAGCTGATGAATCGGAGACTCCGTTCAATCGTTCGAGAAACTTTTCTCGACGGAGCTCCCTGCATCGCCGACGCGAGGAAAGAAGCCGGAGAAAGATAAAACAGAACCGCGTGCGGGAATGAGGTTAAGGAAAACCAGATGAATATTTTTCGATCATTGCTGTGTTATCGAACACTGCACTAACGAATTTGCCGACGAGGAGCGCCTTTGTTTACGGTCCAGCGACAACTAAACAGAAAATTGATTACCGTACAGCAGCGCCGCCAGCGGCGAAGCAGTGGAAGCTCGGTCAGCTGACTGGCTCATCCAAGCGTCAGAGTACGTATTTATAAATAAAGAAGATACCCGTCAGGCAGCTATTTCGTCGCCCGACGAATTAAACAAAGTTCGATAAGTGAGTCCCGTTCACGATGGTGGACATTAAGAACAACGTGAGTTTCGCCTGTCAGCGATGCTTGCAACCGCTCAGGCTCGATCCAAGCTTCGATCATCTCGGGGAACACACACTCGCCGAACTCTCACGTAGGTAATTTCTGTTTCGAATTATGACCAAAAATAATTCCACGCGCGAGGCGTGTTACAATCGCTGTCTTTGCGTACTCCTCTCGTCGTCCCGCTTACTAAAAAAAACGATCGTCTCCGCCAGCGTTTGTCCCGTAAAATATCCTTAAAGCAGTTGTTACCTAGCAAAGTACGTCCAATGACAAACCTGCTTTGAAAAATTCTTATCCAAATTCGTAACTACGCAAATTCATTGGACAGCCTTGATGGCGAACAGCTTTCCATTGGCTAATTACTCGTCCGCATCTACGATCATAGGCTCGCAAGCTTACCTATATAATATCTCTAAGATTCGATGTTAATCTCCATGCTGCAACTATCGAAGAAACAACATAAATATGGATCGGAAATACTGGCTTTTCCTTGTATTAATTGATTAAATTTTTTCTTTAACGCAGTTCCCATACAGCAACAAGTGGTGGGTGAAATAGAGCCCCAGAGCGGCAGTTTAGAGCACCTGGTACCTCCGTTCAGACTGACCGAGTCAGCGAACGGCACGAACGGCTTCATGCTCGTGGGGGACTCAGGCGAGACCGAGAGTCTGTGTCATCATCTGAGGGTAAAGATTTCCGATACCTCCGACGGCCGCTTAAAAGTAGTTTCTTTCTAATCGAAGCTCGTGAATTCCGAACAGGTGCGGGCGACGCTGTTCGACATACTCAGCAGCAGCAGTTCGGCCGATCATCCGCTGTGCGACGAATGTACTGACAGTCTGTTGCTGCTGATGGACCAGCAGCTCAGAATGACCGAAGGCGAATGGTCCGATTACAACGAGTACTTGAAGAAGCTTGAAATCGAGCAGCGCCATCAGGAACACGAGAGCGTGGAGATGGAGGGTCTGGCCAAGGAACTGCAGGACGTTAGGGCCGAGGAGGAGAGAATGATTAGGGAATTGGAGGCTCTCAGAAAGGAGGAGGCTGCGACGACCAACGCGATTGCCCAGCAAGCCATCGAGAGGGAGAGATTGCAGAGCGAGGAGGAGAGATACTGGAGAGAATATTCGAGGCACAGAAGGGACTTGATACTCGCGGAAGACGAATGTCGCAGGTACGAAGCGCAGCCGATTTTTTTTTTATTTTCTCATGTTTCTAGAATTTGTTTTCACTTTAACTATGAAAAAAATGCTGTATCGAACTTCGCATAGGTACAAAGTTTTTACGATACATTGAATACGACTACGAGGTAAAATTAACGCTTGGAATGTTGAAACAGAATATTCGTTATTGACATACCGAACGATTTTACCTAACTTTTGTTACCAAATTTTATGTAAAAGTTTAAGCATTAAAACTTCATAAAAAAAATTAATATTGATGAAATATTGAACGAAATTTCTAACTTTCCTTCTTTGCGTATTTCGAACAGCTTGGAATGCCAGTTGGCCTACGCAGCCTCGCAACTCGAAAGACTGAAGAAAACTAACGTATTCAACGCGACTTTTCACATCTGGCACTCGGGCCACTTCGGGACGATAAATTCCTTCAGACTGGGAAGACTGCCGAGCGCCCCGGTCGACTGGAGCGAGATAAATGCGGCTTGGGGACAAACGACGCTCCTCCTCACAGCCCTGGCGCGCAAAATGAACTTAACTTTTCAACGTTTTCGACTGGTGCCGTTCGGCAATCACAGCTACATCGAGGTGCTCGACCAACGTCGCGAACTGCCGTTGTACGGAAGCGGGGGATTCAAATTTCTCTGGGACACGAAGTTCGACGCGGCTATGGTGGCTTTCCTCGACTGCCTCCAGCAGTTCAAGGAACAGGTGGAGAAGGGCGACAGCGGTTTCTGTTTGCCCTATCGAATGGATCGGGGCAAGATCGAGGACTCGGCGACGGGAAACTCTTACTCCATAAAGTAACGTATTTCGTTTATTGTCACAGCGAAGAATTTTCATTATGGTTCATTAACGCTCAACGCCGGAAGATTCGTGGCAAGGACGCGATGGAATTCGCTTCGATATTAACCAAACTCAAAAATAAAACAACGAAAAAAAAAAAAATCTTCTCTTACAGAATCCAGTTCAATTCCGAAGAGCAATGGACGAAAGCCCTGAAGTTTCTACTGACGAATCTGAAGTGGGGTCTCGCTTGGGTAAGCTCGCAGTTCACGAAAGACGAGGCCGAACACTAAAAATCGTCGGATATAATTTTTTTGTTTTCTTTCCTGTCGCAAATTGGCTCGTGCCTAATTTTCGTAACTGTGTCACAATATCTCGTGTAAATACAACGCCCCTTTGTAAATAATAAAAAATAAAAAAAAACCTACAATAATAAACATAAATTACCTATAGTAAACATACCTATAATTCGAACCCTGGCACGGCGACTCGTTATGTTATCGAACCATAAAGACGGGGATAACGTCTCAACGATTTACGAACAATGTTGAGTTTTATTAGTCAAAAACCAGAGTATGCCAAAAATGAAGCCAGGGGGGCTCGGTACTTCATCCGATTTGATGTAGTCTCTTGCCTCCTGGACGCTCATTTCAACAACTTCGATGAGTTCGCCCTCCGATTCTATGCCTCCTCCTGCAATCACAGTAAATATTACATTGACAATATCTGCACTGCAGTCACCGCGTTCTCTTTTTCGCGATACTTACCAGGATGGACATGCATGGCGTCTGTGACCTCCGCGTAAAACATCGTGTGCCTGGCAGCAGTGGCCGAGACGTTTCTGCAACAATTTAATTATCTCCTTATCGACTTCAAAGATCTATCAACGACATGGATTTTTTTATAAACCATCCCAATTGGACCAAGGTGCATATGGCAATTACTCCAAGTATGGATTCACACAGAGTATTCGAAGAAATTACCATCGGGTCGAGTACTCAACCACCATAATGATAGGTGACGAGCGGTCAGGTATTCAAAGAATTTATCCCTACTTTGCAGTCGTCAACGAAATTCTGCAAAAATTGAATAATTTCTGAATCATCTTCAAAGATCTATCGACGACGTAGAAACTTTTCTTGCTTTCAACCGATCGTAATTAAAGCCATGCGACTGCTGCGAGTACTCCGAGTACGGATTCAAACACCAAATATTTGAACCAACGAGCCTTAGCTTCTGTACGCAACAACCGCAGTAATGAGTACTCAGCGGTCAGGTACTCGTAGTATTTATTGTAAACTTTTACCATTTGGGACAATTTGTCAGTACTCGAGGAAGTTATTTGCCTTGCTCTCACCTTAATCGACAACTAGTTGGTCTGAAAATAATTTTTCTGGAGACGAAAAAAAAATCTTTCACACACACACACCTGTAAGTAATTATCTGCGTGAAGGCCGATGCAGGAACTTCGTAGCCGCACTCCTCCCTCAATTCGCCCCTCGCAATCTCGATCAGCGGAATGTCCTTATCGACGATGCCGGCGCAAAGTTCAAGGGTTAGGGCACTTTCCGGCGGATACTTTTCGGTGTCAACCGGTCCCTGTTTCTCCGGGAGGTTGGCGTAGTACGCGGCAGGACGAAATTGCCTGACGAAAACGAGCCTCTTCCTAGTTGTATTGAACATGAGTGTGCTCACGCTCTCGTGCGATCTCATGAGATCCCAGGCCTTCGGCCGGCCATCTTGGAGAAAATTAATTCGCACGGGTCTCAGCCACGGCGAATCATTCGGCATCGGTACGATTTCTACGTCCCGAATGTCGAGCATTTTTTTCCGCACGATCTTGTTTCTCTCATCCTGTGCCTTGTCGCACATTTTTTCAACGAAAAAAATAACGAGCTGCCACACGACGGAACGCGCGATCGTCACTGCAAGGTTAATAACAAGCGAGCTGCGCGAGACGCACTCTATGTGCGTCGGTACCGCGCATGACGTTCGCACAAACGTATCGCGCGCGCGCGTCGAGGAAAAATCATATTCCTGGTTAGATAACACTGTCGCGATCGAGTCGGATCGTCCGATTGATTGATTTACATGCGTAATTGTGTGGATGTGAGAATAAACCCGTGTATTGGGACAAGGAATCCTTGGAATTGGTGCATCGCTGACTATTAAGCTTCTCTTGCGAAGACTGCTACGCGCAAACTTACGGAAGTTCGAGCGCTGCGCGCACCAGTCAAGTAAGTGCTCAATTTTGCTTCCTCATAGAGAAAGCTTTGTGATGGTGAAAACAAATTTTCGCGATTTTAATGAAAACGTGTTCAGAATGTTCCAAAACATCGAAAAATCACCATTTCCACCATTCCACCACCCCTTCTCTTTTTTCCACTTTCAAAGTGGCCAAATATTTTTTTTCGCGATATCGATTTTTTACCACCTCCATTGGCTTTAAGTGGCCCATTCCGGCTCAAAACACATGCGACTTGTATTTTTTTCGAAATTTTTAAAATTCACCATTTCCAGCATAGGGAATCCTATGTTAAATTTTGCGAAACGGCACTTTTTTTCAAAAAATTTCGAGATATCGAATTAAAACCTTCGCCATTGTTTTCAAGTAGCACATTTACCAACCGATTTCATTAACGAAAAAATTCTAAAAAATTTATTTTCAAAAATACCATTTTCGTCGAAAAATTGTAAGGTTTACCCCTTCTCATTTTTCCACTTTCAAAATGGCCAAATATTTTTTTTCGAGGTATCGATTTTTTACCACCTCCATTGGCTTTAAGTGGCCCATTCCGGCTCAAAACACATGCAACTTGTATTTTTTTCGAAATTTTAAAAATTCACCATTTCCAGCATAGGGAATCCTATGTTAAATTTTGCGAAACGGCACTTTTTTTCAAAAAATTTCGAGATATCGAATTAAAACCTTCGCCATTGTTTTCAAGTAGCATATTTACCAACCGATTTCATTAACGAAAAAATTCTAAAAAATTTATTTTCAAAAATACCATTTTCGTCGAAAAATTGTAAGGGCCAAACATTTTTTTCAATAGAAATGGAAAAATCCATTTCTTTTGCTTCTATTTAAAACTTTTATAAAAAAAAAATGTTCTCACGCGCATATAACATTCGTGTAGCTGCGCATCTAAAAGTCTAAACACAAAAATCCTCACGGTCTCCGGCGTCCTTTATTCAACTCGCAACTGACCCAGATACAAATTCAATGTATCTGCGGTGTGGACGTCGAATACCTCGCTAACGATGTCGTTCGATGCGTCGAGTTACTCGCGTTCCAAATCTATCACGGCGGCAGGAATAATTGTCGCGGAATGTCGCGCGCCCGCTGGAAACGAGTCTTGCGCGCTGTATCTTCTTTACCGACCGTCGGTAGCATCACTTTTTCCCTTTCTTTCCCTTCTTCTTATCGGTCTTCTTGTCTCCATCGCCCTTGAAAGCGTCGATTATCTCTTGCACCTTGACCTGCGTCTCGACATGTACGACATCGGGTTTTTTGTGATAACGATTAACCGCGGCCGGCGGTGAAAATTCGATCTCCATGTCAGAAGCCGTCGAGCTCGAAGCTACAGAGGCCTCGTCTCTGTTCCTCTTCGCGATCTTGAACTGCAGCGGTTTCATGGGTTCCTCCAATTTCGGAACTTCCATTCTATCCTGCTTGATCGGATACATCGTTACGTAATAAGTTCCGTCCTTCCGGTTGATGTGAAGGGTCGCAGGCGGCTCGATTTCTTCCTTCTCCTCCTCCCTCCTTCTTCGCTGGCTTTTCTTTACCGACGTCGCCTCCTTGTGGACCTTCGTGCGCTTTCCTCTGGATGGCGCGGACCTCGATCTCGAACGCAACGACGACGATCTCGACCTTGTTCTCGACTCGCGTCCATCCAGCCGTTTGGCCTCCCTGAGAATCTCGCTTACGTGACGAGCGATGGCGCCTGGCTTCCAGCCCGGTCGCGGCTTGAGTCTCCCGACCGTTTCGTTGAGATTCCAGAGCCAACCCATGTTTCCGGGCACCCGATGACGCTCCTCGATGCAATTCTTGTGACCGCACGTTACGCCCGTGTACTCGTCGCCCGCCGAGTAGACGAAGCGCGTCGCCCTTCTTACCGATCTCCCGGACGATCTCTTCCTGCCGATTCCGTCGCCCCCGGCTCCCTGCGGCGAAGACCCGATGACCGAACGCCTCCTCATACTCAACCCCTGCCTGCCTCCCGAAATTCTCGCACCGTTCGCACCTGCGAGGCCCGCGAGCTTCGTCGCCGGCGCTTCTTCGGCGGGCGCGGCCTCGGTCGCCTCCTTCGTTCGCCGCTTCGCTCTGCACGCCGGTTCTCCACAGGGACCAGTCTCGACCTCGACCGGCGAAGAGCTCGCCTCCGCCTCCTTCGTCCTGTCTTTCTCGCTTCTTCGCCGTTTTCCCGGAGCGTAAGCGAAGTCTGGTCCGGGGATCGTCGGCACAGCTTCCCTCACCACTCCGCCTCGTCCCGGCACCGCGATCGTGAAGGGCGCTCCGGCGGAGCGTTCGCCACTTCCGCCCAAAGTGGACTTCAACGTCCTCGGGTTGCAAGGACCAACGCACTGGGGATTCGGCAGAGCAGCGAAATCCGTAAACGTCGTTGTCGCCTTGGTTCCTTCGTGATGAGCTTCCCTCGACTTGTCCCTACCGAAGTAAGGACTATCGGCCGGATCCATCAATCCCAGACCCGCCAGTCCCGGAACTCTTCCCAGAGACTCAACGAACTCCTGCGTCTCGTGGAAAGCTTTTATGAGGCAATCCACACCGGCACAGGGATTCCTCCCGCAGGCTCCAGAATTCGAAACTCGCTGTCTGCCGGATGTGACGTCCTCCTTGCCGGGACAGCAACATCCCGCCGCGACGCTCGGGTGAGGAAGCCTCGGAGCGCAGGCGCTCCGATGAAGGTTCCTCGGCTCCAGATGCGAATCTTCGGGTTGTTCCATGCAAGTCCCTCTCGGAGGATTTTCCTCCATGTAGCGATGCGTCGACGTGCCTGGACCGGGTCTCCTGTTTATCGGATGCCTCTCCGTGTACTCGTAGCCGACGCCGACGCCGCCACCCTCCAGACGATCGAAACGGCCGTCGAGGAAGCGGCAACCGTTCGTGCCATTCCGCGCATCGCCCGATCTTCGGGACATCGCTTCGTCGACTCGCTCGGACTGCGGATACCTTTCATTCTCGCCTCGGCATTCTCCACCTTCGCCACCGCCGCGCAAACGATTAACGCCGTCACTGTACCCACCATTGTCAGCCTTTCGCTCTTCATCCTCGTCGTAAACGTTGCGTCTGACGTACTCCGAGTACCGGGGATTTCCGACACAATGGCTCGGCATGAACGGCGGCGGCAACTTGTCGTCCTTATTAGCATCGTCGCGGATGGCGAACCCCCCACCCGATTGCCTCACACTCGAGCAACACGCCTGCTTGCAGCCTGACTTACAGACGAGGAAGCTGCTCGGTGACTGCCGCATATCGGACGAATCTTTCGACACTCCGTCGGTAGAGTCTGCTCGGAAAAAAATGGTTGTAGAGGTAACATACTTTCTTTTCTATGATCTTCTTTTTATCAGTAAAACTGTATTTTTTGCATGAAAAATATTGATAAATTGATGAGGAAAGTCTTGATAAATTAACAAGGAAACTATTGTTAAATTAAAAAGACTAATATTGTTAATTGAGGAGAAAAGCGTTAAATTAACGAAAAAAATATTAAATTGACGAGAAAATATTGTTAAATTAAAAAGAAAAAAATGTGGACGTTTGAGGACGAGAACGGTTCGATAAAGGTACGAGCCGTTTGTACCATGTACGGCTGGATTGCAAGCACAAGTCGGTTCGTTCGGATAAGTTTCGTAAACGAGCTCCCGGTAACTGCGATCGTTGAGCTTTTCGGCTGTAGTGAGATTCTCGAATTCCGGATCGTTAATTCCAACTTTTGGCGACGGATTTGGAAGGTCCAAAGGCGGGTGCACTTCGGATGTATCCGCAGCAGTCGCAGTTGCGTCTGACAGAGACATTGCGCACTCCGAAAACACGCAGGAATTTTTAGATGGCACAGAACTCTTTATTATTTTTTGCTTGTAATTACAAAATTGCGGGAAATTGAATTTCGATCACCCCATGAATTTGGAAGAATCGAGGTCGCCGGCCGGTGAACTTTAACCCTGTAAAGATTTCGTGCTTCTGTCACTCGGATCTTGTTACTACGGTAACAATATCCGATCGAAAGCTACTACTACTACTACTGCAATTCATGCTCGCGGGACAATCGATCGGAAGCCAGAACGAAGGGGAGGGGGGGAGTGAAGGAGAAAGAACATGATACGAATAATCGATTTCGAAAGTTCCCTTCGACTTCATTCCTATCTCGTTCCCGGTCAAACTTTCACTTCGTTTTCTTGCTCTTCTTCTTATTATCGTTATTTCCCTTTTGCAACTTTTTCGTCTTTTCGTTACCACCGAGTTCTCCGTGTCTGTATAAAACTGCTCCGATTCTTCGTCGATCGATGCACTCGGAAGCATCGAGTGCATTGATCGCACTTCATAGTGTCTCTTCCAACCTGTTCCCCGTAGAACACGAGTGGCAAGTTTGTGAAGAAAAACGATTTCTCACTCAGCTGATTGGTTCGTCATGACGAATTGTCAGAACCTAATACCGATAATAGGTTTCCAAAGTCGTCTTCGACTTCATTTCTGTCTAGCCCACGTCAAACTTCACTTCTTTTTCTTGCCCTTCTTATTGTCTTTATTTCCATTCTTCTTCTTAGTCTTTCCGTTGCCATTGGCCGTATCATTGTCCAGCTTCTTCGTCTCTGCGGAAACCTGCTCCGATTCTTCGTTGACCAATGTACTCGGAAGCATGGAGTCTCCGCACTTCATCGTGTCACTTCCGGCCTGGTCGCCGCAGAACGCGAGCGGCAAAACCCTTTTCACACAGTAACTTCCGTCGTCCCGATCGTTTTTGAAGAAAAACGATTTCCCACTGAGCTGATAGTGCGTGGTGACCGATTTTCCGAAGCACGACAGCCGCACCTCGAGATTTATCGTTCCCGAAGGGTTGCCGCCGGAATCCTTGAGGTTGTAGCCACCTCGGAGGATGTAAGGCGGAGGCAAGTGATCGGGATCGTTGGAGGCCATGGAAACTTGGTTGCAGAGGCAACCGGAAAGCGGGACTTCCGTCTCGGCGATCGGATAAGTGTCACCGGCGCAAAAGACGCCGATTTTCAGGGGCGCGCTCTGCATCTCTTGCACGAGCACCTTCGGCTTTCTTACGAAGAGGCACGTCCTTCCGGCCGAGAAATCTCTGCAACCGGCCTCCTCCGGGGCGGCTGCTGGCTTCGTGAAATAAAAATCTTTCTGCGATATCTGGAACGTGGGAAAGTCGAGAAACTTCATCTTGACGACGAGCGGACATTCGCCGCCGTCGATAACGGTCATGTCCTTAAATTTTTCTTCCGGCATTTTGAGCCTCTCGACCAGCAGCTCGAGGAGGTAGAGCTGCTCTTCGGCACCTCCGAAGCAGGACATGCTATCGATCGACTCTTATCCTTATTTCCGGTGAAACTGGGTGAATCTGGACTACGGCGAAGAACTAGCGGTTTCCAGTAGTTTTGGTCGATCCTCGGGTTGTATATACTTTGTGTACGGAAAATTTTGATATTGTCATTTGAGTTTCCGAAACGTTGAGTGGCCTTTTGACAGATCGAAATGACGATCGTTAAAGAACAACGAACCGACAGCGTCAGCGCTCTCCAATTCCGTATGGGGTTTGTCTGGAGCCTCGAAAACTGTGTCGACGTCGTTTGCGCCGGAGGATCGTCGATCAACAAAGCGATCTATGGCCTTTATCTATCGGGAGAGAAAGAGAGCTCGGAGCTTCCTTACTGATCGTGTGTTCTCATGGATCCGCGATCGAGATCTCTCACGGAAAAGCCCCCCCCTTATACGCTGCTGCAGCGCAGCCTTGCAGCACGTAGATCCTATCGATCTCTTATACCATATCGATCCTCGATCCTGTACGCGGGAGATATAATGCACCGTACGCGAATTCTCGCTGGCGTTTCGTACCTCGACAGGTTATTGAGGATCCGAGAGAGGCTTTTATATATAGAGCTCCGAGGATATAGAATTCGTGGGCTCACGAAGCCGAACTCTCGCCGCGAACCTTAAACCATTGAAAAATATACCTATAGCGCAACCATACGTCGGAGAGATCCGTTACACGACGAACGGTGCAACCCAGTTAAAAGCTGCACAGGATGATTCAGCGGATGATACGACCAATCGTTATATCTTCGTAACAAGGTGAGCCAATCGTCCGGCGGTTTTCAGGGGCTCGAAGGAAGTTCGAACGATCCACGCTTGTTAGGTTAGAGATAAATTTTTATAAATCGTTCATGCAAAGTTTCGTGCATTAATGGGCCGATGCGGCATTCTTTGCCAGTCTGGCCGCATTTCTTGACCCTCTGCGATTCGCACCATAATTGGCCCCGTTTCAATACCGATCGAAGGTTCTCCCAATGTTTTTCACATCTTCACAGCCAACATTGCGGAAAACACCCCAAAAAAATTATGTCTGAACACGAAAGTTCCAGTTTCATGACAGCTTTTCGTTTCAATTTTTCCAATAATTTCTTCATTTCCACCAAATAAAAATTTAGTCCAAAGATCGGACCAATCTTCAGGCAAAGTTTGAAGCGAACGTCGTGGCGTCCGGCGCGGATCCCGAAAATCTCGACAGCGGTAGCTTCCCGTCTAAGGACGGACCCCCTCGCGTTCCCCCGACACCGTTCGGCCCCCGAAGTATTCGCTAATTGGTGCGCGCGGGGTCCATTCGGGAAACAGGTACACCGAAAAAAAGGTTTGGCAATATCAAACTAAGCTGCAGTTGCGGGTTGCGAAAGAAATATTTGGTCGATTGCTTTGGTCGATTACTTGGATTCAACAAACATTTTGTTCAATCGACCAAATATTTCTTTCGCCACCCGCAGCCGCAGCTTAGTTTGACATTACCAAACTTTATTTTCGGTGTACACAGATACGCATAGGGTGGAAGCTGCAATGTGGCAGGCGATCCGGCCGTATCGCATAATACTCGTTCGTATAGTGTATGGCAAAGGCACGAAGGTGAGCAAGCCGAGAAATGGAGCCAGGGCTACTAGAGTAAACGAGAAGTCGCGCGAGGTCCAGTCCCAGAGACACACGAGGGAACGACGACTAATACCGCATCGAGGAGGCGGAGGAGTTGGGGGAGAGGAGAGGACCAAGTGGACGGAGTGACCGAGAGCTAGAAGGGTTGAGGAGAGGGGGGGGGGGGAGGGTGGTGGAGGTTCAGGCAACTCTGCAGCTCCGCAGCGGGAACCCGAAGTAAAATTCCGAAGCAGGCGACACGGCGGCTCGTTAAAATGCTTCTGGGGGTTTCGGACGCGGGACGCTCGGTTAATTGGTGATTAGCGATTAAAACGAACCGAACCCTCGTCCGGTCGAACTGCCGCGCTTGTATTTGTGTCTTTCTCTTTATCTCCCTCTTTGGCCGTCGCTCTCTCTCCGTCTATCTTTCCCTTTCTCCCGGATCACGAACTCTCACTGTTACTCGTCGCCGACGATCGACACTCGACGCCGGATAACCAGATGGGGAAACAAAACCGCAGTAATGACCGTGACGCATTATCGAAACTGTCGGGACAAGCTCCTCTTTCGGGACGAAACGGCCCCGGGACAGAAGAAGGAGACCCGCAAACGTTCCCTCCCCGACTACTTTATTTGTCCGTTGATTTCTTGATTCGGTAGACGCTTCGGTATTCGTTCGAGCCTTGGAGAGTAATCGACAGAAAAAAATTAACTTGGCCGAAGAAATGGTAAGGCGCGCAAAATATAGTCCAGTGCATGACAAAAAGTATGAAGTGGAAGGGTCGAGTATGGTTCAGTGCCGAATTAGCCCGTGAATCAATTATATATGCACTGGAAATATTTATCACTTTTGCCTTAGCCTGATGTGTACATAGACTGTGGACTTAAGGCGATGCGAAAAGCTCGACTCCTCGCCTAACCCTGACCCGGTCGGAAAAAAAGACTGAATATGATTCTGTTCCAAATTAGCCTGTGAATCAATAATACCTTTTTGTTACTCTTAAAAAAAATTCCTTTCGCTTAGTAGCGGTTCTCGTAACTATTTTCGTTCGAACGTAAACGGGCATCATTGTTCAACAAAATTTATTACGATTTTTTAATTACCGACCGCGGAATGTCACGTGTTCTTGAGTAGATAAGTGTCGGACTTGACGATCATTTCGGGAATCTATACCGTGCTTCTGCGAAACCGCTAATTGGCGGTCTTTCGGCGAACACACACGATAATCTTCTATCGTAAGCCAACGGTACGCTAGATCATGCATTTACATGGATAAAACATAAATTTACCTGTCGCACGTTATAATTATTTGTACAAAGTTATTCGTAATAGCCCAGTCGCGTTTCGCAGACTCTCGCTGATGGCAATCTCCTCGACTATGCCGGCAGCCAGCGCGCCGAGATCTTCTCAGCGGAGAGTCCTGTGACCCAAATTTTTCCCACCTCGCTCTTCGCGCGCTCGTCTTCGCGTTGTCGTCGCGGCTCTTAATACACGAGCGCAACAGAGGCGCTTATAATACCCACTCGCGTGCGCGAACACCGAGGAGAAACCTTGATCGTGCACACCGAACGATCCCACGACATTATTTCCTACACCAGTTGTCCAAGACGAAGGATGTGCACTGCGAGAGTATCTGTGAGCTGCGAGATCCTGCGGCACAGAATAGACCATTCACACATGTGTGCATTTTTTATATATATGAATGTATACACATATGTATATGAATATATACACATATATATATGAATATATACATATATATATATGAATATATACACATATATATATGAATGTGTACACATATATATATATGAATATATACACATATATATATATATATGGGTATCATAGGAAGGGTACAGGTAACGAGTAAGTCAAGTATACTATACCTTCCGCGGCTAGCTGTACGTAACTAGGAATAATACGTGGCGAAGCAGAAAATCTCGCCGTTCCGCGCTCGTTTGTAATTTGAATAATTCGTTCTCTCCCCGAGAGTGGCCGCCCGACTCCCCGGTTAACATCGCAACATCGCCGAGATTTCCCGTCTTAAATTTGCCGTCCTTGAAGCGAGACTCTTCTGCTCGACTGGTCTTCCCCGAGCACTTTTGCGGCCCGGGTTCCCGAGAGGTATCCGGCATTACACGCGAGAAGTATCGCGGCTCGCCGCAATTTCTCGCGTCGTTACGATCCGAGAAGGAAGCCTGCGGATCGGCGCGATCGAGGCTCGCTCGCGTTCGGAAATCTCGCTTTGGATTTTGGTGTCGAGTGTGACCGAGGCCGAAGCTAACGTCGGGTTCCTCTTCACCCCCAACGGCGTCGATAGTTTCGCTGTAAATTGACAGAAGGATCTAGTGAATATAACTATATCGCTTGAGAGATATGCACATTATGATAGTGCATTATCATTGGGAACTAGGACGCCACCTATGGCAGTAAGTACCGGATTTATAAGAATTTTTCGGGGATATTATGGAAAAAATTCTTGGAAAATCTGGGACTTTGGACCATGGGGACTTTGTACCATAGAGACTTTGTACCATAGGGACTTTGTACCATAGGGACTTTCTACCATAGGGTTTTTGTACCATAGGGACTTTGTACCATAGGGACTTTCTACCATAGAGTTTTTGTACCATAGGGACTTTGTACCATAGGGACTTTCTACCATGGTTACCTGTGGTAATTTCCCTCAGATGGCCGGTAATTTTTACTATATCCATCTCTCAGTGTACGTAATAACAGTATCGGAAATCCCGATCGTCGTGTCCATTACGTCCGATTTTTCTATGATTCGGATTACGATCCAGGCTCGCTCGCGTTCGGAAATTTCGCTTTAAATTTCGACGTCGAGTGTGACCGAAGCCGACGGTATAATCGAGCTCCTCTTCGCCCCAACGGCGTCGATGGCCTCGCGGTACGTAATAAGAGTATCGAAAATCCCGATCGTCGAGTCCATTACATCCGATTTTTCTATGATTCGGATTACGATCGAGGGGTATCATTGGGGGAGGAGGAACGAGCGTACCAGGAAGAAATCCCGATCGTGCCAAAGTACGGCGAACGCAGAATTATCGGTGTGCCGCGGAGAGCTCGGGTGGGTACGGACTATCGCGAAGTGCAGTACAGGGTACGTATAGCGAAGTGCAGAGGAAGGCCTCGTTCGCGAGAGCGGCTGCGGCTGTGTTCTCCGAGCGGGGTCAGAGGGCGATAGCGGTACCTACTTCTCCTCTGGTTCTCTGCGGATCGCGAGAGTTCGCTCGGCTATCCGAGAGGAAGAGCGGTCCGAGGAGGAAGGCCTCATCCTCCGCATTGCAAGCACACCTCCTCTGCTCCTCCGCCCGACGCTGCCGGTACTGCTGCTGTTCGCGGTTCGCGGTCCGTGTGCTGCTCTGATACAAACAGGCTATCCGGATTCTTCGTTGGCCGCGGCCAGAAAACTCCGGTCGAGTATTCGACAACTCCGATGCTCGCTCGCTGAATAAATTTTCAAAAGCCGTGTTGCTGAATCCTGTTTAAAAAAGAAGTCGATGCTTATAAGCGTTGTTCCGCAGATACAGTTGTTTGGATGTATGTATAAACACGATGCTCCGGTACTTCGGAGATGTTCGCGAGGCGAGCAAAGTTCCGCTGGAAGGACGCACGATTGGAGGGACAGAGAGTCAGAGGCGATGTAAGGGCGAGAATGAGAGAGAGGCGTATATTTCGTGCTCCGCGACCGAAGTCCCTTGGGAGAACCGTGCCACAAACACGTATACAGTCAAGTTACTCAAAACTAACAGGCGCAGAAAACAGAGAAATAAGGAGGAATGAGCGAGAATAAAGACAGAAAATGAAGCTAGGAAAATGAACTATCAATCAACTGCTAATCAACCGTTAGTCAACTATAAATCAACTATAAATAAACTTTTACTCAATTATTAATCAACTATTAACCAACTATTAATCAATTATTAATCAACTATTAATCAATTATTAATCAAGTATTAACCAAGTATTAATCAAGTATTAATAAACTATTAATCAACTACTAATCAAGTATTAATCAACTATTAATAAACTATTAATCAACTATGAATTGTAGGTAGAATCGATGATCGTGATCGACCTTTCCCATAAAGTGAAAGCGACCCCAGTGAAATTCCGTCACTCCCGACAATCCATCATCAATCTACATTGACTCATAAAATGTATCCACAACAGAAGTTCTCCTCGATAAGCCAAGTAGAAAGAGCAATTATCGCTCCGTATCGCGGAACGGGAGTTACGGAGACGGTCCCGTGTACGACCGAGCCTAGGATTCATCGAGCGTGAATTTCATCGATGGTAATAAACAGTAAGAAAGGGTTGCATCCCGGAGATCGGACACGAGCGGGACTAACACAGAGTGTGCAAGTTCGATCGTGCGACCGGATGCGCTTGGCGCACTCATCTCCCCCCCTCCCCCCCCCCCCCTCTCATCTCTCCGTATCTCTGCTCGGCTGTGTAAAATAATTCGTTCTCGGCTCCCAACGGCAAAAGCATCAACGGCCCGAGCGGAGATGTACAGAAGCCAGCGAAAGAGAGACGGCCGTCGAAAGAAATTTTCGTAATCCTTGCCGCGGCCACCGCGCCGCCTCTCCGTCTCCGCTGTGTGCCTCGGAGAGAAGCGAGGCCTCCCGAGAAAGATAATTCGCGTTTCTTGCAGCGGAGCCGCGGATAGCCGGTCCGCGGTTTCCGAGACGAAGCGCGCGAGCAGCGAAAGAGCGGAAAGCCACGAGAGCTCCTCGCGCAGCTCTCATCAGAGCGCACGCACTGTAATACCATCCGGCCCCGCGTATTGGTACTTCGCGGACCCACATTTGTGTGCTCGCGGACCGGCGCTCTCATTAATAAGTACAACATCGTAATAGGAATCGCGGATCGTATGGTGGCTCGTCCCAAGGACTCTCGGCAAAGCGTACGCATCGCGTATCCGTTGCAGTCTGTGCATACCGTCATCATAATCTTCGGCAGATTCCGGTGATGAAGAACCGTAAAAAAAAAATATAAAAAATAACGCATAGTGCACGCTGCTCTCTCGAAGCCTTGCCTGCATGCCCGACGAGAGCTCCGACCGGCCGTGAGACGTGGACGAAAGAAAAGCAGTAACGAGTCGCTCGGCATTCGTTCTCGGGCCCGAGTTAGAGGTTCGCCTTCCGTGAACCGATTTGCATTCTCGATGAGATCTCTACGTATAGGTATGTGCTCGATACGTTTATGAAATTAAGCTGGAGCACTTCGATGTGGTGGCGACCCCCTCGTTGCGTCGTCGAAAGAGCAGAAGCATTAAACATTAAACTTCGGAGTTGCGAAGAGCGTGTTCTTTCGACTTCGCAAGACCTCTCGGGCTCCTTCCGTTCCGGATGCTCGACGAGATTGCACGGTACGCGTATTGTAATACGAGACCTGGGCTCAGACAGACGCGCCGGTGTCTTGCGAGAACAAATTGGGATGCGAAGGTCGTTCGAGAAATTTTGTACAGCGCCACGGGAGCGCTCATCTCGCGGTCAATCCTTCAATTAACGTTGTCTCGGTATGACGTCGCTTCCGGTCGAAAAAATAGATTTTCGGACCAGACTTGACGTACTTCAATCAAATAATTTTCCGAAATTATAAAGTCGTGTTCACTGAAAGGAGCAGGAGTGAACTTCAACGAAAGAGTGGGAGGTGAAACAAACATACAAAAAAAAAACAAACCACAGTTATCTAAAATACATATAAGATAATGGAATGAAATTTGCGCGTACCAGGACGACTTGTGACCGCATACCTGTAGTTAACCCTTCGGTGCGGAGTAGCTGAAACCGCGCAATCTCCGCGAGTTCACTCCGGGCTATGGGACGAGAGTTAATAATGGTTAGTCACGATATTATTAAATCGCGAGCGTAACTGCGCGCTTCTCGTACACGTATATCGTTATATGTGTAACAAGACTGTTGCAGCCTGTCCGCTATTCAGTGTGTAATAGTGTGCGATGACTACACGCTTCGGAGCGAATGTGGGCTACGAGCCGCGAGGCACACACGACCAACATCGATAGATCTATCGCCGGTGTTCTCTCTGTTGCCGATGCGCTGCCGGTGCGATCGGGCGCCTCGTTATTACCGAGCTTCGAGCTTGCCGCGAACGATACTACGTTCTCAGCCGGCGTGTACACCACTCTTGTACGAAACTAGGCTCCTCGAAGTAGGTAAATAGTTAATACACCTCCTCCGATCGAGCACTCGGATGCATGTTGCACTGTTGTTGTACTCGTGTCGTTTCGTCCACTCGGCGCTCGTATCTGCGTAATTGATGATAATGAATCGCGAGAAGCGTTCGGGTTTTTTTGACGTTATTTTTTCGTTTTGAACACGCCCACGTCCTCGATATCGTTTATTTTGCTCGACGGCACGTGGCGGCGCGCGTCACTGTGCGGATTGATAAGCGTGCGTGGACCGTTTTTGCTTCCTCATGGTCCTCCAACTTTCTTTCCATGACATTTTTTTGTTTCGACATTTTCTTTTATACATGATTGGAATTATGTAAAACGTCGAAAAAATTGTATTTGATACAATGATTCGCTACTACTCTATAAGAATAAAAGACAATGTTTTTAAAGTCTAAAAAAAAACTGGCCACTAATAGGGTAAACCAGCGAATGAATGGACAGGACCACTGAACGAACAATTTCCATAAGAGCACGTGCATAAAAACCGAAAAAAAAACGAAAAAGCACGGCCATTCACTGACTTTTTCGTCTGCTTGACTGTCCATCCGTTGGCCAGTTTACCCTCTGAGCATTTACCTTACACGAGAGAACAACACACGAGGAAGCTATGTGAAAATTTCGAATTGTAATTTTTTTTTTATCACTCGGACTCTTTTAGGCAGAAATTTATAGTTCTTCACTTATCCGGCTGCATATTTCCGTTCCATCTACCTAAAGAGAGAAATGCTCGAAACATACTTTCCGATCTTTGGGTTTTCGTTAGACTAACATTTCGTGAACATTTCGTGAACATTTCGTGAACATTTCGTGAACATTTCGTAATTGGTAAGAGAAATGTCAGATTAGATACATGGTAATGAGTGAAGTGCCAAGCGCGGTGTTGGGCGAGACGGCTCTGGTCACAGCCGCTCGTCGGAAGATAAGGGAGTGAATTTTATGCACGGGTCAATACACGCGGTATTCCCCGCGATAGTATAAAAACAGAGCGAATCTGTGATTCGCGAAGCAGATGTCGATCCGCAGCTCCAGAGAATGATGAGCACTCTGAAAGGTTTCCTCGTGAGACTGACCGCTCTAGCTGTGATTGGAATTTTCGTGGCGGGTAAGCGATCTTTACGACTATTCGTAATAGATGTAGATTACGATTGACACGATTATTTGATAAATTCATTTTTTGTAATTTTTTATTTTTATTCGCAGATGCGGGACGAGTGGCAAGAATGCTGAGTGGCTCGAACGCCGCGCCCGGTGAATTGAAGTATCAAGTTGCATTGAGGAAAGGGTTGTACCACGAATGCGGGGGTGCGCTTATCAGCGAGAGACACGTGCTTACCGCGGCTCATTGTTTCCGCAAGTGGAACGGTCCGCCGTACACCAAAGACCTCGTCATAACAACCGGCACGACAAAATTATCAACCGGAGGTGAAAGACATTATGCCAAATATGTGGAGATTCATCCTAAATATGTCAGCGGCAACAGCGCGAATAAATGGCGTTACGACATAGCAGTTGTTACGGTAAGATCGTCGTTCATTACGATAATTATCACACATCGACATTTTTTTTAAGTCACACATACGTATGCGGAATTCTTAATGAGAGGATGGGTCAGTGAGAAAGTCGTACTTATTTCGTATTCTATGATAAAGTAAAACAAGCAATCAAGTACAGCGGGTCGAGATCCAAGAACTTATAACTCACAACTAAATAAAGTAGATCAAAGAAACTAAAACAAAAATTGTGCTAAACTAAAAAGATGACTAAAAATGAAATAAAATAAAATGAAATAAAATAAAATTAAATAGGATGTTCTGATACGAGAGCGCGAGACGAAATAAGTTTGTTTCAATTTCACTAATCGCATCATTTCCGTTTTTTGAAGCTCGTTACCCCGGCCGTTACAAACTCTAATCAGGCACCAATCGCTCTGCCATCTAGCAACTTAACTGCGAGCGTAGTGGGCGTCGTGAGTGGATGGGGCCAAATGCAAAGAGGCCCGAGCGGCGAGTACCCGGACGATCTGAAAAAGCGTTCGGTAACGATTCTCACATTGGATGACTGCATATCTCGCAACGTCATTCTCGACTCACAGATGTGCGGCTTCGACGGAGGCGATACAGGATTTTGCCACGTGAGTATATACGAAAAACTATTGCGGACTACGGATTCTCAAATTGATGCTTCAACAATAATTTAAATTAAAAAAAAAAACATTAAAAAAAATAATTGATCGCCGAATCTCAATCCTTAGGGCGACAGCGGTGGTCCCTTGGTCTACAACAATCAGATCGTCGGCGTCGTGTCGTACGCCGTGTCCTGCGGTATTGGTTATCCCGACGTTTACACGAGAGTCTTCGCTTACAAAGATTTCATAACCGAGGCGATGAAAAGAAAATAATCAAAAAGAATACCCAGACGCGAATCTCAACCCCCCTCCCCTTCTCACAGTGTGTACGTCTGTACTTGACGAATAATTTATCGAAAAAATAATAACAATAAAATTAAAAAAAAAAAAAATGTAGTCGAGATCGCAACGAAAACGAAAGAAGCTTCCACTATTTTTCGTAAGCTGTGCGAAGCCGGCGCGTTAGTACATCGGTGATATCGTTACCAGCGGCAACGGAAGTGCTACAGTTGAGAGTAGAGAGTGAGAGATTGAATCGTTTCGAACGGAAAGAGAAGCCGGTAGTTAGTCGGTGTGCTGGCCAGGGAGTGAACAAGGGAACGAGCGTTGCTCGACGGGGACAGCCGAGGAGGAGGCTGAGGAGGTGGCAGCGGAAACTCGGAGAGATCACCAGTCGGAGCTCTCGAGGAATCGGCCGCTCGGCACACACGAAGCTTCGCACACAAAAGAACGATGCACGAGGGAGTTACGAGAAAATCTCGATTTTTTAAACTTTTTTCTATAATCACTTCCGAACACTTTCAGGCGGAAATGGATTGTTCTTGTCGTTACCATCATTGCTTACCGCGTTTACGCAGCTGTACATTTCCGTTCCATTCATCCAAAGAGACGAATGCTCGAAACATATGTGTTCGGATCTTAAGGTTTTCTTTAGACAAGCATTTCGTGAACTAATTTGCACAGGAAGTGTCGGATCAGTTGAATAGCAATTACTGCAATGTCAAGCGTGGTAAGGGGCGAAAAGACTCTCGTCGCAGCTGTGTACACCAACGATAAGAGAGTGAATTTTGTGCATGGGTCAATACACGCGATTGCCTGCGACGGTATAAAAACGGAGCAAATTTGTGATTCGCGAAGGAGATTTCGATCTGCTGCTCCGAAGAACAATGGGCTCTCCGAAAGGTTTTCTCGTGAGATTGATCGCTGTGTCGGCGATTGGAATTTTCGTGACGGGTAAGCGCCATCTGTACGATCATCCACGACCATTTGTAATTAACGATAGATCACGATTGATTCGATTGATAAATTCGTTTTTTTAATGATTTTTTTTTTTTTTTCATTTCGCAGATGCGGGACGAACGGCAAGGATTTTGGGTGGCTCGGACGCCGCGCCCGGTGAATTGAAGTATCAAGTTGCATTGATAAAAGACTCGTACCCCATATGCGGGGGTGCGCTTATCAGCGAGAGACACGTGCTTACCGCAGCTCATTGTTTCCGCTACTGGAACGGTGCTTCCTACACCAAAGGCCTCGTCATAAGGACCGGCACAACGAAATTATTAACCGGAGGTGAAAGCCATTATGCCGAATATGTGAGGATTCATCCTGATTATGTCAGCGGCAATATCGTAAATAAATGGCGTTACGACATAGCAGTTGTCACGGTAAGTTCATCGTTCATTACGATAATTATTGCACATCGAAATTCGTTTTAAGTCGCACAAACGTATGCGACGTGAAGGTAGCCAAAACTTATAATTAAAGAAAGCAGATTAAACAAACTAATTAATAAAGAAACTAAAAAGATAACTGAATCGAAAATCAAAAATCTAAAACAAAATAAAATAAAACAGCATGTTGTGGCAATACGACAGTGCAAGCCGGAATAAGTTTACTTCAATTTCACTAATCGCATTATTTCCGCCCTTTGAAGCTCGCTACCCCGGCGTTTACAAACTCTTGGCAGGCACCAATCGCTCTGCCATCCAGCAACATAACTGCGAGCGTGGTGGGTGTCGTAAGTGGATGGGGCAAGATGGACAGAGGCTGGCCGGGCGAGTACCCGAACGATCTGAAAAAGCGTTCGGTTACAATTCTCACACTGGAGGACTGCATGTCTCGCAACGCCATTCTCGACACACAGATATGCGGCTTCGACGGAGACGATACAGGATTTTGCCAAGTGAGTAAATACGAACAACTAAGGCCTATCACAGATTCTCAAAAGTATCCCTCAATTATAATTTTAAGAAAAAAACATTTAAAAAAAAATTGATCGCCCAATCTCGCTCCTCAGGGTGACAGCGGTGGTCCGTTGGTCTATGACAACCAGGTCGTCGGCATCGTGTCGTACGCCGTGTCCTGCGGAATGGGTTATCCCGACGTTTACACGAGAGTCTTCGCTTACAAAAATTTCATAGCCGAGGCGATGCAACGGCTATAATAAAAAAAATACACAAAAAAAAGTATTAAAATCAAGTAAATTTCGATCTTAAAATGACGCCAATTAAGATAAAAGCAATGTTTACTTGCCTTAAGAAGAATCCTTATCAAATTCAAATAATGGCTACTCTTTTGTGCAAGTAAAAAAAATTATTCAAAGATTTGTACTTTAAGACAAATTTTTATTCGTGCCAAAGAAATCATACATTTGACGTCAAGACAAACGCGTCAGTCGTCTGAAAACATCTCTCGCTGATAGTACAAGACTATATTTATTGCCTAAGGGGAACCGGTAAATAGTAATAGAGAGGGAACTCATTGGTTCGAATTTGTAAAACTTTATTCACACCATCAAACAAATTAATCCATTATAAATCAATAAACGCTCTCATAGGTTACGAAGCAAATAAACATTTTTCTTCGTCCTTAACAAATTTTCTTTTATTGGAATAAACTTTTTTCAGTGTCTACCTGTCTACTCGACGGATAATTGATGTAAAAAGTAATAGCAAATAAAAATAAATAAAAATAACATCATCGAGACCGCGACGAGAACGAGAGAGCCTTCCACCGTATTTCGCAAGCTGCGCGGCAGTAGATCGGTGGTATCGGTACGAGCGGCAACGGAAGTGCCAGAGTGTGGAGTGTAGAGTGAGAGATTGAATCGTTTCGAACGGAAAGAGAAGCCGGTGGTTAGCCGGTGTGCCGGCGAGCGAGCGAACAAGGGAACGATCGAGAGGAACGAGCGTTGCTCGACGGGGACAGCGGAGGAGGTGGCCGGTCGGGGAGGCCGGGAGAGATCGGCGGTCCGGGGCTCTCGAGGAATCGCTCGTCGCACGGGCCGCCGCTGCGGAGCCCGCAGAAGGGTTTCGCGTCCGGGGAGAGAGGGTTCAGGAATATCCAGTAAAGAAGGAAAGAGGGGCCCGGCACCGGGGCAGAGACGGCCGGTTTATATACAGGCGGTAGTGTAACGAGGATCGTGATCGGCCGGACGGATGGACCGACGGACAGGCCGAGCGTTCGTCGGTGCGCTCGTTCGTTCGGTACCGGTGAGGAGACACGCGGGGGCCTCGGGTGAAACACGGTGTTGTGTACTCCGTACACGAGCGGAGCGGAGGAAGAGCGATCGGGCGGGGGGAAAAAATATTCGAGGGGAGGAAAGGACGAGGAGAGGGGTGGGAGACAGTTTGGAAAAAGAAGGATAAAAAAAAACAATAGCTATAACGCCGTCGAGGAGGTGGAGGAGGAGGAGGACGAAGAGGAAGAAAACGGAGGCACGGGAGGCAAGCGCAAGGGAGTGGACCGCACTGGGGTCGCGACCCGTAGCCCACAACGGCGAGAGGCCCGTGGGCCCTGCGGCCTCTCGCAGCATCGCTGCAATAGCGGCGGCAGCAGCAGCGGGAGCACGGTGAAAGGCCCAGCGGCGATTCCCGTGGCCGTCGGCGAGAGGCCCTCGGGGCCCAACCGCGCCAGGAGCGAAGCGTCCAGTGTTCGCCGAGCACCGACGGTTCCGATGTTCCGCGCGAGAGGAAGAGCGACGAGGGGGGTGGGGGGGGGGGGGGCAGAAGGGGGAACCGCGCTGTGCCCCGGCCGCGGCACACCCGCGAGGAGCTCATGCACCTCTTTCTCAAGATCCCCGGGTTCCCTCCTCTCTCGGTTACTCGTCGGCACTCTGATCCCTGGGCCGGGCCCCGGCCGGCCGACGGCCGTTCTCGATCACCGGCCTGTGTTAAATTCTCCTCACCGGCGTATATACCACCGACTACACCTACCTATCTGTCTATCCTGTGGTCCGCTGTAATGGTGGTATCCGACGCGGTGGAATCGTGTGCGGAAGCAGATAGAACTCCTCGAGCGAACGCGAGAGGCTGGGGTATTATACCCCGGGCGAATACATACCCACGAGGTTGCACAATCACCGGGCAATTCGCGACCGACCCTCTCCACCCCCCCCCCCCCCTTCTCCCACTTCGATCGCCCGCCCCCCTTTTTTATTACGCGGCCATTATTCTGTTGCAACGGTAGATCGAAATATTGGGCTCGGTGATCTAGGGATCGAGCTTCGCGGGTAGAGATGTGCAATGACCGTTGTTTAGAGTTGAGGTCGGTTTTGGTATTTCTTGAATCTATGGTGGGTAGTGACGGTCATTTTTGCACAAGCGTCAGAAATATGGTCGAACTTGAATATAGTTGTACAATGACCATAATTTTTTTTGTCATAAGTTCCCTGAGATTGTTAAAGGGAGAAACTTGAATTTCAATAATCAAAATTTCATTAAAGTCACGTAATGTCTAAATCGTTTGATTCGTTTCTATCACGATCAGTCTGAATAACATGGTAAACATTTCTTGCGATTAACAAACTATTCGAAACTTTAAGTTTAGACAATACAATTTTTCTGCGCCGAAAAATGGCAGCGATGACGTACTTGCCGTCTTGTACAGCAAGCAGTGGTGGTGCAAATTTTCAGTAATTTTTTAGTCGGTCATGTGACGGTCGCGCGACCAAAAAATACCGATCACAAATTCGGTGCACATCGCGACTCGATAACGTCACTGTGGATAATCGAGAGGGCTCGCTCTTGAGGCCGGCTTCCCAGTACCGCGGGTTATTGTTGGACCTTCCGAAAGGGCCTTCGGGCATTGGGGTAGCCCGACGACCGGCGTCTATCGGGACCCCGGCGTCCGAGAGCCACTCTCGATGGCGTCTTCGGACCGGCAGCAGCCTCTCACACTGACTCACTCCGGAGCCCACGACGGAGAGCTCTCACCTCCTCTGCTCCTCCGATCGAACGATAATTGGATAGATTACGCGGAACCTCCTCCGACTCCGCGATAACATCGCGTTTATACTATATCCCCCTGTTTTATGGGCTGTAGCGCACCGGGGGAGCCCTCTTCGTATACACTTTGTACAGTGTAATCCCATCTCTCTTGTGTGTATATATTGGGTATTACAACGTGCCAAGGGAACACCGCGCGAGCAACACTGCGCGTGGTCGGGAACATTGGGAATCGTAATCGAGATTCCCTCCACCGAATTGGTCAAGCTCGTTTATTTTTTGCATTTTTTTTTCATTCGCTTTTTTTCAATTTTTTACGGGCGAAGAATGCAGCTTTCAACTTTTCGCACCGAAGGGATAATGAAAAAACGCGGTTCCGCGAAATTGTCTTAAACAATTCCTCGTCATCGTTGCATCGACGTTAATTGACTGTTGCCGAGGAGGCGAGCGATCACTCATTATTGCCGTGAGTATAATTGGCGATTATCGGAGCACGGCGAGAGAGCAATATCCTCGGAGTTTCGTAGAGGTCTCCCGGTCAATCCGATCGGCAGGATCGAATTGCACGGTACAAAATAATTTCGTAAAATCGGAATGCGAAATTTCGTGGAAACAATTTTGTTAAATAAGTGAAACTCGTTTGTTCATTCTTCGAAGTACAAAGCTGTCCTTTTATTTCACGTGTCATTAACAATTTTGGTTTGTACTTTTTAGTCAAACTGTAGAACGAAAAAATAAAAAATTGTCGACGCTTATCGACAATATTTTGTTCTAAAAAGTACAAACTTTTTTACTGTCTAGCCAAGCCCGTTTCTTTTTTCTCATTTTTTACCGGCAAACAATTCAGCGCTCGACTGGGAGGAGAAGAGATTAAAAAAAACGCTATTCCGTGAAATTCGCCTCGACCGATTCCTCGTCATCGTTGCATCGACTTTGATTCGAGTGTTACCGAGGGGGCGATCGATTAGTCATTATTATCGTGAGTATAATTGGTAATTATCGGAATACAGTGAGGATATCTCGGAGTCCCGAAGGGGTCTCGACGTCAATCGGAGCGGCGGACCGAGTGAGCCACGGTCGATCGAGGGGCTTTCGTGCGGTACAATCGCGAAAAGCGGAACGAGATCTCGGCAGGCGATGCTCCCGCCTCGCCGTCTCCGATGTAACGAACGACGCCCGCCTGCTTCTGAGAGCCCGAGGAACGGATGCACTATTACACTATATATAGCGTGCATGTATACGTGTATACCGAGAGTGGAAGCCGCGTGAGCGAGAGAGGGAGGAGAGGAGATGAATAGAGATCGACGTGGAACGAAGAAATCGGGAGAGAACAGGGGAAGGGAGAGCCCGAAGGCAACGGCAGCCGAGCGACGCCGGCGGGGCTCTGTGGGAAAATGATCTCCGGGGCGAAAGAAGGCTAGGCAACGTGATCTCCAGCGCGAGTTCCATCGTACAAAAAGCGTAAAACCAGCGATTAAGCGCTTCGCGCACGCCCTTGCCCGCGAGAGACTATCTTGGAGCGTGTGCGCGAAGCGCTTACCGCGATCGGCCTGCCGAGTCGCTGCGATAGTCCTCGATCTCACACCTATAGATCTCTCCTCGGGGCAAGTTTTTTTTTTTTTTTTTCTTCTGCGGAACGAATCACCGATGTCACAGTCATCCGCCGTGTACACCGTCAGTCGGGTGTCGTCGTGTGTTCCTTCGAGGAACGCACAGTTGATTGCGGCGCGTATACCTGCGCGCTGGCGCGTACCGATAATTTGTCGGCTCGTTATAGTAACGATAATCATCTGCGTCGTTGCACCCACGTATGCCAAATCGAACGAGGGATCGTTTAGTTCGAATCTCTCGCATGTTTTTTTTGTGTCCCCTGCCTCGCTCTTTCGCGGCTTATTAATCGGCGAGTACTGAGTCATCGGGGCTGCGGCGAGGCGATGAGGCAGGACGGTGGGATTCGTTCGGAGGATTCGAGCGGTCCGGGACTTTCGCAGCTGAGAGTTAGTGAATATTGGGCACCTTAGGGAGAACCTCGACGTCTCAGCTGTAACAGCGCAGATGAGATGATCAATATTTGGATCGATACACTGTGTGAAGGTTCCCGAAAAACTACCAAGTCACATGGTAAATTTCGACCAGGTAACATGGAAATACAAGCGCCACCACTAGCTATACGTTAAATTTTCACAGAGTCCATGGCAATTTTTCACTCGACTCGGTGTGGCAATTTTTTTCCAAAAGGCGGCTTCGTAAAATTTTGCGTATTTGGCTAAAAATTTCCTGGGTAAGACTAAGAATTAGGTATTTGCCAGGATGCTGCTGTAGTTCCCATGTACTGCAAAGTTCCGTCGGTATTCACCAGATTTGTGGCAACTTCTATCGGATCCTTCTCTCAGTACACAAACTTTGGGATATCGACCAGAAAACTGTAGCGGTTTTGGGGAAGTCGATCAGCCAGTATTACTCATCGCACTCGATCGCGCGAGCCACCTGAGAAGCTGCCGAGAGACGAGCGCCGGATTTTCAGGCGGGGCCGCGTGACAAATTCATTGAGCCGCGCCACCTCACGCGAGCGTCCCGAAGTGCCCCTGAAACGGCGTCGAGGACCTCCTACGGACTCGCCGACGCCGACGAAAGGTGTGACGCGATAAAAGAGAGAACGATAACGACCGCGACGATACTGACGCGACGCAATCGTCCGAGCAGCGCCGGACGAACGAAAGGTAGGGAGCCAGCGCCTCGGCTCGTCGGGCGATAAATTAAAACTAGGAGAAACGCGGGCTATTAGCGTGCCATTAGCGAGACCGACCATGCGTGACCCGTACTACATAACACAGCGCCATACACAGACGCTAATACTCTCATTTAATTCCCGAAGTTACCGACGAGAGCGAACGTTTCAAGAGTCCTCCGCAGGTATGCGCAACACCGCCTTGTGTACTATTCTGCATTCGCGCGGACATAAAGTTCTCGCGAGCCAAACCGCAGTACTCTTGAACTTGGAAGCACAGCTCGCTGTTCCATCGGTGTGCGCGCTCGTGTCTCGCCGCACACTCGAAGCTACGGCCGGTTCGAATAGCACGACGCCGTTCCGAGAGAACAGACGACGCAAGATCACGCTCGTTCTCTACGAACGATCGCGGCTCTCCCCGTGCCGGAAACTGAGCCCCGATAAATTCGTGAGAACGCGAAAAAAAAAAGAAAGAAAAATGAGTCCCTGGATGCAAGGATTATTCCGAGACAGATGTAATTATCATCACACCCTTTTCGTAATTAGCCTCGTCCTCCCGGGCACATGGCGCGGTACGTGTGTACCGGTAATGGTACATATGGAGGCTTTCTTATGTCCTCCGTGTCTCGTTGCTCACCGATGACGACGGGAATAATGATGATGATGAGAACGGCGTTGGCCGGGTATTCGAGCGGCTTGTAGGTAGTTGGCCGGTATGTATGTAAGGTACCCTACCTGCCTGCCTACCATCGTGAAACGATCTGCGCGAGAGGGTTGAGAGGGGAGCAACGAGCGCACCGGTCAGTCTCTCGCGCGCGGACACGGGCCAAGGGCGTACAGGATCGATACATCATGATCCACGACGGGGGGCACCCTCTCGATAGCATCTCTTAGTTGGTATCCTCTCGGTAGAATAGACGTGTAGAGATACTCGGAGCTCTCCCCGGCCCTCCACTCGCTGCCCTCGTCCGCTCAGCGACGAACGAGAAACCGAGCAAGAAACGAGAACCGCCACGGTCACGTCATTATGTTCGGATCTTCCTATCCATATCTCGTCGACGCTACCAGCGCATGTCTGTGTCATAAGGTATATGTGACGCAAGAAAGGACGCGAGAAATGGGGCTAAGATATGGGTGACCGAATGCTAATTAAGTCTCGTTGCCAACTGAACTGTGCGAGAACTACTGTGCAAATCATTGAATGTCGCGGCAAGCCGAGTTTAATGAAAAGGTTTTTTTATCACTGTCGCGAGCCGATGGACGTGAATAGCTGATATTTCAAAATACCATTCGTCGGCGATGCAAATAGAGTCCTTTTGCAAAGGCAGATTGTTCAACAATTTTGTTGGAAAATTAATTGACTTTCTTGGAAATTCCTTTACCCAAATTGTTTCCGAAATTTCAAACACATGTGCGTCGCAGTTGTACAGTAAATTATTTATTTTAATCGACAACAAATTTAAATAATGTACACAAATTTCAAGTTCCAGTATATTTAAATTACAATTTATTTTTACAGTGTAAGATTCGAAAGGCTCTCGTTGCTTGTCGGTAGAAGGCGACCCTTCAGACAAGCCCTTCTGACAAGCTGAACTACGAACTTTCTTGAGTTCTCGTGCAAGGATTCCGGCGAACCAGCGAGAATCAATGAAATCGAGAAAAACATTAGTGAGGCAGAAAAACTGCAACGACTGTGTGTGTTTACCTGATACGTGTGTCCCGACGATGTATATTGGCACCGAATTCAAGAATGCGGGACACGTGTATTAATATCTCAGACGGCTCGTAAAGCCTACCTTTACGATTCCGGTGTAGATACAATGCTGTATAATAGCCGAGGCGCATCGGGGACGTCGACGAGGACGGTGAGGCAGGCTCGCATGCATGCATGCATGCTGCAGTAGATATAGCACAGTTTCGATGTGGACAGGTACAACCTCCATCCTCCTTCTCAGTGACTCGACCGAGTGATATCCCCGATGAGGACGCGAGGGAGCCGGGGAAAGAGAGAAAAGACATGCGAGCACGCGATATGATACCCCGACCGGTGCTCGGTGAGAACGATAGAGATAGGCAAAGCCAAATACAGCGAAGGAGAACCTCGAAGGTTGTCGCGAATCTTCTTCTCACTCTTGCACATCGCTCCGTATCTTTGGAAAACGTCACTTCCGGTTTGAAAATCTCAGTTTTCGACCGGAAGTGATGTCATACGGGACAACGTCATATCCGGTCAAAAATCGAGATATTCGAACCAGAAGGGATGCTTTTCCGTATGATGTCACTTCCGGTAGAAAACTGAGGTTTTCAGACCAAACGTGAAATATTTCCCGGTGACGTCACTTCCGCCTTCCGAGAGACGCCACCGCGTTTCTTGATATCTCGATGCATTTAATTAGCTACTCTATTAAAGCCTCGAATTAAGTATGGGTGGTCTCGCCGGTCCGGCCCCGAAGTCCGTATCGTTAGTTCTGAAAACCCCCCTGCACATTGGTATATTTTTTATCGATCGGTATTCGCTTAGCGACGTTTCGGGTACTCCATTAAACGAGGTCTGACCCCATTGGTTTATCAAACTTTTTGCATGGCTATATTTTTTTTAAATATATTTTATGCCGATTATTTATTCATTTATGACTGTTCGGCGAATCTTAATTATGCGTCGACTCGGAGTCGGGGACGGCAGAACGGGAATCAGTGGCATTTATCGAGACGGATGGGTACGAACCACCGGCGGGACGGGAGAGGAGCAGAAAAATGCATCCACACGAAATCATCATTTCACTTCGCTCCCGGTGTGTCCCGTTTCACAGGGCTCTTTGCAGCCTCTTTTAAGTTTTACGATACCAATTACCGAGCGCTGCCGTGCTTACGAGCGTTCGAGAGAGACGGAGGAACGAGATGGAGAGGGAAGGAACAAGAACACCAGCGTGTTGTAATGTAAAAGGGGTCCCCGGAGGCGATCGGGGGCTCCCGTCGAGCCAGGAGTTACTTGGCTCGCGAACTCGCGGCAGTCCCCCCTAAGAAGACCAACGACGGTTCCGTTATACGACGAAGAGCTTCGCCTCTTCTGCCATCGACGAATCGAAACGTGATCGAGCGAGGGCAATCTTCCACTTGTTGCTCTCTTGGGCACCGTTCGATTCGTCGATCCGCGACTGGTCACATGGTAATTAAATTAAAAGTAATCGATTAAGCGCTCGATCGCCTTTGACGTATACCCCTATTTCGCGAGTTTTCTCACCTCTCCTTACCGAGCTATATACAGGTGAATGAATATCGTCGATTTTGTTCGCCGTCTGGCGAATAAATTTTTATTTTCATTCGATAAAAATTTATTACAGACAAATAAAAACTTGTATTAACCCTTCTGTATTAATCTTTGTCCAAAGAGGACCTAGAATTTGCCAAGACGCAACCTTCGAACGATTCGAATAACAAGTTAAGGTGTTTAAAAAAATCTGTAAAAATTCACAGACATAGCTTCGAGTCTTGTTTCTTTGATAACGCAGAAGAAACTTTATTGCGAACATCCGTATGGCTTTTGTACTTAATAGAAGACATGGTCATTTTCTCTCGGCAAAAAGTCTCCCGTACTTGAAGGGTTAAATAATCCAAATAATACAAGTAAATTATTTTTCCAGGTGCAGAAGTCAGCCCCTAGTACGGCGAGCAACCTTCCGAGGTTCAAGGACATCCGTAAGAGTAATCTCTGGAAAAATAATGGGGTATAAGATGGACCCTTGATTACTTCTACGTAAAGACAAACGGCCACAGCGAGCGCCCAAGCCACGACAGCCTTCGACTCTTCCGTATGTACCCTTTTACTATCGAACTATTGGCCCAATAGCTGCTCGCTGCACCCGTTCGAGACATTGCAAAAGTTCAACACCAGGCGGGAACGAGGAACACGACGCTCAATTCGCGATCGGAGAACGGGACGACAGGATCAAATCTTTCCGTTCTTCCTTACCATAATCCCATCTTTTTTCTTTCCATCGATAAGTCCCGCGTTCCGTCTCCATCTCTCGTATAACTTTAATAATTTCGAAACGATCTCACAGCGGGGCGAGACGAGAGCGTGAGTCCGTATCCGTAGTCGGAGCCGTTGGTTGAAAACTTCAACGATGGACTCGGAGAAGGCGCGCGCGCGCGCGGAACGGATAGGATCCTTTCGAAATCTAGATCGCGGACCGCTGCTGCCGTTGCTGCGGCTCTCTCGACGTGCCAGCCCCGGAGCGGGTCGTAACCTCTGGCCGGCATCAGCGGCACCTGAGATCGAGCACTGCTATACTACCGCTGCTATATGCTGTTACTGCTGCGGCTGCTGCTCGCCGAATGCCTCCGGGAGCGAAGGAGGTGCCGTCGGGGCTCTCTTACCCAATGCCTCCGGGGCCTTTCGAACTGATCCCAACAAACGGACGTGGACGAGACCAGACGAACGATGCCATGCTCATACCTCAGGACTGTTGCGGTTTCGTGATCGAGCCTGATCCAAATATTCCAGATGCTTGGGAGAACAACAAAGGAGATTGCGCTTTGAGGTGACTTCATATTCGATTCGTAGATAAGTCGTCTGAAATGACTTCGTCAAAATTGAGTCGTCCAATAACCATTCGTCTAACAATAACTCGTCGAATAACAATTCGTGTAACAATGACTCGCCTAAAAACAATTCGTTCAATAACGATTCGTCTAACAATAAGTCGTCTAATACCAATTCGCTGAATAACAATTCTTCTAAAATTACCCGAGTATAATAATAATAATAATTCGTAAAAATAAAGCGACAAATTCGGATGCGTTATTTTTCTCCGCTTGTTTCGGAGCTTGAAAAAAATGCGCCGACGATTCTAACATCCGACATTATGCATATTCGCGAGAGGAGAGGAAGAAAACAAAATGGTCCGAAAGTACGAAATTTACGAACGGCGTAATTATCGAAGGAGCGGAGAGAGCCTGCGAGCACAGATGCGGTACGTGCGATTCGCGCGGGGCTTATTTCGTAAAAGGTGTCGTGCAAGACGGGCGCCCGAGAGAGGTTCGCGAGAGGGCCGCGCTCGCACGAGCACACCTGTGTATAAAACACTGCTATAGTGTATCCACCGTATCCGAGTGGGGGATTCTTATGGTGGCGTGTATGGGAATCTCTCGGGTATATTCGTGTGGCGATCGCTAAACCGGTATTCCGAGATGATAGTGTAAGTACAACACACGTGAGGGAACCATAAAAGAGAGATTCTCCCGCTCCGTCGCTCGCTCGCTTGGCGGCCTAATAATTAGACTCCGATCGGACTCGTAAAAGTTTGGCTCGGCGGTTTCCCCCCGGCTCTCTTTCTGCTTCTGCTTCTGACCGTGCCGAGTTCTCCCCTCGCCACCGTCTCGGCCGCTCGCCCGTCGCCTTCGTCGCGCACTCCGATCGTCCTCATCCACGCCGACGAAAGATCCTGAGAGTTAGATCCTTTGAAATTCGGTTCTTTACCTTTCTCTCGCTCTTCTCGGCCTCGACGTTCTTTCGGTAAACTATATATAGTATATCTACATATATATATATATATATATATATATAGACGTTGATACACAATGTAGCAGGATTAATCAGATCGGTGGCGAAACAAAGCGAAACTGTCTGTCCAAGCTCGACTCTTCAAACCGCACCGATCTATTACACACTCGATATTATCTTCATTATTTTTTTTATACGCAATAATTATCGTAGTTCCTAAACTGTAATGCAAATTTGTCTTCACATCGGCGAGCTTATTCCGCAATATCAATTTTTTCCCAGCGAATCGGAAAGCGGTGAATGCGCGCGATGTAAGTTGGATGCATAAATCTCATGAAAACATGTGGAAAGAAATTTCTTTTATTCCTATCGGCGACGGTCGCTGTTCGGCCGTTCCATTCTCGAGCACTCCTCGCTCTCCCTCATCGACTACCGGCTCTTCGATAAATGCAATTAATTACGGGGATCCTTTTCTCTCCTCTCCCACCTTCCCTGCATTTCGGTCTACCTTGAGTGGGGTTTATTAATTGTCCCGCGTTTTTTTACCCGTGAGACCTTGCCTATGGCACAAGGTGGGGGGGGGAGAGGGGGGGGGGGAGTGGTAAAAATCTACGTGGCCCGCGGTGGTCCATCAGTAGCGGGAGGGGAGAGAGGGCGATCGCACTCCATACATTCTCACCGGAACCCCAAACGGAATCCTCGCCCCCGTCGATCGTTCCGAGCGGCTCCCGAGAATCCAAACGAAAAGTCTTTCTCTCGTTTGCGAATTCCTTAGATCCCCCCCTCCTCCCGTCTCACCTCCTCTCGCCGATCCGATCTTTGTTTAACGACAATCGTGTTCCTCGTATGCGTGAGATCTTGCAGCCGGTATAACGAAGCGAGTGTCCCACGTAACGGAGACGAATTCTGGGGTGCTGGGATTGCCGGGAGAGACCGGCGTGCACCGACTCCGAATTCTTTGGATTCTTTTCGACTGAGCAATGATCTAGCCTCCGAGCGATAAATAGGATTAATGATCGGCCTTATTGAAAGCGTGTTTATAACAGTATATTTATCAATTGCAATTTTCGTGCAACTTTATATATATTCTTTATCCACATATATATATATGTATATGTATGTGTATGTGTATGTACGAGTGATCAATTACAATTATGAATTATCGAGTCGACAAGTGGAACGAGAAGCGGGGCGGGCAACCGGTCGATCGAGATCTATAGAAAATGAATTGCTCTCCGGCAATGCGCCGAGCGAGAGTTCTTTATTCCTCTCTGTTATACGATTCATTATTTCTCCCCTGTCTTGCCGAATATATCGAGGATAAAAAGGGAAGGAAAGAAAAAAAAAAAGAATTAATAAAAACGTCCGATGTGGTTCGCAACACCACGGAACGCAGTCGATTGATCCTCTTCGGTCGACTCCCGATCTCTCGCCAATCCTCGACATGATTAATGGTTACGCCGATGGGAAACGAATTTATTAATAATCCCGAACTTCCGTTCTACGGATCTCGCGAATACGTGGGTATTTTTTTTTTTTTCGGGTTATTTTTTTTTGTCTTCCATTGCAGGCTTTTATTGGTTCGGATCGAGGGACCGCCGCTGAGAAAAGGTCACCGCGAATCTCGGCGCTCCGCCGTTGCGTATTATAAACTCGTGTTCCCGAGCCGCTGGATATATATATTTATTATAATAATGTCTGACTGAGGGCGCGCGAGAACGCGAAGAAACTGAAACAGGTTTTCCCATTCGTTTCGACAACTCGAACGACAACTCTTCTCCTCGCGTTCGCAAACACATGTGCGCTCTCTCGTCCGCATGTGCGCGTGCGCGCGGGAGAGTTGGCTCTCTTTTATTCCTTCACGCATCCTTTCTCTCCGTATGCTCCTTCGTTCACTGCGGCGAGGCTCCCCTCCCCCTCCCGCCCCCTTCGGAATTTGAATCGTTTTGTTCTAATCTGATCTCCGTTTAACGATCTCTGCGTGGTGCCAAACCGGTGCGTTCGTCTCTCTCACTTGTCTCAGAATCTCCGCGCTCGGCTTTTGAGAGAATTTTTTTTTTTTTTTTTCGTTTTTTTTTTTTCGAAACTTCGGTGCCACAGCAACGAGAGGGAGAGAAGAACGGCAGTCAGTCCCTCGGGTCTCTTTCACAGCTCTGACGGATCTCTCCGACCCAGACACTGACGCGGACACACGGACGGACAGCTCGAAAGGAATGAAAGAAAGAAACAGCTAGATACACAGCCTCGCTGTTAGCGGCACGACTCGGGCGAAACGATCAATCTTGCTACAACTTAAATATAATCTTATCGCTTCACGTGCCTCAATTCCATTGTATTCTGCCATCGTTATATTCCTCGGCTCGAAATACCTGTGTTGGTCGCTGCAACGCAGTATAGCGGATGGTATAGTCAACAATCAATCGATTCGCAATTACTCCGATGTAATAATATATTCGGAATAACAAAGTAGCGTGGTTAATCACGGGATTTAGGAAGTCGAAAGGGAACAGGGATATGTGTATGTATATATATATATATATATATAGCTTTGCCCCAGAGACATCGATAGCGAGGAAGGAGAAGGCCGCATCCCAAGTGGACATAAAATCGGGTAAAAGTGGCGAATATGGCCCACTCCGATCGGCACGTGAATAAATGATATATGGACCGGGTCACATCGATCACTATTGCCCTGTGCAAGAGCACAAAAATATGTGTATTTTGTTTTCGTCACTTCCTGTTGATTATTGAGATTTCGAACCGGAAGTGAAGTCTTTCCTTCCGGCTGAAAATTAGTTTTTGTTCACGACGATAGTGTGCAGCGTTGTTGATTTGCGGCGATCGACTTGGCTACGATACGGACCGGTTGCACGCAAATCCGGTGGATCCTCCCTTTGTTTTCTAATCAGATATCATCCGCTTAACGATCGCTGCACGTTGCCGAACCGATACGCGAAAGAGGGAGTGAGTTCATCTCCTCCTGTTCTCATCCTTCGTGCTCTTTGCAACGGGCTTAGCGAACTGGCAAGGGCTTCTTTCTTCAGCAGCAACAGTAGCGGAGGCAGCGGCAGAGATTCCTGACCAGCCTTCGTTCCTTCTTCATCCGTCTCTTACACACGCTCTTCGCCATCTTACTTCCTCGCTAGATCTGACTGATCTAGTCTCCGCCTCATTAACCGATACAGAAAGGACTCGGTAGGGTCGATGGGCTCGGTAGTGAGCGAAATTGTGGGAGCAGTGGTTCCCCAAACACTCCGTCATTACTTGCTCAGATGATCCATGAAGCTTTTCCACCTTTTCATTACTGTGTAGGGGAGAGTCGCATAAAACCGGGCAAGACGGTCCTGCGCTCGAGATCATAATTCTATAGAGATAAAAAATCATAATTCTAATAATAAGTCTAATAACTATTTGTCAATTTTCAATAAGAATTCCTTCATTGACAATTCCTTCGATAACAATTCCTTTGATAACAATTCCTTCGATAACAATTCCTTCGATAACAATTCCTTCGATAACAATTCCTTCGATAACAATTCCTTCGATAACAATTCCTTCGATAACAATTCCTTCGATAACAATTCCTTCGATAAAACTTCTTTCAATAACAATCAAGAGATACAGAACGGGCTCGATAGGGTCGATGGAATCGGCACTGAGCGAAATCGTGGGACCAGTGGTTCCCCGAACACTTCGCTACCACTTGCTTAGATGACCCATGAAGATCTTTCACCTTTTCCTCACAGTTGCAGAACATTATATACGGAAGAGTCTTGTAGAACGGGTTGAAACGGTTCCGCGCGCCCACACTTGACCGAAGACTTTTCTTCCAATGTTCCCCAAAGGCAAAAAATTTATTTCAATCAAAGGAATCTACTCCGCAGGTGAAAATTTCACTCAGCGCGAAAGAAGCCGAGGTAACGTTGGGGGTCTTCGTGGTTCCTCGTACAGACGCGTGTGTGTGTACGTTCGCGACGAGACGCGGGGAGATCTTTTGGACTCTCCGCACCACCGCGGTCTTTCTCCCTCTCTTTGAGCGGTTCAACGTACTCGTATAATGACCACAAACGAACGTAAAGCCGAAGAAGCGGAGAGGAGAGTATTACCGAGCGAAGCGGCGAACAGCAACGAGATACGAGAGACGAGAGTGAGGAAGAGAACGAGAGGAGTTCTCGAGAGCTCGGTGGATGTGCTGCTGCCGGACGGTCACGTAGGGCGGTCGTCTTCGGGTTCGGATCTCTCTCGGCGCGCACCGCGCGAGAGTGGGAAAGTTCCGAGGCTTTCGTCTCTGTGCGCACTCCTCGGCTGTCTCGGTTATGCCCGGACATCGACGTCGATGGTAATTAGTAGCGGGAACCAAAAAAAATAATTTTTTGAATATAAAAAAATAAAAGAATTTAATTTGCGTCACGAGATAGAAGAAGGATTCGATCGTCGACGGAGAGAAACGAGGGCGACGTTGAGCAGAAGAGAACCAAGGCGTGTCATCGAGACCGGCAGGATCGAGCGTCGATCGATTCGCGGCTAATTATCGGAGCTTTGATGGCCGAGCCACCTCCCGCGCGCGTGGCTAAAGAGAAGAGAACTGTGACAAAAGAGCTCGTGCCAACAGTCGTGACGATCCTTGGCCAGCCGCGCTGATCCATCCAGCGTCTCTCAGAGACGGACGATCATTTTTTTTTTTTTTTTGCCAGACCATCCCGTCTGCCCGGGACTTCTTCTTTTTCCATAGTGAACAACTTCCGTTCTTCGATTTCGCGGCATTATCTTTAACGCCGATGGTTCTTCGCCCGATCCTCCGGCCTTATCTCTTCCCGCGGACCGGAGATGCTCAGCATTTCAATCCGTTCCGGACACGGCTGGCTCGCTCGAGCGGCTCCGCAGAGCCAGGCGGGGTCGCAGCTTCCATCTCATCGGTGGACAGCGGAGCGTGCAACATCAAAGCCATCCCTTCCCTCCGGATCGATACAATAAATTTATTTGGTGGGAATCTTCGGCTGGGAGGCCCGGGAGAATGAGGAACTTTGGAGATCATCTCTGATCTCTGACGGTGGCGATGATGGGGGTTCGGTCGACTTCTTTCCACCAACTTCCTCGTATTCTTTCGGGGACGCTCGCACTAACGAGGATAAAAGAAATAGAATGGCTTCGTTAATTCGGGAGACGCGTATACCATCGAGGAGATGGATTCCCGGGATGACGACGATACCCCCGAGAGATCTCTCCGAGTAAATGTCCGCGAAGCGGCCGGACGGACGGTCCGAGGCGACTCCCATACGTTCGTCTCATCGGACGCTGTACAACACACACACACACACACACACCCGCACACTTGTAGCTGTAAGGTATTTGTAAAGATTCTCGAGTCGATCTTATTTTTCATCGTCGTAGACCGTCTCGCCAGGGTTCCGTCCTTCGAGATCCGAACCGATCTCTCGGAGCTCCCACAGATTCTAGTGTGAACACGAAGGCACCTGCGATGATTCATTCGTCTCGTCGTGTAGGTATGTACGAGGTACCCGCGATGCCTTTGAAATCCCGGCGGAGAGCTTCTTCGCACGGAATTAGTAAACCGTGTAAGAAGAATCTGATCCGGGATGGACTCTCGGTAGATCCGATGCGTTCGTCAAAAACCGGATTACAAGTCGTGCACTTCCGATCGATGCACACAATATTGATCTATCGCAAATCAATGGATAGATCAGATTTTTTTGCATCGAAAATTGCACGATTCTCGCCTATGGGGATTGATCGTCCAACATAGACATTATTTTAAAAGACTCGAGGCAATTTGAGCATGGCGAAAATTTAAGATGCCGAAATTCTGAGGCTCCTAATTTTGGACTGTGCATTATCGATTTTTTATTGATTCTCGTAAAATTCGAGTAACGAAGAAAAAGAGTTCAATACGAGCTTTTTATCCATCCGACGCGCGATCGTAGCTGCGTTGTGAGTTAAATGCCGGAGTGTGTTGCGATGAATTCCGTTGACGCGTAAACGGGGTCGAGGCTAAAGCTGCGGGACAATATATCGGCCTGTACCGATTTTCCCGAGACCGGTAACGCGCGTAAACCCATTAAAACCATATATTCAACGTGCGCGTTTCGTTGAAAGATAAACTCGCGTCCGTGTACCAGAATCTGTGACTCGCCGTCAATCAGCCACGACTCTCGCATGCTCATTAAAGGTGTAACGTTTTTCGTGTCAATTTCTCACTTGATCCGTCGTTACAACTTTTTTTTTATCGTTTGAATGACGTGACTCGACGTTCTTCGTCGCGGTCGTGAGAGTGACCAGGGGATAAGCGGGCAATGATTTTTACCCTCACGCCACCAAGTGTCCCCTTTCGAAATCGTTGCTTTCTCACCGACGCGACATGTTCTTCGATAGTTTCGAGAATTTATTTAATTTTTACCAACGATCCGATTCCGACTCCGGTCTTCGATTGTCGTTCGTTGATACCGGTCCATTATCATCCCCGGTACAGTCCCGAGTCGACATTTTCGAGCACCACCTACGGTAGGAACTACCGAATTTATAAGCAATTTTCGTAGATATTATGGTAAAAATTCTCGGAAAATCTGAGACTAACCACCATACGTAGCGCCCTAGTCCCCCACTACTATGTGCTATTTTAATTTTTATTTGATGATCGTTAGTTTTTACTAGATCCTTCTCTCAGTGCAGCACCTAGCCAGGGCCCGATGTAACGCTCTCAAAATTCCACTCGGGGTGTTGCAGAATCTACACCCGCGGGTCAAATCGATTCGAGCGCATGATCGAGCCACAAAAAACTCTTCAGCGGCCAACATATAAATGTATATATATGCTATATATATATGTCATCTCGGGCATGTGTATATCCGTCTTTTTCGGATTCGCCATTTACTTTCTACATCTCCTTCGCCCTCCCCGCATCCGAAGATTCGATCGGCGAACTCTCCTCAGCTACTCTCGCGATGCTCCTGGAGTTCCGGTTGCCGGAGTCGAATCGCGAGGCTGCGCACATGGACGCGCCGACACACGGACAGCTCCGACGGGGTAGAAATCCTCGTGTGTTCCTCGGTGGGTGAAGAACAAGAAGAGAAAGAGGAAGAGGAGGAGGACGAGTGTTTCGTGTAGCGGATTGCCGAGAGTTGCGCGCAAAGCGAGGACAGATACGATGTGTTACGAGATAGAACGAGAAGAATCGATCCCGCCGAAGCGGCGGAGAGGAGAGGAGAGCCCGAGAGAAAGATGCCTCGGCGGGTTCGCCTCGGCGTCTCTCGCGTCGCAGCGGCTCAACCCGACCAGGCGAAGCCGAAGGAGAGTGGAGATGCCGGTAAGGGCCGATGGACCACCTACCGTTCCTGATCCGATCTCTCTGCAACGCTCGTTCCTACGTCCGTCGTAACGTCCGTCCTTTTGTTCCTTCTTACCATTCGGTCGGGGCAGGCTCGTTCCGCGAGGATAGGAACGCTCGGTCCGCTCGGTCCGTTCGCCTTGATCCGAGTTCGCGTTCCTCCGGAGTTCTCGCCCGTTGAACCGACCCCGCGCCGCTGTTACCATCAATAACGCTCGCAATATCCAATTAATCACAAATTATCTAGATCCTTCGGCTGAAACCGCGGAGAAAGATCGCAACGCAATGCCAAATGCGCGAGAATGTCGTACCGGCTCGATGACGTGTACGCGGAGGTGTTCTGCGCCGGATCTTCTGGCACCGTAAAATTACTGACGTGACACTCGGGAAAGGGAATTTCTAGGGGTCAGAGCGGAGTCATCAGCGAACGGTCTTTTGTTCGGCATTCCCGTCGATCGGCTTCGAGAAATTCGAGTCGTAAATTATGTTCGGTGAGACGGCTGAGGGGGGAAGAGTGCGCCGATTATAACATCGATGTGTCGCGGTCGCGAGACTTCATGACCGCAACTTTAATGACACTCGCTAATTCTTGGCTCTCTCTTCGCTCGCCCATGCCGGTTTTTCCTTTTTATTTTTTTTTCTCGGTTAATTCTATACCGCGGTCACCGGTCCGGGTAATTATTGTGTTTAACCGGTGCCATTGTGTCAAATTGGCCCCCGCCTCGGATGATTCCAATGCTGGCGCGCGCGCAGCACACAACACTGTGGGAGATTGGCCGCTGATCCTTGCCGCTCTTGCCGATCCTCCCGTTGCGAGAGAATGGTGTAAGAGAGATTCATTGCGGCCCGCGGGCTCTTTCTCGCCACGAATTTGATCGTAGCGGGGAACCTCGCTCGCCTTTCAGACTACCAAACGAATCTCCATTCAGGATCCGCTCGCTACTGTCATTGTTGGTCTGTCTCCGATCCGCTGAACGAGAGGGCGAAACGGAGGCAAGGAAAAAAGAAAGAGTCTCTCGTCCGACGTTTGCTCTTCGGCGCTTTTTTTTGCCCTCTTCGACTCCGTACGAGTGGGGGCCGGGCGGCCAATGCTGGCCCGTGGGCAATACCGATTTTAAACAATTGATCGGTGAGGTCAGGATGAGTCACGACTTATTTTATTTTTAGCGATATTTTTTTCTCGGTGTCATCGACATCGTAAAATATGCATCCACTCAAGATCGTTTATCGAAACTTCGCTGATCGGAGATATTGAGATTCTGACGTTTGGTCCTTAGCGTTTTTTTTCCTCTTCAACTTCGTACCAGTGGCCGATGGGTAACACCGATTTTCAGCAATCGGTCCGCGATTGCTGACAAAACCTGACCAGCGGTCAGCCAGAATGGCTCGCGAGTTGTTTTATTTTTAGTAATTTTTTTCCTCGGTGTCATCGACATCCAATAATATGTATTCATTCAAGATAGTTTATCGAAACTTCACTAAACCGGGATATCAAAGTTCTCTCTTCTCGTCTAGCTGAACGGCATCAGACCACTCTTGCCTGTGCGCCCAACAGCCTCGTCGCTTCCTCGACTCGCCTTGACTATAATTATTGTTTGACAAATTTACGTTTTAGTCCCTCTTTCCTTTTTTTTCTCCCATTCGCAAGGCTATCGCGGGGTATCGATAAATTCACCGTTCGGTCACGTGTGTCGGCTAATCGAAGCGATGAGCGCCTTCTCCGGGGCCGCGACCACTTCTTCATTCCGGCATGCGGAATTAAGCCGTAGATATGATTCGTCGCGCTGAGTGGTTCAACCGCGAGAACGGCGAGCCGCCTCTAAGCCGACAATTATGGATTACGTCTCCGTGGCGTGTCTCACTTTACATATGCACACATGTGTCTGCGCGTGTGTGTGCAGCGATGATCACCACGCCCGGCTCGCTCCGTAACCGACGCTCACGGAGAGGAAGAGCGAGAAAGTGAGAACTAAAAAAAAGGAACGAGTCACAAGGAGAATTTGAGTCATCTACTCGTGGATGTGGCGCGGAACACAACGGATATATATTACGAGTCTTGTCGCGCGGGCATGTAATTTGTGGCTTATTAGCGGCGAATTTACAGCACTCGTGTCCGCCTTCTGTGTGAATATTGTAATCAACGATTACCGGACCGCGAACGATCGCTACCGCAGCGCTTGATCTATAATCACGGCAACGATCAATGAGCGCCGAACTGTCGTCCGGAACTATCGTGGTCGGGGCGACGAGGAGAAAGTGCCGGTAGATAGGGAAAGAAAACAGATTACGTCAATGAGCCGGCGACAGAAGCACTGTGCGACACTGTGTTCCAACACTGTAGATAACGGCGAAGCAGCGACTGTATTGGTCGTCCAGGTGATAAAATACTTGGAGACTGAAGGGGGCGCCCGGTTTCCCTAAAATTCCGGGTCCGCAATTACGGCGGACAGGAAGGATGAGTTTTTGGCGCCTGATGACCGGGCGATAGATAATTCTCTATCAATTAGTTGGAAAGGACTCCTACGCGTGGTCGGCCTTATCGGGCACGTTTTGTGACACTCGGACACTTTATCGACGATACACGCTCGGGCCGTTGAAAAGTCGGCGTTTGATGGCTTGTGTGTCAAGGATCGTCCACGAAAGTTGCCTCGTTATGGTCGCGAGGCAAGCGAGCTCGTTTTATCGAAGAAATCACCGATTTTTTGCATTCTTTCGTTCTTGTCGTTAATTTTTTTTAGAGAAACTTAATGTACCAGTTTTTGAATAAAAACTTCCCGTCCGGTATATTGAATTTACAATTGATTTTTTTAGAAGTGCACTTTGAGGTGGAGAGTGTACAAATTTTAAGAGCGCGGCCTCAATGTGAAAACGCTTAAAAAAAGTTGCCGATCGTTGCACAAGAGACGTATTTCACGTGCGATCGATGAGGGAGGGTGAGAATAAAGAGCAGAACGTCGAACCGGTACAGAGTACATCCGTTGGATAATCTTCGCACCGAGTTAAAGTCGTACCTCGATAAATCATAAAACTCGCCCGTGTGTTGTACAGATATATACATACATGTAACGTGTACACACACGTGAGTATCGCACAGTGTACGGTAACGCTTATTATGCCGGCGTCTTCGTAACGACGCGATATCGTGTATTGCTTTATCAATATAACGAGGCAGCGAGCTTTCGTTCCGCGCTCCCGAGCAACAAACTTGTTGTATCACCAATAACAACTACCGTATAACTGCAGTTCAGCTGCGATTAGCATACGCAAGCAGATTCCCGGACGCTGGAGAAATACCCAACTTGTTCGAATTACACAAATAAAAGTTCGTGTCGATTAGACCATTAAATCAAATGTGTCAAACATGGAGAGCATGTACTATAAAAAAAAGATTCAGTTCAGCTGTGTTCGTAAGTCGATGAAGCTGCTACATTCTTTTTCTTCTTTCACAATTCCGAACATCCGTGGAGTGAAAAATAACAACGTGAGAAGGCGAAAATCGCAAGTAAACGCTCGGATGCTAAAGGAATATCCAACTTGTTGGAATTACACACTGAGATATGAAATATGACTACATCGCTTGAGAGATATTACCATAGTGGTAGAGAATTAGAGCGCCACCTGTGATAGGAAGTCCTAGATTTATAAGAATTTTTCGTAGGTATTATGGTAAAATTTCTTGAAAAATCTGGAACTTTCTGCCATGAGCTATGGTAATTTGTCTTAAATGGCCGGTAGTTTTTACTGGATCCTTCTCTCAGTGCACAAATTATAGGTCGATTAGACTATTAAATCACGAAAAGCATATAGTATAAAAAAAAAACTATTCGATGCCGTCTGACAGCCAACTATGTTCGGAAGTCGTCGAAGCTGCCGCATTTTTTGTCATCTTTTATAACTCCGTCCTTTGGTAGAGAGCCGAGGAGCAACTTAAGACGGCGACGCTCGGACGCTGGACGAACACCCAACTTTCTGGGAGTACACAAATAAAAGTTCGTGTCGACCCGACTATTAAATTAAATCCGTCGACACACAGAGAGCATGTGGTATTTAAAAAGATAAAAATAAAATAACCAATGCGCTCTTTCCAACTATGTTCGTAAGGTGCCGCATTTCTTTTTTCTTCTCCTTTCATAATTCCATGCGTCGGTAGAGTGGCAAGGAGCAACTTGAGAAAGCGACCATCTCAAGAGGGTCATCGTATTCCAGGAGAGGCTGGTGCACACACGAGGCGGATAAACAGTTACGGGATGACGTTGAAGAAATCTCAGTTCAGCATGTCCACAGTGCTGTACAGTATGTAACAAGTGTGTAGTACACTATACACACTCGTGTCACTCGTCGGCGTGTCAATCGCCGTCTCCACTCGTCCGGCTCGCCAGCTCGCGATAGTGAGAGCCAGAAATCGTCGTATGGAACTTCTCTTGTTTACGAAACTACGGTTCAAGTATGGCGAGAACAATGCGCAGCTACAAAAATAATCCCATAAGCAGCAGCGAGTACTCGAGCTTCTCGGAGTGCGAACGCGGCTCGGATGTTGCAACGAAGCGACCCACGCGCACCAAGTTCTGCGCAGGACGGACGGATTCGCGCCTTATCGCGCTATCGACAGTCAACCTCCGACTAATTGCAGGGATCGAACACCGGGCAGGATGTTCCTGATTTCCTATGCTCGCCTCCAGCTTAGAAGATCGCTGAGGCAGAGATTCGTCTTTTATTGCCGCAAGACGTAATTTATATACACGTGATAACACAATTAACTTTACTGCACGGAAAAAAGATTATGCGAAAAATATATTTAATCAAGGGCCCATCCCGGAATTCTTCCTCAACATTTTTTATATCCAGCACCGTTCGCCTTACCGGAGCGGAACAACGCTTCATTTGCGCTTTTACGAGAGGTAAATGCGTGCGTGTACCTTGCTAAAAATAAAAATATAAAATAAATAACTCGGCGTGTGATAATATCAAATTTTACGGGTATCCCGAAAACCATTATTACAGCCGTATACTCTCGTCCCCGTTTCCGAACGCGGAAAGGGTGGGCTATCGTAAGTTAATAAGTAGGCGCACGCGTTCGGTCAAAAGCTAATACGTCGGGGCTCTCACGCGGTGGAACGAAGGCTGCAGCATTATAGAGACGAAACGCGAGTCGTACGAGATCGTTTCGCGAAATTCTAATCAGGACACCGACGAATCTCGACCCCTGCTCCCGTCTTATTATTATAATTCTCCCCCTCGAATCGATCGCGGTTTCATTGTCGATCGCCGTCGAATATCCCGCCTTGCCGGTTATTCCCATGTCGCGGAATGTACATCTTCTTTTGTGATGTTCGACCGGGCGATCTCCGACGGAACGGGGCGAAGCCGACGCGTAAGAAAATACATACATGCTCAAGGGGGGGGCCGGAAACATCGCCGGAAATTTCTCGTCGGTGGTCACGGTTCACCACGGGCTTGTTGCACACAACGATCTCCGACTCTCTTCCTCCCGATGAGGCTGATACGAGGCGCCCGCGGTGGCATCGGTAGCCGGGCCAGCACACCGTATCGCTCTGTCTACGTTGGTACTATAAGAGATCGGCGGAGGGGGTGGGGGGGGGGGGGGGGAGATCCTTTGCGCTTGTATATACTAGCGTAATGATGGTTTACGGCATCGGGGGGAGCGAAAAGAGATGCGTATACCGGTCGTGTAGGACATGCGGTGAGCCGCAGAACGCAACGTGCCCGGCAAAACCTCTTCGCTCGATCCCCGGTGCGATAGTACAAGCTGCATACTCGCCTGCAGAGCGATTCGGAATCGAGGATCATTACATACCTTCCGAGCAAAAAAAAAAATTAATACCGCTTCGAACTGAGTCTGGGAGGTTCGGCCTTCGAAATTTTGCGCGTTTGCCCTCTACCGCCTTATCTTCCATTTATTAATTATTAATTACAGTAGCGGGTTTCTTTGGCTCGCGCGCACCGGCTCGCGTGTCCGCGTTTTTGTCCCGGCGACTGTGATTGCTGAGACCGAAATTAATGCGATATTCATGATCAAGATTTTTTTACGAAAAAAAACATTTAACCGGTGTCTTAACGATACGGCATGCCTCGAATTCCGAATCTTCCTGTACGCGAGTCGTTGTTTTACGACCGTCGAGAGCGGTCTTGCACGTAAGGCTTAATTACCTCGTCTCGGCCGGACTCGTTTCTTTTTTTTTTCCTCCCGTTCGCGAAAGCGCGAACGGGATAAAGTCCCTGCCGGACCGAATTTCGGAGTCCTCAGCTTCGAATAATAAATTTTCGATCCGAGTAGCCTCGAGTCGAGCGCGGGTCGGCCTGGGCGGTGAGAGATGCGCGTCAATTCGCGTCGGGGCGAAGTAACCGAGTCAATTTAAATTACATTACACATGCCGGACGCCCGAATGATTATTCTTCATTGGCGAACAGGTAGAACTCGGCAACGCCGCCGACGAGCGGCTCCCGCGTTGCATTACAGCCGAACAAGAGCCCGTTACGCGCCGCGTCGTTCGTTATTAGAGAAACAAATGTTAACCGCGCGCATGCGCCCTCGCCGGTAGTTTCATCAATCTTCGGCCGTGCGCCCGCGGTGTCTTGTCTCCGTGAATAAAAAATCTCTTCGGCTTCCGATTCTCCTCCGAGCCGGTGCCACATCGGAACGGACGGGGAGAGCGGCTCGGTGAACGCCCCGAGGGAACTTCTCTTTCGAGAGTCTCGGTTATCGACGCGCGCCGAGCTTCCCGCCAAAGAAAGCCAACGATCGGTTTGCTCAACGTGGAGATAACGATATAATTAATAATCCGGCGAGCCGATATCGACGCGACGCCGCCGACGAGCCTCGACGAAGCGAGATGGAGGCCCGACGTGGCCCATACCGATGCCCGCTCCTCGCCTCAAGGGCAAGCGCGCGGGGGATAATTACTTCCATTAGAATTATTACCGATCGGTCCGCGCACCGCTACACCGATCGTTTCCGAGGCCCCCGAAGAGAGAGATCGGCACAGGGCACAGAGCCACCGACTCTTCTGTACGGAGCCGAGTGATGGATCTCGTGCCACGTACCGCAGGAAATCTCGAAGATATTAATGATCGGAATTGCTGGCACTCGCCCGCCAACTGCCTTCGGATATACCTATATGGATTATGAATGCAACAGTCGTTGGCCGCATACCGCCATTTTACAGGCTACATTTATAAACGCAATGAAGATCCGTGCGGTTGCCTTTTGCGATGGGAAAATAGCTTCGCTCGGTGTATTTCCAAGGCACGTGACCCAAGTTTAATCACTGTTGGATCGCTGATCGATTATCGATGAATCGGCAGCCATGGATTTCTTCGTGATTTAACTCGTAGTGTCAGTGACTGAGGTTTAGCGGATCGTGGGACGTTTTTATTTATTTTTTGGTCTCTTACACTTAGTCTCTTCTTTACCGATTCGGCTCTGGCTGGCTAACGCGATCTCAAGTTTAATCACTGTTGGATCGACGATCGATTATCGATGAATCGGCAGTCACGTGGATTCCTTCGCAATTTAAAACTGATAGTGTCAATGACTTGGATTTGGCAGTTTACGTTACTTTGTTCTCAGTCTCTTCTTTACCGATTCGCCTCTGGCTGGCTAATGCGATCTCCCTCCGGAATCATCGGCAGGTCGATTTCTTCCCGTGTTCCGTTACGAATGCTCGCTGAGCAGCTCCTCCTCGATCTTCTCTCTCCGTACGTACATTCGTGCCGTTGCCGATCTTCGCTAGTTCCTCCGACTGCTGCTTCTGCTGCTGTTGCTGCTGTTACTTTTCCGGGTTCACGCGTCGTTACTTCGGTACGATGGATCGATAGATCCTCTCGGCACTTTTCCCTCCTCCCACCTCATTCTTTCGCGATGAGAGAGGATCCTCGCCGATCGATTCCTACGATGTTACGGTCTTATGGATAGGAGTACTGCGGAAGCGATGAGGGTTTTTGCCGGTCTCTCGGTACATCTCGGTGCCTCTATTGCCACCATCGTTTCTCCTCCGGCATAATACCCGTACCCATACCATCGCCGATCGACCGGGCTGTGCACTTCTTACTCTTTGGCGCTTACTGCCATCCGACTCTCGCCCTCTTCCCCGGCTCTCTGTGTGAGTAACCACGATAGAGTTAACAGCCGCTCACCTCGACGAACAGCGCCGAGCGAACAAGCTCTGTAACTATCGGATTCGTGTTTTATCGCTTCGACGGCGCTCGCCTCCCATGTTACAATATAAATTTTTCATTTGACGATCGGGGCCCGACGATACCGATTGACGATAAGGGTCGTTGACCCAATTCGCATTTCAATGCTCGGCGGCCCTTCGAGAACGAAGAAATAAAGACAAAATAGGAATAAAGATGAAGTGACACTGTGGTTTTGCTCCGGATGGTCCGAAACTGTGTGCGATCTCTATTTATCGATTAACGATAAATCCCTCTTAATTTTGTAAAAGTAACTATGAGGTTTAATGAGATGAATCTATGAGAGTCCTGAGGGTACGGCGCTTGAACCCTTGTCAGATTGATATCGATTCGTGTTTTATCGCCTCGACGGCGCTCGCGTTCGGTGTTACAATATGAATGTCTCGTTCGAGGATCGGGCCCGACGCTTCCGATTGACGATAAGGGTCGTTGACCCAATTCGCATTTCAATGCTCTGGAGCCCTTTGACGAACGACAAAATAAAAAATAAGAATATGTATGTAAGATCAAAGGAAGAATAAATATGGCGTGACTTCGTGGCTTTGCTTCGATGACTCCGTAACTGCGTGCAATGTCTATTTATCAATTAACGACAAATCCCTCTTAATTTTGTTAAAGCAACTACGAGGCTTGTGAGACGAGTCTATGAGAGTCCTGAGGGTACGGAGCTTGTACCCTTGTCACATTAATTATCATCATCACGTTTGCCTTTGTGAATTGAGCGCAGTACATCAGCAGCAGCAGCAGCATTAGCAGTCTCAAAGTCGTACTTCCTTCCAGTCTCTCTCTCCGTCTCACACACACCAGACCGAGACGGGCTTATCGTTCCTATTACCCACTCATTGAATCTAATTTAATTACGTCGAATTAAAAATTTTCTCGTCTCTCGGTAATGAATGATCCTCGTCACGCGTTGCCAATGTAATTTTCATAGAACGCGCGTCGTCATCGTTCCGTATATCTTCTTATATATATACATATATAAACATAAATATACATACATGTATATAAATCATATATTTTTTCCATGGTCTCTTTACACATCAATCCCGCACAAAGTACACTAAAAAATACAAAAAATTACCGCGTCCTCATGAGATCGCATGTGTGTGACTGAGTCGACACGCAATAACGTTTGGCGCCGCCGTTAGAATAATAAATAACGCGAATCGAGCGTGGAACGCAGGAACAAAAAAAAACGAAACACAAGCAGAAAGAAACGATGACGCGGTATGGGTGTGAGAGTCTCGTGCGCGCTCGAGAAATCGGAGAAGCCTATACGGAGCCCGGGCGACAAACGAGAGGACTGAAAAAAAAGCGAGCCGCTGCGATCGTAAACGGTGTATTAGATTCTCGGGTTACCGGGGGACCCTTGATAGTCGAGTGTGCAGCGAATCCCTTTATCCGGTACTCGCTGTACCGCTTTGCACCGCCTCTTTAGCCCACGTGATATGCATACATACGATCGGGAGGATCGGCAGAAGCCGCGGCGCGAGGACGCTCTCCGCTGCTCTATTCTAACTACTGTCCCGTCGCTTGCGCACGTGCGAAGGATCACATGTGGGCTCGTTCCCGAGAACGCGCGCGCACGGAAGGTCCTTCCATTGTGCGACGGCGAGTCACCGTCCCGACGCACATGCACGGCACAATACAGGGTCGCGCTCGCGTGTCCACGCTGAACCGTACGGAGAACGGGGATACGAAACAGGGCTGAGCCACCCCCTCGTTTAAAAGTCCCGCAAAGTGTTCCGCGCGTCCCCGTGCCCGACGCACCGACAATGCTCCCGATGATTGCGACAGATGCTCAGGCAACTCGCCGGCCGCTCCTGGCCGTCGTCGCCTACCTACGACGCGTCCCGTTCCGCCTAGGGAAGAATGGGGCACGGTGCTCCGTTCCGATTTTCAGCAGAATCTGATGGGTGAAAAAAATTGATGAAGAAACGAAAAAAAAATATTGACGCTCGGTCTTATTTGTTCGTTGTATTTGAATTCTGAAGCTTATGAGGGTCCGATGTGACGCTCTAAAATTTCTACCAGGGACGATTATGAAAGTCTGATGTCCCATATATGATCTGGCACACTGCCACTGGGCCATTTTCTGGTAATTTCATTGTTTAGGTTTAAAATGGTGTTCAAAAGCTGTTCCTAAGGTTTTGCCGATTCGGTCGATAGCGACAAAACTGCGAATCCGCCCGAACAGGAACGGAACATTCCACTTGGCAAGAAATCTTGCGCACAGTGCACCACGCTCTCCGCCCCGTTCGGCCGTGCGCGTGCACCCCTTTAAAAAACACTCGGGCATTGCATACACGAACTAGCCCTCGGGCACCGATCGGGTTCTCCCCGATGTCGTTGTTCGCTCCAATTTTTTTGTTCGCGTACCTTGCCCATCCTGCTCTCGCGGACGGAGCCGCTGCACTGCACTTCTGAACAGCTTCCGCCCTCCCGCAGGGCTCCATTCATCGTCGCTCTCGATTCTCGCCGAGTTGTACAGGTGCAGCTTCACCCTCCGTCATCGACACTCTTCGAGCGGCTCGCAGTCGCAATAGTTCGCCTATGGCACGAATCGAGAATAATAACGTTGATGCGCGCGCATGCGCAACACAGGGCGATTCCTTGCACGGTCCAGATGCGTCCCCGATGCGCCCTGTGTTTGCCCCCGTTGATGCCAGCTCGGCGTGACGTAAAAGTGCAAACAGGAACACGATGGATAGGGGAGAGTAGGGTAAGAAGGATGGAAAGGTTTTGTCAATCGAGACTATCGAGTTTCAGAAAAACCCCCCCTCTTTTGTTCGACGATCACGATCGTTCCGCGCTCGTGTACGAGACGATATGCGTAATGCGGTCGGAAGGTTTGAAGAGCTTATAGACTGCGGATTGCGTCCGGATTGTACGCGCCGTTAACACTGCGGACGTCGGAAACTCTCGGCCTCGTTCACTGCAGGGGAGTTGGAACACGATAGGGTAAGCGTGGTGAATATGGTCCGGTCTATTATTCATCGATTGAAGGGAATCGCGGTGGGCCATATTCACCACTTTCACCTTAGCTTTTGCAAATTTTGAAATACATCTGTCATCGATACAAGTAAGCGAACGAAATTTTGGATTTTGGGAAATTAACATTTGTATCAACACGCATTGGTCCGTTTTACCGCTTCGGTCCAGATTCCCCACTTTCATAAATTGCAACTGCTAAATGATATCAAATCATAAACAGGACACATTTTTAAAAACCTGAAGAAGGTCATGATTCAATTAAACTTCTTGCAAAATTTTCGCACGCGATTTTCTTTGTCGATTCGGAGAACATTGGAAACCATGAAAATACGCAAACTCACGTGATCGCCTTGAAACGCAAAACTCCCTTCCTTTGCCCTTCGGGCATTCGGGAGCCAGAGAGAGAAGTCTCGCCTAAAATTTGAGGACACGGGTCCGTTTTGACCCATCGTCCCGTTTTGCCCCGCTCCGCTATCGGCAACACACCTCCGCGAATCGTAACCGCGAATAGTGAGTGTACGATGATGGTATGTGCGTAACTCAAGAACCACCCAAGTGTATTGGTAACCACCTACTTAGGGGATTACAAATTGCAGACACGCACATCGGAGACCGGACGAGTAGAATTTACTCCCGGCATAAACGCTTTCGTACGTACCGAACACTGGAAGTAAACATGTCTGAAGTAGTTTGCCAGCCAACAGGTGTATACGTAGTGGAGATAGCGGTCGCCGAGGGAAGGTTCGCTCGCGCCTCGGTTATTGGTAACCCGATAATCAGCATATACAATTCATGCCCGAAGTGTTGGCGCGTCGTACAGCGGGTCTCGCCGAGCTGCGCGCCTATTAGGGCCCAATAACGCCGCGTAATAGGCTCTCGCCCCCTTCGGAACCGAGGAGTTCAGGCGTGCGCGCACTGCCGAGGCCGCCGATCTCCGCGTGTGAAGAACTCGCCGTGTCGAAACCGGCGAGGTCGTCTTTCTAGCTTCCTGATGCTCATTGCGAAGCGTGACTAAGCTCCCGGGAGTTTAATCTTTTGGGACTTGTATTTCTCTCCCGTTGGGCCGGCGGTTGCCCTTGACGGAGCTGGCGATCCCGAGGAATACCTGAGCAACCGGGCACGGAGATACCCGAGAGATACGCGGCGACGAGCCGATCGTCGTGATTCTTTTTCTGCGGAGCGAAGACGCCGAGGACGCGCCGTGTCCTCCCACAGACGTTCGGAGGAAAAAAAAAAGGACGAGAGGAAAAAAGGACCGGTGCGGCCCACCCCGAAATAAATCCCAGCGATGCGCCGCAATTAGGAAACGTGACCGACGCGCTCGTGTCCTCCGCAGAGCTCGTGAGAATCCGCCCCGAGACGCTGGGGCGTGTTCCTCGCGGACGCCTTTCTCGTATTTTTCTTGTTACCCTTCTTCGCCCCGTCCTGATTCTCTCTTCGCACCTCGCCCAAGGTTCACGAAAAAGCGGCATTGAAATATACGCGGGGTAGGGAGGCGGCGCTCCGTCACGGATTTTAAGACCTAAACGGTGTAGTTTTTGCGGCGGCAGACGGCGAAATGTGGAAGTCGTGACGAAAATTAAGAGATCGCGACCGGATGAGAGATAGGGAGCGAGGGCGAAGAGTGGCCGAGCTCCGTACGGGAGGAGGGACTTTCGCGCGGTTCGTGCCGAGTCGCGTCTTGTGTTCGAGATACACCGGGCGAAGGAGATACTAGTAGGAAACGGGGGAAAGACGGAGAGTAAGACCGGCGGAAGAGACCCGCTTCGAAGGCTAACGAGGACCCCGCGACACCTCCTTATCGTTATCCTCGTGCGACCGTTACCGTTATAACTCTTCTGGGCCGTGAGCGGCGAGGCGACTGTGTCCGAGATCCTCGAGGCTCTCCCCGAGGCGTTAATTATCGTACTCTCTGCTTTGTTTCTTAATTTTTTTTCTTCTCGAGGTCCCCGTCTGTCTCTCTCAACGTCGTCTCGTTAAGACCTCTTCGCCGTTTTTGTGCCCGCGTGTCCCCACTCATTTTTCGGCTGCGAGGAGGCTGATAAAGTTCTTTACCTGGCCGATCGCATCTTGCGATTTTGGGTAACAGGGTCGAAGAGAGCTGGTGATTTTTGTCCGACTTTTCTCGAAGGCGGCTCAAGGTGATAAGGTATTTACCACCCGCCCAGTTGTAAGAAACACTGTACTGAACGCCGTTTTGTCTGCTGCGTCTGCCAATTCCCTAGGGAAAGACAATTTTCTTTTTCCGCGTCGGACTGCGGTCTAAAACGGAGTTCAGATTTCGCTACTCGCCGCGGTTGAAATCCCTGTGAAAACAAAATTAGTTTCCCTGCAGTCCTACAAAGTATCTTGATGACACTTTTTTGTTACCGTAGTTTCACCTGCTTTCAAATAGTTTTTGAGAAAAATCGGATGGACGATTTTTCAGGTTGACCAATTCGAACCTTAACTTCGACGTCACGATACGAAGAAAATCACCGACCACGTTGAAACCCGTGTAAAAACAACCTTAATCCCCCTCACAGTCCTACAATGTATCTTGATATTTCGCCGGGTCCATATTTCATTTCTTCTGATACCCCGACAACGAGGCTCGAAGCTCCGAAATTACTCGCGAGGATCGTCGCGAGCGAGGCAAGAGCAAGAGCGGTATTCCGGCTCGGCCGCTTCTTCGCGATCGCGAAAAAGTCGTACCGGTGTTCGGCTACGCGGCTGTCGCTGGTCCATAACTCGACGCTCCTCTCTCATAATCCGTCCGGCTTCCACGTTGAATTTAATTGCGCCCAACGTCGGATTATCGAACCGCGACTCTCCGATAAGTTCGTCCAAGAATCGCCTTAAAGAATCCCCGTTCCACGGTTGCCATACGAATCAGCGGCCAAAAATCAGAAGGACGCAAGTCCGACGTCGAGGTAACCGCGACACGCCCTTTCGATTCCGAGCCCTCGACACACGTCTATATTACTCCGTATGTGGAAATCTTTCAGGATGACCGCGCGAGCCCCGGAGGCGCGAGAGAAGGTTTCTCCGCATCCTGGACGCTGCGGAGAACCGCGCGCCTTCGGAGGAGCGCCTTTAAAAATAACTTAATTAATGCGCGCGCGAGGAGACCGACGCGTCGCATTGCCGGTACGTACATACACACCGTACGCGACACATGTACAATACACTAAGCCCCGGAGAGACGGGAGAGCGAGAAACCCAATGCGATAATTGGGCGGGCCGGTGGAATTTCTCTCCGCAACGTCGGCCGGTCGGCTCTGTAGGTAGCTCGGCTAAACCTATCGTACGATAAACTCGGCGTCCAATTAACTCGTATTAGGCGTTACATCGACCGCTCGCTGCGCTCCGGACTCTCCCGATCAACCTCGCGTACTTGTATCCACGCTTGTATTACACAGATCCGTCGTCGCGGTTCGATCTCGTCCCGCGCGCCGGACGGGATCGACCGTGGACCACGTCTTCGTTTCTGTCCCCGCGAGCTTTGTGCCGCGGTCGTCGTGTTGCTCGTGTACGAACGAATTTCCGGCCGCGATTCTCGAATATCTCGATAATAACACCGGCAGCTATCGCCGGCGTGTCGTGCGACCGATGTGCACGATGCATCGGTGTTCGTACGGCTGGGCACGTCTGCGACTTACCCGTACCGATCGGCCGAGTTTGCGGTTCTTTCCCTCGCGGAGCGTCGATGCCGTTTCTTCGCGGATCTATGACACACGTACGAGAATCATTACTTGCTGAGTTATCGGCTGCGGTGAACAGTTACTCTGGTAATAAAATTAATGCGCTGGGATTGAAATTCTCGCAGGCTAAAAATGCCGCACAGAAACGCAAAAAAAACCGCAATGAATAAGCGAAGAGTAGCAAAATATAATGATAATAAAAAATAAATAAATTGAGTTGGTGACAATCGATGTATTAAAAAAATAGGAACAACGCGGCCTTGGGCAAAAGAAGGAAGAGAATGGTAGGAAGACAGCTCGGGATGCGGAAAAATCTCGCCGGATAAGGGCCTTGATTAGTTTTTGCAGTAACTCTCCGATTTACTCGATACGAATAAATTAAGAAAAGCAAAAAGAAAACAATCATAAGTAAATAAAAAAACGTATATTATGAATAGAAAAATTAATAAATAAATAGATGAATTAAAAATCAAAGTATGTTATAAGCAGGAAACTAAATGGATAAATAAATTAAGTAGTTAAAGATCAATGTATAAAATAAACAGGAAGAACGCGGCCTTGCGCAAAAGGAGGAAGAACATGGTAGGAAGTTGGCTCGGGATACGGAGGAGTCTCGTCGGACAAGGAACTCGATTCTTCGGGTATTTCTGCAGTAACTCTCCGATACGCTCGACACAGTCGCGGCGACCTCGTTATCGATTATTATATGGATGCCATGCCACTCCTCGCAGCGCCGTCAAAACCCCACCAGAAGCGCGCACCGGTGCCGACAAACTTCCGCGACGAGCAAGAAGAAGAAGAAGTTCATTCTCGCTCTGTACCAGCTTATTATCAAAGTTATCCCGTTTACGATAGTTACACGTACACGGGTATTACAGATATTAAATGTATGTGTGTCTCGTGCAGCGGTATCGATTGCCGCTTACACAGCTCGAGCAACCCCTCCCTCCGCACGATATTATTGCGTCATCGTTCGCTCTTAATCGCGATATCGCCGACGATTGAACCGCCTGCCTGGCAAACGCTCGCTCGGTCGCTCTCGCAGGTATAAATCCCTGTGCGAATTTTGCAATCGCATCGTCTCGACGCTCTCGCTGTCCTCGAACTCGATACAATAATTCTCGCATCGCAAATAATCTCGTTCGTTCGTCGCTCGTTAGCGAAAGAGCACAATTAAAAGTATGCAAAAAAAAAAATCCCGACTCAAATGTCATTGAACTTATCGTCAATATCAAACACATGCCGGAACTGACGTCATACGGAAAAACGTCACTTCCGGTTGGAAATTTTTTGTTTTCGACCGAAAGTGACGCAATCTAAGAAAACGTCACATGCGGTTGAATACCAAGGATTTTCAAACAAGTTACGTATGACGTCACTTCTATTCAAGAGTGTGAATTAAGGAATACCGGAAAGTGGAAGAAAGAACATGTGTGATGCGTCTCAATTATAACTGCGATTAATCGGTTTCCGTAGGAATCGATGAATCGAAACAGAAACCGATGAATTAGGGAGCACGAGGTAATTTGCCACACTTTACCGATACGCGGAAGAACAGCTCCTCCTTAGTCAGTAACTTTGTGTGTATTCCCCGCTGGACGCGCTGCTCGCGAAGATGCAAGCGCATCACAGTACTTTGTTCGGTTGCGAACTACCGCGATGCCTTCGGCCGGTAGAGACCATTACTGATTACCGACCATTATTATACACTATACACGGACTCTCTCGCTCCGACGAGCAGTCAATGATCGTACGAACGCACGGGGAAAATTTCTTCGACCACTTCTGGTGTAACGCGGCAGCGCCGGCACTGGTAGTGGTTTACTAGTACAAATTACACGAGCAGGATGTGACTCGAAACGGTAGCCATGTAATTACCGCGTGCCACCTATGCGGCTCGCTGTATCGTACGCAGAGTGTACACTACATTGTTGTACACAATAGTTTATTATACCGTACGCTGAGCCTCCCGAGTGTACAACTTACCCGTGCTATTTAAATATTTTTACAACGTCCGCGTCGTGAGAGAAGACCGGCCTTTTTCTCATGCTAATACGCTCCCGTATATCTTACACTCTCGGACATACAATCCGCATCTTTTTTAAATATTTTAAAACATTTTTTTTTTTTTTTATTTTACCGTGTATCATGACAAATGTATGCACCGAGAATTCGCAAGACCGTCCGCGTATACCGCGCGAACGGAATTATTGATAAATATTCTTTTCACTGATATATATTATATGCGCGCTCCTGTAATACATTGATGAGCAGAACAGAGTGCTTTGACCCAGGAATGAATAGTTACCTTCTTGACAAATTCGAGTTATCTATCACTCGTTACGTGATAATTTCTTCTTGTTTCGTTACTTCTACAACTATCTATGTGTGTAATTATTTTCAACTGTCCTTTTCCACCCTGATTGATGGACTGGAAAAATTGAATTTTTGCTCTGGAAACCCGGGACAATTCAGGGAATTCACACACACACATATTTAAAATGCCCTTACAACGTCCAAACGCGTCGGTAGGAATATTCCCCGTAAGAAGAATGGGGTACGGATGGAACCCTGTTACCTTAATATATAAATCGCACCGGTAGCTCGGCGAGCTCGGGAAGCGACGACGCAACCCGCCCGTATAATACAAACGACGGAAACGACGGTCGGAGCTTTGCTGACTTTACGTGCGGAGAAACTGAGAGCTCGTCGGCTCTCGTTGTCTAGGATGATCCCGTCGGTCCGCGGCAGCTCCTCCGGAGCGGGTACTTACCGGCAATAATCGTATACTCCCTACTGTTTCTGTAATGCGTGCGCTTCTCGTTCTCGCGGCGGCACCGCGAGTTCCCGGAATCCGCGAGGCGCAAGCGGCGAGCCGGAGTTGATCGCGGAGAGTCCCGGAGCCTCGGTTCAGCCCGGTGTCTCCCGCGCGCATACCCGACCGGGCAACTTTATTTACGGCGTATTTGATTACGGACGACGAACAGGTGAACGAGGACTCGGCGCTCGGGCGATAATCCGGCAGTTAGTATGCGGGGTGTACTGTTACTCGGACGTTAACGCAGCAGTCCCATTGATCCTTCGAATCGCGCAGGAGGGTCTCCCCGGGTCGCTCTTCCTCGACGGCGCGACGCGACGCGACCGGGACGAATACCACGAGGATGGAACCAGCGGCGGGAGCGTCCGTTAATAAGAACAGATTCCTCGCGAGAGGCATATTTCCTCGGAGGCGAACGAGAGAATGAGAATGAGAGATGTACAAAGAGGGAAAAGAGGGGTCGGCTCGGAGAAGAACTCGACTGTGGAATGCTACGCGTCGATCGCGAGCGGTCCCAGGTAAGCTCGGGCGATCCGTGCACTCCCGACCGGTGCCGGACGCTGGGTGCAGCGTGTGCATCGGCCGAACCGCGGGCAACCCGTCCGGTGCGGCGCGCGTGTTGCGTGGATATCGGCGAGGCCGCAGCGCCGAACCTTCGAGTCCCTCGCGAGGTGGAGATCCGCGGGAAGGGGAGGAGAAAAAAGGGAGGGGAAAAACGAAGAGGACGCCGATTTATAAATGAGGAATGAAAATAAGAGGAGCGCGGGCTTGTACGAAGTGTGCGCGAGCACACACGCGCGGCTTTCGGTGGAACGGGCGAGAGACGGGAAAGGTGAAAGAGGAAAGACGCCGGTAATCTCGTTCGTACGGGGCGAGCGTTGGGAGGAACGACGAGATTCCTACTTTTATACACCGTCGTGAAATTACTACTAATTCTCACGATTGGGAGAGCCGGCGCGCGTCTATCTGTGCGGATGGAACGTGCGATCTCGCGCCCGATTTACGATAGCCGGTAATGACGGTTGTAAGAAAAATTATGACGGAGGATGGGGAGAAAAAAAGCTATGAATACACCGATTTATTAACGGGCAGTTAAGACTCGAAGAAAACCGGGATTCTCGTGTTGTACACCTTAAACGATCGTGCGTAAAGTGCGGATCCGATACGTGTTTCTCGTTTTATTCGTTGTATTAGAATAAGTAAAATAAAAATTCGCGGTGAGAAAAATCTCGGTTTCGCATGAGGCTGAATAACGGAAGCTGTATGAGAAGCTTCGCTGTTTTTTTTAGCGATTACCGATGCCTCGCTTGGGTTGAAAAAAAGCTGTTAAATATCCATTTGGCAGGAATGAAAATAATTTTTTATGACCCATCGCGGATTTGCCATTTGCGTCAGGGGAGAGCGGGGCAAAATGGGACATCCCAAAATGGTTGGAAAATTGTGTTTGTAAGAAAATGTTTAAAAACACAATTTTCCAATCATTTTCGGACGTCCATTTTGCCCCATCGATGCATCCCGATTGTCGGTCTCGTTTTGCCCGTTCTCCCCTACTTCTAGCTGAGTACTTAAAGAGGGAAGTCGTGTCGGCAGTAAAAAAAATAAATAAAAATTGATAACGATTATTCTTGCCCGTTTGACCAGCTTCAATTTATTTCCGAGCGCATTAAACGCCCCGATGCACCTGTATATATGGCACGTTTAGTATAATAAACGATTATAATGAGTCTTTTATTGCCATTATAACCGCCGCAAAGACGAGGTATTCGATTTTGGTGGCGAGGTTTTTTACGATGGAACGGTAGAACGAACGGCTAGAAAAAAAGGCACCGGGCCTTAACTCCGGACACGAGTGAAGAGAGGTATAGAGAATCGAGTTACTTAAGGCGGCGAACGGCGGCAGCGGTGTCGAGCCGTGAATGAGAGAAGACGCGAGGACCCAAAGTTCGTGCAGCGTTTAATGCCGCTGCCGGACGTGCGCACGGAGGGTCAGGAGGGGGCGGGGGGAAATAAAGTTGAAAGAGACTGAGAGACCGAGAAAGAGTTCGGTAATTTGGCTCGCCGGAAGAAATTTTTTATGGGATCCAATGGAGGCCTTATACGTCGTCGCGTCGTCGTCGACCCGACGACCGTGACTAAAACTAAGACGATGTGAGACCCGGGCGACTCGACGTTTAACCCGTGGAATTTTTATGGTTCACCGACGTGACCCCCCCTCCCCCCTCCCCCCCGTGCAAGAGTTTACGCGCCTGGTCCATCGTCCCAGCCGCCGTTTGCCGGGCGTAATTAAAATCCTAGAAGACAGATCTTCGTGGTTTCCATAGGCATTTCCGTTATTTTTCACTGCCGCGATGTCGAGAGCTCGATGTATTCACTGATCTCATCGAGAGAGATTTGTATCTCGGACACTCGGCGGCCTCGAGCAGGGACAATTCCTTGAGCGGGCATCATCAACGTCTTCCATCCAATTAATGCTCTCTAGGCCTGAAGCTAACGAGTGCTTCACACCACACGAATGACTGCAAAATTAGTGGTGGAATTATTTTCGGACCGGAAGTGACGTATTTTCGGTGTGACGTTACTTCCGGTCGAAAAATAAGATTTTCAAACCGGAAATCACTTAATTCCGGTATGACGTCAGCCCCAGTTAAAAAATTAGATTTTTAAATCATGACATTCCCGGTATGAAATTACTTCCGGTTAATTTCATACTTCAAACGGCCCATCGGCCGTGTGCACTTTCGGGCATTCCTTAATAAAAATTGAAGCAACCCGTAAAAAAAAAAAGAAAAAAAGAGATGGACCTTGTCCGTCTCTTCTCTACACCCTGTAGCGAGCCACCGATTGTTAGTACCGTCGAAAAGTTACAGCAGCAACACGGTTCCGACACTGTAGCAAGACCATCGAGAAAAACTGCGAATCCGAATGGCTCTGAAGAAAGTGGGTAAAAAAGAGCGTCGCGAGGAGAAGAAGAAGAAGAAGATGCAGAAGAAAGGAAGCCCCACACGGAGGTGGAAGTAAAAAGTAATAAAAGAATCGAAGAAGGATGGACTACCGAAGAGTGTCTCGAAGGATGGAAACTATGGTAGCAAAAAACACAAACCAGTCTCACTGGCTCAAGGCTGCCTGCCTGGCCGCCACCGGAGCGCATCAGAAACTCTCGGCTCTCTTCTCAGCTCCTCTCCGATCCTCTCCGATCCTTCCAGACTTGGAACTCTCCATGTTCCACCGCAACAGATACGAGGCTTCTTCAGCCCATCTTCGGTACAGCGAAGTTCTCGTGCGATTCTTCTTTCTTAACTCCGACTTGCTTCTTCGTCTATGTTTAGCCACCGAATCAGCTGTGTCTACCGTACAGCAGCTTTGATCTCTGGACTAAATGCGTACTTTCCTGTATACTGTACGAGCGTCGCTTCATATCCATCACGCGAGATGAAGAACCAGCAGGAGGTTCTCCGATGGTTGGCCTAGCCGATTCGCCTTACACCCATTCGCACTGGTCCGAAGCGCGAAGCGTCGTTTCACGCAAATTCACCAAGGTACCGCCTTTTAGACGCGCTCTCTAATACCCGCGATTCTCCTCTCGGACAACCGTTCAACCCGACGTAAAAGCGTGACGCTCGTCCTCAGCAGCAGCAGCTCTGCGGGTCCCTTTGGTCGATTGTTCGCTACCTTTGTTTTTTGTTTTTTTTTTTTGCTTTTAGTTATACCTGCTGTTACAAACGTTTTTGATCTCACAGCTCGAGGACTTTAGATAATTACACATCGGACCCTGAAAGATACTTCCATATATATTATTCGTCAAAAAAATTATAATTATCTACAAAAAAAACATCGAGATTTTTTTAAGACCTGACGTGCAGTTTGTCAAATCGCGTTTCTCAAAATTGCAGACAATTATAATTTGAAAAAATAAAACCCTCTCCTCTATGAATGAATTAATGAATGAATTAATTGCAAGATGAGACATCCGCAAAGTTCGATAATCAGAGCGAGTATCTCTAAGCTTCACTGAGCGTAGCGCGATACGCCAGGAGTATGCGTGTTGTGTGTACAGTTCTATAGTGGCTGTGGAGCGAGGGCGTGGGAGAGAGCGTGTAGGGCAGAGAGGAGAGAGCGTGTATAATGTACGCTAGCATGTCCGTGGCGCTAATCAGATCTGCCGGTGGCTTATCTATCGCGCCCGAGCGACGTGCGCGCAACCGGGACTCGTAGGTGCGCGCGCGCGCCCGCGCATGCGCGCGAGCGAGCCGGAATGATATCGCGATAACGCAGACCGGGGAGATTCCTCTCTCTCGGTCACGGAAGATACCGAGCGCGGACTGTGTATCCGTAATACTCGTCGAGTGCCGTATATACCGATTCCTAATACCATCCAATCAGGGGGAAACCATCCGGGAGGGGGAGAGACGATAATGCGCGACGGCCTCGCGTGCGCCGGCACACGGTGTGGTCGTGGACGATCGTCCCGCGAGACGCCCGAACCCGCGGGCTCTGGGTGAGGACGATTGCCCCGAGGAAGCGCAATCCTCTCCTCTTCCGCAGAGCGAACTCGCACAGTAATGCGGCCCTTCGAGAATGCAAGATTGCACTTTACCCATGGAGAAAATTGCTTTTTTTTGGTAAGTAAATTATCGAGGAAACGGGGACTGCTAACGATTTATTGATGCGACAGCCAAAAAAGAACACACGAACACGATCAAAATTTTTTTTGTTGTACATTTAAAAAATATTTCTCATCCAAGAACGTTCAAAAAAATTATCTTGTGAATTTGACAATTTTTTATTATTCAGATCCATGGTCTATTGACTGCGACGAAAAATTCTAAAATTATCACCGAAGCGTCGTGGACCTTTGCGGACAAGAAAAGTTTGTCAATCGCGCAAGCTGAATTTGCCGCGTATAGTTTGTTGCTTCAGTGCAGCGTACGCAAATTGGTTACGGCAACGAAAAATTCCAGCCGTCCCGCAGCAGATGTTTATTTTTTTTGCCTCTCCGTGCCTTACCATTCCCCGGAATGATCGGACACAAAAATTGCCGTCGTACAATTCGTTCGCGAAAATGGCTCGTCGAGGCACGCTAAGCAGTACGTGCAGTCCGCTCGCCTGCTGATGTCTCTCGGGACACGCGAAAGAAGTGGACGCAAAATTGTATGTATAACGATCGAGAGACAGCGCTCCTCGCACACTTTTCCACATCGGAATGCAACCGTGAGAGTCGAGCTGCCACACCGAAGAAATAAAGAATGAATGGGATTGCAAGAAAGATGGATAAACATTGCGCCGGATAAAAAGCCCGAGACTCGGATGAGAAAAATAAATATAAAAATATTTCTATACACGTACACGGTAACAGCGACGATACAAAGATCGGGTTGCGGCTGTGGAGCGTGCACGGGGCGACTTCGAGAAATACTGTAAAGCCGAGTTACAGCCACGGCGAAGAAACCGAACGCGCGCGCGCGCGCACACGTCGAGGCGCACAAGAGAAGTCCGAGCTCTCTCGCGAGTCGTCGCCGTCGTCGCGACGCGGTCGCGTTGTAATCGCGGAATAATTGAATCCGCGAGAGAGCTCGCCGCTCCGGCTCACGCACGGAGATCGGCGTCCTCTCCTCCGTCACCGTAAAACCCGCGATGCTATATAACCCGCCTGGCACTGTAGTCGCTCCCTTTTATTTATAAGCGCCTCGAGCTACTGGCATAAATGCGTCGAGGACCGCATTCGCAAGAGCGCTGTTCGGAGCGGCGACGAGGACGACGGAGCCGCAGCGCCGTTCCCGTGCCCGCTGGAGTCGCGGCGTTGCCCGCCGCAGCCTCCAGCGCGGACGCCATGGAGGAATCGAACGCCCGTCCAACGCCCGGTTTTACCGTAGAGCGCTGTTACTTCGTACGCGCGGCGCGACGCGCACGCGGACTGCGGGACTCGCTGCCCGATTTCCTCGTTGCGCACTGCGTTTTAGATCATATTTTGTATTCCAGCTGCCGGTGGACCAGCGGGACCAGAAGCGACCCCATTCGCGCTCGCCCCGCCGCCGGTTCGGCAACTGGTAGCGAACGCGCGGCCAGGACCGGCCTCGACGGACGGGAAGCCCTCCGGGCACTCCACGCTCTCGAGCGCTCCCCCGGATTTGCTACCTCGCTTACACGAGAGCCCACTTCTCCGCTCCTCGAATCTCCGAATCGTTTATCCTGCCGGCTGGACGAGGCCGGTGCCAATGCACCCCTCGAGAGAGAGGAAGGGTCAAGGATGGGACTTTTGAGGGGTTTTTTTTTTTTTTTTTTTTGGCTTCCGGAAGCTCGGGAAGACCGGGAAATCGAATGTAGAGACGGAATGTGTGCTCGGAATGCATCGAAGGCTGAGAATCAAAAGGACGCGTCACACATGTTAGACATGTTACATGATTGATTATCGGTCGTCGATTTTAATCCTAGGTTGCACTGTAAAAATATATTGTAAATTTAATGTACTTGACATTTGGTTACGTCACTTACGTTCATTGAGCATTAATGGGCTTTTTTGTTAAATAAAAATACCAGATATAAAAATTACAAACCTTTTGCATGTTTCGATACACAAACAAGATACATTTTTTTTTCCACGTGAGAAAGTCGTGCTTCGGGCTTGCCCGAGGAAAGAGACCGTACGATATAAAACGTTTCTAAACGCCTCGGCGATTAATTGAAGATCGAAACGTGTTTTACCGACGGCGCTCTCGCAAAGATTTCGAGCGGCGCGAATCGTTCTCCCGTTAACGTGTCATTGTGCAAGTTGTCATCGGGTGACGTGACAGAAACTACTCAGCGCCGCCGCTGCGCAAATAACACATCGGCATGCGATGAAAAGTAGCGAGTGCGCGAGCTATCGGCGAGGTTGGTGCTTATTAAAAGAGTGCATCGCTGCACCGTTTCGCCGAATCCGCCTCGGTTCCGCGCTCGCGCCGACCGAGCTTTGTAATTTGTGCACCATGAAACGGAGAACGCCTCTCCCTCTGTCTCTCTACACGCATGATGATGCTGCGCGGCCGGGTTACACGCGATGACGATAAAATGAATTTTGAGGGGCGTCCGAACGACTCCGAAGATCGCAAAATAATTATCCGAGCGAGATCTCCTTCCTCATAAGGGAGAGGCGGATTTTTCATGTTCCGAATTTTTGATCCCGGTGGGAATAAAAACGCACGACGAGAGCGGCGAAGCAAAATTATGCGCGATCAGCGAGAAAGAGTGACACACAAAAAAAAAATATATATATGTATTTTTTTATTTTTATCGATCTCGGATCCTGGGATCGGCGGTGGTCCGCCGAGCGCGATACTCTCCGCGTTGCGGAGATTTACCAACGTCCGAATGGACAGTGAGACCTACCGACATCGCGGCCCCCGAGGCAACTAGTCTGTTATAGCCTCTCCTTCTCTCAGCCGTACACTGATCCGTGACGAAATATTAATTGACACAAAAAAAAAACAATACAAAAAAGAAATGTGGCAGCGATTGAAAGAGTTGGCGGTACGTAGCAACTATTCGACCCCGCCCACTGCACGCATATTTACAGTACGCGTTTGATTGATCGCTTTCTTCTCCTTCGGGTGTGCCACTGTTAATGATACTTTCGATACTCAAAATTCGTATGTATCCACGAGGCACACTCGATACATACATTTATTCATTCTTGCAATTAATAATAATAATAATAATAATAATAATAATAATAATAATAATAATAATAATAATAATAATAATAATAATAATAATAATAATAATAATATTAATTAAAATAATATTAATAATAAGAATACTTATTATTATGATTATATAATTATCATTCATTTGAAATTGATAGCATGACGGAGCACATGGTCTTGTTTTTGTTATCGTTTAGAATTCGCTTCGGGCAGATTTTTCATCGTCGTCGTGAGGCAGGTATTACGGTAACTCCACGTTGGCATCTCGCTCTCGTACACGGATATATACACGGTACGAATATTCTCGCACGCCAAACATCTAGCGTGTCTCTTTTACTCTACAGACTCCTCGCCACTTATCGAGGAGCACATCGGGACAGAGGGAAAAGGGGACGATAAGTAATACACAGGAGCTCGTTGGATAGGGCGCATTCGAGTTACGAGAGGGGAAACAATTGCGGACGAGACGTCCGACGAAGTGAGAGCAGTAACCGTAAAAACGAGAGCCGTAAAATGTCTGTTGGACGGACGCGTAAGGAACGCGCGCGCGCGTTCCGTGTAATTTTAATAGACCCAGCTGAGCTCGCAAAATCATCAGCAAACGGAGCGCTGTCCTTTTCGACTAAAGCGGAGTGTAGGAACGGGCTCGTCTCACGCCCTCGTTCTCATAGAGTTATCGCTGGACGTTGTTTAAATCTTTTTTTTTATTTCGTCGCTTTATCTCTATGTCCCGATAGAGAATTCCCTCCCAAGCCCCGACAACTATTTCCCTGTATTTCCCTGTCTCTCCCTTTTCTACTGTTCGGGCACTATAGTTTGCATCTCGGGGAGTTTTGCACAATAATGCGGTACGCAATAGCGCACCATTGTCGTCTGCAAAAAAAAAAAAAACCGATTTCTCGATCCGAAACTCACTTCCGGTTTGAAAACCTTTTTCGTCATCTTTACGAGAAATCCATGTAACATGCGCTGAAGGAAGAAGAAAAAAAATGTTAATAATTTATAGTCAGTCGCTTGTAGCTAATTAGAGAGCATTTTTGTGCTCGAATTAATGCCGGAGTTGAGTGAGAGAGGAGCCGAAAAATCGGGGGCCCTTCGTTGCAGCCCGGGAACGGCGGTGCGGTCGAGCGCAGCGAGAGAGTGGACTATTAATACCGGCCTGGAATACAAGGCCCTCTCGAACTCTTCCGCGGGGATAGAGAGGCGTGCTCGAGGAACACCGCGCCGATTAGCTCGGCCGGTCGGGGCCCCGTTGGACTCGAACGGCAAGCGGGACCCACCGGGGGGCCCCCCTCGCTTCTTTTCGCGTGCAGACTGCAAGCCTTCGTATTATCCTCGGTGGAATAAAAAAATCGGTTTATCATGCCGTGCGCTTTAAATTGCGTAGCGGATGTAGAGAGACGATAAATAAAATAAATAAATATGCATACGTAATGCAACACCAATTTTTTTGTTAGCTGTTCTGTGCCGATTATACATCAGTTTCGCATGGTGGCCGCGGTCGGGGACAACCGGGAAAAGGTAGGGAAAAAAAACATCGTCAGGAAATCAGTGAAAAGTGAGGGAATTTCAAAATTGTCCGGGAAAAAAGTAAATTGTCGCCGAACGTTCTATAAAAAAATGAAAAGTACATAAAAGGAAGCCTTGAAAATAGAAATAGGGAACATTGTGAAAAAAGCAATTAAACATTAATAAAAAAACAGCCACCATGATTCGATATTCGTAGTATTTGCCTAGTGTGCTTTAGGTGCAATTTTCTCATATTTAATTTTTTTATTATTAAAGTAAAATAAAATAAATGGCGCGGACCAGAGGGTCGAGTCGGGGATCGCGACGGTAAGCATCACGGCGTGCGTATATGAGAGATTTTTCTTGCGATCGGGAGCCGCGCGCATGCGTCGCAGTGAAGGGTTGGAGGTTCGCTATATACGATATATAAACGCAACGAGCGCATTCCATCGATCGGTGCTTCGATCTCGAGGGATAAAAACAAGGAGGCACTTCCGCTCCTTCTCGACGTCGTCGTCGATTCCGATCGACTTGTGTGTGCCGTACGCGGTGAAATTAGCGATTGACTCAATATACACTGTCTCTCCCTCCATCAGCCCTCGGGTACGTCTTGTCTTTTGTCCCCCTCCGTCTGTCGTCGTCCCCATCGCTCGTCGAGTACAGGCATTTATTTATCGGCATCTATTAGCAGAAACCAGGATAGTCCATTCATCTTCCCCGATGCTCGACCAACCGACATATATTGCCGGTATTACGTTCGAGGAAAATAACTTTCGCGGTGAAGCGCGCATGAGGATACATCATGATTAGTTTCGACGAGTCGATGTCACTTATTAGACGTTGACGTCTTTAATCTTACGAAGAGCATCAGCGCTCAAGAATAAATATATTTTTTTTTCTTTAACAATAACACAATTGCGTATGCAAGGTATCAAACCTATCCAAGTGTTTCATGTTGAGAGCGGAAATGCTAAACGGCTGAAGCGACAGTCGGTCGAATCTTTTGTATCGGTAAATTGTAAATTGGCATCGGTACTAAAGTATGTGTATGAAAGCGTTAGTTTGCAAACTGTCCGCTATGTTAATTTTGTTAATCCTCTAAAATCTGTTAATCTTGTCAATTTTTTGTTAATTTTGGAATTTCTTGCACCTTGAATCTCTCTATTCGTATATGTGCAGTAAATACTTATACTATGTGCAATGTCAGTCAGTAAGATAATGTTTATTTATAAACGAAGAAAAATTCTATATAATAGTTAATATTTGTACATAAAAAAACAAACGTATTTGATAAAAAAAAAATAAGTATTACATGTTACTGAATTAGCATATTCTAAGATGCCAAGGATTTTTCTAAGCAGGATTGCATTTGAGCGGACCGGATTTCGCACGAGGTTCCGATGGTGCCGTGGTAAAAGTTTTGCATCGACGACGCGGTCGCAAATTCCGAGTATGCCCACGGTCGAACCGCTCCGCGATTAATATCGTAACAGACACGAATATGATTCGTCTTGCAAGAAAAGCGGTGCGATTCCGTGAGTTCTCTCGAAGGTGCACCGAACCGAGGGAACGCGGAGAACGTCGACGACGGAGATCCGACGACGTGACCGGAGTGCATATAGTCAGCCACGAAACCGTGTTCTCCCTCGTCCTGCGTGTTGCGCTCGGACACAAAAGAGCTCTCTCGCGCACCAAGCCGCAATTATATATCGCGGTCGTTACTGCAATTGCTGCTAACGCTTTTTCCCCTCTTCTCTCGACTCGGGGGAATATATGTGTCTTATGCCGGATCACGTACGAACGAGAGAATCTCTTTCGTCTCTTATGACTTATAAACCCCTTTACCCGTAGCAGTCACCGACGGCGCTGCATCGAGCGAGCGCGCCGCCGAGCGAACCGAGATTCGCCGGACCAACGCCGGCTCTATACCTCGAACACGGAGAGTCACGTCGGAGAACCGCCGGGGCGCGATCCTTCTGCCCAACCGACTCTTTCTCTATCTATTATCTCATTTTTTATTTTTTTAATAGTACATTACGACACTAGTGCGAACAAACTTTTTCTGATGAGTGTGAGTGTTAAAATCACACGAGTTTAGAAAAAAAATTTCGCACAAAATTATACTTCACACGGTGTGAAAATTTGAGTTTTGCGAACGCCAAGCGTGCGTAAAACTGGCATTTTCGCACCAATTGATATAAAAATATTATCGCTATCGGATTTTCCACTACAGCGATATAAATGGTCATGTTTATGATCTCGGAAAATTCTTGGCACCTTTCCGAGGTCGAAGCAATTACAATCCAGGCTGCAAAATTATACCTATCGGAGTGCGGCAGTGCATTGTCAGATCTCATCGTGTTCGGGCATCAAAGAGGGTAGTACATAATACGGGAGAGACGGCGAGGGGGTCGAGAGAGTGGGAGATCGTGGAAGTCGATGAGAAGAAGAATCACGGGCGCTTCATCTTCGTCTCATCTTCCTCGGAGCCTCGTGGAGCCGCGGGTTCGAGGAGGGGAGGCGAGGGGGGCGAACAACGAGCGGAGCGGTCATTCCGCGTTGTTATATTCTGGATGCCCGTCACGTGGCAGCGTTTTGCCTGAGTACCGGGGCCCCGCGTGTAAGGCCCGAGGGATTCTTCAATGGAGGTCCGCGGGCGCGCGCGCTCCTCGTCCCCGTCGTCGTCCGCGTCGTTGTCGTCGTCGTGCGGTAAGAGCCGGGCAGCGTGCGCGGGGTCGTGCGCCTCGACGGGTACCTCGAGGACATTGTCGCCGTGGGCCTCATGCGACTCGTCGTGCCCGACGAGGCAAACCCGGCGACCCCTTCGAGGACCCCCTTTAAAGCACGGAAGGGACACGAATATTCTATTCAACCCGCGGACAATGTAATTTTCGAGGTTTCGTTCCCCGTTCCCCATCAAGCCGTCGTGCGGTTGTCTTAAATTTTTATTTTTTTATTTTTATTTTCGGTTGCTTTTGTTTCTTGTTGCAAAATTGGATGGATCGACGATCTCGCTCGGCCGGCGATCCAGGAACTGTCCGACGTACGTTATGGAGACGATTTTTGAAGTTGATACTCGGAAATTGACCGCCCGACCGACGGGAATGAGACGTGAGAGAGGGAGACACGGCGCGGGACGCGACGATCGAGATGGGAATCCGGTCGGGTTTGCAAGAAATTCTTGCAATTTAATGTGTTTTCTTTGATTGGTGCGCGGACTTATCGATGCCGGGGTACGTACACGCTTGTCTCGTTTTAATCGTTTGTAATATCGATTGGCAAGCGGCTCGCGTATCCGTACCTTTATGCTGTATGCTTCGACTCTCCCTCTCTGCCCCGACTTTATTTTATTCGCAGAGAATTTCTGCTATGGGCGAGAGAGTTACCGGATTTTTTGGGCGCCCGGCAAATTGTACGACGATGCCACCGGCAATTATGTATCTGTCGATTTTTCTTTTAATTCTTAAAACAACGTTGCGGAATTTTGTCGAGACCTGATCAGAATGGACGACGGTTTATTCTTATTTTTTTTAATTTTTTTAATCAAAAGTTCGCGTGGCCGAACAATCCGCTTTCGTCTCCGACGAAACCAAAAGCCGCCGCAATCCGGCGAGTAGAAGTGCGCGAGGGGGAGGCGAGTCGTTTCTCGCGTTCTCGTCAATCGGTCGCCGAAAGGATTTCGATAAGTCTTTCGTAGAACGGGAGGAGGCGAGGGAGAACCGTTCGCCGAGGTCGTCGTCGGTCCCCCCGGATGCGAATCTCGACGGGAATATGCCCACTCCAGAAATTATGGCGAAACGGAGATGGACGGACGAATAGAAAGCGTAGAGAGGAAAAGGATGTGAAAGAGACGGAGGGAACGAGCGGTCCCCGCCGCTCTTCGCCGGTCGCCGGATGAGATCCGAGTGAACGACAGGTAGGAGACACCTGTTGACTCGGGACACACCGAAAATGGTTTCTCGATGGTCACTCCGTTCGCCGGTGCCCCGGCGAGGCGAGCAATATACTGACAACGCTGCGAGCGAAGTCGTCGATGCTCGGAGAGCCGGCACGGACGTTTCTCTCGCTGGTCCACTCTTCTCCTCGTTAAAATCCGCCGGTGTGCGCGCCGCTCAATCCCGATATATCAGAGAGCCGGCATCTCTTCGGGTGACATCTTGATGGTAGGCCGGAGCGGACCCGGAGAGCCGTCGGGCTCGCCCGTGCGAGAGACCGAAAACGCTCGGCCACTCTCCGTCCGAGCGGAATGAGCGAAGAGGCGCGAGAAGGAACGAAGAGACGGAGAGAGCCTCCGCGTAGCTAACGAAAAACGGGATTTTAACTAATGGGATTTTAACTAACGATCGCGAGCGTAAGCGCTCCCCCCCACCGGTGTAAGATTCGGACCTCGAGATACGCTTCCAGGCTGCACAGTTCTCTATACCTATATACAAGGTGCGGAGAGCGAGGAAAAATGGAATGAGAAAAGAGAAGCGAAATAAAAAAAAAAAATACTCGATTCGCCGAGTGTCGTCGTGCGTAGGGGGAGAGCGGGGCAAAATGGCACATCGGGGTAAAACGGGATAATGAGACGAAAGGCAATTTTCGAGTAACCTTTGGATGGTGGCGATGGTGATACGTGGGGCAAAACGGGTTTGAAAATCTGGATGTGTCCTTGGGACAAAAATGGGTGATCCAAAAATTACTGTAAAATTGAGTTTTGCCCTCAGTGTCCCGTTTTAGCCCGCTGTGCCATTCTGCCCCGGTCTCCTCGGAGACGAGGAGGAGAAAAGACAGAAATAAGAGAAGAAAGGAGGAACTTTCGAGAAGTGAGGAGAAGGAAGTTTCGAGATCGGCGAGAACACGTCAGAGTCCGTGCGGGTATTCGGAGCTTCGGGTTTCTCGCGGTTCAGGATCATATCGGCTCCTTCGGGGCTCTTCCTCTCCCTCCGTCCGCGGGCCGCGTCCGCGACGCCGGCGCGACCGTGAGCTGGACGGAGAGTCGCGTCGTGAAATAAGCTAGCCTCCGAGGAGAACCGACCCGACCGGAGAATAAAATAAATGAAGGGGGGAGAGACGGAGAGGAAGGCGCGAAAGGTGCGAGATGTTCCTCGGGGCTCGAATTTGCCTGTCGATTAGATAAGCCTCCATTCCGTCTCCCTCGCTCCCCCGCCGAGGCTCTCGCTCCTCGGTCCTCGGCTCCAGGATTATTCGGTATAATTGCCGACGCTCCCGACACTCCCGCGGATTTCATCGACGCACACACACGCGCGCACGCGCACTTGTAACTTCGGCTCTTATCGCGCTTTTCTCGCTTCTTCTTTCTCGAGGCCCGGCGCTCTGTTCCCTTTATTTTTTTTTTTTTTTTTTTTTAACATTAATTAACTCGAGCGGAGCTCTTATCGCGAAGGGGCTTCGCTGACCCCCTTCGTTGAACCAACGAAGCGGGGCCGGCGCGGATGCATGCAACATTGTATCCTTCGTGTCGGGAAGAAAGAAGAAACGAGTATCGGCCGGCGAAGTGTCTGTGTGTGTGTGTGTGTGTGTGGGGAGTGAATGGTCCGGGGTGAGAGGAAGATCCGAACTGGTATCGAAGTTCGCTCCAGGACATTGAAGTTTGGCCGGGAGCCAGCAAGGATCATCGGGCGACTGTCGGAAAGGACCTGCGGATAGTCTCGACCCGAAACCAAACGTGCTGTACGAGGACTGGAAAATTCAACCGATTGCTCGAACATCGCTTGACCGAATAATTCGGCAGCAACGAGGATGCGCCCGAAAAAATAATTTATTTGACGGGCACCCGCGAGTGAATATTTATTTAAATCAAATAAATGTTTATTTGAATATCTGTTTTCGGGGAGCTTGTCAGATAAATTATTTTTCTGGGTGTGAAGAAACGAGTATCGATCAAGCGAAGTATGCCGCGGAGAGAATCTTCGGCTGTGAGCGGAAGATCCGAACTGGTATCGAAGTTCGCACCAGGACATTGAAGTTTGGCCGGGAGCCAGCAAGGATCATCGGGCGACGCTCGGAAAGGACCTGCGGATAGTCTCGACCCAAGACTCCGCGCTCCGTACGACGAGTCTGTCTCGCCCGTGAGGTACGTCTTGGGAAATTCAACCGATTGCTCGAACATCGCTCGAACGAGTCGTTCGGCAGCAGCGAGGGTGTTCACCAATGCGGAAAATCCGTCTTGGATCAAGATCCACGGAGGTTATCACCGTTGCGCTGCTCCCGCGTGTTCGGCGTTTCGACGATCTCCGATGCTCGACTTCCACGCGATACTCGATCGCACGGAGAGACCGGCAGATATAACGGTCGATCGAGCGTGACGCGATGCCTTACGTTGTTTCGGCTTATCTGCCGAGACCATCTGCGTGTACAAGTATCTTTCTTTCATAACGCACACAGACCAACAGAAACGAATAGCTGTCTCCAGTCTTCTTGCTTCATCCGTTCGCTATCGAAAGAACCAACAATAATAAAAATAATAATAGTAATAACAGTAATAATAGTTCAAATTCTACAGTAGTACTGTACGTTCAAATTTTATATGCCTCGTGTTTTCGATTCACAACTTGAGTTTTGTATAAAGGAGTCACTCCGTTAATAAAAAAAAATAAAAAAAAATAATAGTAACAGAAAACTTAGTCTTGTGCCAAAAAAAAAAATGACATCATAACTAGCGCGAAAATTCGTGAGGTGAGGAGGAAATACAGAAGACGGCAGAGCGGGATGTCGAGAAGTTTCGGAGTAGGGATATGAGGAGGCCATAGAGAAAGAAAGACGGTGGAAGAAAATGAGACAAGAATAAATAAAAAAAAGTAAGAAAGACTGGCGAAGGTGAGGCCTCGGGGATGGGGAAGACAGGAGCACAGGTGGAATCTGGTATCATGACTCTCGCGCGGGTGCCCTCCGCCCGGCGGCGAGGAGGAAGAAGCGGCGCAAGAAGAGGAACAAGAAGAAGAACGAGAAGCAGCCCGAGAGGAAAGAACGAGAGAAGAGTCGTAGGTACAAATCTAAGCACCCTTGCGTGTAAGTTTCCTCTCCCTTCCGCGCGTGCGTTATATCGCTCATGCGCAGCTCTCGGAATCGTCCTCTCCGCCCTCCCTCGTGTTACCTCGTTCTCTCGCGGCTCGGTCGCGTTCTCCGTCCGGTCGGGAGAGGGCGATGAGGCAAGAGTGTCGGTCTCGGTGAGGTCCTCTTGCTCTCGGTGCCACCGACGCGCATCCCCGCGTACAATAACGCGTGCACTTTCCTTCTCCATCTCCCTCAGGCACCGCAAGTCGCAGGGTCGGCGGGAAGGGGGGGGGGGGGGGGGGGGGGCGAGTGTGTGAGCTTACCGGAATAACGCATACGGCATAGGCCAAGAGCCAACGTGCAGGGCAAGTGAGAGCGAGCTGGACCAGCACAACGGCCCGTTGGCTCCACTATGATACGCACAATGTACTATATACATATAACACTACATACATCAACGCACTTGCGTAGAGATACGTGGTTATAAAACGTACATACAGGGTACCTGCAGCTACTAACTATACTGTACATCCTATATACATGTATCCAATCTGCCGAGACAGCACGGATTTACCTCTCCGCTCCTTCGCTCGGAGCTCATGTGCGCGAGGGGATGCGTGTGTGTGTGTGTGTGCGGAGCTCGGTGCGCGGGCATTGCATGGCCCGCGGGTAATAAGAGAAAATAAGTAAAAACCCTAAGGTACGAACCGGAGGGGGCATAGGGCGGCGGCGTCGTCGTCGTCGGTGAGGAGTGGAGGCACGGGAGGAGGTGAACCTGTTCCCGAGGGAGTTCCTTGACCCTCGGGGCCCCGCGGACGGCGCTCCTGTGTGTGTGTGCGCGCCCGAGCGGGCTCTGCGCCTGGAGTCAAAGAGAGAAGGAGGTACGGGAGAGACGGGGAGAGGGAGCGAGGCGGCAGCCAGCTAGCCGGTCGAGCCGGCGAGAGGAGAGCGCCCGCGGAGAGTAGCCACCATCATGATGCCCGCCGGCGACGGCGGCGCGAGAGAGGCCCCGTGAGCGCGGAGGACCCGGAGGGGCCTTTTCTCTCCCTAGAGCGAGAGGGAGAGAAAACGAGCGGAGAGAGAGAGGAGAAGAAAGGACCGAGCTTGAACGCTGAGGGATATGTACGAAGGGGCGATGCGGAGGAGGGGGGTAGGGGGGGGGGGAGAGAGCATCGAAGGAGAAAAAAATGTTAGAGGGAGCAGGAGGCAGTCGCAGGATTCCTCGGAGCGCGGAGAGCTTGCGTCGTGAGAGGAAAAGAGGGATTTTGCGAACGAGAGTGAGGCGCTCGCCGGGGGGGGAAAAGATAGCCGATGCAGAAGCTGGGAGTGTAGTAGTTACGTGTACGGTGTGCCCTATGCGATCAGACCGCAGCCCGCAGCAGCATCCCACTACTACCGGTATACTGTTGCTACTACTACTACTACCGTCTGTCCGTCCGTCAGCTCTCCGGGCCGGCTCCGCGCCAAGGAGCCGGCGCAAGGTACTCCTAACACGCGCTGCAATCCGGCGCTGTGCATCGGCTATTGCGATATCCAAGGAGACACTGGTAAGTGTCGTATGCCTTCTCTCTGAAGTCTTTCAGTTTGGCGGCAAATGCGATCGCGTCCTGATCGCGGTTGCAGCTTCCGCTGAAACGGGGAAACTCTTTCGGCGGCACGCAGACTGCGCAGTTTGAGTAACGCTGACTCGATGCGCTGTTGCGAGTTATGGGGATGAAGGGACTCTGAGATTGGAGCAAGGCTGTAGAGATGCGACGGCCTACCCGGCTAAAATATCTCATCCGGCTCATGGATTTTATAGTTTGGCCGGCTAAGCTAATACAGTCTTGGAAATTTTTGACGAATTTGTATATATATTTTTTTTTTCTAATGTTACCTGCTACGTTTTTTTGAAGTATTTTCGCCCGCTAAACACGAATCCGCTGGCCTTTTTGGACTGAAGTACAATGCGACATTAATGGGCTCGATTTAATGCACGAAAAATGGTATGTCTCCATAATTACTCCGTAATATTGAAATAACTTTGATCCTAAAAATATCGCGATATTTTCACAGAACCCAAGCAAACTTTTCCAGCGCTTGGATCCAGCACTGCATATCGATCCGCGATCTTGAAGCTTTGCAGCTCCCGAATCCGCGAGCGCAAGCAGGCTCCGAGCATCTCGGAAAGATTCAATGACACGCGAGCGAGAGGCAAGCCGAGCACCGCGACGGTGCAGAGCGTATGTGCACATCTTCCATGGACGCACCTACGGAATATGAAGCCGGTGGAGTCCGTTCATCCGCACAGCGGTGCGTCCCTTCGGGTCCCCGCGGGCTATATCTCTCGTCCAGCACCGGATAATTACACAGGACACGCGACAGGACCTCTATCCATTATTCATCATCGTCTCGGTGCGCGTCTCGCATCGCCGTCCGGGCTCATCGGACGCGCTCTCGTCTTCGCGGTCCTCTTCCTCCGCGCTAACCGGACAAAAAATTTATTCACCGTCTCCGCGGAATAACCCGTACATAATTTTCTTCGCGCTCTCGTATCGGGCGCAACGATGCAGCGACGCGACGTGCGCGCATGCGCGGTCCGGGTCGTTTCGTGCGAACGATATGCAAGTCCGTATAGAGCGGTATAGTAGATACGGTACGATATTTATTCGCGTTCGCAGGTATACGTGAGAGTATGGCCCGCGAATCTCGAATAAACTGGCTCGACGAGAGAGAGAGAGAGAAAGAGAGAGAGAGAGAGAGAGAGGCCCTTTACCGCGAGAGAGGGTTATCAACCCGTGGCAGCCGAGCTGGCAAACAGGCGAGCGAACCTCCTCCGGTTGAAGAAGACCGGCAGAAACGGCGGCCTCGCCGTCCCGGTGTGTGCCGCCGGTTCGCTCGCCCATCGACCGAACCCGATGCGAGGCGACTCTCGAATAAGTAATAGCGTGCCTGCAGCTCCGAAACGACCAGGCATCGCAAACCATAACTGCGGAACGAACGGCACCGATGAATGACCGATCAATTCCGCGGGAATATCGTCGGAATCGTTTAATGACCGGTAGGGGGTGAAGTGCGCGATTGAATTCTCGTCCGAAGCTCGACAGCAACCATCGCTGAGTACTTGAACTCTGTTTGAAAAAAAATTATGGAAAAATTATAATCAGTTTTTTTCCCAGCGACCGATTTGCTGAATCGAAATGTTGGGAAAAAAATGCTCGCTCGCTCATCGACCGAACCTGATGCGAGGCGACTCTCGAATAAGTATTATAGCGTGCCAGCAGCTCCGAAATGACCAGGCATCGCAAAGCTCGATAGCAACCATCGCTGAGTAGGGGAGAGCGGGTCGAAATGGGTCAGTGGGGCAAAACTCAATTTTCCAATAATTTTTGGATGCCCCATTTCGTCCCAACGACACATCCGGATTTTCAACCCCGTTTTGCCCGGAAAATAATATTATTTTCTCCGCTGCCCGACACTGCTTTGCTGAATCGAAATGCTGGGAAAATATCGCCTTTTTCAATTACGCATACCTGTTTAAAAAATCAAAAAATGTTACGATGATATTATGTCCGTGAAACTTTTTCTCAGCGTCGCGAAACACGGCTTGTCAGGGATCAAAGGGTTAAACGCCAATTGCGCGTCTAACATTGTCTCGGTTCGTAATTCTCATCAGCGAAATGAAAATATTATGAAATTGAGAAAAGCAATAGTTCATTAAAAAAAAAAAAATGTTATATAAAAAAAAATCCTAGCGAAGGTAAAATAATCGCAAGTGCAGTGAAATAGTCTAGAAATATAGTCGTGGGACTCGCGCGAGAGATCTGAAGAGGTGAGAGCAAACTATAGTGGTGGTTCGGGTATACCGAGCTGTGCTATATATTCAGCATTATAGACGCGAAGTGCTGCCTCTCCGGCAGTGGTTGTATATAGATATACGGCGGTGTGTTGTACGAGCGCTGCGAGGTACTCGTGATGAAACCGATTGTAAGATACGCGAGAGAGTCAGAGAGCCGGCAGCGGCAGCGTAGCTAGGAGATCTCTCGCGGCCGGCTCGCGGGAATCGCGCAGCATCCACAGCGGGTGCGCTGTGCCCAGCGCCGAGCACAAGTGTAGTATAACGTGTAATGCGCCGTATATAGTAGAAAGGCAGCCGAGATACGGCGCGGAGGGATAGACCGGCTGAGAAAGAGAGGAGAGACGAAGAGTTCGCGAATGTATCGTTGCTTATAGACGAATGAGTATGCGGTACAACATGCATGTGTTGTCATGGTGCACGCTGGGCTCCTTGCACAGGTAGAATAGGCTATCCCTAGCGTACGGCCAGGATCACGGCGGACGGCTTACATACCTGCGATGTTAATACCCGGCCGCTGTACACTCGATGTCGCGCACAAGTAAAGTAGCAGCGTTTGCGTTTTCCATAAAAATTCAAATGTTGCCACGAAATGTTATAATTTTTTTTTTTCGGAAATTTAAAAAGATTTTTTGTTCAATTATTTTTGCTTGGATGTTTATAGTTTTTGTAGTAGGGGGAAGAAATCGAATAAACGTCCATAAACATTTTTAAATGTTACTACTTGTATATATATAGTTAAACACAAACAATTCTATGGTGTCGTCCTATATCTATTGAACGTTAGTTTCAGCGCCCTTGACAAAAAGTGGTTTTCCTCAATCAACTGAATGATATTTCACATGCCCTTAAGTTAAATGGATCCTAATAGCAGCCTCGATCTCAGCGTAACTCTTGGATAGTATAGACAATTTTCAATTTTCAAAAATCAACAAATAAAGCAATTTCTTCACAATTTTACTATGCGGCATTTCCCCTGAAATTCATGGTGCCAAATTTTGAAGAAAACTCTCCGTATCGTACAAGACGTGCTCGAGAGTGCGCGCCGAGATGCATCGAGGAGCCAGCAGCCTCGGCAGGACCGGTGCACGCGAGTACGACGGAGAGCCGGGAGATCGGCTCTTCCCTCGCGGATTCTCTCCTCAGGGTGAAGCGAAGAAGCGTCGGGGAGAGTGAGCTCGAGCGGGGGCGACGGCCGGGGGCCATCGGGGGCCTCTCTTTCCCTCCGCCTCGTTTCCCCCCTATCTTTATCTCATCGCTCGCTCTTTCTCTCCCCGCAGTCCGAGGCGATACTGCCCGCTCGCCCGGCTCTCCGGCCGCGGACGGCTCTCTGTGTGCGACCGACGAGCCGGTGGGGGGCTCGCCGAACGGCGGACCAGGAGGGGGAGCCCCGCAGGCCGGCCTGCGGCTGCCGACTCAGTATCCCCGGAGCAACCGAGCCACGTGTAACCCGCGGAGGTGCTGTGCCTGTCGAGCTCAACGTGCCTACCCTACAGTATAAATTCCCACGAATTTACGTGCCCCAACACACCACCCTTCGTACTTGGACCGAAGGATCAACCGTGTTTCATTATCGACGAGTTATCGTGAAAAAAAATAAGACGAAAAAAAAATTAAATTGTTTAATTTCATTAAATCGTGGATCTTCGAAAATTCGGCCCGCCGCACCGTATTTTAAGTCTCTGGATCAAAGTGACAAAGTTCGAGCATTGCTGAGCTGTTTTTTAAATTTGTTTTTTATTTACGAGTTCGACGATTTTTGCTTCGATGGTTTGTTGAGTGAAAAAAAATAAGTATTGATAAATAATAACAAAACTGTCCGCCGCGCTGCGGAGGAGAGAACTCTGGTGTCCGTGCGCGAGGAGCCAAGGTGAGAGGGGTGGTAAGAAGAGAAGAGGGAAGAGGGAACGAAGAGGGATATACCTGGATCAGAGGGATCCTTCGACGATTATCCTTCTCTCTCCCTCCCTCGCTCCTTCTCGCCGTTTGCCACAGTCCCCGCGGCAAGGACGCCCAGCAACCGAGGGAAGAAGGAAGTTTTCAAGCGGCGACGAGGGAGGATCCCGGTTCGGATCGAGGAACTCGAGGACTCCCTCCGGCGTCTCCCAGGTGCTTCCGCGCACTCGTTTTTATATATATTTTTTTCTTCGCCCGCCACCGTTCATTGGATTATTAAATTATTACGTCGCGCGACCAAGTGTTTTACCCCTTTTTTTCGAGCAGACTCGAACAAGTTACAGAGTGGATTGAATTACTTTTTTTTATATTTTTTCTTATCCGAAGACTCGAGGATTTATGGTGAGGAGTGAAAAAATTAAGTACAGTGATGATTTATGGCTTTGGAGAGTGTTATTGAAGAATCGTCGCAAAAACGTCGCTGATGTTCGACGAGCGGCGAGCGAGAATCGCGGTGGTTTGAGAAGTGTTTCGGGGAATCCCCCGAGTGCCGGCTCGCCGTCCGCGCATGCGCGCGCGCCGCCGGCGCGCGTTCCGTGCTCCCTGTGCGAAAGCAGCTGAGATCGCTTTTTGTTGTTGTTGATTTTTTTTTTTTAATTCGTAAAGAATAAATAAAGAAAAGGCGGCGCACACGAGAGTCTCGAACGAGTCGCACATGAGATCGGGATTCTTATGTGTTACTGCCGAGGTGGAAACTCGGCCGCGCCTCGACCGGGCCGAGCGCGCGAAAGCCCGCTACGCGACGTGCCCAAAGTGATCGCGGACCGTGTGCCGTCAGACCGTCGGACCGTCGGTGCCGCCGTCGGGCTTGACCGTCACTACTTGGGATACGCGACGAGCGCCCGTCGCTTGTGAAAAATATCAAACTCGTACTGTTAGAAATAAAACTGTACACATCGTCCTGCGCAAAACTGAGATTATAAACCGCACCTCACCGTTCCAGATAAAACGATTTAAAAAAATTATAATAATAAGAAACATTCTTTTTTTAATAATAAGAAAACATTTTTAAAAAACGATAAAAAAAAAATTTAATAATAGGAAAAGAAACATTTTTAAAAATCTCAGAAACGAGGAAATAAGGATTACGCGTTAATCGGAGCTGGGCCACGTGCGAGCGTCGCTTGCGCTGGAGGTTGTGAAGCGTTTTAATCGTACAGCTGAGCCGCGCTAACGGAGAAGGTGCGAGTGCATTTAATTCGCTTGTGCGAGAGCCGGAGGAAGCGGGAAGCCAGGAAGGCGAGCTGCGAGCACGTCCTTAAACGTCAATCAATTACACGCCTAAGGAGCGACCGGTCCCGGTGGGCACGAGGGCCCTCCTTAGTTTCTTCTTCAGCGCCGGTGAGTCGATCTCATTGCGCTCGGGCTCTCCCGAGGCGTCAACCGAGCGCGAAGGAAAAAGCGGCGTCCGACGATCTGCCTAATTAAACGCGTTCCAGAGCGAACGCCCGACCGGGAAGGGACGGGACGAGAAGAAACTCATCGAGGGTGACGAGTAACTGCGACGCTCTCGAATACCTCGCGAGGAAACGAGAACCAGTCGGGGAAAACGAGCCGAGGTATCGACCGATCCAAATTTCAAAGGTCTGCACCGAATCCGAATTTCAAAGGCGTGTAAAAAAAAATTAATAGCAAAAGAATAAAAAATAAAAAATAAAGCGCGTCCGGTGTAGTTGCAGCGCATCGTAATAGGGTACAGCGCATGCGCACGCGCTCTCTTGGAAGAGACACATAATCGTCATCTGCAGCTTGAAAAAAAAGGCGAATCTTCCGGGCAGATTCAGTTATCGCGCTGTGAACAAGTTACGGACAAAACGACGCTTACGTGTCGGCCGAGTCCGCGACTCTCGCGCAAGAATCATCCGAGCGACAAAGTGCGAAATTTCACCTGCCCAGCATAGCGGGACGGCGTTCCTCGTTCGTGAATCTCGGGCTCAACGGAGGACCGTCGAGGAAGCGAGGATAAGCAACCGGGAAGGAAGTAAACCGGCGTCCGGCTTCGCGGTCATTTGCCGTGAGAAACGGTGGTGAAAACACATACGTATGTAGAGCAAAATTACACACACACGGGCCGTATTAGAGGAAAATTAATAGAGCCGAAGAAAGTGGCCGTACAGTGAGTAACAGCGTCGATAACGGTGTGTGTGCGCGCGCGCTCTCGCGATCGGATTTATCCGCCGTTAATAATAATAATATCACCAATAATAACAACAATAACAAAAAGTGTTGAGTGAACAAGATATAATATAAAATTGTGAGAAAGCGGTGAGAGAGGAAAGGATTTAAAAAAAAATTTAGGAGACGTTTATCCCACGATCGGAATTCTCGAGGTGTGGAATAAGAAAAGGCGATTGGTCGGGAGAGCAGACCGTGAGAGGAGCAAAGACGATTGGTGATGCGGTAGTCGAGGGATTCCCGAGGGAAGCCATGAGGGCGGCCGCCGCCTACGTCCTGCTCTTCGCTCACCTCATACAGGTAAGCTCCGACGACGCATATGACTCTATTATGATAATCTTGTCGTCAGTTTCTCGGATTATGCATTTCCGTTTTAAAAAAAAATCATTTTTAAAAAATTTAATTAAATTTTTCCCACGAGTCCCCCATTCGCTTCCGGTACGGCGAACCGTGTTCGAGCGGGTCTCGAATGATAGGCTATAAATACGAAAATTGCATGACTCGCTGATGAGTCATCGTGCAGGAGATGCGAAGCGCGCACGGCGAGATGCAGAGGAGCAGCGAGGAAGACTCTGCTTCCCATCGGGCATAAAGCAGCATCCACGTGTAATACTTAATCGTCGTGAACTTTCCATACCCCCGATCTCCATCTCGCTCGATGCACTTTGCAGTCGAATAAATTATCTCGGTTAATTTTTACTCTTTATTATTTCATTTTTTATCCGCTGCGATAAACTCGGAAATGTACGTGTATAGAAGTGCGGCGCGATGGCGCAAATGAAAAAGCTATATTGAGAAAGGTAATAGGGGGGGGGGATAAATGAGGATAAGAAGATATGAGCATGCACGAGCGATGCAACGAGCCCGCTCGAGATACCGATCGATGTCTCTCACTCCCGCTCTTTCCCTCTCGGGAGTGTGCGGAAATCGTCCGTGTGCGTTCACACTGCACACATGGAGAGCCGCACCATAAGTTTCTTCTTCCTCGTTATATCCTCGCGCAAAACTTTCACTCGCTCGTGACGGACAACCCAGAGCGAGGGGTGCGGAGAGGCTACGATCGTGGCTTATACGAAGAGGGATAAAAGTGAGACGTGCATGAACTCTCCACCGGGGGGGGGGGGGGGGGGGGGAAGACGGTTCATCGGGATGCATTTGCCATAGCCAATGAAGTTAACGAGCTGTCGTCGGATATGTGCCGTGCCTGTCGAAGGAAAGTACTTGCGACTGGAAAGTACCCAAGAATCGGGAGAAAAAAAATTAGCAAAAAAAAAAATAGCCTCGGTCGGGAAGTATGGTAAACGTACGAATGGCTAGACATGTAAGGCAATATGAATCTCTAAACCCAATTTTCGCTATCATGTATCGACCATTTTCTATGCCAGTCTTTGGCATATCAATTAATAATTACAGATACTATGTTAAAATTAACTGCAATCTTTTAACCATTATATTCGTTGTAAACTTAAGCATGCGGGTCAGCTGTCCGGTAACTGGGACGCGTCCAGTCATTGGTACGTTCGCAGCTTACAGAGCGGTTAACAAGGACATGTTAAATGCCCGACGGACAAAAGTTCGCACGGGCGCGCATGTAATAGTCCGCTATAACTCTTTGCGATTATGGTCTTTTGTTTTTTTAGCGCGCAAGCGCAGAGCGGTAGATCAGGAACGCGAAATGGAGCGCATTTTTGAGATTTTTATTTTTATAAAAATTATAGTTTCACATGTGTGCGAGGTGTAAACGAGTTTCGAAGAGAGAGGCAGCCGGGAAGCCCGGACGAATAACACACACATGTGTGTGCGATGCACGTTTGGGTACGGCGAAGCTTGTCTGTATTGTACCCTATTTCGTCTTACTGCATAGTAAGTTTATGCATACAAGCATACACGTATATTCGGGACGATTTCGTTCGTGCGTAATTAAGCCGCTCTTTCAATTACCGCGGGGCCGGAATGGTCGTTACCGCGTACGAGGGACGGAGAGATCTCGTGTGCTTCTCGTTAAATTTAGTTAATGCCAACATAGAGAGTAACCGCAGGTATATCGTGCACTCTCGCATGTCTTCGCCGGGGGGGGACAAAAAATAAAAGAAACTCGAAGGATACGAGTCCTTCGAGAGAGTGTATGCTAAAGAGTGGGGCAAGACGGACTACCGTTAGCAATTATGCGCGAAACATTAAAAAAAGAAAGTCCCGTCGCAAAAATGGAGCACACGGGTCGCTTTTCTCTATGCTGGTCCGTTTTACCCCGCTCTCGTCTACACGCTTCCTTTCGCGTAGGCGTTCGTGCGCACACGGTTTAATTAACGCCGTAGCCCTCAAACGCAAAGTGTCACTGTAACGCGAGACATTTATCGCGGGTTAATTATTGCTGGATATCGTGCAATTAACACCCGAATCATTTTTCTCCACCGAAACGTCCGAGAGTTTTTCGCTCCCGATCTGGATCGACAGCCGTGGAGCTCGACCCTCGATCGTCGAAGATCGAGAATTATGTGTCGATCATAACGTTTTTTGGATTTTTTTACTCCCGGCCTCGCCCATTTCAATTCCCGCGTACATGCGTTGCCTCTCGCGCAATCTACAGTCTCAATTTTTTTTTTGCTCTCGGCAATTTTATCGGCAGGCCAGATTCAAGGTGATAGCGAGAAGGGATGCGAGGGTAGAGGAGCACCGAGCCACCAGAAGCAATAATTCATCGTCCGCGGCGTGGCGGCTTAATTACCCGGAGCGGACGTGCCCTCTCTGTTTCTCCTGCCCGAGAGCCGAGAGCGGACGATGAATCGCCGAGCCACGGTTTTCGCGCGGTCGAGAGCAACGCGAAACTTCTCTCGCCGAAGCGATGAAGGAGGAAAGAGAGTTTCGGAGCGTTCGCTCGTCTCGCTCGCTGGTTAATTCGGCGATTGGTCACGAGTTCGCTCGGTCCAGCGAGTGTATACCGCGAGTTAACCACTCTCGCACGCATTGAAAGGAGCCAAGGGGACCATAAAGTTGGATTCCCGCTGACACCCCTGCCAAGTCTCACGCCTTTTTTTTTTTTTTCTTCTTACTCGCCGAGTTCTCTCTTCCCGAGATGAGGTGTATCCACCTCCGCCGCGTTTGTGTTCGACAAAGACGAAGTGGACGACGAGAGAGCGAAAGCGGACTCTCGCTGTTCGGTATAAACGATCCTCGGACGCGAAGCGGCGTTAATAAAGACGATATCTTCTTTTCCTTCGCCATCCGCTTCGTTCTTCTTCGATCATCTCTTAAGGGCCTGATGCTTCGCGCGGGGAATAATCCGCGCAGACTTTATTTCGGATAGCGCGAGAGGGATGAGATTCACGTTGGACATGTGTATATGAATGTATGTATCACATGTGTATATCTGTGTAGGATGCAATAAGCGCGATGATGATTCAGGACTGATGCTTCTCTTGCCGCGGCGACTTCGGAGTATCCATCGCTACTATTTTCCCATAATAGCGGTTCAGACCGATGGAAATTATTGCCGCGCTGCTGTGTGTGTATTTTCTTTTCTTTTGTTTTTTGCATTTTATTTGTCTCCTTTGTATATCTTTGTTACTTGTGCATCTATATATATTTCATTCAATTTTTTTCCTATTTTTCCTTGTATATCTTTATTATCTGTGCATGTATTCATGTATTTATATACAATGCAATAAGTACGATGATAATTCAGTTGAAATGCTTTCCTTGGCTCCCCGACCTCGTATTATCTATCGCTGCGACTATTTTCCCATAATGGCGGTCCAGACCCATGGGAATTATAGCCGGACTGCTGCTGTGTGTGTACATATTTTCATTTGATTTTCTTTCCTTTTTCTTCTTCTTTTATTCCGTTGTATATCTTTATTATTTGTGTATCTATTTCTGTATCTATATACAATGTACTAAGTGCGATGATAATTCAGTTGAGATGCTTTCCTTGGCTCCCCGACCTCGGATTATCTATCGCTGCGACTATTTTCCCGTAATGGCGGTCGGGACCCATGGGAATTATTGCCGCACTGCTGCGTGTGTGTACGTTTTCCTTTTTTTTTGTTATTTCCGACCGGTAGGAGACGCAGGAACACGGCAAGAATATTGCACTCCAGCAGCGGCAATGGTCACCTCCCTTCTCGTCCCACGGTAAATTACTCCATAGATTTTCATCCTGTAGCCTGGCAACTATTCGCACAACACAGTCGGCGCTCGCCGCTGTGAGTCATCGCAAAAGCCCTCGTAACAATAATATCTACGACTCCGTAAGTCGCAGGATCGTGTGTCGCTGACGATGGAAGCAAAGAGCCAAGACGCGTCTGGGCTCTCGCTCGAGCCTCTCTCCGCAAACTCCGCGTCACAATGGGATAATTCTCGCACACCCCACATCTGCACATACGCGAGTGAGACCTCGCCTCCATCGTCTCGAGGCCACGCCGATCGAAGTCCTGCTGCTCGAAGAAATACTCTCAAACTCCCCAATTTATCACATTTCAACCTTTTCAATAAATTCCTGACCCGCAATTAAAAAAACCAAACAATGCCCGTAGAACCGAGCAACTTTGAGAAGCAATTAGATTTGTACAAACGTCTCTTTGCAACCAAGATTTTAAGCTTTTCCCACAGGCGATGTCGGTAATTTCCCAGTCTACTTTACCGACAGCTCAGAATCAAAAGGGCGCAACCCACATACTTCCATATCGGCGGCTTCACGCCCTTTTGATTCTCAGCCATCGATATACATATGTGTACATATATGTGCACGCAGTTCCATCAGCTTCTTTGGCCTCTCCCGTTTCTTCTTCAGGCTCGGTTTCTTGCGAGCATGCCGCGAGTCGGTGACGGTAGTCGTCTCAATTTTACGCTCATTCCCGATCCCGCGTCTCGGTCCGCGCGAGTCCTCACGTATCCGTTCCGTCGTATCAATCGTCTTCGGGACTTAATCACTCGACGATGTCCGAGGATCCGTCTTGCCTCGCTGTCAGCGACCAGCACTTTTCTCTTCGGCGATCGGACGCACCGTGTGTTACGAGTACGGCCCCGAGTACTGCAGGCTCGAAGACACGCTATATGTACATTCGTCGTGTGTGATTTCTCATCGTGTGTCTTCTCGTCAGCGCGCGCGCGCGCGCTTCGAGGACTCCGACATCGGCCACTTAAGGTCGCCTCCTCGCGTCATCCGCTTTTTCACTTCCCGGCGACTCTGCTCCCCGGGCTGGTGGGAAGCTGCGAGGGCAGTCGCCGAAGAGCGCGATCCAGGAGTCCGTGGAGACACTTGGTCGAGAGACTCCATCAGCGACGTCCTCCTCTTCTCCTTCTTTCCCAGTAAACGCACACACGGAAGACCAGCCACTTGACTCTTTTCCCCGGCAACTTTTTCCTCTTGTTTTCCTCTCCATCCCCTCAGCCCCTTCACCCAGTGTCGCGGGCTGCTGAGGTTTCTCCTTACGCCAATTATCGCCCGAGAGAACCCTCCGGGTTGTTCGCCCCGAAGGGAAACCAAGACCGACGCACGCCGGAGCGGAGAGAACCGATCCGTCCAGGGGAGTATTCTCTCCACCGAATTGTTGTAGCGTGTTACAAATTGGAGAAGTATCGGCCAGAAGTGCGGAAGGCAGCCTCGAGCCTTTGCCGAGAAAGGTGGACCAGACGTTACTCACGTGAAGTTGAGTTAGATCAAGATGTGCATCTACCGAAGTGCGCAATCTCGAAGTCCGTGGAAACACTTGACCGAGAGACTTCATCAGCGACATTCTCCGCTTTTTCTTTCCCAGTACATACATGTATATAGAAGACCATCCACTTGAGTATTTTCCTCGGCAACTTTTTCCGCCAGTTTTCCTCTCCATCCCCTCAATCTCTTCTCCCACTCTTGCGGGCTGCTGAAGGTTCTCCTTATCCCAATTACCGCCCGAGAGAAAAGAAACGGAGACTGACGCACACGGGAGCGAAAAAGAACGCAGCTGGCAAGGATAATATCGCCGGTAAGGCGCGAGAGGTGAAGAGCGTTGCTCCGCCGAATTGTTGGCGTAGCGTGCCACAAATCAGAGAAGTATCTGCCAGAAGTGCCGGAGGAAGCCTCGAGCCTTCGCCGAGAAGGACGGACAGACATTCGACCCGAACAACGGCGAAACTCGCACGGAGTTAAGTTAGATCAGGAATTCGTGGAGACACTTGGCTCATAGAAGACCTTCCACTCGAGTCTTTCCCTCGGAACTTGTTCCTCTCGTTTCCCTCTCTTCATCCCCTCAACCTCCTCTGCCACTGTTGCGCGCTGAGGTTTCTCCTTATGCCAATTACCGCCCGAGAGAATCCTCCGGGTTGTTCGCCCCGAAGGGAAACGCACACGGGAGCGAAAGAGAACGCAGCCGGTGAGGATAACATCGCCGGTAACGCGCGAGAGGTTAAGAGAATAGCGTTATTCCTCCGCCGAATTGTTGGCGTGGCGTGCCACAAATTAGAGAAGCATCGGCCAGAAGTGCGGAAGGAAGCCTCGAGCCTTCGCCGAGAAAGACGGACATTCGGACAAAACAACGGCGAATCGGGATGCGCGTCTGCGAGTGTGCGCGTCGGGGTTTCGAGACTCGGGCAGGTTTCTGGTTCCGGCGAGGGACCGTCGAGCGTCGAATCCTCGGGACGAAGCGGGGCCGATCGACTCCCGACCGGCGAATCTGTTATTCGCAACCAGCGGGAGCGTACTGGGCGGTGCACAGGGCGAAGCGTTTAACTGGCGGTCACGCGAGGCCGCTATAAAAATCGGTACCCTCGGGCTCTTCTGGGTTGCGTTGCGTTTCGCTCTCCCGACCGCTCGCCGCACAGCCGACTCTCGTTGAAACATCGTCGAGAGGATACACTCGCCGGGAGTCGCGCAACAGCGGCAGCCAGATAAATACCATTAGACACGACGCCAGCGGCCCGGTTGTCGTGTTCTCCTTATTCCCTCCCCGGTTCCTCTTCCTCCCGGGGGTTACCTGGGCTTGTCCATTCTTCCGCGCGCTTGCGGTGCCCTCGACTCAGCCCCCCGTCTATATCTAGCCGGAAAGTGAGCGAAATACCGTGAGCTAAACGTCCTCGCGCGCCGCACAGGTGCGTGCCGACGAGATCATCCTTGTGTTTTCTTTCCTTTTGGTCTAATTTTTTTTTTTACTTTTTTTTTTTTAATACCGAGAGCAAAAGACGTCGCCGCGGCAACGTCGGGAGCTCTTTACGCCGGACCAGATCGAGCAGGCGCGTTCTCCGACGCCCAGGACGCTGCGTACCGCTTCCCGGAACGTCTCGGGGCATCCCAGACCGATGTTACCGGAGAGTTATGGCCTCCCCCCCGCTTCCCTGGCTCATTATTGCTCCGGGATCCGCGCAACTTATGCTCCCATGGAAGTCAGGAACAGGCGAAGATTTCTCAACCGGCACTCACTTTGATTATTCCAGGAAATTTATTTAGACACCGAGTGACGTCGATTCCGTCCCGGTGCAGTGTAATTGCTTCCGAGGCTTAGGAACTCTGTCCATTGCTCCAGATTCGCGGGGTTCCGGTCGAAGCGGGTGCAAATAATATACCTTGAGTGATATTGATAGGGGAGTTTTGGGCATTTTTTTTTCTCAAGGCGAAGTAAAATAGACTCTGTCGGTAACGAGAAGGGTAATGAACTTTCTTCAATGATGCGAATTTTGCTCAAAAAAAAAATGAGCCCATTGTTCGCGGTCTCTTCGATAAGAGGTGTCTTTAGGATAACGAGGATACCGATCGGAGAATTTTGAGCACACTGAGAAAGAGAATAGTGTTTCCTACTATAACGAATTGTTCCCATGGGAACGTCTATGTAGATAGTTACTGATAGTGTATATTGAATTAGTTAAGCTATAATTACGGTTGCAACCATGATTTTTTGTCACTGTCGTAACCACACAATGTAGACGTTCCCCTTGGGAACAATTTTTTGCGATAAAAAGTCATTGTTGCTTTAACTATGTAAAATTCTTTTCTCGGTGCACGCTGCGTAAGTTTTTTCTCAGGGCGAAGCGAAGTGGACTCGGGGTCGGTAACGAAAACCGTAATGAGCTTTCTTCAATGATGCGAATTTAGCTCCAAAAAAATAAAATAAAAATAAAAACCCCGTTGAAGAAAGCGAAGCTCACCGCAGTCAGGTGCGTCGAGGCGTTTCTGGCGCGAGGCGAAAATTTAGCTCGCTCTCATCGGACGCGTCGGGCGATTTCACGGCAAAATCGCGGGTTAAATGCCGGCGTTACAAAAAGGTGTTAAGTGTGTCGGAGCCGAGGGTCTCGCCGGTCCGGAATCGGGCGTGAGATAGGCCGAAGGTGTTTCGAGCGAAGCTGACGAGCCGTTAGCCTCCTGCAGCGTACCTGCATCGAGAAATTCCGCGGCTCTCGTCTCTCGCATCGAAAAATCTCGGGAGATCTTGCGTGGAAACAAAGCACGGTTATATATCAAGAGGCTCGCCGAGAGATCCAGGAAGTGGAACACGCTCGGTGCAACACAGCAGCAACGAGGAGGCAGCAAAACAACGCGCTTTTTCTTTCATCAGCAGCGAGTAATCATCGGTATCGGAGACCGAAAGGAACAATGCTCGCGAAGCGGAGGAAAAGAGTAAGAGGAGAGTAAGCTGTACAGGGTGAGGGGGGGGGGGGGGGGGGGGGGGAGGGGATCGAAAGAGCAGGGCCTTCTTTGTTAGCGGGAGAGGCGTGTAGCTCGCTCCTCCCACAAACCTGTCATCAACAGGTTGATCGTTTTTTATTTTATTTTTATTAAAAAATTTTTCAGTCCGTGTATGTGTGCCAAAGAGCGTGCAGGATCGTGCGCGTTACGGTGGATGTGTCTGTACCGGCGAAAGAGATACAGTAGAATCCCGTTTATCCGAGCTAGTGTGGGGAGAGCTCACGTCGGATAAGTGAAATCTCGGATAAGACGGATAACATACTCAATTCAAACTTGTACTACTATTATATATATTTTTAAATAACACCACTTTATATAAACATTAACTTCATTAGTTAATTTAGTTATGTTATTAATATAACTATAATTTCGATGATTAACATTAACTTCATGCAAACATAAACCATTGACTCTAAAATCGGAACGGTTGTACTTATTCGCAATATAAAGCAAACTTGTACGAGTTTAAGTGCGTATGCAACAAAGTTGCCTTTACGGACTGCTCGACGCGTGGGCATTGCTGCTTTGTCCGTTTTATCCGAGTTTTCCGCATTATCCGAACCTACACCTTCGTTAACACGGAGATCTCGGATGAATTGGGTGCGTCGGATACCGCGCAGGCTCAAAGGTCGGATAAGCGAGGTTCTACTGTACAGCTATAGTTCGTAGACGCGGCGTAACGCCCTGCCTCGTCTCGATCGTGATCGGGCCGCGATTAAACGCTCATCCCATTATATTCACCTCCCGAGTTCTCTCATGTATTTTCATCTCGCTCGTCTCGTCTCGTGACTTTGTAGCTCGCGCCGAGCCGGTAAAACAGCTCGCACGCCGTACCGACGGCTCGGGATCGACGGGGCGCGATCCGGACGCATCGGAGCGGCGAGAACCGCCCTTCTGATTCTCCGCCCGTCGATTCACTGTACTCTCGCTGTCCGCCGCTCGAGCTACACACGCGAGGTGGCGTCGCATCGCTCCGCAGCGAACGATTTATAATTCATTTATGACACCTCCAGGCTCATTAAATTCTCACTGCGGCTGTTATCATCCTCGATAATGCGCTCCCGCGCATACGTAATAAAAAGAGGATGCGGGAACCGCGCGCGGCGAACGATTCTGTCGCGGCTAATTACACAACGATGTAATCGTGGGATAATCACCGATGCATATTACAGAGTATATAGAGTGATGATTACAGGCTACCGACGAACGACCGGCAGATCGCTATTATTCATACACAACTCGTTTGTATAATATACCGATAACGGTCTCGGATGTACTATGTGAAAACGTTTACGCGCTACCCACGCTCATTAGGCGCCCAGTCGGACCGACACGATCGGCAGTGGACCTCTGACTGCGCTTACGTGTAGTTTATTATCTCACATGCCGATTTCGATTTTCCCGTCGCGCATGCTATTACATTTTCTTTTTTATCTCGTAGACGCTTCAGAAACATCTTTCACATCCGCATGCGATGACAATTTTTTGGTCTCTTGATAATGTGACGATTTTTTTTTTTTTTTAATCAGTGTACGGTTCGGTCGGAAAGAAATAGATAATGCAATTTTACGGGCGACTTCGGGCATGAAAGGGATTTATTGAATTTTTCGCATTGATGAGAAATTAAATCGCTAGTCACCCTACGATCAATTCGCAACGGTGTTCTGATCGTGTGAAAAAAAATCACCGGATCACTTTTAAGACACAGACAATACAAAGGAAAAAAACGACAATATTTAAAAAAATGTTACACTCAAAATTGTTGGCACAGTAGATTTTGGCAAGAGAAATGTACGGTGCAATTTTTTAGTACCGAGAAAAAGATATTTAAGTCTTTTTTTTGCCAATTATCAATGTACCCTTATCAAAGGAAAAACGGTCATTTATGGACAATAAATGTGCATTCTCATAAACTTACTTCACTTTAACGACGAAATGAATTTGTTTGATCTGTGACCAGCCATGTCTTTGACGTAATTTAATCGACACTCGCCGTGTGTACGGTCGAGACTGTGTGAAAAAAAAAAAATTTGCAGTGAACCGAATCTCGATCGACCTCCCAGGCCAGTCGAGCGAGACTAATCGTATAACCACCGCCCTCGAGAGCTGCGCCGCGAGTATCCAGTATACCTGACGGGCAGCTTGTCCTCGTCGTCGATCTCGTCGCGTAATACGCGATACCCGTGACACTCTCGAGGTACACCTGTTACACCGGCAATCGTGTGATGCACTCCTATGGGTATTTAAAGTACACTCGATACACAGCGCACCCTCGCTCTCTCGCGAACAGGCGGAGAACGGGTAAATCGAGCTGGATCTTTCGCACCGAGGCCGGTTTCACGAGCCTGGAACTACGCTTCACTTCCTTCGAAGACGCGAAATTATATAGTGCCTCGTTCGTTTAACCCTAAAAGACAAAAAAACAAATCGTCGCACGGTTTACATTTTTCCACGAGCCTCGTAAATCGAAATCTTCACGCAAATCGATGAGACCAAAAGAAAATGTTTACATCTGTAAAAGATTTTTTATCCAAAAACGTCCGCAATTTTATTTTTCTCATTGAAATGAAAAACCAAAAAGAAAAATTATTTCAACAACAAAACAATATTTTTGTTTCCATTGTTTTTACGATAGAGAAGGAAAGTACGTGAGAAAAGGCTTTTCGTTCTCGATCTTACAAAATTATTTGTTTGGTCCGCGATCAGTTCAGCGTTCACGATTTAATTTATTTCCTCGAGAACCAGTTTTCCTGGCACGGGTTGGCCAAAAAAGGGGGAGGGTCCGAGACACGAGATATTTCGAGTTTTTAATTATTTTCGTAATTTGAGAGAGCGCGCGGTCGATCGGAGCTGGAACGAGCTTCCCGAAGGAACCGGCAGCCGGAGCGATAGAAGAGGGACGGCGAAATATACGAGCGGTACTCGAGCTGGGGTAGCAAATAATATTAAGTATAGGTCTCCTCGAGAAGCAGCGTCAGCGAGTCGAACTAGAAGAAGAAGAAGAACGAGAAGAAGCGCAAGCGGCGAGCGCGAGTGCGAGATATATGTGGGTCGCCTCAGAGGCCGAAGAGAGCCACAAGGCCCGTAAAACACAAGCTCACGGACGAAGATGAACAAGAGGAAGATGAAGAGGAGTCTCTCGAGGAGCTGCGAGCAAAGAAATCACCGAGCTCTCCCATACAGCGTAGCGGAATATCGAGCCAACACAGGTGCGCTACGCACTTTATAAAGCGTACGTATATTTAATACACTCAAGAGACTTTCGCGCATGCGCGCGAGTCGTTCGTGGTCGTGAGAAGGCCCGGACCTCGACGAACGCTGCCCACTGACCACCACTACCAAGTTATAAAATTAAATGTTCGTTCGGGAGGCCTATTTCACTCGGGCAGGTAGCGGCCACCGGTAATTACTACCTGCGCGACTTAGAAGAGAGCCGGGCGAGCGAGGAGAGATAAAACTTACGACCGTGCGGTGGTCGTCGACGTCCTCTTCGCGGCGTCGCGCGCACGCGCGTTGCTTCGCTGCTTCTTCAAAACTTCGTGCCGTAGAGACACTCACGGAGACTGTCTAAGCGGTATGGAAGAGGATCATCGTCTCGTCACTATCTCGTATCTCGTTCGTTTTGCTGTCTCTTATTTATCGGACACATCGCGCGGCCACCAATCTATGCCCTGCGCTAGGTTATTGCGAGTAATCGGCGATGGTGCGCGAGGATGAACCGTCTCGATCGCGGACGATCGGCTTCAATCTGTCACTACCGCTGCACATATATCGACGGCTAGAGATCAAATGGGCGTAGACGGGAAAAAAAAAAAAGGTTGCGCGTTTAACGAACGGGTCTTAAACATAAATATGCTGAGTTCTGTGGTTTGGTCTCGTCGATTTTAAAATTTGTTTGGCGTCATTTTTGGAATTTATCTATCGTTGATTTTATAATTTGTTTATTGTCAATTTTACTATTTATTTCTCGCCAATTTTACTATTTCTTCCTCGTCAATTTTTCTATTTCTTTCTTGTGAACTTCACAATGTTTTGTTTTAGTTAAACATACTAGCAAAAAAAGTTGTGAACAATGAAAGTCGTGGACAATGAAATTTCGATGCAATGGGAAAACTTTGTTTTTTTAATGTGTAACTCGTGTGCTCTTTAACATGAGGCTTGCGCCCTTTCGATTACTAGCCGTCGACGTATGGCACTGTACAGAAGCCGGAGCGGTCGTCAAGAGTGCTTCGCCCTGCGAGAGAGCCGCGGATTAAGATAATGGGAGCGTCGCGTGGAATTGGAACAGTGGAAGATGCTCTCGGTCTTCTCTCGTTTATTGTTCCTCGTACAGCGCTCACGTACGAGTGCTCGTGTAGCTAACAATCAAATGATAAGTTACGTACAGCATTTGCCTCGGCCGGCGCGCATTCAATCGTTTCGATCTAATTACATAACAGTCGTCGATTATGATAATTCGATCGAAATCGATCGGACGAGAAACGAGATGCGGCTTTCGCTTCTCCAACACCTGGCATACGATACGAGCTTCCCGTGGCTATCACGCGAATTCTTCCTCGGCCGACATCGCGTGCGTCCCGACTCGGTTCTTCATATTCCCAGGTGGGCTTTGCCGATGCTGGCACAACGGCCAGGCTCCTACCCAACACTGAATCCCAATGGTTCATTCGTAACCTGGCCAGTGAATTTTTGCCAACTCCGAAACAACGTTGAAGTCGGTACTCGGCCGCACTCATTATTATTATTATTTGATTTGAATAATTGAGAATTTGATTTGATGCCATTGTCTTGAAGTTTTGAACGATTTTTTCAAGGACAATAACACGGTCCAGGCCGTTAGCTTGATTAGCGATATGTTATTATTGTTATTTAAATTATTATTGTTATTTTAGTTGTTATTGTTATTTTTGTTATTATTGTTATTTCAGTTATTGTTGTTATTATTATTGGTTTCTCGATGATGGCGAGGCTCAGTGCAGTTTCTGATCCTCGTAGGAGGATCGCATGCGCGCGCATTGATCGCATCCCGATCAGGAAGACTTTCACCGTTCGCCAGGCGATTCGGACGTGAGAGTTGGCCGAGGCGAGAGTGAATTATCCCGAAATGAGCTGGGGGCAATGCATAGAGGGGAAAAGAATGTGTTGAAGAAACTGCAAAAAAAAAATTAATAAGATATGTACAGGTGCGTTATAGTTGCGCCGTAGGTGGGCGGAGGGGGGCGGAAGAGTTAACGGAGGGAAGACTCGGCGAGTCTCGCACGCGCCACGCTACAGTCGTTCGAGACTATGCGTTTCTTCTGCACCGCCCCAGTCTGTGCGTCTTCCTTTTTCTGCTCGTCTTACACAAATTATTCACATTAAGTCGGCGCGGGCAGCAAGCGCCGTCGCGCAAAAGCGCGGAGCGAACGCGGGCAGTAACGCGGCTCGCTGCACCCCGACTATGCGGAAAGGAAAGCCTCATCGGCGTGTCCGAAGCCTCTTCGCGAACGGATGGCTCTTTCCTCGGCGCGCCGGTGGAAGTCCGATCGTCGCGTTACATCGCGCTCGGCGAACGAACGCTCCGACGCAACAGGTTCTGGATATGTTTATTCGAGGCGATTTATAAAATCGTCGAGGATGTTGCACGCATGCGCACTCGAATCGCTTACATCCCGGATTCCCGAGGCGGCGATCGACCCGGTCGGCGGACGATGAAATCAATCGAGGAGGCACGGAACGAATTTAAATATCAGTCGGCTTATAATTTACGACGCAACTCATCGCCGTGGGAAAGTTCTTTCATCGTGAGGACTCGGCGATTTTTTTTTCTTCTTTTTTTTTTTCTTCTTAATTTCGCGAAACGATATTCCGCCGTTTTTATGATAAACGGACGGGAAGATTCCCGCAGACTATAATCGGGCAGTCGAACGGTTTTCGAAAGGAGCTGACGAAAGTCGTAAAACTCACTCCGCGCTAGTCCGAAGAGCTAACAGGTGTACAGCAGAATATATACATATATATGTATATATATATATATATATGTATATGTATACTATATACTTATATGCACGCTCGTCGGAAAACGGTCTCGACAGGGTCCACTTAACGATTCCACTTTTATAGAAAACCCCAGGTGATGACACATTCGGAATTGAAACCGTCCGGGAATGAATTAGTAGCCGAGGAGAGAATAAACGAATTCACGTCTCGTGCGGAGCTCGTCGAGACATGCCAGCACCTCTATATAAAGGGACTACGAATCTCGAATCCGTTCTTTCGACAACGGAGCTTTTTTCTTTTTATTTTCTTCGCGTACACGATTCGGCCGTGTCCTCTTATTCGGCCGTGATTCCGTCCGGGCCAGTTCGGGAATTGACCGTCGCGACCGGGGAAGGAAGAAAGACGGAGAGTGAGAGATCACGAGGGAAGGCTCTCGGTCGCGGGTCTTCCGTAATTTGACGTCGGCACGTGAGGAGACTGTGCAAACTTCGGAAAGGCAAGCAAACACGGTAACGCTCGTTCGGCGCTTACATAGTCTCTACGCTCGAATCTTTCGTCGTTTCGGAAGGTTTTTGTAATTCTTTTTTTTCCCTCCCAATTTTTCTGTGGCTCGCCGGTGCGTCCAGGATCACCAGTTTCCGAGCTACAAGTTTCTCCGCGACGCCGTCGACGCCTCTCGGCTCGTCCTTAATGATGCATCAGCCCGCTGTTTGCACGCTGGTCCGCTCTGCCAGCTTCCCGCGAGCTTTCGACTCCGTATTTGCGCACGTATCGCTTTCAAAGAAGAGTAGCCGCTTCGTTCGCCGGTATATCGGCCGTATCTCGGCCGGTGGTACCCGAGACGTACGCTTTGTATTGTGTGTACAGTAATCGTTATACGCGCACCTGGCATACAATGCGTTTTCTCAACTCCTCACCGCGTCCACGTGCCAGCAACTTGTCCTCGTGATCTTCGCGCACACGTTCCGGGCTTTTACACCCGAACAAACCCTCCGGTTCGAGACACGGCCGAGGAATTCTCGCACGTGAATAAAAGTGTTACGCATGCGGTTTACGCGCCTTACAGCGGCAGGTGGCAGAGTCGTCGTCGACCGATCGTAAAAATCTAAGAAATAATGTATTCTCGAATATTTTCGTTTTTATCGTCCGCCCCCTTTCACCGACTCCCCTTCGGAACTCGTCGTGATGCCGGACGAGAAACATCGATCGTCGATATTAAAAAAAAAAATGTTATCGATTAATTTTCAAACATGCGAGATAACGATCGATTCCGCTCCTCCTCCCGTTACGCAATAATATCCGATCGAAATGCTCGTTTCAGCGCCGACGTCCGCTCTCGCGGGGCGCTTCTATATACACGTGCATACGTATCTTTATTTATGTATTCGACTTTTTATAGGCTACTATGTGCGGTCGAGCCTCCTCCGCTGCCTGATCATTACGGACCACCTTGCCAGTTCTCGTCGCGAACGGGAGTCCGACAGGTTTTATTTATGCTTTGTGTGATATAGAGAAAGACGGAGGTAATCAATGGTTTCTTTTTTTTTTTTTTTTTTTGGTCGACGAATCGTTCGAAGATTTACGGGGATTCGTTGGTTCATGAAAGGTCGTAATGACTCTGTATCTCGTCGGGTGATCAGTGATTCTCTTCCCGAAGCTTTTTCTCCGCTAAAAAGCACAATTTTATTTTCCCATTAATCGCATGTTTCTTCATCCTCTCAATATTTTCAGCGCACTCGAGGCAGGCGAGGAGAGAAAGTGTTGCAATGAATAAAAAAAATAATTGGTCTCTCAGATTACAGTGCGGGAAAACAGAATTTTTTTTCTTCAGTTGGCAACATTTTTGATAAATTCCGGTCCGCTAATTTGGCACCCTCGAGTAGTCCCGCGATGGACAGCGATGCATTCGTTCTTTTACGCGGTAATCCGAACGAGGTAAAAACCCGCCGGTCGAAAAACTATAAAGTTATCACAATGAGCGATCTTAAACGGTTCTCGATGAGGAATGTACCGAGAATTTTTCTTGCGTCTTGGCTTCCACGTTACACGTCCCCGTTGCTTCAATTACCGTCTCGGTTAACCCGAGAGGTCTCTCGTGAAAATGTCACTCGCACGCTGCCCGCGGCGTTGACGTGCGCACGCTCCGCGACTGAAAGGCTCAACTTCTGAGCATACATACACATATACAAATACATATGCATATACATATACATATACATACGCATGTGCATATACGTATATGTATGTGTATATATGTATGTATGTATGTATGTATATAAACACGCTGACTATAACTGCGTACCTTATATAAGGTTAGAAGGAAGCGGGAATGGAGAAGCTCACCGAGGAATAATATTCAGCTTGTGTGGCACGGTCCGCGTTATGGAAAGCAAAGGCCAGCAGACGATCCTCTCCGCGGCTCGGCCGTCGCTGCGCTTTCTACCTTCGATCTTATACCACGTTCTGTGCCTCTCTTACGGTAATTATGTAGGCTAGCTTGGCTCTGTGCACCGCACGCGCATATTATATATCCCGCGACTATACGCCAAACACTGTCGCAGTGTACGTTACACACGTGTAAAGGGGTATACACATATCGTCAGTGTCCGAGGAATACGCGATCGTCTGCGCACGCGCACACGACCGCGGTGGAACCTCATCGAGAACCCGTAACGGGAAAGCTTCTCGTGCAGTATAGCATAATGGGGAGTCAATTTGAGGTGTCCGCGTCGAGTTTTGCATTCACGCTAAGATCCTTCTTGATTTACATTATAAGTGTCTACTTAATAAATGGCACGCGAATCGCCTCTCGAGAGTGATCGATTTCCTCGGCGGCGATCTCGGACGGGTCCGCAGAAGGGAGGGAAAAAGATATTTATTTCGTTCTCTGGGAGCGAAGTCCCCGAAGAGAACCGTGCCACATCACATAAGCCAATCGAAGACACGAAAATAAACCAAGTGAATAAAGTAGAAAAGAAAATAACGCAAATAAATGGATGGAAAGCGCAAAAAAAAAAATTGAGCCGAAGATGTGATAAATATAAAATAGAAAATAAAAATAGAAATATGGATAGAAGTTAAATAGAATTATATAGACTAGAGATGGTATTAGATATGAATAGAAATTAAATAGAATTAGATAGAAGAATGAATGTATAGAAAAACACCTAAAAGAGAGGGGAGGGCGAAAGAGGTAAAAACTATACTAAACATGCACTGTGCGCAATACACTCGAGAGTTTTTGCAGGAGGTAGCGTATAGACAGATACACTCGTAACAGAAAGCCCCGGGGCCTTTCGCCCTGAGGCCTCTTCCTAACAGACTTCCGTTTCTTCGCTAACTTCTTGTACATGCGCGATACATACCACTTTGGCGATATGTGTATAATGTGGTACGTGTACAGTAGTTTGAACGCCTATGGACCTATATATTCGTGTCTTTCTCGTCTCGAAACGTCGGCGGAGGCCATTTGTCAGTGCCATTAGACGAAACCGCGAGGGACCATTATGAGAGATAAGCACGGAACGGGAGAGAGCGGAAGATACGGAACGACACTTTGCGTATACGCGACGTTACCATACTAATCGTAGAGTATGAGAGTTACAAAAATAAAATGAAAAATCTTCAACGACGTCCCACGGGGACGACTAGCCGACCAGGACCGGGAGTCTCTCAAGCAAAGTCGTTTGTGCTGGGCTATCGCAATTAGAAAACGACCGCTCTTAACGCACGTGAGGGTATACGCGTGCGCGCGAGAGCTCGCGTGGGACCGTTTACAGTGCGCACCGTTATTATCGTACTTTAGTGAAATTAAGCTAAATAAAGGGGGTTAAATGGAAGAGAAGACAGGACAGCGAGAAACGAAACAAGCGAACTCAACGGAGCCAACGAAACGTCTGTTGCTTCCTCGTTTGCGGGCTGTGTGAGGCGGCAGCTCTCCAGCTAATTACTGCAGTTTACTAAAGAAAGCACCTCGCTTCATGAGGTCCGGGATAATTTTTGGAACTCTTCGATTTCAAGAAAAATTGCACCCTTTTGTGATGCTATTGTTATATATTTGATTATATATATGCAGTCAGCGCAGTTATTTCAGTTCACTTCAGTCACGCCAAAATTTCACTTGGCTCAAGGCCAAAACTGATATCGGGTTCGCGTTGAACATGAAGAAAGTATTTCGATTTGTATGTTTCAGAATATTTGTTCAGTCCCTTTGATTTCCGAAAAAAAATGGCACCCTTTTTCGATGCTATATATTTGATAATGTGTATTTTACTCCCGACTCGATATACTTAATATCAAAATTTTGACGATAAGAATAAATTATTTTTAGTGTTTACAAATCGATTAACAAAAATCGTCGTGTATTTTTATTTCGCAGGCGACAACTGGTAGCGGTTACTTCGAGGTGCAGATACTGTCGTTAACGAACAACAGGGGCACCTTGGTGGACGGAAGATGCTGCGGGGGAGGAGTCGACTCCGACCATTCGGCTAGGGGTGGTTATCCGCCGTGCTCGGAATCGTGCACGACAGCATTTTGGCTCTGTCTCAAGGAGTATCAGTCCAATGTAACAGCTATCGGCTCGTGCAGCTTCGGCAACGTATCTAGTCACGCACTCGGCCAGAACACATTCACCCTCAACGAACCCGTCACACTTCAGCTACCCTTCACCTTCAGATGGACGGTAAGTCGAAATCGCAACCAAAAAGTATATAAATATATTCTCCTTCGATTCTTTAAGTTACTCTGTTGACTAAGGGTGTTTTGAAAAAAGATCTCCTGGTTCGAATATTAAAAAAGTAATGGAGAAATATAATTTTTTTTAAATCAACGATTCAAAAAAAATCACATTGACAAAAAAAATTAAACTACCTACCATTTTTTATATCGGAACTCGAGGATTCTTTTTAACCATCAGAACACTGTTCCGCATAACTAAACGCGTCGAAATTTGCATACAATTTATATTCTACTGATAAAAATGAATACGTTTCTGGCCCCAAAATCTAAAAATAAAAAGAAACGATATTTGAAAAGAAATAGCACATTATTCCAGTTAAAAAACGGTAATTCCCACCATACTTCAAGTAAGATATATCGTCATCGACGATGCGCTCGTCGACGGTACGCTGCATAAATTACGTCGTAACGATCGTTCGAACATCGCAACACAACCGTTGGAGTGCAGTAATTTTGATAACAGTTGTAGCGAACATGAGAAAAGTCGTAAAATCCTTAACGTACGCAAACGGAGATGAGGAAGCGAAGTATCGGAGTATCGTGGCCGAAGAGCCGCTGTTTATGCGTGTGGCGTAGGTATCGCGGATGTTTCCGGTCTGCCGATTCTCTCACTCGTTAGTCGAGGAATTCGGTTTCGTTCCGGTAGCCCGAACGGGGCCGCAGGAGTTGCACAGTCTTCGCGCACAAGTGTGTCGGTGTGCAGTTGCATCGCCGCACCGCAACGAAACCTATCGCACCAATACCGAGCGCCGATTCGTTTTGCGCGAATCCCACACCGAAATACCGGGGAGAGCGTGGTAAACGCGCCGCATCGCTTGCTTTCGAGAATTTTTTCGCGTCCCCGACGAAACTCCACCGAGTGAGATATATCGCCGGCGCGTACCTTATCTCTAATAGCGCGATGCAATATGCACACCTACGGTGTGGCGCGGTTCGTTCGTGTGCGGCACAAAAGATACGAGCCTTTCCCTTTCTTATACCTTTCTTCGCGTGTACGCCGATGCCTCGCGGTAATAAGCCGGAGTACCTATAATAATAGCCGGTGTACGACGATCCGAAACGCGTTGCCATTGTGTTCGGCTCGCTCGGTATCTCCGGCTTGAGGATCGGCAGAAAACTTCCGCGAGACAGGCCTGATCTTCAGGCACCCGGCGTACATATGATGTACCATTTGTATCTACGGACCGTCCCGAAAGATCGAGAGGTCTTGTGAATCGTACAAAGGAGTCGTCGATCCGTGGCGTCAAAAAACCTCCTTTCTTCGATCGCTCGCTGCAAAGTTCGAACGGGTTCGACGAGGCGGTTGTGCCAACGAGACAACGAGACGTCCGGACGAAAGGAAGAACGGGACATTGAGGATGTTGAGGCTGCGCGTTTTATTTATTTTTTAAATTTATTTGATAAGGAGTGCACTTCGAACGAGTTCGAAAGTGCACTCAGGATTATAATTATAATATTATAATACAATAATATTATAACATTATAATATTATAACAAGGAAATTTACCATGGCCAAAAAAAGGATCGGGGGCTCCAGGTAACTACTCAGAGTTCCCAGAACCAGACGATAAAACAATCAAAAAATACGAGTCGGTTGGGTCAGCCAATTTAATTAGTTGGGCGAGCCAATCGGTCGACAGGATCGATTTCTCGTCTGGTGCAAAAATGGGCTCCTGCAACCGAGCCTTCTTCCCTCTGAGTCGATCACCTCCACATTCTACCCCACTATCTCCGACCGCTCCAGAAAATCAAAAACAAAAAATGTTGGTATCCCATTTTGCCCCGCGTTCGCGGTCTCGCGGTGTCCTCGTTTTGTCCCATTCTCCCCAACCTCTCGTCGATTTTTCGAGAGTCCCGCTCCCGCGGATCCATTGAACGTCTGAGCATACACGCGCTCGAGGATATAAAGTAAAGTAAGATTGTTTGAGTTGCGCTGCCGGTTAGAGAGGCTCCTCTCTCAGCTGGCGGTGATGTTCATTCGTGCCGGTGCCAACCGCCGTGTATGTTTGTATATTTCATAACTCGGTCTCTCGTCGCGGTTCCGTGGGCCGTCTCTCTGAGAGGGCCGCTTTCTTACGTGTTCTTCATCATCCTCCTTTGCTTCCTCGTTTCGAGAGATGGAACTGTTCGGCGGTTCTCGCGCCGTTGACGCAGGGGAACCCCCTAAAGGGCGAAACTTACAAGAGTCCTTTCCTCCACCGATTGCGCGCGCAGCGTCTCGCGAGTGTGTGTGCCTACCACCTTGTGCTTCTTCTTTTCTTCTTTTTTATTCAACATTTTCCAGTCTCTCGAGTGGCGACCGACGCCCCAGGCCAATAAACACAAACCCCCTAAATTGCCTCACTGCACGACGAGTGTCCGGGAGAGAGAAATACCCGGAATCTTTGTAAACCCCCGTTGTGTTTTCTCCCCGCTCTCGTTCGGCGTGTACCCTGTAACTGCTCGGTGCTTCCGCGCTTCTTGCCACTCTACGCTCCAGCAAACTCGTCCATTTAGCGTCCTGGCCGAGGGGGCTAATTCAATTAGACGAACCTCGCGGCTGCCGAGCTCTGCTGACGGTTTTAATTTTTTTTTTCTCTACCTGCGTTCTTGAAAAATTCATTTTTTATTTTATCGGCACATGGCGTCTCTACCACTCGAAACTCTACCGGATAATAACTCTACCGAAATCTCTCCCAGAAAGTAAAAAAACTGTACCAGAATCAAAATATAACTCTACCGGACTTGAAATAAAACTCTATCGAAATTAAAATAAAACTACCGGACTTGAAATAAAACTCTACCGGACTTGAAGTAAAATTCTACCGAAATAGAAGACTAGACGGTAGCCTTGTATTTCGGTAGAGTTTTAATTCTATCTGGTAGAGTTTTAATTCAATTCCGGTGGAATTTTAATTCCATTCCGGTAGAGTTTTATTTTGATTCTGGTAGAGTTGTTAGAACTGTCTTTTTGGGAGCGATGTAAATGTGCAATTTTTCGGTACGAAGAGCAAACTAAGAGAGGAAGGCTGGCTCGGCGACACGACTGTGGGCGCTTCGGAGCGCACGTGAAACGGGGTAGGGAAAGTCGGGACCAGCATGTGGCCCACACCGACCTGGAATCTCGTGTTCCAATATCGCTGATAAACACTACCCGGATGTCTCGCTATCTCTTACTTTAAAAAATCACTAATGGCTCGCACCGGAATAGAAAAATAATCACCGTGTTTTCTCCCCGGTCTCGTTCGTTTCTCGACGATTGTACTCATTAGTATTCACGTTGGGTCTTGCGGAAGGTCAGAATTCATCAAAAAAATTGGGCGGAAAAAAATAAGAAACGAAAGAGTTGAAAGACCCAGAGTCGAAAACTCTCTCGCCGATGTTGCCTCCGGCCGATGTTTCTCATTAAAATAGCGGCAACGAACGTCGACAAAGCAACGCCAGCAGCAGCACCAGAGCGCACGGATGCTTCGAGTCTCGACACGATCGAGGAGAGCAAAGATTTACAGTCCGTTCGCTTTGCTCCGTGTCGGAGAAGTTTGCCGGGATAACCGTGCCGAATTGCAAAGGCATATATCTGCATGCTATATATATATATATATATACATATATACATATATATAAAATATATCCCGGAGGAGATATTTTACCTACTCGATTCCGGTTCCACTCAGTCCGGGATCTTCATTATTATTATCATCATTTTTCTTTCTCTCGGGATTTCTCGATAGTTTCTCAGGCGCGCTTTTGTGTACAAGAATTCTCTCGTCGCAGAATGAGGAAGGACCTCAGCTCGGCTGCACCGCGAGGCTGCATCGAAAATGAGAAGTTGACTGTCGGGCATGGGACTTTGCACAATCCTATTCCTACCTCCGCATCAACGCCCACGGCTCTTCATTATTCTTCGCGGACCGGGCTAGACGCTAGACGCTGTAGCTCGCAGAGTCCTCTAGCCATAGGTTTTTTTTTTTTCTTATTTTCTTTTCTATCCTCCCCCGCTTCGGTAGGCTCGTTACTGTTACGCTCGACGATATCTCTGCCGAGTGCGCGGCGAGAGGAGCGCTACGCGCTGAAAGCGTACGGGTCGTGCGTATCCCATGTGGGCGCCTCTATCAATGATATGACGTCACGCGGAGAACCCGAGGAGAACGGCGAACGCATAGGTGGAGAGCCGAGGAGTGCATCGGCCACGTGGCCGAGGGGCATTATCATCGGCTCGGCGTAACTCGCGCCCCGTCGATATACATATCGAATGGAGGCGCGCTGATATACAGAACGGCGCGGCTCGATCGATTCGCATCGATCATATTGAGCTGCCTGGGCGATTTATCGAACAGCGCGTAAAGCCGGGAGCATTTTTTTTTATTTTCATTCACGCTTCAGTAATTTCACTGATGTTTCTATCAAGACAGTTATTGACTGTGCCGGCAATGCACGGTCAAGTGAATCGAGTACTGAAATAATAATATCAAAGATTTTAATTTAAAAAATGTGTAAAGAAAAAGAAATGTTAGATTTGGGATATTTTTTTTTTTACTATCGCGCATGTTTGGTTTTGGAGCGGATATTATTAATAATAGTCACAGTTAAATATCGCGAACTGCCAAACGTACTGAACTTGTTCTGCTTATTGTGTACTACTTATTGCTTGTTCTGCTTATTCTGTATTATTCTGTGAGGGTGAAAATCCATTTCACCCTCTCGCACATACCGCATCTATCACCGAACGATCTAACAATTTTTCCACTCCAACCCATTCATCAAGAATCGAAAAAAGAAACAAAACACAAAAAGAATTGTCTAAACCGATTCTCCCGTAGCTCGAAACGGTAAAAAAAAAATCGATCGACAATTAACAACGCGAATACGCAACGACCGAGCGAGCGATCGTGGGAAATGAACGATGGCCGGAGAAAAGGGAGCGGATAGCCTGTAAGTCGCTCCGCTCGTTGGTTTTTTTTCTCTTTCTCCGCATCGTCATCGTCGTCGTTCCATCTCGATCTCTCCGCTGGAACGAGACCGGGAGTGAAGTAGGAAGGAGAAACCGCAGGGGACCACCGTACGGTCGTCGAATGACTCAGGTACGAACAGGTGTATGTCTGCACGGGTAACGGCGAAGAAGGGCGGGGGGGGGGGGGGGGGGGGGGCGAGGCTCTTAGCAGATGAGAGAGCACAGATTTGTGTGCGCTCGGCAAGCTGAGAAAGGAGCGACGGGAAGGAAGAGTGGAAGAGAAAGAATAAGGAAGAAGAGCCCCGAAGACGCCCACTGACGCACGTGCGTTCTCGAGAGGAGCGATCGTACACGTGACGCGACGTTTGTATACACACGCATTATGCGCTCTTCTCCCACCGCGTCCCATCCGGCTTCGCGCTCCGGACCGCGGAGAGGTTTGCATACAAGCTCGGGTACATCGCGAAGTGTGTGTAATTCGCGCATGTACACACAAAGCTCTCGCGGTATGTTAAAAAAAAAGCTCTCGCGGTATTAAAAAAAGCTCTCGCTCGGTGTGTACGGAAAAGTTAATGGGGAGAGAAAGCGGGTAGAGGACAAATATCGTGAGGACTCGTGTACAGAGACGGTCGTGCATGAGACGAGCAGCCTCGGAGAGTAGGGGAGAGCGGGGCAAGATGGGACAGTGGGGCAAAACGGGCTATCAGGATAACAGGACAAAAGGCAATTTTCCAATAACTTCGGGATGGCTGCGGTGATGGTAAGCGGGGCAAAACGGTCTTGAAAATCCGGATCCACCGTTGGGACGAAATTGGGTATCCAAAAATCATAGGAAAATTGAGTTTTGCTACCGCTGTCCCATTTTGCCCCTCTTTCCCCTATCGGAGTGAAAAAAAGAAAGCGAAATAATGAAAAAACGAATAATCGTACGTACACGCAGTCGGAGGATCGGGTCTTGTAGGTACAGGTGTATAATGGCGTATGTAAATGAAGGTGGAACGTCGCCAGCGCGATGCCGGTTTGGGCAGCAGCGAGCACTCCGACAGGAACAGCGGGAGCAGCGCAGCAATGTCTCGGGCCAGAGGGGCAGGGGGGGGGGGGGGGGGGGGGGGTGATCCGTAGAGGCCCACGAGGGCCCCGCGAGCTCGGCCGTGTGTGAACCCGCTCCGCGGGCCGCATACCAAAGTTCCTTTTCGGCTTTTGGCCCAGAGCTCGATCTCTCTCGGTGCGCATGCGCGAAGCGCTCTTCTCGCTTCTTGTTTCTCAATCTCTTCGGAGGCTCCCTTGCGCCGGTTCTTCCTCTCTCGAAGAAGAAGAAAATGAAGAAGAAGACGAACACGAAGGAGAAGAAAATGAAGAAGAAGGAGCCGTGAGAGACCTGTACAGCGTGTGTACGCGCCCTCAGCGGTTCTCAACCTTCCCCGATCGTCTCCTTCGATTCTCTTCCTCGCTCGCCTCACGATGTTTCCCTCCACCGTTCTCCCGATCCTTCCCCGTCGTCCGGTACGTGTGCGTGTGCGTGCGCACGCGCATCGGCGCGAGGGAACGCATCTCCTTTCGCCCGTGTGTGCGCAACGAAGGTATTTAATACGCGGAATGCGAGAGAGAGTCCGGCGAGCGAGACGGTGGAAACAGAGAATGAGGCAGTTTTGTGGCTCGTTTTATGCAGGTAAAACGCTGATACTCTCGGACTCCGAGGGCTAGAGAGCTGGGAACGAGAGAGCGGCGGGAGAGACCCACGGGAATCCACTCCGAGTCGAAAGACTCGCCTTGTTCTCGCTGCCGGACTGCGTTCGGACGCGGACTCGCCGGTGCATTCGCGTCCTTGGACCCTTCGCTGCAGCGCATCGGCCTTGCTGAACTGCACTCAGCGAGCGCGCGTGCGCACTCGTGCTGAGCCGCAACCCCGCGTATACCGCGCGGCTACTTACACCATAGTGCAACGACGATACTGCCCACACAGTGATTATTTATTGGTCTACAGACGACGAAGACGAAAAAAAAACGAGGAAACTCGAAGAAGAAAAAAATTGTATTATACTCTCGGGAGGTATTGTACATTTTTTTGGTATCCCGATTATATTTTACGAGCGAGATCGATTGTCAATTATTCATCCGACGACCTCGCACGAATCTCACTCCCTCGACGTCCTTGGGTCGTTCTTGCCTCTTCTCCCTTCGTCCCTGACGAATAGAAAACGAGATTTCGATTATCCATCCGCTCGTTTCTTATTGATTGCGGCCACGTTGACCTGAAAAACGAATAACCATGTATATTCATATATCTATATATATATCGTACCGAGATTTCGATTATCCAATGCTAGTTTCTCATCGATTGTTGATGTCTCTCACATTGTTCATTGGGCGATGGGTTTCCTATCGTCCTTGTAATTCGGAGCCCGTTATTAAATAAATAAACAAACAAATAAATAAATATACTGTACCTAAAATTCGTGCTCGGTCCTCATTACGAATTTTGAACGGTCCAACCAAGTATATCGATTATCGTTCGAATAGATAGCGATACTTCGGAGAAATGGGCCGCTCGAATGGCTGTTCTCTTAATCTCTTTCGTTTCCATCGTCCTGGCCTCTCTCCTCGTCGCCGTCGTGCCGGCACGTCCCTCGGCCTGTCGGTACCTTCGGTTAACTCGCTCTTCTCTATGTACCCGACGACGGCGACGAGCTTATAAAACGTACACACCGTATACCCCCCCCCCCCCCCCCCCTCCTCCGCCGCCCCCAGGGGTCCGTATAGCTCGAAGGAACTTTGTACGCGTCCTCACGTACCTCTCGTTCGATCTTTTCCGCGAAACGCTGAGCCACGTTGACTGACACGGAGAAACGGACCGAGAAGATATGGCTCCTCTATTCGTCGCGCATGCGCGCATGCTCGTAGCTACCTTCCCTGCGTACTCGCCCGTTCGAACTCCCAGCAACCAATACAATCCGCTATTTTTCCAACTACCACGGTTAAACCGGGGTATCCAGAATTGTGCACACGACGATCGTTTACCGTACTTACCGTATGTACCTTACCTTCGGTTACATACTTACCGGTTGGCTACGGCGTGGGGAGCCGATGGATGGATGGTTACGTGCCTTGACGCCCCGGCGTTCAGACGCGACGATTTTTTGTCCCGTCGATGCCGGCGTGGCGCCCGCGCGATCTCGTTACCCGCGGCGAGCCGGTCGGGACAACGACTATTGTTGCGCACAAAAAACAAAATGCACTCCCATTCATCGCTCTTTCACGGAGTCGTTTCGTTTCGTCAATTTGCGATAAGACGCGAAAGCAAAACGGTTTGATTGAACTTCCGACGACAATCGAAAGAGTTGTCTTCGTAACAGCGCACTTTTCATGGTTTAACGACAATCCGCGAAGAGCCGTAAGCTATATCGATGTAGAACGCTCTGTTCGGTTGCGGTTTGCGGAAAGAAATTAAAAGAAAACAAAAAAATGTTCGGTCGGTAAGGTTTGTCTCGTGTAAGGTTTACAGGACATAAAACTGTATAGGTAGACGAACTTTGGATTTGGTGATACGAAGAAAAGATTTGGATTTGGTGATACGAGAAAAAGATGACCTTTAAAATTTTTCCGGTAGGCTCTGATCATTGCGTCGATAGCGGCGAAACTGAATTCTCCTTGACAAGGTCAGAATATTCCGCTGAATTAAAAAAAAAGGCACGCTCGGCCCCAATCTTTCTCCCATGCTAATTATTCCGGCGGACGCGGCGGTCGGTCAATTCAATTTAAAAAAAAATTGTAGCTTCTCATTTGCCTCTCTATCGAGCGAGTAATACACTTTTCATTTTTTTACGGCAAGGCTTTTAGATTTATTCCGACGTGTATCGGTGCCGTGCTGTTTGATCGATTGAACTGGAACGAATAGAACCAGGCTAAAGAAAAATATGTTCTCTTATAGTCTCGTACAGCTTGCTGCTGAAACAGCATGCAAGCCGAAGATAGGTACGAGAGAGCTTTCGCCGGAACTCACTCGTCGGTGATCGATTCAATGATCAATCATTACGGTAATTAATTAAATAAGGTACAGCGCTGTTCGATCGATTAAACCGGAACGCGTAGAAGCGGGCAACGAGAAATATGTTGATCCAGTAAAACTTGCTGGCGCGGCAGCACGCAATCCGAAGCGAGGTACGAGTGAGAGCTTTCGCCGGAACTCACTTGTTCACGATCGATTCAATGATTAATTATTACGGTGAACCTGAACCTACGCGACCGGATGAGCCTCGAGCGATCAACGACGAATTAGTATTCGCAGCGCGAGAGACGAGCGGCATTTGCTCTCTATCGCTCCGTCCATCTTGCTCATTCGCTCTCTCGCACTCACCGCGGGGGAGGCGAGCGATCGCAGAACACACGGTCGCGCGAGAGTCAGAGCGGGACGGGGCAGCGAACAGTCGCCATTTCTCCTCGGTAGTTTGAACGGATGGAGAGATGAAACTCCTATTTGCCCCGCGTCAGCCGGACGCTGTATATTGGCTTCCGATTATCCTGACTTCTCCCGCGATCGCCGCTGGGATTTCTCTTCGAACACGCCACCGAGCCGAGAGAACATTTGTACGTCTCAGTGTCGTGCAGACTCGACGAACGTTGCAGATTAATCCATTTGAGAGCATACTAACTCTAAAACTACACTTAAAATAAATGTAAAAAAATATATACGCATATATATAGATCTATATATATATATATAGACAGAGAGGGAGAAAATGTAGCATAAATCTAGAAAATAGAATGTAACGAAGAAAACCGAAGAGGAATGACCGGAGAAAGATTTCACGACCAGTTTTCGCGTCCGACAACGTTGCGAGAGTAATGGAGGGCGGAAGCGGCGTAAAACGGAAGCCCGAGATAAAATTGATTGAACCTACAATTTTTTCAAAAGACAAGAGAAAGAAAACGGCTCTGTCTTAACCGAGTGAGAATAACGGAACCATTTTGACCCTAGTTGGGGTTTCGCGTCCAAAAAAGCAACGAGAGTGAGCGAACCCGAGGATAAACGGAAGCCCCGAGCAAAACCGACTAGTTTCACAAATTTTGCTCGGGATGTGGAAAAAGTCTCATCCCGAACGAACTGCGCCGGTCAGTTTTGCCACGACGTTCCATTTTGCCCCGCTTTCCCGTATGTTCGTCACGAGAGATGCTGCGTATACTTTCGTGCACACTTATTACAGTCCGCTATAGTGATATAAGCAAAACGCCCACGGGAATTCCGCCGGGCATGATGTACCGTACTAGGCTCTCGCCCTTCCTTAGTAGTACTTACGTCTCTCCCTGCCGCAGGCGACTTCACATCTCCGGACGTTCCGTTGTCGCTGCCATCCCCGATACAAGTTCCTTCTAACGCAAAGTAGCCGAGTCTCCTTCTAAGGCTCTCCCTGTTGCGTCGCTCGATCCTCCGTTCGTTTCGCTCGTTCGCAAACTATGACAAACACGCACGAATCGTCCACCGTATCACATATGTATATACATCGGACCGCATGGCTTTCGTATTCGCGATCCACAAAGTTGCCCACCGACAAAGACGATATAGGCTCGGGTGCGACGCAAAAAAAAAAACCGCTCTGCCTAGAGACTAATGCGCGCGTCGTTAATGGCCGTCAACTCTTTGACCGGCAGCGCCCCGCGCGTCGGCGCAGATAAACGAATTAGAATACCAAGTGAAACCAAGTGTCCACTACGAGCGGGGCTAGGTGCGAAAAAGAAAGAAACCGTCTCGAGCGCGAGAGCCCCGGCCAAAATAAACAACAACGAACGAGACGGGTGAGTGTTCGAAAAAAAAAAAAAGAAAGAGAAAAAATAATAATGCGAGCGTAAAAGTCGCGGGCGTGGGAAAGCGGAGCTTCGAGCGAGCCACCAATTAACACCAATTAACGCTCATCATATATACCCTAGGTGCTCTCCTCGAAGCGAGCTCGAGACGCGACGGACTCGGCTTTACGTTCGGTCAGTCTGGGCCGCGCGCGCGCGCGAGCGAGCCTTTCCACGGGTGCACGCTCTATCACTGTATCTACTTTACTGTGCGAATCGTGCTCGCGGGTGCTCTCCGCGCGACCTAGCCGTATTCGAGACAACGGACTCTTTGTGTCGATCCCGAGCGCTCGCTCACCACCGAGACGCCGCCCACGCATCGAGAGATCGAGGGACACACACCGCCCGCCATGAAATTTCGAAGCCGATGACGATGCAGGATGTATCGTTACCGGCGGTAGCTTCACAGTTTCGTTTGCTCGTCGATCGATTAATTAATCGATCCGACGTGAATCGGCGCTTTCTCGCTTGGCACTGGCTCGCAGCTTCTGTTGCGCCACACAGAAGCACAACTATTTCTATTTCGTACGTATATCCGGCGGGCTTGCGAGAGATTTTACAGCAGACTTACGGGAGAATCTCACTCGACGTAACCAATTTCCGGCATGTCCTGGCGGCATCTCGCGGCATAACGAATTCGTCTCCTTTTTTTCCTCGTTTTTGTTTTCTCCTCGACGTGTCTCAACGGACGACACGAACGACTATACAGCGATCGCCTGTCTCTTCGGCCGCGTCGACGGCTTCTCTCTGCTTCTGAGGTTGGTGTACGGCGAACGTCCAGTGTGGAGGTTAGGTTCGCGATGTACTTTGCGGCGTGCATGTATATATTGTATACATATATATATATGTATATAAAATATCACGAAGGGAACACTAGTATACGCATCGTGAACCTCTCCGCGCTAAGATCTGCTTTGCAAGACCGGTCCTCGATCAGGAACACTTGCCAGCGAGCATAGGCGAGCGAACAGCTTTCTACAGCACGATCGGACGATCAGACACCCGCCGACTACGACGACTCCTACGAAGAACCCCTCGAGGGCTCCCTCTACATACAGGTTGTAACTTGCGCTAAAACCACGTTCACTTCGTCTTTAATACGTGCCTCCGACCAATGATATTATACTTTATATATATATATATGTATATACACATGGATATTTTATTTATCGTTGCTGAATTCATCAAATTGCCAATCGCACTGTAGCACAGTGTAGAGCGTCTGTGGCACGGGTACTCGGTCGTGTGCACCTAATTTATAGGATCCCAAGTATTTTTCATTTCCAGCCAGGGACAAAATATATGTTTCGTCACGTACTCCACTTGTCCGACTTTCGAATCCACGGGAACTCGCTGCGGAGGGATAACCTATCTGCTATGTATACAAAGTCGGACTGCAACGCTGTCCCTTGGTCACGTGATGCCTTGTGGAAAACTTTTTATCGAGAGAAGTATCCTCGACAGAACGACTTGTTCTCCTGTAGAGATGGGCGCCGACTTTGTGAACGGTCTTTTTTTTGTCGATTGACTGTCGCGTGTTACAAATTAGCGCACTGTGTCCCAACTTAACAATGTATTTTTTTTTTTTATTCGATTTTTGTTTCGCCGTCCATTCGGACTCGTACTTATCGGTGATTAATTTTGTTTATTTTTTTTCTTGTTACTTACAGAGACAATTCACGCTGATTCTTCAAGCGAGGGACGAGCCGAGTACAGGTGTAATCGAGGAAGCGAGTTACAGCGGTATAGTTTTACCGGGTCCGACGTGGCACACCCTTAATCACCAAGGGAAAAACGCTCATCTCGCTTATCGCGTGCGGGTCCAGTGCGCGGATCACTACTACAACGCAACGTGTACCAAGTTCTGCAGACCGAGGAACGACATATTCGGTCATTACACGTGCGACGAGAACGGCGACAAAGTTTGCATACAGGGATGGAAGGGCGCCGACTGCGAGACTGGTGAGTTATTCTTATTTTTTACATCTTTTTCAAACATTTTATTTTTTATTTTTTGTCGATAATTTTTTATTGCATGGTTTATGAATATAATTCGACGAGTCTGCATTCGAATACAAGAATGAGTGGGGCAAGAGGGACCATTTTTACCAATTAATCGCCCGAAACAAAAAGTCTCAACTCTGACGAAGAACACGGATCCGTTTCGCCCCGGTTATCCCTAGAGACGCCTTCTCGCCCAGAGCCACCAGATAAATTGCGACTTATCGGTAAAAGTCGAAAAATCTTATATTTCGCTGTAGCATAAGATCATCATTAGCTCGCGCAGTCGCGGTAGCAACGACTCACGCCGCCGAGTTCTTGCGCTCGGTCACCTTTAGCTCGATGTAGGACGCGAATTATCTAACAGAAGCTATCGACGGTAGCTGGGAGCGGAGAAAATAAAAATAAGAGGATATATATCTCTCGTTATATCGCCTCGGCGAGTAGCGCGGGATGCGGCCGAGTACGCAGAGCCGCGGCGCGGTGAGCAGCAAAAGCCGTTCTCGTCTGACCTTTCCTCGGTGACGACCGGTCGGGCCCAGACCTCGGAAAAATCTTTTTCCAACCGACGTTCGGTGGCGGAGCGGAGTGTAAGGATCGTAGACACGACTCGAAATCTCCGACGAGGGAAAGGAAAGAAGCCGCGCGATCCCCCGAGACGCGTTACGGCGAAGCCGAGCCCGGACGGGTATAGAAAGAGCCTATCGACCCTGGACGGTGATTGACTGGACCGGCAGCCATCAGCTGTACATACAACGAGGAGCGGACAGTTAGCGCGGCACGGCTCTCGCGCGCGCGCTCGCCCGCCCGCCGTCGAGTCTTAACGCGAAGAGTATACGCTCGTAAAACATACGAATTATCTTGAAGCGTGGTGGTTTAATGGGCGGACGCGTCAGACGCGCGATGTCGTACGAGGGGCGGGAGTAAACGAGATCGTGTGCACAAAGGTAGCGACATCACGCCAGGTCCCGTTCTCACAATGGACCGGGACTCGGCAGGGCTGATACAGGCTGGACAACACACTGGAGCCTCTTTCTTCTCTGCCTAATCGTTACTTCCGCCTCCCCTCAATAAATGCGACGTCAGCGCCGCCGGTCACCGGCCCACATCCTGAGGATTCTGTCTTGAGGAGACTGGGACGACCCGCACTTTTAAAATGAGCGACGAACGCTTTGAATCGTTTACTCTTAATGTCGAAAGTTTGGTCCGTAAGTAAACGGTGGATGGTAATCTTTGAGAAGACTAGACGAGCTTCTTCAGTTTTTCTAAATTAATGATACATAGTATTTTAATCGATTTTTATATATCACGGCTCCAGCTCTCCCTTCAAAGATTCTCTACGAATCCACTGTTCAGATATTGGAAAGTACTCGTCATTTGAAAATAAAAAATCCTATGCTTATCAAGAATATTTTTAGAAACCTAAAAATGCAATATTTTCGGAAACCCATTGCTATCAATTATTTTCCAAGTCCATATCCGAAATACGAATCACCATCCACCGTGGTCTATCGACGCGTAACACTGAGTAAACGATTTAAAAAAAAAATAGCACTCGTTTGACCAGTGTATAGCGTTCCAGTCTCCTTGACACTGAACGCGGCTGCATTATTAATTACATTCGATCGCTCAAGCGTAGCGAACGCTATAGAGAAGCTCGTCATTGCAAAAGGATCTTAGCGACGATTTAACGTTATTGAGCTAACGAACGAAGATGAAACTTTCGCATTGCGTCGATACGATCGTTCGAAACGCAACTCCTGTTTGCAACTTTGCTATTTATAGAAACGTTCGCCGCAGGAAATGAATTACAAGAGGCGCTCTGTCGTCTGTACGCTCACTCCGATTTCTACGGACAGCCTGTATCTTTAGCCGAGCTTCGGCTCGTCGTGAGGAGTCATCGAGGACGAGAGTCTCTTACCCCGAGCCAGGATCATCCCGTTCGCTAAGAGTTCATACACGCGGTACCGCGTTACTGTATACAGTACGTGCAGGGTCCGCGAAACCTCCGAGTCGCGGTATCAGATCCAACCGGAGAGCGCTTTCTGGCCTGGTCTCCGAGTCGCCGTGCACCGAGCTGCTGCTCCTCGTCGAGGAGCGCTCGACGAGAAAACTGGCTTTGAGAATTTTTGCGTTCGGGCCTACCGCGAAAGGTCGATCGTCGGCGCGCACGGAGAGAATTTCACTCGTGTTACAACGCAAAGGCTTCGCACGCCGGGGCCGCGGAGTTTTGCTCGTCCTCACGGGGCTTCTCCGATCATCTCGCGAACTCGCAGTTGTTATATATATGTATATATAGTTTTATACATCTATATATATATAGAGTCCTACGGGACGTTACCTGTAGATACTTTAGTGCAATAATGCCAGCAATTCTCAACGCGCGATTTCACTGTTTGTTGCACCTTTTTTTTTATGTGAACCAGAAGCGAGGACGCTTCTGGAAATTATTGTAAGGAGGGTTTCGATGCGACATCAAGCTCAAAAAAAAGAGTTCCTTTTTTATCGGTAAAAAAAAACGCGAGGAAAATCCCACGCAATTGTTGTTCGTTTCCAGGTTCGAATATGAAAAGTCGTTTTCGAAGAAGGCCGAAGGGCCATTCTTCAGCGAGACAAAGAGCGGTTGAATAACAACAGGCCTTGAACAGAGAAATGTCAAACGTGATCGCTAAGTAAACAGGACATTCACGATTTCCTGCTGCCTCTCTGACATCTACGAAGTCATCAAAAACTGAAAGGAGATTTCTTGGCTAGTCAGCAGGAACCTCTTTCGGCATAGCGTTGTAAAGAAACGACTCTGGGGCCAGGAAATGCATGAAGGGGCTGGCAACAGGAAGGAAAATACCCGGAAAACATTTTTTCAAACTACGTAAATGTAAAAATAATTGAACCACGTTTCGTCGAACTTCAGGCCATCGGATTTCGATCCGTACCAATGGATTTTAATCCATCCCAATGGATTTCAATCATTTCTAATCGATTTCAATCCATACCAATGGATTTCAATCCATTCCAATGGATTTCAATCCATTCCAATGGATTTCAATCCATTCCAATGGATTTCAATCCATTCCAATGGATTTCAATCCATTCCAATGGATTTCAATCCATTTTCATTATACCGTGAACAAATGACCTTCCGTGCCTATCGGTGAATGCTACACACATACCGATCGGATGGTCTGAACGAGTAAAAAAAAATACCGAAGACGTAACGCACAGAATACCCTGCATCCAGTAGATAGATATCGGTAAATAGTTAACTAATATGAGTATAAGAAGGGGAGGGGGTAAGAAGTCGGAGAAGTCGGAGGGCCTTGATGAGCCTTATCGCGATTCGTCATCTGCCGGACGGTAATTCCTCCGCTCGCCGCATAGCAAAAGTTCCCCCCGGGTCCCTCGCGCGACCTCGAGGAAGGCGCTCTTGTACGCTACGCGCATGCGTGAAAGAACCGGGGCCCGCCCGTCAACGAAATTTATTTGACGTCCGGCCCGTTTGATAACGCCCGTTAAGTGACAGCCACGCATCGAGAGCGGGCGTAGAGAGAGATCGAGCTTCGACTTAAAAAAAAAAAAAAAAAAAAAACGTTCTTAAGAAATAACGAAAGAAGGGAACGAGAGTCCTGAGATTTCGGGGGGCCCGCGGGTCGTCGCGCCGTTCTCTCGCGTTCCGGTCCGCACTAATCTCTTACCGTTCCACGCAGTCCTTCACCTATCTCTCCGCGTGATACCCCCCGAAAGAAATCTCGGTCTCCCCGTCCGTCCGTCAGTCCGTCCGTGTGCATGCGCGACCTGCTCTCACCGCCCGAGCGGAGAGATGCTGGATCTTGATGCGGGATAACGATGAGGTAAGCTGATTGGCTCGATTCTCTCTCGCCGCTAGAGGGCGACCCGCACTCTCTTTCTCTCCCGTTCCTGCGTCTCCCCTTTCGTACATCACGGACACTTTTCTCTTCGCGCGGGGCGAGAAGACGCGATGAGACTGAATAGACGAGGACATTAAACGCGACAAAGAGAGCCTCGGCGTCAGCCCGGCATCTTGTCTTTCCACGGGAGCTTCGCTCGATGCTGCGGTGTCGTTGCTTTTGCCGATGTGGATTATTTTCTCGCCGCAGCGCGTCCTCGACGCTGAAGATGCATCGTCATTCGATGCCTTCGAGCTTTCACACTGCGGTCGTATAAATATCCGTTAATGTCCGTTGTCCAAGCTTGAAAGACATATATGACTTATTCGTATGCAGATTTGTATATATGCATAAATATGAAAATAAATGTGTGTGTACACATATAGGGAAAGCGCGGGGCAAAACGGTACAGTGGGGTAAAAGGCAAATTTTCTATAATTTTTTTTATGCGTCGATGGGGCAAAATGGGGCATGCGAAAATTATTGGAAAAATGGGATTTGCCCACTGTTCCGTTTTGCCCCACTGTCCTATTTCGCCCCCTCTCCTCTATGCAAATACATATGCATACATACACGTATGTATATGTATATATATACACATACATGCATGCATGTGTTTTGTATATAGAGGCGAAGAGAATGGGAAAGGGAGAGAGAGATGCAAGAGAGAGAGTCGTGGCAAGGCTATTAATCAAAAGATGCTGCAGGCACACTTGCTTGACGTAACGGTAAAGCCTCGCGTATATATTCCTACCGGTAAAACCTCGTCGAAGGATACGCACGATTCTATAGAGTATCGCAGCTTACCTGTACACTTATAGTGGCATCTACGAGCATCAGCATCGAGTCGTATCGGTGTACTGGTAGTCGAGAGATCTCTCCTCTATCGGGTATCGCTTCTATGTTCGTCTGGGATACCGAGGACTTTTCGTTTCAATGCCGACAAACTATCCCGACGGGATGGAATTACTGTACACGGCTAAAAACGATTTGTATACGTTCGACGAACGTTTCTCGTCGATAAAGATACGCAATTTTTTTCTAAATTAAAAAATTAAGAAGTAAATAATGGTAAAATTAACAGGAAAATAATTATGAACATTTGTGCACGAGAAATGTTTCTTAAACCTATAAACCTTATTTATCGTGTGCATTTACCGAACGTTTCAGGTTGAGAAATATCCGCATTTTTATTTATCTCTTAATTTTATAATTATCGTTTTTTTTTGTATCTGAGCGAATTTTTGCCTGAAAAAAAATTGTTAAAATATTTTTTTGGGAGCTCGTGAACGAGAATTTATTTATAGCTATGTACGAACCTCATTGAGCCTTGTACGCTATAATCTTTAACTCCGATAATAATCGTATGAAAGTATCTTCCCGGCGAGCTGTAGGCCTTGTGACTTTTCTTTATTTCTCGTACCATCGACATCGATGCACACGGCAACGTAAGAGCGTAATTCATTCGTCGACCGTGTATAAATATCGGCCACTGTTATTTTACCTTGGCGAGCTCGAGAAATCTCCGCGGATCTCCGTATGCGTGTTGCGAAATATCGTCGTGAACTTCTCTCCGATAGCTCCGCGTGGAAACTTGGAAAGTCCGGTCGTGGAAGCGGCGCTGTTTGTTCCACGAAAGAAAATGCGATATGTCAGAGACACCGTACCGAGTCCACGCCTTCAAAAGCCTCCTGGCGCATGTTATTCTCTCACGAAGCGATAGCTCGCATCGGGACTATTGTTCGCCGCGCACTGCGTTTCAATCCAGTCCGAGTCTATTAATTTTTCATAACAATGTACATTACATTTAATGTACCAGTCTTTTCATAAAAACTTCCAGTCCGGTACATTAAATTCATGATTTTTTTACAGGGTAATCCGAGCGGTCAGATCGGAACTATTCAAAAATATTTTATAACAGCCTCAAAACGACGCATTACATTCGAAATAAATTTTAAAGATAAAAGAATAATAATTGTATTTTTTCTTTTTTTGCAGCCGTCTGCAAGGAGGGATGTCATCCGATTCACGGTCATTGCAACGTGAGCGGTGAGTGCAAGTGTCGTCACGGCTGGCGGGGCGAGCTGTGCGACCAGTGCACGCCCTATCCGGGCTGCAAGCACGGTTACTGCAACGGCTCGAGCTGGCAGTGCATATGCGACACGAACTGGGGCGGTATTCTGTGCGATCAGGATCTGAACTACTGCGGTACCCACGAGCCTTGCCAGAACGGCGGTACATGCGAGAATACCGCGCCCGATCAGTACAGATGTACGTGCCCGGACGGATTCTCCGGTCCGACGTGCGAGAAAGTCGACAATCCTTGCGCCTCGAATCCGTGCCTGAACGGAGCTACCTGCCGCGAGATCGGCGAGACCGCCAATTGCGATTGCGCCCCCGGTTTCGCCGGCTCATATTGCGCAACCGACGTCGACGAGTGCGCCTCCCAACCGTGCCAAAACGGCGGCATCTGCGTCGACGGAAGGAACGAATTCTCATGCAAATGTCCGGCAGCTTGGCAGGGCACGCTCTGCCAATTCGACGTCGACGAGTGCGGGCTCAAGGAATCACCGTGCAAGAATTCGATTACTTGCGTTAATCTCGCCGGAGACTACAGGTAAATTGACGAATTGTTCTTTCTTGCGAAAAAAATTCAAAGAAGACCAAATTTAGCCATTTATCTGTCCCAATAAACACGAATTTATATAAATAGTAAGAATTGCCGGTGAGACCGCATTTTACTTCGCTCGATGGGAAAATCGCACTTTTACGCATGCAATGTGTGCTTAAAACTGCACCATTTTCACACCTTATGAATTTTTATTTTGTACGATACTCGTGCGAAAAAAGTTTTCTTAACTCTTGTGATTGCAACACTCGCCTCCGGCTCGAGCTGCAAACTCACAAAGTTTTATTGCATCGGTATCGTAATATACGATCATCAATCAATCAGTCGTATAAACATGTCTTTTGAACATTAACTTACCGGCAATAAATGCCATTTCTATATTATTATTATCGTTATTCAATATCCAATATCTTGCGTCAACTTCGCAGGAGACTAAAGGTAAATTGACGAATTACATTTTCTCGCGAAACCAAAAAAGAAACGAACATAAAATTATTGGGGTTCATCGACGCCTATTTGTTCTTTCTCCTTGGTATAAAAAAGCATATGACTAACTTTTATGTTTTTTAATTACAGATGCCGTTGCAGAAGTGGCTTCACGGGTAAGAACTGCACGAAGAACATAAACGACTGCGTGGGCCAGTGTCATCACGGTGCTCTATGCATCGACCTCGTAAACGACTATCATTGTTCATGCACACCGGGCTATTCGGGCAAGGACTGCGACGTCGACATTGACGAGTGTGGCTCGAAACCGTGTCAGAACGGCGGCGAATGCCGGGATCTCGTAAACGCCTACGAGTGCGTCTGCCCGGTCGGTTACACCGGTTTCCAGTGCGAGATCGATCGGGATCACTGCAGCCCGAATCCGTGCCGAAACTCGGCGCCGTGCTTCAACACGCAAACGGACTATTACTGCCACTGTCCCGAACAGTGGCAGGGCAAAAATTGTTCGGATCTCGCTTCGCACAATCCGCAGTTCGGTGCCGGGGACGAGAGCCTCGGATGCGGAAGCGAGGGCACACCCTGCGCGGGAAGGGGCAGATGCAACGGCGACAGATGCATATGCGATCCCGGATACACCGGGCAACACTGTCACGAGAACATAAACGACTGCCGAGAGAATCCCTGCCTCAACGGCGGTACCTGCGTCGATCTCGTGAACTCGTTTCAGTGCATATGCAGGGAAGGATGGAGCGGTGACCTGTGCGATCAAGGTGAGAATTTAAAAAAAAGTTATCCACGTGAATCTGGCACGCGAAGTTATGAAAACGGATTTTGTTTTCTCACGATTCTCTGCGTATGAGACTTTAACTCTTTAACTTGCTCAATTTGCCACGATTGTGAAACATCTATTTTTAAAAATATCTTACATTTTAATCCAAAGATTCTGTTCGATCAAGTTGAAATTTTTTTTTTTTATCTACGTGAATCTGGGACGACTCTGTCGAACCGAATTTTTTTTTTCTCAACTCAATCGAAAATTTTGTTTACATCGCAATGTTAACTCAACGACGTGTCGTCTTTATTCTTGCAGACGTCGACGAGTGTCAGGCGTCTCCGTGCCGCAACAACGGTACCTGCGTCGACGGAGTGGCTGACTTCACCTGCGACTGCCGAGGGGGTTGGAAGGGGAAGACCTGTACCTTGCGAGGAGGTCACTGCGAGCCGGCGACCTGCAGACACGGTGGTACCTGCCAGGACCGGGGCGACGGTTTCACGTGTCACTGTCCACCGGGTTGGGAGGGAGCGGCCTGCCACATAGCCTCGCCGGCCTGCGCGAGCAATCCCTGCGAGAACGGCGCGACGTGCGTGAACACGGCGGACGGTGGTTTCCGATGCGTCTGCCGCGAGGGTTTCGAGGGTCCGAACTGTCGTCGTGACGTGGACGATTGTCAGCCGCTGCCTTGCCTGAACGGCGGAAGATGCGTGGACGGCGTGAATTGGTTCAGATGCGAATGCGCGCCTGGCTTCACCGGGCCGGACTGCAGGATAAACGTGAACGAGTGCGCGAGCGATCCGTGCATGGGCGGAGCGACTTGCGTCGACGGCATAGCGAGCTACTCGTGCGTCTGCCCGCCGGGAAGAACCGGCATCCACTGCGAGATAAGGCTGGCCGGAGGCGTCGGTTGTCTGGCGGCGAGCTGGGACGACGACTGCAACGTGTGCGAGTGCAGAAACGGCAAGAGCCAGTGCAGCAACGTCTGGTGCGGTCCGGGAAACTGTCTCAACGGAACTTCCTGTCTGGCTCACGAGGTCTGCGTGCCGTCGCCGGGTGAAAGCTGCCTCGCGCCGGCGTGCCCGGCCTGGGGCGAGTGCCGACCGATCGAGACCGGAAGAAGAGTCGGTCCACCGGCCCTCCCGGCCCCGCCGTCCTGCTGGCCGGGCCAAGCGACCCCCGGACCGACCTGCTCGAGACTGACGATTCTCCTCAGACGAGACACTCTGGCCTCCGGCACGTCGGTCGAGTTGCTCTGTCGAAGACTCCGCAAGCTCCTCGCCGACCCGAGAAGGCCCCAGTCGGTCGTTCTGCTGTGCGACCTCAAGCCCGGCGACAACGACACGATAGAAGTGACGATCTTCTCGGAGGCCGCGGCCGACGCAGCGAGAGACTTGGGCGAGGCTCTCAGTCGTCCGCACGGGAGGCCGCTCGCTCTGGCTTCCGTGCTGGAAGTCAAAGTCGAGACGGCTCTGTTGAGCGACCCGAATTCCGCCGGCTCCGGCAACGGCGGGACCGGATACGTGGCCGCTCTCGGCGGGGCGCTGGCGCTGCTGCTGCTCCTCGCTCTTCTCGGCGGTCTCTGGTATCTCCGGGCGAGACAGCGATCGGGACTCACCGCCACCACCAGCAGCGAGACCTCGTTGCACCGTCATCGCAGCGACCTCGACGAGAAATCGAACAATCTTCAGAACGAGGAGAACCTTCGCAGATACGCGAATCCACTGAAGGACCAGGATCCCGGCGAGCCGAGGGTCTCGGTCGTGAGACCGCTGTCGGGCATGTCGCTCGGCGGTCTCGGAGCGCCCGAGGAGAGCCTCGAGATGGTCTCCGAGGAGGGAAGACATCGGTTACCACCGCTCTACAAACCCACCAGCGCCGAGGCGAGAAACAACACCGCGAGCTTCAGCTACGAGGAGGGACTTCACAAGCCGTACAGCAAACCGAGACTCCAGGAACCTTCGTACTCGCATCAGCAGCCAGGCACGAGCCAGCAGGTCGGACCACGGCAGGTGCTAACCGTACACGTTTAATTGTTGTTAAGAGATTTCCCGCGGCTCGTTACGGTGGTCGAATTTTTTTTTTTTAACCCTTCTAGTACGCGGGACTTTTCGCCGAGAGCAAAAAATCATGCCTTCTTTCAAGCAAAAAAGTGGTATTAAAAAAAAACACTTCTGTGTTTTTCAAGGTACTTCTGTGAATTTTTACGGATTTTTTTTTTTTCACATCAACTTGTTATTCGAATCATTCGAAGGTCGCGTCTCGGCGAATTCTGGGTTCTCGTTAAACAAGGGTTTTAAGAATGTAAAAACGAAAAAAAAAAATGAAATCGCCGAACGGCGTTAGTTCGAGCGATAGGGAGATGGACACGAGTCAAATGGCCGGGGATATACAGTCGAACCTCGCGTGGAAGAGGCGTGCTCGATGGCGTCCGCCGCACCTCCGCTGATGTGCAATTGATTCGAAGGGCTCGAGGTACGGTGTTATAAATCGCGGCCATAAGGAATAATATTATATAGTATATATATATATATATTGTAAAATTAATTATAAAGAGAGAACATATATATATATATATATAGATATATATAGATAACGAATATATAAGCAGCGAGAGAGCGGCGATAGCGAGAGAGCGAGGAAGCGGCGGAGAGCATTATCCTACTCGTGTCGCGAGAGTCCACGACGGACGAACGGTACCGTTGTGTGCCGCGTGCCTTTCGTGTTCTCGCCTCTCCTGTGCCCGCGCCACTCCGCGATTGTGTGTACGGCGGCGGGGCCGAGGGAGGACGAACAACGCGAGTCGTTACGAGACTCGGATGAAATCTCGTCTCCGACAATCCATTCGAAGGACCTCTCTCTCCGCTCCTCGCTTTCTCGCCGCTGACCACAAGCACCAAGATACTCTTCGACGTGACAATAAATCACCGACGATTATAATTAATGATAATGACAATGCCAGATCGTTATCGTTGTACATATGTACATAGCCCGTACTTATTAATTTCTCTAAGCCTTTTTTTTATCGTCTTCCTCGAGACTACGAACTACTGCTACAATACTAGCCCCCCCTCCCCCCCTTATACAATTCAGTGCGTGCCCCGTTGAGTTTAATCATTCCACTAATTTCGCGCAATTAGAGTCCCGTATGTTTATTCATAAAAAAAATTATATTTGTTTTCTTTTATATTTTTTTTTATATATTATATATATATATATATATTTACGCAGAGACGAATAGATAAATGTAAAGCGATGTACCGCAGCTGAAGATTGTGATACAGTGACGCAATGGATAACGCGTGGACTTATTATCAGCGAGAAATCGCGAAGGCAGGCAGTTCGGTACGTTCCTCCAGACGACATTGTGATACTCATTTACGAAGGAATCATGCGCCGCTACATACACATCGAACACACCGTAGGATCGTTCGAATCGTTTCCTTAATCTGTTTTTTTTTTTCATACGTAACTTCTTCTTTTTTTTTTTTGTTAACTTAATGAAATAGTCGCGTCGTCGAAGGGGGCTTCGCGACGGTGAGAGACAGCATAGTAAAACCCACGCGAGCTTGTGACACGAAAAATAGATGTATGTATTATAGATAAAAAAAATTATATATATATAGCTATACAGAATCGCGTCGCACGAGGACAACGCCACCGTGACGAAATAATTGTGAAACGTCGTCGAGGGGCGTTGGTGGTACCCGAGCGTTGGATAGCCGCGTATATCTTTGGACGAGATAACACGAAAATACAGTTGTTTTATAAATAGGAGAAATTGCGAGAAGGAGATTTAAAAAAAATTATTTATTCCGAGTGAGATTGAAAATCTTCGCTGGAAAGGATATCAATTGTATATAGAGCCGATTATTGTTATTAATTTTAGAAAAATGAATAAAAAGTCTCCCCCAATGTGCAATTCTAACGCTCGCGTTCTAACGACGCCGGGTGATCTCCACGAACTCCCCTACTGCGCGTGCACGCGCATAGACCAGCCACACACATACGCGCAGAATAGTTTTTATCGCCAGCATAGATCGTAAAGCAATTTTAAAAATACACACACACACACACGCACACGAACAATTGTAAGTTTTCAGACTCAAGATTGAAGAGTAAAAAAAAAACAAATTTGATATAATAGAATCATTATTTTATAAAGAAGATGAAGAATCTATATATTATTATACGAATAGATAAATCGATTTATATATTATAAATATTGTATTATTATTTTTCAACTTTTTTTTTTTTAATCGCCTCCGTTAATAATAAACGAATCATCGTGGACGGTGATTAGTTTCGACGCACGACCGTGCAGCGAGGCGTGCGCTTTTTTTCGCCTCCGATTTCGTACAGATAAGTCAGAAAGAAGGACAACCGGGCGAGTCGAAATCACCTGCGTCGACGATGCTTCGCGTTTGTAATTGAGTGAGCGAGCGCGTGTAAATAAGCTATCCCGATCTTTCCCGCATTCCATTTTCCTTCCCGCCCTGAAAACGTTAACTATAACGATGATGATGAAAAAAAATGTTTCAATAAAAAGTACAATCTTAAAAAAAAAAAAAAAATTGGTGCAACATTATTCCAAACTGCATAATCCTCGACTGTCACGTACTGTGTGCGGGGCCGAATGTGCCAAGTGTATTCCGCGGTCTTGGCAAAGTGTACCGCGACGTTGCGGGAGAGCAGACGGCGGTTCACTCGGTTCGCCGGTTCTCTCTGCCTTGCATTCAAATCACAGAGATCGCGGAATCTCACAGACAAACGTGATTTCCGGGAGTAGATGCCGCGAGTGCGCGGCTTTGCGAGCAAGGAGAACGGGGAGAGCGAGGCACGAAGGCACGTAGTAACCGACGGAGAGGACGACGACGACGACGACGTTCTTCCTACGCGAACGTGTCGGAGAGCTCGACAGATACCTTGTGAGAGGATTTAAAAAAAAAAAGGTAAATTCCCGAAGGATGCCGATGACCATTGTGACTTTATACTGTTCTTCGGTGAACGGTACGGCTCTTCTCGGGGTGCGAGGCTATGTGCCAAATGCGTCGGCGACAATGGCGATCGAGAGAGATTCTCTACACTCTTGTATAGGGGAAAGTAGGGAAGACTGTCTAAGTGGGGCAAAATGGTCCAAAAATAAATTACGTCCAATTTTTGCCCCATACAACTTTAAATATTTTACGAGTACATACATTATCGAGAAAACAATGTAAAAAACAGCCCGTAAGTCGATACATTTTTCAAAATTAATTCTCACTGATTTTTACAACAACCGGAGTTAAGGTCCATTTTGCCCCATATTTAAAAAAATTAATTCATCCGGACGCTCTGAATGAGTGAAGCAGATTAATTTGGGGTCTCGAGAATAAATGAAAATTTTTCGGGTAAACGACGGCGCTCCCCGAATCACTTGGCTGGTCCATTTTGCCCCGCTCTCCCATATGCAAGCCTGATGTAAGTATATATAGACAAGCGCTTAATCGTTAATTGAAGCCTCTCGCCCGCTCACAAAATTACAATACAATGGTCAAGAGGAACCACTTGACGAATAGCCAGATCAAGTGAGTCATCTCCGTGACATAGGCCCCGAATGAAGAGAAACGTCGTGTGAACGCGACGATCGTTCGCGCAACTTCCTATCATCAACGCCTGTACACCGTTCGCTCCGAGTCGTTCGGCTCTTCAAAATTTTGTCTATCCGTAGTTTCTTCCACTCTCGCGACGAGTGATTAATGCGACGGCCATCAAGGTACATCGGACAAAGTCCGGAAGGTTCCTCTTGTCCACGTAGCGCGTGATACAGACTTAGGTGACAACACGACTGTATGCACAGAAATTCGATCTTATCTCTGTAACATTTTTTTTAAATAAAAATTAAGATGCTGCGAGAGAGATTTATCCGTTTGCGCTCGACTATATTGTTCATAGCCGCGGAACGTGAAGAAAAAAATAAGATCAAAAAAGTAACTGATCGAAAACATTTATAATACCTCGGTTTCGTCTAGAGGTTGTCTCTGGGCCGTGTAACGGGATTTATCCACGATTATACTGTAATATCCCTGCAGGATGACCGAGAGAATTTTTACCGAAATGAAATAAGGTATTATTGCGTGCAGACGCTCGTGAGCCGCAGCTGGGCTATTAGGAGAGAGAGCTCGGACGCTGAGAATCCTGTGTGTGGTATTATGATGAAGGTTGACTAATACGATCACGAGGATATTCGCCCAAGAGCGTGAAATTAATATCTCGCCTTGCCGACGGATCGTTCCATCTCTTCCCCGTCATCGTCGTCGTCGCCGGGTGAAACGACGAGTGAAAAACTCGCCGAGCGAATGTCAAATTTCTGTCAGTTGAACACGGTTCCGTAATCCTTGGGTAGACCGAGCGAGAGGTCCCGTTATTGCTTCCTCTACAGTTATTCCACGCGCGAAGATATCGTTAAAATCGGGGACTATCCTGGCAACGCAACGTCGTCCTCGTCGTTGAAGATCATGGAGGACCGCGTATGTCTATAAAAAAAAAGTTTAAAAAATTAACCAGCACTGATTAACCCCAGAACGCCACACATATTTTTTGACATCATTAACCGTCGACGAAATATGTGTGACGTATTTTTTCACCCCATTAAAGGCCCACAAAATATGTGTGCGATTCAACGACGAGTACATTTTTAAAAAATATTAATACGATGATTTCAATTTAAACAAAAGTAACTTCCACCACGGTGTCGACGAAAACGTATATTTTTTGGTTTAATTATAGTTGAATCAAAACGTCATGAATTGATCATGCTAGCCACATGCCCGTTAAGATTTCGTACTGATAGCTTCAATAATGTAGAAAATAAGTTGTACGCCACAAACATAAATTGACAAATTGTAAAAATAAATAAATAAATAAATGCTTTAAACGGCTACGTTAAACCAAACACATGTGCGATGCTGTAGGGTAAAAGATTAGGCGTACGTCCGGAGGAATCTCCGGGGCAAATTTGCCCCGGAGTGAGAGGAAGGAAGATAGTGATGACTTCTCGAAAGAGCGTCGCTGATTCAGAGGCGGTCGAACGAATGAAAGAGATCGCTTGATCGAAAATAATTAAGCAAATCCGGTTATAGACGAGAGGCTCTCCCTTTGTCCGGCGGTCGGAGTTCGTGTTCGCCGGGGATGAAGACGAGTCGTTCGAACACTCCGGGAAGGAGAGCGAAGAGGAGGAGACCTGGAAATCCGAGGAGTCGTCGCTGGTAACGAGACCGACGGATGACGCGGATTTTCCCCATCCGAAAGTCGAACCGGTGTCGTCTTTCGTGTCCTACGCGTCTCGAGTGATGAAGGAACGCGAGGGAGAAGCTGCGGCACGGGAGCAAGAGAAGAGAGACAAATTTCGGAAACTCATGGGTGTAATTCGAACGATATGCAAATTTTTTTCAACTAACGCAACTCCTCGTTATTTAATTTTTTTAATTGAACACATTTTTATTATTAAACTTGTTTTTTAATTATTTTTAATGATTATTATTATATTTTTTTTAAAATAATTATATAACTAGTGTTGTTTTTAATTAGTGTACTTTTCATCAACTGCTGAGGGTTGTTATTTTTATGCGTTCGATTGTCGAGAAGGCTATGGCATTATTGCAGATGGACCATTGGAGAGGCGACGGCGAATCTATAAAGACCATCTTGAGCGACGAGGAGGAAGAAGAAAAGAAGCTAAGCGACGAAGAATCGTCGAGCGACGCGAGCACCTATCTCTGCCTCAAAACCGTTCACATAAGCGACTCGCAGCTAAAACTTTTGAATATCTTCAAAGATTATCCTGTACCCGAAGATCCGGGCTTGGTGCCCGGATTCTGGGTGATCCATCAACCGCCTGTGAGCTACAAGGACGATGGTATTCAGAAATTCGCCGACATTGTCAAGACGATGGGACTCAGACCGATAAATTTGGTGAAAGAGATGCTTCGAACGGACACGCTGAATTTGAGATACTGCGGTCTCGACCCTAGAGTCGTTCGACCAATTTGCGACGCTATTCGCGACAATACTTCCGTTCAAACGATAGACCTGACGGTGGGTGAAAATGCGGATCATCGACGGCATGTTATACTAGCTCAGTCGGTTAGAAAAACTGTAATGCAATTTTCTTTTTTAATTGCTAAAACTCTGAGGTTTAATTTAAAAAAATAGACTTTCATTGCATATATAAAGTGTGCAGTATCCTATTCCCTCTGGACGCCGAAGATTCGTCATCCATGAAAAAAGTGGCATTGCAAATTTTATTACCGACCGCGATATTTTACGTGCCCATGCGAGTAAAGCATTACGTCATATGAAACTTTATGGGGAAAAAAATGTTTAGCTTTAGAGAATTCCTATTTCCGTCGGACGCCGAAGATTTGATATCCTTGGAAAGAATAGCATGGCAGTTTTTGTTATCGACCAAGATATTTCACATGCCATTGAATGAAGCGTCATCGTTATTTGGAATTTTAACGCTTAAAGAAGAAGTATTTGCAGGACAATCGTTTGACCGTCGACGCGTGCTGCGGACTCAACGATTTATTGATGTCGAACGGTGTCATATCGTGTCTCAGACTCTCCGGGTGCCGAATCGGTGCGGAAGGTGCAGAGAAATTGGAGGATGGAATCGGAACCGCTCGATCACTCGTGGAGCTCGATCTGAGTCGCTGCGACGTCGGCGACGAAGGCCTGAAACACATAGCGAGTGCTATTTATCAAAGCGACGTACTAGAAAACGTTAATTTATCGGACAATCGTCTCAGCGACGGTAGCGCTGAATTTCTGAAGACTATGCTCACCCAAACCGATACTCTGAAGCGTCTCGATCTATCCTGGAACTCTCTGTCCGGTAGAGATTTTTCGAAAATGTTTTTTCAAGGTTTAACGAGAAACACGACGCTTGAGTATCTCAACATGTCCTGGAACGATCTCGGGAGCGATTGCGCCTCGTTCCTCTGCTCCTTTCTGGCGAAATCGCAGACTCTCCGTGAACTCGATTTAACAGGTAACTCTTCTCGAGCATCGCCGAACGACGCGTTGCTTGATACCCACATAGCACGGAATTATTTTTGAAACGTTAACATTTTTTTTATATTAAATATGTTTGACCAATATTAAGAAATATTTGTACGTTTAAGAAAGAAAGTACGTTTCGGAAATATTTGAGAAACGTATCTGTTATATACGCGATTATTATGATAGAATATTTTAAAATGTTATTTTCTTTATATTTCAGAAATATTTCCTAAGATTTGAACGATTGAAAATATTTCTAAAATTATTTCAAAATATTGCGTGCTATGTGGGTAATGTCCGAAGAACTTGTCGCAGGTAACAGGTTTACGGCGATCGAGGGAGAACAGATTGCCAAAGCATTGTCGAAGAACATCAGCCTGGAGGTACTTCGGATCGGGAATAATCCCTTGGAGCCGGCAGGTGCATTGGCTCTGGTCGAGGCTCTGATTCCCGAAAAATCGCCCGGACTGCAGTTGCGGACGTTGGATCTGCAGAACGTCTGGGCGAACAAGGATATCGTCCAAACGCTGGAGAAGCTCGACAGGGAGAGGCCCTCATTGGATGTCACGATCGGCGGAGTCCTGAGCAATTACAAACTCGTTGGACCGAATCCCAGAAGGATATTTCTCAGAAGAGCGAACTACGAAGCTATGAACACAAAGAAGAAAAAGCTCAGGAGGGACTTCGGACACTTTGTGCTGACTCTCGAGGACGAAGAAGTGCCCAGAGGTCTTCAAAATTACTCCAGATTGTTTTTAAGATTGGTGACGATCGCTCGAGTATGAATCGTTTATCTTCTGCAGCAAAGTTCGAGCAATCGGTGAAACGATTCAAGCTCAAACTATCGGATTCTCTCGTAGACGAGATTGCGAACGCTTTCGCGGTTCGCCGAGGCTTCGTCGATCAGGCGACTTTGAAGGAACTTTACTTGAAGGAATTTCCAGACACGCAACCTCCGCCGCCAATTCCGGAGACGAAGAAGAAGAAAGCTGGCAAAAAAAAGGCCGCCAAGTGAAATTCTCCAACATAAAATACGTCTGTCGTATAAGTCGCTGCAAAAAAAAAAAAATCGGTATAAAAATTTTCATTCCTACTCGTCCCAGATCCAGTCGGTAGTAAAATCGGTAATTAAGCATTTTAACAGTGCAGACCATCTATGATTATATGTACGTTCTCACATGGTCGGCAGATGTCAATTACAGTCTTCATTACCGACCGTGGTAATTATCGATACATGCGGGATCGCCGATCAGAAAAAAACGTACGTCCTCGATTTAGTCGATACTTTTATGCTTTCCTAATTGCAATTTTACAATAATAGAAAATATATCGACTATCTTACAAGTGTTTGGAAAAAAAGTATTAATATTAATTAAAAAAAAAAAACAAAATTGGAATATACGAGTTACCGATAATACAAGTGATTTAGAGACTATTGTGAGTGTTGTGAGATTTACCATAAGTTAGATTAATCAATCGAGATAGAATATTCTCGCGGCTATGTCGTCGACGATCCAATTGACGCCCTCCAAAAGATTTTCCGCCGTGACAGCCGAACACCTGTAAATTTGCCAGTGATGAGTCTTCACGGTAGGCAGTTCGAGGACCTCCGCGATTTCCGGAGCGGACAGAGCTCCGGGAAGGTCCTGCTTGTTGGCTAGAACGAGGAGACTGGCGCCTTCCAGTCTCTCCTCCTGGAGCAGCTTGTAAAGTTCTGCCTTGCAATCCTCCAGTCGCCGTCTGTCCGCGCTGTCGACGACCCATATCAAACCGTCCGTCGACTCGAAGTAATTTCTCCAGTAGGAACGCAGAGACTTTTGTCCGCCCACGTCCCAGATGTTCAACTTGTATATGCCGTGCTCCAGAGTCTTTATGTTGAAACCCAGGGTCGGAGATATCGTGTCTATTGGCTCACCGCTTATTCTCTTAAGAACCGTCGTCTTGCCGGCGTTGTCCAGTCCGCTGCGATTACGAAAAGTCAAAACACTGTTCGTCGTACATAACCTAAAAGGTGACTCGGGCTCGGATTTACTCACAGCATGAGAATCCTCATCTCCTTTTCCTTCTGCTTCAACTTCTTCAACACCGTCAGCAAACCCATTGTTCGTCCGCTTGTGTTACTCGGAAATATTGTATTTATTGACAAACTGACATTTCACGCGGTTTCACGCGAAAGAGTAACGCGAATTGGAACTGTCAGTTCCAGACATAACCTAGCTTCTGGATTTCCACCAATCAGCGCGCTCGCAAGGGCGCGAGTGCTGCACGCGATCGACGGTATTTTTTCTTTTTTTTTCGTTAGTTGCAATACCGCTTATTGAAATAATTTCGGTATCTCGACTTGCGCAATTTTAATGTTTCATCTTGCTTCACGAATAAATCGATCCGGTAAACGGTTCGGGAAGTATTATAGGAAGGAGGGTGATTAATGGTTTTTCGTCGCACATAGCGGACAGTGAGCGGTATTCATTTGATTTGCTTCATTAGAAATATAGTACAACACGTCGGCTGCATCGGACAGGTATACGCATACTATGTACTACTATTTACAACAAAGTGAACAAGGTATTTGTGAATAACATAATGAAAATAGTAACGATTTTTTTTTTTCGTGAATGCGGATTTGCCCTCGAACTGTAGAATCCTGGTCCATCAAACGGTGAGATAATCGGAGGAATTGGGTGCAAGGCAGTCCCAAGATTCGTTCGTTGCCTCGAGAATGTTGGAGGTGACGACGTCGTGATGTGGATAACAGGGGTGCCACCAATCCAGCACTTTGAGGTCGACTACTCCGTTAAGTATTATCACCTGCGTCGGAGTTTTCGGGATGTAGCTCGTTCCGAAGCTCAACTGAATACGATGATGATCGAATCCCGGGGACAAGTTTACTTTTACCGTCTGCAGCGTGAGTCCCGTCACCAACGGCAACATGCCGTATTTCAAGCAAGACACCTGTAATTCAGGGTTTTCGCATTAGATCTACCGTTATCGTTCGTTCGCTCGTTGATTTATCGGGACGAATTCGTACCCGTAAGATTCGACAGCCATCTTCCGTATTGGCCGACACGTTCTCCAGCATCTCCGCGACATCGTTTTTCTCGTTGTCCCAATCCGTTTCCTCCCGCCGATCGGCAGGAGCTTTCTTCGATATTTCCTTCAGCTTGAAATAGAAGTACCAGCGTATTTCGCCTTTCTGTAACAACCCGGAAAACAGGAATTTTTCCAAATTTGTAGTAATCTGTAGAAATTTGTTCCAATCAGTCCCGTCTCGCCGGTAACGAAAGCTTCGGTAACGCGTTCCTGAAATTGTCCCAGCTGTTCGTACCTTGTGCCACATCAAGCAGCAACGTCTCTTCACCAATGAATGGGGCTCCTCTTGCTGCAAATAAGAATTCGTGCCGGTTCTTTGCCGCGCCGAAAAATACATCAAGTGCAAGGCTCTGATGACGCATGCGCGCAGACCGTACGGCCGCATCATGGAGGCCGGTCGCAGTCGAGCAGGCAGTTGAACATCTTTCGTATAAAATCTGAAAAAAAAAAAAAAAAAAAATTCCTCATTCAAGCTAGACATTTTTGTGCTGCTTCAATTATATAAACGCGCGATTACCGTTTGTACAGGTGGAACCAAAATTTTGCAGTTTTCACAACGTGATAAGAGCTCCTGCAGATACTCGCAAATTTCCCAACAGCTTCGGGCTGTATGTACTCGGATATGAGAAACCACAGATCCAACGGATAATCGACCCCTAGAAAATCATTTAATTTCGCGTGTAAATCAAGGAGGCTCTAAAAACTCGTTGCCTCACGAAAATTCGTGAGTTACCAGTATCGTCCGAAGGGGAAACCTTCAATTTTGATTTTCTCCTCGCTCGCGTCTCTTTCAGCTTGGAATCCTCGTTGATTTTCGCGACGACGTCGCACGCGTCGTACGCTCCAGCTGCAAGCACGTGAACACGCGAGAAACAATGAAGACAGTCGAAACTCATCGTAGACACGAATCAGGTAAAAAAAAAAAGCTAACCTTCGCACGACACAACGTTCGTACCAGAAGTCGAAGCCTTTTTGAGTCTACCGTGAAGTCCCGATGGTGAGTTGGCAAAGTCATTGATCGTAACATCTTAAAGCAGAGATTGAAGGATCGTTGTAACATCGGCGTAGAACGAGCGACGTTCCGATCGTCGGAATTCGTACGGACATGAAAAAAATACATCGAGTGCAATACAATACGGACTGTCGGAATTTTTGTTCTCGGCCCTCTTCTTAGGTGTCATCTTTTTTCCCCTCTTCTTACTAGTTCCAGGCATTTTGCGAATCTCTCCAACCCTCCCGCCACTCCAGTCACGAACATTTTATAATATTCTCTACATATGTTATGAATAACGGACGTTCCTTAAACGCTGCAGATACTCGAGTTACCACTCGACGAGTCGCCATCGTAATTCGGCTGTCGACTGACCGCCGTTGTCGGCTGACTACCCCACTTGGCCCGTCCGCCTCGCACTCCTTACCCAAGATCCATCGTCTTCCGTGCGTTCCCCAATTCATCCGTCTCTGTCGCTGGCCATATTTGAGGACATGCAAAAAGACTCAGTCGGTAACCAAAATCTGTAATGAACGCGATTCAGAGCCCGTAGACTTTTAGGGAAAAAGGAAAGCACTAGCGGATGTACAATTTAATACCGCGTCCGATGATGCTTGCGTTTTATCCGAAACGTCAACCGGTGTTAAATGGCATTGATTCGAAAAATGCATCTATCTCTCTCGCACTCATGTGTCACGTGGTACATATTTCATGTGGCCTTAAGCCACAAGGCGCTGACGCCATCTGTCGGAAAAACATAATTTCTAGGTGGTCTCAAGAAAAACGTACCCAGAACGCCTACACGACTTGCACGCTGTATGAGTGTCAACGAAGGCTCGACGCGTGTGACGTCATGATTTTATAAAAACTGCCGTACCCGCGTAGCGCGTAGTATGGCGTTAGATACATCGCGATACATTACATATTATCAGCCTAATAAACTACACATCACGAACTGTGTCAATTTTTTCGTGCTGTTCATCGCAACGGTGCCCTTGACCGATCGTCAGTTATGATATTGTGAAATGGCGAGACGAAGAATGGATCTTTATCGTCGCTCGAACACGCTCGAGGAAAACAAATCGGTACTGAGCGATTTACGCACTCGGAACAAGGTTAGTCAGTCCGGACGGGGCGAGCGAGCTCTGCAACGCTCTTCGTGTTTGCGTCAACAAACCATCCGCCAGTGCAAGCGCAACGGTGTGTCATTCTCGTTATTCCCTTGCAGATCGAGCATCGAAGCCACCAGGAGCTCAACAAATTGTTCGCAAAACTGAATTCCGATGCTTCGTCGAAAAATACGAAAAATTCTAGAAACTCTTCTGGAATGATACAGGAAAAGATAGTAAGTGACCCCCCCGGCGTTCGTCTCATTTCTGTTGGCACGAGAGGCCAAGGCGAATGGGTTATCGCTCCATTTTTCTTTCTCACTTCTTACGTACAGTGAAACCTCCGATTAGCTAACCTTGCAATCGTCCTTCAATTTTGTACCATGCTCCTTGGTAATCCTTGGTTGTCTCAATGGTGTCGCGTTGGTAATCCTTGCGTGCCTCTAATTAAAACTTGCATCTCGTTGACTCCACCGATCTATTTAAATCTATTCGGTAGTTGTTTGCTTAAGAGATTTTTGCTTTACATATGAAAAATGAGCATAACTCTGATTGGTCGAGATCCAGCTTAATTATCATCAGCGAACCTATCAGAGCAATCATCTACTAAATGATGTAATCCATTACACAATGTAATGTTAATGAAATTTGATTCAAATCTTATTCAGAGTTTATATTTTAACACTATTCCGTTTAAAAAATAATCTTATGACATGGCATCAAAATTCTGTGAAAAATTACCCCAGAAGTTAAAAATGTTCGACGATAATACAAAAATAGCGATCGCAACGAACGTCTTGACGAAGCGTGAATTTCCGATATTATTATTTTTTCTTTTTCAACTTTTTTGAGATAACGGAGCATACGTACGGGCCGCTGGAAGGATTCCCGGTCGGCTGTTGGTGGGGAATTCGCATGGACTGTTCGAGAGATCGTGTCCACAAGCCGTTCAACAAAGACGTCGAGGAGGGTCCGTTCGGTGCTGTATCGCTCTGCACCTCTCACCTGAGCGCCAGCAACGACGTCGACCTCGGCGACTCGCTGACCTTCACCGGCGGCAAATACGAATCCGGCTCACAGTCGGACGATCCGCTCGTCCGAAGCTACCGCAGTCAAGTGCCCCTTAGACTGGTGAGGAGTTACAATCTTACCAACGACTACGCACCAAAGACCGGCTACCGTTACGACGGCCTCTACACGGTAGCGGCTTACTGGATAGGCGTTACTACGGAGGGCGAGGAGAATCTCAAATTCGCCCTGGTGCGCGTGCGCAATCAGGATCCACCGGCTTGGGGGCCCGCGGCGGGATTTCCCAGCAAGCTCGTCCACGCCACTAAGAAATATTCGGGTCCTCGGACGCGCTGCAGCACCGAAAGATTCTCGACGAATCTGTGCAGCGAAGCGCATCCCGCTGCAGGCGAGCACGAAACAGCTGGCAGTTCGCGTTCTCGAACCGAAGCATCAAAATTCTCCTTCAACAAATCGTCGGCCTCCATCGGCCCGGAGAGAACTCTGGAACCGAAAAAGATCTCTCACGACAGCACGATAGTAACGCGATGCATTTCCAGCAAAAAAATCGAATGTTCGTCGAGCGTCATGTCGGTCGAATCGCTGGTGCAGAGCGCCAATCGCCATCTCGAAAATCCATCGAAACCTCCGCCCTGCAAACTCCAAAACACGAACATCTCCATACGCACGGATCTCTACGAGTCTTATCTCCATCAGGACCCCGCCAAAGCGACGCCGATGACTTTCTGTCGAACCTTCAAGACCGCGAGAGGACCGAGCCAGGTCGTCAAGCACTCGAACGTCGGTATGCTCAATCTGAACAGTTGCGGGCCTTGTCCGAGGGACAAGGAACAAGAGTCGCAGATACAATCGCGCTCGGGCGTAGGAAAGTTTTCGTCGACGCAGTCGCCGAGTTCCGAGTCGAATCGCAGCGCGGATCGAGGAACGCCGAAGATCGGCAGAGCCGTTGCGACGCCGACGGAAGGAAAGACGAGCTTCGACGAGCACACGAGCGGATTCGTCGATGCGGCGGACGTTAAATCCGTGGACCGTCCGAACTCGGCCATAGGCGAGGGAGCTAAAGAAAAAAGGCTGGAAAAGAAGAGACGCGACAAAGAAAACTCGCCGGAAGAGACGAAGGAAGTGGCGAAGTCCTCGGACGAGGAAGCAAGCAAGACCGAAACTGTCTGTCCGATAACGAGAACGTCCAAGGACAGCGTCGAGGCTGCACCCATAAACAGGGACGAGTCCAGCGAAGAGGTAGCGAAAGAATCTCACGGCGCGATCGATTCGTTGACGCCCGATCAGATGTTGAACTTCATCGTCGAGCAGAAACGTCATCCGAGAGCCAAACTGCTCATAGGCAGTGTGATCGGATTGGCTACTGGAGAATCGACGATCATGCGAGCTTACGATTCGCTGATCTCCCGACAGAAACGCTGGGACCGGAGCCAATCGTCGCGAGGCACGCGATTGGATTCGCCGGCCAGCGCTCAGGCGCAGAGCGCCGAGCCGAACTACGAGTGCAGACAGGGCTCGAGCGGAACTTCGCGGAAGAACGAGCGAAGCGCGCCGAAGGCGATATCGAAGAAACGCGTCATGAAGGAACGAATGCTGCAGGTGAGACTGCGTCGCACCCGAGTCTCGAAGAGATCTTTGGGCGCGGAGAAGAAATCCATAACGAAACCGAGCGAGTCGATGTCGCAGCGTCTGAGAAAGTCCAAGGCAACGGACAAGTCTCAGCAGCCTTTCTCGAAATCTACGATACTCAAGAAATCGACGAAACGCGCGAAGAAGCGAGGTGGCGAACTCGCGAGGCTCGTCATAGACGCGAACATAGGACCGAAGATACGCGGCCCTAGAAATCGAAGGTTACGAGGGAGAACGCACATTTTCGCAAAGAAGAGGCATCCGGCGGGCGAACAAGACGTCTCGACCTGCTGCGGTGGGAACAGCACGGACGTCGGTCTGAAGGGAAAGAAAGTCAACGCCGGAGTGGAAACGCTCTCGTCCAGGAGAAGCAAGAGACTGAGTTCGGCGGCCAAAACTAGGATACCGCAGTCTTCCCGTTACATGGATAGAAAGAAAAATGCACAGGAGAGCGAGAGGATTCCTCGATCTCGGTACGTGGAACGCAAGAAGAGGGAACGGACGAGCGAGCGAAGCTACGGAAGCGACGGTGCTGCCAAACTCGAAGGGAGAACGGCGAACACGCAAACCTTTCCGCAAAGTCCATCGAGCAGAGGAGCGAAGAGAAAAATACCCCGAACTCGAAGCGGCAGCCGAGAACAGGCGTCCGGCGAGTCGAGCAAGAGATCGTGTTTTCGTTCGCGAAACGACTCGACCCGAGGGAACAGAATGGTGGACGCGGCGACGCAGTGCTCGGACCGAAGAGACGCCGCCACTTCCGTCGAGCGGGAGATTCGCGAAGCTGACGAACCGGAAGCTCATGAGAATGCGGTCAAGGTCGAGTGGATCGATTTGGACGACGTCAAGTCCGAGACTCACGAGAGTCTCGGAGATGAGCGTTCGGACTTCGATGCCGACGAATACGGAAGCAGCGCGATCGAAACTTCGAGGGAAGAATCTGAAGTGCAAACGAGGCCGAAGAACGTTCTTCCGATCAGGCCTCGAGCAACGAGACCTCAGGTCAATGTCGCTCAGAGATTATCGGCGTTCGTACCGGTTAATTTGTCGGACAGCGATTTCAGAATAGCGCGCTTGAGGTCGATAGGATTCCGGCCGATCGAACCGATCGTCATTCCGGAAAAAGATCCACTGCAGGTTCACGCGGATTACCACACGAATTGGGCAGCGAGCGGAAGCTCGAAGGATCCGGAGAATCCAACGGTGATCAGCCGCATAGTCGACGAGCAGTACAACAAATACACGAGCGAGGAAACCGATGTGGTCGAATACATGGATCAGGAATTGCGCTATCAGGATATCGAGGACGAGGAGGCCAGCACTGTGCGCAAAAATCGCGGAAAGATGAGCAAAAATGGTCCGAGGACGGGGAAAAATAAAAAGGCCGACGACGGAAAGGGCGGTAAGATTGATGATGGGGAAGGTCGAACCTCCGTCTCGAACGAGGACGACTCGGAGGCGCCCTGGCACGGTTGGAAAAAATCTGTACAGAACAAACAAGCGCATTGGACAGGATGGTAACGTACGACACACAGCTGAGCGTTATTTTTGTATTATATACAGAGAACTGTGATTATCGTTGAAGAGAAAAAGAAAATTTATATGAAAAGTGTATCCACGAGTTTCCGAAGATGCTATTATATAGTCTAATTTTTCATTTTGTTTTTTTACTTTTTTTTTTTTCAATTGTTACTGTTGAAGTTTTTTAATGGCGGTGGAGAAACGATAAGATTTTAGACGCCGGTGCTCACTGTGGGATGAGTCATGATCTTCGAGAGGCCTTATCTGTAATAATACGAGCGGCTTGCTTTCATTCAATAGAGATAAAAATATTTATTTCACGAATACAGACTTTTTTTGAACAGTTTCCTCCCCCTCTTTCACCGGAATGCTGGAATTTTCCAACTTTACAGACCCACGATTAAAACGATTACTATAGGCCGGGAGGAGTGTACCACCGAGGATTTCAACGAGAATAAGAGATATTCATCGTAAAAAACAATATATATTATTATATTTATAAATCAAGATATTCTTTATTTTGTAATTGTGGGAGATGGAATAAAACTTTGTATTACTTTATATACGATAAATTCGTGTCTCTTTGTTTTTGTTTTTCTTTGCTTCTAAAATTGGAACTGCGGAGATGAACATTTAGCGGTACAGCACCGGAGGATATTGGTTTCATTTTTTTTTTTCTTCCGCTTCATTGACTCGAACAAAAAATCGCTGCCGTGTGTCGAATGGACAGAGCGCGCCGGAAAAAAAAAATGGATTTGTTTTTCGTTCAATTATTAAATACAATCTACCATTATTAACGATATATACATATATATTATTATTATTACATATATTTTGTTTTTAATAGGACGCGAAGATAGTTGAGTGGCTCGAAGCTGAAGTTGCGTATCGTTATTTTTTTTTCTCTGTCTCGTTTTCATTGACCGATCATCGAATTTCTATTCACTTTTTTTTCGTGCTACGTTCAGCAGTAGTCGATCCTCCTTCGGAGAGCTCGAATGAGACTGACGGCTACGGATCGTTTATAGCGTTACTCGTTAGAAGTTTAACAGCGTCGATTAACTCTTCGATCGAACTTGTAAATCAAATCGTGGTAAAAGAAGCGTACCATTAGAACCATAAGAAATCGTTAAAACACAATTAACTAATAATCGTTATTATGTTATGTAAGTACGTAAAACATGTATGTACAAGTATTAAATCATTTATGGGGTGATGAATGAATGGAAACAAATGAAAATAATAAAATTAAAAAAAAAATTAACAAAACAAAACTCATGATAATAATGTAATAATAGTTTGTGTTTCTTGTATATACGTTATGTAATATAGTTATATGGTAAAGCTACTTAGTGGCGCGGCGGCAATTTGCACAACAAGTAACACCGTTTGAAACGCGTGAGCATTAATAAAATAAATATCTTCTATACTATTATTCTTGTATCGTGTAACATAATGTAAGGTATCAACATGAATAAAACGTCATGGTATTACAATGATACGGCAATGGCGTGCTTTTCTTTCGCGCGACACAACTTTTTTTTTCCATTTACACGATTCGATTAAAATACGCTGTATCATCGTCGAGACGAAGAATTTTCCAATCCCAGAAACTTTTAAGGGGACCCTAAAGATGATTGATGATTCGAACGATACATTTCTTGTTCTTGTCCTGGCCTCTTCGAGCTCGTATCCTTGGTTGGCTTCCTCCGGACTCCATCGCAGATTTCTCAAGATAAATGCGATTTTCTTCCTTTTTTTCTTTTTTTTTTTTTAACCAGTTTACCAGTTGAGTTAGCGAGTGTTGTGTGCTTTGCGCTGTAGCGTTTCGGTCGACGACAACTATTTATCTCTCTTAAATTTTTTTTTTTACTGAAATTCGTCGTCGCTGCTCAGCAACATTGTCTTTTCGTTATAATTTTGGGAGATGGTGGCAACGCGCTGATGCGACGTGTTGCGTCTTTGAGGCGGTGGCACCGGCATGTTTTGCGGATCGTCCGGGTCGAAGCTCGACACCCTCATGCCTCGTTGACTCTTGGTGCCACCTGATTATTACACATTATATGCCACGCATTATCCTCAATGTCGAATTTTAATGCAACCGACGTCGTTACTCCCTCTTTTTAATAACCATCGATATACTATAGTACAAAAATGAAACATCCGCGGAGTAACGACGCGGGGTGACCGCTAGATAAATTAACAAGTAGTAGTTATATTTCCGTCTTATGTCCAACGGGCATCGAGTCGCCATGCATTTCGATTCGGCCAAGGATATTGGAAAAGGGTATTTCAAGCTGTGGGATATTGTTTCATGCAAGGTTCCTTTCATTAAAGTTATTTCGTATAAAAAATTGTCGGAGCGGTAAACGAAAAATTATAATACGGATCGACATTCGAACAATAATCATTCGCGCGCTTTTCATTTAACTTTTCTGCATGCCAAAAGTCCGCTATGAATTAATATGGACATGAGAAATATGTAAATAATTAACAGTAAAAACAAAGGACAAAATTAATAAATGAGAAAAAATTATATTTTATGCAACGGCCAATGAACGATGCATATATCTTTCGCTTTTTCACGATTAACAATAAACCGCGTCTTGTTGATTTTCTCTGTTACATCTGTCGTTGTTTATTCAAAAGCATTACGTACTAGAACATTACACAGCTGTCTAAGTAATTCAATGTAGTAAAGTGGGCTTAAATACTATTTTACAATAGAGTCCATAGACCGCGGCCACGGCCGAACCGTATTATTAATACGTATATGTAACTCATTTTTTTTTTTTTTTTTTTTTTCGAATCGTGATAGGAACCTCGGGAGTAGAAGAGTCCCAAATAATCCCTCGTCAACGGTTCGCAACTCAAAGTTTTGTTTGTTTGTGTAAACTTAAGAGCATTGTTTAAGTATCTTTTTTTTTTGCCGGCTTTGATTTTTTTTTTTTTTTTTTTTAAGTAGCTTAATACTTCCAAAGTCCGTTGTGTGTGGAATACAAAAATCGAGTTGCCTCGGGCATTCACAGCTTTTCGTACGGCAAGTTGGTATTGACGTCTGAAAAATAGCAAACAAATTGCCATTCATAGTGTTGGCTCATGCTTTTATTTTTGGCGCGCAAATTGTCGTTTGTCGAACTTTGAAAATTCGTTTCGTCCGATTATGAAAAATTGTCGTCCTATCTATGTCTCTCAACTGAGACACCCGTTCAACTCAAATTTTTTCAACCATTGTAAGATTTGTGATTAGACGGATATCTGTGACGACGATGCGTTTTTTATTTTAATTCTCGGTGCAGAGGAAGATATATGCTTGCGAGTGCCTTGGCTTGTGAAAAGTGAAGCGAGAGCTTAAGAGAATTGTTAAATAAATGCGAAAACTGTACAGAAATAAAGATGCATCAAACGTACATTCCCACCCAAAAGTGAGATTCAGTGAGAATTTGAACAGTTCCTAATGGTATAAAAATCTGAAAAAAATGTATGTAAGAAAATTCTGAATAAAAATTATATGAATTCTAGAAAATCAAGGACTTCATTTAAAATGAGAAAATAAATGGTGCTCTGTTTTTCCAAAGTAAATTATGCAAAATCAACGGTCGTAACTTCATTAGTACGGCTGATTTTTTTCAAATGTTTGGCATGTCGCAAAGTACTGACATTTTGATCGAATTAAACTTTTGGTTGGGAATGTATGTGTGGAGCATCTTCAAATCGATGATCGAAATATATTAGCCCGCAGGCTTTGGATCGAAGCTATTATTAGAAACTTAAGTAAAATCAATATGAACAAGTGGTTGCAATCTGTATCGTTCCCACGTTGCGGCCGCGTGTCGTCCCTCAATTAAATTGAGTTCAACACCCCACTTAACGTTATGTCGACACGCGTATATACATCACTATCAAGCCAAACAGCACGATTCTGATGCCGAGATGAAACCAAAATTAATAAAAATGAACGATATATGACAAAAAATTTCAATTTCGACAGGCTCTATCGATTCGTAATCGTTGCACATGCTCTATAAAAAAAATTACCGATTATGCATGCCATTCAATTAATTATTTGTTTTTACGATAATAACGAAAGTTAAAAAAAGGTTCGAAAAGGTACGACTAGACGAGTCATTCGAATGGTTACTCAAACTTGCGATTATCGTTTTAGATACGAAACGAATTAACGACTGAGACAAAAATAAGATTACTTACCAGAGCTATACTGCGTGTATTGTTGATACTGCGGATGAAAGTTGTGAATGGCATCGGTCATAATATCCTTGGGATTAATAGTTTCCTAAAAAAACAAAAAAACAAATCATCGCATAGTTTCTTTCGCATGGCTCTTTGAATTTTTGTCCTACACGGAATTCGTCCCGGTACCTTCAAACTACTGCTGATGCTCTGCATCGTCACGCTGCGTCCCCTCGAATCCGTAACACAGCCCGCTGCATATACTTGATAGGGAAAAGCGTATCGTAGTGCAATAGCGGCGAATAGCATCTCGATGCAGATTAGGAAGTTCTGATAACCGGCCGACACGGTACCGGCGCTCGTGGACTGATCCTTGTTTATCAACGGTGAAATAACGTTCGCCTTCTCGAGAACCGCCAATAGGACACCTTCGAAGAAAAATGTATCGTTAAATAGCAAAATAAAAAAAATCTTTTGTAAAGTTATAATCGTCGGAACGATGTATCGTACCTTGCCAGAATGACAAAAATATAACGCTCTTGACAGTGCAGAATTTCAAAACCGGTTCGAAAGGCGTAAGCAGGTCGCGCGTAGCGAAGTAGAATAGGAAGAGTCCGTAGAGCGCGAGCGACACGCTTATGTTGTAGATAATCGTTATGTAGATGTAACCACCGTCGGGTGACCAATCGCCGTCCCGATAATGACCGAAGGACTGAAGAATTATTATTACGAATGCCATCACCGGTTTAACGAGACAGAACTGGAGGGTGGCTTGTTTGCAGAAACGCAAAAATCCGATGGTGTAAGTTTTCTCGACGAGGCACCACGTGCCGTACAGGCAATTCGAGCGTATCGGCTTTCCGCGTATCTCCGACATAATGTTACCCTCGCCGCCCAGGTACTCGTAGCAGAGAGACATGAAATTGTATATGACGAATGCCTCGTAACAATCGCGAACGGTGAAAAAGTAAACGTAGTAACTCTCGCTGTTGAAGAAGAGGAGAGATATCCACGAGTGGGTCGCGTAGATCGGCACTATGAAGAGAATCCTGACTATCCATCGCTGCTCCGTAGGATTGGTGTACCACCTCAGATGCTGGTAAATCTGTAAACGATATTCACGATTTTACGCCCTTTGTATTGGTAATTATTTATAATTGTTATTATTATTGATTTGGGAGTTCACCTTTAAAAAAAAAAAAAAAAACAACACCCCTTTATTTAAAAAGTGCATAAAAACGAAAAAAAATTTGTAACTAGACTGTCTAGCTTGGTCAATTCCAGGTTGCAGCTGGAAGTTTATGAATCATAACTAAATATTGATTTGATATTTTGCCTTGATTAACTTTGCTCGACTCTGCTTCGGAGTTGTACATTTATTTCCTTTCGTTTTTCCAATAAAACAAGTTACTCGTACATTTATTAATTTTTCCGCGTAAGCAACAATATTGTTGTACCTTAGTCTATGACATTGATGTTTTATCTTTCTACATGGAAAAGGGGAACTTTTATCTTTCTACGTGGAAAAGGGGAATAATAATACCTGCTGACAAGTTAGGAACAGCGCCAACCAAACGAAAGCTCCGGAGATACCCTGACACGCTCTGGTTTGCAGAAATATAGGCGTAACTTCCTGGGAGTCGTCCTTGGTCCCGGCGACTCGCAGTACCGTGGCCGCGCTAACATTGTCGATTACCGAGGCGACGACCGACGAAGCCTCCGGCAGTATAGTACTGCTGCTCATGATTCCCTCTGCGAATAATCAAAACTAAATTTCAAGTAATATTTTTTTAAGTTACGTTTAATTATTAATTTTTTTTTTTCGATCCGCATTTTTCATATCCAGATGGCGATCGAGGTATGAATGATCGACGAATTCGCGGTAAGAGTGTGCGAGTTAAATGGAACGGAAAACCCGTTCCGTCGCGCGAGCCCGCGGCCCGCGCTTTAAAAATCAATATGCATAACACAACAAACGTACGGGTGCGTACGGTTAGCCGCGATATAAATTTTTTATCAACGGAGGAAAAGAAAAAAAACGTAATCATCGACGTCAAGCGCTCGTCGCACACAGCCCGATGAAACAAAAGCGTCAACGATCCATCGATCGATGCTCGTCGATCGTAATCGCGCGGACGGACGTGCGTAAAAAGAAAAAAAAAAGAACGGCCGTTAGGTTCTCCGCTGACCTGCGTCTGCGTTCGACGAGGGGTTCCCGGATTCTCGGAAGACTGGAGAGATTGCACACTCCTACTTCCAACGAGACCTCCGGCTCACGGGAGACGCGTCGATGCGCTCACGGCTGTGACCTTTTACGCGCAAATCCAGTCACGTAGTTTCTTCGATGATTTTTGCCCAATAAAATAAAAAATAAAACTGTCCTTTTTTTAAATATAGATTCGATGTTAACGAGGTGACCAAAGGGCCTCGCTTTCACCCGACATTTTCGGCGCACTCTCCTGACGGCTCGGCACTGGTACGCGAGAGACACTCCTGGGGACACGGGAGAATTCGCTCAACGAAACCTATTTTCCTCCGCGCGCGCGTGTGTGTGTGTGCGTGTGTGAGCGCGCGCGCGCGCGTGCACGTCCCAGCGGATTTAGGTGTGTGCGTCTTCGACGGGAATATCCAGCAACGCGCGCAACGTCAACGTTTCATCTCGGTTCCGTGCACCGACGTGTTCCTTAACGTTGTTTCACTCTACTTTTTTCAATGTACGTGCACCACGTCCGACGTCCTTTCACCCACGATGTGTCGCGTACGCCGAGGGACGAGGATGCGCGTGCGCGTCTCCGCGAAAACTCTGCGACTTGACGTTCGCGCAATGGACTGGATTTTTCCTCCTGCGATGGACACGAATCTCTCACGGCTTTGCGCGAGAGAGAGAGGGACCTCGAGCTAGGAACGGGAATACTGCGATATTTTCCTTTCTGCCTCCCCCCCCCCCCTCCCCCCTTCCACCGAAAACTAGTCAGCCGTGGCGAGCCGTAGTAAAGCTGGAAGCTTGCTCGGTCGCTCTCGCCGCTCCGGCTCTTCCACTGTAGCCGCCCCGCAGGTGCCTTGAGATATTGCGGGATTCGATAAAGAAAAGAAAACGAACAGAGGCAGGAAAAAAAAAGAACGGCGTACCAAGGCGTTCCTAGCCGCTGCGAAGACTCGCTCTGTGTGGCGAGGTGAAAGGAATCTTGCACGAAACGCGAAACAGCTTCTCAGTACCGGAGTCGAGTCCGTACCGATCGGTTTGCGATGTAGTGTGTCGTTGTGGTGGGGAGTTCCGTGAGTGATTTCGGTCGCTTAATATTACAGGCCAGTACCACGTGTGCCTATCAAGGCTGTCAAGTCGCTCGGCCGACACTGTACATTCGTTGCTCGGATGACGCACTGATGTACATCGAATCGTCGTCGCTGCGACCGTACATGTTATCTCGGCTAAAAGTCTTATCGGGGAATATACATCGGAAGGCCGAGCTGTCGCCCGCTCGGACGTGACGAGTTCTCGTATTTTTTTTTTATCGTTCGTAGTAAACGAGCGTTGAGGAAAGAGAATCGGGAAATAAAAATAAAAATGGCTCTCGTTTACATAGAAGACAGCGACCCTTGGTAAAAACATTATTGTCCGCGATCGTTGTTGTTTTTTTTTTATTTTATTTTTTTGCAACATTGTTTTCACGATGTTTCGAAAATAATGAGACGATCGTTCGTCGACAGGTTGGTGGAGTACGACGCTTGCGAAAAATTGTTTCGCGACGTAATGGAATTGCTGACCCAGCGCGATCGCATGTCGAAGAACACCCAACTGTACGCCAGTGTGTCGGCCGACATGCGATTCAAAACTAAACAGTACACTAGTCAGACTCAACAGTTGATGCGCAAAGTCGAGGAGGCCCTCAAACAGGGAGTCATGTATCCTTTTTTTTGAGAGTCGAATTTTGAGGATTCATCGTTGCATGCGGACATGGAAAACGTGGATGATCGTTGAAATTCGAACAATCAGTTGATATTTCGTCCCCATGTCGAGGGGATTTATTTGAAACTCTGCAAAATTTTTGTGACCTTCATTTTCGTTTTGGTTCCCCGCTGGGCAATGTCCATATTTTTTAATGAGGAATGCTTGAGGCTCGATGCAATTAATAAGTCTAACGGAACGCAACTGAAATTTTAGTAAGACCTGTTGTTCGTAACATCACGTCGGACGGCTAGTTATGAGTATGTGCCAGGATAGTTCCAAAAGGCATAATTTTTAGATACAGCACTTTTCCATCTCTGTAAAGCTACTTTCTACAAAAATTGTGGAGGCAAAACTTATCTTTCAAAGACTCGCATTTGGAGGATTCGTAGTTGCTGCGGACATGGAAAACCTGGACAATCGGTGAAATTCCGGGAACCAGTTGGAACCTGGGAAAGTCAGGAAAATGTTGGTGGGATTTCTTCGAAACCCTCCAATTTTTTCTCCACCTGTATTTCCGTTTCAGTGCATGAGTTATGAGTTTAGCTATGAGTATGTACGAGGGTGGCTTGAAAAACATGGTTTTTAGATCTCTGTAAACCAGTAGGTTTACAGAGATGAAAAAGGAGTAAGTATACTAAAAAAAATCGACATAGCAAAACTCTAGCTCTGGACCATCGGATTCAATACTGCCACATCAATATGAAAGTTGAGGCCAAATTACAATTCAGGGGAATTTTTATGTCAATATACGAAAGCCCTCGTCAAGTTCTGTCTTGCTTTTAACGATAATCTGAACAAGAGCATCGAGTATAAAAATTTGAAAACTGTTGAATTCACTCCATCAATAAATCTTACTACTCAGCTGCAAACATTCCATTTTTGGTCTTGGATTTAAGAATATTCCGGTTGAATAATTTCGTAGCGATCACGAAGATATTTGTATCTAAAAAATGGTTGTCCTTAAAATCGTGACAATAGAACGAGCGACGAGGCGGAGCGAAGAACGAGGCAAGTGGAACATCTGCAGAGCAACATTGTGCAGCTGAGACATCGTCAGGACATGCAGAGCAGTACCGGAAGTGCCGCGTTCGCGGATGCGGGAACTACCAGTTGGGGAATCGAGGATGACGACGACGACGAGCCGCTTCTGGCCGCGCAGGTGTCCGTCAGTGATCTGAAAGCTCAGAACAGAGTCACATTGGAAGGTAAAGAGTACGGTGACGAAAGGCTCGAAGCACGCCCTACAAGATTCAATTTTTCAGACCAAGAGCAGGGATTGGACGAGCTTTACAAAGTAATAACGAGGCAGAAGGCGATCGCGCAAACTATAAACACAGAGGTCGATCATCAAAACGGTGAGGAAAATACGCGCGATAATTTTCGATTCGATGTCGATTCAGAGTATTGGAAAAATCTTTCGTCTAAATTTGATTTCTCGTTTAGAAATAATCGACGACTTGGCCGATCACATGGACCAAACGGACGAGCGTCTGATCGACGGCACGCGGCGAGTGCGCGACATAACGCGTAAAGACCGGACCTGCGGCTACTGGATTGTAATAATATTATTGCTCATTAGTATTATCGCCGTTGCGGTGTGTTAGTGATATTGAAATTTTCCGTGATACGCATTTTTCTTGCTATTAGCGTTAATCTTAAGCTTCTTCTAATCTCGGACGCGAGCAGATAACATTACAGACTGATTAGTCATTCTCCCCGAGGGTAAAGCAAATGTGCACTCCAGGTGGAGGTTTCGATCGTTCAATCTCCATTCTCTCTCAATTCGTGACCGAGATATTTTTGTAATCGCAAAATTGAGAATTGTAAGTAAAATTGTACATAGAGCGGCGAGAATGGGATAAAAATTAATTAAAAAATCGAACAAAACACTCCAATTTGTAAATATTACTACGCGATGTAACGAAATGGATGTACAGTAGAACCTCGATTATCCGTACGAATAAAGTTTTCACGCTAGAAGAAAAATTGGAAATTATTTCGAAACTCGATAAGGATAAAACCGGCGAATCGTTAACTCTGTTAATGATGTTTTCCATAAGAATGTCATTTAGGGTATTTAAAATCGTCCGAACAATAATTAAATTGAACTAGGCTAAATTGATTCGGAAGTTCGAGGTTCTACTTTATAGCGATTACGAGACAGTTGGAGTAGGTCGATGAAACGGTTTTTAGTCTGGTCAGCACCGAACTTTATGCAAACTGCAGACATTTTATTATCGTAAAGAATCGTCTTGCTGTCTCTCTTGCCGGCGGTAAAGGCAATTCAGCGTTAAATATTGATAAGATTCCGTGCCGTATCGGCGCACAACCAGGTCGTATCTCCGAATGCGATCATGGGAGATATCTTGTTTCAACAGTGTTTACGGATTTCACTCGATAGATTTAATTTGTTTCACTTTCAAGCCGAGATTCTTGAGCAGAGCTTTCGGACTTGGGTCTCTTCCGCGAAACCTTCTGAATACCTCGCTTGCGGGATAACTGCCGCCCAGCGATAAAAATGTTTCTCTGAATCTGTTCGCCGTTTCCTTCTCGAGCTCGTTGTCTCCCGCGGGCAGCTCCTGGAAAGCGCTGTACGCATCAGCGGCCACCATTTCCGACCACAGATCGCTGGAACAAGTTATATCAACGATTGTAGAATTTTTATTTTAACCAGAGCTTGGCAAAGTGCAAATAAATATTTCACGTACAATGTATTTAAAGGATCAATTACTTTTTGTACTTGAAGTATTTCTCAAGTACTTTTCGCAATTACTTCGGTACTTCGGTACTTCGAATACGTACTCGAAGTACCAAACAAGAACCCGATACTCCAAGTAGTGCCCAACTCTGATCGTAACGACACAGTCGTCGATGAATAGACGAAGAATTTACCTGTAATAAGCGGCGGCCCAGGGCCCGATGAAGATCGAATCCCACGTGCAAACATGACTGTTCAGTTCTTCCTGGGGCAAAGCAAAGTGCTCTTTCCACAGAGGCTTCATCAGGTCCATCCAGAAAGCATCGGGCCTGAAAAATGTTATCGTCTCACAAAAAGTTTATCGAATGAATTATTTTTGTTCGGATCGAACGTGCACTTACAACTCGAACATCTTTAAATCGAATTTGCTGAGATAGAGCTCTTTGCAGAGTTTGTAGCCGGCCAGATGGGACCTTACGTTCTTCAAGCTGTTCACCATGTCTTCGGCCAGCGGCTCGGATGTTTTGTAGTGTCCGGATACTCGTTTTATCACCGAAGGCTCGTACAACCTGGACGGAGGAATTGAACATACATGAATTCATTTGCGAAAGCTGATAAGTAAAAAGTTGAAAATTGACATTTTCATATCGCTTTCTCATAAAATTAGGCTTCGTATTATTTTCAACATACCAGTTCGCCAAAAAGTGACCACTGATTCCTACGGCATCCCACTCGATGTTCGCCCTACCGGCCACTTCGGCCATTTCAACTTTCGTCAACAAATGTTGCAGAGCGTGACCAAACTGGAACAAAAGATAAATAAATGCCAATCATTAAAATATTCTGTTGGAGTTCAACATTGTAGGCGAAAAATGACGTTCTACCTCTTGGAAAAGAACTGCGACATCCTTGAAAGACAGCAAAGACGGCTTGTCGCTGGTCGGTGGTTGAAAGTTGAAAATCAACGCAGCCAATGGTTGGTTCGATGTGAGAACGCTTTTACTTTTTATCGCCACCATCCAGCCGCTGTCTTTGGCCATTCGGAGTCCCATGTCTCGTCTGGCGTACGGATCGAGATAAAAGCTCGCTATCGGTTCGTCGCTGGATCCTTTCAGGTCGATTACGTCGAAGAAACGCACGTCCGCGTGCCAAGCATCGGTTTTTCGGGTCTCGGTGAACCGGACATCGAATAGTTTTTCGATGAGCTCGAAGAGGCCTTTCAGAACGACCGGCAGCGGGAAGAAATCCCTCAGAATTTCGTCTTTGAGACTGAAATTTTATTTTTTTTAGATCGTGCTTTTAAATTGCGTGAGGTATGGAATGGGCGATTTCGGAACAGCTTTACTTGTATATTGTACGACGATGCTTTCTCGCCCAGTAGTCAATATCCCATTCTTTGAGATCGCCATCGAAGCCACGCTCCTTCGCAAATGACTGCAATTCTGTGATCTCGGCTTCCTGAACAGTTCGCGCTGCGAGAAAAATACAATTGACGAGCAAACAAAAAACCGTAAACAACGAAGGGCGAGTTCGCGCTGGAAATTAGAATAATTACCAGTTTGCCTCAGTGTTTCCAACACATCGTAAACAGTGTCCAGGCTACCAGCCATCTTCGTTTCCATGCTCATATGTGAATAGGACTTGTAACCGAGCAGCTTTGCTTGAATAATTTTGTGATCTCTTATGTCTTCTAAAACGCTGCTATTTCTAAGAGTGTGTTCTCCCTCCTGAGCACACGCGCTTACATCCGCGTGCCAACAATTCCAGCGCGAAGCTTGGCTGGGACAAAGTTCTAAGAACAGATACAAAAACGTTACGCGCATTTTGATTTTTTTTTTTCGACGAAAGTTAAGCCCTTGCGATTGTATAAAAGATGTTTAAAAAGTTACCCATAAACGGCCCAGCGATACGCGGTTCGAGCGTAATTTTCCATGGACCCCGCGTTGGATTGGTCGGATCCGCGGCAATCATTTTCAGATAATCCTCGGGAAAATCTTTCACGATTGTCGGATTCTCTATCGTGTGATTGAACTGGCCATGCTGAAACTGATGTACCGCGGACGGCAATTATTTTTCTCTTCTCAGTACATTCTGGATTGACTGGAGTCAATCCGCATAATTTAGTGAATCGATTGTGCAAAACGAACCCGGGACTTCGCCTTAAATTCCTCGCGTTTTTGAAACAATTTCTTTTCCGAGTACTGGTACTCGATTTTTTTCTTTCCGCTCAAACCCAACCCGTTCAATCTTCCCTCCAGCGCCAGTTTCGCCGTCACCCTGGCCTCTGTGTTCGTCAACTTCGAGTCCGGATTCTTCAGCGCCGCTTTGCAAGCCTTGTATATAGGCGTGCTGATGAATTTGCAGCTCCTCGCCTTGACCATGCGATCGTGAATACTCTGCCAATATTTTTGTGGCATAAGGCTCTGATTTCCGTAGTACAACGTTTTGGCGATGCCCCATGTGGTGTCCAATGGTACGTCGACTTGCTCCATGGGACGCAGTACGTCGGTGACGACGTTAACATCTTCGGCGGCTGGAAAATAATTGTCGTCATGTACAATGTTTGCGGTAAAAACATGAAAAAAAAAAATCTCCATCGTCATACTTTCTAAATATTCCTCGATCCTCCTGACTTCTTGTTCGAATTCCACTGTCTGTTTGCCTATGGCGGCGATGCTTCTTTCTATGGTGAATGTATTAAATTCGGGCAATCCGTTCTCCTTCAGCAGGGGATTCTTCTCCGGCAGGTCTTCTCCGATCTCCGGAAGGCTTCGATTTTAGGGCATTGGTGAAAATTCATAAGTTATGCGAGGACGAGAAACATTTCGCAACGTTGCGTCACGTCGATCGATTCCAGTTAATACAAGTATACAAGCTAACCGTGCGTTGTTGTAGGAAAACATAACCTGTATTTTCACTTACAGAATAACGTATCCTTGGTGGTTGTTTCTCTTTGATGTTTTGAAGAGGCAACTTCGCGTCAACGCAACGCGTTTTCCACAAAATGAGACAGCCATGCTGTTGCCAGTTATTGTATTTCTTTCAAATTTTGGTAACAGACATTCTCGGCCGGCCGAGCTTACCGAGATCAAGGTGAAACGGATTGCCCGAAAACGACTCACGTTGCCGTTCCCAGATACATATATATATAGCGGCGCTTTAAAAATGGCGACGCCGGTAACAAGAGTGATCGAATCGTCAACACTTTCGATTGTAATTTATTATTCTAAAGGACTATTCTGAGCTGAACGTATTTCCGGTATGACGTCACTTCCGGAAGAAAAATGAGATGTTCAATCCGGAAGTGATGAGCTTACGACGTAACGTTCAAGTGGCAAGATTTTTTTTAAGGTAAGTATGCACGTATAAATTCGTATTTCACAAGGCAATAGTTTTATTCATCTACGAATATAGTATATATATATATTATAATAATAACTTTATCGTCAATATATTAATAAATATGTAGTAGATATTACATTTACATAAATTTGTCGTTCAAATATACAATTACGCAGTTGAATTTAATGCGCAAGGCACTGAAACATTAACTTTAATCCTAATAGGTTTCGAGTGTTAACTTCGAATCACGTATTTTCCGAAAGTAGGTGATGAGGACTAGCGAGTTTATTAGTGGCCTACCGAAGGTGAAGTTTTACGTCATGATTAATCACGGTTAATGATATAGTCCTGATTTGTTTGGGAGGTCACAAGTGTGCGTTTAAACAAAACGTCTTCGATTTATACTTGTGTACGTGTTTCGTTGTCGCCGTTCAACGACTTTACGAAAAATTCGTCCGAAATGTCTATAAACATAGCCGATTTCTATAACAAATCGAGATTCCTTCGATTTTACGGAAATTTCGGAATGTACATGTTACACACGAGTACTGACGTCTTGATATAGAATACCAAGGTACGACGCGATACCTTGGTTTAAACTATCTAACTGCGAAAATATCGCATGTACGCATTTATATTTTTATCCGGCAATTCACCTCATTTATTGCACTGATATCTTGTTCTCTTCTTTCGTATAAAGTTAGCACGGCAAATGTTATTTTGAAAACCGTAGCCGCGCACGATCGATAGATGACGGACGTTAACTAGTAAAAAGCATAATAATCCACCGATTTCTGTTTTCACGTTAAATTATTGATATCTTTCACGCACAAGCCATCCTTGTTAACTCTATATATAATTAATATAAGTGACGTGTATTTACAAATCTCTATAGTCTACTACTTAATTATTAAGATCCATGAATTGTCGCGCTTCAGCTTCAATTGTTCGCTTAGTTCGATCCATTCATCAGTTGATTACCACAGACTTTCTTTTTTTTTTTTTCGCTGCCGTTATGCGTAAAGTAAAAACCATATAATATCGTACAGATAGACGGTGCATTGCTGTCGTAAAATAATATCTCTACAGTATTCCAGTTTCTTTTGTTCCTTCGTATTATCGATTCTAATACCGTTTGGTAAATCTGTGACTCTCGATATTCTTTTTTCTGTCGACAAAAGTGATCGATACATTTTTTACGTCGTTATCAAACATCAAACTCTTACCTCAAAATACCATTGCTATAATACCATTACGTTACGTGTAAAAAATGTTACGGTAAGATCAACAAAAAAAAACTACATTATTTTCACATTAACAAAACTTGGTTACTAAATAAAGTATACCCTAAAAATACGAAAAAAATATACAAATATCACTAGCTATTTGTAAAAATAACGATAACAAAGTAGTACATTTATAAAGTTTCGGCGTTGAACGCAATACTTTTCGCATACGCACTAGTCACTGTTAAAAAGGTTGTAGTTAATCGATGTGCGTCAGGCAAACAGACGTATGAATGCAAGATTCGACAATACTCAACGGTTTTTTTGTTCATTCTGTTCAATCCAATCGAAATAATAAAATGGAAAAAAAAAACAAAAAACATAACTAAACAAATTGCACGATCCACTCAGCTGCCAAAACAAATCTACAACTTCGATTTGAGATTCATGAATCTCGAGTCCACTGTTTTCGCGAGTATTGCGCTTTGCATTAAATGTCGGGCATTCGCGCCGAAATAGCATCAAGTGCATCAACTCTAACATATCGGATGGTCCAACGCCGGAAGGGCATATGGGCAATGGCTGCACACAGTCGATATGCCCTTTGGAATTGAGCTATCGATATATTTATATATTTATATAATATATATATATTTACTAACTTACAAAAATGCTTCATTACCTTAGGTATTTGTTTAGAGTCTAGTCGACCACAATGTGAATCGTTTTGTTCGTTTCGGGGACAATCGAGAGCTGCTCTGTTAGATTCGCTATTTGAGAAAGGTAACCATACTCGATACGAATCGTTAACGATTAATCCAAAGGCACTGCATGCTTAATATCAGCGGGATAAAATTCGCGATTCCGGTGTCAATTCAACCGTCGCAATCCCTGTAGAAGGTCAACGTGAACTCGAGGTAATCACCGCCGTGCCTGTTCTTGCAGACATTCTGTAATAAAATCGGTAGCATTAAATTTGATTGACTGAAAAATAAATTCGAAGAATCGGTACAATGACCCGTGTAAGGTAAATGCTCCTATTCGTGGCCGTTTAAGAATTGTGTTCGAAACAACACAAAATATTTATACAACCATGGGTATCCGATCGCTGATATCGAACCCATTGAGAAGTTTGGTTCATTGGCTAACCAAAAATCCCCAATATGTACAATTATCTATTGTTTAACACAAAATATTAATACAAGAATAAACATATATCTTTGTTCCGATTTTTATTGAGATAGTAATTAAGTTAAATAGTAATCTAAGTGACGAATTCATGAGGAATATTTTGCGAGTTACTATTAACCATAAGGTAATAAACCTGCCACTAATAGGAGCATTGACCTTACGTTGTCGTGGCGCATGTCAATTAATGAGTAAATAATTACATCCTGGGGTTGGTCCGTGGGCACACGGAAGATTAGAGTTTTTCTGAGATAGTAACCGACATCGAGGGTAAAGGATTGATCGCCCGGTTGATTGGTGGTCTCCGTGTACTGAGATTTTTGCGGCATCGTGTATCCCCAACCGCCGCACATCATGGCCTCGTCAGCCGCCGCGTTCGGCGTCAGAGGACAGAGCTGTACGATCTGCCAATACCATGGCATACCGCTGTAAAGAATGAAATTCCGTTAATTTTCCCGGCACACTTCCGGTGAAATAAGTGAGATTGTACAGGACGATCTCACTTAACGAACGAACATTTTCTCGTGTCTTCGGTGGATGTGTGTCAACGGTGGAAAAAAATATTTCACTTACACAAAGTGCAGAGTTAGATGCGTGTCGGGCATGTGTTTTGACATCGGCACGTTGCAACTGAAATTGTTGGGTATGCTCGCTGACGTAACCGAGCAGTATCTTTGGTCGAGAGTGGCATTGAAGCTCTTCGCGACTATGTGCAATTGCGGCCTCGGCTCCGGCGGCAATGATCCTGCTGCGTTGCTCGCCACCTCGCCCCAATCGCCGGCGCCTCCGGCCTCCCTTCTGGTTCGCTTGTGAAGATATTTGTAGTTTGTCTGCGATTCAAATAAAACATATTTTTTGTTAGTTCTTACATAGACGATTTTTTTACGATGAACGTTTTTTTATTATAAAATTTTTTTAATCGTAAACTTTCTTCGATACGCTACGGATTGAGTTTTCTTACCTCCTTTACGAGAGTCTGCGTGCTCGGGTCGGACGGACTTATTCCGTTCTGAAGTCCCTTGCTCAATTTGCGTTTTTCCTCGTGAACACTGAGCGGTTGTTCGAGATGGTCTGCTGAGGATTCGAACGATTAATGGTGGGTAATTCTATTGTCGACAGACATGTTACGATCGAATAATTTCACCTACATATAGATTTCTTTTCTGGTGGATGCTCGGGATGAGGTTCCTCCAGCTGATGGATCTCCGATGTACAGCAATAGATCTGCGGAGGTAAAGATCGTTTCACAACAGGTCCAAGTACACAATTAATTTTACATTTTTTAATTTACAAAAAACGTACTTGACACGGATTCTCCAATTCGGTGAAGTGTGCTGGGCAATCTGCTGGTCGTCCAAGCGGCACAGGGCCTTTCGTAGGTGGTGGAGCATCCACCTCCGGATCGTTTTCATCGACGTTGCTGGGCACTGCTCCCGGGTTGTTCAATCGATTGCTTGGAAATTCACTAAAAAAAAAGTACAGCGAAGTATAGTAAAGGAGAGTTTGTGTCCGAATTACATGAGGAAAATGTCTTCAAAATTCTGAACCGATGCTTCCTTTTCAAATAACATCGATTCCAAGATTCCACTTACAGCATATTCGAGTATAACTATTTGGTAGCGTTTCGCTTATAGTTTTTTTTTAAAGTACTTGGCGTCGAAGCGCTACTGCGTCTCTTGATACATCAAAATACGCGGCAGCCTTATAACGCCAAGTTTTACCGATGCATCACATAAGTTTAATTCGATAAAAATGTCAGTACTTCGAGATATGCTAAAAATCTTTTAAAAAATCGGCCGTATTAATGACGTCAAGACCTTTCACTTTTTTTTAGTAATTTCTTAATCATTTTTTGACATTATTATTATGCAAACTCAATATTCTAGGCATGTTCAATACAGTTAATTTTTCAAAGTTTTATACCATTGGGAAGTGTTCAAATTCTCACCGAAGCTCACTTTTGGTTGGGAAAGTACGTGTGAAGTATCGTTAAGAGCCCGATTGTAGTGACGATTGAGGATAAATTTATTGTCCAAAAGGAAAGAAGTGTTTTTTCTTGTATCATTGCGAATGTGTTTCGATGAATATTTCATACCTATGTTTCTCGGGTTTCGGCTGAGGCCTCGAGTGCCCAAAGGGATACCAAGTTATTTCTTGCGAGTACACCTGCTGTTTGGTGTTCGGCTGAGGGGTGGACAGAGTATTGCCTTTGGCGTTTACGTGACCGTCCATTTCTTTCGTAAACAATCCGTGTCTCGTGTAAGACGGCGAGAGCGTGCTGTCGAGCAAGGGATTGAATCGCGGATCGTAATCGGGTGTCGTCGGCAGTGTAGGAACGTGGACCGGCCCGATCGCCAGCATTCCCGTACCCGCGACCGCCGACCACTCCAGGCTGCTCCTTTTCTGATACTCGAGGAAGTACAGAGTTGCCATCGCCACGAGGCTGTAACGCGCAACGGAAACCAGAGAAAATTATTTGCGACACTCTATGGCGAAGATTCATTGTCTCAAGGACCAATAAAATTTTCATCGCAATTACCAGAAAGCCATTATAAGGATGAGTATAACGATGATTATCTGAATGAATTTATTGCTGCACAGAAGATCCTCCTCCCTCGAAGATCGTTTGCCACCACCTCCGCCCGACAAGGGATTCTTCGTGTTCGTCGTCGACGAATAATTGTTGCTAGAAATACTCGATGCGGTGCTGATCGAACTCTTCAGGCTGTCGCCCCGTTTCAATTTCGCTAATCGCTTGTTGATCCTCTCCAGCTGATCTATTCGAGTCTCCAAGCTATCGGTCACCTGCGAACGTATCGTAAGGCGTCGGATCATTTTCAAAGATCGATTTTTTCCTTCTTTTGTCAATGTGAAGATTTTTTTTGTCAATAAATATTGTATTTATCGACGAAAAAACATACCTTGCACAATTCTTTGACAGCACCGACATTCTCCATGAATATTCTTTCCTTGTTGACGACGAGGAAATTTTCGATTCTCTGACCGTTCGGCAGAACTATGTCGCCAGCGGGAAGTACGGCCTCGGGCAATATCTGCTGGACCTCTTGCGCAATTACACCCGTGTCTTCCTGCGGTTTCATTCCGAGACCCGAGTGCAATGCGAATTCCGGTGCGTATCTGTATCGAACGACTCGCAGCTGTTGCACGTTTCGCAGTTGCTCGCGAGTGTCGACTTCCTGAACGTTCTGCTTCGCCCTGGCGTCGCTCGGCTGCACGATGTGACCAGTCACCTGAAGACAATTTTTTAAAAATATTATTTAGGAGCTTGGTTTAAGGGTAGAGTCGCCCTTTTCCGGGCATTTTCTGGTGTATTATAAGGAATTTTTTTAATAATTTTTTTTCTGTTTATTGCAATGAAGGATTCAATATTGTGTGATAAAAAAATTGCCGCATTGCGTAACGATATCGATACAAATATTCACTCGAACATTTTTTTTTTTATTTCCAAAAAAAATTTACCTGGAGGTCTGAATAGTATGCACGTGTTTCGTTGACTCACCTTCATGTTTCCATGAACGACGAGAGCTTCGTCGGGCCTGTCGGTGTTGATTCCAACGCGCCCGGCGTGATAAACGCTGTCGGGCGCAGCCCCTCTTTGCCAGCCACCCTCGGCGCCAACCCCAGTACCTTCCGACTCGAACTGGCCAGGATTACTTGCCTGCACAAACACCTGAAGACTCATCGACAATTCCAACGAAACGCGAAGCAGATAAACCATCAAACCATCGTTAAATTTTTTATAAGATTTCAATACAAAAATGTATTGAAATTTCATAAAACATTTTATTTTTTTACAACGAAGATTGAGAAACGATAATCGAGTCTGCTTACCCTGACGATGATCCTCTCGGAGGCGTGAGCGACGACTTGATAACTGGATTGGTCGGCGGTGTGCGCGTGTAGTCCGACGACCAAGTGGAAATACCTCTGGTCCGGATTTGGTTTTCCCTTCTTCCTCATGTTGTTGCTCGTCGTCTCGCTGAAGTGTAGACGACCGACGGTGACTTTGGTGACTCGTTCACCCCCCAACTCCACCCTGAAACCAGCTCTAAATTAGTGTAATGGAGAAGCTGACAGGACTACACGTTTAGAGGCAAATAAATTTTGTATATGAAAATAATTTTTTTTGTTGTTGTAATTTAGTAAGAACGATAGTATATGATACTTACACCACGGGATGGAAAGGTTTCTTGCTTCTATCGCTCTGACTCTGCTCGACTCTGATCGTTTGCGTTGGCGATTCGACTTTGACCCCGTAGAAGTGAAGCTGAAAGCTGCTGATCTTTTTGAGGCCCTCGCCGGTCCTCACGAAAACGGCTTCGCCCTGAAGCTGCGCGTGGCAAGTAATCTGAAAAAATGCATTAAAACAATAAATGCTTTATAGGCGAATGGATGGAAAAAGTCTTGCGATTCTGCGAACGGCGGATGGCACGCGACGTACCTGGAAATGATTCTTCTTCTGGCAGACGAAGGCATCGTCGGAATTGCTGAAATTGAAGCCCTTATCGGCGTCGACCCTGTAATGAGGAGTCGGCAATTCCTTGAGATTGTGATCGCACAGTGCGTGCCAGGATGTCTGCTGGAAGGGATGAAATCTGATGCACTGATAACTCGCGTCGATGTAGGAATTGTCACCGTTTACTTCGTCACCCTCCAGCACCGCACTGCTACTGCTACAGCTGTGCTCCACCGTGCCCAATTCTGGCTCCTGCATTATGGACAATATTAGACAAATAAGACAATATAAGATAATTCAAGACAATATAAGATAATTTAAGACAATATAAGATAATTTAAGACAATATAAGATAAATAAGGCTCTAGCTGTAGGATTAACCGCACTGTGTACAACGATAACTTTTTCTTACTCAGTTTCATTATTACTTTATCATTACTTTACTTTATCTTGAGGAATTCTATCAACTCTATTGCTGCATGGGCACATTACAAGCCTCGCTCACACTTGTAATAAATAATTTTGTAAGAAAGGACTTCACCCGTATAATAATAAATAAAAAATAAATAAAACATGAGGCAAATAAGGCAAGTGGCAAATATGACAAATACGACAGTTTAACGGTCGATGTTTAAATAAGATCGGCACGATTTTGTTACAGTTTGTGATTTAAGTTCAATTTATTCTGCCCACCTGTTTTACGTGTATCAGCCCATCCTGGCTGAGTTTTCTCTTCTTCGGTGCTGACTGAAGTGACGAGTACAGAGTCGTGATACCGGGACCGGGGCTGTGCTCGTGCGGCAGAGGAACCAACGAAGTTGCGATCTGCTGCTGAGCCGGAAGCGTCGGAGTTCCCGGGGTGAGGAGCGGCGTCAGGACGGGATGGGTCAACAGGAGCGGCTCGGTCGTCGATGCGAGAGCCCGCGGCGACGTCGGCAACAAATTTGGTGGATAATTCGTCCCGGTCGCCTGGTGTTGTAGGAGTATTTCTTGTAGTGCTGCTTTTTGATCTGTAATAAGAAAAGTAATTCGATTTAAAAAATAATATAAAAATAAAAAAATGTAACAAATTCGTTAATTTCATAGTTGCACAATTTGAAAAGTTGATTACATACGTGGTGAATGTACATGTTGTGATGATTCGTGATGACCCGGTGGCGAGTACGGAGGCTCGCTTCCACTGTCCGGTGGACTCTCAGGTAACGCGTGTCTGAAATGAAAAATCGAACAATTATTCATCATATCTAAATCAAATAAAAATTCGAACTATTATTCATAATATTCAAATGAAATAAAAATTCGAACGATTTATTCATAATATTCAAATTAAATGAAAATTCGAACGATTTATTAATGATATTCAAATGGAATAAAAATTCAAACGATTGGACAAGAAAATTGATCCATCAAAAATTCATTTGCGGTATTTATGATCGACTAATCGATCGATTCTTATTAGGTGCGGGAGTTTGTACTAACGGATGGACGTATGTTTGAGGGTCCTTGTACGTCGCTCCTGGGGGAACCGGGGTTGTTCCGGGGGGGCAAGTGGCCCCGACCGGAAGACTCTGAGTAATCGGCGACGGCAATCGCGTCGGTGGTTGCTGGTTCGCCGTCTCCACTCGTCCATTGTGGGTCGTCGTACCGCTGCTTTCATTGTGAGCTAGCGTGTCGGCGAAATATCTAAACAATAAAATGGGAACCAATGAATAATTAAATTACAATAATTTTTTTCTTAATTAAAAAAATCCTGCAACTCCGGATTGAAAGTGGCGTCTCACTATATATACAACCATATTTGTATATGTTTGCTGACGCCCCATACGTCATATATTTATTGTTATGCAATGTATATAAAGCCTGAAGCTTTCCAAATCACCTAAAAAAAAATCGACGGAACTTTTATTTTATCGTCTTAAAAAGGCACGTCCCTACTGCGAGTGCACAATAATCAAAGTACTCGGTTAAAAACTTTTTCTTTTATCTCTAACTTTTAACTCCGAGTGACGTACGCCAATAAAAGCTTGTCGTTTGAAACAGCCTCGTGTCGGGTTTACAAAACACAGATATCGCTATCGGAGCCCGAAGTTGTGCGTCGACGAACACGGGGCGACGAGAATTTTTGCGCCAGTCACGCTTCCCGGACGTTTTCGATACGTGTCCAATGATTAAAAACGTGACGGAGTTTGAGACGATGACTCAAGTTTTCAAACTAATGACTGATAAGCGACTACGCCGGTTCCTTCTTTTCTTTTTTTTATGTTCAATTTTTTTCAGAACATTTAAAACGCATTTTTTGGAACCAAAAAAACGGTATTTTTTTGAGTTCTATTGCTGAGTAGAATTGAAGCTCCGTTCGTTTGCATTCCGCAATACAGTAGTAAATTGTACATTAACTATGTTTCTTCTTTTTTTTTTCTTGTCATTGACTTAAAAAATATTGAATACAAATTTTTCAGAACATTCGAAACGCACTTTTTTCTTTCAAAAACGGTACGAATTAAAAAAATATTTTTTGAATGCGATTCATCGCGCTTCCGCGAGGAAACTGAGTAGAATTGAAGCCGAGGGTATCATCATCGTGACAGTCAATTCATAAATATCTCGGTACGCTGTGGCACGAGCCTCCGCTCTTTTGTATTCTGTAATAGTGTGGTAATGCACGTTGTGCATTCAGCTCGGTGTGCACGTACCCTTAAGTAGATACGAGACAAATTACCGGGCCTAATGCAGCGAGCAGTGATTCTATCAATTTCGTCCAGTCTGCTCGTGTCATTATATCGTTACGACGCTGCTACACACGGCCCCGCGTTCGTCAGTGGTTAAAACCTATCTGGCTCCCTCTCTCTCGCCCGCTGTTCCTCCTATACATGTGCATGTGCACCTCTCTTAGCCAGTTGAAGATATCATCGTAGCGTGATACACAATATACCGCACTGTACTGGATTCAACCTCAGCGCGGCCGCACGGTACGATACAGTTATTAACGATCATACGCAGCCTCGAAGGTCCGATCGAATGAATCGAATGGGAAACACTTCGATTGATCCGCAGTGCGGTCGATCTACTCTCTGGTAAAACGGAGCGGGTTATGTGAAATTTGCATCTCTAATTCGCAATAGTATTGCCGATTTCAACGAGCGACTCCACACATTATTTTCCCTAGAAAAATCGTCTCTGAATTCAGATAGACATTTTTTTGTTGAGGGTTGACTTTTTTTTGTTGATGGTAGACTTTTGCTTCCTCATAGAGGAAGCTTTGATACAGTGAAAAAAAATGTTTTCGAGATTTTTATGAAAACGTATTCCGAATGTTCCAAAACTTCGAAAAATTACATTTGCGATCGATCTGCTCTCTGGTGAAATGCAGCAGACAAGAGGCTTGAAGAGCATTCTATGAATTCATGGACTAGTTTTTTTTTTTTAGCGTTAATCTATCGGTATGAATTTTACAAAAATTAAGTCAGGCATTAAGTCATTGTATTTTAATAATATCAAAATAGAAAAAATTTAATGATGAGGTATATTGTAATTGGTAGTTTCTATCAATCGTTCGCAAATATAGCCGCTTCAATATGCCGTTACATGGATGATCCGAATTTTCGTCGAGTCAATTTAACGTCTCCATTGACCGGAAATAAAGACTGAATGTAAAGTGCAACTTTGTAGGATAGAAATTCAGCGGATCACGTATGCGTGCTGACGGGATCATCGTTTGTAATCGCGACAATAGTTGAACGAGCGAGCGAGACTGACGGGTAACGGAAACGGCGCAGATCACTAGTTTCAAGAATTCGTTGGCACACAGATATCTGCGCGATGGATCTGCGCAGATGTGTGTTTTGCGTACGGTACGCTGTTGCCCTACCATAGTTAACGCGGATAGGTACAGGAGGACAAAACAAGCTCGCGCTGTGACGACAATTTCTGACGTGCAATTGCACAATTTCTGATGTGCAATTGTAATGAAAAATGAAGGTACAATCTATTTGAAAATTTAGAAATATTTTACTTTTGATCATTTAATTAAATTTTGCTATGTAAGTTCTTTAATTCCAACAATTCACTTTAAATTCACTGTACAAGTACATTAATTTTTCTTCACAATTGTACATTGAATTTCATCTACCAGTTTTTTTTTTAATGTAGGTACTGGAGAACAAAACGAGTTTGTGCTGCGCCGACAATTTCTGACGAGACTCTATCGGGACCGTGCACACAAATTGCATTAGACAAATTGATTAATTATCATAATCGAAGCGTCCCTCCCCACCGCCCGAATCGTTACAGCTGCGGGAGGGGAAATTAGCCTCGCAACGGTGACGATCTCCGGATCGTCGTTCTCTTCATCCTGCACTCGAGCGCCGTCGGTTCGTTCGAAGTTTGCTCGAATCGCCACGGGAGCGAATCGTGACAGATATCGTTTATCCAAAAAGCTATCGAGTTACTCGCGCGCCTGGGGTGTTAACGAATTGTAATCTGTCGCGCTCGCCGAGCGAATCGTTCCTCAACGAGTCCACTCGATTTTTCGATGCAATTGTGTTTTCTCGTGTTTAACGATCTCTCGACGACTCCCGGCCGAGGAAAGATTTTTTTTTAATCGGCGGACAATTTGCTGCGATTGAATTACGGCAATAGATTTAATTCGGTTATGGATCTTCTTACGTCGCCGGTTGCTCGCTGTCGCTGTTTATGAAATCCTCCAACTGGGAAAAATCCAATGCCTCGTTGTCTATTCCTCCTACGAAGTCGCCCCTTCCTGTAACACACAAAACCATATGCTTCGTTAATTTTAACGTCTAATGTCGATAACTCGTTTGTTGAGTTTTGTTACTAAACTTCTGGAAATTGTGATTTTTGCTATCTTTTCTCTGTAATGTAGATTTAGGTATGTTATTTTTTTTAAAATACGGTTGATTCAACTAAACATTCAGGCAGGGAATTAAGTATTTATTTGAATGTCTCTGCCCGAATCTTTAGTTGACTCAACCAAATTTTTTTTATCAGTGTGACACAGTCTCTACGATGGCCTGTTAAAAATGTTGACAGAGTCAATGTAAAAAAAAAACAATAATAGAGGAAGTGTTAATTTTGTATGGAGATGTTCAAAATATTTTTCTTATTGTGAATGCAAAACTACTTATAAATATGTAAAAGGGCAGGGACCGTAAATAAATTAAATAAATTTTTTTAAAAATTCATTCAATTTTTATACGATACAATTTTATTACAATGTTAAATAAAAAAAGTTTAACTCTTTTTCTCTGCGCGCTCTCTTTCTTATTTAGCATTGTAAATTCGGTATTGTATCCGTGTTCTTCGATGGACAAACAATTTCTTCTGGGCTCTTGTAAAATTCGTTTGTTTAACGATTAGAAAGTTTATTCCCCGAGGAAGTTCTTTTGCGGAGCTTCGTTGACAGAATTTTATGGTTTTATTCATGCCCAGACACCGTGCAAACAATGCAAAGTAAAACCTTTCTTCGCTCGGTATCCGCGTCGAATACCTCGGAGTTCGTTGAATTCCCGACTATGTGGGGTATCCCGAAGTACGAACAATTCAACCGAACCGAGACGCGTCCGTGTATTTTTTTGTTCTTATTTTTATTGTTCTTCAATTTTTTTTTACCATTATCTTTGCCGTGCAGCGATTACATCGCTGGTGTCCGTTCGCCCGCGCATGCGCACGTAACTATCCGTCGGCACTGTGCTGTAGTGTGCATGAGGCAGATTCCGCGTTTATGCAAGGATTAATCGGCTCGTCCTCCAACGGGCGAGGAGAATGTAACCGGGTGAGAATTACATCGCCTGGGATACGAGATTCTTATCGTTCGGCAATTAATTCGCACTGGCCGGGGATTCGCTCAATTTCTCAGAGCCCAACGAGTCACGCTATCGGTCTCCGAGGTGCATAATCATCATCACAGATATATATATATATATATATATATATGTATATATCTGCAACAGGATAACCCATAACGAGCTCGTGGAAAATGAAAAATTGGAGAAGTTTGTTGCAAGAACGAAATACCGCGATCCTTAGAATGTGGCGCTCGAAATAATACACCTACTTGTTAATAAGTGGCGGGAAGGCGGGACCGGTCAATGGTTTCTTCATGCCGATATTAAACACGCGTACTCATCGATCTGAATTTACTGGACTTAGAGGCACACCATAAAAAATGAATATATAAATGGATAAATAAATAAATGAATAAAGAAGTTAATAAATAACTAAATAAATGAATAAAGAAGTTAATAAATAACTAAATAAATGAATAAATGAACATGGTTAATTTTTTGAAGCCGAACGTAAAAATATCCGCGTGGAAAAGTAGGTCCGTTTTGGCCCTGGAGTTCTGTTAAGCCGCGTTCACCTCTATGTTTATTTGCGATGATAATTTCGAAGAGTCGATTGCCTCGTTGTGCGCATGCTCCATGAGTCGCTGTACTCTCGTTGATTTGTTTTTCTTTTTTTTTTTCTTTTAGTACGAGAAATTGATATAAAGCTGCACGTTGTGTAATTCATAGCCGGTTGCAAGTACGCCGGAAGTGCTTACAGTCAATGCTTATAACACACGGAAAAGGAGTAATTGTATAAATTTTATGCAACTCGGGGCCAATTACGTGCGGGCAAAAATTACCGTTCATTCCAGCGAGGATTGAGTCGCTGCCGGTTAACGATTAAAATCTTACCGTCCAAATCGTAATCTTCAATAATAATTAACGCGTAACAGTACGGCTTTTTTGGTTTTTATATGTACAAATTTAGTAATGGTAATAAAAGAAAATTTATTGAGAGTGCTAATTTATTTTGCCCGCTATTATTTTATCCTAATTTTATACCTAAACAATCATTATAGATAAATAATTATAAACATTGTCCGTCAGCCAATATATATATGTTTTCATAACGATGTTGAAATCCTTGCCCTGATCGCCTAAACCCATCAACAAATAACCGGGCGAATGGACAAGAAAAAATAATTTGTGCGCGCTGCATTAATATTCGAGGCACGGAAATTCGATTGTTTAATATTAATATTCGATCACCAATTTTGGGCCGCCCTGTAGATGGATGCGGGCGATAATTCGCGTGGGACTGTGGAAAGGGGCTTCGCGAGTGCAATTATGTCGGGCTACAGCAGTATTATTGCAGACAATGTAATCCGCGCTCGAGGAGCGAGAACTTCAATGCGCGCCGCAACTTCTGTATAACATGTATATAACACAGCTGATGCGAGACGCGTCGCGAGGCGTCGGCCTCGGGGCCTTCGTTAAAGGTCTTGTGAACGGCGGATCGGGTCCGTCAGGAATTCTTTCGTCGAGAGAACGATCGCTCGAACGTTCTCTCCGCACCGTGCCTCCCTGCGCTCCGCGGCTCGCATATTTTTCCTGCTCCGTGGAAAACGCATTATCGGCGTCGTCCCGTTTAGTAGGAAAATCGCCGCGATACGAAGATGCAAATTTCCACAATTAAGTGCATCGCGATGAAGATTCGATAATTATTTTTTTAAATGATCATAGTACTTGATATCAACATTTTTGTTTTTCGCTTGCTCAATTGCAACGAGCTCAATGTTAGAAAAAAAAGCTCCCTGCGGTTCGCACATTTTTACTGCTCCGTGGAAATCGCACTATCGATATCGTTAAGTTTCGTAGGAAAATCGCCGCTATACAAAGATGACAAAATAACTACGTCATGATCAAATAAGACCGGATAATTATTTTTAAAAGAGAAGAAACTGTCTTATTAATAAACACAACCAGGTTTTTTGTAGGCTACGATTCGATAATCATAAAAAATATACATATAAAAACAAATCTTATCAATAAACATAAACCGGTGTTTTTTTTATGATTCTGGTTCGGATTATTGCATTCGAAGAGGTATAAACTGTGACGCTTGCCCAATGCAGCGAGCTCGAAGATAGAGAAAAAAAAATTGATCTCGCAACTAATTAAATCGCGTATATGCGAAGTGGGTAATGGAGAGCAGCGAGCAAGATCATAATGCGGCGGCGACAGCGCAGGATTAAGTGCAGCGTGTCGCCCGAGAGGAATCAGGACACTTCGATTTTTTTTCCCCCGTACAGGTGAGGGGAATATAGAGGCAAAAAATCTTAGGGGGCCGCGCTCGCTCGCGACATTCCTCAGCGCGAGGGAATCGAGGTGATCGGAACGCGGGGTGGGCTCCGGCCAGCGTTAGAAATCCCGGCTTGGCATCGTTCTGCCTACCTGTATCGCTTCGCCCGATCGTACAGCACACGGCGTGGGAGTAACGCTCCCGCAGGCCAAAGGTGCTTCCAATACGCTGCGGTTCAAACCGCAGATTTTTTTTTATTTTTATTTTCATTGGATTTTTATTTTTATTATTTTTTATTTTTGGAAAATAGCAGTTTTCCGCATGCAACCGATATTTTCACACCTCGTGAAGTAAAATTCGTTCAGAAAGAAAACTTTTTCTGAACTCGTGTAATTGCAGCACCAGTCAGAAAAGTTTCACTGCACATGCGTACGTGTCATGGCATAGAAATTAACATTTTTTTCCGCCCTTATTGCAAGCACGGAATAATGCTATTTTTTAGCGAAGTAAAAAAAAGCATCGTATGCTGCAGGGGAGGGCGCGGATTTTCACCTCGTGTGATTTCCGCTCTCGCTTCGCTCGGGCGGCAAAGTTCCTACTCGGCGAAAATCGCGCACTTTCCTCCGTCGTAGCATAATACACAATTTTTTCGAATTCCTCGGTCCACACACATCGTTTCTGTGGTGTAGTGGTTATCACATCCGCCTAACACGCGGAAGGTCCCCGGTTCGATCCCGGGCAGAAACAATTTTTTTTAAATAAATTTGGTGGCCATGAAATTTTTTTCAGGACTTTCTTGGTCCGCATACATCGTTTCTGTGGTGTAGTGGTTATCACATCCGCCTAACACGCGGAAGGTCCCCGGTTCGATCCCGGGCAGAAACAATTTTTTTTAAATAAATTTGGTGGCCATGAAATTTTTTTCAGGACTTTCTCGATCCGCATACATCGTTTCTGTGGTGTAGTGGTTATCACATCCGCCTAACACGCGGAAGGTCCCCGGTTCGATCCCGGGCAGAAACAATTTTATTTTTTAGTATTGTTTAACTTCACTATCTTCTCTATTTGCATACGCTGTCGAATTTAGTAAGAGTCGAGTTTTTAAACACTGGTTTGAACTTAAGATCGCTCTTGAGATCCAACGAATGTTTGGCCCGGACTTCATTGCGTGTTTAATATCTGTTCTAAGTTCGAACTTAAGATCGAACCTCAGTTCAAGCTTGATTTCGTGCTTAAGTTTGATCTCAAATTTGATCTTAAGTCTGAACTCAATTTCGATTGTAGTTCCAGTTCGATATTAAGTTCGAACTTAAGGTGGAACTTAAGATAAATCTTAAGCGCACAATCACACACACAAAATTATAGCACAAAATTATAATTTGTTATCTCGTCAGACATCCGGGTTTGGTGCTGTAACAATAGGCGGGCCGCAATTATTTATTTTCGCCGTCGCAAGCGCAAGCGGAACATAATGTAGCGGTGTTCATCGCTCTAAATGTATATATATATATATATATATATATATATATATATCGAGGTGCGAGATGTATTTCTTGAGAGAAAGTAGATTCGGGGTTACGATAATCGATCCGCTGAAACCGACATTTAACCGAGTGGTATTTCCAGAGTTCGCATTTGCAGTTTTGTCGGTTGGGCCGTTAAAGTTTAAAGAATTTTCACGGGTGGTCGAGTAGCGCGAGCATTCGAGCTCCGAAGAGAAAAGAGGTTCGGAAAAAAAAATTAGCAACTTGCATAGAAACGGTCTGTGAAAATTTGCACCTGGCCCCTTGCGACAATTCGCCAGAAGCGACCGGTGACAATTTCGCGTCGGCGAGAGGTCTCGCGGGCATAACAATTATTCCAGCGAAATGGGGCAAAAAAGCGCTAGTCTCAGAAATTGCTTCTCCGTCCCCGTCTTTAGAGCCTGCTGTTTTGTATTTTGCACCACGAGTTCCATAACGGCTCTCGACCGGTGATCGCTGCCTCACCAAGTTTAACAGTCGTTCGAACGATATAATTTATCTTTAAAAAGTACGAATTTAATGATGCTTTCAATACATTTTTTCTCCTCGTTGTAGCGAAAAAAATTATCAGCGAGGAATTTCTTTAAAACTCTATCTTATATCGTATGTAAAAAAAAAGCTATTAGCGTCTTAAAACGTGATCAATCTATTCGTACACGAACGAGCAGCGATAAGGGGCGATTGCTCGGGCACGAAGTTTGTTTTGCAATCGAAAGAGGAAAAAGCGAGAATTAAAAAAAAAATCTTACATAGAATCGCAGTCAAAGGTGTGCAAAGTTGACAGAGAAAATTCTCGCCGGTCGTCGACGAGTATTGGAAAGAAAATTCCCTAGGTCCCTTTGCATGTGCTTGCCAGATTTGATTGATACAGCGAGGGTACGTACGAGGCTTCTGGTGTGCCGGCCGACGTACAAAGTGTTTACGAGTGAGCACCTTGGACCCTCTTAAGCATTTAAGAGAGCGACGATTCAAGTGTCATAACTCGACCCTTCCGGTCAGCCAGTCACGGGTCGGCATAGCGTGCGGAGTAAATGTAAGAACAAGACTCAGTATGTCTCGTACGTTCCCGACTGTAGCACGGAGTCTCAAGGATGAATCTACCGCGATTAAGCGAAATTAATATCAGTCGAGCTCGGTCGGTATCAAAAACTGCAATACATTTTGTTTTACGTGGATGCACTGTCGAAAGAAAAGTTTCATCGAAAGCTGACGTGGTATCCGCTTTGGATGAGACAAACCGGATCAAAGCTCATTTGATCACCGCTTGCCAACAAGCGCCAAAAAAAAAACTGATTACAGTTTTTGTTACCGACCGTGGTAACTCGCAGTGGCGTTAAAATTGGCGAATCGTCATCGTGTTGAAACGAGACAAGTTGACCCAACATTCCTCTACCGTTGGCATAATCGACGCTATGTTAAGAAGCTGCGGACAAAAACGTTTGATCTTGCATTTATTGTAGTCTTGTTACCGACCGCGGTATCTGACATTGGAGTCGAAATTGACGACTCGTCACCATTCTTAAACGAGATCACTCGACCCAACATCCCCCACTCCGCCGGCACATAATCCACGGTGGAATGGACTGGTGGGGGAATTCGCAAGTACGTACAGTATAGTAAGAACCCGAGGACAAGAAGGGGTGTAGTTTTGTGCTCGGCGACTCGGGCTGCTGGGGCGTTGCCAACTCCGGGCAGCTCCCTTATCGACCAAACACAAACCCCCGAGCGCGGTTCTACGGGGATGCGAACTACGAGCTTGCATACGCTACACACACACAGGCAGACACTTCGAACAGTATCTCTCACGGACGCGATATACACATACATTCTCAGTCGGTAATGTACTCTACAGCGATCCATCCTTCATGCCGGATGTGATAAAGCCCGCAACTTTTATTCCCCGAACGGTCAATCGATTTTCCGTTACATCCCGGTTGGCACGTGAATTTTTATTGTCCAACTTTTGCACGAGGGAAGGAAGCTCGCGATCAATGCCCGGTGTCGAAAGAATCTCGAAAGCTCGTTTCCTCGGACGTATGAGAATGGCGTTGCGATGAAGAAAAAAAGAAGGAGAAAAACAAACTCGATGCTTCCGTAAGTGGATGGATCGGTCGATCTTCCCGTCAGACCGGAAGCATGAATTTCTTCGCTGATCGCCGATCGGCAACGGACTGCCGACTACTTCCACGTTGACTCGCAGCTCGCGGTATGAATCGGTTCCATGAAAAATCCGACTTTCCATCGGGTGAACGAAACGTCGAGTGCGGAGCCCCGTGTGTCAGGTCTCGACTACTTTCCCAAAGTCGCGTACAGGAGGCTTACACACAATACAACCTACGTTTACGGTGTACGAGTACATCCCATGCTGGTTTGGTGCCGCCGAGTTTCTCGGTCTCGGGGCTTTTGCGTAACAGGTGTCCAGTAATTAGCGGGGAACTCGGCGGAGCTCGTTCGTTCCTTCACTTCGCTCGCTCAGCTTGCTGGGGTTCATAATCATTTCCGTTATTTCGTTGAATTAAAAAAAAATTAAAATAACGTAACGGAACTGAAAGATCTGTGGCGGTGACGATTTCGACGGTAAGGGAAACGCGTTCAGGGGAAAAATATATTCCCGTATTGGGAATCAGTATTGAGAGAAGAAAACGATTTGAAGATCTATGCTGACAAATACTGAAAAATCCTCCTAACCTGCGGACATATTTTTTTTAATACGATGGATATTGGCGCAATTTATAATTACAATTGTAGAACGTGAGAAAAGTGTCTCGTAACCCACACAGAAAAAACATCATGTTTTCATTGACTTTTCGACATCATGTTTTCATTGACGCTTCTTGCCAAAGATTGTCGCGATACCCATCGGGCTTCGGGTCTCGAGCAAAAAGATGTAATCCTCCTGACTCGTGGAAAAGTGTTTGTGGAATTTTTTTTATTACCGATGACTATTGGTGCGAATTACAATTGTAATTGCAGGAAGTTTAAAAAGGTGGTTCGTAGCCCAAACGGCAAAAACACAATGCCTTTATTGACTTTCGAAACTTGGACCCATAACGGACAAAAAAACAAATTCAAACAATACCCGATATCCTTTCCACTCGCTTATAGTCGCACATATTTGTACTAATCCATACGATGTATCGGATACGCTTCTTGGCACGTAGTTTCTCGAGTCAACGTATTCCTTCTCAAAGCCGATCAAAGATAGTCCCGATACCCATTGGGCCATTGGCATCGGGTCCCGAGCAAAAAGATGAGACTCTCTCGCCGACTTTCACCGCAACGCAAATAGAATGTTACCTCCTCATGATCGGGCCAACCGCAGAAGTTGAAGGTGCAGCGTCGGCGAGCAATATCGCTTCGAGATACAGACGTATTCTATTTCTTCGTGGAAACGGGCTGTAAATGTCTAGTACGGTATTCAAAGCCCTGCCTTCGTGTGCAAGCAAAATAAATAATCTCGAGCTCGATGGCCTTACAGGAGTGCTGGACTTTGTTGTAAGTTGCAATGCAAAAATGTGATTTATGCTGTTGCGAAAAATTATTTGCATTTGTTTCTCTTTTTCTTCGTACGTTGACGCGGAGAGCTGGGTCAGGCTGATCGTAAAACGATAGTGGTACGTGAGAACGTTTATCGCATTAGTACAGGGTTAAGGCGACGTGAAACTCGCTCGGTCGGTAAGGAAAACTGTAATCCATTTTTTTTCAATGCTCTTCGACATTTGGCGCTTAAAACAAATTACCATTTGAGGATGAATACTTGTTTAGTTTAAACTATTTTTATTCTTTATTTTATCAATTGTCTTGAGTAATTATTAGTTATCCCAACTTGTCATTTTTGTTTTCATTGCAACATGCATTTTGGCTCTGATGTGACCAGCCAATCGGTGTTATAGTAAGATTCTCTTGTTTATATGAATTCTACTGTATCTACCTACGTGAACCTGGATCGTTCATCCCAACATCCCAACTCTGATCTTATTCTCTAAGTCCAATAACTTCCAAACGACGTGAAAGTGAAAAAAAAGTACTACCGTATACTCGTTATTCCGATGTCATCGCGAAATGAACGAGAGTGCAGTGACGGGACGCGAGTCGTTAATCTTTCTCGACTATGGATGAAGAAAAACAATTAGAGAAACGCCGGCGAGCATGACCAAGTACCCGATATCCGAACCGACGAAATTCCGCTATTGTTCGCCGAGAAATTTCGTTCTCCGAATAGCGAAGTCTAATTCTCCTTTCTTATTATTATCGAAGAAAGAAAGTACCGGTCGTTTTTCTTCGTCCTCTTAGCGATCGCAATTTCGCACAACTTCACGCTGTAAATACATCAGCTGTAAATACATCAGTTCCGATTCTAGAGTCAATGGTCGAACACGTCACCTCGGATAAACGGGGTTCTACTGTACTTTATCGAAACAGCTGTCGGTAGCTCAAAAAAAAATGTAAAAAAAATAAAAACATTGCTCGGACAGTAGCAAAACGGCTATCCATAACCGTGGAACCGGAAGTCCGGCATTTAGGCCGAGCGAGTTCTAATCGGGTGAATTATACACCCTCGCCAATGAGCTTCGTTTATGCATATATATATATCCAGGACTCAAATACCTAACCGGCAGCTGCGCGAGCCGTTGCAGAATTTACCCTCGTCCGACTAATTTGTATTGGACATCGCGCGGATACTTTGACGCGTGGGTTCGAAAAAAAGAACCTACCGGACTGACGGGGGGTTGCTGGCCTGCTGCTCCTGCTGCTGCTGGGGGTTGCACGGCCGATTATGATAATTGAGAGGGCGGGCAAGGGTCCCGCGAAAACATCGGCAGGTTCCTATCGTGCGGCGCGTGGCCCGTCAGGTGTTTCTTCCGTTCCCTCGACACACGCTGGGCAATGGGCGTCAGCCTGATCGAGGGGTGTAATCTCGCTAAGCGTTCGGTTTGTCGCTCGTTTAGCTACTGTCATCGAGATAAGAATGTCCTCGCCACGGAATATAAATGGCAGGAAAACGCATTGCTTTCTTCCTCGCCTGGCAATAATAAAAAAAATTGAAAAGTAAAAAGTTCATTTAAGGCGTTGTATCAGAGTTGACATTTTTTTTACGAAGATTTGTTATTAGAGCGTTATTGGCTAGAAAAATGAATTCAACGAGTCTAGGTGGATGATAAATGTTATGTTTTGTCTCGACACGGTGACATGATAATCGCGTCCATCCAGCACTGCAAAAACGGTGTGTTATGTTTTTGACGTCCAATCTGACGTTCAACACCCTCCGCGAATTCGCAATTGCTTGAGAGAATGAAGCAGTGTGGCAATTTCTCTCCGGCCTGAGGGATTCGTTTTCGATGTTTAATGTGCGACGACGGTGTAAACTTTCCTTTCACGCGTTTGTTGGAATCCCGTTTATAGGCGGATGTTAAGCGTTACCTTTTATGTCACTACCGAGAAAGAAAAGTTTGAATCAACCAAAAGTCGCCGTGACATACGCTCGAAGCTGTCGTTTGTTTGGTACCAAAAAAAAAAAATCATTGTTTTTTTAAACGAATATTTCTTTCAATCGATTCAAAGTTTGTCGATTAAAGCAAAAAATTTTGTTGTACCAACCAAATAATACCTTTGAATATACGTCACCGCACCTTTTTTAATCCAATCATTTCCTTTTTTCACTGAACCCGGTAACACGATAATCGCGTCCATCCAGCACCGCAAAAACGGTGTGTTATGTTTTTGACGCCCAATGCACGGTTCAACACCCTCCGCAAAGTCGTGATTGCTTGAGAGAATAAAATAGTGTGACAATTTCTCTCCGGCCTGAAGTGGTCGTTTTCGATGTTTAATGTGCGACGATAGTGTAAAATTTTCTTTCACGGGTTGTTGGAATGCCGTTTATAGGCGGTCGTCAAGAGACAAAGATATTTAGAGTCGCGGTCAAGTGCCGTTGAGTTTCCACGAGCCAATGATTTTCCCTCTTCGGCGATAATCTGTGTCAGGGAGCAGTGAAAAAATACTGCAGCCTCGGGATCGGCAGAGTCTCGACGCTCGAACGGATATTATACACGAGCGACGCCAATATAGAGACAGGTAGGGAATGTAATTGTCGCGGAAGCGCAATAAACAACACCCGACGACCGGCGAACGAAAATTCCGCGCTATGAAAATAATAAACCGTCTTAATTTAACTGCACGCTTCGTGGAAAAGTTTCCTCGGCGGTGCATCGCGCATGCACATTGCGGACGAATAGCGAAAGGGTTACTCGCAGTCGAATGTCTCGTCGAGCGACGCCACGGCGCGGGCCGCGATACCCGAAGATTGGACGAATAGAACAAATTAAATATAATGACGGAAAAAAATTATTCCAAAAATAAAAGACGTAACAAAAATCGTTACTGTTGTAATGATTATATCTACCGAACGATTTTTCGTCTAAACATTTTTTATATAAGATTTATATAAAATTCTTATTATATTTTTCATATCAGATTTATAGAAAATTTGATGTAATATATTTGATATATGTTTTATATAAAATTAAATATCTGAAAATTGAGCAATTTAGCGCACTGTCGGGCCAAAATCGTTATTTGTTTATGTTTCTTTTTTTTTCTAATTTTTGTTCAACAGTTTCGTTTTACCTGTGACGGTGAGAAGTCGCCGCGTCGCCGAGTGACCGATAGCAGTTGCTTCTTCCGGATCACCGGCGTGACTCCTGTTGCCCGGTATAGTTTCTACGGCAGAGGGATGCTGTATAGTCCACGTGAATTCCATCTCGGTGCCCGACGGAAGTTACACCCTTTTCAGTATCGAACCGATCGACGGAATAAAAAAATTAATAAAAAATAAACGAAACAAGCACGATCGAGCGGATCGGAATCACTCTAGCTAGAACGTCTTCCGGATAAGAGCACGCACAGTCACACGCGTGTCCGCTACATAATTAAACTCGTCCGAGGTAATCGAGAATTCAGCGGCGATGAGAAACCTTCGTTTCCCGTCGGTTTCCACAACCTTTCATTTCGAACATCCTCGAATCACCGATCAATCAATAATGTCTTCCTTTTTTTATTTAGTAAAAAAAAAAAAAAAACTAAAACCGAAGCACTTTGGTCCAAAACAGATAGAAAAAAAACAGATAGTAATTTTGAAAAATCTCAATCCACGATGCAAAATTCTCAATCCAAGATGCAAAATTCTCAATCCACAGGGTTGCAGTCGCAATTCTAAAGTTGACTGCGAGCCTCAAATCCGGCGGGTTTCTCGACCAGATAACGAAACTTTCAATAGCAAATCGAATCCGCGCGATGACGAAGCCGCAGGATGATCAAAACTCGGAGTTGTCTTTGATAATGCCTCGATTTTCACAGATCCGTTCCGTTACCGGAAGTTGCGTTCAGCGACGGACCAGCAAAAAGGGCCGCGCAGCCTCTTCATGGGAATCCGACCGATTTTTCCCGTCGATCGAAGACCACAAGGTTGCCGATTTTCCGGAGTCTCCGGAGCCGGTCTAAGTTCGTAAGTTCGCGAATTCTTCCGACGGCGACGAACACCTCGGAGCGAATACCCGTTCGGTTTGTCCGGGCCGATCGCGGATCCTCAAGAGGAAAACGCCGGATGGAGTTGGATGAGAGAGCAACGGCAGCAAAGCTTTTCGTGCGTCCCGGGGGCAAACGACCAAGTCGAAGTTCCGCCGGCCGGATCTCTCGGTGATCTAGGTTGATCGTGGAAAAACGCTCGCGGGGCGAGGGGGGGGAGGTGGGAGTCGCGCTTTCAGCCAGTCTCGCACAGTCTTTGACAGTGTAGCGCCGGTTACGCTTATACAACACGGTTCACCATTGCCGACGCTCTCGGGAGTCCCGACGCTGTTTCGTCCACGTTCATGGGAGCCGCGGGTTCGTGTGGATGGACGCGATTATCGGATTCGTGTTTGTGACGAACGAATCCACGCTGGCCAAGAGCGGAGGGGATATTTCCCGGTTGAGGGCGGTGCCAAGTCGACGAGGAACATGCGGACCGACTCCTGCATATACTGTGCTAGACATGTATATATATATATATATATATAGGTGTATATAGGTATATATATAATACATATATATGGACTCCTGTACATACTGTGGTAGACGTATGTGTATGTATATATTCATATAGCTATGTTTATAGATGTGTATGGATATATAGATATGGTGGATATGTTTATAGTTTACGTGGTGCGATATAGCCGTCCGGAAGGGTAGGTATTGTAGGTAGGTAGGTCGGCTGGGGCAACTCGGGCCGGCAATGAAGATCCGTGAGCAACCCCCAAACACGAGCAAGCGTAGTCGATCGTGTCGTTTTGTTTACAATGGGATATCGTGAGACTCGAACCGGAAAGGCTTATCTCGAAGGCTTGTGGACGGAAAATTGTATCCCCGTGATTTTATTAACGGGGTCTTGTATTAAGGGGTAGTTGCTACAGTTTGCCTTAATGTAAACACTTCGAGTCGGTCGGTAACAAAACTGTAATCTGCTTTATTCTAAGTTTTACGGGTGCGCGATGGAGAGTCTGAATGCAGCATTGAGAGACTAAGCTCTGTATGCTAAAAATTGTTAACTGCTCGCAAAACTTGACAAAACTGAAGCTGCTGGACTGAACCAAAAGCTTCTTATTTCTGCTGTCGGCGATTCGTAATTGGAGCGGGCGATTGGGTTTGCGACCGTCCCGCCAAAAAGGTGGGAGTTGACATTAGTCAACTCGAAGTAAAGTAAAAATTGTTAACTGCTCTCAAAACTTCACAAAATTGAATCTGCTGTTCGAGGCCGAAAGCTTTTTATTTCTGCTGTCGGCGATTCGTAATTGGAGTGGGCGATCGGGTTCGCGACGGTTCTACCGAAAAAGTGGAAGTTGACATTGGTAATTTGTCTTCCCCCTCCCCCCTGTTCCCGCGAGGACAGGAGCGATTACCAAATGAGATTTGCGATGGTTCTTCTGCTTCCTCTCGTCAATTCGAATAATATCGGTAGCATTTAGAGCTGTCCGCGCGACCGTAATATACAGCCCCCCTATGTGTATAACCGACTGCTGTACGATGCAGTCGGCGCAGCAGACTATCGTGATAGCTTGACGTCACGAAAGCCACGAATAAATTTCGTAGCGTCCAATACGCCGTTCGGTTTTCGTTCTCTCGCTCTCTCCCGCTCTATCCCAATTTCTGGTTCCACGGTGACGGAGGGTGGGTAAGAACGGGGTCGATAATAGCTACCGCTCTCTCGTCGTAGCGTCCCTCATCGCGGGCTATCTCGCGGACGGATTACAAATTTATACGGCCGGCCCATCAACCGTTTCGACAGATTTCGGTAGAATCCGGATGCTCGACGTTTCATACCAATATTTCCCAAATAAAAAAAATCATTGAAATATCGGGAATCTACGGGGAAACAAATAAAAATTGCGCCAACTCAAATTACACTCCTTTCGTCATTGAGATAATTGAATTGAAAACAAAATCCATGACTATCTCGCAAGTCTGTAATTGTGTGTTTGAAAAGGTAATGCATTTGGATATTCAGGCAAGTTTTTATTTATTTTTAGAAATTTGTTTTCCTTAAATCATTGCGCTCTTTTGTAATTCATGCGATATGTTTTATTTGTTATCGCTGAGCCATCGCCACCTATATCTACCACCTGCCAAAGCCACACGCCTACCGATCAATTTGTTTCGACGTGTGGGCGCCCCTTGGGGGTTTACGGTGCGTGTAATATCGCCACGCGTCGGAGACCGCCCGCGCACGATCGCGATCTCGGTCTCCCTTACCTGCTTCCACCCTCTCGAATCTAATCGCTATAGCAGAACATAGTAGAATTTCCTCTCCCTTCCTCGTCCGCGTACTGCAGTCGAGGAAGGGAGAGGAAAAAGTGGAGAGGGGGGTCGATAATATGCAAATGTTTATCCGGCGCTAAACGGCTACTGTTTGTCTATACCCGTAAGGCCACAATACAAATATACATAGCATTATTCCGCGGTCAAACCTCGCATTATTTATTCGTGATCCAAGGACGGGCGTTCTGTACGTTATTGCGCACGACATCGGAGGGTACCCGAAGTTATTTTTACCGAACGAAAATTTCCCGTTTGATTTTATGGACATTCAGTGATTTCTCTGGGAACTACAAAACAGCGTATCGACCAGTGATTTTTTTATTTTGAAAAGTTTCAAGTTAATGATTGTAAAATGTGAAATTTTGAATTTACTTATTTTCCCTTGCAAATATTAAATTCTCTGGAATTTCCCTGGCGAAAAAAAATGTGACATTTTCAGATTTACCAGGTTATCCCTGTCCGCTCTGTGGTCAGTTCAATGTCTTCGCGATACTTTGCATGTACTTTATTCTCGGGCATTTTTACAATTGTTAAATTTTATTTTCGTTGCATCTTCGTTATGCTAAGTCGCAAGGTTTTTCCGAGAACCCGATCGATGTATGAGTAACCATTGTTTTCGATTTTTAAATCCCAATGTAAATAAATGCAAATCTCTAAGCGGAATTTCTATCGGGACGCGTTCATTAACGATTTATCGATCGCGACGCGTACGAATCATTATATTCTTGACAGACAATTCTCTCTGGCGCTAACGATTTACTAATCGAAAATTTAAATATACGCATCTTGATCAGCTGAGAGATCGTCCTTGTAACTACGCAACAGACAAACGAGGAAAGCCTCAGTTCAGTGCTCAGTATAATCGATTTGATTTCTAAATATGCATGTGTACAATGAACGTCCAGAGCGTTTAAGTTTGTCTCGCGATCGGAATTTCCCAGCACAGCCATTCTTACCGTCCGATTCTCTGAGAAACGCTCTGACGTCAGAAGCAAGAGTATTTTGCGTCTTAGCGGTAGACACCTCTTCCCAAGCTTTTTACACGGGCACTCCGTGTATCGTGACAGACGATCATGGTTTTTCCTCACGAATTATTAAAAATATTAATTATAAGCAATGAATTATTAAAACTAATAACGATAAGAAACGAAAAACTCAAAATATTAATGATCAGTAATGCATTGTTAAAAATGTCATGATAAGCAAAGAATTATTAAAAATGTTAATGATAAGCAATGAATTATTTAAAGTATTAATGATAAGAAACGAATTATTCAAAATATTAACGGTAAGCAATGAATTCTTGAAAGTATTAATGATAAGAAACGAATTATTCAAAATATTAACGGTAAGCCAAGAATTATTAACAATGTTAATGATAAGTGACGAGTTATTAAAAAATATGGCTGAGGATCCACCTACGATACACAGAGTTTAAACGGAGACGAATCGAAAAGTAGTCAACACGCTGAGTCCTAGAAGCGTTTCGGAAAGCAAAGCCACGCCGGCTATTCGTTTACAGTATGAAAAGCCGTTGAAACGTGATTGCGAGGCAAAGCCAGGATCAATCCCGAGGGATCAGTTTACGGCCTCGTGCTCAGATTAACGCACTCTCGTCGTTATCGTACAACGTGGCTGCTGTTCCAATCGTCGGCTGTCACCAGTACGATTACCCGCAGCGTTAACGCTTTTCGTAATTGAAAAAAATTAATATAAAAACAAAAATAAACCTAATACACGCCTCAACTCACATTATAAACAACAAATTTATTTATTTACCGTGACAAATATTTCGTTGAGTCAACAACATATTCTCCACGCCTCTCCTAACCGCCAATTTAGTCGGCGATTACGAGATTTATTTATTTTTTCTTATTACCATTACAGTTTTTATTGCGTCGTTTCACCTTGAGCATCTTTACTCGCAAGCCTCGATTGCATTGATCTTTTCAATTAAAAAAAAAAAAAAAAACGAAAAATGTTCAGTGAGAAAATAATATTGTTTTGCTTTCTCGCGGAACATCTTTTGTTTGTTTTTTTTTTGTGCTCGTGAAACGAAAAATGCATCGAGCGTTGCGAGTAAAGATGCTCAAGGTGAGACGAAGGTGTGAGATGTACCTCGGTCGTTAATAAAAGCTGCAACACGATCCCGATCACGAAGAATCAACCAATCAATGTAATTGGAATTGAATGCGAATCGCTGCTCCCGTTATCAGATGTTGTTATTAACGTTTGCATTATTATCAACGGACCTACCTCACAGGACAGTGGCACGTGCAAGCACGCGATAATGCCACTGCAACTCAGGTATGCATTCATAAACGTATACATATATACACATGTGTGTAGCATATATATAACTATATCTATAACACACATACCTTTACTTAAACGTTGCAGCGACATAATGAAAAATAATTTAGCGTCGACGTACCGTAATATTAGCACGATCGGCACGATCATAGTTTCGTTGTTTCCACATCGCGGAGAACCCTACTTTGAATTTCTTTTTTCATTTTTTTTCTCGGTACTTCGTATCGATCAAAAAAAAAAAAAAATCGAGGAATTCCTCGAATCGGCACGCACACGTTCGATACCGTATCGCTCCTCGCTTCGAGTTTCACGTTTTTTGTGGCTGCGTGTGCGTTCACGTGTTTCGTTTGTTCTCGACATAATTGTGTCCGCTTATACAGTTCGTCATTAATTTAACGACTGAGAAAAAAAATGTGTTACCGGCTCACTTACGCGAGGCTGACTGATAAGAGGATACGCGCTCACCGGTTTCCCGGAAATCCTGTAAAGCGAGTTGATTGTCGTAAACGTGCAATACGACGAATTTATGACCGCGAAGAAGTTTGAGTAATGGCAAATATACAATACGAAGTATGTAGTGCGGGCGAGCTTAACAATGATGAAATATGCCATGTTAGAATTCCATTAAGACGCAAACGTGTATTGGAGAAGGACTCGTAAACTTCAGGCGAAGTGGAATCGATGATTCGGTACAGAAAAATCGATTCAGGGAAAACTTTAGCGTAGCCGTAAACGCGGCCCCTCTCGCCACGGTTCACGCACTCGACCCTGAAAATACTATCGTATAATGATTTCCGACGAGAAATGTGTTGCTACAGCGGCTCATCCGGAACCCTTAAGTATCAGCGCGGCGAAACTTGTGCAGTACGAAGTTTTCACGAAATAGAACAAGTAAGTGTTAAGGCTGACCACTTACGAGTGCGGGAAACACTGAGTTACACCCAGGAAATTCAGTTTTCATAGCATATGGAATAGAATTCGAAAATCCGAAATCCATCCCATATGCTACATTTTCGAAAATTCGGTTTTCGTAGCATATGAGCACACCTGTAATTGCCAGTGTACAATAGGTGCAGCTATAGCGAGTACGAGCAACGCGTGTGTCATCAGTACAGGCTGTCGACCCGAATCACGAATTATTACGCATTGGCTAACCGAAATTGAGTCGAACAGCTTTGGGTGGAAGAAAATGTGCCGATTTGATAAAATCGCGATAATATTCTATAAGAGTTTTATCCGTCGACGATTCGCCACCACAATGCGTAACGTTAAATAGCGTTTTATGGATGGCCAGGCATGGTGTTAAAATCACGTAAGTCGATTATGACGCGATCGCCCCGCGTGGATCGAGCGGCAAGCAAAACGTAAATAATACCGCCAGCCGAAGCAATGAATATGCTAATAAGCTTAATGTGGGCGTTCACCGATGAACGAGTGTGGCGCATTTATGAATACGCTTCACGTATACCTATACAAGATGATTTAAAATAAATGTCTATCCGGTTAGCCGCTACTTAATCCTTCGTGCCCCGAGTAACATTATTCAGTCTTTTTTTTTTTGTATCCGATACAGTTAATCATTGAGGAGAAATTACCGACGAATTTTCAGAAATCGTTCGAAGCACGAAATCTCTCCAGTCGAGCGCCGGTAGAAGGGAATTCGTTAAAGCTAGTTCTCATCGTTACATTTCCTGCGATCGTCCCCGATAGGCCCTGTCGAGTTTGACGTACGACGAACGCAGGGGGTTAATATTCTCTTCGGAACGATCACGCGCTTCGCTCTCGATCAATTAGCTTTTATCGTTATGGCTCAACCTGCTTAACATTTTTTCACAGAACAAATTCAATTCTTTAAATATCTCGATTCTCAAACGTGGTATCCAGCGGTCCTTGGAATCCTGGAATTGTCCATTAATTTTGCCTAACCTTGAAAGAGTCCTGGAATCACCTTGTATTTCACCTAATGTCCTTGAAATGTTACCCCCTTCTCATTTTTCCACTTTCCAAAAGGCCAAATATTTTTTTTCGAGGTATCGATTTTTGACCACCTCCATTGGCTTTAAGTGGCCCATTCCGGCTCAAAACACATGCAACTTGTATTTTTTTCGAAATTTGAAAAATTCACCATTTCCAGCATAGGGAATCCTATGTTAAATTTGGCGAAACGGCACTTTTTTTCAAAAAATTTCGAGATATCGAATTAAAACCTTCGCCATTCTTTTCAAGTGGCATATTTACCAACCGATTTCAGAAAAGAAAAAATTCTAAAAATTTTTTTTGAAAAAATACCATTTTTGTCGAAAAATTGTAAGGGTTGCCCCTTCTCATTTGTCCACTTTTAAAATGGCCAAATATTTTTTTTCGAGGTATCGATTTTTTACCACCTCCATTGGCTTTAAGTGGCCCATTCCAGCTCAAAACACATGCAACTTGTATTTTTTTCGAAATTTGAAAAATTCACCATTTCCAGCATAGGGAATCCTATGTTAAATTTTGCGAAACGGCACTTTTTTTCAAAAAATTTCGAGATATCGAATTAAAACCTTCGCCATTCTTTTCAAGTGGCATATTTACCAACCGATTTCAGAAAAGAAAAAATTCTAAAAAAATTTTTTCGAAAAAATACCATTTTTCGACAAATCAATTTGCAACTTTTTTTTAATGAACTGCCACGTATTTCGACGTATTTTTTCCCGCTGAACATACGAATCCGCTGGCCTTTTTGGAACTAAAGTATAGTGAGACATTGAAAGTCTCGATTTTATGCACGAAGAATCGTATTTTTGGGATTTAAATGGAAAACATTGGGCGAAAAATGATCGGAACATTGCGTTTTGCTGACCGTCCCATTTTGCCCCGATCTCCCCTACGCCAGTAGAACAAAAAGGCCTTTCCGCGACATTTCCGCGTTTGCATGTACAAACGAATGGCGCCCGCTGGCTATGACTACGGAAGGAGATACGCTATTGGAAAGAGTTCGCAAGCCATTGTCGTGGAGAGAAGAGGGAAAGGGCGGGGGGGGGGGGGGCAGAAGAGATAGAGGGTCGAATGCGCCGAAGACGAATGGCGGAAAAGGCGAAAGGACGGAAAGAGAGTGAGGACGCGGAGCGAGGATAGGATAGCGTGACCGAACGTCGGGACACGACATCGGGACATCAAGAACCGAGGGCGGCTGAGCTATGATTCTTCTGTAATAGGACAGTTTATATTTTCTCGGCATCTGTGTAGGGCCATCGTGACATACGATTTACGACGCCAGCGAGGAACGCGGACTGTACGCGTAAGATGTTCCGCGTATTCCAGTGTCACAAGGGCCGATCTCCCATTCTGGCGATAAAAAAAAAACATACGCCCTTGTGATCTTCGTCGCGGGATGCGCGATACACGGTTCGTGTTTTTCTACAATGAGGAGGGACACACGTTCGCATCACCCGATATTGTTGTACAGAAGGTAAAAAAAAAGTATTAATTTTTATCACAATTGTACAGCAAATTCAATTTACCACTTTTTAAATAAAGCATTTACACTTTATTGAACAGTATGCGCCAAAGTACCTGCGATATTCTATCGGGTCGGTTACTCGTGGAATTTCGTCGATCGATCCACTCCGCTCGTCCGTGTTTCTTGATTTTATTTAATTTTTTTATTCTCATTCCTAGGCCGGAGAATAAACTTTTTTTATTACTTCTTTTACCAATCGTTTCGAATTGATAGGCGAGCCCGCCCAATACCTGCTATGAATTCTTCGCGCATGGATTATTCAATTCCTGTTTCGTTCTATTCGCGTTATATTGTACGATTTTTATTTATTTTTTTTCCTGTCGCGTAACCGGAACTGGGGTATGTTCGATTTAAAAACACGATCAGGCGGACGAATTTTTCTTTAATGCATAGCCAACGAAATTGGCAATATTTTTTTTCCGTCGGGAATTGGGAAATAAAAGAGAGGAAAAAGATATGAAATAAACGGACCGTCGAGCAGTCGAGTGAACGGATTGTTACGTGGTTGATTCCGTCGATCGCGGGACGACGATAACGATCAGGCCGGCTTGTGTTTCGCGGAGATGTACTGCGGTTACATTCACCGGTAACTCATAACATTCGATGCGATGGTCTCGTAAACGCTGCTGTACTGCTCGCCACTCTAATAGCTGGATTATAAAGGCGCAGATTACAAATTACATTAATTTTTTTTTCCACACAGGTTTAATCTCACAATTTTTTTCGAATCCTTTGTATTAAAAAAAAGATACCCATGAAATTTGCATACCTTTTTTTAACTCTGCGTTCGGTAATTGAATCGTTATTTTTATCGATTCTCACAAAAATCAATACAAAACATTTCTCTGATTTGTTCAATCTGTCCTCAAAATTACGGTCCGTTTGCTCAAAATTTTTCTCGAATTGAAGGCTGATACTCAGTGCCCAGCATCGATTATAAAAGCAACAGACAATTTGCATTCATTTACAAGAAATATTGCCTAGTCATTCGTTGCATGAATGCCGAAAAAAGGTGAATCACCACTTGACAAATTAAATAGCTACAGAAGCAGTAAAGCATTTTAGTACAAACAGCGGACAGGATGCACAAAATGAAAAGAATCAGTGGCGAAACGTTTACTCCGAGCAACCGAGCGTCGTGCAGTGGCAATAAAGAGTTTGATAGTTACGCGATGTTTATGACAGAAATAAAAATGCAGGAGGATGTCAACGTGCGCGTGGCAGGAGCTTAAAAGGAACAACTCATTCGAAAGATGGAATTACTCCGTGCACACGCAGATACGGTTATAAATTGCGCTGTTTACTGAAACATTTAGAAAATACTGAGACTTAAAAAATATCATAATAAAACAAATAACAACAGAAGCATAATTGATTGAAGTAAAACATCATTCGCTTTAAGACAATAAATTAAAAAATTCTATTTTATTCCGGCAAATCACGTCCCCGTACAAAAAAAAATATGATATGTCGACTATCGGAAGAAAAGGTTTAATTGATTTTACTAATTTACTTTCTCATTGAATTACACCCAATAAACTTTCATCTAAAAATGCAACAAATTTTGCAGTCGTGCGCTCGCAGTCGACGTCGTTAGAGGCTTAGCGTGCGGCTCGCTAGTTCCGCCGAGAGTAAAATAAAAATAAGAAAAAAATAAAAATTGTGTCACACACAGAGAGAAGAGAATACGCCGAAGAAAACGAGCACAGCGACGGTAAATGCACCGCTCCGGAACTGTACAGCGAGATAATGAAAAGGAAGTGATGTGTTTTGAAAAGACAGACCGATGTTAAACGTTTACGCGCTCGTTTGTCGTTAGTCGGCGAGGCTCATCCGTTTCCTCGGTTTTACGAGAGCTCGCAGCAGGCCGATCCGAGAGAATCTCTCGGGCGTTTGCATATATTGAGCATTCTCGTTCCGCGCGGAACTTACTGGACGTGTCGGTACAGTACTTAGATGTGCATACGAGCCCTATAAAAAGCCTGGGCGCAAATATAAAGGGGACAATATTTCTATAATTTTGTATTTTTTTTTAGTAGTAGTAGTAGTGATTTTATTGACAGTACATGCACTGTAAAAAATCGTATAAATTTAATGCATCGATTTAGAAGTTTTTTTGCAAAAACTGGTATATTAAATTTCATGTACAATTATGATGAAAAATTAATGTTCAGTGTATTTTATTTTATTTATATGATTTTGTATTTTATTTCGTTTGAATAAAATCGGGCGTTTGTAAATATGGAGCATTCTCGTTCGGCGAGGAGCTTATTGAACGTGTCGGTACAATACTTAGATAGATATACAGGCTGTATCAAAACAGCCCGTAATCAAGAAATGTGGAACGGTACTCGTTGCGCAAATGCAAAGGGGTCATTGTTTCTATTTTTTTTTTACAACACGGTGTCTTGCAGCAGAAATCTGAAGTTCGAACACTGGTATTTCCGTGTCTCTTTGTCGTTTAATAATTACCGCTTTTCACACGCGGGGACACATCGGTGCCACTAACGCCTGCATTAAATTTTACAGGTCGGGTGTGATTAACGGTACAGGTGACACGTTAGCCGACGTATTTTCTCACGAGCTACGACAGTTTCATAGACTGTTAGGCTGGAACTATCGTGAACATAAAAAATCGTTGAAAATGTATCAAATTTGATCACCGATTTTTTTTTTTCCTCCCACTAAGTATTGATTTTACTAATAATACATTTTTTGTGTAGATTCACGGCGTTTTATTTATAATCGATTTCAGTGTTCACACAAAACTGAGCCCATTCGTTGGACCGTCTATCCTAGGTACGAGAAAAAATAAAATAATCTGCAGGCGCTTTTCAACGCCAAGAGTGATCCGGAGACCAAGACCAACAGCATTTCTAGTGGTGTTAATTTTTGCTCAATTATTGACATCAACGTTTCTCAATACCGTTACCTCACCCAACATCGGAAACTGCCGTACGGAACTGTCGAACTTCTATCATTATACCCAAACCCATCAATAGACCCGAAACATCAATGACTTGTCCACACAAGTGGGAATTTTGGGTTGCGCCCACACGCAACCCAAAATTCCCACAGCCTTTCCCTCTTAGTAAGAAAAAAATGTTAAATTAATTAAAAATTAAAATGTTATGTATACGTATATATAATTTGTTTATTACCGGATTTCTCCTTGACGAGAATTCAAATACAGAACGTGTCTTGTAGCTACTTAGATTACCAATTCCAATAGAAAAACAGTGAAAAAATAAATATTTAATTTTAACAGCATGTAACATTTCATTAAGTCAGACACTGTCTCATTATGTATTAAATTATTTAGATTATTTAAACTTTTCCAGCTTTGGCACATTTACATCTCTACCACTCACAGCTCTACCAGAACCAAAATAAAACTCTACCGGGATGGAAAGAAAACTCTACCGGAATACAATGCTACCGTCTAGCTTTGTATTCTGCTAAAGTTTTATTTCAATTCCGGTAGAGATGTCTTCTGGTAGAGTTGTGATTGCTGAAGATGTAAATGTGCCTAAACTTTCCTTTCATTTAAATTAAATACCTAATTTTAAACTTATCTTAAATAAATTTAAAAATATTTCTTTAAATGAATAAAAAAATTAAAAATTTAAATAAATCAAAAAATAAATTTTTTAAATAAATTAGAGCCTAAAGATAAAAAATAAAAATCTAACACCTGTTTCTGCGGATACGAGAGGCTGCAGCCGCTTGGGTAGAGCCGAGGCTCGCTTACCGTAGCCAGCAGCCGCTTAAGCACTCCGTCCAACGTGCTACGGCACTCGAGGCTCGCAAAGTAGTCCACACATTCTCCGGGCTTCCTCTGGTCTCTTCGTTACCCGTGCACGCCGGCGTTCATAAACAATCTCGAATGAAAATCTGGAACGCCTGGGCGTGCAACAAACTCGTCGCTCGTGTCTAATGCCTCGTCGTGTACATGTCCATTCCTAATACGATAACATAGTTATGCGCTGGCTGGACGGCACCCAACGTGGCGTATGCTCGTTTTGCACTGTGCACTGGCGAGCCTATCCTCGTCCGGTCGGCCAGTGTGCACGCGAACATACGAGCATTGCGACTGCGAGCGGATCGTCGTCGACTCTGAAGGGGATTCGTTGTGCACGGTGTGAAGCTGCGTTCACACCGGTGCGTCTTCAACCTTTTATTTTATTTAACTAATAAACGATTTTTTACCTCGCGCGGACTTCAGAGTTGCGGGATAGTAAACGATCAATGAGACACTTCGGCTTGCCTGGGACACTTTTTTTCCGGCCTGTTAACTATTTATCGCGCCGCGGAATTTTCATGAATTCGAGCCCCGAATCTGCGCACGCAACACCCAAGCAGTAACTTCACGGATACTGAGCAATCGACGGAAAATCATTGTTCCGGTAATCAATTTATCGCGATAAGAAAGTTTCACGAGCTTAACAAATCGTTATTTTATTTATAATTCTTATTTCATTTATATGTGAATTTGATATTTATTTATTATTTATTTTTCTTGGTATTCACACTAATAAAGTATCAAGTTCTTGGTACAGACAGCACGTGACACAAGCTACAATGTCTGGTCGTTCGTTTTAGACGAGTAATAATTCATTTTTTTTTTTTCGCCCAAAATGTCTTATGAGGAACATTGCAGCTTCGACGTGAAAAACTCCGTTCGCTCGTACATTACGGAGTGCTTGTCGCTCGTTATGAACCAGCGGCATGATCATGCACGAAAGTGAGAGTATTACGGCGTGCATTAGCGATTATTTTATATATAGCTGTGCGGAGCCTTCGCACGATCGCCAATCTCCGTCTGCGGCTCGCTGTTACTCGCTGCTCACGATTTCTATTCAACGTGTATGCAGCATAGTTTATTCAGCGGTTATAAACTTCACCGGAGACAGGTGGATCGTGCCTCGGTAAGGAAAAAAATAATAAGCTATCGTCGAAGGCGAAAAGTCGAGAACGACTTTTGGCGGGAAATTTCAAAGTTGTCCCCGGAACATTCGACGATTCTCAACGATTTCAGAAGACGAACGATCAATCGAAGATCATTATTATTCAGATATTAAGATTCATTATTATTATTATTAATGATATCATAAAAAAGTGAAATATATTCTTGTTTCGTTCTTTATACAAAAACATCAAAGATTTATTATGGTATTAAAATTTAAAAGGGATTTCCCCGTCCACCAATAAATCAATACATAAATGAATAAAATAATAATACTCATTATTATCATTATTTTGGTTAATTTATTTTTGTCTTCGAAGCGCATAAATCTCTCGAACTGGCCCGAACAAACAGAAGTGTGCCTGTCGAGGTCGTTCGTCATGCACGCAAAACACGAACGGTATATAAATATGAATTTTACTTCGCGATCTTATCGCCATATTTTTTTTTTGTTTTTTGTTTTTTGATCCATCTCATAATTTTTTTTTTATGGCCGTGAAGACATTTGCGGGCAGGCTTTCTTTGCTCCAAAAAATTGAAGCAGGGTGAAGGAACAAAAAGGAAAAAAAACATAGAGAAAAGATAAAACTACTGGCGGAGAATGTGAGAATAAAAAAAATATGGCTGCGGAGGCCGAGCCTCGTGAGAGCGAACGGGAATGGACACGCGGCGGCCGCGGGCAGGTTCGGAGGGTCGCAAACCAGCATCGATTAAACAAACCACTCCGTCTTCGACCTTCGACCCCTCCTCGCCAGAAGAGGGATGGCCGACGTCCATTTAACCTGACTACACCAAAACTTTAACCTACTCTATAACATAGATTTTGCATAGCTGTATCGCGTTGCTCGTCGTCGATTTCGCCCTTCGATGACGCACTGAGAATTTTCAACGTGGGTTGTTGAATTTTATTTTTTATTTTTTTTCGGCTCCGGCCACGAGATTGAGAAACAGGGAGTGAACGCGCGGGTCTTCGATGTACAAAGAATTATGATAAAGAAACAGTTTTAGGAATCTCGAGCCACACGCGTGGCTGCCGAAACTGCGCGGTTCCCGGGTCTCTCCGGCTCTATCGGGAGTGTAGATTTCCATGTGCGTGGCCACGTGTATTCAGGACAGGTGCTCACAGGTTTACGAGCCGGAACCCTCATGGCGAACGTTCACGTGTGATACCACGAATATCTTCCCTACGAGCGTGGATACCCAGTCTGTGAACGCAATACCTCACGCAGGTGCGCGCTCGCGTGCGCGCTTTCGCGAAGATACGCTCCGCCGAGGATCCGATCGGGTGTCGAATGTTCACCGTAACGGAGAACCCGGAGACCGGCAAAAGATCCTGCGATCGGTCGATGCTTTTATCGAAAATCAAAATCTAGCCCTATAAATATATTTCGTCTCGGCGCCTCCAACTGGCCTTCGATCACTTCGATCAATTGGTTCCTCATAGAGGAAGCTTTTTTTATAATTATTTTTCTCTCAATTATAAAGTCGATTATTTTTTATTGCAATTGAATCCCTCCAGACCTAAAGTGAAAAAAGTTATAGTTTCAAAGAGCCTTCTATAATCGAGCGATCTTGATAAATATTCAAATTACTTTGCGCCTGTTTATAATTTTTTTTCTCTCAATTATGAGCAGTGAATCATTTTTCGTTGTAATTGAAACCCTCCAGAACGAAAGTGAACGAAGTTGCGAGTTTAAAGAGCCTTCGATAATCGAGCGAGCTTGATAATTGCTTTACACCTGCGCCCCTCTCGCATTAAATTACCGCCGACAATGATCGATGGCACTCGGAGAATATAATTAATCGTAAGAAGTGGAACCAGCAGGCTCTATTATATATTTCCATATAAATGTGTCTACAGACATCGTCCGCTTCTATCTAGCCCCGGTAAACGGGTCAAGCTTCTGGCTGCGACGTCCGTCACGCGCATGCGCGAGCTTTTCGAGGGGGCGGATCGGACTTGGCCGGCGTTAACCAATGGAAGTTCGAAGGGGTGGTGCTCGGGAGCTTTCGCTGCAGGGAGACTCGGGTCGTGGCTTTCTGGGCAAGCATGCCAATGGAAAGCCGCACGGAGCTTTTCTCCTTCCACGCCGCGAAAAATGGAAATAAAAAAAGGCACCTCCGGCTTACTCGCATAAGGTAATCACACGGTTTAACTGTTACGGGCTCGCGCACACGCGACAACCTTTTCAAAGTCATAAAAATATGATTCACCTTGAAAATTACAAAAAACAAAGTTGAAAAGATTAAAAGTTTCCAAAAGATAGAAAAGGAAAAATGCTTCGTTAGAATCGATTGGCCTAAGTTCCGTCCCGGAGACGAGAAATTGGCAAATCTTCAAGACGATTCTTGGTGGATTTGAATAGCTCGCTCGACCATTTTTTATATGCAACACTGAATTTTTGAGAATTATTTCAGATTTTTTAGAAGTTTTTTTTTAACTTAAAAAAAGTAAAAACTCTTCGGAAAAATGGAAATGGTTGAAAAAAGTTTATCGACCCACCGAGGATCGAATTTCTCATAGCAAGTTCGATTACGAAGACGACACATTGACAAATTTTGAAGACGATCTTTCATTGAACTTCATAGCACGGATTAAGAGTTATTCATTTCATTTTAAGAACTATTTGTAAAACTTTCTTTTCATTGAGAAACTTTTTTTATTTATTAATTTATTAATTTATCAAGAATAGTTTGTAAAACAATTTTGCCTCTAAGTCTCGTGTAGGAGCCTCGATCGCGCAAAGTTATTCGTAAAGAAGTTGTCCAACATCCTGTTCGAGTGTAATTACGACGTGTATATAGAAACCGAGAATCGTGAATATTCACAGTGAATCTGAATAGCAACTTTGGAAACAGCACGTTTCTCTGTCCCGCTAACTTTTCGACGTTTCCATGCGATTCTCCGTTGCGCACCGGTTTACAGTGTAACGCGTCGCGCTACAAGCGACATTGCGCAATATGTAATTTCCCAGTTCCTTTCATTATCACCCCGAGCACTATTGATGATTCGTTCTATTCACGCATCGAAAAACCTATATAGGCTTCCAACACGTGCGACCCCTCGCTCGTTAATTCTTCTATTCAATTCAGAAATATCTTCTTTGCCGAGCACGTGGTTTGTTTATTAAAGAATTCTCTTTATTCTCTTTCTCCGCTAATTTTTTTTCGGCACCCCCCCCCCCCCCCCCCCCCCCACACACACACACACACACACACACACAGCATGGCCCAGCCTTGTTGTCTACGCGAGCAGAGGAGCGGCTCTGGTATACAAAGCTGGTATAACGGTAAAAAAAAAAAAAACTCAAAAAATGTAATGAATTTCGTGGATGTCCAGAAATGAGTCAGAGTAAATAATGTAAATAAAAATCCGAGCTCCAACGGAAGGTGAAAGAGGCAAGGAGCCTTGGAGAAAAAGAAATTTCGTACTGAAAGAACTTGTGACGAATTTTTTTTTCTACTATTTTGAAGAAAAAATAAATTGTATTCGTAGATTTGCCCAATTACCAAACTGAGGTAGATGTGGAGGAAAAATCCTCCCGCAAAGAGCGCCGATTATTTGAGTTTTGAGGTTGCAGCGGGGAAGACGGTAAGGTTGAGATTGACGGCGAAAGATCGGTAGATCGGTAGATGTGGAGGAGAAGTCCTCTCGCAAAGAGCGTCGATTATTCGAGCAAACAAATGACCAGTCCGCAATTTTGTTAATTCGATTTTTTGTTGCGCGCCGCGAACGCCTCGGCGGCTGAAATTGAGGGAGAAAGATCGGTAAGGAGACGAGTCGGGTACGGAAAGGCTGATGGAAAAGTCCTCTCGCAAAGAGCCAAGATTGTTTGAGCAGTGGGATTGCGGTGGAACGAACACGGTAACACGCTTCGGCAGAACGCTAACCTTTGTCCTAGATAAACAGCTGCCGCACCGCACTTGATAAGGTGAATGCACGCACTGACCGCGGGCGTTAAATTCGCACGTAAATGCGTGCGCGTGACGTCAGCCGCGACACGCGCAAGGTGTAAGAGCATGTATCGACGGACGTGTCCGAAAGGCCTGTTTATCGTGCGCTTTCCGCTCCGCTGTCACTAAACATATTTTGCCCAACTATCGACGTCCTATGGAATTATTCCCTCGTCGTGCCGCACGGTAAAACCCAACGGAGAAAGTAAGCAACGGGTATTCCCGGATGTTTTTTTTTTTCAATTCCTACTCTATCACTACAGCCTGAAACATAATTGGATTTGTCCCGGTCAACGGCACGCCACAGAGAATCGAGCCATGCAGATCAGTTGAATAAAAAAGGCGCATTGAAAAAAAAAATTAAAGTTTCTATATGGGAATCGACATTAAGGTTGTAACACGTTTACATCAGCTAAGAATTTTGTACGCTTTCGAAGAGGCCAGAAATCTGAAGAAAATCAACCATGCGGGACCTACCAAGGACATCGGATTTGTATATATTATTGTTATTATAATAATGTCGAAATCTATAAACAAATTGTTTTGAAAAGAATAATCTTGTAACGATTGATCGGAGAAATTATGGCAGTTTTTTTTTATCATTTGTTTTTCCATAGCAACAATTACTTAGAAAACAGAATGAAATTTCGAGTGCTTCTCATCGACATCCCGAATACGTCTGTGTCCTTGAGAATAAACACGACTCTTTACTTTTTTTTTGTCGCACGCGTCGCCATTTCTCGGAGTAATATTTGTCGGAGTCGAGAAGTGCGAATTTGTCAGCTTGGCAAAGAGTCAAAATTATCAATGACTCATTCCCGAAGTAGTATAAAAATAATATCGTTCGATAACATCGGAGGGAGTGGTCGTTTGAATTTTTGTAGCATTATTGAAAATTCAGAGAAAATTTGCCTATCGCCTAACGCCGCCACCTACCTAAGAGACCTTGACCTTTTAAACCTATATTTTTTTACCGTTTGTATGGTTCTCACCTATTTTTCTGTGCTGCAAGGTCCCTCTTACCCCAGCGTTAAAAACCGGTACTAATAATTGAGATCTATACTCTGATTGACGATGTTAAATTAATTAAAAAGATTTCTACCGAAATTCCCAATTTTTTTTTTTTTCAAAGAAAAACGTCTCCGGCACCGAATCCATAAATATCAGAGGGTCATTGAACCCACGAGACAACAGGTGTGCGTTTCGCAGAAACCGCAGATCCGCGAGGTCCATGGAACATTATTGACTTGCGCTCGGAGCGAAATGCTTTTCGATGTTCGCAGTTTCGCGTCGCCCTCGAAAAAAAATAAAAAAGGGAAAGTCTGTAAGTTGCACAGCAATATGAAAGATCTAAATAGGGAATAATTGAATTAAATGATGCAATTAAAATCATTTTAAGTTGTTCTCGTTACGCAATTTTTATGCATGTAAACGAATATGGTCGAGGGCCATGGGACATTCGGCTGTATAAAGTTTGTTCACCGTCTCATGTATATGCATTATTAAAAATACGCAATGTTTGGGTTCACGAGCGTACAGACGTTCGCAGTGACGCAACCGCTCACGAGTGTCGCAAACTCGTGCTTTTCCCTAAGCGCTCGACGTCGTCCCGTCACGATCTCTCGGATCTCTCGAGCAGAAGAAATCTTTGCCTACTTCCTAGCTCCGCAAAAAAATACGCTCGGTTCTTCGAACTTCACTAAACCCTTCTTTTGCACAGTGAAAAAAGAAATTTATAGTATTAACATAGTAAAGTATTTCAAACGTAAAAAAATAATTATAAAAATGAGTTGAACATAAAAAAAAAATGTATAATATTCGAGGAAATAATAATTGTTCAATGGAAATATTCAGCGCAGGATAATTCTTACTGATTTGTTATGATTGTTTAGCACGCATTTTATTATCGTATTTTATTATCTATAAAAAAATGTGTATATATATATATATATATACATATTCTTACTGGGAGGTTTAGAGATTTGTACAGTGATAAAGTCCTTGAACGTTTGATTATTCGATCGGTCGGTTTGGTCCCGATACGACATGTTCGTTGGTGGCACCGAAAAATTTTTCGGTATCACGGTTACCCACAGCGAGACGCGGCAAAGGTCAACGTACGCACATAATATTGCCTTCTTTGGTGAACGAACAGCTTGGACATGACGTTCGCACTCGCTCGGGCCTTGCGTTCGTCGTGTGCCAGCAACTTTTACCTGCACTCAACATGCTATACTTCGCTCTGTGCGTACAACGTGTACGCAACAAAAGAGCGAAGATCCTGTTAGAGGAATTTGAGGTCGATGAATAAAGCCGCGTCGAGTACCGACGGGATGCGAACGATTTCGCGAGCCAATTCAATCGTTCGCTGCAGCAGTCAAAGGGCATCGCAACTATTTCCGTTATGTCTCGTCACTTCCAAATTAATTCGCTCGAACCCATTTGAACCAACACTCGCGTTAGGTAGATAAAAATAAAACAATAAAATAATTTTGAAAATTAGCCCGATATTCGAAGTACGAAATTATAAGTGTCAGCATTCAACAAGTGTTTGTTTCGATCTTCATTGTCACAAACTGTGCCGAATGCGCGAACCAACGCTTCGAACACCGAACGGCGTTAGAGACGAGAATTTTTACGGACGAGACTCGTGAATAAACAGGTTCGATAAATATGGGACATGTGTGTCCGGCACACCGGTTCGGTAACTCCCACCGTAGCGTTTTTAACCTCAATACGCGGGGGCGAAGCGAGGTAAACTCGGGTAGGATATATTCTAAAAGAACCTACAAAAAAGAACTACGCAAATGTCAACTTTGTCACTATTTAAAGAACACATTTTTGCCGCAGGTCCGGCGCTCTCGGAAACCGTCCGGAGATCACCTGATTTATGTACAGTACGGTTTCGTAGGCTCTAACACGGCCGAGTGCTCGAACACTCTTATGCAGATTTGATTTACTAGAACTTTAAGTACTAGAAATACAATTTGGCAGTTGTGATCGTACCAACATTATTCTATGGATGGAAATCAGTTGAAGAACTTTTAAGCATAAATTATTTTCTACTGTTGCACTTTGTTAAAAGACCGACGATCCGGAAATTGGTGCAAACGTAACGACATACGCGACCCAATAATCGGACAGTTTGAAGAAGTTAGGTTAGCGAGCTTACTACGCGCTTATCTTCAGCATTGTTTCGCTCGAATATAATTTTTTCATGGATTTACTTAATAAATGGCAAAAAATTCTTTTAGTCAATACGAAGCAGTTGAAAAACCGCGTCCGAAATCCGGTACACTTGGACTCTCTTCTTATGTTCTTCCGTAATAAAAAAAATGTCTACCTTTTGTAATTTATCGATGTGTTTTGGAAAACTAGAAACTATAAGCTTGACATTGGTTTAAGTTGTTCACACAAAAAAATTGTTCTTTACCAGTTAATAACTACTGGAATCTGGGAATGCTCTTAAATGCTGCTTAACTGTCCAATGATTGATATCTTTACCTTGCAGTTTTTGAGATGATTGTTTGGGTTCGGAGGTAGCCGGTCAGACGCTCGAGGACGCAAACGTCGCAGAGCCGATGAGGCTGCCACGATCTCGATACGCGATCGAAGGTACAGAATGCGCGAGCAACAGTAAATGACAACTTACCGAGGATGGCCTGGAGGGTCTGCTCGTCACCGTCCCCGATGACATCCATGCCTCAGTAGATCGGACCCGGGCTCCGGGCTTCCGGGCCTCACCACGAAGCCCCATTTTGTCTCGATCCGAGGTTTCTCGGAACCTCGCGCCAGCAGCACATCTTATTAAGCGTGAGTCCTCTCTCGCTCACTCACTCTATCTCTCTCCCTCCCGCGGCCAATCACAATCGTCGCACGACGTTGTCCAATTTTTTTGTTTATTTTCTTTCTTTATTCCTTCGATCGGAACACGACACCTCTATCAGCACTCGCACAGAACGTAGCTCCTCGCAGAGCGCACAGCGTTCGCCGTCGTCGTCGTCACAGACGCAACCACGCCGCCACCGCCGCTGCTGCTTCCCGGACGTGTTTTCAACGGCGCGCTCGCGCTCCTCCGCCTCGGCTGCACCGTTACCGCGAGCGCCAGTCTTTCTCTGTGTCCTCGCTTGCTATGCCGTATACATCGTACGCGACCAAAACAACTGCGCGAAGTATTTACGTATCAATTCGTTTGTTGTACTACGGACAGTGGATCCGCTACTGAGCCGGGGGCGTTGTTAGGAGTTTCTGAATGCAAAAGAACCGAGCAGAATCATCGTCCTTGCTAGTCCGCTTCGCGAGTTTGTTTTTTATGTCTTTTGCCACTTTTTTTTGTTTTTTTTTTCTCTCTCTACAGAGCCGAACGAACGAAGTAGGCAACAATGATAATATTGTGGTCGAATGAAGGAGTCAACGCGGACTCGTCCGAGACTCGAAACCGCACGGATCTACACCGAGGAAAGACGAAATTTTTTAACGATAAAAACTGGCAACGGAGTCGGTGCGCCAGTCGGATTTACCACTACCTATCCGAGTCCACCGTGAGGCACACGCTCCCTTCCTTCTCGTTTGCAACAGAGATCCGTAAACCACTTGCGTGTTCCGTCACCGCGACACGAGAGTCACGTGATACTCTATCGCAAACCGACCGTTTATATTTCTACTTGCGAGCAACGAGCAGTCGTTACGTTCCCGACTCCGACGCTGTACACTGCGCTACTGATTGGGGATAGCAAAGCGGGCCCCGAGATCACTGTGTGGATCTTGGCTCCGGTGTGTGTGCGTCAAGTTATCGAGGAGAAAAAATTTGTACTACGACGAGTATGCACTCCCGTTCGTTTATAAACCGGCCCCCGGAGTGCGGTCGCGGATCGGTAATCGGTACTCGGCAAGTTTCCGTCCTTACCGACGGCCACAAGCGTTACGATTTTTCTTCGCGAAATTTTATTTTTTTAAGGCCCGACTGCTCAAAGGGCAACGGACGGGAGTTATGCGTTTGAATAAAGAGTGAAGAGCTAGAATGTAAAATTGAATCTAGTTCAAATCTTACGAAATATTTATAAAATGTGTGAAGATAATATTTTGAAATATTCTATTAGAATATTCCACCGAAACCTTCCGAAAATATGTCCGTGCTATGCGGGGAGTTATGCGTTTCACGACTATCACGTGACTTTCCGTCTTTTATCCGTGTCTGGTATTCCCCAAATCAACAACGAAAAATCTCGACAAAATTTGCCAAGCAGTTTTTTCGAATCACGACCTGCGTCTTTTTTCAGGGTTTGTTATGTTTTGTAGCTTTTTTTTTCGGATCGACATCACTTCGGGGGCGTGTGAAATACCACGGTCGGCACAGAAAACATCGAGGGATCGAAAAAGACATAGGCATTGAATTAATGAAACTGGATATTTCACTTGGACACTATAAACATTTATATACGTCACATAAGTACAATTGAACACCAAGGGGTTGCTAAAATTATCATTATTCATTATACATTATTAATTATTCATTACTCATTATTCATTATTCATTATTATCGTTTATCATTAGCGTTAACGTAACTATATTTTGTTTTACTCGTTTAGATTAAAATGCTGTCGTGTCACGTGGCATCGCGCATCCATAAATATTCTTCTATCATCGTGTCGATTTACACAAATACATACTCTCTTAAATATATTTCGCTCTCTGTACAATATATTATGTATACATATATATTTATATATTATAATATAGATATATCACAATCTTGCGTTCAACGAAGACCTCACACATACAAACTCGCACGCGCGTTAAATTAATCGTTATATTTCGTAGCTGTAGTGTATAATGTAAAAATTTGCGCAGGTCATGGATGCGTCGTGAGTAATAAATTAATATAATTCGTAGCTTAAATAGTCATTCAGATAAATATAAGAAACGCGCGTGCATCGAACAAAACATTTCAGCAGTTTCTCAGGCACGTCGAGATTTAAAAAAAAGAAAAAAAAAACGAAAAAGCGCGAGTGACAGCGAAAATTAATCGGCTTTCGGAGATGCATTTTATCTTGAGATTCAAAAATCGTTCAATTTGTACTTTACGTGCGGAAAGTTTTTTTAACGTAAATTAGCCTCCCGAACGATGTGAAACGATTTAGCATTTTCGGATTTTCGCGAAAATTCGTGACGCAGCATTTTTAATTCTTTTCGATAAATATCGATGCCCTAAAGTTTACTCGTGTATACAAGCATAGCCTCGTGGTGTTTGACTGTCGATATTCAATCAAATATTGTGAAAACAATCGTAAAAAAAAATTACAAAACGACGTGCTACTAGGACTCAGTCTTTGTCGCGACAAACAAATTCGACAGAAAACCCGCGTGAGATTGTAGAGTTTAAACGGTAGCGCGAGGAAAAAAAAATTAGGAACTGTAAATAGGATGTATAATTGTCGGATAGTTTTGTGGGTCCCAAGAAAGAGTCTATTCTTCCTTAACAAGCACTCGGGATCGCTCATGGTGACCACGTTCGTTCACACAATTCGGGTTAACACACCGCAAAATGCAAAATTTCGTCGCGATTAATCGCCCGAACTTATGAGAAAAAAAATATACAATTCTGTTACCGTACTACAAAAAAAAAAAAAAATTGTCGACAATTTCGAAGGGACTTTTCAACGAAGTTCTTCGTGTGTCGAAGCGTGCTCTAGGTCATTACGTTAAAGCAAAAAAAAGAGATACGGTAAATCCGCGAAAAATAAATATAAATAAATTCATGCTGCCTGCGAATCGACGATCAGATGATGCCAATCTATTATCTGGAATGTTTCCGTCATTCTCGAGCACACCATTTTCGTTCCTAAAGTACGTAAGAACGCGCGACTGCATTTGTCGACAATCTCGATAACACGAAAGCCTCTAAGTGTCGAAACGAAAGGGCGCCGCTACTTGTCGCGATTATGGACAGTCAACGTGGTCCAAAACTTTGTAAAGCATCCAGCGTCGATCGGCATTAACATTCGTTCGTTCGTTCGAAAAAAAATAGCTTTTGGTGAGCTCCGAACACGCGCTCGAAAGTTTCGCAGAGTTTTTCGGCTTTTCTCCAGGGTTGCGCGCAAAGAGGTGCACATTTTTATTCGAATAATTTTGTTTGAATAAAATCTTTAAACGACATTCGTTTGAGATTTTCGACTTTTTTTGTTCTTTTGTAAAACGATCTTTTCACCATTCGAATAAATGCTCATCTCTGCTATCGCGACGCCGATTTTTGTCGTTAACGACCGGTCGTTTGGCAGTATAGGTAGTAGTGGCAGCGTGATTACAACGAGTTCGTACTCGTCGGAGTAAAAGGATAGAGTAGCAGTCGATCGGGCCACGCGTCTCGTTACTTTTCGACGTTAACATTTTTTTCGTGCGTTTGTGTTTTTTTTTTCACACCATTATCGTCGAGTAAAGTTTGTCGCGACACGTGGATCGTAGCACCTCGGACCGATAGAGAGCGGTGAGTCTTCCGCGATCGAGGATACCTTTTGCTCGAAGAAATTCTTCAGCTGCCTGTCTCGTGGCTCAGTCGCCAGACTGAGTTGGCAATTTGCCGATTAGCGTCTGCTCGAATAGGCACAGAGCCCGGTGAACGAACTCGTACTGTTCGGCCGTTTGAATCATTCCGCCTCGATCGTATCTGCAAAAAGTATAAAAATAAAATACTCGTGAACGAGACGCAGAGAAAATGACAAACCCCACCCCTGTTACTGGCTACAAACTCTACAGAAAATTGTGGAACTAAATAAATGAATTCGGTTTAGGTTTTATCGGTGTTTCTATCGTCACTTAATTTTTTTCTAACTTATCGAAAAATTTCATACCGTTCATTTATTTTCTTAAATTTCAGATGTTTTGTAAAACCGTAAGATATATTTACCTCATTTGACAGAGGATACCGAGCACATCGACATTTCCGTCCCTGACGAGTTGCGTCATACCCGTAGCCAGTGCTATGAAGCATCCAGTTCTTCCGATACCGGCGCTGCAATGAACGACCACCGGTCTCGGCAAAGAATTCACTTCCGCCGCCAAGCTGACTAGCGCGTCCGCTGCTTGGGGCACTGCGTGATCCGGCCATGAATCATACCTACACAATTGGAGAGAGACGTATGCGATTAAGAAAAGAGGGTCCCACAAAGACGTCTGGAAGGGGTCAGTGTATTTTTGTCCGAACTATATATAGCTTCAAGACGTAACATAGATTTATTCACAATTTTTTTTTCAATTCGTTTTTTTTTTCATTTACAAGAGTACGATTGTGAGAAATAAAATTTGAAAAATTACTCACCAGTAATGCGTCAGCGTTCGCCTCTCGCCTTCGTGCCTGAGCTCCAAGTCCCTGACTGTGTAGCCGTCTCTGCTGTCGATCGAGCTGACGATTATCGTGAACGGACCGGCCTGAATCCGACCGTTCACCTCGAGCGGAAAGTATACGTCGCATTTCGTCTTTGAGGCCTCGAAGAGTTTCGTTATCATTACGATCGCCGGTGACTTGTCCATCCACACCATCCGCCAGAAATCAACGACCGTGTGAGTCAGTGGTCCCTGTGTCGCTATGTACCGGCATTCCTCGCTGTCGTACCCCTGCATTAAAAAAAAAAGCGAAATTAAAATTTCAATTTTAAACTTTTTTCAACGCCAACGTCGGGCTTCGATGTTTTCGATTGTTTTTTTTTAATATTCTGAACACGTTTTCATGAAAATCTCGAAAAACATTTTTTTTTCACCAGAACAAAGAAAAACTTTTCATTTTCATTACGAACATTTTCATTCATGTAGTTCGTTTGCTTAGTTAAAAATAAATTTTACGCTCGACGGGTCAACTCACCCTAATGTAATTGGCATTGATGTAACTAGCGACCGGATCTTCGATACCGGCTAGTACGACTCTCGACTGCGAATTCGGCAGCACGCCTGAATAACGATTCTTCACACCCGAGCCGAATATCTCAACTTTTTCGGGCACGTTCAACGGTACTTCCCAAAATTCCTTGTGCAACGACGACGGATCGCTGACGACTTTTTTCAACTGTGTCCTCGACAGAACGTTACCGGCACTGAGAAGGAATTCCTCGGCCGTGCATTCGCGAGTCGGTGTGACCATGTGCGGCGGACTTTCCGGCGCCGGTGCGAGCTCGATCGTTAGACTCGCGCTGGAGCCGCGACGCTCCAGCAGACCCTTTGCCTTTATGCGAATCGGCTCCGGCCTCCGCTCCGGCGTGGCCACTGATAATACCTGGAACGATTTTATCGACGTTAACAAATTTTTCAAATATTTCACATGAGAAGCTAAAGTCAATTACGAATAATATCTTCATCGTTATCGTGAAAAAGACCGACGGACGGCGTTTTTTCACGATAATTTTTCGCGTTGATTCTGATTAAATACCTCCGGCAATCCGCTCGTTTCCGGCACAGCTCGGATAGACTGAATCGATACCGGAGCTTTTACGACCGTTTGTCGTACCCATTGCGCCTCCATGGGATGTTCCTTGGAGCTTTTGCCAGGTTTTTCCTGCGGCGCCGGACCTGCTGCCCCCTCTTCCACCAGCCCTCGCCTGTCTCCATCGCCTGACTTCTTCTTCTTTTCACTCGACATTTGCCTCCGCAGCCATAACAGGAACTGATAAACGAACAATTGATTTAACTTTTTTTTCAATCGACCGATATCCAATATAAAAATTCTATGAACCTGAAGATGTCCACATGAGACTAAATTTCATCGTCATCACGGCTGTTTTGCATCGCACAAACTTTGATCGCGAAAGGTCACTTAGAAAATTAAAATCTTCAAGGGAACAATTTTTTTTTTCTTCCTAGCATTGATGCAGACTTGCCAGAGATGAAATTTGGTGTCATGAAAGGGAATCTTCCAAAATAAAATCAACAACGGAACGAGTATCAGAAAAAAAAAACATTGAACCTTTCTCACCAGGAAAGTGAAGAGAACGGCGCCGGCGAAAGCGCAGAGGACTACAGGAAAGGGCAATTCCCAATCTATCCATGAAAGAGAAGCGGTGGAGCTGACCTCCTGACCGGCGCGGGCGCCGAGTTGAGCTGCTTGTAGATCCATTCCAGCATCGTCCAGTCCTGTAGCGGACTGTCGGATCCTGAAAAAAATGTAAAAAAAACTTGTTCTAAATAATGTTCTACAAAAACTTTCATCATTCAAAAAAAAAAAATTCTTTTTGGCCGCAAAATTGTATATCCGTCTTAGAGTCTTTGTTTTTACCTGTGGTGAGACCTAGCAGACATTCCCTCAGAGGCCGCGAGCAAGGAGACTGGCAGCACCGTTTCAGCGTGCCACCTTCGCTCTGTGATTAAGTAGATCCTGTCCACGGAGCTAGAACGTTCGTTATCCTCAGCCCGAGCTCCATAGCCGTCAGCATTGCTTATGTAGCGATGAGTCAAAGGCGTACCAGTTCCACCTGCAAAAAAAAAAAGCGTCGTCATTAATCCTCGCATCGACAAACTTCGACCAACCAAAAAACGGAATCTCCGAAGGGCATTTTTTTTCCTCGATTCATGGATTACACACTTTTTAATTAACCCTTCGCCGCCGTGGAGATTTTTTTATATTTTTTACAGGAAAGCAACGGGTCTCGTCCGTGCAAATATTATTACTGCGCGTCTGCCGCTCCAGACGGGCGGGCAGACGAGGCCGAGGGAACGGGAGCGAGCTCGCGAGACGGGTAAAACGAAGAGCAAACGGAGATATACGCCGTGCAGCTTCCTATCCGCGGCGTGCAGGAAGTAAACATTGGTCTAATTTTATGAACGGAACTGGGAGTAACGCCTGTGGTGGGGGGGATGAGCAGATGCAAGCTGCACCAATCAGGAGTGACCGGCGCAGCTGCCGAGTGAATGATGAATCGGAAACGGCGGCGAATTTTCTAGGCGCTTACACACACACACGTACACACACACACGGGCGGACGTTCGCGTATCGTGTCGCGGTATGTTGCTCGCGGGTCGAAGGGATATGCAACCGGAACTGTGCGCGTAATAACGGTATAAGGCGCGAGATTCGTTGGGTAAAAATTTCCTCGGTCGACGATGGTAAAAAAAAAGAAACTTGTCGTTTTTTGTTGTGAATTCGATTAGAGAATGAATAGCGCACCTTTGACGAGCAACGCGTGAACGAGCAGAACTAGAATGGTTTGTTGTACATCGACGTAAACTTTGAACTTTGTGCGAAACGGTGGATTCGACGTAAGACACGCCATGTTAACCTCAAAGTGTGCTGAAGCGACGAGACACTTGCCTGCGCAAGCTCCGCGTTCGAACTGTTGCACACGAGCCAACGTGATTCGCTCGGGAGCCCGCTCGCTCGCTGGCTTCGAGGAGGCGTCCAGCTGTACGGGGCGCAGTGGCGACGGTGGTGGGACAAGTTTAACGGACAATAGCCCCGCGATCGTGGGTAGAAGTGGCCCGGTCCAATGAAAAGGCACGGGGACCTTCCGGCTAGCCGCGTTCCGCGGGAGATCAAAGAAGACCCGAGGAAATACACGTGACACAATGGACCTTCCATAATCCCGGGATGTGACAATGGATCTTTACTTCGTCACGCTCGACGAGATGACCGGCCGTTTCGCAACGTCGCGGGAACGTCGCGGGAACGTCGCGGGAACGTCGCGGGAACGTCGCGGGTACGTAGTATTTCCTCTCAAACGAGCATGAATTTACATGACTTTTGCAACGGTCCACTTTTTCTCGTTTTGCGAAGCGAACTTCGTGAACGTTTGTGGACGGAACGCCAAGTAGGGTCACGAAGCCAACTTAACTGGACGCTCAACAATGGTCGAAACATATCGATGGCTTAGTTTCTTAAGGGCGTATTCGGCTGTGTGTAAACATAGCTTGTTCGTCCCTTTGGCATTTGGCCTTCGATAATGAAACTCCTTTCTCCGATTCATAATACGATTTATTGGTGATGCTTCACGTGCCCTCAACCGATACTCAGCTTATGCGTTGTGTGTTAGTTTCGCGCCTTTTTTTTTAATGACAAAATAGCTTACGACAGTAACGGTCTTTTACAAGTGTTCCTTGGCTGGCTTTCAGCCGACGACTGGCCGAGTGGCTCTGAAGTCACAAATTTGCGGGAGTTCGTTCGGATAATTGTAATGCAACATTGGATAGAATGACTGTTTCACAACGCCACGGGAACGTCACGAGTACGTAGTATTATCCCTCGTAAGAGCATGAATTTACTACTTTTGCAACGTTCTACGTACTTTTTTCGTTCTAACAACCGTACTTTGCAAAACTTTGAGCACAGAGTACCAGGTAGGGTTTCAAAGCCGACTTAACTGGAGGCTTAGCAATAGTCGAACCATATCGATGGCTTAATTTCATAAGGGCGTATTCAGCTGTGTATAAACATAGATGAAGGGCTTCGCCTTTTTGGCATTAGGCCGTCGATATTGAGACTTCTTTCGCCGAATCGAAATACGATTTATTGGTTATGCTTCACGTGCGTTTAACGAATACTCGGCTTATGCAATCTATCCAACCGACGACTAACTGACCGGCTCTCATGCCACAAATTCAGGGAGTTTCGTCCGGATAATTGTAATACAATATTGAATGGAATTACCGTGGTACAAAACGGCGTCGACGCACTGCTGCATGTTGAATCTCGGGTCGTCTTTCACGCTACGCTGCGCTCGTTTTCCGAGTATATAAGTCCGATTTGCATTATGCAAAGCACGGAAGTTCCGCCGATGTATCATCGAGAGGTGACTTTGCGCGACGCGCGGAATCAATCGATCACTCTTTGTACGATCCGTTTTAATAATCGTTGCCGATTATCGAACAAAACTTTATTTATTTCTTTAACGAATGCGGAATATTTCAGGTGTACTTTTTCCCCTCCCTTTTTCGTGTATAATATATATATATATATATAAATTTTTTTTTTCTTCTTTTCTCACCCTCGTCGATTACTAACACGAACCCGGATCGCTCCACGGTCCGATGCGTCGAGGTCGACTATGCACGCCCGTGATCTTGCGTGTCTCATCGTCTCGCGAGAACAAAAAGATGAGTCAGTTCAGACCGGAAATCGTCGGCGTATACGCAGTTTTTTCAGCTCGAGCCGGTCGAATTCCTCGATCGATATTTCACAGCTCCTCAAACTTGCCACTAAAGTTCATTCCGTCGGTTATCTTCTACAAACGGATTATTATTATTGGTATTATTATTAGCGGTATTATTATTATTGGTTTTATTATTATTGTTATTATTATTATTATTCTCTCGACCGTGTTCTCAGACGATATTTATGAGATGACCAGTTTTCATTTCCCCTCGACGCTTCTTCGATTAATTCGTTCCTTTTATCTTCTTACAAGCGTATTAATATTATCGTCATCTCCGCTTCTCTCGGAGTTCTCATTCTCATGTTAGCGCGGTTGCTCTTTGATCTTCGAAGACGTGGACGTCGAACAATTAAAAAAAATATTGAGAGATATTTTTGGCGTGGAAAAGTCGAAAAAATTTTTTTCTTCTCGCGTCGATAAAATGCACGAACGGAAAATCCATGGTTAAATTTCCGGCTCATACGAAATATCGCTACGAATTTTTTCTGTTTGTTTTTTTTTGGTAATGAAGCGTTTCGCGCGGTTTATCGCGAACGTGAAAAGAAAAATGTATATCGGGGCGCGCGACGCGAGAACGAAAAAAAAAGCTCGGCGGCTCGAGGACTCGCGATCCGAAAGGCGAGCGTCCCACTGACTGATTCTACTGCGAAGCTCGGAGGGTGACGGCGGTGTCGGGACCGGCGTAGAATCTATACGACAGTCGTCGAGTCGTTTCATTCATCCTTCCACGCTCGCTCGCCCGCCTGGGTGAGAGAGAGCTTTTCGTGTGTACAAGGGCAACTGTGTTTCCTCGCACACTTATCCCCAAAGTGCGTGCACCGCTGTGATTGGCCTTCGGCCGGCTTTCCCGTGGGCGTCGCTCTCCAGCTGTGCCGCTTACGTACCGCGAACCCCGTATCCGTCGGCCTTCATCCTCGAATCTCTCCGTGAGGAAACGACGATCAACCTTTTTTTTTTTATTTATGTACATTTTTTTTATTATTATTTTATGAATGCTGGAATAGCGATAAGAACTTTACGGGGGTCATCAATGAGGACTGAGGCGTGCATATGTAAACGTCGAGGTCGACGTGACGACCCGATCGCGGCGGAGCTTCGGACGGAAAAGTACCATCAATAATTCCTAGCGCGGAGCTTTGCAGAGATAAATCATTTTAACGGAATTGGCACGTAGGGTCAGTTTTTTTTTTTTTTTTTTTTGCAATCGAAGGCAAAGTTTTTTTTATGTCAGGAGGGTCGTGCCGATTCGTGATGACAATTCAATTTAATAATTGATAATTCAATGAATATTTACGAAAGAGCACATTTTTTTACCACAAGAAATATCGGCTAGGGCGATGGGTTAATTTTTTATTTAAGGGTTTCTAGGTTTGATTTATTTTTTATTCATTTTCGAGAATTCAAGTCTATTAAAAAAAATATATTTTTAATTAAAAGTGAAAATCAGTATTCATAAGTGGCTCTAGGAATGCTTCAGCACAAAAATCATTTTCGACCAGATCTTAACCGCACACATTAAGTGACTATAATCGAACGATTTTCGGCTTGCCCAGCAACGACACAAAAGATTTTAAGGACAAATAATTGAGACATCAGCTTGCGCCGGGTGGAAATTGGAGCAGCCGAGCTCGAGTCGTTACATTCTCGAGTTTTTCGTGCTCGGGATGGTTATGCGACGACATAAATTTGAGGCTGCCAATTTTACCGGCTCGCAAGGTCGTAAAGTAAACCGAGCGAGAAACGCCCTTTTGCTTGTACCCGCGAGAAAGCGAGCCGTACAGGTGGCAACGCGGCCGTTGTGAATGACCGCGCACGACCGCCCCGTTATAGTACACGGTCGGCGAAAGGGTTGATCCATTCATACGGGCCAGTGGGTGCATCGAGGTCTATCGCTCAATAGAGGCCCGACCGACTCGAAACAGAGCGTATTACCACACATGCCTGCGTTTAAATTTATTTTTTTTTCAACACCCTTCGGCCTTCGAGAAAAAATTTCGTCCGCTAGACCGGAAGTCGAGCGAAAATATGTGCGAAGAATTCGTTCTCGCTCCGGTAGGAACTTTGTATTTTGTTCATTCGGATAAACCTTTTTTCATTTTTTTTTAAATACTGATTTGCCTTCGAGAAAAAATTTCGTCCGCTAGACCGGAAGTAGAGCGAAAATATGTGCGAAGAATTCGTTCTCGCTCCGGCGCGAACTTTGTATCTTGTTTTTTCGGATAAACCTTTTTTCCCTTTTTGTAAGACTCATTTGCCTTCGGGAAAAAATTTCATCCGCTAGACCGGAAGTAGAGCGAAAAATATGTGCGAAAAATTCGTTCTCGTTCCGGCGCGAACTTCGTATTTTATTTTATTCGGATAAACTTTCTTTCACTTTTTCTTTTCTTGTTTTTTTCTTTTCTTACCGAACTTTGGATGTTCGAAAGGTTTGCTGGGGTAGAAATGGGATGTACGTTATCGCGAAGAAATATTGTATTCGTCCGGAATTCGTAAAAGGGTCGCCCCCGTCGATGCGTGGGACGGGCAAGACTGACAAAATCGTTTCTATGCTATGTGTGTCGCGTAGGCGACACCCTTAGCCTAACGAGGGACGAGCGTAAAACGCGAAATGATGACCTGAAATTTGCCTAGACGAGGGACGAGCGAGACGGAATAATTGGAGTATATATTTCTGGGAAGGTCGTCGGACTGTGCCGCGTTTAGGGACCCAATTAGTCGAAAGCTCGAACATAGAACATTTTCCGACGCAGCCTTAAAGGGTCACGAAGCGGGATGATTTTTTTATTTTTTTTGGACACTCGAGTAATAATAATAATTTTGAAGACGCCTCTAGCAAAGAATTCTTCATTACCGGGCGCGCCAATTTTTTTTCAGTCACTCGAGTAATAATCACAGTTTTTGAGACGAATGAAGAATGAAGAATGAAGAATGAATGAATGAGTTTTTGAATGAAGAATTTCTCGATTACTGATCGCATACTCCTTTTTTCTGGCTTTTATTTACGGTAAATATTGAAGTGGCTCTTCGAGAAACGTAACGAAATTTTTACAGTTTTGCTCAGATCAGAATTTTTTTAACAACCATTTTTCACTCTACGAACGCGTGGATTCCATTCACAGCCAGATATTAATAAAAATATTTAAAAATAATAAAATTGTCTGTAGAGTAGAAAAAAAATAGAGAATAAAATAGTCAGCAAACATTGAGCGCGCCAAAACTGAAATCGCGCCGATTTCGCGACACCGTATATACCGTCTCGTACGGCGTCGGCGGGCGACATCGGGGACACGTTTCTCTGGCAACGAAAGGGGGCTGTGCATGTCGCACACTGTCTACACCTGTCGTGTCTATTATTCTCTATACCTGTATAATGCAGGGCTTCATCGACAGGACGCGCTATATAGAACGGTTTCCCGAGTCGCGTGTCGCTCAATGCGCTCGCAAAGCTACCGGAGTCTCCACATAACGATTATCATCTCTAAAAAAAAAAAAAAAATCACAAAAAAAACATTTAAAAAAAAACATAAAACATTTTTTCTAAACATAAAAAATGAATAAAAATTACAAAATAATGTTCAAATAATAAATAAAAATAAAAAGCAACATAAAAGCAATTTTTATTTAATTTTGCAATAAAACATGCTCTTTGCCTTCAGTTACCTTAAGCATTAAAAAAACATTAAAAAAACGCATAAAAAACATAAAAACAAACAAACAAAGTTTCTTATATCAAAAAATGTATGATAAGTATAAGATAATGTCCTTACTTTAGTGGTCGAGTATGCAGCAATGTAGCGTAGGAAGAGCGTTGCTCGGCGAGTTGTCGGCACGAGCGAGTCCGGTTACTGGTGCGCTGTTAGCGATCGTCGCTGCAGCTTAGTTTGCCGGTCGCCGTCCGGTCTCCGCTCGTTTCCTCTCCGTTCGCGAAACAACCCAGCGACGAGGGTGCGAACGGGACGATTTACGGTGGATCGGAACAGAGGCGCGAGAAATCGCGAGTATGGAGGAGGTCTTATCAGCGGGTTGCATCGGACGCATCCGAATAGTGTCTGAACGGGTTGCAAAGTGACGGCAAACTGCATTCAGTTAACCGAGGGCGGAGAGGGATAGACGCGCGCATTCGTGACACGGATCTGCGCTCTACTCCTGCACGCTCCTACCACCCCTCGGGCGCTTCCAGTTCCCTGTAGTTTACTCCTTCTCTCCTATGTACCGTAGCCGCTTTACTATTATAGGTACGTTACATGACCTACGTGTACCTCGATCAGCGTCAAAGGCGCGTCAGCTTCTCTCAGCGTGACGCTCCTGCTGAGTATACAACGCAACTCTCGGCAGTCGTAGGCACCTCGTTAATTCGCCTCGAGAGATTCGCAACTAAAACCCTTGGCGCTCGGCGGATTGATCTTAGAGGGAGGCCAACGGTTTTGGGCGATTTCAGGCTTGAAATCATATATATATATATATACTTTTTTTATCAGGTGAAAAAAATCGTATCGAAACACCGCAACACCGTTACGAGCAATTAATCGTGCAGGTTGTCTGTACAACTTTCTTTTTTGCCTACAAAAAAAAAAACGGAAAGGAGAAAAAAGGAGGAGAGATGAGAAAAAATGAGTTTCGGTTTTTAGATATTTAAAAGCATGAGATGGATGAAGCTGTATCCGAAAATCGTCATTTTTTAAAAATAGCCTTCGAGGACCACTGCCGATATGGACGAAAATGGCTAGAATCGTCGATCTTAGTTAAGCCGATAGAATTGTTACATCGTACTTAATTAAATCCCAGCCACCGTACTTGATAGACTGCGATTTATCGAATCTATCTAAAATAGAATTTTCCGCGGAACAGTTTTATTCTTAGGGAAGAAAAAAATTCCATGACAACATTCCATTTTTAGTATGAAAAATCGGGAAAATTAGAGCAATACCAGTTGAAAACTTTCGTATCATCCGTGAACATTCAAGGGATGTTCACGCGAGGTAAATCGAATGAAAGAATAATAACTGTGTTTCTATAAATACCCGAAAATTCTAATCTACTCGTAAGCCATTTTACCGCACCATTTGGGCGAGTAATCCTAATCATTGCGGAGGTGGTGAAAAAAAAAAAAGAAAAAAATAATAACCGGTATGTTATTTCGTTGATTTGCCGTTCTCGTGAATGAGAGGTCGACGTTGAGCTAGAGCCGCGAACAAGGGCGAGGCGGGAGGTGCGCGGTACGAGGGAGGGAATGGTGAATGAGAACCGGTGGTTCAAGACCGAGAGCTCTCGAGCCGGGGTGCGAGAAGCATCCAGAGGGGGGGCGAACGAAGCTCGACGGAGACCGAGCGAGTCTGAGCGGAGAAATGGAAGGAGTCGAATGTAGGCTAGTCTAGTCGGCAGACCGCTTCCCCAATCGATACACGCAGCCACTAGTGGCCACTACGCTGGATATGCTTGCGCGATGGTTTGAACTCAATTCTTTTTATTGTTGTTATTGTTACATCATTTTTTACATCCCACTCGGAAGATTGAATATCCAACGATTTTCCGACCGTCCAACCTTCCGTTTCAGGAAATTTTTTATTTCATTGTGTTCTTTTAAATAAAATAAAGAATGTTACGTTGTTTTTAATGACGCAACAGTTTTTGTTAATTTACAATATTTGTTATGTACCGTTGGGGAAAGAAAGGATCGAATAGGACGATAAAAAAAATCTTTTTTTTACACTGAAAAACACGAAACAAGGAAATTATATACTTCATCGAAGGGTAAATATGGCTGAAAGAAGTGTAATTTACTCGTGTCTGGAATTACATTGGATGGAGACACGAAGATTTTCTTTTGTATTTATTTATTTTTTTCAAGAATTAAAAAAACGAGACAAGAAGATTATACGCTTCATTGACGAGTATATAAGCTTGAAACGAGTATAATTTAGGCGTGCCTGAAATTGTATGGAATATATGCCCGATAGAAGCATTATTTTCTTTGGGTGAAGTTATACGTCGGGATAAACGTTGACACCCACGCGCTCTTCATCGCACTCACGTGTCAAGCCTCCTCCGGTTGAAATTTATATCCTACGTTACGAAGCTATTTTTCGTTCCTCCAACACGCGAGACGAAGAGCGTGACAGTATACCCGAAGTGTACGGCATAGCGCGTAAAGCCTTCCGGTGGGCAGTACGGGCCTGCTGCCTTTCCCAAGTGTAGGACGAAGGGAGTGTCGGTGGCACCTGTGCCAATAGTTTAGATTGTAAATATGAACACTTTAATCTCGCGCTTCTCACAATTTTTTTTTTTTTTATTCCCCCTCGGACCCTCAATCCGTTTCGAGCGGTGGGAACTTTTTTTTTTTTTCAATGTCGCGGAAAAATTTGATGGCACATTTTTATTCACTTTGCTTCCTCATAGAGGGAGCTTTGTGATGGTGAAATTTTTTTTTTTCGAGATTTTAATAAAACCTCCGCCATTATTTTCAAGTGGCATATTTACCAACCGATTTCAGTAAAGAAAAAATTCTAAAAAATTTTTTTGAAAAAATACCATTTTTGTCGAAAAATTGTTAGGGTTACCCCTTCTCATTTTTCCACTTTCAAAATGACCAAATTTTTTTTTTCGAGATATCGTTTTTTTATCACCTCCATTGGCTTCAAGTGACCCATTTCCGACTCAAAACACTGGCGACTTGTATTTTTTTCGGAATTTTAAAAATTCACCATTTCCAGCATAGGGAATCCTATGTTAAATTTTGCGAAACGGCACTTTTTTTCAAAAAATTTCGAGATATCGAATTAAAACCTTCGCCATTCTTTTCAAGTGGCATATTTACCAACCGATTTCAGTAAAGAAAAAATTCTAAAAAATTTTTTTGAAAAAATACCATTTTTGTCGAAAAATGGTAAGGTTTACCCCTTCTCATTTTTCCACTTTCAAAATGGCCAAATATTTTTTTTCGAGGTATCGATTTTTTACCACCATTACGAGTATCTTAAAAAATGTCTATTCAAACAAAAATAAAAAAGATCGATGAAGGGAGGGTCGTCTGTGCCGATAGTTTAGATTGTAAACATGAATACTTTAATCTCGCACTTCTCACCTCTTTTTTATTTCTCCTCGGAGCCTCAATCAGTTCCAATCGGTTTTCAAAAAATATCTTGTGTTAAAATATCTTCGAAATTTTCTTAAAAAAAGGAAAAAAGTGTTCAAGCTTACAAGCGTTTCAGCAGAATGCCGATTTTTCGGATGAGGTGTTTGGAGGAGAAGCGACCAGGTCGAAAAGCTTTGATAGACTACAGGCGTTAACGGTTCTCGGGAACAAAAGGGCGAAGACAGAAAACCCCAGCGGCTTTCCGTAATTTCATTTTATTTACCGTGTCGGAGCTGAGAGGCCCGTCGGGAACGTAAGAGCGAGCAAAAAAAAGCAGATTTTAGCTATTCTTTTGCCAGCCACATGACCGAGTAGCTCGCCTGTGTGGGTTTCGGCTCGCCCGTCGATGTCATCGACCATCAGATTAGCGCATGAGAAATCATTTTATTTGTAAGGAATACGGTCCCATTTAAAAGAAAAAAAGAAAACAGAAAAAAATCTCACGTAACCCTCAAAAGCGTTCTCAATATCGCTAACACAATATTCCGGTTCTTTTCAATAGAAGGAATTAATAGAACAGCTTTTAGTAAATACTTTCGCAAAAAGTATTTCCCTTTTAAATATCAAATAATTTTTCGATATTCATTACTGCCTTCGAGACTGTTGTTATACCCAAAGGTGTATAAAGACATTAATTATTTTTTCTACATTTTTTATTGGTCACATAAATTTCTTGTGTAAAACAATGGAAAGTAGAGATTCCATTTTAATTCAGCGCGACACGTTATAATTTTTGCTTCTTCGATTTTACTCCCTGTGGCCTTTCTACTCTCGTTATAGCCGCCGCTCTCGGCTCCGGGTGTATCTAATCGGCCGGTTTTTTTTTCTTTTTATATATATATTTTTTTTTTTGCTTCGGTCTCACATTATTACTGCGCTCCGGAAGCGTATTCTGTCTCGATGGACACGACATATCAGTCTCGGGTCACGCCTACGAAAGCCTCGCAGTATTTTTAGATGAGAGCCCGCGAGCGGGCGTGCCGCGTGAGCGTTCGGGGAGACTCGGGGCAGGAAAAACAGAGCAGGATGTATTAACACTCGAGAGAGACAGAGATGGACGGGGATGTGGTGTAAGCTTGTGTTGGCGCTAAGATAGAGGCTCGTATCTTGGATGGAGACTCGGAAACTGTTTACCGGAAACAGACAAGGTCGCAAGGTCGAATTACTACGGTCGGTGTATCCGGTCCGTTCTCGGAGATGGGAATGAGAATAAAAACAGCTTACGAGATTTTCTTTCGTAGAAAATATCCAACACGATAGTGATCCATTAGGTTTCGATGTACCAAAAAAAAATTACGAATCACGAATTACGAAAACAGTGTTAGCTTCGGAAGCGGCACGATGCGAATATTTTCTAATAAAATATTGAAAAGGTCACCGAATTCTTCGACATTCCACAGGGCGAATTTTACGGTGTATAAAAAAGTGGACCGCCGATACGTTTATGATCGCATGTTTCGAAACATCCGTACTCCGATGGAAGTCGACCGTCGTCGTACTATAAATTCCCGCATACATTCGTTCGTTCGTGCATTAACGAGTACAGGCATGCATTATTTATACACCGGAGTATCGCATATATACTTTCGTCTGGCTGCTTCGATATCGCTTTTAGAAAAGAAAAAAAACATTTTTTTTTTCAATTTTTTTTTTTTTTACGTCATCCTTCGACGATTGCGCCGCGTCGATGTTGCACTATGGGGATATAAATACGGGAGCTGTTTGCTGGTACAAACGCGGCGTCCGGTTCCGGCCAAGTGCCCGACGGAAAGGCCGATCGTGCGGCCTTCGTCGTTGTCCCGTCGCGAGCCCGCCAACGTGCGGCTCGGCCACACTCTCCTCCACGGCCCGACGACCTGACACAAATGCATTAATTCACCGACTGCGGAGGTGGCCCACGATGCAGCCAATCAATGACCGTACCGCAAGCGGTCGCCTCCTTGGAATGCGTAATACCAATTTGCGGGACGATCATTGAGACCAAAACCAAGAGCATCGCTTTGTCCGATAACTCATGGAACGTTCAATATACACGATACAGGCGCAAAAAATCTACGCGGTCGATTCGTAGAACAAAGTTTAAGAAACAAAGCGAGCCGTAGCGCATTGAAATCGGTTGAATTAAAAAATGACGACAGTTCGAATATATGTTTTAACATACTTTCCGTGGAAACGCATAAAAAGAGTTTTAAAAAACAAGGAAAATAGGACTATATTTTGGAAGCAATTCGTTCGACCTTGGCAATCGCGCCAGGGTCGTTCCGAGATGTCGGAACGAGTAGTAAAATTTTATTGCTATTCGATCGAATTAATTAATTGTTTCGATGAATAATTCGTTGTCTCCATGAATAATTCGTTTCTGACGTTGACGCTCCGGTTATATTCGTCGCCGTTATCGGGATTCGGTGTATTTACAGAATACGAGAGGCACAGTGGAGGTCCGACTGTACGGTATACAGCACGTGTTCGAGGCCTCGAACCCCCATAGTGGGGGCGCCACACAGGGCCAGTATCGGCGGAGGGCCGGCCAGCGTTCGCCCGGCGTCGGCCAGCACCGGTTTTCTGTGTTATTCCCACCAGGGGGGGTCGAACGTACGAGAGTGTGTGATTCGGACGATATTTCTGATGATATTTTATGACAGCAATGAGTCTTCATTTTACCGTGTCGTTGGACTCTGTCGACGAAGGACTGCGCAGGATGAACGGCTCAGCTCATGGCACGTTTACTTCACTGCTCTCCTCTTACTCAACCATTTACCAAACCCTAAACAAGCTGTCGGGCTTGTTGCGTGGGCAGCGACGTTTCAGGCTATTCCCGTGGGAGAGTTTATATCACGCTACGTGTATCTCATTGAAGCTGTAACTATATTAGCCCGCTGCTGTGTATTTCCATGCGTCAAGTATATCGAGCTGGGGATTCCTAAAGCGAGTTTTTTTTCCGCACCTCGACGTCTTCATCGTTGCTATATTTTACCACATTGGTGCATGATATTGTCTGGAAGTTTACCTCAAAGGCGGAGACATTGTCTGATATATATGTGAAATATATATATATATATATATATATATATATGCATACAATTATTAGCTAAAAAAAAAATGGAACATAAGATCTGAACGGCCTTTGACGTCCCCGCACGCTTTTGCATGAGAGCCAGTGAGGCTCTTGCCGGTAAATCCGTAGGAAAATTCTCAGCCGGAAATCCGACTAATCCGGACGTAGGTGGGGGAAACCTATACCTGGCCAAGAAATCGGGCGACTGGAAGTGGAAGTCGATCGTCGAGCGTAAACCGGATCATTCGATCTCACATCCGAGTCTCCGAGAAAAAAAAAAAAACCATAACAAAAACGTCTGTGCTCTTTTTTTTCGAGGAACGAAAAAGTTTCAAAGATTTCCACGAAGGTTCGGTGGATATGCGAAAACTGAACGGCTTTTGCGCACCCATGGGGATTCGAGTATAATAGCGGAAGGGACCACCCGGTGAAAATCGACCGAGCCGTTTTGGTCCGTGCGATGACGAGACGCCGGAGGGCCAAGACCTTTTCGACCCGGGGGGGGACCTCGAAATTTAGACACGACCCGAGAACTTAAGGGTTCATCCGGTTTTCCGTTGCCAGGGCCATCCCATATATTAGTCGCGGCACAAAGCCTCGGGCCGTTACTTCCGGCCTGGAGTCAGCACGCGCTGTATCTCTCCGCTGCTCGGGATGTGCGTGGGCCGGTTGAACTTCCGGTCTGGCTCTCCGGTCTTACGTACCCTCCGAACCCTGCGGCACCCCCGTTTCTCCAATTTCAATTCAACGGCCATTCGACTACACGTTACACGGCTCCGACGAAATTCGACACCCGCGTCTAATAAAGACTTGTCGACACTCGAAACCGCCTTACGAATGTCTCTCTGAAACTGTACTTTCTATCTTTTCTTTCGTTACCACGAAATATTATTATTATTATTTTTTCGTCATCTTTGAAGGTCGTCGAGCGATTTAATTTGAATTAGATCGATTTGAGGAATATTTGTTACTGCGATAAAATTCTCTAGCGGGTTCTTAAAGGTATTATTAAGTATATGGGAAGAAATAATTTAAGAAGATAGGAATACTCTTCTGGAAAAACTCGTTCTGGGATGGCCTGTCGAATTGTTTCCCGGATTTCGAAACTAAAATTAGAGAAGATATTTTGAAAACCAGCCGTCCACGCGACACGGAAGGATCGGAGGAGAACCTCGTGTGGGAATACATTAAATCCGAGGTAAAGAGTTCTGGCTGAAATTAAACCATCTCTGTATCCGAAACTTCAAATAAATTCTTATTCAATTTCAATGCAAATTTCCGAAAAAAAATGTCACCCTTCATTTTACCTCATGGTAACATTTGGCATTATTTTTATCTCGCATCCGTGTGTTAAGTTTTGTTTACAAATTTTATGCATCAAGTCACGTTTTATAAAAATTCCATTCAAGTCGTATGCTTTTCTCATCAATATAGTAATATTGATTAATTGATTGATTAACATAAAATTTTTTTGCGCATTTTTTGAAATGCTCTAAAAAATAACCTCGCCGATAGTTTTTATCGCCGCGACTAAAATTCTCTCTCGGTATTATTGTAACGGGGTCTCGTGCCGGTGAAGCGCGCGTGGGCGGCGAACTGCGCGGGCTACGTGACGCGCACTCAAAGGCCCGCGTAGTACATTCATCGCACAAACTTCTTCATTCATGATTCACCGGGGACGATCCGGAGTTGTAAAGCGATCGTCGGTCGATGGAATCAATGGGATAGTATTCGAGATAGTACTATAACACATACAGAACAACGAGCGATGGAAAGTCGATGTTCGGTGCGTGCGCGCGAATGAGAACGGCCAAGCACTCGGTATTAATATCGTACGTCTTCGCGAACTCGATTGACATCCTTCGAGAATGGTGCGCCGGTATCGCGCTCGCCGTGTGCGCGGCCACGAACGTCCGGTGGCCTTGAGACAAATTTTCACTGAATCGATTAATAGCTCGGACGAAACAAAATTAAATTTCTCCGCTTCGAGACCTTTTCGTATTCCCTATTAATTAAATCGCAGACGGATTTTCTCATATGAATTTATAACGATTTTTTTTTAAATAATTTTTTAAAAATGATTTGTAACGAAATTTTAACGAAAGGTGAATCGGTGAAGGTTTGTCGGTAAAAATTACCCCGTCGTCGAAACATCGGAGGTTATCGTAAATCTCTGGATGAAGATAACGATATTCGAAATATTTTTATGCACGCACGAGAAATTCAATTTTCGGTGAAAAATTGTTAGCCGAAAAAACATATGTGCGCCGAGAATAGAAACAATCAAATGCATATCGATGAGCTATTTCAGACGATCCCCAAGCGACGAAAGGATCAATTTATGTCGCGCATTATCTGCGACGTCCCGGCCGAATTGGGCCGAAACAGCTTTTGGATTCGTATTCGGGGAGGGAAAATATATCGAGGTGGAATATATTATTTTCGACCATCGTACCAGATCAGATTGAATTATTATAGAACGCGCGAGCCGCGATGTGTATCCGGTTTTTTGAAGGGTAAAATTTTCTTCGGGACATCCGGAAAGGAAGGAATTTCATTCGAGTGTGAAATTTCGTCATACCTGGCACAAGCCCGGAGTCTCGGGTTTTACGGTCTCCAAACATTTGAGCTGACGAACGACGTCGTCTTCGTCACGGTGGAACGATGTCAATGCAAAAGGCAAACGTCTGCTTCCGGTATGAATAAGTAACTGCGGAAGAGGAGAAACTCGCCGGAAGTCTAATAGACTCGGCTGCATCCGCCCTGTTCCGTACAGTGTACATCAGCGCGTTTAGATCGATTTCACTCCGTTTCTCTTTCACGTTCTCCCTGTCGGCTCTCGTTAGTTGCGAAATTTTTATCGACGGTTTTTGCAATAAACGATACAAAAAAAAATAAGAGATTGATCGTTAATTCAATCCGATCGGTCTCCATCGCTATGTTTGGCTTCCAATAATTTTACCGCCTGTTCCGCTTTATGATGACAGTCCTATGAGTATTTAAATTATATTCATTTCCTGACACACCTAATTACGACAAATTTGAGCGACAAGAATTCGAAAGTTTTCCCGAAGATAAATCTTAATACCTTGTTATTATTCATCAGTCGACGGAAGCCGCCGCTTATAGTGCAATTGTTTTTATAAACTAGTTTTCGGACCTCGCCGATGGAACTGAAGTTTGTCATACAGAATTTTCATTTCATAAAAAAATAATTAATTATAATTTATAATTTAAATATAATAAATATAAGATTCTCAAAGACCTCACACGATAAAAAGCGTCTGTATATTTAACAAACATTTCTCGTTCACTAATTTTCATAAATTGGTTTTAATTTTTTTTTTATTCTACAAATTTCTTTTAATTCAAGTCACAGTTCGGTGGAAAAAAAGAATTGCAAAATTAACGAGAGAACGGTTGTGGATCTTTGCGAGCGAGAAAGCTTTGTTAAATTTAATAGCCCGTATTACTGCACACCGTGCGCGATGAGGACACCCAGAAAAATAAGTTAGTTGACGGGCGCCCCGATAATAAATATTTATTTGATTAAAATAAATATTTATTTGACTCACATAAATATTTATTAAAATCAAATAAATATTTATTCGACTTAATATGTATTTAATTTGAATAAATATTTATTTGACTTACATGAATATTTATTTTATTTAAATAGATATTTATGTAATTTAAACGAGTATTCATTTGCGGGTGCCCATCAAATAAATTAGATTTCCGGGTGGGTGCGCGCGACGCACGAGGAAGCGCAACCACACACTTCGTGCGCTGTGTGTTAGCTGGACGGCAGCTGAAAACAGTCTACTGCGCACACGCATCGAGCCCCGAGAATTTCCTTCAATGGGATGGCCTCAACTCATTCGCATCTGCACCTAGGGGTAGCTCTTTCATTGAGTTGCGCGCCGGCTCCCGTTACTTCCGCTTTCCGTTCATACTGCCTCCCACCCGCGTCCCCAACTTCCCCTCGCACATGTTTAACGTCCGCAGCGACCTCGCTCCCCTTCGGATTTTTCTTTCAACCTGCTATTCTACTTTCACCGTCGCAAAAGTGCCCGCGGAAAATTCATCATCTATACATGAGCTTTGCGCTGTATCAATGGAATTCATCGAAGCGGATTCATTCGGGTCCTTGAATTAAAAATGCCCGCTCGCGAAGGGATAAAGTTTCGTCGAGCAACTTTGTTGCGCATTCGATCGTCGCATTCTCTCAATTTTAATTATAGCTGAGGGAATTTTTTTTACTCGGGTATTTTCCCAATTTTAGTTGTGGTTGGGAATTTTTTTTTACTCGCGTATTTTCTCATTTTTCATTATGGCAGATGGAATTTTTGTTCACCAATGGGCAACTTTCGATTTTATATGCATTGATTTATCAGACTTTCGTCCGGAGAAAGAACGGCGATTCGCGAGCGATTAAACGATGTCTATATAGGTAAGCTTTAGGCTCTATCAATTAAACCCATCGAACCGGATGCATTGAGGTTGAAAAATAGCCGCTCGCGAAGAGATTAAGTTTCGTCGATCAGCTTCGTTACCCATTCGATCTCCGGTAACTCTCGGCTATTTTCTCAATCTTAGTTATAGCTGATGCATTTTTTTTTATTCGCCGATGAGCAACATTCCATTTTTACCGGCACCAGCAGACACCAGCTAGTGTCTGGTTTCCAGAGAAGGAACGACGATTCCCGAACGATCGAACGATAATTTCTTAATAATGCAATCATTAAAAAAGAATCAATTCATTTAAATTGATTAATGGAAATGATTAATTAATTAAATTGACTAATTGCATCATTCTTGTCATTAAATCTTTTTCAATTACTCTCACAACAACACTATCCAAAAAAAGAACAGAACAGCATACTCGCTAGAAAAAAAATAATCGAAGCTAACTTCAATAAAAAGTTTTCAAATGTTTCCCAAAAATTGAAATTTCGATAATTCGAATATTAACAAAGGGGACATTTAACGAAACGATAATTTATGAATATTTCTTCGTAAAAAAAAAAAATCCTCCATCGCCCAAAGTCCATCTCGCGTCGGCTGAGCCTGTCCCATATTCGTCCGGAATATTTCTATATCAGAAAATTTTACTATCAGCGATCCTCGAAAGGTTAGAGAGTTGCGGTCTGAACGGCGAACGGCCGAGCGATCGCTGATGCACCGAAGGATTTGGGACGTTGCAGGGCAAAGCGGTTGGGGCAGGGGGGGGGGGGGGGGGGGTGCCCCGACGGGGGTTGCTGGGTTACCGGGGGTTGCTCGAACGGAGAGCGGTGCCGCGACCTAGTTCGCCGAACAGTGACGTGGGGACCAACCATTCACCTAGTCCAGCCACCGCGATCGAGGTACAACGTATCGAAGCTAAACTAGGTCATCGTCGTCCTGTTCCCGCGTCCTCGGCTCCGTCGTTGTATATACATGCATGCATATACACGGCGTTTTATCTCGCTCCGTAAAGGTATATTTACAGCGGAGGACGGAAAGCGTGACCTCCCGCCGCGGTGCCGGGCTGAGAGTTCCGAGGACTCCCGCCCGGCAGGGAGTTCCGGAAGGCCAACTTGTAGCGATATGTGCAGATGTGCCGGATCCCCGATCGATCGGGCGAGAAGAAAAATTACGGGAGAGATAAGACCGAGGAGGAAATCGGAAAATCCTGATATCTGCGAACCGCAGTGTTCTGATAAGGCGGTAAGGACGAGATACCAAAATGTCGGGTCGTTTTACCAAGTTTTCCTTTTTTGTACTGTAAGCCGATAAGCCGAGAGAATGAATTATCGTCGCTGTATCAATTTCCATATTTAGTCTTTATTGTTGAATATAGTTATATTAGTCTTATGTAGTCTTCATTGTTAAAACGAGACGCCGTTTTTCGGACGATCGTTTTTAGAGGAGCGTCGTTAAAATAAGCCGGCAAAACTATTCCCAGCATGAGAAAATACTTCGGCCGCGGTGTCTGATTGAGAGTTCCGAGGACTCCTGCGCGCAGGGAATTCCGGGAGGCCAACTTGTGGCGATATGTGCAGACGTGCCGGAAGTATAGACGCAAAAATGGGGCAACTGGCTCGGTGCCTAAGGACAAAAAAAAATATAAATGGACAAACAAAAGAAAGTGAGTAAGAGTAATTACGCATCAACCGAGCCAAACCGCTATAAGGCAGCTTCGATATTCGCGGAACAATAACGATGAATAAAAAAAAAATTATTAATAGTCTTTATAGTTAAGATGGGACGGTGTTATTAAGACGACCGTTTCTGGGCGAGCGTCGTTGAAATAAATCGGCAGGTCTGTCGGTTTATTCCGGCATGAGAAAATACCCCGGCGAGACCTCGACCCTTTCGCTTTCTTGAATCTGCTATTATAGCGTGCCTACTTCCGTCTCGTGCGTGATATTTTCTGCGCCTGTTTATGCACTTCCGGCCTAACGCATCGGGTAAACCTCATCCGGAACGGAAGTCGTATAGAAAAAAGGGACGGCCCGTTGCTTCGGCTTTACCTGTCCGCCGTCAAACAGTGCAGGTCCCGCATACCTCGGAAATCCCGTCTTTCTTCAAGACGATTCAATTGAATCGCCGGGGCGGAGGCCACTGCGAGCCTTCGCATTTCGGACTCCGAACAATAGACCCTTTCCCGGATAAACGAATGAGCAACGGGGGCACCGCCCGTTTCCTCATATGCCGGACGTTCTTCGCGCTCCCACATCGCTGTTGTCTTTGCCCTGCACCATGCGGTGTAGTCGAAAGTAAAATGAAAAAATTGTGGCGCCAAAAAAAAATATATATATATATACTAGAGAGCTTATTTAATAGTAACAAATATTTTTTGTTGGATATGGCAAAATAAATATTCCTTGATAGGTAACAAATTTTAGACGAGCCCGATAAAATGTAATTGACCCAAAAACTATTTTAACCCTTCGGCGATAAAAAAAAAACATTCCTCCGGTGTAAATAAAATTAGTTAAAAATAGATGAATACCGATTTCGCCATATTAAAAAAAAACATATCCGCTAAAAAAAACCCTGGAAATTTCGTTACGTTTTCCGACACGACTGTTCCAACCCCGTTCCACAGTTTGTGAAATGCACTCTACCGATCCTCGTACGAATATCCTGCCGCGCATTGCGCCATCGGAATTATCGATTAACGCTTCCGTCGAAATAGCGATCTTTTTTTTTTCCGTACACAAAATCACTCACGCCGGTGATTCGATATCGCTTCATATCAACGGTCACCTATGAGTGCATAATTTATAATGCACCGGTCTGTCGGCCGATCGTCAAATATACATACGCGTAACGATATTATTATCCGGGCGAATTTGGTACGTCTGTGAGTTTGGAGTGTGTGAATCTGGAGCGGGAGATGCGATGTACGGTCAATAGGGGGTTGCTCCGGTGACCCAGTTTGTCCCGGGGGTTGAATGAACGCCGGAGCAACGAGAGTGCACGATGACGTCATTCACGACCTTATTTCCGGTGTGTTCCCAGTTCGCACGGGGAAATCGTCGACCAGCTCCGCACAGAGTTTCCCGGCCGACAACCTCCCGTCTCTCCCTCCCCCTGCACTTTCCTCCACGGTGTCCCGTTGACCCGCGGCACCGAGGCTCTTACCGCGTCTATCTCGTGAATCGAACGCGGACGCTTCCCCTCTCGCACGCGGGCTCGTTCATTCGCGGGCCCCGAGGACCGCTGCACCGGGCGCGCCGCACCCTCTTGCATCGCAACGGTGCGAGGCCGGCATGAATGAATTTTTGGCACCGCTGCGACGGCATCCTCCCGTAGCGAGGCCAGGCCGCTTCCTCCCCTCTTCTTCATTCGTTTTTATTCGGGACGCCACTTTCATTAACCCGGCAACTGACGCGCGGGATATTTTTATATTCATTATTTTTTGCTTTCTTTCGAAGTCAGCCTCGTTGAGGGAGTCAGCTTTGTCTGAGAAAGTCCGATTTGTTGCGAAAATCAACATTGTTGAGGGAATCAACTTTGTTGAGGGGGTCAAGTTTGTTGAGGAAGTCAACCTTGACGAACTTGTTCTACGGGGAAGACAACTTTATGACTTTCCTTTACGTGGAAGTCAACTTTAATGACCTTTCTCTACGAGGGAGTCAACGTTGGTCAACTGACTTTATCATGGATGAGCTGTGTGAGCGACGATTAGAAAAATCGGAAGCAATGTCCAAATTTAATTTGCGTGATTATCTTTTGTTGCATGTTCCAATCTCGTGCGTCATCAGTATTGAGTACTTGGGTTGGACGTCAGCGGGGCGAAACGGAACCCGGATGTAAAACGTACTATTTTTACCGATTCGTGGCAGGATATAAAAAAATGCTTCTTGCTTGCAGATCACGGGGAAATTCGGTGTTACATTTTGCCCCGCCCTTTCCCACAAAAATTCTTGACTCGCAGAATCAACTTATAATTCGCGGCTTCGACTCATGCTGCGATTACAAAAGAAAAAAAAAAAAAACGAACGAAAAGGATTGAATATTCAAAAAATATTGGAAAGTCATTTTAAAAAATCGGAGAATGGAAAACGATACTCGAAACCGAGATTTTTCACGCCCGTTCAAAATCGCCTTACAGGCGCATTTACTTCTCTAGTGTATCGCTCAGGGCGGCGCGAATTGCTTCCCAGTGCGTCCACGCTGGTGCCAACGTCACGGATATCCCGATAGGTCACCGCTGTGGCTCCCTTGTTCCACAGTTACAGTGCAAACTTTGACCCAAGCCAACGTGCGAATTCCTTACAGTCGCCGTACATTGTGCGGACGAACAGAGCCTCTCGGTTTCGTCTCCGCTGTTTCTGCCGTCGGCACTCCGTGTCCCGACCCTCGACCCTCGTGCCGCGAGCGCTGCAGCCCGGTGCCCTTTGTTCGACGGTGTATCTCCGACATCGAGAAAGATTTATTATGCACGCCCGTGGAAAACTCCGACGGGATTCCGAACGCGTCAAGTGGGCGAGACCCGCCCAAGACAGTAAACTTTATTGCGGCTCTGCCTTCGAAGCCCTCTTTGTACGCGCTCGGTCCATTCAGGGTGTCGATGTCAGAATCGGCGGCCTTTCGCTACATTGGCCCACGGTAACGAAGCCGATTGTCCGGCGAAATTTACACCGTGATTCGGGCAGCTCCGGACGCTATTGTCAAATTGTACTACGACCCTGCGCATGGTGTTTCGCACCATTGTGGCGTCGTATGCTACGAGATCGCACGGTCGAGGGACGGGCTGCAGTATTACCCACAGAGAATCGGAGATGGGTGTTACTTTCGAGGGTCTCCGCGCGAAATCGCTGTAAGGTAAACAGTACAATGGCCGGTTGCAAAGGCGCACGAGCGCTCCCTGGGGAACGTGCGATTGTCCGAGGAGTTTCTCGAGGACTCGCGATGATCATCGCCTCTGCAGCGCATATTCTTTTACCGTCTCTCATCGTGAACCATGCGGCATGGATAGCCGACGATGGGTCGCAGTGTCGTTTGTGCAAATCATGTCGAAGGGGAAGAAAAACTTTCCCGCTCCGACGAGAGGTGACGGGGGTGAAGCGAAATTTTCAGGCCTCCGAACTTTTAGAAGGTACTCGAGGCTAGAAACGCCCCGAAAGATTCGGTAATTTTTCTTCAGCTCTACTCACCGGAGTTCGTCACTCGCTCGCGAGATGAACTTGCGACGCGTGTATTTTTTTCAATAGCCTAGTATGAGGTCTCAAAAGTCACGGAAACCCCGGCGAAAGAGAGGCATTATTAAAATGATAATTTAATTATTACATCCTACTGCATTCTCTTCGATAATAGCTGGATAGCATTCAGAAGGCTTCGTAAATGCAGAAGGTAATGGATACGTTATAACCGTTTTTTTCGAACTGACAACACAACCCGAACATAAATAATGAAAAACCGCCTTCATTGCCTTAAATATGACGGAAACTGAGACCCTTGCCTTATGCGCTTTACGGAATTAGGTCACGGATATTTGCTTCTGGCCGGCTTTTGTTAGCACTCTTGTGAAGTTGTGTTAATTACATTTTTTTTATACCGACCGCATTTTTTTTTTACCTTGTCTTGACGGCATGAAACATATCGCCTCAGTAACAAATCTTCCCTATTTTATCCGAAACTGTTAATTTTCGAGACCCGAGCAAACAAGGTTTTTACACCCACGAAAAGGTTTGTCCGGGATCTTAACAACGTCGGATAAAGTAGAGAGGACGATTCGTTACCGACTGAGCGCTGAATGGGTCGGCGTTGGGATGTTGCACATCGCTTCCACAATAATCAGGAGATGAAGAAGTCTCGGAAGCTTTTGAGAGTGGCGAGGCTAAGAAAAGCACCTTTAAGTAATAATGAATGTTGTCGATAAGCCGTACACAGGAAAAAAATGACAAAATCTATCTTTTCTCCACTTAACTTTATTGTCAAAAATTCGCTGACTCTGCAGTTAATTATAAAATTGGAAAAGTCATAAAAATGTCCATACAAAAACGTACCGAAACTTATACCCGCGTATGCAGGCATACATTTGTTATTAAAAAAAATCATTCAAGATATGTTGTTCCTGCGCAGAACGACGCGAATTATGTTACTTTTTTTCATTTCATGTAATAATTTACGACACTAGTGCGATAAAATATTTTCCGATGATTGTGAATGTCCAGTGCGAGCCGAAAGCGAGTGTTGCAATCGCACGAGTTCAGAAAAAAAACTTCGCACAAGTATCGTACCAGATTTGACTTCATAAGGTGCGAAACTGCAATTTCCGCACCGAGTGACATAAAAAGTTTTATGAACGTTTCGATAGATCGTGAATCTCCTGTCGATAATAAAGGTTCGTCGAAAATTCACAAGACATGGCAGTCAATTGCAAAGTTTACAAGTTGGTAAAAAGTTTAGGTACAAAATTGCACCAATAATCCTGTCGCTGCTTATGCAGATATAAATTGTTATAAAAAAAACATACGAGATATGTTCGTGCGTCGGGCGACGCGAATTAACGTATTTCCTTCTTCCTTTTTTTAAATCTACATTAACGTGAGTGTGTAGATCTTCGAGTGCGCGATCCGATAGCGGATCTTTTCGTTCGGTAAAATTAATGTACAATTATTATTCTTATTCGAAAGCTAATGGCCCCGTTGCATGTTCAGAGTACTCCGCGTTTTGTTCATCGATCGTATTGTGTAAATATAATACGGCGTGCACCAGCGATAGCACGGATTATATTGAGCCAAACGCATATCGGCGAGCTATTGAGATTCTTTTTGTTCGAGAATTGAGATTCGTTGTTTCGTCGTGATAGTGGAGCCATTCACATTAATATCGTAAGTCTGCGTGATTTTTCTTCGATAATATTAATCTCTAGTTGAAACGTGCGTGGCCGTTACTTGGTTCGTCGATCAGTCACACTGATTTTTTTTTCACGTATCTTACTTTTTACCTAATGCGATAAACATTGCGACTCGAACTACCATTATTACGGCCTCGTGTATCCCCCGGGTCAACACTCGTACATCGTTGACCTGGACCGACGTGGAAAATTATTCGCTACACGGATCGAGTTCGATGCAAATCACTACTATCGCATACCGAACAATTACAGTAATCTAAATAATATCGCTCGAGCTGCCTCGATGTATCAACAATTTTGAAATAATGAAGATACCGGAGAGGGTGATGAGCCACTTCGTTGGCGCGCAACGATATCCCTCTGCCCACAAGACTCCTGGATAATTAATATTTGGTGTGGAAATTTCTGTAAAATAAAAACAAAAAATTTACGGAGCAATCGTTAATTATTTGGCGGTTTTTAAAATATTTGTTGCTTTTTCTCGCAGATAAGCCTACAGTAGGCTGACTTACCTTGAAAAGATGTTTGATGGAGATAAGCATTTTTTTGAAGTGAGGAACGTTATGAGAAATTATGAAAAACACTTTGAGTCAATCCTCAATGAATTAATCAGAAAGTCAAGTTACAGAGTAGGAAAAATCCAGAAAAATTTCAAGAAAAAAAAAGGATCTACATTTTTTTTTTAATGTTCCCCACTCGTACGAAACTTTACGATGTATCGGCTGCTTTATCGCGACACCGAGATTAGTGTAGCTCCAGTCAGATTTAGAGGCGAGATATGGATGGGGTTAACAGTGCAAACGCAAATAGCTTGCGTGCAACGATAAACAGAAAAAAAAAATCGACGATGCACGACGAGACTTACCTCAGAATCGCTGTGATCAACAAGAAAAGAGCCACCAGGGGCCCCGATGAAACTGGAAGTACGCCAGCCGCATAGTGAGCTTGACCACAAGCAGGCGGGCAAACCGGAATAATTGTTTCTGCACAAACAAGCAAGCAACGTTTCTAGTACATGCTGTCTACGTAACGAAATATTAAAAATTTAAAAAAATTTCATCCATGTTTCATAATCAGCGATATCGACATTGAGCATATAACAAGAAACGATCGGAGAATTTACACAGATAAGAACAACAATGACAATTTATACTAAATAAAATAATTACGATCACGAACGAGATTTGAAAAATGTAAAGAAAAAACATTGAATAACATGACCTTAAAAAAATCATACCGAACTAGAAAAATGTAAAAAAAAAACATCGAACAACATGACTTATAAAATGCCAGACATATGATCCGTGTACAGTAGAACATCGATTATCCGAACTGCAACTTGCTTTATCCGAATTTCCATTCACCGAACCAAGACGCGAAATTTTGAAATACTTCACCTCTCGGTCGGAAGCATAACGATCTTACGGTGAAAAAACTTCGGACACTTTTGCGACGCGCGACCGGCGCATCGTTAGCTCCCTCTTTTTGTTCTACTTAAGTGTGTTATTTTTCGTCTTAACATTTCTGTCACCCGAACGATCGTTAATCCGAACTAATCGAGGTTCTACTGTATAAGCATCCGTCTCTTTAGTTATCAATTTATTCGAAATATGAAAAATTTAATAAGGTCTTGCAGATCGATCGTTCCCTCTCGATCGACCGATTCTTACCGAAGAGTTCGACCTTAGTCTCGGCGGATCCGAGTTTGTTTTGCGCCCTGCAAACGTATTCACCGTACTGCCTTTTCTCGATCGTAATTATGCGGATAGTCGTGTCGGTGTACTCGTCGGCAGTAGCGAAGTTCGATATACTGTAGTGCTGATTGTTCGAGAGCTGATCGGAACCTTTGTGCCAGGTGATAGCGGGCGGCGGATAGGCTTCGATGTGACACTCGAGATCCATGTCGTACTGCAGAGCCTGGCCGAGGCGCGGTCGAGGCGCCGTTATAACCGGCGCGAATTCCACCTCGACGTTTATGTTACGCTTCGAGCCGCGTCCGACTCCATTTTCCGCGACGCAGTAATAGGTACCGCGATCTTCCTTGCGCACCGATGTTATCTTCAGCACGTTTCCACTGCAAACAATCGTCGAGAGTATTAATAACGGATGACGAATTAAAAAAAAAATTCTCGTATGAATAATCGTCGAGCCTGACTCACCGGTAAATGGAACCGCCGGTCGGTAAAATAGCGTTGTTCTCTCTGCGCCACGAGATTTTCGGGGGCGGAAAGCCTCCGGCGTAACATTCGAGTTTCACCTCCGAACCCTCGACGACGACCTCGGAACGCGTCGAGTTGTCGCTGATGAAGGGCGGTCTGCGCACTTGAAGTTCGACCTGTGCGGAGATTTTGTTGTTTATGGAAATAACAACTTGGCACTGGTAGTAGCCGGCGTCGGTCTCCTGTATGTCCTTGATCTGCAGGGCGTACGTGGAAGAAGTCGTGTCGTAACGTAGCGAGAATCTGCTGTCTCTGAGGATGAGAGTAGTTTGCGAAGATATTGGCACTTGATCCTGTCCGTTTATCTTCATCCACAGAACCGGATAGTCCTGGCCGTACTGGACCGAACATTGCAGCTCGACCACTCCTCCGATATCCTTGATTTGCTCCTGGGATATGTAAGATATCGTCGGAGTCCTTTGCGCCGTTACTGGGAAAAAAAAGAAAGTTGTAATTAATATTTTGCAGAAACACTGTGAACTTAGAGCTAATGGTAGCGTTAGCATTAACTTAGAGTAAACAGTGAAAACTGAATACCGTAAAGTATTGTTATTTTCAATCATTTATTTACAAAGGAATGCTCCAATCAAAATATGAGGTACAGAATTTCTTCGTGTCAAAGTATCGCCTATTAAATTTTTTTTCCTCTAGAAAGAAGGAATATGCGTCATTTGTTACGGCTGAATGAATCGCTAATGTTTTCTGTGACATGCATTAGTATTGGTGAGATGCAATAGAGCAGTAATTTTTCGAGCCTTAAGTGTGTCTGTTTGATCTCCGTAGAGTTACGTCAAAAACTATCTTGTTTGCCTGACCGAATCTACAGAGTAATCGCGAGCGAAAAGCCGTGCCCCCATCCGACCTTTTAGTTTATTTCGGGATAATGCACGAAGAAATGCACGGAGAAACGCGATCAATAGCGCCCTGTGATCGCCATTTTTAACGCATCTCTCGGTGGCATCGGTCTTTAAAAAAATATGTAACTCGCTCGCCGCTCTACCGATTAAATTTTTACGGCAACAAAAACGGCATTGTTCACCGACGGGTGCAATATTCGGTAGAATTCAATACGGCGAACTTTCACAATAATGTTTATAAGAATAGAGTCTCTAAGCCACATGTCTCCATTTACCATAGATCGAATTTATTAAGGCTTTTTTTTATATTCATATTTACCTGTATGCAGCAACGCGACGATGAGAAAAGCACCGAACGACTTCATCGCGACACACCCGGATTTGACGAAGAAACAAAACAACGCCCAACTATCATTCACCTTATTTCTAGTTGATCGGCGGTTACTTTGCGGTACATGTGGTATTACTATTTTCTTATTGTACGCTTTGCGTCGGGAGCACTTTGGTTACAGTGTTTTGAAACGACTCGCACACTCCGTTCGTATTTTGTGAGTAAAAAATCACTCTTGTTATTAAACAAGGCACGTAGCTATTCGCTTCTGCTGCTTCACAGGTGTCCGTCTCAGTGCGGTCAGTTACGACTGTTGATCGACTACGAACATGGCGGATGACGCTGCTCCCGCTAGTCAAACGAGCGGCTAATGTATGTACTGTATAATCCGACCGGCCATTGATGTACTTCCGTACACTCACGTCCGGTCGCTTGGGCGAATCATCCAATTACAAAGGGGGACGTGTACACACATCAATCTTTATGGTCAAGCATTCGAATCCTTAGATTTTTTATTCACAATAACTTAGACTATGCGATCTAAGGCGGAAGATATTAACACGACTGGCGAAGGACGGCGAGTGGATAAATCGTCGATGGGTAATTGTTGAATACAGTAGCTAGGAATACGATTGGCGAAGGATAGTGAACGAATAAATTATCGATGGGCAATTGTTGAAAGTTTTCAGCAAGAGGCATGCGTGGAATTAATATAATTCCTTCCTATATGCTATAAAACACCACTTATATTAATTTAAAAAAACTATAACTACAACATAAAAAACATTTTATATAGTACCGTCTCGATGAATTCAAATAGGACTTTCGATTCGTGCATATCGGGCTGGACAAAATAAAACTACCCTGATAGACAAGCTGCACGAAAAGCAGCAGTTGGCGCAATAATTGCAGCATGTGCCGCACATGTCGTAAGTATCGCGCCAATATTGCTACTTTGCGTGGCGCTTGTCTATCGAGGTAAATCGGACTGTATTGTGATACAGATACGGCAGTAGATAAGAAGGTGAAAAATCAACGATGCACTACGAATCGTGCATTGCCGTGATAAGAGCACACGAACGTACATCTTATCAATGTAAAGGTCAGAGAGCTGTTTTGACGGTCGTGCAAAGAGACTGCGTATTTGCACTTGACGATACAAGAGTAATCAGCAATTACGTAATTGACACCGCATGTCGCGGATGGCATGCGATACTATACTGCTTAAAACCGAACGTTTCCGAGTGATTTTCCTTGTTACGTTCGAGGCGTACTCTACTGTGCAGTGCCAGTGCTCTGCCAGCTTCTCTGCTCGCGGCAACGCGTTCAGTTGTTTGCTACACACACTTTATTACTTTTATTACACAAAAAATTATTTGAAGTCATGGAGTTTTTGAGCTTCGATGTGTCCAGTAAGAAGCTCAGTGTAGAGAAGTGTGCGATTCCAAAGCCGAATCCGAACGAGGTTTTGGTCAAGGTTTCGTACTCGGGAATATGCGGAACCGATCTTCACATTTTGGACGTAAGAAAAGTTTCCTTGTCGCTCCGATAATTTCGATCAATTGAGAGCCATGTTAGAAAAAAATAAAATTGATTTCTACTGATTACATTTAATAATCGAAGCTATAACTTTCGCAGGGCTCGTTTCCTTGCAAGAAGGAGGGTAAATTAACTCTAGGTCACGAGTTCTCCGGTACGATTCAGGCAATCGGTTCGGAGGTAAGAACTCTTAAGGTCGGAGACCGGATAGCCGTGGATCCTAACAGCGGTTGCAACAAGTGCGACTTTTGTCACAACGGAAAATATCATTTTTGCGAAAACGGCGGGATCAACAATACGATTGGAATATTCAGAGACGGTGGATGGGCCACTCATGCTCTGGTACCGGAGGAACAGGTAATTGCGCCTCGAAAAGCATTTCGACATTCTATACTAGAAATTGATTATTAAAAAAGTATTGAACTTTTATTTGTTCGCATTTTATATCGAAGTTACTGTGGCGAATAAAGGAATCTGCTCGAAAACTACGGATAAAATAAAATAATTATTTCTTATTTACAAAAAATAATTCTAAATATTTTCAGGTTCACGCGATACCGGAAGGTGTTGAGATGCCACAGGCAGCCCTCAGCGAGCCCCTATCTTGCGTGGCCCACGGCTGGGACAAGATAAGTCCCGTTACCGTAGGCACGAAGACTCTCGTCATTGGCTCCGGGATAATCGGGCTGCTCTGGGCTTGTGTATTGCATCTTCACGGTCTCCGGAAGACCGTTGTCATCAGCGAGCCACAGGAGATGCGTAGGGCAGCGGTGAAAAAGCTCGGTACGTTTTTTAAAGCCCAAAAAAAATAGTTAAGAAACCGCTATAGTATATAATATATAGTGGGGTAATAAATGTTTCGTTTGGTTTGTTTGTTTGAAACGCAAAGATTTGGAGTACGAGGTAAAGGCTCCGTCGGAATTGAACAAAAGGCAATTCGATCTGGCTGTGGATTGCAGTGGTTCCGGTCCAGCGATGGAAGCTGCGGTTCCGCTTTTACGCCGAGGCGGTCGGCTCTGTGTATTCGGCGTCGCCAATCCCAAAGCGACCCTCACTCTTCACCCGTTCGAGGTGCGGTATCCTTGAAGTGCCCAAAATTTCATACCAAACTAATGAAATTTTAATCTATGTCTTCCAGATTTACATGAAGGAGTTGGTGGTCATAGGTGTTAACATAAACCCGTTCACATTCCCGAAAGGTTTGGCGCTGGTAAAAGCGATGGCCGATCGTTACCTGAATTACGAAAGATTGGGTATCCGAGTCTACAAATTGACTGAATACAAGGAAGCCCTCGAGGCGCTGAAGAGCGGCGACGCCTGCAAAGCTGTCTTCAAACTATAACTAAACTGAGCTGTTAAACGACTTATTTTGGAAAAATCAAATTTGGTAAAAAATAATAAACATTTTTAACGTATTCTAGGTGTGAAATCTATGTACTCAGAATGTACAAACAGCTAAAACTAGACGAAGCTATGAAAAAAAACCCTTAATTCCGCTCCCGAATGAGATCCATCGAAATAATGTTATCTTCCATGTCACGACCATAAATGTCCATTTATTTTTAGTTCATTGCTTCTATCTTTCGCGAGGACACGAAGCAACCGAGCCACGCTAATCTGCAAGTCGATTTACACACGCCCCTGTCCGACAAAGAACTTTATCGACGCTCGATAGAAGCTTTAGTTCTCCCCGAAGGGAATCCTCTAAATATAGTATTATATATAATTAATTTGTGTCAGTTTAGTTTGTGAATGAACGAGAACACACGATGACGTACAAGCTCGATCGACGCTACCGTGACCCGCGAAGCAGCTAGTATCGCAATGACAATGAGCTCAAACCGATAAAAGGTTGGGTTCGAATTTTTCATCGAGGCTTCTAAGAATATCCGTTGCTCCACGGACAATTGCTATAATCAGCCACTCGCGATATTATTAGGGGACCAAGGGCATTGTCCTTCAGGATTACTAGTTAATGGACAGTCGGGACCTTTGGATTTTAAATGACCGAAATAAAAATAAATGTAACATCTATATTTGTCATCGAGACCGTGCGGAATACGCGACGTCCTTGCTATGATTGCGCACGTAAAGAGATAGTCCGATTGTCCTGGAAGTAGGTCGTCGTTGTCGCGTGTCTGGCATTCCCACACGGCCAAGTTCCACCACACGGGCTAATCAATTTATCGACCATCCAATACAATCTATGGTATCGTTCGACTCTTACTTCCATATATTATTCAGGGAATAACGATAATTTAATAGATTTTGTTACCAGTTTTAATAAGGAGCGTGAGAATTCGACGGTCTTTATACGCCACATGGTGTGGTAGCTATCAAGGAAGACCCGGTGCACGTCTTGGCGCGCTCGTCAACGAGGATTGACGAGCTTTCGAGTTCGTAACTCTACCGCGACACGCTACTTTACACATTCCGATGGTCGATGACCGAGCAAAGTCCTCCATTTTGTTCTCGACGGAAGTGTACAACTTTGATTTATTGTAGTCTTGCCGAACCCTCGGTGACAAAGTTACCGCCTATGTCTGCATTTCAATTTCGATGATCGAAGGTCTGCCCTTCCGACTGCGAGAAACATCTGGAGAATTTGCCACCTCACGGCGAAGATCGGTACTACCCGTAGCGCAGCGGCTGACCCTTGAGCAAAGACAGGCACTTAAAAAAAATCCAATAGCGATCGATTCCAATAGAAACTATTCGAATCCGCCGAATACGAACAACAACAAAAAATACGAAAGTTCCACAGCGTCCGTGTCCCATTCGTTCTAGTATTACCATTTCCATCGGACATTTCAAACGAGCATCGAACGAATAATTCATGAAGAACAATTACTCTATTCCCATGTGGTTTAAGGAGTCAAGAGGTCGTCCTAACAACATCCATCACGGACGTTTGAAACATTATTTCTCGGCGGGTATGTTTGGCGACACACGTGTCCGGCACGCGTTCACGGGCTTCTATAAAACTACGTTTCCTGTGTTACGATAACTGTACACGTACAAGTATCCACGCATACGTCCATAATGTTGTCGACGTTCGTAACCATAGCAATTTTGAAAGGCTTGCATTACCGAGTGGTGTCGTCCGGACAGTGGCAAGTCCGTTCGAGGGGTTTGTATATCGCACGCCATGTACGACCGATGAACGAGCGAGCATCGTAAAGAGCCCTCTTTCATAGCCATACAGCAAACACACACACACACACACACGTCGGTCACGATGTATTCGTACGGAAGCGTGTCTGGCGCTTCCTCGCGTACAGAAAAAAAAACATACTTTTCAACACACACCCAACACTCTACACGCCGGAGTCGTAGCGTATATGAAACATTGCTTTACGCGTTTTTTTTTGTAATCGTGTAAGCACAAAACGCTGCGAAACTATCCCACCTGTTTGCCAAGGAACAGACCCCTGGTGGTCAGTATAGGGCACGACATCGCCGATCACGCGCGCTCCTCCGCAGCGCCGCGCCACTAGAAACAGCACAGCCACAAACGGGAAAACAACGTAGTCGCGACGATTGTCATTAAAGCAACATCCGCGTCGCCCTGTAACCGACGGTGTCAAAAGATGTTTTGACTGTTCTACGAATACCAGTGCTGAACGCCGACGATACAAAGCAGTCCTCGTTTCGATAGACCGTCCGATCTTTCACGCTTGCTTTCGAACAAAAGAATAAACGAAGACAAACAAACGGGCGACCGACGAACAGAAACGCAGCTCGTTCGATCACTCTGGAAGTCCCGATCGACGACGGATAATTCTTTGTGTGTTTTTATTAATTTCTCGAAGAGGCGAAAGTTGTTTATCACAATCTTTCCGAATTTTTGTGTCGGTGACATTCGGTTCGTCGGTGAATCCGTAGCTGTGCTGTATCGCTGCTGTCTTGACTGTATGGTCAAGGTCACGCGACCGCATAGACGAACGACCTTTTATCCCGTTCGTATGTAGAGTCGCCGGGCTGGTATTAGCAACGAAAACTCGAAGGCGGTCGCGGTCTGCTTGTCGATTAATAATTGAATGAAAAAAAAAAAAGGGAGAATAGAGGTGAACGACGGTATATACGACGAGTGTCCGAACTCGGTGAGGTCGGCGCAGAAGCGAGCGAGAGTTGTTCGCTTGTTGGCCCGAACGCTCGAGGAATCAGTGACGATACAAGTGATCGATGTCCGGTTACCGCGATGAGGAAGGATACACCCCCACGAGAAACGAAGCCCTCGCGAGAGAGGAGGAGGACGCGGCTGCACGATTACGCGCCAGCCTGGCAATAGTTCTCACCGTCCTCCCACCATCACCCGGAAGCTTGCCCGGCTGCAGTCCGAGCCTCTTCGGCACCGCGACACCCAACAGGCCGCCGGAAGCTACGGGAATGGACAGTGATAGGATTCTTCTGGAAGACGAAACACAGGTGCAACATCTTTGATTGACACGTTCTTTTCAATTAAAAAAAAAAATTAATTAATAATAACAAAATTTCAACTTTTTTGAAGCCCCGGTGAACGAGACGATTTAGATAGTCAATGTATTTTGTCGGAGTTATGAATTAGAAGTGGACCGGAAAGAACAATTTTTTTTTGGCAGTAAAGTGATTTTTTTTAAAGCTCATTTCGTTGCAAGCTGTTTCTGTGAGGTCAAGGGTTTTATAGACCAAGGTCGTGTACATTTTTTTTTTGTTCTCGAATTGTGTCCGCGAAGTTTTTATACCTGACGAACAGTTTAGAGTTCGCAAGTCGGCGCCATTTCTAGTAGGCCGAAGGGTATGTTTTTCTTTGCAGTAAAAAATAAATTGGTTTCCGGCAATCTAATTTTCGTTTCGTTTCGTTGCAATGAATTTATTTATGTGACATCAGAGGTATTATAGATCGAGGTCATGTAAAAAAATCTCGTATTTTGTCGATCAAATTTAACACTTTACACTTTAGAGACTTTAGAGCTGACGGGTCGGCGCGATTTCTGGATCAAGCCACGCGTTGAACTCCTTGCTCGAAGATACACCGGTGTCCGAAACTGTGTCGGTCTCGATGCAAAGTTTTGACTCCTGATTTAAAAAAATCTTCATAGTCGTAATTCTCGATTTTCTTACTTTCCTACCTATTCATATTACATGTGTAAATCTTTGCGAGAGCAAAGTACATAAATAGGTGCAAATCTTTTATGATACATTTGTTTAAAAATCAGATATATATATATATATATATACATATATTTATAAATATATATGTTTTTTTATGGAGGAAGTTGGAAAATAGTATCATCGAGCTTGACAGGTGATTAGTATAACGCGCTATATTCGTGAAGCTTTCAACGTCACCGACGACGCTATACACCGGAATATTATAGTGCATAACTTTTCATCGATCCCGCACGGAGCGCACCGTTTAGTATGAAAATTGTTCTGCTTCAATACTTATCGCCGGATTACGATTTTTCCGTGAATTCGCGTAACTTCGTCCTTGTGAATATTATCCGAGAAATAAAAAGTATTAATTTAACCGAACGGACAAAAAAAATCAATAAAAATATTATAATTAATGAAAACAAAAAAAAAATTAAAAATTAGTGACACAGCCATAGAGATTTAGCATGAAAATTATTTTTCTTCAATGCCTTTTGCCGGTTTACGATTTTTCGATCAACCCACTTCGCACTTGCGATTATTATGTGAAGTAAAAAATATGAATTCAACTGATCGAGTAAAATAAAATCAATAAAAATATAATATCGATAAATAATAATAACATTTTTAAAAAATTGGTGCCACAGGATAGCCACAGTCGGAGGCCGAGCCGCACGGAGGGATTTGTACACATCGAACCGCCCAGCCCGAACAAATCCGAGTTCAGTGACATCGTGCGCTCGATCAGTTCGCCAAATCCGTCGCTGGCATCGACGGGCGCTTCGACGCCGCGGAGAGATTCGTTTTCCGTTGAATCCGACGACAGGACTGTTCCAAGCCCGTGGAACAGTGGAATGGAAATTGGCGAGCGTTTTCCATCCGTAGCCAAGGAAATTATTTACAGGACAGAGAAAAACGGTGGTGACGTCGGCGCCGACGACTACACCGGAGATCCGGACGATCCGAGGGTCTCGAGGAGTACCTCGAAGGCGAAAGTTTTTCCGGCGGGAACGAGTCTGACGACACGCGACGCGTTTGGTGAGTAAAAAGGAAAAAAGACGTCTCTTATTTTTTTCTCGTACTGTTAACATTTTAACGTATTATTGTAACTGTATACACAACAATATATTAAATATCATACATTATATACATAATTTGATGGAGCAGCTCGTTCTACCATAATACTAAAGTATTGCGCTACCTCTAGCCATTTTCTTTCCGCTGTGCCAACTATAAAACTGACAGCACACAGGAACTTCCGGGCTCTTCTTTTATGACGCAAATGAAAGAAATGTAATAGTCTCCAGTCACGCGAAGTGACACCCGCTTGAACGTGCTCCCCGGAGACCGAACACACTCCCCTTGAATTCACGAATAGACTATGAATTATTAATGGCTGACGTGTTCACGCATTATCATGTTTATACGCTGGTATAAATAAAAAAATTTCGAGTGCCTCGAAAAATATTTATTTCAAAAGACATTGAGCGACTGTGAACCGCTCAATGACATGCGGAACGTCCGCAGATACCGTTTTCGAATTCCTGATCGAACTGAAATTTTAGTCATTCATGTTAATTTCTTAGATTTTAATCTATTCATATTAATTCTTTATATTTTAATCCATGAATGTTAATTTAAAAAATGTTAATCCATTCATTTAGTCATTCACTTTAATCCATCACAAACATCATCGACGACACTTCATCGGGACGAAGACTTCACCCCAATCCGATTGTGGTACATGTATGTACCTCGATTTATTTTCCATTATTATTTTCCATTATTTACCCGCAGTAACCGGAAGTACGCATGTAGACCTCGGAAAAAATTACCAGCATCTATTTTGTCGTAGATAACTATTCCCGGCCGATTGCGAGATTGCATCAATTTTGTCGAAGTGGTAGTACTATGGTACCTTAATCTGATTACCCCTTCGTTCCAAGCACCGTTTACTATACATAGAAAGCGCATGCACAGTAACCGGAGGTACGCATGTAGACCTCGCAAAAAAAAAAAAAAATTATCAGTGACTATTTCGTCGAGGATCGATCGATATACCCACATGAGTTACACTCGTGCTTTTATACACTCAAACGGGACGTTGTGAAAGTCACATGTGTGCGAGACTTTCAGTCGATGTGCACACGCTATGACAGATACGAATGTCATAGCGTGTCAGGAATCGCGCCCGAGCCTCAATAATGGAAGCACAATGCTCGTATATCGTGTTATATAGACGAGTCTACCTAAATCGCGATGTCGGACTTAAACTGACCTATTCGACGATGTATCCTATAACAATGTAACGTATGCTATACGAGCTGTACATTGCAAAAGCTACTTGTTTTCAGAAATCTGAACCATTCGCCTTCCGGCTCACGTGTTTTTCGACCCTAAGAAGCTCATATATTTTTAAGTTCGTGTATATTTTATATGCCCAAAATATCACTCGGATGATGAAGCGCAAATTGTGCTAAAACCTTCATGGTGTTCATTCTTACTCGAAACGAGAACACCCCGCGCTATAAAAAAGTTTCTACTTTCTAAAAAAAAAATGGCAAAAGCCATTTTTTTTTTCGAAACACAAGTTTACCAGTTCCAAAGCTGCGACGTTGTGCAAACCATTGCACATAGTGATATAGAGCAAACATAGTAAAGTAATGGGAATTATATTGGGCTTCCTTCTTATTTGAAGCGGGAAAACGTCAACCGGTAAAAAAAGTTGTTACTATCGACGTAAGTTTCTTGTCCAAAAAAAAAAGGCAAAAGCGCTTCTAATACAGTGCTTTTGCATTGCTCGCCAGTAATTGTCGATAGAAGGGGTCAACAATTGGGGCAGCAGCTGATCCTTCGTACATAACTCGTGCAAGTTTACCAGTTTCAAGGCTGCGACAATGTGCAACCCGCTGTATTACGGCGAATTAACGTGCACCTACGACTACCTACAGAAAAGCATATAATCTGCCAATTCTGTCGATACTCCATTTTTTCCCCAATAATTACAGGCGTACACATGGATTATAGAAGGACAACAGGAGTGTGTAGGCGGTGCGATGTTGCATGATATGCCGAGGGCACGATAAGATACACGTCCTTATTTTTTTGTCGGCCTTTTCAGAAACCACAGCAACCAGTTATAAATTTTTAACACGTACGCTTTATTTTTACAGGGCCAACGCTGACTCCAGCAATTTCCGAGCGAGATTCCTCCCTGCCGGAGACTCCGACGCCCGGCAACAAAAATGATGACGAATCAGACGCGAAACACACCGGTATGCAGAACGGAGCCGCCGGCGCTTCGGGGGACGAAGATGAACTCGATTCCGAAACTCTTTTTTTTCGGTGAGAAACTTTCATTATGCTGCCCTGTCGCGAGGAAACTTGCGAGGAATATTGATGATTTTTTTTTTTTAGTGACGGCCGAAGAAGAATCGACATGGTACTGGTGTATCAGGAAGAGAACGAGGGTGTAATGACGGAAGTCGAGGCGAAAAAGAGGCAGCAGAGAAAAGTGTTTCAAGAGAATTTGTTGAAGGAGGGTCTTCAGCTGGAACTCGAGCCGAAGGACAACGCCTTCGACGGAAGGACAAGTTTTCTGAAGCTGCACATACCGTGGAAGGTCAAAGTTCGATACGCCGAAGTGATGAATCTGAAATTATGCACCAAACGATTTATCACGATATCAGTCAAAGCTTGGGTAAATAATTTCCGGGGAATATTCTCATCGATTATAGTGCGCTTGACAATGCGAAATTTGCTTGAACGGTTTGCTCTTTCGTGTCCCGCAAGGGCGACGAGGGTGGCAAGGAGAGGAAGAAGATGTGGGAAAAGTGGTTGAGCTGGTTCAACTGGATCAGGAGGATACAGACGTGGGACACCGACAAGTATCACGAAGAGCCGAGCTTTTATTCGAGCACCGATACCGGAGATCGCGAGGAGAGGTAATAATCTGTGCCGATCAATTAATCGGCGATCGGAAAAGTCGGAAACGAGGGCATACGAAAATTTGTCTAGAGGTCAACATTTTGAGAAATATCGAAATGTAGGACCGGCAACATTTCGAAATTTCATCATTGCGAATATTAAAATATTGAAAAATGAGTAGTTCGAAAATTGTACTTTCGATAAATCGCTAAATAATTTAATAAAACACACACTTGGCGTCCCTAAAATTGAACGAACCACTAATTTACGTCTCCTAAAAAAAAGCCTCTGCGGCCTGGGAGCGCGCCGGTCTCGAGACCACGTATTATCTATACCCGATGCAAGACTATTTATGTCCCTGTAAGCTTATAGACGTTGCGGTTGTACGAGTGTGTGGAAAAATCGAATTATAACACTGCCGACCTTGATAGTTCTATACCGCGTTCACCCGTCGCATTACGTTTATTTATACAACTCTAGCCTTATCGTAATTCGGTTTAATTTTACTATCACCCTCCGCGAGGAACGGGAATAAGTTAGTGCCTTCGAAAGTCCGAGCTTGTCGCGAGTGAACCTATTGGCAGTAGCCCGATTTTAAATTATTGATGGACAGCTGTGCGCACTCCTTAACGCACATGGCATACGCCTTAACGCCTCCCACCTGAGAAACTTTAAATTCAGCACCTTTTTTGCAAACATCGTTCTTCGCTTCTTCGTCGACGGCTGTTAAAACTTTGTACACTTTCGCGAATACGTTTGATCGTCGTGTATAATACAGATAGGCCATCGGCAATGGTACGGCTCGACGATTACCAGCCGGTGCTACGATTGAATTCACCTTGCTACATTACTGATGCTTTCGTCGCTACATATACCGTTTAATTTTTTTCTCCCCTAGATTCGTCGTGAAGGACAGGGAAACCGCTTACACACCGGCGCAAAGGTCTCAGATCGTTATGCAGATATTGATGAGAACGAGATACGACGAAGTATCGGAGAAATCTGGTATAAGACGACTGATCGCCGACGGAAGTTATCTCGACTGTTTTTCACTGCACGAGGGACCGTACGACAGACCCGGAAAGGATGGGGTTCTTCTCGATCGTCATTTGCTATATCTCATCTGGGCGAGACCGTCGCAATGGTAATTCATTGCAAGCATTTAAAAAAAATCAATGAAAATTCACTTTTTTTAAAATTGAGGCGCCTCATTCATTCAAAATGTATGTCACGTTTCGATACAGGTACAAGAGGCAACCGCTGTGGTTGATAAGACGTTACTTTGGTGAAAAAGTTGCGCTGTATTTCGCGTGGTTGGGCTTTTACACGAAATTCTTGTATCCGCCCGCTGTGGTTGGCCTACTGTGCTTCATATACGGTCTCGGGAGCATGGAAAGTCCTGACAACATGCCCAGCAAAGAGATCTGTGATCCCCTATTGGCCGGTAAGATGCAATTCCGTCGTATCATAATTTTCTCCACCCCTAAAAAGTTAAGGCTGAATCGACGTCATACTGCAAATACGTCACTTCCGGTTTGCAAATCTAATTTTTTCGATTGGTAATCGCCAGTCCGCGCTGCAGCGCCCGCAATATAGTCTTGTTCGTGGTAAACATTTTTTAATAATGAACGTTGTATTTTAATTTTAATTTTATTTTTTATGAAGGTAACATCACTCTTTGTCTATTGTGTGACAAAGCCTGTTCGTACCGGAAGCTGGGAGAATCATGTTTTTTCTCCAGGCTCACATATCTGTTCGACAATCCGGCCACTGTCTTCTTCGCAATTTTCATGTCTTTTTGGGGTAACTGATAATAACTATTTTTTTTGTACTCAAACTCGATTAACGCAATGCTGCCTCGAATTATAGATTAGGTTGTCCGTATGTCACGGTGTAAAACAACCAATCGATTTTGTGCAGCTACCACGTTTCTCGAGCTATGGAAGCGTCGTCAAGCGGTCATAGTGTGGGAATGGGATCTCCAGAATCCGGACGGCGACGAGGAACCCCGACCGGAGTTCGAGGCGTCGGTTAAAACTTTTAGGATCAATCCTGTGACGAGAGAACGGGAACCCTACATGCCGGCTTGGTCCAGAGCTCGCAAGTACATGGTTACCGGTTCCATGGTCTTTTTCATGGTACTTTTTTCATCGCAAAATTTTAAATTTGCATCTTTCCAAACCTCGTTAATTATGATTTTTTTTTTATTCTTCAACAAATAGATCTGCGTCGTCCTCGGAGCGGTTCTCGGAACGATAATATATCGTACATCCCTGGTGGTCGTATTCTACGGGGGCGGCGAAGGCTTTCTGAATAGACACGCGAAGATCTTCACGTCGGGCACCGCCGCGCTTCTCAACTTGATAATTATTATGATACTCACTCGCATATATCATAAACTCGCGATATGGATGACGAACTACGAGAATCCACGCACGCAGACGGAGTACGAAGACAGTTACACGTTCAAGATATTTCTCTTTGAATTCGTAAACTTTTACTCCTCGCTTATATATATAGCGTTCTTCAAGGTAAGCTCTTTGAAAGGTCGCCGACGATATTTATTATTTCATAAATTGACGTGCCTAATTTTATTCGCGGTTTTCAGGGAAGATTCTACGTTCATCCGGGCGACGCCGACGCCCGTTCCTCCGAGTTCTTTCGCATAAAGACGGACGTCTGCGATCCGGCCGGCTGCCTCTCCGAGCTTTGCATACAACTCGCCATAATAATGGTCGGCAAACAGTGCTTCAACAATTTCGTTGAGATCTTATCGCCGAAGATGTGGAACTGGTGGCGAAAACGTACCCACGTCGCCGCCACGACAGACCACTCGAGAGCCTACACACGTTGGGAACAAGATTATCAGCTTCAAGACCCCGGAAAACTTGCTCTCTTCGACGAGTATCTCGAAATGAGTAAGCACGATCCGCCAGCAATTTTCAGTCCATAAAAAGTATTTATAACGAAAAGGACGATAACAAAACAAGCATTTTTCTTCCCTTGACGTTCGCGGAAAGTGGGGATTGAAAATGAGAATTAAAAATGGGATTCGGAAATGGGAATTAAAAATGAAAATCGAAAGGGAAATTAAAGTTATTCCTCCTTCTCTTTGAACGATAACTTTTGTATTAATTTTATTAATCGATGCAAGAAAAAGAAAGTAATTTTAATACGTTTCTGTTCGCAGTTCTCCAATACGGCTTCGTCACGCTTTTCGTTGCTGCGTTCCCGCTGGCGCCGCTCTTCGCACTGCTGAACAACATCGGGGAGATCAGACTGGACGCTTACAAGATGGTAAAGGAAGCTAGAAGGCCCTTGGCCGAGAGAGTCGAGGACATCGGTGCTTGGTATGGAATTCTGAAAGGTGTTACATACGCGTCGGTTGTCACGAACGTGAGTGAATATCGTCCAGGGAAGCGATGCAACCCTCTTAAATCCTAATGGGATATTCTTCGTGATTTTATTTTTGCTTAATTTTTTTTCAGGCTTTCGTAATCGCTTACACGTCGGATTTTATACCCCGAAGCGTTTACGCCTTCGTCTACTCGCCTACGAACGATTTAGTCGGATATATCGATAGTTCCCTGTCGGACTTCAACACGTCGCATTATCGCGAGGACATGGTGAGCGCCGTGGACAAATCGGATCCGGGGATTTGTCAATATCGTGGCTACAGAAACGGTCCCAATCACACGGTTGATCCTTACGGTCTGAGTCCGCAGTATTGGCACGTATTCGCGGCTCGCTTGGCCTTCGTCGTTGTCTTCGAACATGTGGTACGTCAAAATCGTATCTTCAATGCTTCAATTTAATTTATTACGATCTGCAAATAGGAAAAAAAAATTGTCAACCAAATTCTCGTTTTAGTAACATCGATAATATTTTTTTATCGTCTATCGATAATGACAAGTGAATTGTTATTCTTATTATTTATGATGATTCGATTAATTTTTATTTTGAATTTTCAATCTTCAGGTATTCGCATTGACGGGAATAATGAGCTACGCGATTCCCGAAATACCGAAATCGGTTACTACGCAGATGCAGCGCGAGAGACTGCTCGCCCAGGAGGCCAAATTCGAGAAGGGTATAAACGGCAGGGAAGACGAGGAAGAGCTTATAACGGTGCTGCGAGAAGCCGGCCATCTCGGTAGGGCGGGCGGTAGAAGAGGCAGTTTGGCGAGAAGATTCAGCAAATTGAGCGACGGTCTCGACGCTCACGTTGACGTCGCAGCGAGGCACAAACGACAGAGTGACGCATCGACCGTTTGGGAAGTTACGTAATATGTTTGACGGATTGCCGGACCGCTGCGGGAGCAAACCGGGTCGTTAATTGACGTTGTGATAGAACCGTACAGAGATATCAGCGAGTTTAAAAGGTCGTCGAGACGCCGGCGAAAACTTATGAATTAACAATCGACGACAGAGATCGAAACGGCAATTTCATTTTTTAATTTTTATTTTGCAAGATATTTTCGTTCGCGATGGACGAATATTTATTTAATCACAATAAGCGTGATATCGGCAACGACTTTTTTTGATTAAAAAGAAGTTTTTTTATCTGTGCGGATCTGTGGTCGATAAATTTATATTCGCGATTTGCTTGCACTCGTCGATCTTATCCGCGAAATGACAATTCGTCTGCCAAAATAATAGTTTCACTTTTAAGTAACGAATGTGTAGCGGGTTTTGTCTGCGAGCATGAATCGGCGTTTGGCAATTACTCTACTGCAATGTGATCGTGTAAAATTAATTTCTCCTAAAATTTATTTATCTTCGATGTTTCGAACGACGATGTTTATTCGACGAGATATTAAGTTATAACGTCTTTTTTAACTGTATGAATTGGCCAACTCTGGCGTTAATGCTGAAACGATACGTTACAGTACGAGTGTTCGATATTGACGATTCCCATCCACTGAACCGATAATCTTCCTGCGTATACTTGCGGATTTACTTGAGCGATGAGCCACACAGAGTTTTTTCAATCTGTCGTGTTGTCGTCAATACTCGGACGGTTAATAATCGATGATACTTTATTACATCCGAATATTCTTTGAATTGTCAAAGTTAACGATAATCAATCGTGTACATTGTCATAGTAACTCATCCTTACTAAGTACACCGATTTTTTTTTTATCGGTAGCAGAGAATTACGACTGACAAACGTATTATTATTAGTTATTAATATTATTTATTTGTATATAATGTAGATGTTATAATGCACTGAACGATTGTTGAATTTTTCATTCGCGAAATTGATACATTTATTCGTTAGATTGTGTTTTTGTCGGCTAAGGAATAGTATATTATGGTACAAGGGAGAGAAGTGCGCGATTGTCGGAGAATGCGAAGTTTGCTGGCCGAGCGAAGCGAGGGAAGAAATCACGCGAGGTGGAAATCCGCTCCTTCCCGTGTAGCATAAGATACTTTTTTCCGACTGCGTTGCAATAACCACATTTCTTTTCCCGATTTTAATAAAATCGGGGAAAAAAGAATTTACAATTGTGCAATGACCATCAACGCTTAGTTTAGTCCGGGCCGAAGACTCGTAAAAACTTTGCTTAATTTATTTCAACGAAAGACACGTTAAACCTATTGCGATGTGAGAAGACTGTTTCTGTGAATATTAAATTTTCATGTTTTTCGCAATAGAATCGATCCGTAGTCGGAAAATACCCCGCCCCTACCCCGTGACAATTATCGAATTAATATTTTTAAAAACTTGATTTTCCAGTGATCCAATTATGCCTAATTTTTACAGACAATTTTAAAGCACGAGAATGATACGATTTATTGAATAAATCAACTACAATATTTTACTACACAATATACTCTTTATTTTACATGATTTCAATATTCCACCTCATCGCCCGATAACGGGCTCGACATTATTACAATAACTAACTCGACAGAATATATTTATAGTATTATACACGTACGTAATCATTCATCTCTTCGCTATGGATTCCATTTATATTTATAATTATATTATTCGTTATTGGCCTATGATTCGTTCGTAACTGGGCTTTTTTTTTTAACTTGCGCATCGTTCTACACTTTATCAAACATCATCTTCATCCCCATAATTATCATAATAATAATAATAATCATCATCATAATTTTGTTAAAAATCTAAAACGTTTAGTTTACATAACATACATACCCACGTTTAAAGTGTATCACAGTTGTGTTGGGGGAGATAGACGGGAAAAAAAACTTGTAGGGTGGAAAGACGGGAATACTCGAGATCTAACGTAGTCCGTTCGATAAGTTTTTTTTTTTAAACGCCGACGAATATTTTTCCTCTCGAAAACGTATCTCAATGGGGCTTGCGATTCTAACAAATTGCAACGAGACCTACGCGATGGTGAATTAAAAAATTTCGTTATTATCGGTTTTTATCGATCCACGGACGATTTCGTTAGAGTTCAATTTTTTTTTTTCAGAATCGAGCGAATACTTTAGGTAGTCGAAGTACGTATCGATGTACTTGATGTATCCAGTGTGCGGCAATTCGGTACTCAAGTTTCGCCGAGTACGCTTCACTTCGGTACTCGCATACCGCCGAGTTCTCGATACGTCCAGCACTTGTTACTTCTATTCGTACTTCAAGCACTCGAAGTATGGTGTGCCAGCTCTGTTTCTTAATTATTTTTTTATTTAATTTAATTTCGAGTTTATCCATTCCTATTTGTGAGACCGGAGGGAAGAAATCATAGACCCGAATTTTTCGTCTTACATTTTTTTCTCAAGTTCTCCGTTCACCGATCTGTTCGCGATTCTTGTTTTTTTTGCATTATTCTCTATTTCAATATCATACTGGTGTGCGATCGTGGACGCTTCGGTCGGTTATCGTTTATCTATTCTCTTTGTACATCTACCGAACTACGAAATCTACTACTTATTTTAAAAAAAGAAAAATATCTTAAAATATATTGTACAAGTTACAACAGTCTGCATCGAAAAATAAAGCTTTCTTCGTTATGTTTTTTTTTTCAATAATAAAATAGAGCCGCGAGTGTCGGTCCGTTGGGGGTGGAGAAAGGGCGCATTGCGAACGGAGGTAAGGAATGTCTCGAATCGCGAGCTTGAACACGTTTTCCCCATAATCGCTTGCCGTCAATCCCAAATTTCCATTTTTTTTCAACCTCGCCGTCGATGTTTCATCGTCACGAACGCACGCTCTATGTACACGTCACGGTGCGTCGCGGCAATTGATGTTGGATGTACGAATTTTCAAAACAATTATTCACAGTCGTCAGTTCGTCATTAAAAAATATCGTCTCTCTCTCTCCTTATCTCTGTCTGCCTGATTAATTTGAAATATACTTATGTACACGTTAATTCGTCGATCGATCGAGACTCGTGATGCGACTGTCGCAGGACTGACTCTGACTGACCCATTATGCGAACGGACTACGCCACGATCTTTTCTTTTTTTTCATGCTTTTTTGCGCAGGCATTTTTTTTTATCGTCCCGACTTTAACCATATAGAAGAGAGGACTTCAGGGTGGAAATTGGGCTTAGCTAGGACCTGGTGGAGCATTGAAATTAAACATGGTCGTTGGCGGTCGTCCCGGTTGCGGTTTCGGCGGCAACTTCGGCGTCACCGAGCCTGCAAAATTAAAAGCACAGTCAACATATTTTTTTTTGTCACTATCTTCACGAGTTTATACTCTAATACTAAATGCTAATTCAAATACTAATTTTATTTTATATGATTTACCACAATTTAATTATCTTGGCAAATTATGTAAAATGAAATTTGCCGTCATTCGTGCATTTTTCTTGGTGCTACGATGTTGGATATTTGTCTTACCATTTGGCTGAGTGGGCGGAGGCTTGGTGGGACTTGGCCCATTGAAAGACATGTATCGCCGCGGATGCGTTGAGTTCGAGGTAGAGCTCTCGAGGGTGGAATTTCGACGGGCTAATAACGCCGAGTTGCTGACGGGATTCAAAGTGGGAGGAAGTCGTGGTGGAAGTGTTACTGGAACGTCTCTCGGAAGGTCCCTTCTTGGCGGTAACGGAGGCGGCGATGTTCCCTCTCGAGGTGGAAGTATCGGAGCGTTCGGTGCTTGTCGAGCCTGTAGACAAAAAAAAACATTATATATTAGTAGAAGGTTTAAATTACCGATAGGGTTATTCCAAGTGGCACAAAAAATTAGTTATTAAAAAGCAAAGCTGTACTTCAAGTACGCACGTGAATTATACAAGGACTTTTTTTACGATTTCTAGTACCAAGTGCAAGTACTTTTCAAGCACACGATGAGTAGCATGGTCTAAACTTTTCGATAATTATAATTTTAACGAGAATTTTTTTCTTTAAGCCATTAATGAAAAAGTTAACTTTTGGATGTAGGATACGTTATAGTTACCATCCGGACAGACATATGTGACCCATTCAGATCACTTTTTCGTACCAGATGTCTTTTTACCACAAGGACGGTAGATATGAATTGAATATCCGTCGATCGATAACCTACTTGTTGCGGTGACTCGCTTATGGAACTTTCGCGTCTTCGATGAGACCGCGGCGGCAACGGTGGTGGGGGTTGATTGGGAGGCACATGGCTGGGTGAAGGCGGCGGTGGCAGAGGCGCACCGGGACTTCCGCCGGAGGACGGAAGTCCGGTAAGTGCGCCCATAACACCGATAGTACCGGAATTGAATCCGAAATGAGTCGCTTGCGGTTGATGATGCGGCGCTGGCATGTGTCCGGGTGAACCGAGCTGGGGACTGCTGCCCGGTGATCCCAGGGAGAGTCCCGACATGCTGCTGAGCAGGTCGCGGGGTCCCGGAGAACCTGGCGGTGGTCCTGTTCCTGCGAGAACCAAATTCAAAGTTCTTTATTCCATTTGTTTGACTTAAATGGAATCTACGCACCTCGCTCAAAACTGCTGACCCATATATTTTCTTTTTACACATATCGAATTCGATCTTTTTATTCTACGTAGACAATTGCGAAATTATGAAAATTGTCAACCCTACGTATTTGTATGATTTCATGTTATTCGTTTTTTGCATTCGAAATAATTTTCTACGTGAGCTTTTGAGCAAGGTGCGTAATCTAATAACGACAGATACGTACCACCCAGGAGAACAGGAGCGAAAACACTGTGATCACCTGTGTGCGTCGTTGTGATGTGAGAAGTGTGCGGCGGCGTTTCCGGCAATTCCGGTGGCGGTGGCACCTCGGGCGTTGGATCGTGAAGCCTCACACTCGAGGCGACGGCTTGCAGCGGGGCTGGCAATTTTCCACTCAAATTTCGGGCTTTTATTCCCGGAGATTTGAGATTTAAGTCTGGCCACTTCCTTGGCTGCAATGGTTCAACAACAAATTTAAATTTCCGGTTTCTCAACTTCGTAACGACGAAGCGAAGCGCCCGAGCCACAACAACCTGCCAGTTGACAATATAGAAGAGAAGAGTTTAATACTCACCACTCGCGGTGGTTGCCTGCAGCTTCTAGGCTCGACTTCCAAACTCTTGTTGAACAGATAATTATGAATCTCAGCTTCAGGCGTGTTCGAGTCGAACGGTGCCAAATTTTCGATGAAATGCCTTATCCTGGTCTCGACCGAGAGACAGTAAGGCTGATTCTGATACTGCTGAATCTCGCCGATTATCTCCGCAATTTTTCGCCGCTTACTGAAGTTTATAAGTTCCGGGCAATCCGTCAAGTAGTTGGAATTTCCTTCCTCGATGTGAAGTATATTCGTCAGGTACATGCCTAAAAAATATAAGGAAATATATTCAGGTTTCGATTGAGAATATAATTTGCGAATGAGAAAAGCCTCTTCCGAAAACTTACCACAGAATGGTACGCAAGGTGGATTAATGGATCGTAGCTTTTCTTGATATTTCCGAAAGTGACCGTTGTGCAACTCGCGGGCTTCTTCCAAATATTTTTCCAATCGCGCTGGAATTTGCTGAAGGAATCGAGAGATGACAATTTTTATATTTCCCACGTGTGATCACGCTCGGTGCAAAGCTTCCGTACGTAAAGGGTAAAAAAACGTCCACCTCCGACTACATAACTTACTTGAAATGTAAACTTCAATCTATAAACAGAAGCGGATCCCATGGCGAAAACTATGGCTATCACGCCGTTGAAATTGTTGAGATCCTGCAGCACCATCATTATCTCGATAATACGAGAGACGATAGCAACTCTTTCCTCGAGGTTCTCGGCTTCCACTATAGTCTTCTCAAGCCATAGCCCGAACTGTCGACGCAGTAAATAAAATGATTAAATTTTACTCGTCTTTATACGAATTGAAATATTTTCATGAATCACACTGGTAATTGAGGAAAAAACTCACGTTCGTCGTATGCTTGATAAGTTTTAGTAAATTCGGTGATGTTATTTCTTTGTCTTTCTTCGGTTCGACTAATTCGGAAGGTTTCACCGTTCTATACAACTCGAATTCTAGCAAGGTTAGTTGTCTCGCAAATTCGATGGGATGTAGCTGAAATTTTTATCGTAATCAAGTGCAGTGAGTTAAGCTGACAGTGTACGAATAAATCGAATGTAAAAAGTTAATCAATTTATTTTTGAAACTGTTATACCGTAAGTATTCCCCACTCTTCTTCAGGAACTTTGAGATGCCACTCGATAGGCGGCGGAGATCGTTCAAAACTAAATGTTATCGGCCTCTGCTCGGACTGCTCGCACTTTCTCTGCACGATCTTTATAACCGAGTCAACCCACTTTCTCATCGATTTGCCACTGACAGTGTCCAAGAACGATCGCAGCTTCGCGAGGAGGCTTGTGTCCCGCTCGAAGTCGTAGAAATGATGGTCAACCTGCATATTGAAACGAATGGCTCGTTTAAACGATCCTGCGTAGACCGGATTGCAATATTTCTTGAAAATTCTGAAGTAGTCTTCAACTAACCCAATGCCTGAATACATTCAAGACTCTGAATTGTACGGGCTGGCAGAATTCCTTGCGATATCTTTTCCAGTCTTCCCGCACGGTTGCTTTACAGCCAGTAGGTTTTTCCTCCTCTCCATAAACCAGCGAAGGATCCGGTATATCGAATCTTTCGATCAGCAGCGTCAGTAGTTCCTGAGGTGAGCAAAAACTCCTGCGAAAGAAATGTAGTTAAAATAAATTTTTTAAATGAGTACTTTGTCAATCGGTGGGAAACCGCCGGTTTGGCGCACGCCTAACGTGCGTAAAACCCCAATGTTTACACCTTGTATCGAAAGCGCCACTTTCGCCACGCTTTACAGGCATGAAAAGCGGGGCTTTTTGTGCACATGTTACAAAAGAATCGTCTACCTTACTGCTTCGAAAAATAAAAGTGTCTCACCTATAAGTAGTAAGGAATGTTCGTACGAAAGCCGGATCGGCGTAAATGTGGTAAGTGAGCCTCTCGACGAGTTTGACCAAGGTGGCTCCCTTTATCAGTGGCACGCCGCCGTTTTCCCTCGCTTCCAGGACGAGATTTTTCGGACTGTCCTGCTCGGCAAATTTGTACAGATGTGGCGGAGGTAGCCTGAGTGGATGCTTCCTCTCCTCGTCCAACAGTATACTGTCGAGTGTCCTCTCGAGCATACTTTTTGTGTTCAACATTACTAGATCCGCCATCCAACTATTCTTGTCCTCGACGGATTTCGCCACGAGCGTTACGCTCGGATGATCCCTCGGTGCAATTTCGAAGGCATTCTTCAGTTCTGAGGAGCAATCGATAAGCTTTGTGACGAATCCCTGATGGGAACTTATTTAGTGTTCGAAATAATTACTATTCCCTGCATATTGTTTAAACACCCGGCCACGACCTTCCGCAACCTTTCGAAACCCTTTCATTTTTGTTCCACGTCGATGGGAACGTAAAACTGAACTTTCCGATCTCACCTTCGGTATCCTCTCGATCAATTATGTCGACTTTTCTTATGAAGAAACGTTCTTTCAGCCGAAGCTCGCCCTGATGTCCGGGATGACCGCCGCCGACGCCGACCGCTGCCACACTCACGCTCACCCTTTTGCCGCCGCTCGGCTTGCAGAGAACCAGCAAACCGTCGAACAAAAAAGCTCGCCTCTCCGTCAATCTTCGACCGTTGCTACCCACTTTTCCAAGCATGTCCTCTGCGCAGCGACGAACACAAAAATTATAAATTAACAATTATTTCTAAATTTATAAGTGACTTTTTTTTTAGTGTTACGAGTATCTTTTTCTTTTTTTTTAAATTTACCTCTGATAAACTCGTTGCAACACTGGCCGATGTCCTTCTGGTCCCAAGCGTCGACGGTTTTCTGCAACTCGCTCGTTTTCTCGAGAGCAGCGTGTCTTCGAGCTCGGCTCTGCATCCGCAAACCGGTGTCCTTTTTCGGAAGATTCGCCATTGACTTTACCAGCTCTCTCTGAAGCGGGCTCAAAACACCCTGAACTTGCTCCAGCGACTCGCCGTCCTCGATATTTAGCGTACGTTCGTGTAATACCTGTTGAACGATCGATTCACAATTATTGTTTATTCTTTTTTTCTTCTAATGATCTGCAAATTTCCATTTGTTCTTCAACTTTTTTAAATCTCTTCAGTGTCTAATCATCTATTAATTTACTTTCGCGTACTACGGCGAAAGGAAAATAAAATCCCTTACAAAACACCTGAAGGACAAGACTTTTTTTGCAAAATAAATTTTACCGAAGTGAATAGAGAAAAAAAATAGATTTATCTCGCCGGTAGAACAAGCGTCGATAGTTTGTAGAACGATTTTTTTTCTGAGGTCACCTCAATGTAGTCGAAGTACAAAAAACAGTGCCACACGGGTTGTAACAGAAGTTTCGGCAAGTAGTACTTGACAGCTTCTTTGAAACCGTGACCCGCTGCACGAAGGGCCGCATTGGCCTCGGGCCTCGACAGTAACCTCGTTAAAACTTCCCGACTAGCTGGACTGTTTACGTCCCTCGCGTATCTGCGAATATCATATACGTTCATTAAAATCAACAGTTCGACAGAAACATCGATAGAAAAATGATTCTCAATTTTGTTTGTCGCTCGCGCATCGATCGTACTTTATGTACACTTCGAACTCCGCTGCCTCGGCCAATTCCTCGAAGCACGAACCCACTGTTGGAGTTTGTTTTTCCTCCGTTATTTCCATTATGTCTTCGAGACTTCCGAGCAACGTTACGGTCACTTCGTAGATATCCATTATGTTACTGAAGAGTTTTTCGAGCTCGCCTCGATCCGGTTCTAATTTCGCTATTTCTTCACGAAATACCTGCAAATTAATGCAACAAAAATTAGGATAAAAAATTACAGAATTTTCAACGTGACATTGAAAAATTAAACACGAGACAACTTTTAACAGAGAGTTAAATTTTCATTCTGATTATTATGTTACCTTTATGATCATGTGAAGATCGCGAAGATAATGCCGTTCGTCATGTATGAGATCGCGAACGGATTCCTCGTAGGTCTGCGAAACGACAGCGCCCAAACCGCTTTGCGGGCCCTCCGTGCAGTCATCTTGATAAAACACGTCCATCAGAGCCTGTAGAGAAATTTTTGCAACAAAAAGTATGAGTCGATTACACATATTTTACTTACGAGAATTACTTCTCGTACAGCGATATTCATACAATTCGATCCCATAAGATTTACTTAGAAGACAGACTTAGTTGGATTTTCTAATAAGACCGGTGCTGAGATTTCTCATTGATATCGACATTTATATAATAAGTTATTAATAAGATTTTAACAAAAATTGCACTTTTCGCTTTAGAAGTTTCGTCGACTGACGTCGAGCGAAAATATTTACGATTCGAAAGAAGAAACGATAAAAAAAACTACTCGCGATCGCATCTTCGTGAAAGTAGAATCTTTATTATTGCGAGATGCAGTGCTTTATTGACGATTCAACGTTGTGCGAAATACGAGAGAAAAATTAAGTTTTTAAATTCGTGCCTATGCCAGAGTCATGCTTCATCATCCGGATATAGAGATTTAGTAAGTTTTGCGTAGAGTCTGATCGAAGCAGTAGCAAAATTGAAAAAGGAAACATGTATGCGATTTTATCACTGGGGGTTCACTTTGGCAATTTTTTAGTTATTATTCACTATAATCAAATCTGTGCGTTGTCATTAACACGTACTGATGTGGATTTATACGGAGTTCCAGATTAAGCAAATATTCCGATATAGAATTCACATTGTTACTTGTTACAACCTCTTGCAAGATAAAAGGTTACAACCTGTTGCAAGGAAAAAAAAATTACAACCTATTACAAGGTAAAAGGTTACAACCTGTTGCAAAAACAAAGTTACAACCAGGTCGTGTTCTTGAATGCAGTTTTGCTCAAAAGGTCAATTTAAATATATTCTCGAAAGAGTGTATGAAGAATTTTCAAATTGTACTTCAGCTTCGATCAGCAGCATCGACCGACCCTCCTTAAAATCGCAATAAATTTATGAACTTTTCTTACGGGAACAAGAAATTGTCATTTGGTATCAATGTATAAAATAAATTAGAATAAAACATTAAACATTTATGCAATAAACATGTGAACGATATAACACCGTAGCCAATAAGATTCCATTCGATTATAGGCACCAAAGTGTGCGAAAAAATTATGAAATGGCAAACGGCAGCGTACTTCGCTAAGACGATGACACTCGACACCGATAATTAGCAAGATTTTGCGGCAAATGCTATTCGGCACGATAAACAACGACACACGAGATCAACGGATTTCGTTTAATTAAATAAAATTTAAAAAATTGTATACAATCGGCGTTCCCGGCCGCGCTGCAATTTCTATCCATGTGCAACGTGTCTGCAGTTCATACACGCATGGATAGAAATTATAGTACGGTTGCGAACGCGCGTAGAACAAACACCGAACAACTGTATGAGCATAGAAACACGGACACACTTAACGTATGCGTGAATTATATAGATTAATTAATAAATAAACGTCTTCTGGGTGTTCGGCAAGTACGTACCACCTAGAACGGCAAGAGCGAAGAACGAACATGGGTTGGTGTTGTAATATGTTAGTGAAAGCATGTAACCAAGCAGAGAACAAATGCAGCCACAATTAGCCTGTGACTATTCTACCGTACCCCATAGGCAAATTTTTAATCCGAGTCAATTTTGTTCAAATCGTTGCCAGCAGTAGACACTCGTTTCACGACGGAAGACTCGATCTATCCGCGAATATAATGGAAAAAAATTTTATTTGAAAATTAATATTGTTCGTCGCGCTCGAGTTTCCCCTCGTATGCCCTAGTGCCAGCAACATTACATTTTCCTCGATTTTTTTTTCTTCATTTTTCTTTCGATTTAAGTCATAGACGCTCGAGTTAATTTTTTAATTCTAGATAAAGCTATGTAAGCTACGCTATTTTATATATGTATAAACATAAACGTCGCGTCGCGAGACAGATTCAAGTGTCCCGTTCTTTGACGACGTTAGCAGCTTTTTTGTCATTTGTTTTCATTGTCCGCGCGGAGATTAGCGAAACTGCGAATCTGTCTGCAAACACGATGTTTACGGGCGTTATCTGTTACTGTGTAAGTTAATCAATATGTGCAGCACAAAGACACAGTACAAGCTTCAAGTTTTTGAAAATGATATGTTACCGTGTCTGCATACATCGCAACTCTTATATCTTCGCAGGATATCTCGACGTGACGTATATTCTTGACATAATTTCCGGCTAGCTGAAATTTCACAAAAAAAAAGAAGTAAAATAATAATTTCATTTAAATCTCTTATTATCACTTTTCGTTATTTTATTAAGAATTTTTTTCTTTTTTTTTACGAACCTTCAAAATATCTGCAGAAATGCATTCGAGCACGCCGACGACAAATAGACTGACTTGCGAATCAATCTTGTGCTGTAATACTTCCTGGAAACAGAGAAAATAAAATTCTTTGTTAATCACCGATCGGTTAAAAGTTTTTTTTTTTTTAAAGATTATTCAGGATTCGAAAATCGTAAGTACCTTTTGCAAAAGCTGATGAATCTTGTCGACGGGAAGAACCAACGGTGACTTTTTCTTTCCCTTCTCTAAGGCATCCTTGGCGTCTTTGAGGGCCCATTCGTATATCGCCGTTGGAAATGTGTGTTTCACCCTTTCCTCCACATCTTGGGGTGTGTGAGGTGGCGGATCGCCGCATAGCATGCCCAACATTCTCAGTATCAAGCTCTCCACATAGTCAAGGGCATCTTGCCGAGCTTCCAGACTAGGATGTACTTGCTCCAAAACCTGAAAACATAAAGAAAAATCAAGGAATTAATATGTGCGATGCAAACATACTTTCTTACAAATATCTTGAATAGAATAGTTTTTTTCTCAGAGGCGAAGTAAGAACAATTTCGATGGGTAGAACGATGTAGAAACATCCCAAGTAATTTTGGATTTAGCCCAACAGAGCAGAACTGCATTCAAGAATTGTCCTAAAACTAAACTCTGAAGTAAGAGCAAACTGGCATTCAAGAACGCCTATTTCAGCTGCGTACGCGAGTGGACACATCTTGAACATTTTCGGGCTTAGCCGAAAAGAGCCGAACTGCATTCGAGAATGCACCCAAAACAAAACTCTGAACTGAGAGCAGACTAAAATATAAGAACGCCTATTTTAGCTGCGCGTTCATGCGGATGAATCTCGAATATTTTTGGATTTTGCCGAACAAAGCAGAACGGCATTCAAAGAGGCACCCAAAACTAAGCCATGAACTGAAAACAGACCGGAATATTCGAACGCCTATGTCGGCTGCGTATACGTGTGCGTACGTTTAGTCTTACGTTTTTCAACGAAAAGTCTCGAGAGCCACGAAAGTGAATCCTTCGAACTCGTCGAACAAAAAAAAAAAATGTAATCCTGTTACAAAGAACCCGGAATTCCGTATAACATTATTCACGACAAATAAATGTTCAAAACTACAAGAGTTCCTTCGTCAAAGATAACGAATCGGTTTTCCAGATTTCCCACGATCGAATCTGAAAATCGTTGTAACGAAGCATCGGGAGGTGCGACGATCGCTCTCGCGATCGCCAGCCAGCTGATCGGAGTTCGGAGTCCGAGCCGTGTGTCCCATCTTGCTGATGCACGGATATATCGTTCGTCGTCCCGAGGACGTCGAGGATCTATCGGTGATCCTCGCGATCGTCGCGGTGCCCTCTCGGGATAGTCATTGAAAAAAAACTGTCGACGGAAAGCTCGGAAGCGAAGGAACAAAAACGAAAAATCGTATCGAACCTAAAAAAAAAAAAAAAAAAAAAAAAGGAAAAAAAAGAGATCGCGAATAAACGAACCTTGCGCAGAGAGTTGACAAACACTCCCTTCCACTTGGCGGCGTTCTCCTCTTTCTCGAAGTCGTAGCCTGACGGCTCGCCCACAACCGACGCCGGTGACGAAAACATATCACCGTGTATCGTTAACGATAGTTTTTAATGAAAAAATGTTCGTCTCGCGAGATCGTTCGAACGATGATTTGTCGGCGATACTTGTAATTCGCATAGTCGTTCACGTTCCAATGCTTGACAGTGGCCCGTGTCCGTCCGTCCGTCGTTCGGTCGTTCGTTCTCAGGGCGCAGACATCGTCACTGCGTGAACGCGAGCGCCTACAACTCGCGGTCATTATTTCCCGCGTCCTCAAAGATCCTCGGGTATCCAGGACGAAGGACCGAACGCACAGTTTCAACGGACGAGCGGCTCTTATTTGTTTCGCGCAACATTGCACGCGGACCTCGTTGAATCTTTCACTTCGTTTCCACTCGGTACCTTTTTTTTTTTTTTTTCTTTCTTTACCCCCGACTCCCCGATCTCAACGGTTCAGGATTTTATACCGTTCTCACGCACGACCGACACCACCATACATCGGCGAGCACTACTGCCATTGCGCTGCTGCTGCTGCTGCTCTGCTCTCTCGACTCTCGCGTTCGATCGATACTGCGATACGGCCACATCTCGCACTGGCGAAGCGCGAGATCGAGAGCCAGCAATATTTCAACCAACAACGACGCAATATCGAATCTCGAAGCACGAATGAACGCGGCGCAGGCGTAAAACGAGCCTGCGTACTGTTTGAAAAGAATGTCCGTCGTGTGGACAGATAATCGTATATCAGTAGAAACCGAATGTCGTGCTCCTTGTTAAGTATCTGTAATGCGTGCGTGTTTTCAAAAAGTACTTGAAATCGCAAGAAAGTACTTCAAGTACTAAATAGCACTTGTGTACTCCAAGTACAGCCGAGCTCTTGTACGCAATAAAATGAGAATGCCTATTCGTTTCTCAGATGATCGACGAGTAATAAAAGTACTTGATGTGACCCTTATTTGAAATTATTGGTTAGTGATCGCGCGTGTATCTTTATTTAATTACAGAATTTCAAATCTCCCTGTTATACTGTGCAGGTGTGAAATTTTGTTGAGGGCTTCGAATGCTGGATTCGACACTATTCGTGAATATTTCACGATACATTTTTAATACGATTTCTAAAAATCTTTTAGCGTATTAAAATCAACGGGGGGGGGGGGGGGGGGGAAGCGGAAGATAACTTATACCGGAAGTGTGAACGGGATTTAGGGGGTTTAGGTCTTGCACAGCAGATGAGCATACGAAAATATAAGTCTCATTTATTTTTTACACTCGCTCCTTAGCATCTTGCTGTCGGCGTACGTTTTTTTTTCTTACAGACGAATACTTGAATGATTTACATAACTTAAGCACAATTAGTCTCTTACAAATAAATTTTCTTCGTTGAACGTGACACAAACAAATAGAAACTATATACATAGATATAAAAAAATATATAAATACTGGTCTCAGATTTTGTATAATCGCGAGTATGAAATAGACGTTGAACGATATAATTAAAAAATAATGTCTGTAACTAGTAGAACCAGTTGTGTCTCAAGTGGGTTGCAGGTCTCTGAACGTCCTGGACCATCGGCAAGTTTTCTTTCATTGCTCTGCGTGAAACGTTAATTCATATAATTTCTCGTCATTTCGTCGTAATCGTAACAAGCGTTTTCTTCGAATTGCGAGGGCCCGATGAGTAAAACTTCCGTGCAATTTATATCACATGCGAATCATCATGGAAAGCTGCAGATAATAGGAGAGTAAAGTGTCATTGAAGGTTGGAGAAAAAAAGTGTTTAGATTCTTCAATAGCAAAGCTTGATAAGATTTGATTTTTATACGATCGTCTGGCATGCTGACGGGTTGCTAGCAAAAACGTTTCTAAAGCGTGCAAATCCAATAAGCGTAAATATAAGAAGTCGCGAAGAAAATAGAAATAAATTTGTAGTGTAAGCAAGGATGTTAAAGTTTCGAGAGCTTTTGAAATAATGCGGCGAAAAATTGCAGTCTCGTTCTAGCTTTTAAAAAAATTACCATGAGAAAAACAGTTACGATAAATCTTAATATTCTTATTTTATGTGCGCCAAAAGTCCATTTAAAACGATCAATAAAAATAAGAGTTATCGTAACGATATGTTTTATTTAGGGCATTAAGTACCTCGCAGAATCAGACCTCGAGCTCGTACTTCGCACGAAAGTCGTCGATGGTTCCGACTGCATATCTTCGTGCAGATTTATCGTGCTCGAAATCGTCTCCGATTCCTTAACTCTCCTTTCCAATTCCGTATTTTTCTTTTCAAGTTCCAGGATATTTTTTTGTCGAGTACGACACAGATTTTTGAGAGTTTCGATGGTTTTTTCGAGCTTCGAAATTTGTAGGTGTTCCTGCTAATGGAAAACAATTATAGTAATGTTCAGTTTCTTTTTCTTTCCCATGCCGTTGACAGTTATCGACAAGTGTATTTTTTACTTGAAAAACACGTCTTTCATTAATTGACGATTACCTCGATAACTCCGCTGCTCGTTCCGTTCATACGACTCTTGGAAGTTTCCGGCATGCATTGCGAAGTTTTATCGCGCTTGTTCTTCTCCCACTGTTTGCACCTTTTACATTGGCTGGATATTTCAGTGTTTTTCAATTCTCGAAGTTTCAGCAATTCGACCTCCAGTGTTTTGATCTGTAAAGCACAAACAAGGTCGCATTTATAATAAACGTACGATGAAGAAAAAAAACATGGTATCCAGTAAAAAGTCCGTACGATAATCAAGGACATTCAAGGACACTTCCAGGTTGTGTTGGGACATTTATAAAAAATGAAAATATGCACATAGCCCCCGATCTACGAAATAACATTTAGTTCGATAACAGTTTTCGTTTACGTTGAAATCGGTCCAGAAAAAAAGTACTCTATGCATCTCAGCGAAACTGAGACACACATTTTTTAGGGTGTTCGCTAGTAATATATATTTTGAAACAAGCTCAAATTTACCGGGAGATGAAAAATTCAAGGACCTTTCAGAACTTTTTTAAGGACAATTCCAGGATTTCAAGGACCATTGGACCTCATGAGAAAATGCTGATATTAAATTTTTTAAAAGTTTTTTTACCTTTCTTTTCGCAGATCCGAGCAATTCCTCGAGATCTTTCGCTTTCTTCATGTACGGGAAGTTCTCGCTCCGAATTCGTATCTCCAGCGCGGCTACCTCGCCGTTCTTCGACACCAATTCGTGCTCCAGTTCCCGAACTTTTTTTTCCAGCGCGACGCAACGGCATCCTTCGCCCCACGGGAATTTTCCATTTTCCTCGAAATTCTCCAATTGTCGTTTCTGATTGAACAGTTCCGTTCTCGATCTTCGCCTCCGATTGTCGATGCGCGCCGCCTCCATTTCCAGTGCCGGACTCGCGCTCCTCGAGCTCTCGCCGCTCAGAGAATCGACTCTATCCCTGTGAGCGACTTTCATTCGTAGCTCCGAATTCTCGTTCTTCAAACATTCGGATTTCCTCACAGCCGCCGCGAGTTCGCCGCGAAGACGATCCACATGCGACATCAACTCATCGATCTTCGTCTCACCCTCGTTAGACTTTGGTTGATCGCCCCTCGTCTGCGTACTCATCGCATACAACTTGTCGTCGAGCTCGGCGTTTTCTTTGGTCAGTTCGTTGATCTTCTCCACCATGTCTTCCATCTCTTCGTCGAGTTCCTTGTTCGTCGACTTCAATTCCTCGTTCTCCCTCTCAAGACTCTCGAGTTTTCTCTCCAACATAACCAGCGTCGATTTCTTGTCCTCGAGCTCGAGCGCCACGCGATTCTTATCCTGCAACAGAATCTCGTACTTCCCTCGCAGTTCGATCGCGTCGTTGACGCTCGATCTGTGAGCGGACAGGCTGTTCCTCATCTCTGTATTCTCGTTGCACACGATCTCGTAGGTGCCTCGCAGTTCGACCAGCTCCTTCATCGTCTGCGTCCTCATCTCCTGCAGCTCGGCTATCCGATTGGCCGCTCCGTCGAGATTTCTCTGCAGAGTTCTGTTGCTGTCGAGCAGATTCTCCATCTCCTCCGCGGCGCGAATTTTGCTCGTGCTGTTCCTCAGGGACTTCGTCAGCTTGCCGTTCGCGTGCTCGAGCTCCTCGCACTTGGTCCTCAGCTCGTCCAGCTCCATCTGCAGAGCGGTGTTTCTATTCGTCAGATCCGCCAGTTGTTTTCTGTAGCCAGCGGATTTTATTTCTTCGGAGACCAATTGGTCCCTTAGCGATTCCACCCGCTTCTCGTTCTCGGTCGTCATGCACTCGATCTCGTCCTTGTATTTTTCCAGTCGCACCTTTCGCTCGGCAGCCTGGTCCTTGAGGTGCTCGTACTCGGGCGTTATCGTCTCCAGTTTGGTCTTGTACTCCGAGAGCTTGTCGCACTTGCCCTTCAGCAGCAAAGTTATCTCGTCGACCTGCCGGCTCTTCTCGTCGTGGTCGCGGCTCAGCCGGTTGTGCCTCTCGGTCAGATGCTCCAGTTCGCTCTGCATACTCTCTATCCTGTTATTGCACTTCGCGAGCTCGCTGGACTTCATGTCCACTATGCTTCTCAGCTGCTTGTCGTTCATCTCGAATCCCTCGAGATTGTTCGTCAGCTCCGTGGTCTTAATTTTGTAAGACTCGAGATTGCTCGTGAGCTCCTCGAGCTTTTCCCTGTACTGCTTCTCGGCGAGTCTCAGCTTCGAGCTCAGCTCCATTTCGCGCGTCGCGAGAGCCTCCTCGATCAATCTCTCCCTCTCCTGCTGCGTCGTGTTCAACGTCGTGTTTTGCTTCTCGCCCGAACGAGTCGCCAGATCGGCCTGCAGCGTGTTGAAATCCAATTCTAAAACGTCCATCTTCTCCTTCAGCATCTGATTTTCGTGACTGCTCTCCATGAGGAGATTCTTTAGCTTTGAGATTTCGGAGTTCAGCTCGGTGTTCTTTGCCTCCTGACGGTAAAGATCCTGTTGGGTTCTCTCGATCTCCGCCTCGAGCTCCTTCGCCCACACGTTCGCGCGCTTCTCAGCGTCCACGCTCTGTCTCGCCGATTCCTCGAGCTTTCGCTTCCTCTCCTCGAAACTCGATGTGAGCATCTTTATTATTTCTTCCTCCTTCGACATTATTTCGTGCAGAAAGACGAAGAATAGCTCGCTGACGGATTTCTCGCTCAAGTCTCGACGCTCGCTCGTCGTCGGTTTCATCGACTTTATTTCCTTCGTTATGCGCTCGCGGGCCGAGTTCACTTCCGCTCGAAGCTTTTCCTCCGTCTCGGACGAATTAGCTTCGGTGAGATTTTGGGTCTGATTTTTTAGCCTATCTTCCAGTTCGGAGACTTTGGTGGTCAACTCGGCGTTTTCGGCCGCGTATCTGTCGAGCTCGATCGTCAGCTCACGCACCAGGCTGTTCAGAGCCTCGATAGTTTTTTCCTGCGTGTGCGAATCCGATTTTTCGTGCTTGGGCGAATCCGATTTTTCGGCCGGTTCGCCGGAATCGATTTTACTCGCGACGATCGTTTCTTTTTCCGCTCTCATCGCTTCCAGTTCCGCGCTCAGGAAAGAATTCTTTGCTTGCAATTTGTCCAGAGACTGTCGCAGTGCGGCCAAAGTTTCCTCGATCTCGGCGCGCTCGGATTTCAAATTCGTTACTTCGCTCTCCAGAGCTAACCTTATGTCGTTGAATTCCTCCTTGACTGCCGACAATTTCGCCAGTTGCTCGTTCAGCTCGAGAGTCTCTTGGGCATTGACGCGAAGATCGTTGTTGACTTCTTGCACTTTCGTTTTCAACTCCTCGACCATAATTTCGTATTCCTTGAGCGTTTCGTATGACGAATCTGCCGGAAATTCCTTACCGGCTTTTTCAGATTTTTCCAGATTAAAGCCCTCGAGTTCCTTGGTCAATAAATCGTTATTTTCCTCGAGATCGCGAAGCCTCTGATTCTGGACGCTCAAACTCGATTCCAGTTTCGTTATCTCGGCTCTGAGACTCGTCACTTCGTTATTGAGCAGTAGCTTCGAGTTGGTAAATTCTTCCTCGGAGGCTGCGAATTCCATCAATCTTTTCTTCAAACTCGCGTTCTCGCCAAGGAGATTTTTCAGACTATTGGCAACGTCTTTCAACTCCGATTCGGCATCGTTCTCTTCGCCCATCGCTGCGGACATTTTTGCCGAACGACCGTTTTGCTCCGCGTTGTTTTCGAAGTATTTCGTCACGTCGCTGGTCGATTCGCTGAGCTTCAATTTCAACGATTCCAGAGTCTTGTCGTAGCCGTTGATGTTCGGACAGTCGACGATTTCGTCATCTCCGAAAGGTCTTTCCGATTCGAGCTCGAGGTCGGAATTGTTCTCTTCGGCACTGCGCACGGAGCGAATCAATTCTGTCGAACCTTCCTCGATAACGCTTTGCCGGGATGTTGAAAATTCAACTTCGCCCTCCAAGGGAGATGCGGCGTTTCGCAATTCTCGGTTCTTGGTGACCAGTTCGTTCAGACGAGCCACTTCGCTTCGCAACTGTTCGATCGTTTCCTCCGCGAGAGACGAATCTTCGCTTTCTGCGAATCTTGACTCGAGCGACTCCTTCGCGGCTCGCAACGATCGAACTTCGGCGTCCAGCAAGGACTTGGCGTTTTCCAGCTCTCGCTCGACGATGTTTGAGTCGCCTATTTGTTCGTTCAGACGCGCCACCTCGATTTCCATTTGTCCAAGCTTTTCCTCCAGCGACTCCTTCGCGGCTTTCAAAGATCGAACTTCAATCTCGAGCGACGTCTTGACGCTTTCCAATTCTTCCTTCGAGTTGTTGGAAATGTCGATCTCTTCGCTGAGACGAGCCAAGTCGTTTTCCAGCCGCCTAATCTTTTCCTCCGGAATCGAGGTGTCTTCGCTATCCGCGAACTTTGCCTCGAGCGATTCCTTCTCGGCTCTCAAGGAACGAACTTCACCCTCGAGCCGTAACTTGGCGGTTTGCAGTTCGTCCCTAGCGGTGTTCGAAATCTCGATTTCGTTGGTGAGACGAGCCAAATTCTCTTCCAGCGATTCGATTCTTTTCTGTTCGGCAGATGAATTTATCATGTCAGCTGTCTCTACCTCGAATGACTCTTTCGTGATTTTCAGAGAATGCACTTCGGCCTCGAGCGCCGATTTGATGATTCGCAGTTCTTCCTTAACAGCGTTCGAAGCCTCGACTTCTTTGCTGAGACGAGACAATTCGTTCTCCAGAGATTTTATCCTCTCCTTCGCGATCGACGAATCTTCCGTTTCCGTAAACTTCTCAACTGACGAGCTCCCAGTTTTCAAAGCCTGAATTTCAGCCTCGAGCAACGCTTTGGCGTTTTCCGAATCTTCCTTTACAGCGTTGGAGAGCTCTATTTCTCTTCTGAGACGAGCCACTTCTTTTTCCAACGTCTCGATACTTTCCTTCGCAATCGACGAATCTTCCTCGGCGGACTTTTTCTGAAGCTCCAATTTCTCGGCTCTCAACGACTCGATCTCATTGCTCATAGTTGTCTTCTCGTTGGAGAATTTCTGCAGGCCAGCGCCGAGCGATGCCAGACCTTTCTTCACGCGTCGCAGATCCGTCTTTAAACTGTCCATGTCCGTTTCAATTTTATTTAACTTGTCCTTGCGTTTTATTCTCGGCGACTCGATGGACGAAGGTGTCGGCGTCGCTTCTCGACTGCTCGCGTCCTGAAGTTTCTCGATCTCGTCGCATTTTTCGTTGTAATCGTCCGACAACTTGCCGTATTTGTCCTTGAGAGTGTCGAGTTCCAGACGCAGCCTCTGCACTCTGTCTTCGAGGACCGACACGCTGAAGCTACCGTCGAGCATCGTACTCTCGTTCAGCGTAGAATCGCACGCAGTAAGATTTAGATCCTCGTTCGCTTTCGTTCGCAATATTTCGCTATCGGCGAATTCGCGATCGAATTTCTCCTGCAATTTCTCGAGCTTGCGGTTCATCTCTTTGGTTTCGGCTTTCAGAGCTCGACGATTCTCGTTCAAATCCGTGAGATACGAGCATTGTTTGCACGTCGTACGCTTGAGATCCTTCAATTTTTCGTTCAATTGCTGAAGATTCTTCACCTGTTCGATGAGCATCTCGGCTTTGATTTTCCACGCGCCGACGTCCTCGCTGCTCGAATTATCGTTTGAGACGCTTTCTCGGCTCTTTCCGTTAGTGATGATCGATGTTTGCAACAGTTCGTCGATCGTTGGGCCGCCGATTTCCGATCCGTTGGATTTTTCAATTTTTTCTAATGTCGGCGCATCGGTCGTGTAGCCGTTCTTGTTCGTACAGCGACTTAATTCACTTTCGACTACAGACAGTTGCAAAAGATCGTCCACGATTTCGGCGGATGCGCGGTCAGATTGTTCCTTCTCAATCAAGTTCGAACGATTCATCGATATTTCTATGAGGTTGTTCGAATTTTCTTCGGACGGCGACGATGCTGATCTGCGGTTCAACGCCTCGAGATCTTCCTTGAGGTGATCGTACTCCTCGATTTTTTCCATGAGGCTGTTCGACAACTCGATATTTTCGTTTTCCAAAAGTTTGTTTCGCTCGGACAAGTTTACGGAAAGTTCGCGATAGGCGCAATGGTGATCGGCCAGCGGTGATTTGAGGTCTTTAACACGATCCAATTCTTCGATTTTGTTCATCAAGTTCGAAGAGAGTTCGATGTTCTCTGCGGTCAACGAGGCGATTGTAGCTTTGTAATTCTCTATTGATTTTACAGTCTCGGCTTCGGTAGCGCTCGTTGGAGCGTCTGATTCGGATTTTTGCAAACGCTGGTCCAGCTCCCACACACTGTTCTTGAGCAGGTTCTTCTCTTCGGTTATCGCGTGAATTTTCGAGAGCAGCTCTGAAATGGTATCCTGAAATTAGATGGAAAATGATTCGTTAACGAATAGACGATTATTTTGACAACCTCGAACACGGGCAGTTCACATAAATACAAAGTATTAATTTTTGTATTAATTTTTCTTTGTTAAAAAAAAAAAAAAATGTTTCCTGTTTACCTGAAGATGTTTCTCATTTTTTTTGGCACACTCTTTTTCATTGGCCAGCTTGTTCGTAAGCTCGGCATTCTCTGCGGTCAACAGTTGTACAGTTTCGCTTAATTTTTCCGCTAGGAGTTTAACTTCGCGAACGTCGCTCGTCACCGTCGTGTTTGCCGTCATGTTCGCGACGTTACTCTCGTACATTGTAAGATCTTGCGCGTTTTGCGTGTCGTTACTGAAAACCGAATCGGCCTGAATGTCCGACACGTTCATGTCTTCGAAGTAAGAAGCATTCTCGAATATGCTACTAATTTCTTTCTCCTCCTTGTTAGCCGGCAGTGTTTCGCTCGTTTGATTTTCTCCCTTATGCTTGTTCAGCTCTTCGACGAGGGCTTGCTTTTCGCGTCTCAGAGCTCTTAAGGAGTTTATCGATTCGGCCATTTGTCGTTCCAACTCCGACAAACGGTCGTTCGAGCCCGCCAAAAGCCTGTCGGTCTCCGCAGAGTGAATCTGCAATAAATAAAGTCATCGTCGAGTCATGAAAAAAAAAAAGACAAAACGACTTGCGACAATGTTTGCGTCAGCAGTCTGTTCACATATTTGCATAGTGTGAAAAAAAAAAAAAAAATACCTGCAGCTTCGTATATTTATCGTTGAGTTCGGCAAGCATCTGTTCGCTTGCAGCCAATTTTTTGTTGTGCTCCGCCTATCAACAGAAATCTCCGTTAAGCTTGTCAAGTCGACGTACAGATGAAAATTTACTGGGTCGACAAAGATCTTTCTGAGAAGCGTAACCCGAAACGTCTTACCATCGCTTTTTCCACTTCCTCGTCAACGATCATTTGCCTCTCCAGTTTGGTGAATTCCACGAGATGTCCGTTTTCTACGTTCAGTGAATTGTATTGTTCCATGAGGAAACTTATTCTCCTTCGCAAAGCCACTTTCGGTGTCTCGGGCAATTCCGGTTCGCTGCGAGACAAACAAATGCTTTCAGAGACTCACAGTTGTAACGCAGCTGCTGTGCGAAGTCTCCCGACGATGATTTTTATCTTATCGAGATTTCGAGTGGCGCGAAAATTATGTGGCAAACTCAAAGCTATAAAATGTTCCGAGATAAAAAACAAATTTTTTTTCACTTAATGCATGGTTGTCATTCGCTGCAAATCAACTCTAAACAATAAACAATCTTTCAATTGTTACTATATATTTTTTGTTCGTTCAATTTTACTTTTTTTAATTTTAATTTTTAATTTTTTGTTTCTTTCGATTAAGATGAAAGGAATTTGCGTTTAAGAGACGTATGTGCGTGCGGGACTTAGTGCGTTAATTTGTATGCATGGACCTACGCGTTGGATTGTACCGGTGATTTTGGTTCTACGGTTGCGTCCGAGCTTCGGCCTGTCGAACTGAATTCAGAGACATCGTCCATGAACTTTACAGTGCGCGGTGGACGTCGAGTGATAAAAATATCGTCATCACTTGCGTTACTGACATCGGATAGACGACCGTCGTTGCGTGCTTTTTCACACTCAATTAATTCGAGTTCGAAGTCGGCGAATGCCGTCTGAAAAGCTGTCGAAGCAAAGATAAAAATACAAGTCTGCAAACGTCGATGACTTTGCTGATGCACGACTATTTTTCTCAGTCCACGTACGTTCACTCGCTATGTCGATTTGCTGAATTATACTTTGGCGTCGCTTGCTGTGCTGTTTGAATTGCTCCTTCTTCTTTTCCGGTGTTCTGTCAGACTCTACGATAGTCGGCAAACCGATAGCGTTCTGGAAGATCGGATTTTTCGTCACAAGCCCGCCACCGCCGCCCCAAGTGCGTCTGCGTTTCGCTTCGGTCTTGAACGCTTCTTCCTTATCGGCCCCGCTGTTGCCGCACAAAATTGATTTTTTCAGCAGTTCGATGCGCTCCTCCAATATCTGATTGGCACGTTCCTTTTCCAATAGCTTTGACGCCATCTCGACGACATCGGCCGATTGCACTTTCTGCGATAAGCAATAGAACATTTTTACAAATTAGTGTGCGATCGATTGCGTTTTATACAGTCGGTATTAAAAATCTACTTAAAAGATTGTATAAAAACATGCGGATAATGAAAATATTTAATGTTGCATGTAACGGCACAACAAGTATTCGTGCAACAGTTATAACGAATAATAACCAATTTGATAAAGTTTCACACGCGAGTGAAAAATATTTTAATACACACTTTTAGTTCCGTCTCTAGTTTTGATAGTTGTTTGGCGTATCGTTTAAGAAGCGCCGCGTCCGAGAGTTCCTCGTTGAGTTTCGGTTTGTTCTTGATCCGTTTTGCTCTCGAGGCGAAACTGCGAACGAATATACGGTTTGCTTTACAAAAACATCTTGTTTGTTCGTACCAACGTTTGTGTGTTTACTCACGCTAATGTGCACTGTGTTTCTTCGAATGCGGCAGGTGTGACGGCGCATATAATCGTCGTCATCGCGTTACCACCGAGCGAAGGTTGCAATATTCTTGTCAATTTACTGTCGCGAAAGTTAACAAAATTTTTAGAATTTTCCTGAGCTTCGCTCAGCTGCATTATGACCAATCCCAACGCCGAGAGCGACATATTTATGTGCGTTCCTTCCTTGAATCTCGTACCGCTCGCGCCGGTTTGTGCCGCTCTTTCCGATCCAGCAAGATCGACCAAATTCAGTTGGGAAACCTGAATAGCGCCCGTCTCGTCGTTTGCCTCGCGACTCTCGATCGTCTGTCCAAAGAAAAATCAAATACAGATCGATAGACTCGTGCGTTCGACCGGTCGGCAGGCGAAATATATTTTTGCACAAAAACAATTTTTTTTCACAATATCGACAGCGAAAAAAAATTGATTTTTTCGAACGTACAAAAATGTTTGGTAAACAAAAAGAAAAAAAGAAATCCTCACAATTCGCAATATAGTGTGACTGCGACTGCTCCTCTCGTTCATGTTAGTCTCGCCGATGCGACGATTCTTGTTACCCTTCTTGACAATAACGAGAACTTGTTCCGGGCTGTTGACCAATTCTTCCTTGCATTTAACGAAAGCCTGACCTTTTACATCCTCTTTGATCTTCAGGTCGATGCCTTCCGGGTTGAGCAAGTCATTGACGCGTTCGTTGTAGATTTCTGTGTAGGAGACTCTGCGTGGGCAAAAAATGAAAAAATTAAAATTAATTATTGTATTTAACTTGTGAATTGAATCAAATATGTGATCGATGGACACGGCAAATAATTTTTAAAAATGTAATGAAAATCTGCAATCAGCACGGAACAACCGGCCCTCATATTCGCTCAAGCATTTGTTTACAGATGTATTTTTAAAAAACCTTTCGGCCTACCAGTAAACCAGTTTGGCTCAGGAAATAATAAAATTGCATTGTTTAAGCATAGATGAACGAGCCGCTTTGATTCCAGCTGCTCTGTATCTTTGACCTCAATAACTACAGTTTTACGAGGAGCTAAATGTTCCGCGCAAAGACCGACTAAAATTTACCTCAGAAGGAATTGCCGGTCGCTCTGCTGAATCAACGCAAATATGTGATCGACGGACAGGGGAATAACGCCAGGTACGTCACGGGTCCCTATCATTGTGTACGTTTTTCCGGAGCTCGTTTGTCCATACGCGAATATCGTTCCGTTGAAGCCATTGACCGCAGCTTCGACGATGGGCTTTGCGATGGTGTCGAAAACGTCGATGTTCGTCGTGTCGATGCCGAAAATGTGGTCTGTTAAAACAAAGGCCGTTGAGACGTGAATTACAGAAATTATAAAATTTGTATAATCGAAAAAATAATGCACACATAAAATTCGATGAATCGACAGTCCGCGACTGTTCGAACGATTTTCAATCGAACGTCGAGCCAACAGGCGAACGACCCGAGAGACAAAGGTGAGGTCGAGCACTCGTGACGTCGCTACAGTCCGAACGAACGGACGAAACATTATTCGCAGCCGGAAGGGTTAAATAAAGTGTGCTTTTGCGTCGTAATTTTTCCGAGACACTTGATTCGACACGAAGAAGGAAAAACGTTATATTTACCGAAGTAGAAGCCACCTTCGCCGCGTTTCTTCAACTCGGGGTCGAGGGGCGCGATACATTTGTCCTGGACGGTCCATTGTATCGGCAAATTTTCTTCCTCCTCGCGCCTGATGAGCGGCCTCACCTTGATGGCGACTTGAATGCTCGAAGACATTGCTTTTGCCTTGCGGCGAAGTTGATTAGGCCGATGTGTCAAGCGAACATAGAAGATCAAATGTTTCCGAGAAAACGATTAACGAAATTCACAACATTTTTCCGTCGTTGTGCTAAGTCGAAGGCGAGCGTCGTGTGCGTGTCTCTGCGGCTGCCCGAAGCTCGACTGACATCAACTGCCGCCCGGTCGGATGCGAGAAACAAATAACCGTTTAAATTTGAATACGGCGTTCCTGGCGAGCGATTGGCCGAAGAGCCCTCGACGCTGCGGTGCTGCCGCCGCTCGCGACACTGGACGATGGCGGACTCTTGCAGGTGATTCATGAATTATGGATTTAGCGCGGGAATCCTTACACTTTTGAATCGCTACTTCTTCGGATTACAGTAAAGGCGAAAAATGTTCCGTTTACTCTAATTAAATCTTTGCATCCTTGTCCAATATAAAGACTGCGTTGTAGACTTGGAGAATTTTCAAATTATTAGATAATTTTTGCTCTCGAGAAATTTGGGAGACGGGGTCAGGACCTTCTTCTTCGCTTCACGAATAAATAATCGTCCTCTCGAAAATCCATTTTGGAATTTTTTTTTGCATACACACTCATTTACACGTTTACACGTTTAAAAAATAAATACAGATGACCATTCATCTTTGCCGTTTATAGTATAAAATGTAAAATTGTAATCACTCAATTAAGTGTTCAAGTTCGTCAAAATAAATTACGTAATTATTTAATGATCGTTCGATGAAAAAGTGTAAATTATTTTAAGTGGACATAGTCGATTGATAAATAAATAATGAGTATGTAAATAAATTACGAATTAAATACTAAACGATGGTGTGCAATGATGATGTCGTACAATTTTTTTCTTTTCGTTGCAACGAACTCTATGAAAAAATTACGTAAATAGTCAAAATATCTTAAATACATATAAATACGATAATGTATGAATCTTCATAAGAGACAGGAGTTCCTTAAGATATAAAGTCGAAGAGGCGACTTTCTGGCGAGACGGAAAAGCCCGAATCGACGAATTGTCGACGACGAACGTTTTTCACCCCAAGAACAACATTAATTTATATATGGACCTACTAATACAATTTCTTTGAGATAACGACAAATACATCGATCGAAATTTTCTGAAATTTATTCTCTCCTCGCTGATAAAGATCTCGCGCGGAATGAACGATCTCACGATCGTATGATAATCCTCGTCAAGATTCTGGACTAATCTTCGCGATCCGCTAATTGGAATTTAAATTCGTCTAACTAAATTAAATAAATAATACGTAATAAAAAAAATTGCTAATTACTTGCTAAATAATACGATCTAAGTTAACTAGGGGAAAAAATACTAACTCTCAGCATCGTGAATGCTCGAGCAAAGAAGACACAAGCCTGAGTTGCAAATTCTCACAGACTTTCAAAAGTTTCGTCTTGGCGCATTTCGTTGCAATTACCGTTTTACTATAATTTTTTTTCATACCGATTACGAGCGCACCTTTCCTAAACTCGGTAGTTTACTTTAGCCCTTTCGGTAGGAATACGTTTGGCGAATAAAGCTACGACTGCGTGTCATTGATAGGACTGGAGTCGCCACGGAAACTACAGTGCGCCATGTGGCTTCGATTAGATTTGGACACTTGCGATCGGAGGAATTCGATTGCGTGTCCCTGCAGTAGTGAAAGGGTTAGTCGTCTTATAGATACAATTTAGCGTGAGAGGTCAAGCTCGGACGGCGGAAATACCGCTAATACTGTTCGGGCGTTGAGGATCGAAGAATTTACATTGTCCTCATCGTCTTCTTCGTCTTCGTTTTCTTCGTTACTTCTTATACTTCTTGTTTCTAATTCTTCAGAAGAGCTTTACGTTTTTCTTTTTTCTTTTTGTTGTTGTTGTTGATTATCCTTGTTCTTCTTACTTATTATCTACCACCAGGCTTGTCGACATCAGTTAAATTAATTGATCCATAGCTTCGTCGCTCGATCGATCCTCCGCGTTATTCTGAAAACATAAATATAAGAAAAAACATTAAATTAAATCAATGAAAATAATTTTTAAAAAAATGATTTATAAATTAGTAACGTAATTATTATTTTTTCTCTTTGACAATTAAAATCTTTATAATGATGTAGGTTTTATTTATAATTATTTCCGTATCAGCGAGAAGTCGTATCGTGCACGCGATTCGAGAGGAGCAGAAAAAAATTGAGATCGCGACGTTTCTGCTGGGTCGATAGCCCAGCGCGCTGATATGTGTAATGTATGTACACAGTGGTATCTTGGCTCGTTGTGTAATTATAATATTATGAAATGGCGAAGACGCTTTTCCTAACTCGACGGAGGACGAGCTGAATGGAAGTTCCCATTGAAATACGTTAATCCGATCACATGTAGTAAAAATTGTACGCAAAATACGGTATTGCGCAATCGCTGGGCAAGCGAGTTACGAGAAATCATTCATGTAGACATGACGAGATTTTTTTTTTTTAGTGAACTATAAAAAAAATCGACAATTTATTGAGATAACGCCATGCGAATGTAATTCGCGATAAAAATATGAATAAAAAAATTAATTAAAAGATCATTTTATATATACTGTGTAATGCAAGCGAACAAGAAATGAACGAAGTTCTTCGCGAACGTCACGTTTTCTTCGATTAAAAAATTAATACAGCTGGCATGCGGAAAATCGATAATTGCGTCACGATCGAAGACACGAAATGTACAGCCGAGAATGGCAATATTTCTTTGCACGTGCCGGAAATATGCTCGACTTTGAGGCTTCGTGGATCATCGATAATTATATATAGACGGATCCGTTATCCGTTGCTAATTGCGCGATCGATTCGTCCAAATTTATGACGAGCGAGATTTATCTCCTGACTAATACATTTCATCGACTATGTCGACAGAATGTTTCACCGAACGCGAGGAAAAGTCACGATCATTTTTTTTTTGTTCTATTTAAATTTCTAACGAAGATAAAGGGGCTTACCCAAGAAGAAGGAAGTGCCTCGTCACTCTCTTCCGAGCCCACAGACTCCGAATCCCGTGCTACGGCTTGCAGAAGACGTTTCAATTTTTCCAATCCATTGTCACCGCTCGATCTTCGTCTGCGGCCACTGTAACAAGATGAAATTCGAATAAAAAAATTAGCTGCATTATGGCTAATAATTTTTTTAAGCATACGAAAAATAAACGTAAATGTAAATACAGCTAATATATTTATTCGCAAAAAAATGACTTTTGAATATATTTTGAATATTTTTTGAAGATATTTGAATATATTTTGCATATTTTTTTAAGATATTTGAATATATCTCAATATATGTTGGTAAAAAATTATGTACATTTTGGAAACATGGCCCAGTTGTTCGTCGCGAGGTCGTTCGGAGACTCGAGGATTAGCCTAGATTCGTTCTGGCTCAAGTCCCCACGCGCTTGTGAAACACGACGATCGCCTGACCTAACTCAAGCTCGCCCGAGGCGGATAACCCCCCGGGTGCAAGTATACGTACACACGCACGCATATACACACGCTTCGTAACACACGCATAGCGCTGCTCGTCGAAGGCCCACCGAGCGATTAGGCGCGACAAAATCACCCGTCGCAGTTCCGAGCACTTGAAAACGTATCTGTATAGGAAACGGATTTGATAACCGATGCTGATAATAAATTGTTCCATTATCAGCACAAAACTTTCATAACTTTCGTGCACTTTTTGGACAAAAAGCAGCGCGTGCAAAATTAAACATAAAAGAATAGATAAAAATTCGTTATAGATTCAATTTCAATTGCGATTGAGATGAACAGCATTTATCGATTCGGGCTCGTTGAGCTTCGGTGAACGAAATTAATGTAATCAAGTGAAACGGTAATAATAATAAAATTAATTATAATCAACATTAAAAAAAATGTTAATTATAGCTTTTGTTCGAGTAACACGATAATACACAGTAAAATAGCTACCAATTTGTTGAATTTATAACAATGTTTGTTGATTTTATAAAAATGTTTGTCAATTTCACAAGTATATACATTTTTAATTAACAAGAATATAATCGTATACGTTTGTGGACAAAAAAAGTTTGTGAAAAGTAAGAATCTTTTTTTACTGTGCACACTGTGAGGTCCCCGAGAGGTGTTCCGCGCTCGGTGGATTAAATTTCCACACTTTCTGCGATCCCGCTCGCGAACTGTGCTCTCTTTAACGTTGTTTTTTTTTCGTTGCACTTAAGTGTAACAAAAAGTATGGTGTTATAAAAGTAAACTTGGCGGAACGGTTTAAAGGAATTTCCCGAAGGCGTTGAAAATTGTCCGCGCGGGTGCTGCTGAATACAAATTTGTTCGTCGGCGCGATCGTACCGCAGCCGATACAGTTAAGAGTAGTTCTGGCCACGGGGACGCCCAATCGCCCGAAACATGTAAAATCGCCGGCAACGTGGACTGTATCGAAAGTTCAGCACCACTTTGGGAAACTGCGCTAAAACTATGGTCCCTAACAGTTAGTTAAAAAAAAACAAATTCAATTTCTATGGCGAAGTAATGTTATAACAGGTTAAGGGATAAAAGAAGAAGACTTCGGAACTTACATTCTGGCGGGATCGACGCGACCGAATCCCACTGGCACGGTGACCAGCCGGCCGCGCATTCTGGCCAGAGCCAACAGTGTCTCGAGCTCCGCCACTCGTTGATCGGACACACGTTTCTGTCTACTGCTGAAACATAAAAATAAATATTAATGTTTAAAAAAAGTCTTTAAATTTTGTTTGGTTAACTATGAAACTATTTTTAATTTTTGAGCCGATTTTGAAAGGAAATCCAATTCTTCGAAGCTATGTTTGATGAACCTTTTTGGTTCTCACATTATAAGCCGAACGGGCATGATCGAGAATGAATTTTCGCATGAATTTTCGCATGAATTTTCGCATGAATTTTCGCATGAAACTTCGGATGAATTTTCGTGTTTATTGATGTGGGAAATAAAGGAAGAGCAGCTTGGAGACTCCCCTTGGAAATGGTAATTTTATTTCTCGATCGTCCGGATTACACGTTGTGTTATCAGTGCGGACAAATCATCGATGGAAGGTAAACTATGGAAAGTAAACGGCAGACAGATTTCCGGCTGAACCCGGATGCCTCTTCGATAATGTTAATTTGCCCGATAAAACAACCGCAGGCAATACTGGGGCGATTAAACAGGTAAAATAATAAAAATAATTGTTTCGATAACAAAAAAAAAAAAATTCTGAGGCGGAGCCTCGAATTCGAATAAAAAATCGAGCAAAAATATAAATGATTCATTATCTTATATTATCTTATTCATTTATTAAAACTTATCGTCAATAGTCAACGATCTGGTGGAGAATTTGAGAAACCACGAGGCATCGACTTTCTCAACGACTCAGGGAAAAAAAATTTCGAGCCAGCTGCAGTGAACGACCGGGCGATCGGCAACGTTTGCTCGCCGTCTCACCGAAAATTGCACCGAATTGCATCAGGTTTTAAAAATAAAAAATATAACTAAAAGATAATTAATTAATTATCTTATCTTGACTTATTTATTTATGAAAATTTATCGTCTACAGTTGAAGATCCAGTGACAAATTTATCGCAAGGTGGTCAATTTGAGAAGCCACGAGTCGTCGGCTTTCTCAGCGATTTAGGCAAAAAAAATTCGAGCGAGTTGGAGTGAACGATCGCACGACCGGCAACGTTTGCTCGCCGTCTCACCGAGAATCGCACCGAATTGCATCAGCCTTTGCTGCGTGAGAATACTGTAATAGGCCAATGAGTGAATGGAATTTTTTTCCCTCGAGACTTATGCTTACGGTGCTTTATTTCGCACATCGTCATTAATCAAGGTTCAATTCCAAAAATTTATCGTAAAATTCAAATATTAACGATCGATCGATGTCGGGCCGACGTGAGCCGCGCTCAACACATGTTTGATAAAAAAAATTAGTTTATACATTTAATTTCATTTTTTTAAGACGAAAAAATTGATTTTCGTATTACGCATTTGAGCAATTGTGTCGGGGATGCTCATTAACCGAAGGGTAATTAATTTCCCCCAGGAGGTTCGTTAATTCGCTTCTTGCATCGTAACCGGAGAATCTCGAGAGTGCGAACGTTACCGCTAGCGAGCTGCCGCATCTCAGGTGGATACCAAAGCCGGTGCGGCTACGCGCCGCGCTTTACACTTACGGCGCAAGCACGGAAACTGCAAGTGTGCTTTGCAACCCGTGTAACTATTCTTGATACGAAATTATCGTATATCTATGAAAGTTTGAGCTCGAGATGCGAAAAGTTGGTAAGAACCGTTAAAGTTATGAGTCAAAAGTTAAATGGTATTTTTGCCCACTAAACGTATTTTTGCGAGTGGCGGAGGGGATTCTGGCTCAGAACTAATTCTCAAATCACAGGCGTAAAAAGAACAATTAACGCATTTAATAATTTCATTGCCAAGTATTGGTAACATTTTGAACGTCAACTATGCGTCAAATTTTTACTATAAGTCCAATTTTTACTATACGTCAAATTTTTACTATAAGTCCAATTTTTACTATACGTCAAATTTTTACTATAAGTCAAATTTTTACTATAAGTCAAATTTTTACTATAAGTCAAATTTTTACTATGAGTCAAATTTTTACTTTAAGTCAAACTTTTACTATAAGTCAAATTAATACCAATAAATTTTCTCGATGACTGCGCGACGCGATACGTCTTTGTGGATATCATATGTACGGCCTAGCTTTAGAATCTACGTTCAGGAAATCTATAGAAGTATACCTGACGAAGCCGGATGGTCTGGCGTCGATGACGTCCGGCAGTAGTGCCGAGACGATAACTGCAATCGCCACTATCGCCAATAGGTTGATCCTCGAGCCGATTGGAGTCTTCATTTCGATGCAGCGGAAAATAACTATCGATGCACGATACAAATTTCGATCGATCGAAATTAAAAATATATGTATATATATTTTCAATTCGCACACTGCCCGATGAGTTTTAAAAGAATCGAAAATTAGCTTTTTATTATAAGACGAAAATTGCTCCGAAATTCAGTTTCGTTTCTTCGCGATGAATTCCAACACTTTCACAAAGACTTTATTGACGATAAATCTGTTCGTCACTTCGGCGCGTATTTCCTTCTTTTTCGTTTGTTTTTTATTCGCCCGTTTTTATGTAAATGGCAATTATGACAATACACGCGAGTGTCAATTTTTCGTGCCTCGAGTGTCTCGCTTTTCCGTTTTGTCTCTTGAACTGTACCATGCTGCTGGCCGCTTCCAGCATATATACTCGAACGTTGGAGCTTCTCCCCACTCACGGAACCTCCCTCACTTTTATCTTGTGCGCTCGAACTCTATACGTAACTCCGGCCCTCTCTGCTGGATCTCCGCCGGAAGGCGCGAGAAACCCTCCGTTAAAAGTGGCGCCTGCAGAGGCTCTACGTCCCCACTTCGAAATTTTTTCCCTCCCCCTCCCCCCTCTCTCCGATCGAGGATCTATTGCACTAGTTCGTGTAATCGATTCATTTTTCTTTGGATTACAGTCCATGGAGGAGCGAAGCGTTTCTTGTCTTTCGGAACGATTGAAATTTTTTCGATAATTCGTCGACCAAAAGAAACAAAATATATGTGGATATTACACATAAATTGTATGTATATACAGATCCACCGTTTTTGTGCATTTTTTGAAAAAATGTTAACCCGGTGAAAATAAAAATTTTACGCATAGCGATTGCATCTTTAAAAAAATTGTTCCGATAAGGGTTTTGTAAATTTTTATTATATTTTTAATATTTATAATGTTTTATAGAAATAGCTTTACATACGTAATCGATTTTTACGCGCCGATCGGGGTGGGTCGAATTCATGTTCGTTTTTTTTGTTACGGGATCCGTAAAAAATTCTTAAAAAATTCTTAAAAAATTCGCGACGCTGCAACCAATGAATTTCACTTGACTAAATCATCGCGCGTCGTTGCTCAGTATTGGGTAACATTGATGTTCGCCCATGTGGACGTTTCTCCCCACGAAAGACACCGGAGATATCGTCGGACTTTCCGCTAAAGCATGACTCTTCGAAGATCGGTGATCGAGGTTCCGCGTGTCAGTCGCGTGCTCGGCGACGTTAGGCAAACGTTTCGTCTTTTTCTTATATGACCAATTTTTTATTTAATTTTTTTCTATTCTACTGCGAGTAATCTCGTTTTCACATACAGTAAAAAGTTGCATAAAGTACATTAAAAGTAGATTTTCTATATAAAAGTAAAAAAAAAATTCCGAGGCATCGAATAAAATATAATAAATTCTAAACCGACAGCGGTGGATGCGCGGTTAGCGGCTCCGGTAGTCTCCCAAATCAAGCAAGATCGTTCGCGGTCAGTGCTTGGATGGGTGACCGCTTAGCCGTGCGCTAGCTGGCGCATCGACCGTTGAGCGGGAGGCGCTTTCTTCTAAAACTTTCGTGTTTCTGCACTTTACTACTGGGTTCCGTAAAAATCAAATGTAATCAAATATGTAATAAATTCCATTTGCGGAAAACGATAATCGACTTGCTGCAAAACGATCGCCCTGCGTCAAATGAATTTTATCAAAGGTGCACCTTACCGTCGGACTTGATAATCGCCCAACTGCACTTCGACTTATATTTCACGAAAGCTACCCGGAGCAGTGACTGTTAGAAATTCGATAATGATCGTGCATAATAATTTGCAGCGGAACATTCGTCAATTTCTGTCGCGTAAGCGTGAAACAAATCATTGCCGATCTTACATCAGCGCGAATATTGAATAAAATTCGCGCGCGTGTGTGCGATTTTGTCAGTCACTCTCACTCCCGATCCGGTTTGGACTTTGCATGGACTACGTCACGGATCCTCCGTCCTCGCATTTTTTTTTTCAAATCCAGTCGTCAATCTCTGTCTCCCTCCGATCCTTAAGTCAACAGCCGATTAAAGATAGAGATACGTGGGAATTATGACTCCCTGGAATACCTGCCGCTGCCGTTATACTACGACGTATAGGTGTCTTGTAGACTTAGTCGTTTGCGTAATCCGTCCGGGGATTTTCTTTGCATCTTAAAAATTCGTACCCTCATTGATGTTGATATATGAATCGATGCAAAGTCCGATCGGAGGGGGCGTGGTTTACGATAAAACTAAAAAAGTACGCTGACTTTCGGTGATAAATGGCGTATTAAATATTGGAAGAAAAAAAAACGTAAGAAATGTTCGACGATTCTTAAAATAAGAAAATAAATAAATGTAAAGCTTTCTCTATGAGAAGGCCAATAATGCAGAAAATGCTTTCTCATAGAAGAAGCTTTGCGAATAAAAAAACATTATGAAGAAGCGATATGAAAATAAAAATTTTCAACTTTTATGAGGAAGCCATATGGAAATTACAATTTTCAACTTTTATGTAGAAGCGATATGAAAATTTCAATTTCAACATTTTTTAATTCTCGAATCGTTCGATAAAAAGCGGGGGGGGGGGGGGGGGGTCAAAGCACATACTAAGTTTCCAGTACAACAGTAAAGTATGTTATACGGCATAGCGTAGCTTACACGCTGCCCAGTGGGGCGTCGCGTGAGCGATATTCGCGCAACTGACCTAGGCCAATCTTCGCGGTTGCAAACAACAAGAACGCGTAATACGTGCTGACGGCGGCGTGCGCGCCGGAGCCAATCTAGCAACTACTACTGTTACACGTACGAGGAGGGAAGCTGCGGCCACTTTCCGTCTGCCGTTGCTGTAGCTCGTGACGCGCGACGACAGGAAGGTCTTCCACGCAATCCGACCCGATCGGCAATTACTTATTAGTTTCGGAGAGAGGAACGATGCCGTAACGATGAAACACGCCCGAAGCTTTCAATTCCATAAGAAGTACCATCGCTTCCGCTAAGGTGCTCTCATTAAAAAGCCCTTTCATTTACCTCAAAAATCGACACCTCACTTTAGAAACCCCCTTCGATTTTTCCGGTCGACATTCCTTTCGAATCCGCCCTGCAGATCTTATTCCGAGGATGTAAAATATCACGGTTGGTAACAGAAAGGGTAGTGAAGCTTTTTTTTTTACGGACGTTGACATTTACGATCGAATGAGAAGTCTCGTCGAAAGCGGATGCTTTGATCGTTCGAATCCCGAAATTTAGAGCGGTCGAAAATTTATGTTGGACAATTGCTTTGGAAGAATAAAGGGAAAGTCTTTCGATTGGTCGCAAAAGGAGCGCGGATGCAATAATCGATCGATCGAATCCCGAAATTTTGAGCAGTCGAGAATACACGTTGGACAAAATTGTTTTGGACAAAACTGCTCGTACGATATTCGTTGTTCGATGGGTTGGGTTAATGTACCTGACCTATCGCAGAATCTTCCAAGATCGTCGAGACCATTGACCTTAAAGGACGGCGTTGGTTTTTTAATGATACACTTCACGTATCTCTCGCGTATGCCGAACGATAAGGATTCGAGTAGCTTTGATCTTTTCGATTTTATCTATCCACGTACGAAGAATCTCACGACGTGTCTAGTCGCGAGAATCGTTAAAGCGGCGTCGAGGCCAGCGATTCAATGCATGGAGAGCGCGTGATTATTTTTGTACAACGCAATACAACTCAATATGGTGGAAAAAAAACAAGTCGATTTTCAACATTTTTTTTTAACGCGGCTGTTAGAAGTACATGGTCGGATTTTTACACACAGTTAGTACAAGGTGTCATACAGTTTGAGACTTTATTTAATTGAAAAATATCGATTAACAACCCACTTATTAATAATTAACAATTAACATCGTATCTCGAAATCCGCATGTTCGATTGAGTTGAAATTTTGACAGTTCCTCGATTATAAAATTTTCCATTTAATAACTGGATGATTAAAAAAAATAGTCATAACAAAAAAATGTTAATAACAAACGATTAGGTTGTTTCGACAAAAAAAGTTAAGGTTTTCGGGATTGTCAGATGAAATTAAGAACCGATGGAATTCGAATTTAAAAAAATTGACAACTTTTTTTGCCCTAATTATTTTAGCAAAACGACTTTTTGTACTGCCGATGAAAAATGGCGATAGCCGTTGTACCGCCCATACCCCCTGGACATCCTATCATTTATCGATGAAAGATCAATCGTGACTGCCTATTATCGATATTGACTCAGCGATAAACGCGTGAAAACAAATCGCTTCGATCGAGCCGTCCAAAACCCGGTTGAAAGTTACACAAGAAAAGAAAAAAGAGTGTGAAACATCGTGTCGGCATTCGCGGTATTTCTTCGGGGCGATTTTCGTTGCGGTCCCCCGCCCGCCCGACCCGTCCGCGGTAGCGATTCTCGTGGGCGAGTGATATAAATGAGCATCGAAATAGTTGGAATTAACCGAATAAGCTTGGGTTTAGCACGCGCCGGGCACGTGGGTGCCCGTCATAGCCCGCACGGTGTTCAATGCCCCGGCACGCGGTTATTTTAAAATTTTCCCACGAAGCTATTCACTCTCAACACATTTAATTTTAATCCGAAGCTTAAAATACGCAAAGAATTCGTTAATATGCGTGAATCAAGTGTCAATCTTTTTCGTAAGTCCGCAACGTTTTCTTACATAATTTCTTTTTTTTTTTTCTATCAGAGAAAGAAACACCTAAAATTGCCGTGGTGGCGAAATATGTGCAAGTGCACACAGTTCTGCGCAGCAGGTGTTTGAGCCAACGGAATTAACGCTTCGCGCGGAATCTCGCGTCCGGTGTAAAGGCGTAAGTACGAAAAATTTCGTAACGTAGAGACGGTGCGCAATTGAGACGAGAACAGCGAATCGTCGGAGCGACGACGAAGAAGATCGAGAAGGGATGATGATCCATTGATGCTGCGGCTCGACGGGACGTCGTTACGCGGCGTCGTTGTACGATAAACTCGGCGTGTGTACACACATAGACGCACTTGTAAGCATGGAGTGAACCAGCAACGGGCCTTGTCAACGATGCTTCACAACTCATCCGTCCACGATAAGAAATTTTGTCCCGGCCAATCGCGCGACTTGAAAGAAAGTCGCGTGTTTCGACCGAGTGTTATAATCAATTTTTGTCGAATGCGATAATTTCATAATTGCCGGCGCGTGAACGATTGTTGGTAAACCGTGAGACCGAGGAAAAAAAATTATCTGTGGACCAGAATTAAAACTTCTCGATTAAACGTTGACACGTTCACCGCGCACGCGCACTTTTTTGTTAATTACTATTTTTTTTTTTTTATGGACCTGATTACGAGGATGATAAAAGCGATGGACCTTACTTGGCGTTCTCGGCGTGGCTCGGGTTATCGGGTAAAAATTTTAGTCCATGTCTTGGGGAATGATTACAATTTTGATAGACATTGCGACGAGCATGATTCAGCTACGAGAAACGTTATCGAACGAGGATGGATCATGAAATCGTGGAAATATAAACTTTCCCGACGACATCACGGTCGTCTGATTTCTATCGATGACACGTAACAATTTCGGAATTCGATCGACTTTCAGTGATAATATCGTGCTTGAGGTAATCTCAACCGATTCACATAGCTTCGCCGTACACAAGCTAAGTGCAATAGTAGGGAAGAGCGGGGCAAAACGGTGAAGAAATGGCAAAATGGAAAAACAAAACCCCCATTTTCGTATCCGGTGAAATAAAATTTTATGATACTCGTACGAAAAACGTTATCTTAATTCGTGTGATCGCGACACTCGCCTCCGACGCGTGCTGCAAACTCACACTCGTCGGAAAAAGTTTTTTCGCCTAAAATCCTAATGTACTATTCACGCACTAGTATCGTAATGTACTATTTCCGCCCAATTAAAAAAATTGGAAGAAAAAAAACAAAAAAATTACGTAAAATAAAAAGAAATTCTTTCGGTTTATTTTTGGGCTGGTGAGATACGAAAGAATTCATGGGGTGGAATCGGAAGGGTATCAAACGTTTACCGAACTGGTCAGGAATACACACGATTGTCCCGGCGTTCGAGAAAGATTTTTCGCTCGGGCTGCGTGTTCATTTAATCGGGGTGAACCGATGACCGGAGCGAGATAGAGAGTTGTGCAATCCGAGCAGGCGGTTTTTTATCAGCTTGCGCGTCGTGTCGCCGAGACATCGAGCCTCTAAAATATAACCTCTCGTGATTACGAATGCAGCGTTAGGACAAGCAGAAGAAAGAAGAGGAAAAAGTCTGGAGACGAGCGGAGAGAATCGTGTAACGAACATTGTTTGTCGCGTGATTTCGAAAAGCGTGTCTGCGTCACTGAGCTCGCCCATTGGCCGAGCAACGGAGGCGCGCCTCGAGATCCGTTTATTGCGTATTTTTAATCATCCGCACGCGTTGACGGGGGGTCTAAGAGAACGCCGGGTGTTGTATACGTGGCGGTGGCCTTTTTACCACATACATAAAATTTATCGCCTCTATTAACTATACATTGGACACGATTGCACACAACTAAAATAAGAAGCCTTTATCCTCTGTGGATAGAACAAAAAAGTGATATTGCCAATATACACATTTTTTGCATCATTTTAATTGCGACGGGTCGGATGGTTCTGCCCTTATAACCTTCGACGCCAAATATAAGCGAGATAAGCACATATTTAGTCCCCAATGGACAAATCTCGAGTAACAAAAACTGTCGGTAACAAAAACTGTAACAAGCTTTCTTTGACGGTTGGTGAAATGTTCGATCAAAATAAAATTCTCATCGATCGCTGATCCGATGTCCACCTTCGATGAGACTGATTTTTAATCTTATACGCCAGTGTGCGTGAAGAAAGTTGATTACAGTTTTTGTTACCGACCGAGCCGGCGTTGGGCTGGAAGATTTTTCGCTTGGTCTTGAGACACGCAGCCATCGCTGCTTTCAACCTCATTTTCCCTCTCCGACTCCTTTCATCGTGTCCCGGAAACTCCGTCGATTGGCCTCATTGCTCAAGCGATGGATCGGAGCATCTCGCTGAATTCGCAGCGGCGGAACCGGAGCCACGCCAACGTCCCGCCGGCGTCACGGGGACAGCGAGGCCGAGCTTGCGCGTAGGGGAGATTCGTGAAACTTGTCCGGAGATTCCGCGGCTCTCGGGACCGATAAGAGACCGCGCGACAACCTCTCTTCGAGATAAGAGCTCAATGACTTCACGCGCACACTAGCGCTCATAGATCTCGCACATATGCAAGGGGTGTATCTTCGTCACGTGCAGCCGAAGATTCGCCGCGTCGTAGCGCCAGACCGGCGGCATCGCGAGCTGAACACCTGTGGCGTAATCCGGACGTAAGTTTTGCTCGTTATCCGGTTGAAAACAATTTTAAGCTACTCTTTTACCAGTTCCTTATCTTTTTCTACGATTGATTTCTATAATTCTGAGCCGCATGAACTTGGAGACTCTGCGGAATAATCTCATGTTTTTTTTAAACATATTATTGGTATTGGTAATTTTATTGTGGCCTAGTTGAACTATGAGTCAATAAGAGCTAATACAATGAGATGTTGTCGTAAGGAAATCACATAATTAGATAATAACATTGATTGAAAATATGAGAATAAAACTGTTACTATTACTGTTACTATATAGTAACAGTAATAGACGACTATGAACGGCTTAATGCCGTTCTATGAACGTTCACTATGAGCGTGTTAATATAATCGGATGTCTCGTTTACTGTTCAGCTACTGTGACAGCAATTGTTCATATCATCCTCTCAGTCGCTACTGTCCGGCGTAGAAATTTTCGAGACCTGACAAGACAAGATGTAACGCTCCGAAATTTCTGCTCGCAGTGCGCTTCACGGTAAGGAGCATTGCGTGTACACAAATAAAATGAAATGCAAAGAATCCGGTAAAATAACATTGTCTTGAGACTTCCGGACCGCGGTGAGTTTTCGCCAAAAATATCCCTCACAAGAAGAGCGACGGAATTAAACTGGCCGTTGGGATCGACGGTATTCGACCGAAACGCAACGAGTGTGAAATGCCGATACACTGCGTCACATCCGTTATGATAGCTGAGAAAGTACCCGGGTCAGTTATTCCCTCATCCGCACGAACTGAAGAACCCGAAAAAAAGTCTACCGATTTCTCCTCCGCCCGAAGTGAACGCTCCGACGTAACACATCATCGAGTTCGTCGATGACGTGGGATTCCCCGAACGGCACCTCATTGCTCCGGGAATTCACCGCGGCAGGTGAACGGGATAGGTTCAAAAAAAAAAAAAAAAAAAAAAAAAAATTGACGAAAAGATACTTGCGCGAGCGCACGTAACGTCGCGGTTGGGTGGGGCGGTCGCTCGACGCGTTCCAGCTCGTTCCAACGAGTTGCCGCAAGTCCTTCGCATGCCATACGTGGAAGACCGGCTGGCGTGCCCTCGCCCAGACCACTGCCGAGTTAGTCGGGCAATTTTTGATTTTTTTTTTGTCCAACCATATCTAGACGGGGTTGCACGAACCTTTCGTCCGAAGGTTTCGAGGAATCGGACGAAGAGGTACAACGACGGTTTCCTTCGGAGAACCGAGACGCTACAGTTTCAACAGCCACCTTTCGGCATGGCCCATGGCTGTTGAAACCTTGCGTCCACCTATCTGCATGTCCAAACGCTCCAGGTACGATTCTTTGGGCGAGACAGAATTGTGGAACTTCCGGTGCAGACGGCGGGGATTCCCCGTGCAGCGAAAGACGATTGCATCTTTGGGCGCCCCTTCGGCCACTTTGATGCCCTTCGCGGCGGTCACTGACTTCGCGGAACGACGAAGAATCGTTCAATAAAAAGAAAAAAACCACCACTCAGGTATTTAAGGTAGTCCATGGCGGTCCATGGACCGAGTCCTTAAAGTGTACGGGTAGCGCCGAATGGAAACGATAAAAAGGATTCTTTTGTGGAGCATCCGATGCTCCTGGAAAAGGCATTTGACCGTCCGAGAATTCTCCGACTGGATCGAAAATGCCGCAGGCCAAAAAGATATAAATTTCGTGGTTGAAGGGACCGCGCCGGACGGGATGAAACCTGACACTATGCAGAGCCGCGGAACCTACGATGCTAGTCCTCAAACCTTTTTTTTTTTACAATTATTGCTTTTACTCTCCGAAAAGGAGGGACTCGATCGTCCTGACCAAAGTACCGATATCTGCATGAGACTAAATTTCATTAAGCTATAATGGACCTAGTAATGGCCCGTAATAGTAGTAGTAAAGACATTTTATTGACCTCCCTTACAATGCTAGTTCTATTTTTTGTTTCTTTTTTATGCATTACAATGTGTTAGGGTGGGCTCATAGGCCATTGTCCGAAGTCCTTCAACCATCTTTAAATTTGTTCGACATCGATACCAATTTTTATCCAACCCCTTTTTTAATCCTTTCTTTTGTTACCCATCTAATAAATTGCGGATGGACCGGGAGACAATTGGGACGAAATTGGTTGTCTGAACTCGCCGAAAAATTTCTTACTCGCCGCAGTGCCTCGAACTATCCGAAATTTATAGCGTTTCGCCCGCGGCAGTTCCGGTCCAGACGGGATTCTCGGACGGCCAAATACCTGCATCGGGTGCTTCCGAAAAGAATGTGTTTTATCGCTTCCGATTGGTTTCTCGGTCACGTGGGAAGGGGCCACGGTCGAACCAGTCTGATTAACGGGTGCATCCAGGAATTATGTACTCTCGCACGCCCCCTTGAGGGCCAAAGAACTCACCGCCGTGGCAAAGTCATTTCCGGTTTCTTTATTTTTGTTCTTTTCGTTGCGTACGGCGAAAAAGCGGAATACCGAGACGATCGAATCATCAGCCCTTATTCGTCATCCCTGCGCAAGCTTTCGCAGAATTCGATGCATCCTCGGCTGCGCGCGCAGCCAAAGATTATGCTGGTCCTCTAACAAAATGTAGATCGTTAATAATTTATTGCTGTGGCAGCAAAAATATTTGGCTGCCACAGCAAAATATTTGCCGCCACAGAAAAATATTTGTTTGTCCCTATGTTAACCAGGTAAATGAGTTATGGTGACAAAATTCTTGTCGTCGCAACCATTTTTTTTTCTCCGTGCGACGAGTTCGTCGACTTTTCGCAGTCATTGTCGGAACGCGTTTTCGAGTGTTTCGAGGGGGACCGCGCATACCACCGGGTTTATCTTATTGTTTTCGACGAGATATGCGGAGAAGTTTATATCATCGGAAAAAATTCCGATCTATGAGATCGACATCATTAGATTTCGATCTCATCTCAAGTCGATCGGCTCTCGAAATCCGGTGTGCAAAATCCGTTTCAGCTACGAGCTATCAGCCACACTGAACAAGAGAGTTTATTTGTGGGAAAATGAATATTTTATTACCGTTACGAAATTCTGTTTGAGCCAAATATATATATATTTTAATAACCAAACGGTTCAACTGTTTTTTCCAGGTCAATTAAATTTTAACGATAAATGGATATTTATTGCGCCACATCCAACAAAAGATTTTTTAAGATTGAAAGGACTCTTTGCTCAGACTGTCCGGAACGTCGGTAGCGCATTACGAAAATGATCGAACATTCTCGACAGAAGAGACAAGCTATTATCTCGGGCCCAACATTTTTATCGTAAAAAAATATAACGTCGCGGGCATCGCCGTCGTTCGGCAGGCTCATCGTCCGTTGCGAACTTAATTTTCAAGGATGTTTCGGCGCATGTGCGTAGGACGAAATCGCGAACGATAATTAATTATCGTATAATCACGACGATAACTGCCAACACGATCATCGATTGAGAGTCGAACATTTTTTTATCAGTTTTTCGAATTTGAATCTCACGCCAATGTAAATCAACGTCCCGATTACGTAGCTTCGATGAAAAAAAAAATCGCTTAAACGGATGTACCTTTGGACCCCATAAAAATTTCCCAGGTTGGGACATTTTTAGTTTAAAAAAAAATCTCATTTGAATACTGTTGCAATTATGGAATTTTGGCAACCACGGCGGGTCTGTCGATAGGTCACGCGCAATATAGTTGGGCCGCATTCCATTCAATCGAGACACGCGGACATGGCCGAAGAAGCTCGATCGCTCTCACATAGGAATGTCATTCATCTTCGCCTCATCGCTTTATATATAGCATACTATGTGTGTGTGTGTCTATATATATATACATATATATATATATGTTGAACAGCAAAAAATAGATTCGCTATGTCGGGACACGAATATGATTATTTCGTTCAAAAACCGGATCTCGAAATAGTGGGCCAGTGGCCGCGGGCAATCGTCTTACAGGGTGATTCATTAAACAGTGACCCAAATTTACATAAAAGAATTTCTTTTTTTTGTCGAGCTCGACCGCTCCTTACGCTTATGATCTATAGGCTAAGTCGGGGTGACATGGTCAAGATTTGTTAAACAATTAAAATTTGAGGTTTCACTGTAAGAGAACCTTTAAATTTTGGTGGTAACCAACTGCAGAAACATCGAACCGAAGTAATTCACTCAGAACTTTCGATATTTTCGATACGTGACTTAATTGCAGATCTATAAATAAATATTCGTGACCCAAACGACTCGGACACTACGGGTGATATGGCCATAGTAATAGAGGTCGATTAGGCCTAGAGAAGCATCGATGGATTGCACAAAACATGTCTTAGTATATTTTAGATTGTCTGTTTTATTATTGTCTTTCTGTAGTTCATGTAGAACTGCAGAAAGACAATAATTACCTTCGATAAATGTTTGGAATGCCAAAGTAAAAAGAAAACGGTTTTTTTGGCGATATCACCCTGACTTATCCTACATTAGTCTTGTCAGTGATCCGAAACGAAATTGTTATTTGCCAGTCGAAAAAAAAAAAAATTACCGTCGGATGACTGTAACGGTGGAGGCGAAGAACCGAAGGTGGGAACGTCGAACGAGGGTAACGGGACAGGCTGAGATGGCGTAAGGTCAGTTTCGCCGCAGCTCACGGATGCACCGACTTTAATCGTCGCCCGTCCGATAATAAATTTTTCTCGACCCGGTAACTCTTATTTGGCGAACAAAAATCCAACAACTGAAATGAAAAATAGCTTTCATTTCAGTTACTTTTATTCAACTAAAAAAAAAACATATTTTTACTCAAGTTATTTAGCAAAGTAGTATTCGTCTTGGAACGTCCCTTAAAAGGTTAAATGCATTGGCTGCATTTATTTGAAACAATTATTAAAATTATATTTTTTAAATTTCCATGTATAGCATAACATACATCACATTCATTCCATTCATTTCATTCGTTACATTTATTTTCCTACATTCCGTGTCAGTATTTTTTATGTATATGGCATAAATTACAAGATTTATGAATGGTCGAGAAATTTGTTCGGATGTCGTGTCGATTGTCACGATGAAAGTTGTTGCCTCACGGACTTTGGATCTGGACGCGGTAAAGTGAACGATCGGACGATCCTGTGTCTCCCGAATGCACCGTAGGTGGTCCATGGCGAACGTGACGCTCGTCACGAGTAATCCGCGAACACACCCACCCGCACACACACACACATACACTATCTAGTATTATAAATAGACGGATCCGGCTTATTTATAGAGCGGCCGTAACAGCGGATGGTCGGATGAAGCGAGAGCGAAAACGTGGCCGTTCGCGGGGTTATCCCAGTCTGCGAAAGTGTAAAGTCGTTCGATGTCACATCGCGACTACCACGCACACAGACGCACCCGGCACACCCACCAAAAAGAAAGGAGCAAGAAAACGCGCCTCGGCCGGACAAGCCGAGATCCGCCCCAAGGACATGTGAAACGACTCAGTCGGTAACCAAAATCTATAATGAATGCGATTCGGAGACCGTAGACTTTTCGGGAAAAAGCAAAGCATTAGCGGATGTACAATTTAATACCGCGTCCGATGATGCTTCCGTTTTATCCGAAACGTCCGAACTATATTTATTATCGATCGTGGCATTTTACATGCCCGTAAGTTACAGAAAGGCTCGACCAAGCTTACGTAATTTAACGACCATTTATAGACTTGCAAAAATTAATGATCGGCGTGTCCACCAAGAAACTCTATTCAACAATCCGCGCTTTGTTCTTGCGCCGGTTCGAAGTTCCAAAATGTTCCATGCATTCTGGATTTATCGGAAACCTCTAAACAGTTTTTTTAAATTGAATTTTTTTTTTTTCAGTGTTCCTAATGTTTATTCGAAATCCTGGTATTGATTTCCCGATCAAGTACCTATCGATCGACCGATCAGGGAAAAAAAATAATCCATATTCTGCGATTTTCATCCCATATACCAATAGGCTTCAATTACAGATGAAGCCATTATTTATTTATTTATAATTCATATGTTAGCTCCGGAGTAAACGTGCATAAAGACAAACAAGCGAATCGTCGTAATCAGGTGCGTGATTTTTGTATTCCACCGTTTCGTGGTCTTAACGCCCAGGAGCCGGAACGTCGCGCTTCAGCTCTCCAACGTAGTCCATCGTGACACAGATTTTCCCGCTTTCGGTGAAGAGGATGGTTTTTCCGGTAATCGAACTGGGTGGTAAGCCTGGGGGCAACAGATCTGTAGGTGGATTCCATTTGGACAGAGCCCACGGTCCCTAAAAAATGGAATTAAAAAACAATGGCCAATCTCGATACAATTCGTGTTTATTTGTCGCCAGTATCAATCGTCTTTAGCAAAACTTACCGGAAGGAAGGGGCATGCCTTGGGGAAAGTTTCTTTCGGTGTGCCACTCGCGATGAGACTTTTGCCGACGGTCGGCTCGGACCAGGCGTCGCATAGAGTCATGTTCTGCGTCACTGGCGGCACATCCGCATCGTTAAAGTTCAAGGTAAAGCTTATCTGAAAGTTTGTTATATTCGCGAGGTTCAGTTATTTACTGTTCTGTATTTAACGCAATGTCCGTCTTTGTTTTATTCAACAAACGGAATATACAACGAGCCATTATTGGAACGCATACCATCATCGTGGGCGGCAGTTCTTTCGTGATCGGAAATTTCATGTTCAGTTGGGAACTCTTCTTGGTCTGGACAGGATCGATTGTGACTTCACCAAGGTATCCGCAATCATTTTGGGTCACCTTCGTACTCTTGATGATGATCACAGCTGTCGGCTGTTGGAGAACATTTTTCTTTTTTTCATTCGTTTTTTTTATTTATTTAAATTACGTTGATGCAGCCATTGTGAAGGACCGCTCCGCGCATGCACTCCCAGCCGTAAGTTTTATTCTATCGGAATTTGCCTATTTCGTGAAACTCGATCAATCTAAAATTACTATGATTTGATTTTGCTGATGTGTTATTCGCACGGATATCCGAAAGGCTTACTTTTGGCTGGAAATTTGGCACATTTACATCTTTACCACTCACAACTCTACCAGAAAACGTCTCTCCCCAAATAAATCTACCAAAAAAGACAGCTCTAACAACTCTAGCAAAAGCTCTACCAGAAAGTCAAAAAAACTGTTACAGAATCAAAATAAAACACTACCGGAATTGGAATAAAAAAAAACAAAGCTACCGTCTAGCCTTGTATTCCGATAGAGTTTTATTTGAAGTCCGGTAAAGTTTTTCTTTTGATTCTGGTAGTTTTTTTACTTTCTGAAGGATTTTTGGTAGAGTTCTAATACGGTAGAGATGTAAATGTGCAGGAAATTTATACGTTAGGGTTCCTCAAGGAACTAACAGATGCAACTAAATGCTCCGTAAACTAACAGATGCAACATGTAAGATGATGTGAGATGTTCCTTAAGAAACTGATAAATGTAACTTACGTCCCCGATGACCGGCCCACTGAACGAGACGACGACGATCGAAACACCGAACAACACAGGGAACAACATTTTGGCGGCGATGTTTCGTACACGCTCGTCGAAATGGATTTGTCGAATCTCGAAGGCTCCGTTGATTTTATACTCGCAGAGCGCACACCGCTGATTCAAATACACACGCCGATGCACCAATTCCAAATCAGAATTGCGTGATTCTCGATACTTAGCCAATTATAATGCAACATAGAGCCGGATACATCGCTTCCTATTACAGGTCTAATCGCGACGTATTAATCAATATCCCTTACGGAAACAAATGTTGTGGTTCGTCGTTAAAAAATGATAATATCTTCGGATATTGTCTTGTAGATATAGTGTGGGAACTCTCGTCGACCCATCGAGCGAAAAAAACATTGGTTTATATAACGCAACGATTTATCTTTGATTGACAAAGTTGCGCAGAAGTGTTTTAGCTGGTGATAACGTTAATGTAGTATTTTGATTTTTATTAAGGCATCAATTTTGTAGAAAAAAAAACTGTTAAATACGCACGACCTTTTGAGTTTATGGACCGGCATTGGCAAATCCATTTACACGCTAAGTTTGACAATTTGAATTATTGAAAAGCAATCCGCATTCCTACGAGAGGATTGAACGGTCCTCACGTGGATAGGTCACGATTGAACGAATACCAATTGGGAGTCGATCGCATGCGTTCCTACGTCGGCACGAATCGCTCTCTCGATAAATACCTGGATTCCGGACTTCGAAAAATAAAGAAGGTGCTTTCTTCGAATGGCGCGAGTTGGGGGCGATGAAAGAATCTCGGGATTTATGAGAGATGCCAACGGATTACGCTCGCACGCGCCGCTGGGCACGAATATTAATATTATATCTGGCCATAAATCCTCCCCATATGTAGAAATCAATATACAGAATGAAAGCTTGCCGCATATTAAGATGGATGTGCGTAGAAACGAGTTTAGTGGGTAACCAAGGATATTCCGTTCGTCACGGATCGAAGATCCTAACATTAATCTTCCGATTCCAATGATATGTTAATGTAACAATACTGTACACTTGTGTGTAGGGCTGTACAGTTGCACCATCTTGGCCGGCTAAAAAATCTTATCCGGCTAATGGACATTATAGTTTGGCCGGCTTGAGCCGTCTTAGCCGGCTAAGATGGTTTGGCAGGCTAAAAATTAGTCGCAGTTTTAGTCAGCTATTCATTTTTATTGTGAATTACATGAAAACTTATCAAATTAATGAGACATTTAACTTTCGCACATTGCCTGGTTGAAAGTGACTTTTCACGCATTCGTTACAAAAATTGTTTTCATTTTTCTTCATTTCGATAGTCACGTAATGAGATCCAATTCATTTTCATTCCAATCTTAGTTTTTTCCTCGCCAGTGCGTCAATAATAAATAATCAGCTTGTCTGCAAACACCCGGGCATTTCGTTATTACGACCGCGTATGCGTCACGCTAGTCCATTGAATGTTGGGTGGGTTATTTCCCGGATTCCATCGGACAGAGCTCGGCCTACATCTTCGAATGTACGAATGTTAGAGATATTTGGGAATTTATCGATATCTCGATATTTATCGTAGAACGATGTACAGCGAGCCTAGACGATACAGATAAGCTTCGAGGAATAACAGAGTCACGGTGATACCCTTTAATCCGGAGCAGTTCATTCGTCTAAAATCGTGCGAATCTACCGATCTAGAAGAACCTGGGGAATCCGTACACCCCCCTAATCAATACTCGTCGGGAGTGACCGATAAGATATTATCGATAAATTCTGACGCAATATTTTGCACTAGTGGTATCAGCCTGAAGTTTGGACGTCGCTCTCGGCCAGAAGAACCTACTTTCTTATTGCGTTCAAAAAATCTACTGATCGATCTACCCAACATGTGGGTCTAGGTCGAAACTCGTCGATTACTCATTTCCGGAAGATTCGGCGCTTCCAATTAGTACTGTCATCCACTCAAGTTCCGATTCTATCTACATGAAAATAGTAGTTTCAGCGATAGGCTCTTGATTCGATTTAAATAAATATTTTTATCACATTTTTTTCTGCGTGTAATTCCGCAGGTGCGCATCAATTTTTCAAGGAAAGCGCAGGTTTCCTTGAAAATTTAATGATTTTCGAGATTTTCCGCAGGTTTTATCGACAGCGGAAAGAGTCTTGGACGATAACACTTGATGCCGCCTTTAATAGCTTCACAGATATTCCGGTGGAAACATAGGATTTTCATGTGAAGTTTTATTTGTTTGCTCGGCTGCCTCTTTATCTTTCCGGAAGTCTTTTCAGAAATGGCCTCTTGTCGGACACGGAAGGGCAAAATAACGTTGCGACCTTGCGACGTTTCAAACTTGCCGGGAATTGCGCAGCAATAACAACTGCGAATAATCGTGCTGCCCAACTATTGATGGCCACGGCTCGTTGTATAAATACCGGAGCGCAAGTGGCTCCTCAGTTTTTCTACCAACTTGGTTAATCCAACGGTATTGCGGTATTCACGTGAGTATTATTGAAATAATAGCTTTGCACTTTACATACTTATGCTTGTGAAATCAATGTGTTTTCCCAAACTGAAAAAAAATGATCAACGACTCAAGTAAAATTCGCTTGCGGGTTGCCAATGAAAAAAATTGTTAGTTCAATTCTTCCAATTGTGAGCCAGATAGCTCATGGTTATCAACATTTCGGCGGATTTACATCTCTACTACTCACAACTCTACCAGAAAACATCTCTACCATATTAGAACTCTACAAAAATCTCTAACACCGAAGAAAAAAACTCTACCGGAATACAAGGCTTCTGTCTTGCCTTGTATTCCGGTAGAGTTTTATTTCAATTCCGGTAGACTTTTTTTTCTTCAGTGGTAGACATTTTGGTAGAGTTCTAATACGATAGAGTTGTAATATCGTAGAGGTGTTTTCTGGCAGAGTTGTGAGTAGTAGAGATATAAATGTGCCAACATTTCTTCTACCAAATAACACCCATTTTGTTTTTTAAATATTTTTTTTCAACTTTGTTTAGCAGAGAGAAATTATTATATCACGATGTCGAAGCTACTGGCGTTTGTACTGATGATGGCTCTACTGATAATGGTATACCTTGGCGAGGCTGATTCCGCCGAGTGTGGTAAACGCGGAGCCAAGGTCATTAACCTTTGAAAATGCGTGCCATATATTCAGTATATTCTCAACAGTTGTGTTCAATATATATACATATATATATCTTTTTTTTTCAGTGCACTGACCCATCAACGTGCTGCGCCGGACTGGTCTGCCAATTTTTTGTCCGGAGATGCTTAACGCCATGAGTAGAGATTTACGGTACGATCGTCTAACATCCGATCATTTCCACCGAGTACGAAGGAACGTATTGGACCAATGACTACTTCTACTACTACAATTACTACTTAGTCATTTATTGACACCAATACGAAATGGGGAAAGCACCGTGATATTTTTTTATGCACGTTATGTAAAACTACCTTAAGAAAATAATATGATCTGTTCTCCAGTTATTAAACTGTTTTTCTTCTTTTGCCAATTGAACCGTGTTATTTTCGTCCCCGGTCAGTGTCCACTGTGCTCAGCTGCACGTCCACAGAAATCGATTAACCTACACCGTTAAAAAAAGTAAATGTGACGCATCCGACCGAAAGTTTTTGTGCCGAAACTGGTACATTAAATTCAACGTACAATAGTGCTGAAAAATTAAAGTACTTTTAACATTGAAATTAAAGTAAAGTGTCTCTTAAGCGTTTTTTCACTGTACGCGTGTAAACATATCAATGAAAACAACGACAGAACGTGCTCGTTTTGCAATCGAGTCGGGTGACTCGAGAATAATCCTCCCGTACACTGCCCGTCAATGATGAGTGGTTTTTCCGGATATCTTTATCGATCCCATTAAGATATCGAGCCAGATATCCAGCAAAACCGAAAAATCTGAAAAATCAGACATCAATGACCTGCAGTTTACATGAATGACAAAACAAACAATAGATTACGCACGTTCGGTCTTATAAATACTTAAGGTTCAGTGCCCGAAGAGTCAGTTAAAGACGAAGTCAGCTAACGACAGGGGCAATCAAATCAGCGCAGAGTCTGTTATTACACTTCTGAGTGAGTATACGAGCAATGGGTAACCTAACTTATATCAACAGAACGCGAATGTATTCGGTCTTGAAGACTATTTGTCATCTTCTCGATGAAATTAATTACATTTTCGACGATACTCTCGAAATGTTCGTGTAATTTCATTTGTGCCGTATAACCTTCGCGTTCGTGCAATTTTCGCCGTTCACACCCAAGAAAAAAAACGATTTGACGGCCACCGTTTATTTGGTTCAAGTAAAATATTTATTTGATTTAAATAAATATTTATTTAAATTAAGTGCATAGTTACTTAAATCAAATAAACATTTTTGGATAGCACATGTGAACAGTAAGAATTCGACATGTGTGTAGTGTCGAGACTTTCAAGCCGCACCTGACCAGAATTCGATTAACTGCCTTTAGAGGGCAAAAGATCACTTTCGGTCATCACAAGTTTTTTTAGACGTACTAGCAGCGATTGCGCGCTTTGCGCGCGTGTCCTTAACACTCGGTATTTGATTTTTTTTTCGTTTTTATAGGTTACATGTTATTTTCTACGAAAAACACTATAAACGTGGCTATGAATATCTAATACGGTGCCCATACAAAAACTTTCACGACACAACCGCCACATGGTCTTGTCTATTCGACTGAAATTGGTTATCGAACGACCACAGCTTCAGTCTCGTATTGGTTCGACAATAATACATATTGAAAATGCCAGTTATTTTGCCCACGGATTTTTTTAAGAGGGATGTCCCTCGTATGTGACCCATCAATATCGCATTTTTTGGGCACTAATGCAACATTTTAAAAAATATTTAAATTATTTTTTTTTTTCATACTTAGTGACGTCTCTCGAAACATTTTGTCGCTGTGAACACGAATCCGTCACCAGATATTGTCTCAATTCAACGCGGTCGTACATTTCCGCGATTTCGTAATTTTTGTTGATGTTACTTTGTCGCGTAATATTTTCGTGTTATGTTATTTGTCAAGTGTTATTCAACTCGTGATATTTTTATCAGTCGGCGAGACGATTCTTGGCATTATTATTTCGATCAGGAGATTAGCGCGCGAAGAAATTTAGTCTCTATTTTTTTGGATCGCAAATGTAAACACCAAGTCGAAACGTATGTGTAGTGTGGCCACTGTCAAGCAGCACGTGAACAGAATGCGATTAACTGCCCCCAGAGGACAAAAGATCACAATCGATTTTCGCAAGTTTTTTTTTATACGCAGTCTACGCCAATAAGATCGAACGATGGATTACAAGACGATCGGTTGTATAAATAGTTCGGCGGGAGTGCCCGAAGAGTCAGTTGTTGACAAACCCCGGTGGTAATCAAACCATCCCAGAAAAGCATATCGCATCGCACTTACGAGTGAGTACACGAGCACGACGCGCAGTCAGTTATGTCATCGTAAAACTAATATGTCCCGTCTTACAGACGATTTTTTACATTCTCCATAAAATTTCGATAATAATCTTAAAAAATCTATCCTCTAAACCATTACCGATACGTAGGCTGCTGCGACGATAATTGACATTGTTTATGTATTTTGTTGTCAGTTAATATTTAAAACGCTTTTTAATATTCTCGATAAAGTTAATTACATTATCGATGATAATCCTGAAAATTGATCCTTCAAATTGTTACCACTATGTAGCATGTTGTAATTGTTTACGTATTTTGTTTTCAGTCAGTATAAAAAAAAATTGTAAAAATGACGAAGATGCTGATGCTTGTAGTGGCCTTAATGGTCATATCACTAGCCATGGTCGTGTTCGCTGGCGACGCTACCTGCCAAGCAATTGGTTTACCCGTGAGTATTAATTGAATGTCTATAAATAGATTTATGCTTTTGGGATTTGTTAGAGGAAAAAATATGACTATCCATTTTTTTCTGTTCTTTCACAGTGCAACACCAGCGACGAGTGTTGTCGTCCCCTCCACTGTCATTTCTACGCCCACGCATGTGTCACGTAAATGAGCTGCTGCGTTCGCCACTTTTACCCCGTACGACTCTCGCTGGACGTGGGTTTACCGGACGCGTATAACGAGAATTTAAGAAGCAATTTTGTTTTATCGTCAAACATTGTTTGCCGAGGCTTTGGACATCGCGCGAGCGAGTATTAAGAAAAGCTGCCCACATACGGAGGGATCGTACAAAGTACCCACGTAATTGTACGCACTTGTTCACTTTTTTCACATAACAATCTGTACTTTCATTATTCCGTGTAATTAAATCACTGTGAAACAATATTTTCTTTTATTATGTAAAAAATGGCAATACTAGTAAACTATAATTTAAGCCTTTAATATGTTATTCCCTCCAGTCAGATCCACACGTATTCGTCTATATCGTACTCTTGCGCGAATCACTTTCAATTTCGGTCGTGAGTAATTTTTTATCGTTCGCAAAACAACGGTACGATTATAAATAATTTGTTTTCCTCTTCTCAAAGACTTGAGATAACCCAAGTATAATCCACGAATAGCTTTTTTTTGCTATCCGAGTTTTGCGGCATTGCAAATCCGTGCCGAGTCAGCGATGTTGTGATGTTAAATATTTGATGTTTAAATTATTAGCAGCAACGGTATGGAGTCCTTCCTCACGCGTCGCAGTGCCGTAATCGACCTGTTACATTCTTGCACCTTGGATAAAATGTCAACGCTAATTTTCTCCGAACGTTGGTTTGTTTTATTATATTTAAAAACATGACTATAGTTATAGTTTGTAAATTGACTAGCAACGACTGACAAGAACACGTACTGTATCTACATACAGAGTGAATAACGCCGTATTCCGAAGCCGCAGATAGCACGCTGCTCACCGGCTTTGCATGCTAACAAAAAAGAAGCTCAGCTTCCTCGAAGTGCGAATGACGTCGATTGCGCGCCCACTCGCGGTACCAAGACCTGGCGTCACGTACACACCCGGTGACGCTGTCCCGCGAGCATCAAGTTCCTTGACACCCTTTGGGCCAAGGATGTATCGTCAGAATATAATTCACCATCTACACTGACAGAATTTCGGAAAAGTTCGAATATAGTAGAGTTGCAATATGGTAGAGTTCTAATTCCATAGAGTTTTGATTTCATAGAGTTCTATCATAGTAGAGTTGTGATATGGTAGAATTCTAATTTTATAGAGATCTAATATAGTAGAGTTGTAATATGGTAGAGTTGTAATATGGTAGAGTTGTAATATGGTAGAGTTGTAATATGGTAGAGTTGTAATATGGTAGAGTTGTAATATGGTAGAGTTGTAATATGGTAGAGTTGTAATATGGTAGAGTTCTAATATGGTAGACTTCTAATATGATAGAGTTGTGAGTGGTAGAGATGTAACTGTGAACAAACGAGTTTTGTTACTGTGTACAAACGGATGCAATAACGACAAAAGGCAGCACCCGACGACTTGTCTCGCAAGATTTCTTTTTAGTCCATATAAACCGGAAATGAATCCTCGCCTTCTCATCCTTGTGCGACCGATGACGATCAAATTTCCCTGGCGTACCAATATTCCTAGTGAAGTGTATGCCGCTTTATCTACGTCGACGTATTTTCCTCTGACTTCGCCCTCTTGCCAAGAAGTGTGTCGAGTGCATGAATCTATAAACACAATGGCCGAACTGTACTTTTATCGGCGACCGATTATTTGCACTTGCGATGACGGAGTCTCCGGGTTTACCATCGGTAACCGATGCTGCTCCAGGACACTCGCTGCAACGTCGCTTACGTAACGCGTGACGTCACCCGATTTAATAATAACAAATAAAAAATTGTGGACGTTAACCCATAAGTTGTTCTAAAAAGCAGAAATTTTTTTTACTGTGTGTTTGTCCTACTTTTGTTATTGTTTTTCTATTTTTATTTTTATTCTATGGTATTTTTTATTTTTGTACTTCATTCGATTTATGTGCGGATTGGCGCGAGTTGTTCGCGTATGGAATGTTTTGTACCTGGGCACGGTGTTCAAATTTAAAAGTTCATCACCTAAAAAAAACCTACTGTGTTATATTCATCGGGTGCGGATGAGTGTAAAACGTTCGGCCATTGTGCTCATAGATTCGCGCACTCAACACACTTTTTGTCAAGCGCGTGAAGTCGGGAGGAAATACGTCGACGTAGGTAAAACGTCATACACGTGACTCGGAATATCGGTACGCCCGAGAAATTTTAACGTCATCGGTCGAACGAGGATGAGGGGGCGAGGACAGTGAAAATAATCCTACATCGATTTTTACTTCCAGTTCATATACATCGGAAAAAAAATGTACGATATTTGATGTACCTTTTTCTTCACCTTTGCCTCTGGCTAAACCCTACAAAAATTGAGATTGTCAAGTAGTTCTCGTGTCACATCTGTCGTCCATTTACTGTGATACAATAGTTCAAAAAATGTTCATTGATGACTCATTCTACGAATCCGCGAAGCCTAGAAACGCAATCCGGCGCCATGTGGCTCTCTTATCTCTGGTGCACCTGTCGCGAAAACTAGAAACTAGCAATCTCACGAGAATGATCGGACATACGCCTGACGGTCGTTGATTCATCGCTTGCTCGATCTCATTAGACGGGAATCCTGCTCGTCGGAGCAATCCGGATCAGTGGCTATAGATACTAACTGATTGTATTCAAGATAACAAACTCTGCGGTTCGAGGGAAATGGAGCATTGAAGAATAACGACACAGTTCTTGAATATCGTCACAACTGTAGTTTGCCAGATAGCGCTCGGTGATTCTAGGTGCACAACCGTGATCCACTTTTTTAAAGGAGCAGTTTCGAATATTTTCGAACAGTTACTAACAAATTGTATCAAAGACAACAAACTCTACGATTGCATGTAAATGGAGCCATTGAAGAAGATCGCCAAATTTGCATATCGTCAAAACTGCGGTATGCAATTTTGAATATCGTCCCAACGTGACAGGCGCCTTCCCCTTGCGCTCGGGCGGAACTCAGTCGGTAACAAAATCTGTAATCCGATTTTTTGAAGGAGAATTTTTTAACGAACGCAACCGCATAATAAGTTAATCATCTGAGTTTTTTTTTGTCTTGTGACAAAAATTTGTATCACTAATTTCTATCGCAGTCGCAATATCGGGCGTGTCAGGATTTTGGGTCGGGCTCGGACCCCACTCAACTGGCCACTCGCGGAACGCGGGTGTATAGCGGGTTGCCGTCGGTGCAGGCGTCCGATTAATCGCAAAGTACCGCCGTCGGTAAGATTCGTCTCCTTCGGAATCATAATCAAACAGGGCAATTCGACATTCCAGAATGCAATGAAATAATCTCGCGTTTCACCGATGGAAACTCCTATGACGATAATTCAACACACCGATTGGAGGTTCTCTGAAAAAATACTATAGAAACTTTCTCCGTGTAATATGTCATAGTCTTGCTTCGCTCAGTTGCGAGTGGATTTAATGAGGAAGAGAATGTGCCAAATATCGCAGGGCTATTTTATAGGAGAGCCAAAACCGGCTAGACAGATTTTTTTTTCTACGAGAGTTTACGAGATTTGATAATAGTATGGGAAAAATCTCGCCTACGCTTTGCATTTCATATGAGAAAAATCTAGCAAATTGCATTTTAAAAAAGAAGATCCGATTCCGAAATCTCGAAGGAGGATCAGCAAAATGAATTTTTTTTTCTTGTCTATCGGCTCAGCATCGCATTTCGTTGCTTGTTGCGCGCGAACTCTTTCGCAAGATATATCGCAGGTGCCACCGTGGTAGAGTGCAGGTTCATCGAATTTTATCGTGCATCCTCGCGAGATCAAGCGACACTTACGTAAGCAACGCCATGGCATTTTCTCCGAGCTCCGCTGGAACTTGGTTATCTAATTTTCGCTGTAAAAACGCGAGCGCGATCTCGTCGGTATGTTGTACGCGAGCTTTGCATCCGGATACCGGATACGTACGTAAATTTCTCCATTCATCTGATGGAGTACTGTAGAAGGGCCAACGAACGCCCTCCGATTCAATATACATGTATCCATATACATACATTATATGTCTCACTATAAAATAAAAAGATCTCGCTGCCGCCACCGTTCCAAGAATCGAGGAAGCGGGAGTCAATAAGAGGGTCAAAGGCGGTCAATAATAGGGCCGGACGGGTCAATAACAGGGTCAGAGGAGGACAGTAATAGGGTTAGAGGTGTCAGTAATAGGGTCAGGGGGTCGATAATAGGGTCCATGGTCAATTATAGGGTCGCAGAGTTGCCTAATAATAGGACCGTAATACTGGGGTTTAGAATTGTAAGGGTATACGTCGTTTGAAGGCACTTAGAATAATAACGGATATTAGAATAATAAGTCCATAAGAGGTGCGAATGCGCGAGCCACCAGCTCCACGCGTATATTTATAATATATGTATCTACACTAAATGCTTCTGGTGGCTCGCGCTCGCATCAAGTCCCCAAAAGACTTAAAAAATAATCAAAGGTGGGCAGAAGCCAAAAGGGACTTAGAATAATCGGGACATGGGAACCACCCCGGCCGTTTATAAAGGCATGTATTAAAATGACATGTATTAAAAATCTTCAATTCAGTGTATTTTATCAGCAGTTCGCTTACAAAACGTGTAACGATTTTTTCGCAATGTTTTTCAAAATGATTAATGAATTATATTAATGATCTCTTTAACGCTTTATCGTGTTTTCGCACAATGCGTCGTTAAGCGGCATAATTGTGGGTTTACGGGTGCACCTCTCGAGTTATAGCTCAGAGTAATAATAATTTTCACAATGATTATTCATCGTTCTATAGCGGCGTGAAAACAATTTTTTCCCGGTTTCGCTAAATTAATGACAATCCTTATGTGCAACACGGGTGGATAATTGCCTGTCATTCCAGAATGATCAGCATTAACCTGTGCGCATGCGCAGTACCGGTTCATTACTCCATAGCGAGTAATGGTCATTGTGCGAATATGCCGATTTCGTGACACAAGAAATGTTTTTATTTTGACGAATTGGGAAAAAACATGGGATGGAGCGTTTTTCACGTCGCGTGATTTTTGCCATCGTTTCGCCCGAGCAGCAAACTTCGCACTCGGCAAAGATCGCGCACTTCCCTCCCTTGTAGCATAATATACTAATTGCGACTCCACCGGCTCGTCCGGTATCGTTTTCTCCCGCAGATCCGTATGTTGAACCTTTCCAACTCCGATCACGAGTCCGTCGTTCAATTAGCTCAGCAATGTTAGTTGTAAAGATCGGGTATACAAAAAATGGCGCGTCCATCCGGCATTGCCTCCATGGACCGTGTAGCGTCGAGGCACATTGTAATGGCCCATAATTGTATATCGCTGCGCACGTTGACATATAATTCATCAAATGATTATACAATTATTATCGCATTATCGTGTTTTTTTTTCATAATAATGTCGTGCTGCGTACGTGGATGTGCCCTTTGACTTGCTGCCCAATATTAATGATCTTAAAAACCGTAATGATTTATTCTATTACAATCGCTTTATCCTGTTGTTTTCATCACGATTATCAATCGCAAAAAACTCGAAAGTGGTTCTCTAACGCAATCTTCGGAGGAACTGTGAAGAACTATTATCGTCGGTGCGCACCGACAGCGAAATGACGATCTTGCAACTCCACCGAATAAACGTTGTCGATGCCGTCATCATTTCATTGATTCGGAAATATACCGAAAATCGGAGCTTTTTCCAACATGAATCTTGAAACGACTTCTTGGCTTACATGTCCTTTTTACATGTCTAGTCAAATTCTTACATGTCCTTATTCCGTATTCGGCCAGATTCTTACACGACACAGATGCCATTTTTTCGCGTAAAAATTTGCCAGTGCCGTCGTCCGCATCGTTCAAAAAAATTAATTACCGTTTTTGTTACCGATCAAGGCTTTTAACATACTCTCAGGGACAAGTCGATTTGCAAAGTTCCAACTAACTCAAATTATAATTATACGCAACTACCCTTCGTGTCAAAAGCCTTTCCACACTGAGGAAAGAGTTTATTCAATGCTAACAAATCTCTTGTTGGTTGTGACAAACTAAAAATCCATTCATTGTTAAAAAATGTTTGTCGAGTCAAATAATTATTTTAAAAAAATCCCGAACGGTTCACCAGTTTTTTTGGGTGAATAAAATCTTATCTGGATTAAATTCGTTGACAATGAATGAATATTTATTTTGTAGTGTCAAACAAAAGATTCGTTAACATTAAATAAACTCGTTCGCCATATATTAGCTCGGCGCGTGTCATCGAGAATTTCGATGTTAAAATGTAACTTGCGAGTCCCGACCCGAGCGGATGTTCGAGCCGTGTCCGCGTGTCGGGCAACAACGAGCAAAAACGTTCCCGCCAGAGAAAGGGCAAGCGAGCCAGGTAGGAGCCTCGGTGCTCGCCCGTACAGTGGTGGCGGAAAGGATATTTAGGAATGAAACGACGCATGCATCGTGTCAGTTGATTGTAAGAAAGTGATACGAACGTTGCTGAAACGCGTCGCACATTCGCCGCGTGTCCGAGAGTGCAAGCGGATGAGTGTTGGGTCTTCTCACACGCACACGGAATCAACGACACGCTTCCAGGTGAGTCGGGCGTAGTCGCTTTTACCAGCGGAGTCTGGAGGTGCAGCCGGAGCTGCGGACAAATTCGATTCCCCGTGAAGAAAGTGCTTCCGCGTTGGCGCGCGAAGTCACCGAGCGGTGTGTCCGCCTTTGAGAACAATCTTGCATAATTGCGCAACGTAAGTTCGGCTCGTCGTGAGGATTCTCGAAACGATTATCGCTTTCGAAAAAACGTGTGTTTGTACTCACGTAAGTTATTTGAAAAAAATCTAACGGAATTGCTTCAACGTCCGAATATCCATGTTACGTTCATTTCACAGTACCCGGCTTTTTTTGGCGCATCGGCTTTCGGTGCGTGAACTCGAAGACACGGGTGCATAAAAAATTAATATACCGTACATGTATATTTGCAGTATAGGTGCATTAATATTCATGCGAACATATTTCGCAGTGTATTCCAGTGGCGATAAAAGGCAATTCGTAATTTTTTTTTATTGTTCCTCGACGTCTTTGCGGGACCGGGGTTATACTACCGGGGTTACCGAACAATATCGCAGCATCGCTCTGGTGTTTACATATTCAGATCGAAACGTTCGAATATTTTTTTTTTTAAGTTAAGTACGCGATAAATCCGCAATGACGGACATACAAACGAATTGAAATTAGTTATCGCTGCTGCATTCCGAGTCTAAGCGAAATTCTTTTCGGTTCGACAGAAATGAACAATAGTTATCGAGAAGTGAAAAAGAAAATTCTGACGCAATTTTCGGAGAAACCGGTAAAGAATTATTATAGAGCTCGAGTCTCGAAAAATAAATGGTCCACGAACGTCCACAATTATGTTGTTAATTTTACAAAAAATATTCGTAAAACTAACAGACATTTTTGTAAAATGTACAAGATTTTTTTTGTAAAGTTAACATGATGAGAATTTTGGATGTTTATGGACAAGAAACGTTGATGCGTGTTCTACTGTGCACCCAGAACATTCTTGCGATGAATTGTACGAGGAAAACAAAGGATTCGTGGTAAAGATCGTTACCTCGATAACGATGGGAGTTACCATGTGTTATTGCAAAGCCGATACTGGAGCCACGACGACGAACGCGCCAGGTGGCAGGGACATTATCACGCGTGGGGCATGGAATTTTTATTTCTGCACAGTGCCTTGTTCGGGAGTGTCTCGAATATTCCCAATGGCGAATGCAGTCAACGAACTAAAAATTTACCGAAGGATTTAACTGTTAATGAGTGCATAACGTTTACGCGCGCGTGTATAAGTGCGCGATAGCAAAGTGGAGTACGGGCAGGCGATCGGCAAACAGGTAGATAGCGACGACTGCGTAACGAGTCCCACTTTCGCCAAATTACAAGCGCTCGTGTTGCTTTGCATAAGCGTTGCGATAATTTGTTTTTCAACCCTCCGGATAGTGTTCCCATGATTTGGAAACGGAGTTCTGGTATATATATATATATTTTTTTAAATTCTTCATGTTCTGTATGTCGCGAATATGCCATTAAAAAAAAAAAATAATTCGTCGTTAAAAATGGAAGACGGTATTTGGAGCGACGGTTTTGTTTTAATTTCGAACCACCGAATCCGCACACCAACCGCGGATCCACCGTTGTCGATAACCATGAGGAAAACTGCATCCCCCATCGATGTCGCCATCTGTGAGAGAAAGGCACAAACTGCACTATCGACGGTTGATAACATAAAAAATTGCTATTAGCTCTTTCTTATCGTCGCAGCCAACGTATGAAGAAACAAAAAAATTAAGTGCCAGAAAAAGGAATTGTTCGCTTTCCTTGTTTTTTATTATTTTTTATTCAACCTCGCATCAACTGCTATCGTTATTAGCGACGGTTTTCGTTTCTCGGTCTGCTTCTCAATCATTGGATTCTTTCTGAATTCTTTAAATTTCGCCACTCGCCCACTGAGTCAGATCCTATTTCGTTCCGAGGCCAAAGTTTCAGTGTCCTTGAGAAAAATAGCATTGCACTTTTTGTTACCGACCGTGGTATTTCAGTTCGCCGTAAGTCTACTTGCGAGCGAGAAACGAACCGGAGAGCGTCAGCGCCTTCTGCAGTGCGGTGTCGCGACTGACCGTCCCGACGAATGAAAGCCGGGCGTCCGGGGCGCCGCGACGCCGCCACCCCTGCGAGGATCGGCGCGTCGCTTTCGGCCAGCAGTAACCTTCGAGGCGCGGTCACCCTTGGCCGTGCGACCCGTCATGCTCAATTCTTCGTGCCGGTGCCCGTGAAAGAACTCGCACACAACCGGCCCGTCGCTGGCATCTCCTGTTGCAACGAGTCTCTATCATCTCGACGTGTCAACATCTGCTTAAGGCGGCGGCAGTGCGCTACGGCGATGCTCGAGTCCCGAAAGCGAACGAGAACACGGCCTGTCGCTATCGGTAGGCGATTAAACATTTATTACTAATATACCATTGTGTAAAAAAAAAAAAAAAAAATTGTGAGGGAAATTATTAAATGACCAGGCGATAATATGAAAAGAAAAAGAAAGGGCTCCGATGAGGTGTTCGGTGATAGTTTGATAAAGTACTGGATTTTTTTTTTTGAGACTCGGAATGGGCGAGCGCAGTGAAAAATTGACATTCGCTCGTTCCATTGTGCCGGTGTCGGTGACGAAACGAATTGAAGGGACGAGGGTCGATTCTTCCCCCCTATCATTACGCCACATTGCAATCGCGAGGGTTTAGAAACATCGGAGGGAAATTCTTGGGATTGGTGATATTGTTTTACTAGGGCTGGTTTTTTCAATACTTTTTTTTATAGAAAAAGCATAACTGATGTTGTATTCTTATGGTAGACGAGTTCTGTGACGAAATAAAAAAATTTGAAAATAGGGGTTGCATGTCCAGTTAATGGGGTCGATGTAGAACCGGAGGCTCTTTCAACTCTACGGGACAGTTGCGATGTATCTTTTGTTTCGATATTCATTCAAAACGAGGCTACCTCGCCCCATTCGTTCCTCAGTTTCGCTTCGTTTTGACGGGACAGCTGGGAGCTTACGGTGTACCGTGACATCGTGGTGTCCAGGATGGTTAAAGGGCCGTGGGAAAATTTGAAAGGGGTCGAACACCTCGAAAAAAGTGTTGAATGAAATTTTATCATTTTTTTACGTAGAAATCCTTTCTATACAATTCTCGAGTTGCTTTACTAATTTCCATTGATTTCTAAACTTTTAGTATATTTTAAAGAGTTTAAGGGAAAGGGATATATCGACTGAAGCAACAATGCAAACGTTGCAAAATACCATTTTTTTATCGGTTTCTCATGAAACTTACAAAATGAAATTTTCATATGACTTTCTTATAATGTTATTTTTTTATATTTTTTAATAAATTTTTTATATTTTTTTTTTTGCAAAAATATACCTTCCTCTATGTGGAAGCAAAAAGGAGCCGTATAAACAAGTCTGTTAATTCGATTCGCAGTACCAGTCGCATTCGAACTAAACAAAACATCCAAAATGATTATTCTTCTTAAAGCGTTGCAAGTTCTTTCCCAGTTCGGAAGATTCGTGCTTTATACAATTAATTTTCAAATTTAAATATAATTTTCACTCAAGTATATCTAGAATGCATAATCCCAGATAGGCAGGCGCTCATTAAACGGAGGCGATTGGACCAATATTTGCGACATGTGCAGCGCACCTCGTAAATACTGTTCCAACAGCATTCGTTTCGTGGCTCCTATCAAGGATCTTTACGAATTCAATAATCAGTAATTCTCTCTCGTGCGCTCGTACTACAGGATTGTCAATTTATCAAGTTGTGTCCGCTCGGGAGGATCGAGCGGATGGGGGGAGTAAAAGAAAAAAGAAGGCCACGCCTTACTCGCGATTGGTACCGGCTGTGTAAATTGTGTAGTAGCTTCTCCACGCTCGAATTAACGGAGTTCGTGTATGTCGGCGACAGTGGCCGTTGTTACGGGCGAGGGCCGCTTCGTGGCTCGGGCGAGCGAGCACTAGAGCCGACCGGCAACAGCAACGATGCGAGAGTCGGCTCGGGGAGCCACGTGATCGTGTCGCTGGGTTTTCGTTCGGCGAGGCCTCGCCGCTGGCGGAGTAGCGTTGGTCGTCGTCGACGACGCCGGGTTTTAACGGAGATGATAGTCAGCCGCAGTTCCCAGTCAGTCAAGTCCGCGAGACGATGCTGACCAAATATAACGCAGCACCGACTAAGTGGCTTAAGACAGTATCATATTATTTTATTTTTTGTATATAAAGGCGCGGAAGAAGCCGATCGTGCTGTTGTGTGTGAGTTTCTCTCGAGAGACTCTTCCGAAGGAGTGACGAGTCCGCGAATGATCTCAAGCGCGCCGGCGATGCATCATCGGTCTTACTGCCAGTAGCAAACGATATAAATCGAGTATATAAGGCACAGTTCGCGTGATATCGTAATTAAGTTTTATTTAATTTTTTTAAATTTCGTGAATATAATTGTAAACTTCGGAGGCTCGACGAAAAATGCAAAGAGAGAGTTGCGTTAGCTGATCGACATACGTGGTGAGTTCATTGTCATTGGAAGGCGTGTTTCGAGATCGGAAAGATAAAAAAGAGACTGTAAGTTCAAAAAAATATCTCGTTCGCAAAAGTTCACTAAAATTAGCCGGAAGAAAATAGCGGGCAGTAAATGTTCGTTAAATGTTAAAATCTCCTTTTTTTGACCGTGTACACACGTGCGGTTTTTAGTCAGTGAGAATCGAGATCGCTGTGTGTAGCAGAGCTGCTGCTAAATGTGGGAGTGCTTTTACTACCGGGCTTCGATGCTTCGGTTTATGGGAGGAACGTCGCGCAGCTGTTCGCGGTCCTTATCTCTCTCGGCAGTCATTACCCTGCGCCGAACTCTACGCGCTTTCTTTCTGGCCTAGTCGTTGCAGGCGACTGACAGATCGAATTGACAGGTTTTTAAATCGCTCGGCAAACTGTCAACTTTTTTAACAATGTTGTTGAACATTATTGCAATATTTGTACATGAAGTTGTGCATTTTTTACGCACCGGTATATTAAACTTAATATAAAAAATGTATACTTGTCCGCGCGTCTTTTAACCGTAAGACCCGGCAACCGTTAAAAAAAGGCTCTCTCATAGTCTTTGCAATTCGACGAAAGAAAATCGAAGAACTATAAAAGAAACGAAATATTAAGTACTGAAGAAAATTGAAGACTTTCATTTCAAGCGTGAGCAAGACCAAAAGTGGAAAAAGGGCTCTCACATAGTCTCAGAACTTGGATGGAACACAATCGAAGAACTAAAAACGGAACGAAAAGATTAAGTTCGGTGAAAATGTTCGACTCTGCTGGCGCTCTATGGGTGCCCTGTATCGCACAATGGGTGTAACCAGAGTGCAGGATTAATTGCAACGACGTTGACTCTCCGGACGATAAAAACTGTTCGAGGAACACCGCCATAGGATTATCGTGAACCGACGATAAGCTTTTTTTTCTCCCGTCCGGCGCGCCGCACCGACAAGCGGAATCTTTTGAGACAACCACAAATGTACTTGGAAGTGTTCCAAGAGGGTCAACATAGCGGCCAAAAACTTTGAATTCCTCGCCATTTTTGTTTCGGTACTTTCTTGTATCGCGTCGAATTGACCCAACTCGACGGACGTGGTAAAATGGGCTCTTGGGGAGACAAGTTATGATCGTGAAGTTTTTCGTCACTCAACTTTTTTTTCGAAATATCGTCCATCCATGCCGTTGGGTCACGGGTCACGCGTTCCAACGACCTCTAGCGCACGCGCTGCTTCAAGGTCATAGGGGCTGTAACGGTAGCGCCGGTACAATGAGCGCCGAAAAAATGTGACGGTGACATTTTTGGTCACTCGACCGTTTTCCAAAAAATCGTCCGTCCGTCTGTGCCTGAGTTCTAACGACCTCGAAAGCCCGCGCTGCTTCAAGGTCATACCGACTGTAACGGAGGTTCTTTGGGAGATAAACTGTTATCGTGAAATATTTTGTCACGGGGCATTTTTTTTTTTGTTCGAAAAATCGTCCATCCGTTCCTGCCGATCGGTTGCAGGTCACGCGTTCTAGCGACCGCGAGCGCCCGCGCTGCTTCAAGGTCGTACCGGCTGTAACGGTAGTTCTGCTACTGTAAAGCCGGGCGGGAAGAGATATCGATAATCGATCTGTTGCCCTGGATTCGCCGGCCCAACCTCATTTCCGTTGTATACATGTGTAGACTGTATCATTCGAGGCACAAGGACCATGGGGGTTGAGGGGGGACGAGGCAAGGGCGAGGGGGAGAACCAGACTAAGGAAACATAACGAAGGAGTATAAGAGGCACCTCCGTAATCGAATCAGAGTGCAAATACGATTAAGCCTCGCGTATTCGAGAGCTTCACTGATCTCGATCGCTTCGCTCACGTGTCGGGAGATTAGATACCCCTTTTCACTCTACCGTAAAAAAAATGGTATTAAATTTCGTGTAGCAGACTAGAAGTTTTTATGGAAAAACTGGTATTTTGAACTTCATGCACAATTGTGATGAAAAATGAATGCTCAGTGTATTAAAAACATTAGAAAGACTTTTTTAATAATTGACTTAAATTTTATTATAAAAGTACTTTAATTTTGATGATTACGTTTTAAGTTTCCTGCTTAGGGATCTTTTCTGGGGTTGAAAAATTGATGAAAGGCAGTTTTTTGCAGAAATTCGTAATTGTACGTGCGTCAGTGCTCGCGATGGAAGCCGACGCAGAGATGTTGTTCATTGGCCGCGTTGACTCGATCGAGTCTCAGGCGGGTTTGTTATTAAATTGATGCCGTCATGAGCCGCAAGCTCGTGTGTCGTGTATCCTGCCCGCGTCGACGACCAACGATGGCCGAGCCCCCGCTCCGTTGAGCAACAAGATCGCGAACGGTTGATGGATTCTGCCATTAAATAATCTTCAAGGAATGCGTACATTTTTTTTATCCCGCCGAAGATGCCATAGATTTTTTGAAACCATTATCAAATTTGTCAATGGATACATTTTTTTCAATGTGATTTTTCAATTGTTTATTATAATAAAATAAACAAATTTTTATTATATCATAATAAAAGCTTCCTCTATGAGAAAGCAAAAACATTAATAATGGGTAGAACGATTGATTTTCCTGTCAGTGAACATCATACTCGTGTTCAAGGTCGACTCGCGTGAAGAATGAAAAAAATTCGTTCGCTTTTAGAAAAAATAATGACCCGTGGAATCAATTTTGCGCATGGCCGATTGCGATCTGACTTAAACGACGCTTACGGGAAAAGCGCAGGTTACGGAGGTTTATTGATGTTGAAGGTGAGGTGAGAAGTAACGAAGTTTTCAAGATTGGCTATAATCGTTCGATTTCGCTGTCTGAGTACTCTCCAATGCCATCGCTCTCGAGTTTTACCGTTTGCTGTCGAGACTTTTAGAAACTTGATTTTCTTTTTATTTATTTTTTTCTCTTCCCGGTAAGTTCCTTGCGCGCGGCCTTCGTGGCCTACAAACAACGCTGACCCACAATCTTTAATTTGTAAGGCGACGCGCTAACGGTTCTTCACTAAACGCTGGCATTTTTTTCATTATTATTTTTGTCTCAATTTAACGTAAGCTCATTACACGCAAATTGATAACACAATTATATTCATTTTTTAAACATTCTTTTTTGGCTCGTTATGATGTTCAGTTTTATAGTGTTCACTTTTGAAAGGTTCAGTTTCTGTTCAGTTATAGTACATTCGAGTAATGTGTGTACAGCGATGTGTCACAGACTTAACTCTCGGAATTCATGCGAGCATTCGGTTCTTTTTTTTCCTCTAAAGTTTCGGCATATATGGACGGTAACGGTAGAAATAACGGACCGAGCATCGTTCTCGTCGTTCGTTGGAAAACCGACAAGAGCGAGAGTAACACAGCAGCTGTGGGAAGTAAAAAAAATATGGTACAATGGAGCATATTCGTAATATTCCGCGAGGTATTACCGAGGCCATTCGACACCTTTATCTCGACACACAATTCGACATTAATTCGAACGAGCTCGGTTGCGGCATGTGTGAGTAACGCGCACTTGAAATCGAGAGAAACTTCCTCATTGAATATTTTAACGTTAAAAAACGACTTTCACATCGACTAAAGTAATCGCCTCGAGTGAATGAGCTTACAGCAAAAATGTCAAACTCTCCTTTCACTGAACAGCTAAACACTGGGCTCGATGCCGAGATTATCGAGGCATCTGCAAAGGAATCGAATGTTTTTTTTTTTTGCAGAAAGGTATAAGACGCAAATATGTTTTTTCCCTACGAAAACTCAGCCAAAGAAGCGTGAGAACTTGCGACCGCCTGGAAAAGGAAGGGCCTCGAGGCGATGCACTCCTTCGGTAACAAAAAAAAAACGATTACAGTTTTTGTTACCGACTGCGACCGCGTGCGCAGGAGGACGAATTTGTCACGTTCACGTCACCTCAAAGAGTTTGACTTTTCAGGGTTAATGAAAAATATTAAAGTAGCATCGCAGTTACAGTCAACTTTATCAATCATTATGTTTTCAATTCAGTTTATGTTTCAATTATGTTTCAATTTCAGGCATACCGTAGACGTTATAGGCAATTATATGTAGATGCTGTCTGAGAAACGGAAGGGCGTATGACGACCCTGAAGATATCTGCATGCCATCAAATTTCATCTTTCGCAAGTCTCTATCAGAGCACGGCTTTGGGAGGAATAACCAATTGTTCACTTATAGAATTTTAATCTCCAAGTGAACTTCCTCGAGCAAAGTTTGTACAGTGCAAAATACAGCCGTTATAACGTGACGAAATTTGGGCACATGCAGATATCTTTAGGGTCGACTAATTTAGCGAGTAAAACGATTCGGCGAACGCCCTTCCGTTTTTCGTCGGGTGCGATACATGTACACATAGTAGAGTGGTACGTAACGAAGGAAGGGTCGGGAAATCGCCGAATCATTGTGCCACAGGGTCACTGGCCCGGAGACTCGTCGCTGCACGAACGGCTCTCACTTTCGATTCGCTTCCAGCACGAACTGCCTCGCGCCGATATATAATGCCCCGTACCTCCACATTCGCTGCTCTCTCCACTCACCGTGTAGTATGTACATGGCCTACGACGTTTCGTTGGAAAACTTTCCGGACCTCGATTGTATTGTAGGGCGTGAGACTCGCTCGGCGCTTCGTTCACTGCTTGACATTTTTTATGTCCCTATTATTTTTATTCAAACGGAGATTTTTTTATTCTGGATTTGAAACAAAGACGAAATTTGAATAACGTTAAATGCTCTCTGCCTAAAAACTTAATAAAAACGAAAAATCGTAAAACTGTTTTATTTTCTTTTTGGGCATTTATATTTTTATTTCAAAGTTAAAGAGTCGGGAGAAATTGGTGTTCTCCGCGCGGTGAAGAGTGCCCGAGCGAAGGGTCGATTGAAGGTCAGCACCGCAGCTAACGTCAGAAATAAAACAGTTTTATGTGCGCACGTACGGTGAAAGCTTTCGAAGTCCCGAGCCCGAGGGACCGAAGTGGCGAATGGTGCGATTCCGCAGGGTTAATTTTACGACAACTCGGACGCAAAAGTTTCATGCAAGTTAAAGGACTATTCAGGTATTTCTAAAAAACGCGTTTCGCGCAGCGTGCCCAATGTAAAAAATGTAAATATCTTTCGGATGGCCAGAAGAACCGTTCATGCTAATCGACCGGAAATCGTTTCTCAGAAAGTATATATTTTCAACGTCGACGTGTTTTAAAAGTCTCGTACTTATCTGATCTCGGAATCTGCACCGAGTAGAGTTTATTTAACGTCGACAAGTCTTTCGTTGTATATAGCGAGTCAAATATTTAGTTAGTGCCACGACATTTTAGTTGACCCGAATAAAAAGTTCCTTCTAGACCAAATATAGTGTAACTGACTTTTTGAGTTAATTAAATTTTATTTGCCTCAACTAAATTATATTGAGGTCAATTAAATTCAATTTGTTTCGACTAAAAAATCTTTAACAATAAATGAATATTTTATTCGCCGAATCCAACAAAAGATTCGTCGAAGTTTCTCAGTGTGCGTGCTACGAAATACATAAAAAATTGGAAATACCGAGGTTGGTTCGGCGACTACCGGCCAGGACAGGAGTTAATACCACAGCGACTTGCGAACACGATCGATATCCGGAGCACGATGTCGAGTGTCCATGGTATATTACGGTGGCACTGATCGATCATCGCGTTTCCTCGTGTATTCCCGTTGTACAAAGCCGCATATAGTATTCGAGCACACGCCTCGACGACTCCGCCGCAATTCGAACACACTACAGCCCCCGCGAACACTTTGCCACACTTTGACGTCTATTTTGTCCGGCGTCGCGGCGGGAATGTAGTACATCGGATAAATACACGGAACATTGTAATGCATTAATAAACGCTCCATCCGTAACAATAACCTTCTTCCCTGTGACATTTATTAACCAATTTCCAACGATTTTTTTGTTCAAAGATCAAAAGTCAAACGAAACAGTAATCTCTCCCTTTGCACACGTCGTGAGTGACGAGTGTGATGAGAAAGTAAAAATGTCAAATTTTTGTATTTGTTTGAAATAACGATTGAGCAAATTTTTTAATGATTTATAGATTATTGGCACGTTCGATCGGCTAATGAATACTGAAATTGGCCTTTCTTTTGGGTGATGTGAGTTACCGAAAACTCGTAGCGTTCGAGTGATTAAATGTTTGGAAGTTTCTTCCCAAGGGTGAAACTTCATCACTAGATGGGTACACACTTCATACAATTTTTCTTTACGGTGTACACGCTGTAAAATACACTGGAAAAGTATACATTGCTGTGTAACAGCGTACGGCTCGTTCCGCCTTGAAAATCAAGTGACGTAGAGCACAACAAATTAGCCTGATTGCCTCGAGTTTAGAGGCATGAAATTATAATTGTCCGTTTTCCTATTCTAGTTTCAAATTGAGTGGCGGGGGGGGGGGGGGGGGGGGGGGGGGGGAATTTCCACGGTCGCCAAAGATAAACGTTTCGCCCGATCAAAGTCCGAACTGGATGCATGTGCTGAATATATGTATATTTGTGCCCGAAGTTGGTTATTTACCTAGCGATGGGACAGTTCCAAACCAATAACATTATTAGATATAGCGTCGGTGGAAGCCGCACGAGCATCGCGTTACACGTATATCATGTAAAACACGACTGATCATACTGTCGATAATGGTTCAGCAGACATGCGAGTGATAAATGTACAGCCCTACACACATAATCGATGAACCTCTAACTGAACAAGCAATTTCTGCAACAACACGCAATCGGTGATTAGAGCTGGAAAAGTCTGATTTTATGATTTATTATTAAACCCGACTTATGAACGGAACTTGCATTTCCACTACTACTACTATTATTGTTATTATTATTGTTATCATTATTATTATTATTATTATAACAGGCAGAACCCTTTTACAGGGCGATATGCATATATCGGCTAGAGGCAATATTGGCAATTGCAAAATCTTGTAATCATGCACTTAACAGCAAAAAAGAATTTATTGCGGAAAAATCGTTCGTAAACGAATAACAAAAAGAAGACATAATTACTCGATAATCATCGGGCAAACCGAACTTGTAACAGAAAATTGTGAATCGTTCCGTGAGAAAAGCTCCGAGCGGTTTCAATCTGGAAGGTATAGTGGTAGAGAAAAGCATCGGCGTCGCGGCATGTTCATTGCCGAGTCTCGTAATAGGGGGAAGCGAGCTACAGTTGAGAGTTATTTGAACGATAGAAGAGGAATAAAAAAGTCTCAGCATTATTAACTCAGGATAGGAGGCTTTCGTTGAGCGCATTATCACAGTTGAATGGAATTACAAGAGAAAGGAAAGCGGTCGAGGGAATCGCGTACTGAGGCTTCGGTAAGTTAAGTACCAGAGCTCCGGTGGACGGTCCGTCTATAGTTATCACTTAACAATGTTACGCGCTCGAATTGATCCGGCGACTGCGTGGGCGAAGGTGCTTCACGGTAATACATCGCTAATTTCAATTGGATAATAATTCTTGCCGACCTATTATGCAAGCCCTCGATTCTCATTATGCCTCAATGAAAACGCACTGAGAGGAGAGTTTCTTTAACGGCAACAAATCTCTTCTTCGATATGGCAAAGTGAATTCTTAGTTATTGGTAGGAAATTCTAGTTGTAATTTTTTTTTTTATAATCAAATGCTTCAACAGATTTTTTGGGTCGATTTAATTTTATTTCGATCAACGACAATTTCGATGCTTATTTCGATATGTCGAAGAACAGACTTGTTAACACTAAACGAAGTACTTTTTTCTGCGGAAGTAGGCATTCTCGACGGCAAACATTTCATTCATTTAAGATAACACAATGTTATCTTCCAATTTCACTAGAATGATTCTTGCGATACGATTTTTGATAAAAATCGAGATCCACTTGTAACTCGAAGCAGATTTCCGATAGCTTGTTTTTATCAGATTCGAGTGATTATGACGGGGTGCTTCCGCAAAATTACTTTTGTACCGATAAATTATTTTTGTACTTGAAAATAGATAGTTGGATTGTTTATTTATTTTTGATCGATATTGTCCCCCGCTTTTCAAACCTACTGCCTTATGACGGCTCGGCCCGGTCGATGCCTAATTACTAGTTCTCACTCATTTTTGGTCCATTTCTGTTTTTTCGTCGGCCCATGTTTTTATTTCTCGACGAAACGACGGCTCCAGGAATCGAAAGCTCGATCTACCGATGCTCTGGTTTAGGGGCGAGCACGACAACCAATAGACCAACGCACCGGTGATAGATTGTTTATTGCTTACATAGAGCACAGCGAGGTCTCTTATAGCAAAGGGGGTTAACAGCTCTGCTTATCGTAGGAATACATGACAGGCATAAAAATATAGAAAAAATATAAACGTAAAGAGCAAAATGGTCGAATGTCTCTTAATCGTTGAGTGAAAACGCTCTGAGCATGCGGCTTTTTCGCATTATTGCCCCCTTTGGGCGTTTGTACGTCGCTAGGAACATTATTTTTGCCCTGCAAAAACATTTTTGGCCGGCACAAATATTTTTGCCCCCCCAATTTGGTTCCTATAAAATTGTTTTTGTCCTGCTAAAATATTTTTGTAATGTGAAATTATAATATTTTTGTTCGACAAGTTGTCGAGTGTTTTCGATGGCGCAGAGCTGCAGAAGTACGTACGCACAGACATACAGGCAGAATGCGGTTAACCTCATGGTCGTGAAATTCAAATGTACTTAAATTTTTACATTTTCAACTCGGTATCGTAATAACGATATCCGCGAGTAGCTGACAGAGGTTTACGGCACGACCGTGGATTATTATTATTAGGACGCCGTGCGAAGCTCCGCTGTGCTGTCGCCACTTCATCCACGTTAAAAAAAACGTACGACGAACGGCAACTCGCTTGGAAGAGACTCGCTGCGAGCCACCGCAACGGTGCTCTCTTATCGCCAGACCCAGCCAGGACGCACGAATAAATATCCGATAACAAAAAAAAGTAAAAAAATAAAAATTCCTCGCTTACGCGGAGCGAACAATCGCTCGAATGTTCGGCACCTTCGCCGGCATTCCTTCGTTTCATTACACCGATTAAACGCAAAATGAAATCTCATTTAAAAAAATACAAATAAAAATAAAAACGACAATTACAAATGAAAAAGACAAATAAAAATAAGAACGACAACTACAAATAAAGATTAAACCCTGCGTGTGTACACTATATTTTCAGAAACACGGTGTGTACACTGGGTATTTTAGGGAACGGACATGTCTTGCACTGGCTGGCGTTTGAAAGACCCAATGTACACACGCAAGCTCAAAAAAAGACAAATAAAAAAAATAATGGTTAAAAAAAAAAAAAATTGTTTTGTTGTTAAGATTTCACGACAGCTGGCTGACCTCTCGTCAGAATGGGTACGGCGAACGCACAAACGGATCCCGAGCACGGGAGTGACGAGGCGAATCCCGGCGGTACGTCGATCGAGGCCTTCTTCGCCGAGACGGTCATTCTCATTACCGGGGCGACGGGATTTCTCGGTAAAGCGCTTTTGGAAAAACTGCTGAGATCGTGCCCGAGACTCGCAACGATCTTTATACTGATCCGTCCAAAGAAAGGGCAGACTGTGGAGCAGCGTTTCCAGAATTTGGTTGAGAATCCGGTAAGTAACAACAAAAAAAACTGTTTGAATTTTTCTTCCTGTTCTTCGATAACGACAAGTTTTATCGTAATTTTTGTCGAGTCGGAATATGAATAAAAAAAAGAATAAGAATGTAAACGAAACTTTGCAGGTGTTCGACAGAGTGAAATGGGAATTCCCTAGTGCGCTGAGCAAAGTGTTTCCGGTGAAGGGCGACGTGAGTCAGCCAGGACTGGGCCTCAGCAACGAGGACAGGACGATGCTCATACAGCGTGTAAACGTCGTGTTTCACGGTGCCGCTACCGTGCGCTTCGACGAGCCCCTCAAAGTCGCCGTCAATCTCAACACACGGGGTACCGAGAGGATAGTCGAATTATGCCGAAGCATGACGAACCTTATCAGCTTTATCCACGTTAGCACGGCGTACAGTAACGCCGATCAACGTGAGATCAAGGAAAATATTTATAGGTAATTGCATTTGTGTCTCATAACAATTTCGCAATGTACCATTTTTTAATTTGAATTTATATATATTTTTTATGTATTTTAATTTATATTTATTTTTTAAACAAGCTTTCCGTTAAAGAAACATTTAAAATTTATTGTTAATATTCCGATACTAATATTTTTCTTTTTTTTTATTCGAAAATTATTCATGTTTCTTGGTTGGTTTGATTTTTGGATTTTTCATTGCTGTAAGTTTAGGAGTTTATGTTTTTTTTTTTGTTTTATCGCAGCACCAAGGTGAAACCCCAGACGGTAATAGAGATGTGTGAAAATCTGGACGACGAGACGATAGCCGTTATCGAGAAGAGACTGATGGGAAATCACCCAAACACATACACCCTGACAAAAGGCCTTGCGGAGCAGTTAGTTATGACTAAGGGAGCTGGTCTCCCGATCGCCATAGTTAGACCGAGCATAGTGTGCGCGGCATACCAAGAACCGTTTCCCGGCTGGGTGGACAACGTCTGCGGAATAACAGGTGGGTTTTATTTATTTTAAATATTTATTTTTGCGCGAAACTCCTTTGGATATAAAAATTTTAATATCGTATAGTCTTCATGAACTTAATAATAGTGGAAAAATTAATGATGACCCATTACAGGCATAATGATGGAAATAGGCCGAGGCACTATAAGAAGCATCGTTTGCGACGCAAATTTGGTCGTCGACGTTATACCCGTCGATTTCGTAGTCGATACTATAATATGCGCCTCGTGGCACAGCGCGATGCGAAGAAACAACAGTATCAAAGTATACAACTGCACCAGTGGAACGTTCAATCCCGTGAGGTGAGTTCGTCTATTTAATAGTCGCGAAGAAAAAGTATGGATTTGTTTTCCTACCACAGTCGCATTCGGCTCGACGGTACGTAAATAGGTTTTAAAAAATGTGATGACGAGTTTAAAAAATATATATTTTTCACAAGGTGGGCGGAGTTTGGGGCGTTAACGCGAAAGCACGCGATCGAGTCACCCTCGAAATACGTCATGTGGTATCCGGGCTTTACGTTTAGGACCAATAAATTTATTCACAAACTGATGGTTGGAATTTTGCATTTTTTGCCTGCATTCGTCATCGATCTCGTGCTGAGGTTCCAAGGTGGCAAGCCAGTGTACGTACAAGTTTGTGTTTTCTATTATTTTTGTGTCTCTTGTATAAACGATTATGGGGATTAGCGAAGTCTGATGGTTTTTACGATTTTTTTCCCGCAGTATGATGAAAATCACAAAGCGTTTCGAGCGCGCTGCAAAAACCGGCGAGTTCTTTGCCGTCAACGAGTGGGTCTTTCAAGGCGAGAATATGAAGGATTTGGCGAAAAACGTTAAAGTCGCCAACGACGCGAATCGATTCAACGTCGACATAACCACATTGGATTGGGACTCGTACGTCCATCAGTACATGTTAGGAATAAGAAAGTATATCCTTAAGGACAATCCTGACACCATGAGCAAAGCGAGAAATCGGTTATTCAAGTGAGTAATCTTACTGCATTTATCCTATCTTATTGTATTCTCATCCTTCGGGTGGAATTGCAACGAAAATCTCGTAAAAAATGAAAATAAGAAAAGTTCGTAAATGAAAAATGGTATGCAAATTTTAGGATGATAAAAATATGAATTATTCTTTTCTTTTTAGACTTTACTGGGTGCACAAATTCACTCAAGCGTTGAGTGTGTTCGCATTAATAAAATTGGTGAAACTAGCTGGTCGGTGATGGTTACGACGCCGTCGTCGATGCTCGAACGAAAAAATTATGTACGTACAATACTAAATAAATACGAAATATCGTAAACGTGAAAAAATGGTACATTACGATACCGATGCGATCAAACTTTTTATGTAATTCATGTATGTAACGTGCTACTTTTCGCGCCTGCCGAGAGTGGCGTAAGTGGGCTTTTTCGGCCAAGTGCACTATAACTACTTGGCACATGCGCACATCGGGCTGATTTGACTGTACGCACGCTTCTCGTACTTCGGCACGAGTGTTGCAATCACACGAGCTAAGAAAAAGTTTTTCGCACGAGTATCGTACAAAATTCGTTTCACATCGTGTGAAAACGGGGGTTTCGGAACTGCCTTTTTCACACCGGTGAAGTAAAAAACGTTTCGTCAGAAAAACGAATTTTTAAATACTAATGAAATGAATTATTATTTTTTGCAGACTTAACTCTGGGTGCACAAATTGACGCAAACATTGGGTGTGTATGTGTGTTCGTATCAATAAAAAAAATATGGTGAAACAAGCCGGTCGGAGATGGTTACGACGCTATCGTCAATGCCTGAACGAACACGTAACGTTTCGTTCAAATAATCGACCAGTATCATGCCGCGAAAGATAAACGTATACATATATGTACGTATGTGTATATGTATATATAAAAATAGATTCATAAATATATATACAAATATAATATATATATATATATATATATATATATATATAATAGGAAGTAAGTCCTGAAACTAAGCTTATCATTCTTTCTTTGAGTTGTCACTGACGAATATCTAAAATTACATGGTAAATAAACAAAACAAAAATTTTAAACCGCAAAGTGAGATAATAGAGATATATCCGAAGAATTGGATTCTTTAAACAAAAGAAATCATCTGAATCTTAAGGTGCGGAAAACTAATCCTCCGTATTTTACTTCGAACGGAAAATGTTTGTCACCGAAGCTAAGGGAGGCGGATTTTTTTTTTTTTTTGAGATCCGCGTATCGAACGAAAACGAACGATCGTCCATTGATATAATGATCCAAACGTTCTCTGTGTGGTGCAAGCTTATCGATCTTCAAAAAGTTCATTGGAACGGTTATGAAAAATGTTGATACGACGAAAATACTATTGGATCTCGTTTATGAATTAGAGTTTCGATAGAATTTTTATCGACCGATACATTGCAATCTACCTTACCCCCGTAAGGTACATTAATTTTCAATACCTTACCTTCGTGGGGTACATTGTATTAAGGCTATGTAAATTTTTGTTTCACTAGCTATCTACAAAAGTTATCTCTTCTATGTGAGCAGAGCTTTCTTTCATAAGTGTAGACCTTCTTTTATATTTCGTCTCGAATATTTTTAATTTAAAAAAAGTATATAATATCCAACGACTCACGAATGACCGTCATTCGGCAGCAACAATATGAAAAAACGAACTAGCCACGTAAAAACGAATCAAAAAAAAAATTGCCCAAATAGGCTCTATAGAACCGTGGAACAAAACACGTAAACCGTCATGAAAAAGACTGAAAACTCTAACTGGAAAAAAAAATCGATTTTTTGCCTTGCAACCGAAGCTTACACGAGAAAAAAAAAGAAATAATGATAATTTCGCTACCGCATTACACATTTAATACATAGCTATACGGATAAGCGGTCAGCTGGTCTGAAGAATTTTTAATTAGCAACGAGGCGGTGGGTAACGATATGAACTGTACATGAAGTTTTTTTTTTGTAATCCGTTAATCGCGGTCGGGCAGGCCGCCAAATATTGTATTTATAAATTAAATCATTACACATCATACTGTACCATACTTGCTGCGTCGATGAAAGATTGTCAACAAAAAAATGGCCACGTAGTCGTGTGTCATTATTATATCATATAGGGTAAATCGGTCAATGAATGGACAGGGCCAATAAATAGACACTTTCCATAAGAGCACGCGCATAAAAAAGTCTATTCATTGGCTTTTTCGTCTGCTTAACTGTCCATTCATTGGCCGCTTTACCGTACTGTAGATATTTGCAACGGTAAAAAAATAAAAAAATAATAAGAAAGAAAATAATAATGACGAAGCAAAAAGCTTTCGGAGGAACATAATACCATAATTTCGTAGGTACCTCAACTACCTCAATGGCGAGCAAAATGCTGAATATACTCACTGATAGACAAGCGCCACGAAAGGTAGCGACATGTGCGGCACATGTCGCAATTACTGCGCCGACTGCTACTTTTTGTGCCGCTTGTCAATCAGGGCTGCTCCCGTCGATATCGGACCAAAAAGCAATTAAGAGGATAAAGAATCATTTTTTTTAACAAAAAAAAAACCCTGTAATCCGACCGCGCTCGCGACCTACCGCCCGCAAACGTTTATCGTCATTCGGAATTCGCTTATAAAATGCCGTAAACGATCGTCGACCGCTCGGATAAACGCGTCCCTGTGCACCGGCGATTATTGCGTATTTCGGTTTGTTCGCGTTTTTGGTTTTAATTTTTTTCGGTTTTGTCGACCAGGGCATAGAATGCCGTGCATATTGAATATTCTTGATGATGTATTGAACGTGTCTAACGAAAATGTAATTATGGAAATGAAGATAATGTTTTTAATTAAAATGCGACTGTCATTTATTTTGCATAACCTCTTTGTGGGACAAGAATGTGTGAATTGCCGTACGGCATGCTTGTAGCTCGTGCGCCCGAGATTCGATATGGATATATGGATAATGAAAAAAAATGTCTCGTATTCTTATTAGTGCTTCCGGCTGAGCGTGTATTGCCGTGCACATGCATTCTATCAGCGCCGCCAACAGGCCGGCTCAGTCCCGACTTGCCAGCCAGCGCTTTGCATGTGTAGGCTTATGTAGGTCGTGCGCATAGCGAATATGAGGAAGCAAAATTACACGGTGAGTGTTGTTACTCCCGTCTGAATTTGCGACCGAGATATTTATTGGATTTATGGCGAAATCCCGAGAAACAAAGCTGTAAAGCACTCACCACTTTGCAGAGCTGATCCCCAATCGCAGATTCCTTCTCGCAGTCCATTTCCGAAGATCCGCGTAGCCTCCATTAATGTATCCTTGACTCGAGGCTGTCCTCGCTACGATCATTGTCACTCACACTTTAAGGACTTAATACACTCTGTTTCATGCACTTTTATAGGTCTAAAGAATTGTCCGCAAGGTTTATAAGGGCTCCGCTTATCTCACATGTTTTGGCAAAACGGACGTTGCTAAACTCGCGATAGGACGTCTTTGTCAGGCTAGAGCATAAAGCGTTAGGGGCCGAAATCTAATCGACGACTTAATGCCGGAAGAGCGAACAGGCCCATGCTTATACACAACCGATGTTCTCTCATGGAATTAGGAAATCGAAATGTATCGGCATTCTCGACGGGTTTCCACCGACTTTTATATTCAAACGATCGAAAGGATTCATAGTATGATCCGTTGAACAAAAAATAAACCGGTCCCTTCACGTCAATCGGACAGGCAGAAGCCTGAAGCGCTCCCTACAATGACAACACTACGCGACACTATGCACTCACACTTGTTGACACAACGCGTGCATTCAAATGCCAAATCGAAGTCGCCTTCGTCGGGTCCCGATAACATCCTAAATGAGATGCTAAGCCGAATTTGGATGGTTGCAACAATCGGAATTTATGATAGCGTGTCTTTTCGGGTAGCAAAAATGATTAGTTATCGAAAAGTGATCTCATACGTTCGTCTGGATGGTATCCGTACCGCCCATCCAAAAAGTTAACTTTTCGACGTAAGATAGCTTATACATACCATCAAGACGGACATATGTAACCCATTCGGTTAAGTTTTTCATACCAAACGTCTTTGCGCTGCCGGTGTAAGCATGTCGTGAACACGTCATCGCGATCCCAATCCTGGTCACCACTGGCAACATCTCCGGTCGGTCAATGACGGAACTGGTGATTGAAGTTCAACGACTCGCGGTTTACCCGTCGAAACACGTTATCCCCATGCGCGCGCAGTTTCCCGGTTCGCAACGAACGCTCTCTGCTAGCACAACTATATACAACAAAAAAACCATGTATTTCTGACGTTTGGCCCGTTTGGCGATATCCCCTCTAGCAAGGCTGTTTATACACGATTACATCTCGATATCCTATCGCTCATAGGCGTGTCACAAGTTTTACGATTGAATTACATCGCGTAGCCGCATATACGGAGCGCCAGTGCCGCTCGATCCTCGAGCCAAGAACTCCTCACTCCGCTTCGACCTTTTCGTTCGACGAGTAACCAATCGGAGATCTTTTCCTCTCTTGCATATAACCTGTGCCTCGAAGAGCGTATCGGATATCAGGATGGCCGACGCTCTGGCGAAGGGTTTCGCCCTGGAAGATTTCAATGCCGACAAGTGTAAGTTCGTTCACGCCGTGAGCAAAAAAAAATTTTTGGAAAAAAAAAATCGATTATCTAAACACCTCGGCCCTCCTGCAGTTGTCAAGGATCTCAGCGCGCAATGCGTAGGGGCAGACGAGTTGCGCAAGCAACGAGCGAGGATTCAGGAACTGGCCGACAACACTTCGGCACTGCTGAAACGCAATGTCTATCAGAACTACATGCAGTTCATCGAGACGGCCAAGGAGATATCGCATCTGGAGAGCGAAATGTATCAACTATCGCAGCTGCTCAGCGAACAGCGCTCGCTTCTGGGCACGCTAGGCTCCAGTCGAAGCGCAGTAATGTTCGACGACACGCTGGAATCGCAGCACGAAAACTCCAGCGACGCTGTTTCCAAGGAGGAGGAACAGAAACAAAAGCTTGTGCAATTGTTGGAGAATGTAGAGGGCGCCATGGTCTGTATTTCTATTGGACCATTTTTTTTAATTTATTTTGATGTTTCATTTAATATCATTTTCATTTATTCAATGGATCTATCCTTTCACATTATAATGGCATTATAAAACACTTTAAATTAAATTACCTTTATGCACATATTGGATCAGACAAATTTAGAGAAATCAATTCCGAGTGGTATTTTACTTTCTTATGTTTTGAATTTTACAGAGTCTGGTGGAAACCGTCGGCCGAGTATGTCTGCACGAGGGTTCGCTGCTCGAGCTCGATCCGTTGGAGGGAACTCCGCTGAAGCGTGTCCACGCTTACCTGTTCAACGACGTTCTGATGATAGCTTCGTGGCTGGCGACCGGCGGACGCAGAGGACCTCCGCGATACAAGATGCAGGCCGTTTACAATTTGCAGAGTTTGGCGGTGGTCAACGTTCGGGACTTGGGTACCGTTAAATTGGCTTTCAAGCTTCTGGCGTTTCCGGATACGAGGGTTTTCCAGTGCCCGACGGCGACGAGCAAGGTATTAGCTCGCGGTTTATGGCTGACGAAGCTTCGAGTTACACTCGACGGCGTTGACACAATTTTTCATTTATTTATTTGCAGAAAGAATGGTTGGACAAATGCGATCAAGCTAAGAAGGCGCGTCTGACTCAGGACAGTCAGGTAGAAGCGCCGGACAAGCAGAAGCACGGGAGGGACGAAGCGATTCCGCCGCCGCGCTCGATGTCCCTGGAATCGAATACACTCGGCATGGAGGAGGGTGACGAGGTCGAGAGTCTCGAACCGATTCCCGAATGGCTTATGGAAGTTGCCGAGGATTTGGACTCTTGCATGGCGCAGCGTCACTTCGAGGAAGCTTACAATCTTCTGGAGAAAGCAAAGAGTTATCTCAAGGAGGCTCAATCGACGCCCGAGCTCAACGAGATAAAGGGAAAAGTGAACGAGCGTGCTCGTTCACTCGTCGACGGTCTCACTCGCGAATTGGAACTCAGCGCTGAGGCGAAGTCCCTTCAGGGCGGGGGACTCAGAAGCGCGAGACGCGCCGTCAGGATTTTGATACAACTCGACCGTAGCGCACAAGCTTGCCAATTGTATCTTCAACTTTGCAGCGCGGCGCTCAAAGCTCGATTGAAAAAAGTCAAACGGGAAGGCGCTACTATACCGTACGTCAATCAATTGAGCGCTATAGCGTTCAGTAATATCGTCGACATGGCACGGGAGTTTCTCAAACTCTTTCCCGAAGCAACGAATTGCACTTCCGGTGAATACCAATTTCTGAGCGAATTTTTATTTGTTTGTTAAATAATTGAGATATTCGATGGAATTTTTATATATTCGATTTCGTTTGCAGCGCTCGTGGTTTGGTGCAGTCAGGAAGTCAAACATCTGACTTCGCATCTGATAAAACAACTGTTTATTCCTCAAGTCACGATGAGCACGCTGGTGGAGTGTATCGGCACTGTTCGAAGTCATTGCGATCAGGTAATTGCTATATTTTCTTCTTCTACGTAGAAGTAACTGTTCGAAGAGAAAGCTGTTTTCTCCAAAAAAAAATCAGATTTTAATGTCAGAATATTTGAATTAGTCTAAAACGTCGAGTCTAGTTGAAATAGTCTGAAACTTGTAATCAATGAGGAATCTATGTGCAAATTATTTTGTTTGTATATTAAAATATCGCGAATTACATTTTTTTGGGGATTATATTTCAGTTGACTCAGCTAGGGATGGACTTCCGTTATCAACTGGACGGCCAGTTGAGGTCGCCGTTAGCCAGAGCGTTGCAAGATTCCGGTGAGAAATACGTCGACGCGGTGAAGGTTCGCGCGGCCGAAGATACCTGGCGACCCTCGAACCTTCAAACTGCTCAGAATCTTCAGAAACTCTTGACCGAGTTGGACGATCTCGGCATCAGCGTGCCTTCGACTTATCTTACGAGCGACTGCTGGATGTCGTTGACCAGCAACACAGTGGCTTTCGCGAGATTGTACGTCGGGCTTTTGGAAGATTGCCTGAGCGTCGCGACACCCGAGCTCATATTCACGATCGACGGCGTATTGATTTCCGTTATGCGAGCTCAAGTTCAGCATCTCGTGAGCTCTCTCGTCAATCCAAAATTGAAACAAGAGGTACGCTCAATATTATTAATCGCTTTTCTATTTTTAATAATAATTTGTACCGAGATCGAAAAGAACATGTGAATTTTTTTTAATTTTCTAAAGAATTTCGACATTCATTTAATTTTGTTATTTTCAGAGAAAACTTGTACAGGATAATTCAATCTACGTACGCGACGTTATAATAGACAGAGGTCTGGAGTTATACAAGAGCACAACGGGCCAAGAATTTACGAAGCTCGTCGCACTGAAGGAACAGATAGTTTTGGAGTCGCTTAGTCCTACGAAACCGAAACCTGTGCCTAGAACTTCAGTTCCCAAATACAGCACCTCAGAGTATCTATAGAATCAACTTAGTCAACGAATCTCGCACCTGTGTATTCCCAAAAAGCTTGTAATATATTGTAAATAATAAAATAAGCTAATATAGTTAATTATTTTTTTATCAAATTGAACCAATTGTAAAATTTTTAAATCCTGACTTGCAAGATGTGAAAGAAAAAAAACTTAACTCAATTGCATAGTTAATTGAAAAATTTATTGGGTCTTAGGTAAAACGCGGTACAACGTCGTCCTCGTCGGAATCGATTCTAACAACGAACAAGTGATGAAACGTTTCGTAAACGAATTAAATACTTCGAACACGAAAAAAATTAAACGTAGAATTCGCTAAATATCTAAATATTTACAGTGAACCTTGGTGAGACTTTGATATTAAATTATTCGGACGATTGCAGAGTGGGTCAATCTGCATTTGCGTCCTCTTTGGATTTCGCTTCTTCGTTGGCGGCTTCGAGCTTCTTCTTCTTCGCTCTTATATCGGCCAGAGTCTGTTCTATGCTGCGCTGATCCTTTTTGTTTTCACTGGGAACTGTGTGCATCGATTAGATAAGTAATTGTTAATTGAAATAATTGCGGAATCATTTTTTTTATTTTGTCTGCCAAAAATGTTGATATCGTTCTTACCGCATCCGTAGCTGCTGTTCGCCTCGGTTTTCCTGGCAGCCTCCAGGGCAGATTCTTTTCCGATCAAGTGTTCGTACTTGTCCTTATAATTCGAATTGGGTACGAAGTCATTTTTTCGTTTACGAGATTTAAAAGCTTCCTCGTCCTCCTTTGCTTGCCTCTCCCTGGCCTCCTGCACCCTCTTCGCGATTTCCGTGTTCCATTCCTCGCCTCTCCGCAGAGCGTTCAACTGATCGTCGGACGGAGCGTGTTCGCGTTTGAAGATGACAATGTGCTTGTCGACGCCCTCTTCGCCGAATGAATAGGCCCACACACTGGCGACTTCCGCAACGTCGTGACTAAAAAAAATAATCGGGCACGTTGGAATACGATAAAAAACTTGCTCCAAAATATGAGTCGACAAATTTCGGCGATAAGACTTGGTACTGTGATTTTTTTTACAGCTTTTACTCATGGTTGCTCCAATAATAAATAGGAGATTAAGCATAGAATAAAGGCAGAGTAAAGAACGGCTTATTGCTTTTTCTCGAATCAACCTTATAAAAATTATCAGCTTGGCGCTAATTATTAATCAGGACAAAATTGTTATGAAGAAAGCAAACATTGTAGCTCAGTGAATCTGAATACCAATGCAACACATTGGTTAACTCTCTCCAGGCAAAGATCCAGAGCACAAGGTACATTATTTAATTAATTACATTAATGCTCAATTATTCGTCTCCAGCTATGGCTTGGCATCTTCAGGCTTATTTTGTTAGGCGATGCGTATACAAGGCCAAGAATAAACGCAAAGGAAGGCCTATTGCTTTTTCTTCGATCAGCCTTATGAAAATCATCAGCTTGGAGCCAATTATTAATCGGACCAAAATTGTTGAGAAGAAAGCAAAGAAATAGCGTAGTTCAGTGAATCTTAATGGCAATGCAATCCGTTGCTAGTTAAACCAATGGTGGCAATAATACAGAATCGGTAGCAACCCTCTGTATACTACTTAGCAATAATTCCAAGAGATTAATCTACGCTCGAAAAGAATAAAAGGCTATTTTATCTCCCGTCATGGCCTGGCATCTGCAGGCTTATTTTTCTGAGCGATACGTACACAATGCTTCTGCAAACTTGATCCATAGGAGGAAACTTGTAGTCCTTGGCGGCGTCGTCCTTCAGGAATTTGTTGATTTTTTCCTCAATCTGAAAAACCCAATTGTCGATCGAAAGGTTCGATATTCGTTGCAGCAAATAAATCTAAGTGGACCAATGTTTAATTGATAGCAAAAAAAAGAAAATAATCGATGACCTTCTCTCGAAATTTTTTGAGCTTCTCGGCTTCGGTCTTCTGACGCTTCTCTTGCTCGACGCGTTGTTCTGGACAGCAACGAAAGATCGATTGTTTAATTTTTGAATAAATTTTCGTTTGTCTTCAGCAGCAAAAGAGACGGGCGTAGGTTATGAATTTACTTACTTTTTATCAGAGCTTTTTGCTTGTCGCTCACCGTCGGAGGTTTATCCATAGAGCTCAAAATCGAACCGAGCAGATCCATTTTTCCTTTGTTCTTTTCTTTACTTAGAATTTTTCTATCGTCGTTAGTTAATCGAACGCGAACGCCCGGGTGCACAAGGTCGAATTGGTTGCAATCGTGCACGACACGCAACTGCGTACGCGGCTTCTTGTACGATCTACTTTTAACCGTTCGACTCTATTAGTTCGACTGAAGCATAGAAATCTTTGTTCAACGCGATTCTCATGCACACGACATAATTCGCTTTCTATATTATCGTGATAAATTTCTAACAATATCTCGCGTCGAGCTTGCAAACAAGACCCTCCGTCTGACGTGCTGGGCCAACAAAATTTGAACTGTAGGTTGGCGCGCCTGATGATTGATGGTCGAAAAAATTGGACCACTTTTTTATAAGAAACTATCCATTTTTAAAAGTTCAAATACCTCTGCACCTAGTATTATTTTATTTTATACGATTTTAATTGCTGCAATCGACTGTGATATAAATATTTACAAATCGTATTTAAGTTTGGTAATCCTCGAAGTTTGAATTGAACATTTGGCAACGCTTACCGACCCACTTCACGCTCGATCTTCGCGGTTTTAAAATGGTTACACGAGTGTGATCGTACGAACAAAATTTCTTACAAATTGTGATAAGTGTCGAAATTGTCACGTCGGCGTCAGCGATTGAAGCAATCGAACACACAAATGTACATTGTCTGAGCCGTCGTCCGCGTCTTTGCACTTGGTACAAGGACGAAAAAAAATTACGGTAGCGCATTGCGCACATAACCTCCCCCCTCCCCCCCCAACGAAGCGCTCGGTGGAAAAACGGTTTTTTCGATGAATATTCCTCGCCGATCCGAATTCGAAATTCCAATTCAGATATGAAGGAACTGGAGGACACGAAAACTGAGGTATGAACGATAAATAATTAGCATTTACGCTACCACTTTTCCGAATCCACTCTGCCGTACATTCGGTCGCGTGCTTTTCTGTAAATTCATAACCTGCATTTTTGTACTCTCACGAAAGCAGCGAAGCAGCGATTCCGAATCACAATATTATCGCGATAAAAAAGTTTACACTACAAATGAGCCTCAGAAATTGTAATTATCGCAATCAGCACGTCGATATTTAAGATTCCAACAAACTTGTGCATTCGTAGTTATTTAACTGGTTTATCCAACTCGAATATAATCATAATAGTATTTTTGTCCAGCCAAATAAATTATGACGGCGTCTACACAAAAATGATTTTTTTGTAAAAATAAGCTTACCGGACTGATGAATCAAAATTTTCGCTGACGAATACGAGTACAAGAAAACGTAATTTTTTCTTTTCTGATATCTTTTTTGACTTAAAAATAAATGTTAAGCGACGCAATTATGTAGTATTTACCATTTTATGGAGAAACGTTTTTTTATCACTTTTTGTTTTCCAGGTGCGCAGAGTGATAGATCTTCAGTTTTCGATATGGGACAGACTAAACAATTCCACAGAGGACGACGGGGGTTCCCCGGTGAGGTCGCCAGGCTCAAACGGCTGTGCCGTTCCGCTGGGTGATTTTTTTGAGGATGCGTCGTATGCCTGGCTGAGTTACGGCCCACGACTCGTAGTTTTAAATGTGAAGACTGGCACGAGTATCAGTTCGTGGACGTTTCGAGATAGAATAACGTCCGTGTCACCTTTTCCCGCCCAGCCGGGTCAAGTTCCGTTGCTTCTCGTCGGATTGGACAATGGAGCGAATAAAATACGAGACTCCGCTGGAATGGTGTGCGTGTTCGACTGCACGACGTCGCAGGTCCTCAGAGCAGTACGGGTGAGCCAGAGAATCATTTTGCTTCCTCATAGAGGAGGCTCTGTGATGGTGAAAAAAAAAATTTTCAAGATTTTAAGGAAAACGTGTTCAGAATGTTGCAAAACATCGAAAAATCGCATTTAGAAAAAATGTCCGGATATATGTGTGTGTGTGAAATGAGAAGGGGGTACCCCTTCTTATTTTTCTACTATGCCATTCTTTTCAAGTGGCATATTTACCAACTGATTTCAGTAAAGAAAAAATTCTAAAAAAATTTTTTGACAAAACACCATTTTTGTCGAAAAATTGTAAGGATTACCCCTTCTCATTTTTCCACTTTCAAAATGACCAAATTTTTTTTTTCGAGATATCGTTTTTTTATCACCCCCATTGGCTTCAAGTGACCCATTTCCGGCTCAAAACACTGGCGACTTGTATTTTTTTGGGAATTTTAAAAATTCACCATTTCCAGCATAGGGAATCCTATGTTAAATTTTGCGAAACGGCACTTTTTTTCAAAAAATTTCGAGATATCCAATTAAAACCTTCGCCATTCTTTTCAAGTGGCATATTTACCAACCGATTTCAGAAAAGAAAAAATTCTAAAAATTTTTTTTGAAAAAATACCATTTTTGTCGAAAAATTGTAAAGGTTACCCCTTCTCATTTTTCCACTTTCAAAATGACCAAATTTTTTTTTTCGAGATATCGTTTTTTTATCACCCCCATTGGCTTCAAGTGACCCATTTCCGGCTCAAAACACTGGCGACTTGTATTTTTTTCGGAATTTTAAAAATTCACCATTTCCAGCATAGGGAATCCTATGTTAAATTTTGCGAAACGGCACTTTTTTTCAAAAAATTTCGAGATATCCAATTAAAAGCTTCGCCATTCTTTTCAAGTGGCATATTTACCAACCGAGTTCAGAAAAGAAAAAATTCTAAAAATTTTTTTTGAAAAAATACCATTTTTGTCGAAAAATTGTAAAGGTTACCCCTTCTCATTTTTCCACTTTCAAAATGACCAAATTTTTTTTTTCGAGATATCGTTTTTTTATCACCCCCATTGGCTTCAAGTGACCCATTTCCGGCTCAAAACACCGGCGACTTGTATTTTTTTCGGAATTTTAAAAATTCACCATTTCCAGCATAGGGAATCCTATGTTAAATTTTGCGAAACGGCACTTTTTTTCAAAAAATTTCGAGATATCCAATTAAAACCTTCGCTATTCTTTTCAAGTGGCATATTTACCAACCGATTTCATTAACGAAAAAATTCTAAAAAATTTATTTTCAAAAATGCCATTTTTGTCAAAAAATGGTAAAGGAACCCCCTTCTCTTTTTTCCACTTTCAAAATGGCCAAATATTTTTTCTCGCGATATCGATTTTTTACCACCTCCATTGGCTTCAAGTGGCCCATTTCCTGCTCAAAACACCTCAATCACATTTTTATTGGAAAAGAGTTTTTTTTAAAACGTTTTTATGTCATTTTTAGATGCCAGCTGGCGTGGAGCGGGTTTGCGTCGTTATCGGTGGCGCGGAGTGGGAAGATTTTGCCGACAAGAGAATGGAAAATTTTCTTGTGGAGAACAGCGGTCTGGCGTGCGTAGCGCTCCGAAATCTTGACCATCTGATGATCGATTTGAGACGCTCGTCGTGGGAAGGGCCCGACGCTACGCCCGTCGCCGACGAATCGAGTCCGGCCGAATTAGACTATTCGGCACGACAAAAATCCGCCTCGATGCACCACGGCAAATCCAGTAGAGAAAGACATGTGGCATACAATCTAATGAACAGCCGTGAGTATAAGAAAAAAACAATTACCAAAAGAGTTAATTCTTTAATTAAATTCAGTTAAAAAAAAAAATTAACCGCAATAATTTTAATAAACGGGCAAGGCCCTTTTTACAGAAACAAACGTACATTAGCGAGTGAGTGTGTGGTGTAAACAATCGTAAATAACGACAGTCTAGTACGAAGTGACCCTTGAATCTTGGCAACTTATTAAAAGCGGCTCGAAAAATGGTTCGAGGAACTCCAAATGTCTCCTCAACATTTGCAAATTGGTTTCCCAACTTTATTATTTTCATCCTTAGAGAGAATTCAGCTTTGCATCAATTTGGCGGACCAGCAACGGAATTTACAAAACCTGTTTTATTTTCTCTACCATTCATTTAATAATTTCAACCAAATAAATTAAATATAGAGTGATGTCGATTTTTTATATTTAAAAAAAAAACTAATCGTTCTTTAATTTCCAGGTGTCGAACAATACATAGGCTTCAATCGCGAGGAGTTCGAATCGACGACGCTGTACCAAGAGTCGCTGACGTCGTCGATGATATGTTCCCGAAAGATCGGTTGCCTGGTGTCCGGTTGTCTGGGAAGAATAATAATATGGCAAATGGACGGCGCCATAAGATGGGTGAGTCCGCCGATCAACGACACCATGTGGATCAGTAATCTGGCGCTTCTCGAGCCCACCGACGATCCTCGACCGTACTGCTACCTGTGGGCCTCGTACCAAGAGGAAACTCTGCGTCTGCCTCCGGTCCTCCGTATGTATGCCGTGCTCTTCGAGCGAAAGTACTCGGACAAGGGTTCGAACGCGTACCTGAATCTCGAGGGCGATCCGCGTCTGAAGTTCGAGCTCGAGCTGGACGAGGGCAACAGAATAACGAACTTGCATCCGATCGTGCGCGAGAGCAATCCGGAGCAAACGGAATCGGGCAACAAGCGCGGAGAGGAGAATCTTTTGCTGATAAGCCTGGATTCGCGAACTCTCCTGTTCGATCTCAATCAATGGTACAAGGAGCAGATGCCGCACACGGTCGGCGATTGTCAGAACCCGAACGCCTTTCTCGCGAGCTACAGAACGAGGTCGGACGTACGATCCACGGGCGACGAGGCGATCGTGAATTGCTGCTATCTTCCATCGACGCTGAAAGAATTTCCGAGTCACGGATCGAGTCCTCCGGAGGAACTTTTCTTTCCGAATTCTCTGGCCCTGGAGTGGGTCGACCTCGGCTCGGGTCGTCTGACGTTCTGGATGACGCGCGGCGTGCAGGCGGAATTGCTGCGAGAAATGTCCCTGGCTGGACCGGTGATACTGCTCGAGCCGTCCGAAACGTTTCATCGCTGTGTGTCCGCAGGTTTGATCCCCGTCGGCACCGAGGCTTCCTTCAGCAGCAACAAAGACGCTCAGCGCGAGGCTCTGCTGTCTCTGTGTCTCGAGCAGCGTTGGCTAAATTTTTTGCTTCGTTGCGGCAGAGAATGGGCGGACGGTAGCGCGTCCTATCTGCTGCACGCTTTCGTGCGCTGGGGCATGCAGCGAGCCGCCACGATAAAACTCGCGGCCCATCGTCTGTGCGAGCCGCTCTTCGACAATTGCGGCATCAGCATCGGCGAGGCGGAGGTCAGAACTTTGCGTTTCTACTCGCAGCAGATCGACTGCATCTCGAATGTCTTCGCGAATTCGTCGAACGGGAACATAGAGTTGACGAAGCAGCGCCGCGCGTTGCACCGGATATCGACCTACCTGCAAGTTCTCCTCTGGTTCTACGACGTCGGTCTGCTTCCGGAGACTCAGGAGATCGACGACGAAGCGGCGCCTCTGTCGTTCTCCCTGCGGATACCTTACCCTTTCGAGCGACTGGCGACGATCTACGCCGAGAAACGCGACCAGTTCAACGCTCGATCCTCGAAGAGCAACCGACAAGCGAACGAGGAGGATTTCTTCATAGACGAGCTGCTGACGCGCGAGTGTCCCGCCTTGAAGCTCCAGTGGGAGAGCGAAGGCTCCGAGCTGAGCTTCGGTGGAAACTATCCACCACCCTCTCTCCAGTCTCTCCTGCGAAGTTACCTCACCGATTGCCACAACGGCGATTCCAACGAGATGGAGAACAAGCATCAAATAACGATATATCTCCTCATGGATCTCGCCATGCTCCTGCAAGAATCTTACCCCGGCGTCGACCAGCTCATAAAGTATCCCTCGGCCTTCAAACTAAGTCCGAGCCTCATAAAGCTCACTCAAGCCCTCTGGCTCTTGGATCACGAGGACTACCAGGGATTTCTCAACATGATGACCGGTCAGCTTGTCTCGGATTCCGACGTCAGAGACTGGCATCACAAACTCGTGATGAGAACGTTGATTCGCAACAATCAAAACAAATTCGCTCTCATTTATCTGAGAGTGAGAAAACCGCCCTTGTCCTCGCTCGAGGACCAAGGAATCGTCATAAGTCTCTCGGTCGAGCACGGTCTGGTGCAATCGGCTTTCCACCGAAGGCCGCCCTCCCACTACAACCAACTGCTCACGCGTTTCTTTCGCGCCTGCAAGTTGTACGGCAAGCTGAACGACATTCTTCATCTCTCGCTCGATCCCGAGGAGGAGGAGGCTTTCGTTAAATTCCTCGAGGACGAAAAATCCGACGACACTCGTCTCCTCTACTACCTTCAGCGTTGCCGTTACGCCGAGGCGGGCGGCGTTTATCCCGCCGGAGTGCCGAGCGCCAGAGGAAACTTTCAGAAATCCAACAAACCAGTCGCTCTCACGATGTTCAACGCCTACAACGCCACGCTGCCGAGCATCACGAGGAAATTCTCCGGCAACCTCAACCGACGAGTCCTCGAGATCGATCCCGAATCGAGATACCCGCGTCCGATGTCGCACTGCAAGAGTCGCGGCGCGACCCGCGACATACACGAGAGCGTCATAAGAAAAGCCAAGGAGACTTTCGTGCGCGGCGAGAGATCTCAGATACCTTTCATAAGCGCGCCGTGCGCGTCGCTCAGATCGGGAGCCGACAACGTCGACACGAATTGCGTCCTCTTCGTCGAGCGGGCGAGGAAGCCCTACGGAAAACGGCGCCTCGACGAGATGAGCGGCGGAGCCGAGGGCGGCACGAACAACGACAACAACGGCGAGGAGAGAAAGCGACGAAAAACTTCCCACGCCGTCGACACTCCGGACTCGGTCGAGGCCAAGGAAGTCGGTATGAGCATGGTCTTCGATACTCCGCTCATAAAACGCAAGACGCAGATAATAAGCGCGAGAAACACACCGTCGGAGACACCGCAGTCGATACTGAAAATTCGTCAGATGATTCGCAAGTCCCCCTCGCCCAGCGTCGGCGCGACGACGATGGAGGTTGCGGACGATAAAAGAGTCTTCGATGCGGAGAGCAAACCGCGCCGGATAAGATTCAGCGAGGGTCAGCGGGGAGCCGAGGAGTCGATGGACGAGGAGGAAGCTCAGTCGGAGGGTGAAAATATCTCTAGAGACGTCGCGCTGGAGGAGGCGAACGAGGAGAGCGACGAAACTGAGAAGAGCCTGTCGAAGTGCGACATGTCCGAAGACGAGGAGGACGAGGACGCGCAAGAAGCCGAGGAGGAGAGCGAATCGACTTTCTTCAGCACCAACCTCAGCGACAAATCGCTCAGCGAGACGACGATTTTGTCGGACAGCTCTTACTCGATCAGAAACGTTTCCGGACCGCGTCCGAGGCCGAGCCTGAGAAGAAGCAATATTTCCAGCAACGAATCGTCGAGCGATCTTCTCCGTAAGTCGCTGATGAGAGCGACCGACGCGTCGACGAAACGCTCCTGGACGCCGACGCTCTCGGATTCGGCGAAGATTTCGAGCGATTTGTCTTCGCGGGAAGAGAAGAGTTTCCGGACTTCGAGTTACCCGCAGTCGCCGAGAGCGAGAGCTTCGCTGCTTTCCACCTCGATTTATTCCGAGTCTATCTTGTCGTCGGACACGAGCTTCGAGAGCACACCCGCGCCCAGCTACGAGAAGAGACACGCGAGGTCGACGGAATCTCCGGTCGATGGACCAGAAAAAACAGGCTCGTTCGCCGAACGTACATTAGACAAGTTTCGAGATTTATCGCGAACAACAGGCGCGCTGGAGAAGCATGAAAATTTGAGTAGATTCAGTCGTTCTGTTGCAGTCGAAACCGTCACCAGGATAATTACCGAGGAATACAGCAGAGACGGCGAGGAGGACAAAAATTCCGAGGTACTCATGGAAGTCGATGGTTTCGGGCTCGATCGGGATTCCGACACGCGACCGCCGTCCGACCGAGAATCGACCTGCGAACGCGAGAGAATCGCCGAGAGACGAGAGAGCTTCGCTCGATCGTCGGCGCGGAGCTTTTCGATACCCGAGGTCTCGGAGACGGAAGAAAATCCGGGAGAAATGCGCGAGGAAGAAAAAGATGAGAAGGAGGAAGACGCGATTGCCGAACCGAGCGAGCAGTGCGATCTGGGCGATGGTTGGCCGACGCGCGACGTTTTGCCAACAATTTTGAAAAATGAGACCGTGGAAAATACCGAAGAAACGGAGACGAACGACGGTTACGACGACGAACTCTTGGCCTTGAAGTACGACGAGGACGACGAACCCGAGGAGGCTTTTCAGAGTCTAACGAATTCGATGGACGTCGATCGCTCGAGCGCAAAGTTGTCGAACGACGAGGCGAAGAAGAGTCTCAGTTCGAACAACGGTTTCTACGAGGCGCCGAAGTTGGTCTCGCACGAGTTCACGATAACCGACGACGAATCGTCGCGGAGCGTCGAGGGTTCGGTGCTGAGCGGCTCGACGAACGTCGAGCGACCGATCGAACTACCGGACGAAATTGAATCGACGAAGAAGTCCAGGGAGGAAATCATTCCCGACAACGTTTCCAACATGACCGACGACGAGTCGGACCTGAGCCGCGACTCCTCGATATTTTCGAGCAGACGTCGTCAGAGCCCGAAGAAAAATGTCGAAGAGAAAAATTCTCGAGCCAACAAGATCGCCAACGATGGGGAGGAGAGCAGTCTCGACTCCTCGATATTCAGCGTCGGTGGTCGAAAGGCGGTCGATCGAGACCCTCGCGAGGAGAACGATTCTCGGGCGGAGAGCGACAAAACGGCGAACGAGGGTTCGAGCAGCGTGACCGAACCGGTGACGTCGAACGTCAAAGAATTCGTGAGCAACGAGTTCAGTGCCGAAGGTTCGCCACTGCCGAGGAAGGGAAGACAGTCGGCTCGATTGTCGAAGATAGGATTGTCGACGCCGAAAGGTTCGGCGAGAAAGGACGTCGAAGCTGAGAGCGCGACGCCCCTGCGGATGACGAGAGCGCGTCGAGCCTCGTCGGTCATGCAGGAGTCGCTTGCCCCGTCCTTGCCGGAATCTCCGGCCACGAAGTCGAAAGCGGAGAAAGTAGGCAGGCTGCGTCGCGGCAGCTCACTGGCGAAAGACCTCTTCGCCACCTCGGAAAGCGATCCGAGCCGAGTGGCGTCGAAGGAAGATCCTCCGGAGTCGGAAGATCCTCCGGAGGCTGCACCGGGAAAACGCGGTCGTCATCAGAGATCGACGTCCCTGGCTAAAGAAATATTCGCGACGAACTCCTCTCCAGCGGCGGAAACACCGACGGACGAGGAACTGCCGAGACGGAGGCCGAGACGAGCGGCTTCGATGCAGAAAGAAATTCCCGCATCGACGGTGATTCGGAAGGTCCGAACGAGATCGTCGTCGAAGGCTTCCCTGACGGAGGAGACCGTGGAGGACGAACAGCTCGATGTTTCCACGGCGAAAAGAACTACGAGGGGCAAGAGAGGAAGTTCGTTGAGCAAAGAGAGCGGCGAGTCGATCGTCGGGCCGAGAAGAACGACGAGAGCTTCCTCGTTGGCCAAGGAGGTTGCCGAGGAGAGCGAGGAGATTCCCGAGCCGACGACGAAGCGGGTCACTCGAAAGAGGGGAAGCTCCGTGCCGAAGGAAAGTCCGCTGGAAACGAGCGGTCGAACTTCCACGCAGAGACCGAGGAGAGGAGGAAGCGTGGCGAAGGAAATTATTCCGGAGGAGAGCGGCGAATCTCCCGAGGAATCGAAGGATTCTTCGTCGAGGGCGAAGACGAACGAAGCTGCCAGTCCGGCGTCGAGTACGCGGGGTAGATTAACGTCCATCACTTCCATCGCCGAGGAGGACGACGACGAGATCTTCAGCATCGAATCGAGGGGGAAGCCCGCTAGGGAAAGAAAGAAGGCGCCGATCTCGCGAGAACGACGAGCGGTGAGCGTCGATCAACCGATTGCCGAAGTAAAACGCAGAACTCGCGCCGCCTCGTTAAAAAGCGCCATCAGCGAGGACCCGATCGAGGAGGAAAATTCCGAGACCGAACCGTCGTCGGAGCCGAAGGGCAGAGCGACGAGAAAAGCTCCGGCCCGAAGAAAGAGAACCGCGTCGGGGACGAGCGTTAAAGATTTTCAGGACGTTGCGGACGAGAAGTTGCCGACTGGACGGACGAGAAAGTTGTCTCAGAGAAGCAACGAAAGCACGGACGTCTTTCGATTTTCACCACCTGACCAAGTTCACCATAGACCCGATGATGATCAAAAAGGCAAGTTTGTTAAGAGGCACGTTGCCGTCACTGATCAATTAAGCGTTTGCTTGCGGCACGCCGATAACATATATTAACATACTTTATACAATACATGAATATACTTTATACTTTATATAATATATACTGCCGGTTATGTTGACTTGCGCACTCGCCGGGGTCCCATGGTTTATAGCATGTGAAAATCCATTCCACATGAAATGGAAATAGAAATTCCGAAATTATAACATATAGAATAGAATTTCGGAATTTTGAAATCCATCCTATATAAAAAAAATCCACAATTTTGAAAAAACGATATAAGATATTAATGTACTTATTACGATATGTTAATCCGCAGGAGCGAATGAAGTGCTTGACTACGTGTTTTCGCCACCGCACACAAGGTCCAAGGACACACCTAATCAACCTCGTAGGTACAGAATTGATGGCCACCCTCGTTGCTTTTCAATCTTTTTTTCGATACTAATTTTTCCGCGACGAAATTCTAAATCCCGTTAACAAAAATTTGCTCGTTAACATCTTAATCACAAGTGCGCGATGCACATTTTATTTTTGTTGCAGAAAATTGAAAGATTCCATATCCGCAATGAAAGAGGAAAAAAAAGCGGCTGAAAAACAGCGTAGGGCTCACGTAGCGTCGACCGGTCTACCTACAAAAGCAGCCTTCTGGTTTCATCCCCGCCAGGGATTCGTTTTGCCGGTACGATCGAAAAGTACTACCGACTAATCGCCTCCCGATCGTAATACCGTTCGAGTTTAATGAATTTTCCAATACACCTCAGATTGAAAGACAATTCACGCAAAAAAAAAAATCGCGTAGATTCGAGAGGGTTGGGGTTTATAGTGCGGGGTAGACAAAGGTTTAGGCTCGAGTAAACTGTAATAAAAATCGTTTGGCCGACAACGGCGAACGCTGTATTATACACGTTACAATACTAGTTATATAAATTCTGTATCTGTTTCGAGGAAACCGAACGGAACGTTGGCTTTCGAATGGGATACATTTTAAAAAAAGAGTCCTCAGCCTTTCCTCAGATTTTTTACGCCTGGCAATTTATTTACGCTTTATCCCCCTCATTTTCATCGCACGAACGATGGTAATATATCGACCGACGCATTTTGTACGAAACAATAGTTTCACGCTGTAAACGGGAACGCCGCGGGACCACAGGATGCACAAACGCGTCTCAAAGTAGGCCATTTGATATAATGTCCTTTCTGTCTTTTTTTTCGCCCCCATTATTCTACATTCGTGTAAACAAGACTAGATCTGTATCGGGTTTAATAAAAAAAACAGTATTTTTCTATTGAAACAAAATAATAACCGTGCATAAACTGGATTCTTTGTTTTGTATTATGTTTGTTAAACCCTTCAACGGTTTCTGGACGAAACCAATTTTTTGTTTTTTTCAATCATTAACATAGTCGACGGAGACTCAAATTTTGAATTCCCAAGTTTAAAAAATTAATGATTATGGTCGGAAATGGATTTGCCAATCTATTTTTCCGTGCAAAAATATTGTTTAACACAACTGAGCGAAGTTACATAAAAACGCATCGTGAAGTGTGGAATTCATGTGTGACACGAACGCGTCGCAATTAATCTTGAAGTCGATAAATTAATTTGAAAATTGAATTCAAAGTGAAAAACTTTCCTATATTGGGCTCCGTCGGTCGTCCCGGGGTTCCGAATATAGCTCTGCGTCCCGATAATTATAACTTAGCAATAGCGAAAATATTTTTTTGTTCCCGTATGAAAAATTCAAATGGTTCTCGTGTATTTTTTGTTGGGCTCACAGCTCTCCCCCGAACAATGAAAATGAAATCGTCAGCGGACGAAATTCAATTAACATCGAGAATACAGATAGGATATTCTCATCCTCGTTTCAACTTATTTTCAATATCGTTTGGGTTTCGGAGCTTTTGCACAGAAGTCCCGTGAAAATACTTGTACCATATAGAGATGTAAATAATTTATTGATATGCTCGTGTATAGTTATATTAATACAATAAACGTATAAGAAAATTTATGTATAACATTTTTTTTCTGAAAAAATCTCCAGTCACCGTCGTTAATACGATTATTTGATTAAACGTAGATTTTTTTAAGCGATATACAAATAATATAATATAATATATATATATATATAAATTCTAGTTTCTACGTGTAAATTGTCTTTATAGGCCTCAAACTTTTGTGCATCTTAGGCGGAATGCTGTCCGTTAAAGCAACCGTACGAGATTCGATTTTTTTTTACTTTAAGATACGCAATCTGTTGTGAATGACGAGTACAGTAAAAACCCGATTAATCGAGGTCCTTTAAATTTTTGTTCAGCAATCGATCGCATTTTGATCGACGTATCTATTGACTTCTGTTCTTCTATACATTTTGGTGCATTTTTCGCGTTACACTATACAAAATAAAAACCAATCGAGATCAATTAGTTTACAGTCGTTGTGAAAAAAAAACCGATGGAACTGCATAAATGCTAATAGTGACAGATACAACGCACTACCAGGCCTCAACAGTTCTCCGTCAGTGTTTGTTATTTTCCCCACTAGATAATTTTTTCCTCAAGAGCGATCCCGCTTGCCCCGAATATTCGAGATTTCACTGCACGCGATTGCTGTTTTTTAATAGACGCGAATATACCGCGCTCCAACTTTCACTATCTTTTCAAAGAAAATACCGCTAAATGATTCGCGAAGTAATACGCGATACGCCGTTCGAAATGAAATGATTTGTTTGATTTTGGTACAGCATTTACGCCATCAACCATGAACACCACCGTATTTGATTAATTATTTATAAAGGTATCATTAAGTATCTCGTATTACTCTTCATAATATTTGGTACAGGTAACTGTACAAGAAAAAAAACAAAAACAAAAAAAAAACAAACGTGCAACCTCGCTGAATTCAGGTCGCCGTTATTTTAATACTTGTGTCAATCTGGTATAGAGCCAAATGTTAATTGTGTTGGATCTTTGGCAATGTTCTATCGTTTCTTGTTGAATTTTCTCATTCATCTTCTCTTTTTTCTTTACATTGCAAATTCAATCTAGACTTAAAAAAAAACAAAGGTATAAATGTGTGTATATCGTGCGAGCCGTCAATCAATGACGGTGCTCCGTGTAGAGATAAGAACGATTAAGTTGATAGTCCAACTAATCAATTGATTGTTTCTATTGCATTTGATACTAATTATCACTAGTGGAAATCTATTCAGGACGAACTCTCCGTTGTCGCATAATGTTTTTTTATTCCCGATAGATAAATCTTTAAAACTTCTATGGCTTCAACGAATCTCGAACGCTTTACTCGATATATGTATTTATCAATATACATTCGATTGAGCATTATTATTGAATATATATATGCCTTTTCTGAAAGGCACATTGGATCGTCTCTCGCTTCGCTATGGCAATTATAGCACGAGAAGTTTTTATTACCAACGAGTCATTTCAAAATTTGATATTCACTGACGTATTATCATGAAACGCGATTTCGTTATTCTTCAAGGCGGTTCGGAAATTCGGGATAACGAAACGAGCGGCGGTCGAGCCACCAATGTTATACTAGTCTGTGTGTGATTGCGTGATTGCGTGAACCGTCGAAACAGAACGACGGCATGAAATCGGCGATTGAACACCGAATCGGTACCGAGTTTGCTAGAAAATCTTTTCGAGCGTACGGTGAACAGTGACAAATCTCAAATTACGACCGTTAATTTTGAACGGACAGGATTGTTTTGCTATCAGTTTATCGCTTTCTTCGCTGAGAGACTTGGACCGATTTTTCACGCGATAGCTCCGCGTTACTATTTTTTTTAAACCTTTGCGTGCGGGAGACCCATGCCGAGATAGACTACGTGGGAACCTCGCGACCTCGAGCCTCTCATAATGAAATCCGGCATATCTTTTCAACGTGACGTAGAAAAATAAATACGAACGAAATAACGCTAGGACTCGGTCGAATCTTTCGAAGTTACGAGCTTAAATCGGTTTCGAAAGGACGGCGGAAAAATCGGGAAGTTTGTTCACCGTACCCTCGACGGATTCGAATATAATTTTTTTACGAAGTTAATTTCGACACCCTCGCGAGCGTTCTATTGCTGCTTGCAACCGTCTTTGACCCGACGCTTCTGTTTTTCCTCGTGCGATAGCGACGGCGACTGAATCTGCGTTCGGCGCTGACCCTGAACCGGCATGTAGCACGGCGCATTGTCGAGCATCAACTCCTGAGGCGGTGTCGGCAGTGCGTAAGTCGGACTTACGGTATTGCTCGAGCTGCTCGAAGTGCTGCGATGCGTGTTACCGTTGTAAGTCGGATCTATCATCGCCGCTACGTTCGGCAATTCCCGAACGTCCTCGATCGAATCCTCGAGTACTTGTATCTCCTCCGGGTCCGGATATTGAGCGTGATTCGGCGGATTGCGTGGCCGATTTCTCTCGTACGTCGGTTTCAAATCGAGCTTGTCGGGCCGCGGCGGCCTTTCGACTGTACCGTGCGACTCCAGCTGCTGCATCTGCTGGCGCTCGAGTTTTTTTTGCCTCGCACGCTCCCGCGCCCGGCGAGCCTTCGCCCGCTCTTTTTCCTGCAGCATGCGGGCAAGCTCGGCGTCTTGGGCCTCCATCGCTAGCTTGCGATCCAGCGACAGCTGATCCTCGATCGGGGCGTCGTGCGTGTCCACCGAACACTCTTCTTCTTCCTGCTGCAATTTTCTCGCCAGTTCCTGTCGAATTAAATATAATTCATTAAATTGTCTCTCGTTATCATCGAATAGGTTTAAGACTCGGTTTTTTTTTTTAAATTGGCGAGACGAAGAATTTTTCTTTTTTTATTTATGAATAAATACAAAACAAATAAATTAAAATGTATATATGTATTTTTTTAATACTGTATTTCCTCTCGTATACCCTGCCGGGTTTTTACGATCTCCCACTACTCTTTGCTTCCCTCAATAAATAAAAATAGTAAAAAATCAATTTTTAAAAATAAAAATTAATATTCCAAAGTAATCGAATTTGGTACTTGAAAGTAATAACATTATTATTTTTGCCACAACAGGACTTTAACTAACTTGATCTTTTTCTTCCTGTATCCTCCGCTGAATCTCCATCTGCGCTTTGAGCTGCGCAGCTTCGTCGTCCAGTCTCAGTTGATGCCTCATTCTCTCCTGCAACTCACGTTCCTTGTGACGTTCTTCGCGCTCCAGATTCAGAGCTACTTGTCTCGCCACCATTGCGTCTTTTTCTTCCCTGCCGAGAAAACAAATTATTTAGCATGACAAGTTCTTTCTATCCCTTTCTGGCTTCTCTTCCGATGACTCGGCGGGTGTCTATCTAGACTCACTGTTCCTGTACGATAGAGTGGTATCTTATCTCCTCCAATTCCTGTTCTATACGAGCCCGAGGCAGATCCTCTCGCACTTGCGCGTTGCGAACCTTGTTGCCGCTGTAGTGTTCTTTGACTGGAAATTATCCACAAAGTTTCCCGTCAGACATATTATCAAGATTTCGCAACTATGTAAGTAAATTTAAAAATTTCTATCAAGATCTCGGAACTGTTTTTTTTACATACAAAATTTGTAAAATTTCTATAATTCGTGCCGTACATTGTTCATTAGAGTTGTGTTAAAATTAAATAGTCGATTAGTTCGGGCTATAAAACCCATAATCAATATCGATCATTTAGCATGCAATGAAAAAAAAAGATATAAATATTCATCAAAATTTTGAAAGAATTATAACAGTAAAACAGGCCGAGTTGCAAAACTTGTTCTCATCAATGTAAATCGAAATTGCAGAAGAGTATTTTTTTTCTATATGCGATTGGCGTCTTCTGTGCCATTAAAAAATAAAAAGAACAAAGAGCACGAAGAGAAACCCTTTAAAAATTACATGTCAAGATACGAACTTTCTTCGTCCTGCAGTCGATAAGCCAAAGCCCCGTCCTCGTGAACGAGCCATTCGCGGCAGACTGAAAAAACATAATTTCTCTAAACTCGCCGAACAAAGGAAATCACGCAGAGAGTTGAACGCGTGTTACGGCGATAACACGAGTTGTTTCTTTGACACAAAAGGAAAAGAGTAAAAAAAAAAGGCGCCTTTACCTTCATTGACACGTCCAGCTTTCGGCAGAGTGTCCGAACTGAGCACGGATTTCGCCATTTCGTCGTGATCGCACGAGTTATTATCTCGCGCACGATCGAACTATCGTAACAATTGTCGGAGACGGCGAAAAAAAAAAAAATGTTTCTCCAAACACACCCGTTTTTGTTTACAACTACCTTATGGGACGAACGATCTGTTGTTTAGCTCCATCTTGAATGGCGATGGGTTCGAGGACGCGCGCGTTGGTAGTACTGAAAACGTATAAGAATGCGGCGTGTACGCCGGTTCGCGTGTCTTTGTGCAACGGCGCTCGCGTGTCTGCACACAGGTGCAGGGCCCCGAGCGTACAAAGTGTTCGTGAAGTACGTAGTATACGAGTGGTACGAGTCATGCGGCGTAGGATAATTGGTGAGTGTACCCATAGTTGACCGTGTTTCTATTTATGACCGGTATACTTTTGCTACAGTCTCTCCATACCCCGCTACTCGGCCGACTAGGCAGCCTCGTTGTAATTCGCTAGATCATCAAATCAACGCCGGGACAAATGATTTTTTTAACCATCACAAAGCTAAATTACAAAAGAGTAGATTGACGTTACAAAAATACGATAGATCGTTCGATGAATCGTTGGGCGTAATATATTCGATTTATGCGCGATTTGGATCTTAGATGGGCGGGAACAAATGCATTTTCCAGCCTGTGCCTGGGTCAGTATTAGGAGCATCGTTCTAATTCGCTAAATCATCAAATCACCGTCGGGACAAATGACGCTAAATTATAAACGCGTGCAGATCGACTTTACAAAAATACGATAGATCGTTCGAAGAATCGTGCGTAACATTTTCGATTCGTGTGCGATTAGGATCTTAGATGGGAACAGATGCGTTTTCCATGAGATTCTGTACGACTGATGATGGGAGTTTTTCGCACAGCGCACTGTTTAATTTTAATGTGCATTGAAACATTGCACGGTACAGAGTGCGAACTCCCGTGGCTATGCAGCGTGACGAGTAAAATAACGAGAACACGGTTATTTTGTTGTTGAGTTGTATATAGAAAGTGATCTGTAGAAGGGGGCGATTCTAAGTCGGTGTATCGACGAATGATGAATCGAGTAGTGAAGAGCGACACAGGGTAAGCGTAAACAGCGTATTATAGTACGCGCATGCCTCCTTCGAGAGCTGTGCCACTACTTTGTACTACAAAGTAGTACGGACAGGTAAAAGGGTTGCGGACGATGTTAGCTGGACGGATAGTATTGTTTCTCTACGTTAGCACATATTCCGCGCATGAATGGATATTCAGCGCTTGTTCTCTCGCCGCGATATATATAAGTATACGAGAAGAAGAAAGTCGAGGAGAAAGGATTGGAAGGGGCCGCGCGGCCTCCGGGTCAATATAGAATTACACGGTAAAGTGTAACGACCAACTAATTTTTATTTTATTTATTGCGGGCTGTCGACGTAAGATAAACTCCGTTTATTGGTCTGAATAAAATATAATTCCATGTTATTGCGTTCCGTGCAGAAAAAAATTAAAAACAAAGGGGAAACCCTGCATCATATTCTCTGGATTAGAAAGTATAACGAAGGATTTTTCTTTGTTTTTTTTTTTTTTCGAACTGATTATTTTTTTCCGGTGGATGGATTGCCCTTGTCTTGAGAGTTCTTTTGCTTGTATCCCTGTACGTATCCGTCGTTCGCTACGGAATCCGTGCGTCCTTCTTTGCCCCTGCCTCGTCCGTCCTTGTCGAAGCGTTCCTTGTGGGAACCGGTGTACTGTGTTGTGTCGGTCAGTCTTCTCACAGCATCGCTCGCCGCAACTTGCTGCAAAAATAGCACGAAGAACCAGTCGTGTCGATGTACTCAACGAACAATTAAATTCACGATGCTCACCGTTGTATTGCTCAGGCCAGGTGTTCCGCACGATGCCATCTTATCTCTAATAACTTTCGGATCGATTCCCTTGCTGGTGGTGAGATCGTCGATGTATATGTTGTAGTCCTCGATCGATAAAGCCCTTTGCCTTGACGAAAAATCATTCGCATTTAACGCTTTTTCAACCGAATTATTTCATAAAATTCCCATTTCATTATAACGAATTATAATTCGCCGATAACAAATTTCGTTTACTTCAGTTTGCCGAAGCATATAGCCGTGTCTGTGGTCGTGAGCCTTCTGTCGAAGACTTTGGCTTGCTTCATCCATTTGTCGCTCTGCGTGAGGGTGAGAAACTTTCCGTCGGATTTCGTGTCGCCGAATTTTGAGAATGCGGCGAATTGACTATCGAACGATGCCATTGCGAATGTTTTGATGGATTTTGATGGTATATCGGAGGGTCTTTTCGATTAGTTTTTTTTTAGTGTTTGTGGTTGAAATTTTGACACGCCGAAGCGTCCGACGAAGAATTTTGAGTTGACCTTTGACGGAGGTTCGAGGCTCGAATGGTAAACAAACTTTGTTTTGACAAATGATGTGCGAGCCTCCATAGGCAATCGCCTCGGAGCATTTGTTCGACATACTTATTTCATATTTGGTGGTAGAATTTTTCGTCCCATGCTAATACGTTTACGTTTAACAAACAGAAGCCGGAATGTGTTCCATTAATTTCAATGGTAAATAGAAGGTAAGATATCGACACATGCTTGCAGAGCCAAATATAAACAGCCGAACTGTGCGTCTTTGAAAGGAACGTAAAAACGTTTCTTTTTTAATTTATCGGTAAGACTCGGAGACGATATAAACAAAAAAATTATGCCGTTAATATACTTCTGCAAGAGAAGGCTTAAACCGTGATGTTCGTCGATAAGTTACCATCGAATTGCGACAAGCCCGACGGCGGAGTTCGCGGCGAGTCCGCACAAAAAAAAGCGTGCCGCTAGGCGCACAGTAGACTCTCGTCGTCTTTCAACGGGGCGCCACCAGATGGCGAAAAGATCGGCGTCGCGACGGTCGAGTTTGACAGCGGCGGAGCCGAGTTTCATGGGGGACTGTGAGCCAGTGAGGCTGTCAAAGCCAAACGAGATGCGATCACGGAATGTCGTAGCGTAGGGAGAGTCTCGCGATAAGTAAACTCGCCGAAATCGTGTCGCGGGGGAATCCGTGCGCGCATCGAATCCGTCGCGTTTGCAAATCGTCTCTGACACGGCGATGGGAACCCGTTGTGTATCGCCGACGAGTCTCGGTAAAGTTTGATGCGCGAGTGGCCTTCGAAGGATCCCGAAGGCTCTCTCTCTCTCTCACTCACAGTATCCCTCTTATGGAACGTCGCTTCGCATTTGCCTCTCCAAGCTCTCATTCCCGTAACAAAGTCGGCCAGTAACTGCGAGGAGCAAAGAATACTCCGAGAAAAAAAAAAGAAGAGAAACAAAAAAAAAAACAATCGACGGGCGACTCGTCTCGACGCTCTGCCACGAAGCTAGGGTGAGTTTTTTTGATCCTCCCATTCTTCTCGACAGTTTTATTGCGAGAGGAAAATATTTTTTTTTTTGTGCTACAAAAATACGCACGGGTGAACTATCTTTAAACGCATTCCGGTCGTTTCTCTCTGCACCTCTCGTCCTCGCCCGTGTTTACTTCGCTCGCGCCTTGCCACGAGCATAGTGACGAGTAGTACTACCGAATACTACTGCTACGGCGTCCATGGGGGGAGATGTGTGCAATATCGAAATATCTCGAAACCCCCGTCGAACCTGGCGCCAGCTTAACAGGTGCACGTCGTTTGCTCCTCGTCACTGCGACTGCCGAGTGCCGACCTCTCGGTCCATTACAAATATCCCGATATAGCTGCAGAAAATTGCTTTCGATAGCGATTAAAGTTTTTGCTCTTGTCTTCGACAGAACGAAACAATCGACTCGATCCTGTTTTTCACGATCATGTTTTTTGTTATTCATCTTCATTCGAAGCTGAGTAATGCACGACATGAAAAAAAAATGTTTCGCAGACTGCGAGGACTTCGCTCGGCAGTTTCGCGTCCAAAGTTCCGAGGCTGGAAATTATTTAACGGTTCCTGCGACAGACCTGGCCGCTCCTGGAGAGGAGTCTGCCCGTCTGGGAAGATTCCTCAACATAACCTCAAACATTAACGGCATCCAGCCAAATCGATAGCGAGACCGGGAGAGACTTGCCGTGCTGTAATATTACTCACGCAATTCGTATTCCCTTGCCGAGCTTGGGCGAAGCTACAACAGTTTTCGAATAACGATCGGGTCACTCGGACTAGACAAGAAATCTTTTTTGTACGAATGTTTTTTTGTTCCGCTCAATTAATGGTCGATAAAAGTTTTGTTGGGAATTCTGTTCGGCGGATTACAGTTATTCGATTACGGTCTACGATAGGGGATTGTCATCGAGTGTGCAGCAAGTGCTGAGCTCGTGTTTAGCCTACATGAAGCCCACCGCGTTAGGGACGGGGTATCGCGTTACTCGAAAGGGAAGACTCTCAAGAGTTAAAGACACGACAATTTGTGGCGTCTTAAATACCCGCTGTGCGAGACAGACTCTATCGTACGTTGTATGCATTTAATTGCACGTAATTGGAGATTCTACAATTATTTTCGATGTCGCAAGTGGTTTTTTTTTTTTGTATGACGAGCGAAACTATTCTGTGCAAGAGCTACAGAGCTGAAAGACGTGAAATTCGTACTGCAGTATTATTTGACGGAGGTCGAAGTTCTCGTCTTTCATCCCTAAAAACAAACGAGGCGGAATTTCGGATTACAGTTTCGGTTACCGACCGAGCAGCAATCGCCTCGTCTTAGAAATTCTGTACGGATTGTTAAGCAATTTAACTGTTATAAACGAATTTCTCGCGAAAGAATATTTTTATCTTTGCATGCATTAACTACCGGTATATTATGCATAATTTTACAAGCAGTTACTTTATGCTCAGGAGATAAGATAAGTAATTGAGCGCGCGCGTGGGGTCGAACGACGCGAGCGCCTTCTTTCGCGATTATGGTCAATAAAGAGAGTGGCCGAAAAATATTTAATATCGTACAATTGTTGGGAAGGAATTGTCCTCTCGATCGACTATCAACAAAGTCTTATCGCGCGCTGCGATAACGTACCTATTCCATTATCGGCTCCCTCCGAGCTCTCTCGGAATCTGAGTAATCACTGAATCAAGAAACGGTGTATACTATAAACAAAATTCTTATGTCTGTTGGGGGAAAAAAAAACAAATTTCACACAAAAAATGTAATGTTTATTATTCATTGCGATTTGCGATTTACGGGTTGCTTTTTATTTATTTTTTTCACCGGCACAATATATTTTTTTTAAATCGATTACGAAGATAAAAAGAGCCGACATAGCAATTTCTATATTTCTCGCGCTGGCAACGATTATAAAAAACATTGAATTAAGAGAAAAATTTCTAGAGATTGCGAAAACTCGGAATGACGAAAAAGTTCGTTACTTTTGTTTCGTCTCGAGAGGTGGCGATTCAGGGTTTTCGAGGTCGCAAGGGGCTGCCTCGAGGCTGCGACGAAGTTGTCTGGCTTCGTCAGAGCCCCTCGGCATGGTCGATTCGAGTCTCGAGTTCTCTTCACCGACCCCGCGTTGATCTTTGTCCGCGTACACGGTTTAGAGATAAAGCTGGACGGACGATGTTTTGTCAGCCGGTTACATTCCTGTCGTCGGTGACGTTAACACTACGAATTACTATTGGGGGGGAGGGGGGGAGGGGGGGGTATTTTGAAGTTCAAAATACCCGGTGGTTTGCGTCAAAGGTCAAAGGCGATAACTGCTGATCTGGGAGTTTAAGTGGGCGACTAAAAACTTAAATCTGCCTATCGAATAATCCCGGAATTCAGCCTTACTTTTTTCATTGATTACCGGCGGTTATGCACAACGGATAAAATACTTAGTCTGTTACTTGAATCAAGTCGCTCACAGTCTGCTGCTGTAATCATCTCCGTAACTCGTTTGTTCAGTCGCTTCGGTTACTTAAATGCAATAAATCGCCTAAAATACAAAAACAAATGTAGCATCCTCGAATAAAAATCTAACCCTTTACCCGCGTTACGTCTAAGAGCAGGACGTAACAGCCCACAAACGTACTATGTCAGCGGCCAAAGGGTTAAATAATAATTCAAAAATGTTAAGTTTGTTCATATAGCCGATCTGCCACGTTGGCGACTTGAATTTAAGAAATTTATTCAAAAAATCCAAAAATACAAAATTTTATCCAAAAAAATCCCGTAAAAATGTTATTAGCCTAATGAGGGGTGGCTACACAAATATGGCAATGTTTCGTCGAGGCGTTTGAAGTACACGGTATGTACACAGTCGACACGGATCGTGTATCAAACACAACTATTTCGTTTACTCATTCAATTCATTGATTCAAAAAAAAAAAAAATACAAAATTTAATTAAAAAAAAATCTCGCAAAAATCCGATTAGCCTAATGAAAGGGAACATACGAATGTTGCGTCGAGGCGTTTAAAGAGTACGGCATGTATACAGTCGACACTAAGGCACTGCTCAAAGGGTTAACTAGCTCTTCGTCGTTAACGAGAATTTCACCAATTGCGAATTGGATGTGCGGAGAACGTCGTCAAGCGGAGGGGAAGAGGGAGGGGGGGGGGGGGAGGGGTGTGGGGAGAAAATGAAATATAACTAGAACCAAGGCCATACGTGTAGTCGGGGTATCGCAAAGGCCGAATGAACACACGCACGTACTAAACTACCACGTGCACGCAGTGGAGGGAGTCGCGATGCGCTGCCGCCAGTTGAAACTCACACGTCGAGCCTCATCCAGTCTTATTACCGGCAAAGGGGGTTACTAATGTTATAAAGCTATTATTCAACGCCCGAGGCCAGAAAATTAGTCGCTGCTCAGCTGTCGCGTAGCTTCGCGTTTCACTTTGACACAGCGCAGCGAAATTTTTACTCAAGTAACAAGGGAAAAAAAAAAAAAAAAAATGGAAAATAAAAAATTACAAAAATTTCAAAAAAGAAACTTCGTCGCAGGAACGGAAAAATGCTATCCTTGCGAAGGTTTCGCGTATGGAAACTCCATTTCAAATTAATTTCGATGAATAAATCAAATGTACGTGACGCTGCGCGCATCAATGACATTGACTATGCACAACGGTCGAACAGTCGAACAAAAATGGAGGCTACGTAATGGGCGCGTGCTAACTCGTTAGAACGATATAGGATGCACGACTGTAATTATTTCATTCGTTAGAGCAATTGAGGCTCAACCGTGCACGAGTCGTGGCAGAAAAAAAAAAATAGCGAAGCGTCGGCGAATAGCCAACGATTCGTATCAAATTCGTCGATCTTCTGTTATAGTTTTGACACCGACCGCAGCAGGAAAAATATTTCTCAGGATGCTCGCATAGCTGACGCGACAACTTGTTCAGATGCGCAGTAGTTTTGCAAAATCCAGCCATTATTATCATTATTATTATTATTATGAAGTACTAATTATTACAAATTAGCATAGAGAACAGATAAAAGTACAAGTTATAAGTAATTCATACTTAAAATAAAAAGTACAATCAGTTTCAATTCACTGGTCAGTCATTTAACAGAAAAGCACGCAGCTTGAGGCTGTTTGGTACAAAATAAAACGAGGCTTTGATAGCAGTCGGCTCAAAAGTTGTCAGTATCGCCGCATACAATTACTATTATTACTATTATTCTCCTTTGCGGGTATGCATCGAATGTGCACAATGGGATGAGCTCTTTGATGTTCTAAAAAAAAAAAAAATCGAACCCCGGAATAGAATTCCACGTACGAATAAATGGAACCACGCGGCACCCCGCAAAGCCGGATTTTCTCGCACGTGCAAACTTCTTTCAGATCACGCGACAACTCGTGTGAGAGTCGCGAACGGGCTTATATAAGGGTTTCGCGTAATGGGGTTTCTGGCACGTTAAATTTCTGTCCGTAGGAGTTGTTGAATCATCGTACAACAGGCGGAATATAGAATTTCTGAAAAATAATTGCCGTCGGAGACTTATTATCGGCGCCAGGTCGGAACGCTCATCTCTCCACGGTCTGTGAGTCATTTTAGTTGGAAACTTTCGCGTGACTGATCGTATCGCAGATACAATTATATAACGACTCATCGTGGGTGCAATGAATAAACGAGTTTATCGATCGTAATCCAGGATTGATTTGATTGATTAAGGAAGACAATACAAAGCTCTCAAATTGAGCTGCATTCAATTTGGTAAGAGACTAAAATAGCTGTGGATAGACGTGGGCAAAATCGGGCCAAGTAATACAAAGCCGTGGAAAAATCTGAGTATTTTCGACTTTTCGATCGATCAATCACCAATAAGCCGGAATTGATTAATTAATGGATTTTGATAAAATGTCAAGCTCAAATCGAGCCCCATTTAGCTTACTCAGCGACTAAAATAGTATATTTCTCTCTGCATAGTTTCCCGAAAAAATTCGGCCGAGTTCCGCAAAACGACGCCTAAACACGAGTATTTTTTTATCGAACAATAATCTTCATCGAAACTCCTCGCGACTTTTCGATCGAGTAATCACCGATAACGATAACAAATCGTCGACTAGGATTTACTATTTTACAGATTTAAAAAAAAATGTCGAACCCTCAATGTTTTTCGTTGTTCTTGTGTCTGCGATCGAGCTCCATTTTAGTTTACTAACTGACTACAATTGCTGCGTATAGGCGTATGCAAATATCGGCCAAGTCATGCAAAGCCGAGGCCGAGGCGGAGCATTTTTTTTATCGAATACATTGATCATCATCGGAATGCCTCGCGGCTTTCCGATCAATGAATCACCTACGACTATAACCGATCCTTAAAAACGTCGCACTTATCGATCGATTCTTCAAATTCCTTTGTCAACATTGTCCGATAGATTCGTAAATCGAATGACATTTATTATTGATTATTTATACTTATTGAAGCGAATGAAATTTATTATTAACTATTTATACGAATTGAATCGTATGACATTTTACCACCCCGTACGACTAAAACGTTAAGTCACTTCGTTGAATTCTTCCAGTTCGCACTCGATAGCGCAATTCTCGGTCTGTCACTCGTGCGTAACTTTTCACGTCCGCCAACGCCACGACGTCACTTCCTGCTTCTTTCTCGCTCGGTGCCACTCACTTGACAATCCGGAATCGCGAGAGGATAACGCGAATCTAGCGCTTCTTTTTTTTTTTATCTCTTCTTCGATAATTCGAGCTTTCCTCGTACGCTTCTCTGTTACTGTGTCTCGCCCACAGCTACGCTCATTATTTACGCTCCGATTCTCCTCGTGGCTCACTGGTTACCGACAGGAAAAATCTAAGGAGAGATACAAGGATCAATAAAAGACGGACCCACTTTAATCAAGTTTAAGTAACGATTTCATTATTTTTTATTTGGATGCACGTCGAATTTTTTTTTCGGAATTTTTCGATCGAAAATAATTAGATTTAATTGAATCGAATCACAGATTTAAAATAGCTTTTTCACCAACGTAGTGAAAATGCGACTTTGGGCACGAAAAGGTTAAAATACTGTTCCCGTTTAAGAATCACGCTCGCTCGCTCCGTGACGAAACTTTGATCTCTTAAATTGAACCGAATTCTTACACTTTCATAGAAAGAAAAAAAGTTTTATATGGAGAAATTATGATCGAAAAAGATTATTTGCGATGTGTTAGTATTCGTCAAATTTTTTCGGAATTTTTAGTTTGAAAGTGATTGGATTTGATTGACGGTTTAAAAATAGGGTTGTCGCCACGTGGCGAATACGTAACAATGACTACGAAAGGGTTGAAATACAGTTCTCGTTTAAGAATTAAGCTCGGTCGCCGAGCAAGCTGTAAATCCGGGTTGCGTTAGTTTATTTATAAACTTCCGCATGACCGAGACGCCTCAAAGCACGTTGAGGTAAGTGGCGTACGCGTGTACTACGCCGAGCTAGAGAGTTACAGGGTAACTGTCTAGGTGCCAGGTTCATTGAACCGAGATCTGCGTTCACGCACCTCATTTCTCTGCTCATCATTTGTTTACCTCTTCTCTCTTACGAAAGTTTCACGGATCCGTAAATCGATTTTTATTCCCATTTGTCGTGAAAGTTCGCGGATGAACGGAGTGTGACGCATTCTCGTCACCTTCGTGAGAGGACATTTTTAAAGACACCTGAGTCAACCCATCATTAAATCGGCAAATAAATGTCTTTGCAGTCAGCTGCTCGCTGCATGAAATGCTGATGTTCCTTACACTCGCGCATTATCTTGATGGCGCACACAGTAAAGTAGGCACGACATTTTCTTGTCCACAAACGTCCACGATTCTTTTCTTGTTAATTTTACAAAAATATTAATTAATTTTATATTTATCTTTAGATTTATATATATTAATTTTACAAATATATCTTGTTTTTGTAAAAATGTTTGTTAACTTTACAAATACATATTTTTTAATCAACGAGAAACGAATTGCGGACGTTTGTGGACAAAAAAGTCTGATGAAAGTAGGAATCTTATTACTGTGCATCGTGTGCGAGAACGAGCGATTGAAATATCTCTTACTTTGCTACTTTTACCTTCGCGGATTCTTTCGTACCGACCATAATTATTATGCTTATACGCGAACCCGTAAATGGTACGTTGAATCACATAGCGTTCGACGTTGACGAGTAAAAAAAATCGTATATATAAAATATATATAAAATCGTATAAAAATATATATATATTTTTTTAATGATAAAAAGGCAGAATCGTTGAAGGTCATATACCGTAAGCGGTTGTCGGATGCACGTGTGTTGCAGCGTTTTTATCAAGCTATCTAACAATACTTTATATTGATTGACGCTATAAATAATGGAAAAAAAATTAAACTTTATTAATTAAAAAATAAAATAATATTTATTGAGGATATCCATTGTGGAGAGCGGTACATCATATCTCGAAGTTTACGACCAGTGAAATAAATCACTAGTCGAACAGCGCGGATTACACGGACAGATTTTACTTCCACTTTACGACCATAAAAAAAAGCTGGCTTAAATATTCCGTCACGAGTCATTTGTCTTTCGGATATCCGATTTATTGCACGTTAAGTTGCGACAGGTTGCGGGAAACGTATATTCGTATACGAGTCTCTTATCTGCTTGTTCGCCGGTGCTGCGAAGCCAGATGTCCCGAAAATAACAAGCGACGGTTTCACAAGTTCTGTACTAATTGCGCCGGAGCCATCGTTACTCTCGTGCAAATGCGGGTAGATTCGCGTACCCGGATCCCTCGCAACCTCTTAATTATATGAATTTTGCAAAGAGCCTCCGGGGATTCCTTTACCTCTATATTCACTTAAATACTCCATTAAATTTTACAATTGGTTTTTTTTTTCTTTTTTTTAATGTAAATTATTACTTTCGACAAACGCAGGTGCATCCGTGAATTTCGCGAAGAGTCGCCGATGATTCGTCCACCTCTATATCAAGTTAAATTTCTCCGTTTTTCATTTTACAACAGGTGTTTTTTTTTCAACATTGTCATATCGAGATGAATTTTTATTTTTTATTTTGTGAACCTCTGAGTAGAATTCAAGAAGAAAACAATACAATGGAAACGTGTATGACGCGTATCTGCAGAGACTGCTTTAGACTCGGAGGACTTTCACCTCACTTTAAAGTAGTCCGTTAGAAAATATTTTCACAAAGCTGTTACACGGTTGGTTGGCTTTACTGTTTCTTTAGAGAAATTTGTTGGGATTCGATCGACGGTACTTTGGTCTTTTGAATAAAAATACTAACATGCCTTTGACTTAAAAAAAAAATTAATTCCCGATTGTCCAAAGGGTGAAAAACGGAAGTTATGCATTTCATGACGATCACGTAACTTTGCATGTCTTCCGAATCAATAAAAAAAACCTTTGGCAAAATTTGGCAAGGAGTTTCTTTGAATCGTGATCTATGTCTTTTTTTAAGTTTCTTTACGGTTTAACAATGTTAAGTCATAATTGATTGGGGATAATGAAATAATAGAAACTATTAGAAATAGATTGGGAAGGTTAGTCAACCTTTTACGCTGCATCAAGTTGGGGCGACCGGGTTTGGCACTAGTAATGCTTCTATTTCGCGCTTGGCACCTTGGCACCCGCGGCGCATGCGCACATCGTACCGCGGATCTAATCACCGCGATTCTAGCGTCTCTTCTTGAAAGTCTCGAGGAGCAACGACGTAGGTCAACGCGTTTTGACATTTCCGCGAAAGATGTTGGCTCGATTATTCACCTCAATTTTAAACTGCCACTATAAATATACTCGCCCTCAACTTGGGACACGGCATATGGACGATTTACCTGCATGATAAATATATATATAAGGCAATCAAGTATTTCCATGCAAAACTATCCGCGTGACGGTCTAGATAAGTGAGTGCCTTTCATTTGTTTTTTTTTCTTTCTTTTTTGGGTTTTTTGTTTTTTATTCTTCCTTTTGCTTCCTCATAGAGGAAGAATTAAAAAAGGGAACAACCCAAAAAAAATACTCCCCAAAAAGGGGGGCTGTATCGATGGTCCGTTCGTTCGTTTATTGTTAAACCTAACTAATATCGTGTGGCTTAACGAATAGTCCGCTACATATTCGTTACAATATATATCGACGGTCTAATTCAACAAGGTACGCTCTTGAATGTATTGAAATGTGTTCAAAACCTATCCTTATACCTCCTTCTGGTATTCCATTGTCGATATCATTTCACGTACCTTCGTGTCCTCCGCTCTAAATGATTGAGTACGAACTTTCAGTATTTTTAACTTTATACGCATATATATGCGATGATGCACATCAACCCTCCCGATCACCGACAATAAGCATTGTCACGCTCGTATTACGGTTCATATCGAACGGTGCTCCGCAATTCTTCCCTTTCAATGTGCCACAGTGAAAAAAAAAAAATTACATCAACTATCTCCAAAATACCGGGTATAATTTTTTGTTTATTCGCCAACTGAGCCAACACAAATTCTACAAAAAGTTTGAAGTAGAAGATAATAAATTATCGAGTAATTTGTCCCGACCAGCAGATCGCCTCCTTATCGACGGTCCGTCGAGAAGTCGAATTCGGCATCGACCGTTGCTGCGGCCGATAACGCAGTTTTCTGTAATTCGCAGTCGACCCGAGCCTGGCCGTTGGCAAAGTTCGCATCCACTCGAGCACCTGACCGTCTCATTTCTTCGTTTACCCGACAGCAAGCGATACGAAACTATCGATCGAACAATTAAATTGGAAAAACCGTTTTCAAAAAATTCAAAAACAGTTGCTAACGTAATTATCTTAGATCGACGAAATCTCTTTACGCGTTTAATTAAACAGTAGGCTAAAATTTATTGACTCTCGCACTCGCCTATAATACAATTATATATTTATACCATAACTTACTTATGCTACGAAGCGTACAAAACAAAAATCGTTTTATATCGATTAAGAAAATCACCGAAATAATTTTTGACACGGTTCACGTGGCATTGAAAGTTTTCGGCTGTAATTTTTTTCCGCACAATTTGGAGCACATCGCGGAGAACGCGAAGATCTTGGAAGGCCTTCGGGACAAAGTCTGCATTTGCACTGAAAATTTGCCATTTCTGTGGAATCGAAGAATTCAGCTGCTTCATTTTTTTTTTTTGTACATTATCGTTGATCTTGTAATGAAAAATCTGATTCTTCGGCATTGAAATGGCATTGAAAGTTTTCTAGTGTAGTTTCTTTTTCTGCACACTTTGCGCATCACTGAGAACGCAAAGGGCCCTTCGAAGGGCTTCGGGACAAAGTTTGTCTTCGCCCAAAAAATCTGCCATTGCTGTGGATTCGAGAAATTCAGCTGGTTCGGTTTTTTTTAAAATGTACAATATCGTTGGTCTTTTCATGCAAAATCTGGTTCTTCGGCTCTCTTCGACATATCCGTCAGCTTGGAGCTTCGCGTAGCGTTGAAAGTTTCCCACTGCAGATTTTTTCCGCAAACTTTGCGCATTGCGAAGAACGCAAAGATCTTCGCAGGGCTTCGTCACAAAGTCTGCCTTTGCACGAAAAATTACCAATTTTTTCGGTGTTTTTTTTTTACACCTACAACATCGTTGATCTTTTCAGGACGAATCTCGTTCTTCGGTTCTCCTAGACATATCCGTTAGCTTCGAGCTTTAAGGCCGCTTCGTAGGAGGGCAAACCCTCGTCGTCTTTGATTATCTGCACCTCCTTCGTCGAGCGTTCGACGTCGACCTGCATGGGAACCGGAAGAATGTTGCCGGGACTCAACGGTTCGTCCTTTTTGTCACTCGGCGACGGGAGCGAGTGCGGATTGAATATCAGACTCTCGTAGGTCGGCGGTGGTCCGGGCGTTCCCGGACACGGCAACGCGACTGTTCCCTCCTCGATGTTCATTCCAGCGATTCGCTCGTAACACTGTAACAGTAACGAGAGATAAATATTATTGGGACATTAGTTACATATTAAACAAATAAAAATAAATATAAATAAATATAAATAAATATAAATAAATATAAATAAATATAAATAAATATAAATAAATATAAATAAATATAAATAAATATAAATAAATATAAATAAATATAAATAAATATAAATAAATATAAATAAATATAAGTAAATATAAATAAATATAAATAAATATTAATAAATATAAATAAATATAAATAAATATAAGTAAATATAAATCAATATAAATATTCTGATCTATTAATTTTTCGTTTTCTTTTAAGTTTTGTGCTGGCAACATTTGGCTGGTTGAATCCTCAGGGTCGAACTCGACGACGTTAGTTTGAACTTAAGATCGTCCTTGAGATCGAACTTAACATCGAAGTCGGATCCAAACTTCATGACGCGCTTAAGATCTATCTTAAGCAAGAAGTTCAGGCCAAACTTCAATCTCAAGTTCGATCACAAAAGCGATCTTAAGTCCGACCCTCAGTATCTCCGAATAGTTCGAAGTTACTCTCCGTTCGACCCTCAAACAAACGTACAACGTAACCATCGTTGAAACGACGTTTCTCGTCGTACAAAATACATGTCTCGCTTTTCGAGAAAAAACTTTTTCATCGTCGAAGAAAAAAGCAAGAAAAAAAGGTAGAAATGTGCAATGAGCCAATGCGCTCTCGTTCTCCGCCGCATTGTGCGATTCTCATTATGTTGACAAAAGTAAAGAGGCGTCTTTGAGGTCGCCCACGAACCGCCGAGAAAGTCGCAGCGCGTGGCGCATTTGACGATCGACGGAGCGGACGAAATATGCTTTTTCATATGTCCCGGGTGGAACTCTCGTGAAGAAATTCGTGCGGAAAATAAGAGTCCGCATTCGCAAAACCGCGTTCGGAGAGCTCGGAGGAATTTTTTTGCTTTTTATTTTTCATTTTTTTTTTTTTTACTTTTTTTGTCTGCGGGACACGTTTAACGACCTTGTTACCAGAAAAATCGGGCCCGGGCGAGGAGATGCGGCTAGGGGGGCGAAGCGGGAACGGCGAAGAAACCGGGAACGCGAGCCCGCCAACCGGAAACTAGGCTAGGCGACTTTTGCATTTTTATTTCGACTGCGAGAATTTCCATAACCGCGTTGATCTGCCCGGAGTAAAGCCTCGCTTACCCTGTACAGGCGAGGCGGAGGCGTTAAGACGCGACGGCGTTCCGGGCTTTCACCCTCTCTGAATATTAACACCGGCACGTACTTCAACAACGGCTAAAAACGAGCCCACCCCGTCGCGTCCGCGTCCTTAAACACGCTACGGCAAATCGGCTACGCGAATAAACATTTGTGCGCAACGAGACGAAACACGAAGTTCCAGCGTGGGAGTCGGAAATTTTTCACTGCTCGACGGAATTGTCGGCAACTTTCTTTCAACTTCAAAAATGAAAATTAAAAAAAGAACACTTTTTAACGAAATTACACGTTACGTTGTTTTCGAAATAGTAGCTTTTATTGTGTTTTTTTTTTGTTTTTTTTAACGAGTTTCACTAAAATTGTATGGCTGAACTCGACGCGCCGGAGTAATTAATTTTTTTCATTATGTAGCCGCGTTTTTGTTTTATCCCGACGGACTGAGCCAGATTACATTTTTTTTTTCTACACCGAACGCAGCCCTCGTTCGCAGCTTTCCAGTTGTGTTCCAACCGTTGTTTACACGGTTTTGGTGTATTATGCGATGAGTTATGTGAAGCAGGAACATTACTGTGCGCTCGAGGGCTTCAACTTGTGTCTCCAGTAAAGAGCAATTAAAAAACTGAATGGACGGCGCTGCTGTCCTGAGCAGGGGTCAATAAACTCTGTGCGAAGAATTAAAATTCATTTTTCGGAAATGTTTCCATGTCAAAAATCATTTACATAATGTTATTTAAATTATTTGCTTGGAGATAATAACTGTCGTTCACAGTTTTAGAGTATTTAAGATGAGTTATGTAAGACGGCAACGATGCTCTGTGTTCAAGGGCTTCAAATTGTATCTCTAGTGGAGATGAATTGAAAAATGAACGGAAGAATGAAAATGCATATTTCGAGAATTGATTCCTTCTGGAAATCATTCAAGCAATATTTCTTTTGATTATCTCGAACAAAGTAATTTAAATAACACGACACGAAAAAAAAAAAATCTTAAAAACCTATTTAAATGGTTTCAAAACTTTTTGCTGGAATCGTCGATCTCCGGGAAAAAAATGTTTTCCTTCTTGTCTCGCGGTTAAAAAATAAAATAAAAAGTAAATAAAAAATATGATACCAAACTTACCATGGCGTGCGAGTCCATGGTGAACACCTCGAGGCTCTGCACATCGGGTTCGGCCCGCCAGTACTGTGAGTAGTCTTGGGGTCGGTTCTTTCTAACGTTTCTGTGACAGCAGTAGCATATCAGTACCACAACGATAATCACGCCGCTCATCATGGCTCTGAAAAAAATTTAAACGATGCTCCTATCAATCCATAATCGCGGTATTTGTTTCGAAGAATATTCATAAGAATATAACATATATTATTTTACTAATTTCACATTGACGAATGCGCGGCGGTATCGTTGGCGCTTCTCGCGCTGTGCAACTATGGGGAGGCTGGTTTTCCGCGGTTTGGCCGGGTATTCGGCGGAAGGGAAAACGTTTAACTCGACGAGCTATTCAGCTTTTCCGCCCAAGTGTGCCCAACCGTTTCACCACCTCCAAAGGCCGGAGGCCCCTTCAACCGAATTCGCAATGAGCTGTGAAATTGCATCTCTCCTTCGTCGTCTTTGCCAAGACGTCAAGGGTACTGCCGTACGATACACGCAAACGTGACACACGTATTTCACCCAGTGCGCCCGGTTTATGGTTAAATTTCAACCCAACCGATTGTGTGCTAAATTTTTCATTATTCACTCTGAAAAGTCCATACAGCGACGAATTTCTATTCACCGCGCGATGAAAAGAGCCCGAGAATGTAAAATTTATGTTTTCATCCTTAAAAGGAAAAAATGTTTCGAATAATGAATAATCGAAGCCCATAAATCATGTTGAAAGCTTTGGCTCCGTGGACGACCGCGCGAAACTCCTGTCCCGTTTAATTTTTATTTTTTAGCATTCGTATTTTTCAAAATTTACTTTTTTTACGTGATTTCATTTAGACTTTTTATTGCAGTTATCGAGACTTAAATTTTACACCTTACCGGTTTTTTCTCGGATTTTTTTTTTGTAACGAAGTGAATAATTTTTTTTTTCGAACTTACCCTCCGAGCAAAATATTGACGTTCCTGTGAAGATCGGTCTCGAATCTACCGCTCCTACCGTTCCCGTTGCTGGACATGTTGTGCCCTTGGATAGCGGAGCCGTTGCCGTGAGTCGCGTTCCCGTTCTGAATATGCTTGGCAGTCTGCACAGCGGCCAGGACGGCGAGTCTTTCCATCGGCATTTTCAGCGCTCTTCGGGGTTCCGCCGCGCCCGTCCGACGACCGAGTTTGGCACCCACAGTCGGCCACCTCGCCGGACCGGCACTTCCGGTTCGCCGAGCGCCTCAACTGACCCTCCCGACCCTTTCCGCGATCCCCAAATAATTCACCCTTTCTCCGAACGACGAAGCTTCCCGACTTGGCTCACCGTCCGGAAGTTCGTTATCGCGATGCCTTCGACAAATTTTAGATGCACCGAAACTCGCTAACGCTCCGGAAAATTCGAGCCTCGAAGGATTACCGGATTACCGGAGGAACGTCGTTATCCGCAAAATCCCTGCCCACTCGAAGTCCCGGTCGTGATTCTGCAAAAGAAAAAAACAATCATTTTCACAATCGTTTCAATAACGTACAATAGAACCTCGATTAACCAGGGTCGGATTAACCGTGCGTCTCCAAGGTTTTTTTTTAAGACTAGCTTACGTAGAGGAGAGCGGGGCGAAATGGGACAGCGGGGGCAAAACTCAGTTTTCCAATAATTTTTGAATGCCCATTTTGTCCCACCGATACATCCGGATTTTCAACATCGCTTTGCCCAACTCACCATCAAAATTGCCCCGTTACCATCCGAAAGTTATTGGAAAATTGGTTTTTGTCCCATCATCCCGTTTTGCCCCACTGTTCCATTGGGCCCCGCCCTCCCTTACTATAAAAAAAAATATCTAAAGCTTTACATTCTAATTCATAATATTTAACAATTAAGCAAGTTTTAACAAGTGTCATTGTAACTAGTCAAAATAAAATTGTGTCGTCAGCCATTATTGACTAATTTCGCTGTTTAGTTCGGACTGTTCAGTTTGGATTAATCGGGATTTCGATCGGGGACTCTTCGGTCCCGAGCATTCTCAATCGGTGTTCCACTGTAGTTTCGGTGATGAAACGCAAGAAGCAACGTTGCGCTAAGTTTGCGTTTGACGAGTCGTTGTGAGATCTCCGGGTTCGCTCGGCGTCCAATTAATTACACGGACCGTCGGGCAAATTAGACAAAGAATGGCGAGACTCGTCTTTGAGCCTCGCCGGCCGTTGGGTTAGCTGGGGTCAGTGGCTCAGGCCGGGCAAAGGGCTTTTTCATCCGTGCGTTGAACCCACCTCCGTGGAACAAAAACTGGGCTACTCTACGATGCACACAACAGTTGCTTTTATTTTCTCGGATCTGGTACCGCCACTTTGGTCTGTTGTGCGTATGTTTTTACCTGACGAGTCTCTGGCACTCCAACGTCTCTTGCCTGACTCTAGTTTCCTTCGTGAGATTTCTTTTTTTTTTTCTTACAACTGCGATTTTCGCGGCCCTTTGATGAAGAGCGGGTACATATCTACTGTGATATCTAATGTGAGAAAAATTTGCAATCGGCACGATGTGCAGATTCTACGAGATCGTAACTCGTTAAAAATCTTCAAAACATTTTTTAAAATGATTTATATAGTAATTCTAGCTTTTTATGGGAACTCGTTAATAACCATACGCTATATATAGCGTAAGCTTCATAAACATTATAAACATAAAATATTTCACCTCAAATAACAAAGGAACTGCGCTCAAAATCCAATCTACCGGAAAAACTTTATACTCTTTTGCAACAGAGAAGTTTGTTCTCATGGAAGAATCTACAAAGGTCAAAGAAAGAAGTTAAAACTAAAGTTTCTCAAACATCTCTCATGTTTACCCCTTAACGCCTTAAATTGGACGAAAAATTAAACAAAAAATAAAAACGAGAAAAAAAAGTATTTAAATGATTGTTCGTTTGTTGCAGATCTAATGCGGATGAAGGATTTTTGATGCGGGAGCACGAAGCGTCGTCAAGATTGACAAGTAAGAGTCGAAAGGTCAGCGTCGATGGACGACGCGAATGTTCGTCATAGGGGTTTTGTGCGTGGTGGATAAGAACGCCCGGCTGAGCCGTCTTGTCCATTGGTACACGTGTATTTCAAGCTTGGACGTTCTATAGTTGTAACGCAGCGCTTATTAAGTGTAGCTATAGCTGCATGCACCCTACCATATATAGAAATAACCGTTCCAGAAAGTAACTCCGCGACCGCGAATTTGGTAGCGCAACGTGGTGGATATACACCGATTGCGGGTACTTGTTGAAATATGTACGAGCATAGCGATAGTTTCCCATCGACTCGTTCTTATAGCGCGTCGTTTCGCCGAGCGCTTGTGTGTTTTCCTTTTTTTTTCCCTCTTTTTAACGTTTCGCATCATTGCCCCGAGTGCGATTTCCGTGACCGTCGCGCTACTTTTAATTCGCTAATTATTCTCCGTCGTCATCGGGTGCGCGTAGAGAGCGGCTCATAATCGCGGCGAGTGGTGAAAAAGGAAATTAACGATTTACCGTAGTCATGCGGATTTTTAGACTCAGAAGGTACGAGCACTGTGCAACGCAATCGCGAAGCAATCACACGCGAATCAACGCTAGTCACAAAACATATCCCTCGATTTATTGAATATATATATTTTTAAAAAAAACGTATCGTCGATGTTTTCAATATTTTTTGGTCGAACATTCTTCGTAACTTCGATACTGCGAAAGCAATCACAGGCAAATGAACGATGCACGCAAAATATATCCCCCGATATATCGAATATTTTTTATGACGAAACTATTCTAGGATTCTTGCGTACGGTAAATGTTTCGAATATATAGAAAAAAACGTATCGTTGATATAATCAATAATTTGTCGTCGAAAGTATCGGAAAATCTTTGATGTATACAACTTCATAAAGTTGTAAACATTTATAAAGTTGTAAATATTCATAAAGTTATAAACATTCATAAAGTTATAAACATTTATAAAGTTACAAACATATATGTTTTTTTTTCTGAAACGAATTAGCCTCAAAGCCTATTACGCCGTACGAAAGCCCCGTCGAATTAATGAACCGCAATAGAGTTCGATTAGATTGATCACTCACCCTCGCGCGGCCCGTAGAATTCTTCGCCGCCCTTCGCCAGCGCGAGTGCCCACTGTGGCGACGAGTACTCGACAATTAACGCTCATCCTTTTCCACCGCCTCAATGCTCTCTCGTTGGGAGGACGACGAGACCGGCGGCAACGAAAGACTCCACTCTCCCCGTACGAGCCGCTCCGTTCTCGGTATATTACATCAATCATCCCTCGCCTCCTTCCGTCGTCCGTTCATCCACTTTCCGAGGACTTCCATCCCTCCTCGATCCCTCCGTCACGTAATTGCACTATCCAAACGCAGACGAGGACTAATGAGCTTGTTGACTTCACCGAAAATAGTTCGCGATCCTTTTTCCTCGATGCACCGTATTCTTCCCTCGTCGTATAAAAATAAACAGTAAAAAAAAGATATATATATATATATAGCACAAAGTTCTGTTTTTTTCCCGTGAGTGATAAGTTTACGATATCAAATCATTCGCAACGCGCGCAAAGTTCGCCGCGCCGAGACATCGATATTTTCCCGCGTGCAGCCGAGCCGACATTAAATATTAGTCTGAAATTGATTTTTTTTCTTATGATTTTTTATGTATTTATTTTTCCTCGGTTTTTAATAAAATTTGTCTAATCTTTGAGATTGGAAAAAAAAATCGAGCGGCGTTTACGCGTTTACCGCGAGTGTCAACCCCCGAGTTTCGGCGCCCGGTCGAGGATCGAGTCGGTTGCAAGGGTCGCGATTACGCGCAAGTCGGGCCGGGAAGTATCAAAGGTCAAGTCCGTCCGATCCTGGTACCGTTTCGCCAGAGACTGTGGTCATTGCGCGTTGCTTGGCTACACTAGACTATGGGGGCATGGAGAGCTCCGTGTCGGGACTGCCGGGAGGTAGCGAGTGGTAGCGCGGCCGAACGACGGAACGCAAGAGCTACCGACGTACAAACCGAGCAGCTTGCCACCTCCGCTTGCGTCACGGTTTCGTCCGACCTCCGACCCTCCCCGCCGCCGCGACTCCGCCACTCCTGCACATTTTCCACCCTCCCTCCACCTCCCATTCAACCGTTTTCCCGTGGGTTATCATCCAAATTATCGCTCGAGTAATCCCCTCCGTTTTCCATCCCTACGAATCCCCCCCCCCCCCTCCCCCCTCCGCCCCTCTCCGCCCGAATACCGCACACCCCCGCAACGTACAACGCTGTCGCCTCGTAAAATTAATTTGTTCGGTAATAAGGCAATTCACGTACGGAGAAATGTCGAATCCCGCACGCAAAAAAAAAATTGTACAAAAATAGTATGGCTCGAAGTATTTGAAGTGGAAATGCACGGAGACTGTCGTATTGGACTGAGAGATCGTTTGTGATCGGCAAAATTCGCTGGTATTTGAAGGGTTAAAACGGGTATTTTGGGGTATATTTTGAGCGGACAATCTGCGAGTTGTGACTGAAATTCAGTATTTAATAGTACTGGATTCAGTGACAATATGCCGGATGAAACAGTCTTACATAGTATGACATAGTTCACATTGTCGTGAGAACATACATATATTGTCCATTGGCCATCGACCAAAGTTCTTCAGCGACGGGTTTTACATAATTCATCGACACTTTTACATAGGGTAAATATGGGAGGTTGACATATGCTTATTCAGTTAACTTCTTCGTTGTTTATTATTCCGAGCTTCTGCTATAATGTGACGGGTGTTTAACTCTGCGTATAATGTTTTGCGCAGGTTGTACACATAGCGATTTATATTCTTTTCTTGCATTGTAGCGAACCTTTTTGTAAGTTCTTTAATTCTCATTCTTATGGGTGTAAAGGCTGTTTCGTATAGAAATCCGGCATGTCAAATTCGCTAATGTCTAAAATTAGTCTACGAATTGTATTTCCAGAAATGTTCAAATTATTCAAGATTTAGGACCAGAAATCGGTAACGACCCGCAAATTGTGCACTGAATTTTCGGAGCATTATTGACCCTTAGTGTGCATCGGGGTTCGCTTTGTCCCCAACGTTAGCCCGTGATTTTTCGCCTAAGGTCACAGTTTTTAGGACTGGTAAAAAGTTTTTTTTCGGAAATCCGACTGCGCGAGCTAATTTTAAGTTGATGATTTCGCAACTTTCTGCTGCGCCATCTTCTTGTCATTAATCGTTGTATGTTTGGGCGCGGTGTCCTTAGGCGGCTTGCCTCGGGACACGAGTAAAACGACACTATTCGTAATAAAACGAAATAAAATGGCAATCCATAATGACATCAAACGGGTGGCCCGACATTTGCTACATAATGCTCGACGAATAGACCGGAGTAGAGACTGCTTATCCTTCGAATTCTAATGCTTCAGCAATACTATTTTTGTACTCTACGTTTCGCTCGGGTTGTTCGTTACTCTGAACGCGGAGACCTTTCGGATCGATAGGGCATGACCAATTATCGATCGCAGGAACGATGCAAATTTTTCTATGACGGAGACGAGGATAAAAAAACCAGTGGAACAACCTACGTTGTGTAAACATTCAACCGTTTTCCGGTGGATTGTCATCCAAATTATCGGTCGAGTAAACTCACCCGTTTTTCAACCCTCCGACTCGCAAATACTGCACATCCGCGCAACGCACAGTGTCGCCTCGTGTAATTAATTTGTTCGGTAATAAGGCGATTGGCGTAACGACACGAATCGATTATTCGTAATTCTGTACGCAGAAACCTTCCGGATCGATAGGCGATGATCGATTATCGATTGGAAGAGTGATGAACATTTTTTTTATAACGGTGAGGAGGATTTAAAAAAATAAAATAAAACGGCGACAAAATCCACGTAGTGAAAATATTCAATCCTTTTCCCGTCAGTTCTCATGCAAGTTATCGCTCGAGTAATCTCCACCGTTTTCAGTCCCTCCAACGACCGAAACGCACTACACTGAAAAAAAAAATCAATTACTGAAGTGAAATTCGCTTGCGGGCTGCCGAAGAAAAAATAAATTATTTCAATTCGACAACGGAGACAGGAATTTTTATAAACAGTGGAAAAACCGCTGTGAACAACGTCGAGGAAACTCTTGCGAAGAGTCGGAAAAATCGACGAAAGGTCACAAACTTTTTTTTATACGCTTTCGTAGCGAGAGTCCAGATAACACGTGCGAAGCTTGAGGCTCGCCGAAGGAAATATCAAGTTCCCTGCGTAGCTCGAAGAACACTTGCTGTTCCGCGCATGCGCACAGTGTTCTTTCCTGCCGAAGAAAAAACGCTCTTGAGAGCAACGACGTAACTTACCGGCTGCTCCGCCGCACCGTGGCAAAGTTCCACTTGGAGGATCGATCCGATCGATGGCGATTACATCGTTCTCAGCCGATCCTGTGGAATTCACGGCCGACGGCAAGAATCCGCTGGCCGGTTGAGACATTAATGTAAGGCTGCTTCGCCACGAGCATTATATTATGCAAGCGTGAGACTCACTTTTTTCATACTGCGCGGATGACCGTGCGGGCTCCAAGTAGTACGTACGCGTTTTGTGCAGACGAAAACACTGGTCGCGCACATCGATCGTTCCACGAGGCAGACGCAATGTGAAACGATGTTAGATATTGCCCGATGCTCGAGGGCATTCGAGCTAATTGGTCGGACTCACCCATTGCCCAAAGTACCGCTATAATGCTCGGACAATCGAGCGCGTCTAAGACGGGCTCTCCTCTGTGCAAGAGCAATTTGCGGTTATTACAATTTTGCAATTTTTGCAATTCTTTTTTTCATCCAATTTTAACACATTTTAGAGTGAAATTTTCTTATGGCTTCCTCGTAATATCCGTCTGTTCGCAAAGCTTGTTCTATGTGAACGCATTTTCTGTATTTTTGGCTTCGTGCAGGAAGCCAAAAATACGATACGAAAATTTAAATTTACAACTTTTTTCAACGTCAACGTCCTGCTTGACTTTTGTTTAAAACTGATGTCGGACTCGTGCTCGGGGCGAAAAAATAAACGAAATTATGCGCTCCGGATTTTTTTAAAACTCTTGCTTTTTTACTCCAGAAATCCCGGTGAGACCGTTTTATCCAGCTTTTTCAACCCTGTCACATTCATCATCTTGTATATTACGTCGGTAAAACAGGACATGCACCCGGATAAGCTGTTTGACAATACGCGCAATCACTCGTTTATGCAATGATGAGTAGAAAAAAAAAAAAAATACAACTCCTTCGTCCTCCAAAAAAAAAAAAAAAATCTTGAAGCCGTCCGGTTTATCGACCGATCCGCCATCGTCATTGAACTTTTCGGTCGGAAATGGCCCGGAAGCGTCGCTAAAATTTCAAGGTCAGCGTTACAAAGGAGTCCAGCCGGGGAGCGAAAGCTGAAAGAGCTTCCGCCGGACCTTTTCATTAGTCTCAGGGGAGACCGGAGCGTGGGCGAAACGCTCGGGGAGTTTTGTGGACGTAGCTTAAGGTCGCGTGCAGGACGTCTCGTCACACCCCTGCGGACCTCCCGTGTCAGGGCGACAGCTTCGAGATAGAGCCAGCAAAGTATGTACACACACCGTGAGACGGGCAGATTGTAAATAAACGAGGTGGAGGTGAGGGGAGGGGGGGGAGAGCATCCGGTATAGCTCGAACGCGTAAGCTCGTCCGCTGTTCCTCGAAGCGGCGCTCCGATTGGACGGTTCCGCTCGGTCCGGCGCTCCCATTGGCCCGGGCGGGGAATCAGGTTATCCGATATGTTTGTGCCTGGCAAACGCGACTCCGGACTGTGTGCAGGTAACGGAACCCGCGCTCGATAGTGGGATCGGCCAGAAATCATGCCAAGAATAGCCACGGGCTTGCTCGGAAATGAGCGCCGAATGAAACGGGAACGATTCCCTTCGCGAAACAACCGTCCCGCTCGCCGGGAGGACTGTAATGAGGAAATTGTAAAAATATCGCGTCATCGTGCATTGAGGGTGATTGCGTCGTTTCGCGTACAACGAGAGTCAATTTCTGAACAATCGCAGACCCGATGGTAATCCTTTCCAAGTGGCAGGAAAATCCCACCCTCCGGGTTCTCCATAGTAACGGTCCCCACTTGGAGCACTTAGTTGCATTTCGATACCGTTTGAGGGACGACGGGGAGGGGCGGAGGGGCTTTGACCAATGAAGAGTTAAAGGGATCGAACTAGGTCAAACATCCGTGTACACTGTGGAGGTGCTATTTGTTTGTCGGAATAAGATTTTTGGGCGCCGCGAGTCATATCCGTCCGGTTGCTCAGGCTGGACGGCGCGCTGAAGTTTGTAATTGGGAAATCGTTTTTGGGAGGGAACTCAATAAGGTACCGGACTCAGTCGCGCTTCTAAGAGTTCATTTTTTAATTTTTTTTTATAAGTACTTCAGAAATTGTATTTTTGTTATTTTAGACTTGAGATTTAGATTTGTTGACTATAATTAGCTCATTCGACGTATAAGGGAGAGTTAAAGGGATCGAAGTAGGTCTTACATTCCTGTACACTATAGAGAGCGGGTATAATTTGTTTGTCGCGCTTCTGAGAGATCATTTTTAAATTTTTTTTTATAAGTATTTCAGAAATTTTATTTTTGTTATTTTAGACTTGAGATTTAGATTTGATGACTATAATTATCTAATTCGACGTATAAGGGAGAGTTAAAGGGATCGAAGTAGGTTTTACATTCCTGTACACTATAGAGAGCGGGTACAATTTGTTTGTCGGAATAAGATTTTAGCCACCGGGATTCATATCCGTCCGGTGATTGCAGCTGGACGGAGCGCAGAAGTTTGTAATTGCGAAATCGTTTACGTGCGGTAACTCGATAAGGTAGGAGACTCAGGCTTGCATCGAAGTTTCTTTTTAACAAGAATTTAAGAAATTGAATTTTTGTTTTAGTCTTGAGATTTAGACGCGATGATTCCAATTAACTGACTCGTCGGGAGAGTTGAAGGAATGAAGAGTTAAAAGGATCGAAGTAGGTCAAACATCCCTGCGCACTATAGAGCGGATACTATTTGTTTGTCCAAATAAGATTTTGAGTCCCGGGGGTCAAATCCGTCCGGTTGTGCTCGCTGGATGGCGCGCGGAAGTTTATAACTCCAAACTTACAAAAAACAACATAAAGTACGAAGCTTAGCCGCGCATCGAAGAGTTTAATAAATAAGAACTTCGGGAATTGTATTTTTTAAATTTTAGACTCGAGATTTAGACTCGATGATTACACTTAGCTAACAGGACGTGTAAGGGAGAGTTAAAAGGATCGAAGTAGGTCAAATCCGTCCCGTTCTTCTGGCTGGATGGCGCGCGAAAGTTTATAATTGTAAAATTATAAAATACTCTGCCGGCCATCGAAGTCTTCATTTTTTTTTTTAAATGTGTCTTTAGAAAATTGTATTAATTTATTTTCGACTTGAAATTTAGACCCGCTGATTTATTAGCTGACTCGACGTATAAAGGCGATCTCTCTCCATGATATTTTCCTAATTTCAGGAGTTTCTTTATCGGGATATGCTTATCGGTTCTTTGGCGCAGCGCCCTAAAGGCGCATCTCTCCTTACACGCAGCCGCTTAGCTTTTGAGGTATCGAGCCGTCGATATCATCGACCATCCTCGTCAGTGGTTTTTGCCCGGACTTTTTACTTTGAAGCTCTAAAATTGGAAAAAGACCAGTAAATCATTGCCAATTTTTTTTAATTAATTTTTTTCCCCGAACTGTTGAAAAATATACGTGGCTAAAACTGTCCGGACGCAAGGTCGTTCACGGTCGCGATTGAGCGGTGAATAATAAATAATTGAGAATTATTTATGCCTGCATCTGACGTGGAACTACGTGTTTTTGATTTTTCAGGTTCACGAGAATGTTGGGAGGTCTGCCTAGCGGATGGATGAGGAGAGTTCTCCTCTTCCTCGTGCTGATAACCGGGGTCCTCCTCATTGCCATGTACGCGCATGCGCCGCCGCTCGTATCGCTGCAACCCTTCGCACCGCGAAGGTACGTACATGAATTACAAATTATGCAACCGTAATTGCGCAACCATCAGTCATCGACGCGATAATCAAAGCGGCAAACTTATAATTGAATCAATTACTCGTTCAATCAATTTTTATTTTTGTTTCTATTTTTATTTCTTATTTTCGTAAGACGATAAATATTATCGTCTTACGAAGATAAAAAATCAATGTCAGTGAAATTAAAATTTTTTTACCGACACCGTCCTGACCGACGGAACTTGCCTCATACATTTTATTTATTTTTCCTCCCGGATTTGCTTCTGCGAACTGGCGCGAATGTATAGTTTGAAGGAGTTTCCGGGACGTCTAATGGCCGGTAATGATACGAACGTAAGACTCGATGAGCAGCTATTTGAGTTCCTCGAGGAGGATTTAAGGTAAAAGCTTAATCGCAACCGGAACAGAATGGAGAAAGTATGTTACAATCGTCGCTTGGCCTCGCGGTAAACACACATTATCGAGGCGTGCGTAGACTCGACGAGTCCGGTGAGGACGGAAATTAAAAAAATTGTTGGTACTATTTTGTAGGCAAGAAGAAAAATTGAAATCTCTTCAAAATTAGTGCAAACATTTTTTCGGCTTTCCGAACTCGTTTGAATCGGTAAATCGCTGAAGCTTTCTTAATGCGCGAAAAAAAAACTACCCGGTATCGCTAGCAGAAATATTCAACCCCGATAGATTTGGATAATTTTACTAAAAGCGATCAGAGGTTTTTATTTTTTGCGTGCTATTAAAAAAATTTCCGCTACGATTCCCTCGTCGATAGGCTTCTCATCGGCTTTTCGTGATCAATTTTTTCGTCGGGCTGGTAATCCGAGGCATGGATTAATGGGAGAAAATTCCCACTCCAGAATACAGCAAAAGTAGACGTATTTACCTGCGCTACGAAGCTCGACCCTTGATTCAATACCCCTGTTCCTATTTTGCATTACAAAAGAACACTCGTAAGATTTTTTATGTTTTACTAAAAAGATCCCATTTTTTATGGACATTCCACAGTCCGTGGTCGTGCGTTTCGCAGCGGGACGATGCGAGGGTCGGGCGGTTCGACCGTCAAGAATATTACTAACAATGTTTAAAATTTAACACGCAATGTCTAGAATTTTACAGGCAATGTTTAGAATTTTATAATCAATATTCAGAATTTTACTAACAATCATCAGCGGTTTTCTTCTCGTGCTATTAAAAAAATTTCCGCTGCGATTCCCCCATCGATGCGCTTCTAATCGACTTCTCGTGATCGTCCAATTTCATCTTGGGCTCGTAATCCCAGACCCAGCTTCATCGAGAAAAAAAATCCCGCTCCAGAACGTAGCAAAAGTAGACGTATTTACGGGCGCTACGAAGCTCAATCCTTGATCCAATATCTTTCGCTACTTTGAGTTAGAACGCAACACCGCGAAGGTTTTTTTTCTTTGACTAAAAAATGTAAATTTTTTTCCGCAGGACATTCCACAGTCCGTGGTCGTGGGTGTGCGTAGCGGGACGATGCGAGAGACGGGCAGTTCGATCGTCGAGAATATCATTGGCCACCTGTACGGCCCTTTGTGGCGGCAACTCTCGGCTGTTGTGGCCAAGGCCGACCGGGAGCATTGTTCTGGGGGACGATAGCGTGATGCTGCACCTCCAACAAATCGAATTTGTCACTGTCAACACCAGCGACCAAGACGTGAAGAACCTGCTCGAGCACGCCAAGGACGTTTTTATCGGTCAGTTTAATCGTGCGTCAACCACGTGCGATGCGAATCGGACAAATGATACCGCATTTTCATTTTTTTTCTTTTTATTCGCTTCGCCCATAATTCAACCATTCCTATAACGGTACGTTCCCTCAAGGATCGGACGGGGAGATAAAATAATACAGATGTATGGTCGATGAGAGACGATAAAGAAGGAGACGCGATAAGGAGACGATAAGAAAAATGACGAGGTCGAATTTCACGAAAAGCACTCAATGAAGATGAGCAACCGAAAGGGCAAGAAGAATGGCGACAAAAGACTGTCGGAAGTTAAACTTTTTCCAACGTCGTCTCGGACGACCGCTCGACACGCCCGATAGACGGATACATTATTTCTTGAGTGCTTCGCCAACGGTCCGATCAACAGTCGTGGTCGTTCTCTCGATTCGTGATTTTCGTTTTGTGCTTTTTGCTTCCTCATAGAGGAAGCAAAAAGCAAAAATCGAAAGGGAAAATTCGATTTCAGTGAAAAAAACATTCTAACAAAATTTAAAAAAAAAATACCATTTTTGTCGAAAAAATTGTAAAGGTTACCCCTTCTCATTTTTCCACTTTCAAAATGACCAAATTTTTTTTTTCGAGATATCGTTTTTTTATCACCTCCATTCGCTTCAAGTGACCCATTTCCGGCTCAAAACACTGGCGACTTGTATTTTTTTCGGAATTTTAAAAATTCACCATTTCCAGCATAGGGAATCCTATGTTAAATTTTGCGAAACGGCACTTTTTTTCAAAAAATTTCGAGATATCGAATTAAAACCTTCGCCATTCTTTTCAAGTGGCATATTTACCAACTGATTTTAGTAAAGAAAAAATTCTAAAAAAATTTTTTGAAAAAATACCATTTTTGTCGAAAAATTGTAAAGGTTACCCCTTCTCATTTTTCCACTTTCAAAATGACCAAATTTTTTTTTTCGAGATATCGTTTTTTTATCACCTCCATTGGCTTCAAGTGACCCATTTCCGGCTCAAAACACTGGCGACTTGTATTTTTTTCGGAATTTTAAAAATTCACCATTTCCAGCATAGGGAATCCTATGTTAAATTTTGCGAAACGGCACTTTTTTTCAAAAAATTTCGAGATATCGAATTAAAACCTTCGCCATTCTTTTCAAGTGGCATATTTACCAACTGATTTCAGTAAAGAAAAAATGCTAAAAAATTTTTTTGGAACAATACCATTTTTGTCGAAAAATGGTAAAGGAACCCCCTGCAAAAATGGCAAAATGGCTCTTAATAATAAACTTCGGTAATCGAGCTGCATAAAGCAGCATACGAGATTGCGAGAATATAAAAAAATTAGTAAAAACAAATTTCTTATCTATTTATTTTCTTTTCACAGGTAACATTAGAAATCTTATCAAAGTGCCAAATGCCAAAGGACGCTCCGGCATCGATAACTTCGTGATATACCTGAGTGCCGGAAACGTCCAAGGTACAAAGCTCACCCTCGACACTGACGAGTCGTACAAGCTGGACATAGTATTGCGAGGAAAGCAGCTCGAAACAAGAATAACGGGTAAAAGCTTCTACGGGGTTCGTCACGGTTTGGAGACACTCAGTCAATTGATCTGGTGGGACGAAACGGCGGGACGACAGGGCGTTCTTCGGGCCCTCTCGAATGTCCACATAGAGGACAAGCCCGTGTTCCACTATAGGGGATTGCTCATCGATACCGGTAGACAATTTTTTCCGATCGAACAATTGAAGCGGGTCGTCGATGGAATGGCCGCCTCGAAGCTCAATACGTTTCACTGGCATCTCACCGATTCGCAGAGCTTTCCATTCGACTCAGCTGTTTTTCCACAAATGGCACGTTGGGGAGCTTACAGCGGCGATCAGGTTTATACACCGGAGGACGTAAAGGATCTCGTCGATTATTCAAGAGTGAGAGGGATCAGAATTATCGTCGAGATTGACTCTCCGGCGCACGCCGGAGCCGGCTGGCAATGGGGTATAAATCCCGTCCGTTTTTTTTCTGTGCCGCATATAAAAATCGTATTTTTTTTTACATGCATTTCTTTCCATTGTTTGCAGGTACCGACTATGGCTACGGGGATCTCGCGTTGTGCGTCGATCAAGAGCCGTGGTCGGCTTACTGTGGCGAGCCAAACTGCGGTCAGTTGAATCCCATCAACGAGCACTCGTACAGAATTCTGGAGGGATTGTACAAAGAGCTGTTGGACCTGACCGAGGTCCGTGACATCGTTCATCTGGGGGGTGACGAGGTGAATTTGGACTGCTGGGCGCAGTACAGCAACATAACGGCTGCCATGCAAGCTCAGAACATGACCGATCTTCACGCTCTGTGGGCCGACTTTGAATCGAAGATTCTACACAAAGTCATTAAAGCCAATCGCGACGAGACACCGAAGGCCGTTATCCTTTGGAGCTCGCCGCTAACCAAGAGACCGTGGATCAATACCCATTTCGATCCGAAAATTCACGTCATACAATCGTGGGGTGGAAGCAATTGGCCGGAAACCGGAGATCTACTGGAGGATGGTTTTCGAGTTATATTGTCCCACGTCGACGCTTGGTACCTGGACTGCGGCTTCGGCAGATGGAGGGAAACCGGGGAGGCCGCTTGCGGTGAATATCGTACGTGGCAGACTGTGTACAATCATCGACCGTGGCGAGACTATCAGCCCGGCTCGAATCTCGTGCTCGGCGGCGAAGCTGCGATCTGGAGCGAACAGACTGGACAGGCGTCGTTGGGACCTCGACTATGGCCCAGAGCGTCGGCTCTCGCTGAAAGATTGTGGTAAGCTTGCGGGCGATTTTTCTTACGACTGCTTTCTCGAAAATAGAAATTGCACTTTTAATTTTCCATTTAATTTAAGAACAATCAAGGGTAGAGTCGCCTTTTTTCGGGGGTATTCAAATGTATTATTAGGAATGTATATAATTATCATGAAATCGGATCTTTTTGGCGTAGTTGTGGAAACATACAATTTTCTTTTTCAACGGCGGACTGAGGTCTCAAAATGGCATTTAGTATAGTTTTGTTACCGGCGACCTTATGCGATACAGACTAGTCAAATTTGTAAAACGAATATGGCTAGCCCGAGTACCTCAATTCTCGATATGAGTTGTGTAAAAATTGCTAATTCACGCTGTTTCTGTTTGAAAACAGGAGTGACCTACCGACCAACAGTTACTCGACGGAGGAGAGTGTATACACGAGACTAGCGGCGCACATAGAACTTCTGCAGAGTCGAGGATTGAAAACGGAAGCCATGTGGCCGCAGTGGTGTTCGCAAAATCCAGGAAAGTGCCTCTGACCGAACACCGCAGCATAGAAGACGAAGAGAGATTTTCAATTGGAACTCTTTTCGCTCGTGTTCGCGGTACCGTTATTAGACGGAAGCACTGTTGCATTGAATTTAAAGAAAAAAAAGTGGTGCAATTTTTGGCAATATTGAGAAGAAGATTGACGCGGCGTTACGTTTTTTTTTTTAGATAGGATAGTTATAAATACCGGAATTCGATGCATAAAACTTGTATTTCCGTGCTTAAACGGCACCGCTTTGGTATAAACTGCGGTGTTGCAGATATTTCACTTATGAGGAACGGATGACAATGAATTCGTGGAGAATAGAAAAAAAAAGAAAAAAAAGGAACTATGTCTCGAAGAAAACGCGACGATGAGCTCAGGCTAGTAAAGCAAAAGAACAAAAAATTCCTAGAAGTTACGTGTTTCGTACCTATCATAGACCGAATTTAATTATTAAACAGTTAGTTTTTATTACAGGGTCCAAGGAAGGGCTCGACGAGAGCATAGTTTTATAAATAGCTAAATCGAAACGAGATTATGTAATGGTACGGTGGAAGATTAAAAGAAAAATCTTTTTTTTCATAACAGGAGGGGGGGACAAGTGAATAGCCTTGTCGCGTCGGCATAATATTTCTTATCGGGACGGTTGAAGTTCAATGGAAAAGCTCAACGCTTAAAGAGACATACGGGGTGATTTCAATTGTGACGAAATTTATCTTTTATGGCTCACATATTTCGTGAATTAATTATTGGCATCTTTTTTTTCTTCTTTTTTACTTTAGAAGTGCCTTTTTAAAACGATCTTCAGTTCTCTATTCTTCGCTGAACAAGTGAACAATTACATGAATCGCGTAGATTACGAGTGTTCCTGAAGTGATATGAAAGTAGAATGAATCATAACGTAGTGCAGAGTTGTATTTTGCATTGCCATGCGACGCTCGTACGTTGATATTAAAACGTACGACTTGTGTAAAAAAAAATTGTTGCGTTGTCTTATGGCTAACTTTACGAATGTAGCGAGACATGTTGCTAATGCCAAAAATTTCGAAGATTCAAATTATACCCAATTTTTGTAATTCCCCCAAGCCAGAAGAGTGTGACACATTTTTTTCTTCTAACTCATCGAAGTAATGTAAATACGGAATCGCAATCGAAACATTAGATGTGTAAAGGTACTTTATGTATTTTAGTTTTTATCTGATAGAATTATGTAAATAACCGTACGTACTTTTGGCATTGGTGACGCGATATTTTGAGTATTTTTCATCACACACATAATGTTTTTTCGTGTACGCAGTATCTGTTGCACAGTCGGTCGTGTGCACTGCAAGGCGATTAAATATGTGGATACATTAAGTTTGCGACAAAGTTGATCGATTGCAGTTTAATATACGTAAATCTGTGTTGTTGATGTGTGTCAGAGAATCACAACACCGAGACTCATTAGTGGATAGATTACTATTAGTGGACGTCCGGTACTAGCGCGACCGGAATAATTTTGAGAATCATGTAGTTTCATTCATCTAGGTATTAATATAGTACTTCGCGATACTAGTACGGAAAAGCGGAAGGTTGTGAAGTTGGTTGCACGAGCCGGATTGAGAGCTACACCGGCATGAGGCAAAGCCGAGTGATGTTTGTAGCTCACGAGGAGGCGAGTACTGCCTACTTCCCAACCGCCGTCGAGAGACCGCTTTTTCGTACAAGTATCGCATATTACTTTTTGTGACAACTGCACGAAAATTCCCGCTTTTCGTGCCTTTAAAGTGCATTCGGAAAAATAACTACAGTGACAGATAAGTCAGCGCGGAAAGTAACTAGAGTGTTAAAAAACTGTGCGCAAAAGTAGCTAGAGTGTAAAAAAACCGTGCGAAAAGGAACTAGCGTGTGAAAAAAGTGTGTGGAAAACAAACTAGCATGTAAAAATAGTATCTAGAGCATTTTTCGCGCATCCTCTGCTAGAAAGCGCCACTTTCGACACACTTTACAAGCACAAAAAGCGGGACTTTTCGTGCACGTGTCACAAAAAATTATTAATTCATACTTAAATAGCAAGAGTTTATATTGAACAACTACTTAAGAAATTCGTGTAAATTTTAAGCATTTTTTTTTGTTATCTATTAGTCGAAGGTTTTCACAATTGAACACATTGACCCGTTTTTAGTCGAAAATAGTTTTTTATCGAAAAAAATACAATACAAACTGTGCCTGCAGCCCGGCACAGTTTATTCCTAGATCGTCATTTATCATACGCCGATTTTTCTTCTTTTGTGCATCATTTAGTCTTGGCCCCTACGAAATTATATTTGCAAGTGTTCTTTTGGTTCAGACTACCGAATTAAGATTGTAAAGATGTAAAAGAAAAACGAACAATTTAATCAAACAAAAATAGAAGTAAGATTACGAGAGCTATTGATATCTTTGCTATTCTGTGTCAACTCGATAAACTTTCATCGGTCATTGAACCGGTGGTTTGAGCGAAAATAACGAAATTTTAAGGTGATGTTAAAGTCCTCCGATCGTAAAAAAGTGATCTTTAACAAAAGTTTATAGGGTTGGAAGGACCGGACGTGCGCGAGTTACAAAAGGCTGATACCCTTAACCCCCTCCCTCGACTCCCCCATGGTATCGATTTAATCACATCTGGATCATTGAATGAAAAAAAGAAAAAAATGGCCTGCGGCTATAAGAAACAAAAATGATGTATATACATTTAAATCACAGCACATAATGCATGTACATAACGAAGCAAGAGAGTAAATTAATCTGTACTTACTGACATTTATTGAACATTTATGGCTGTAAGAGAGGCTAATACTTAAGTCCATTTGTCGAATGAGACGAGCGAGTCTATGAAGAAATAACGACACGGAAAAATAATTAAAAAATGCCAGCAAGAAAAATAAAAATCGTTCTTCGCTGCGTAAGGAAGAAATATTAATTGCCGTCTACACGGCATCGGCGCTGCGATGCATTTCTCAAGGCAATCCGGAGCTTGCTGTTAGAGTAAACTGTAATCCGATTATTAGAAGAAAAGAAGTTCGATAATAAGGTACTTTGCCCTATGATGAAGATATATATATTTCGCAAAGTGTAAAGTGCAATTTTAGCAATTTAACGATTGACAACTTGCTCGTGTAGGATAAATAGCTCAAGTAATTAATTAATAGATGAAGCGACCTTTTGTAACTTCGATCATAGTGAATTAGCTCTTTGCACAGCAGAAGTGGAAGCGAGTTATCGAATCTGCTGGATGCTTATCACGGTACATATTACTGCATACCATTTTTCTACAAAATTAACGACTTTTTTTTTTGTACAGAATTTTTTTTATACCGTTTCTGAATTTATTTGTCACTTTTCGACCAAGTTCGAACGACGACAACCACAGTGTCCATTTGTCGCGGATACCGATAGGACCGATAAATCGATGAGGATAATATCGATGGCCTAACGCCGGAAGGGCGGATAAGCTTTGCTTGGGCACGGCCTGTACGCCCTTGTGGAAATTAGGCCATCGATATATATTCTAAACGAAAATAGAAAATTGACGCATGAAAATAATCTAACAAAAATAAAAAGAATTTTTTTTTCTGTGTCGTTGTCTCTCGAAGTACTGCGTTTTATCGATACCGATACTCTGCCATATTTGCGAGGGTTTGCGATGAGAAAATTCGTTTGTACACTAATTTTGTATTCTTTCATTCGATCGTCGTTGTATCAACGTTATCTCATTGATAAGATATATTTTACGACACTTAGCGGTCATTATTGGAAGAATAAACGCCTTCCAAGTATACACCTGTGTACACGTCGAATTTCGAAAATTGCAGTGAACTTTTGAACCACGGAGAGTTGCGATTTACGAGCTTTGGGTATATTGTATCGAATGGAATTTTAATTACGATTTAATCTTTTTTTTCAAGTAACCAATTTTAACAGTGTATGATTAAAATGACACACACTTTCTAGCAAAGATTTGATTGTTACAACAACAAAAAAAGTGGATTATAAAGGTTTAACAACATAAAATGACTTTTAATATAATCCCAAAGCGAGTTCAGTAATTTATCATAAATTTAACATTGGGGGGGGGAAAAAAATGTATCACCACTCCGGCGAATTTATTATTTTATCAATTCCAAATAGGTTTTTTTTTTCGGTTGAACAGTCTTAATTAACTTTATTGAAAGGTTTTTGCCACGAGGACATTTTTCATTCAATTATTTTCTTTTGTCCGCAGTACAAAAACCCACCGTTACATTTTTATAAATTATAGATGCAATTTGCGCCAGGGCATTTGAAAGTTCGATAGCGAAGAATCGATTCTCTCGCAACGAGAAAGCGCAAAACGTTTCATCAATTTATCGCATCGCTGCATCGACCGAAGAATCGTTTTGAATTGATTGATTTTAATTTTCACTCGACTTTTACGCAATACCGACGAATAAAGGCGCAGTGAAAATTCCAGTGAAATTTCAATACACATCGTGGGCATTCATTCGAGAAATGAAATTTTCGGTCGGTTAAATTAATCAAAGGATATTATATATCGTGTATATATTTAGAGGTAAAATTAATTGGCGGTAAAATTGGTGACTAATTAGCACCGACCAAACGTGGTTGGTATGGAAAATATTCGAACGATCGGGTTTTTTTTTTTTTTTTTTAAACTATTCATTAATCGAATCAATCCGAGTTTCCGACCTCAAACTATATTTTCGCCAATGTCACGTTAATATCGTAGTATACTAATAGTGTCTCGAAACAAATTCCATAAAAGCCTCTTTTCAACATAGAATAAATTTGCTATTGTAAAAAAAAAATTCAATCCACATAAATGCTCAAGGAAAGTTGAGCCTCCGTATCCTCGCGCTCTGCATATTTATCGATGACTTCCACATGATGTAGTGGCACAGCAAAACTAGGCAGCAGCTCGGCAATCTCGCGAGATTGATGTTTACCACACGCATAGTCGATGGGGGCGTCGCTTGATTGATCGCTTCACGGAATATAGAAATCTTGTTACGGAATCTCGAAGCAATATTTTAAGGTACTGTAAAACGCCTCAATTGATTTTTTATATTATCATTATTTATAATTGTAATAAATATATTTAATTTTCATCATTTTATTTTCAATTTGAATAGTCGGTGCAAGTTTGTACTTTCTGGAAATTCGTTTTTTCGATACTTTTTTTCCAAACTTTTAAATTTGGTTAATGAACTTCTTTTCCGGAGTGGAAGCAACGAGATTTTAAGAATACCGACCACGTAAATCCTCGCAAGATGAAACGAGAAAAAACATCTCATTAAACTTATCATATTTCTTCTACATCAGTTATAATCTGAGTCATAGGCAAGGGCACGGAGGATCTTTGAAGCGACGCTTGCGCGAAGCAAAGGATACGGACAAGGGGCGAGCGCGCGAGGATGTAAGGACAGGGATTGTTTGAGCCGCACCGATTCAGAAGCGTTTTGATCTCTTACCAACGAAGACCTCATTCGGGGCAACAGAACAACTCCGCTACTCAATAATTTCTTTAAACTTTATTATTCATCCATATACTTGCGATCTATATATTCATTCATATAGTTTGTATTATGGAGGAATCCGAGGTGGAGCGCTTTCTGCAGGATCAGAAGAAGCACTGCGAGCACTTGTTTAACGAACGTGAGTAAATTAAAATAATATCTGCACCTCAACGAATTTCACTCAAACATAATTTCCCTTGAAGATCCGTTTGAAGTGTTAATACAAATATCTAATTTTTTTTTTTCGTTTACATATATCGTTTTCGACACCTTATTGAAACAGATCGATCTACGAGACAAACGGACGAATATTTATACTTGAATGGCAATTATATTCAACTGTTTCATTGAAAATGCGTTAAAGTACATATGCTTAACTATGTATATACTATACTTAAACAGAACTTGCAATATAACACTTTAATTATAATTCCACTGGCGTTAAAAATGCATTGAAGTATATACATACTTGAGTTTTATATACTTCACCGATGTGTATTCTATACTTCAACGAATTTTCGAAGAAACAGTATGGAAATTAACAAAAGCCTCGATTCTACATAATTACCATTCTTATTTCAAAAAAACAATTACATTTATCCCCTGAAAAAAATAAAGTAGGACGATGTGCACGACGAGATACAATTCGGTTTACAGATATTCAAGGAAATTTCACGGACGTGCGATGTCCGCCTTCCTTCGACGGAATTTTGTGCTGGCCCCGTACCCTCGCGCCCGGAGTGGCTTCGCTCACTTGTCCCCCGCAGTTCATTCTGGGGTATAGAAATCCCCGTAACGCCACAGCGACCAAGACTTGCCTGGCGAACGGTGGATGGTACAGAAACGAAGAGCAAGTCACGTGGAGCAATTACACCCTATGCACACCACCGCCTGGACACTACGTGACTGCAATAACCGACATCAAAATATCCCATTTGGACTACGAGAGAACCAGCAACTCTATACTGTTAAATGTAAGATAAGGTATAGTTAGGGTTTCACTGTATTTTACTTGTGAGTAATTTATTTTTGAGGGTCTTTCAGAAATGGCTGCCGATAATAAAAACCGTCTCGCAAATTGGCTATGCGTCGTCATTCACGACACTCGTCATCGCTATGGTCGTATTTACGCTGCTCAGGTAATAAAATATTTTCGATATTATTGCACCTCTTTCTTTTGAGAATTTTTTTTCTTTTTTTCTCTTAGAAAGCTGAGAAATCCAAGGAACCGACTGCACATGCACCTGTTCGCTTCTTTCATCATGAGAGCTTTCATGGCTCTGTTGAAAGATTGGCTGTTCGTCGATGGCCTCGGCCTCGCTTGGGACGTCGTGTCGGTAGACGGCAAAAGCACTTTCATCAAGGAGCACAATGTAAAAAAAAAAATGATTTTGTCGTAATTCGTAAAAATTTTGATTTCATATTGAAAAATAACATTTCTTCCTAATAACAATATTTACTCATGACCCTACGGTATTTATTGGGATTATAAAGAAATTTTTTTCGTAACAGGATTAAATTTCAATATGGAGGGGTTTTAAATAATTATTTTATATATATTTTTTTATGTGACATTTGATTTTTTTGCAGATCTGGGTGTGCAAAGCCATCACGAGCCTCTGGCAGTACTTTATACTTGCGAACTACACGTGGATATTCATGGAAGGACTATATCTTCACAACCTCGTTTTCTTGGCACTCTGCGCTGACACGTCTGCGATAACCAAATACGCTCTGTGGGGCTGGGGTGAGAATAATCTCAGCAACAAGGCATCCGTTACGAACAAACTTTTTAATAAGTTAATTGTTAATTTTTTTTATTTGACCTTTAGCTCGAATAGTGAATTTTAATATTCACTATTCGGGGTAACGGTTAAATGAAAATATTCCACTGATCAAGCGCCATTAGCTTCAATAGTAATTCTGCGTGGATGAGAGTTACTTTTTTCGTAAGCAATTATCACTTACATATTCAGAAGAAACGCGTTAGCAGTGCTGTAATTGTTGCTCAGGTTTACCGAGCCTCGTTGTTGTTATCTGGATCGTGGTACGAGTCTTGATGGAAGACACGCTGTGCTGGACGACCCACAACAACCCTTCGCTCTTCCTCATCATTCGGATACCAATTATGATTTCTATTCTGGTGCGACTCCAACAATTTTTTTTTATTATCCCAAGTATCAATGTTTCGATTTGTTTTTTGTTTATTTCTTATTTTTAACTTGTTTTTTCTTAATGCAGTGCAACTTCGTCCTATTTATCAACATTGTTCGAGTTCTTCTCGTGAAGATGAAAACGTCGGTTCATCTTCAACGCAAGAAAATGCAATACGGGTGAGCGATGCGGGTACCTCTGGGTTTTTCATATATATGCGGATATTGTAATTTACAAAAGCTATCTTCGACGTACGATTAAGGTGTCTCGTGATTGAGTATGAAAATTTGAAACTATTTAGTGAAATTAAAATAAATAAAAAAACTCGATACATAATCACTATTTCGACCGCAGGCGATGGGCCAGGTCCACTCTAGTTCTGGTACCTCTGTTCGGAGCTCACTACACGCTATTTCTAGGCCTTTCATACTACAAGGATCATCTCGTCGAGCTTGTTTGGCTATTCTGTGATCAACTCTTCGCTTCGTTTCAGGTGAAAACGGTTATTTATACGTATGTACTTATGTTTATCGTGACCGTCGCAAACCTAAAGAAGGTATAGAAAAAAATGTTCATTTAATTTCATTGCTTTTCTTGATATATTCTTGATCTACATTAACGAAGGAGGTCTCAAATGGAAGAGTGTGCAGAGACAACTGTAAAAACTTTTTCCGTTTGATTTTTAATTGAAACGCAGTTGGCTTTTTAATTAAAATCAGATAAGTAAAATCAGCTTCGATAACGTGGCCCAATTTTTTTTTCGCGTAATTCTGGTTACCCGGAGACCCAATATTCGTAATGATTCGACTACTTTAGTAAATGATTGTTTTAGGGCTGTTTTGTTGCATTTCTGTATTGCCTGTTAAACGGCGAGGTACGTGCGGAAGTTGGGAGAGCTTGGAAAACCCGAAGATCGCGACGGGGCGTCGATTCATTTGTCCTGGCGAATCGAAAGCCCACCAAGTCGTCGGAACTTGGATCGAGGAAGATTGGACGCGACGACGGGGGACACGCGAATGCGGGCACCAATGTATCAACTTTGTAATGACTCTTTGACACTTTTACTGTTTCGTCGAAAAGATTAATAAATATCTTCCCACTCTAGCCATGATGTTGTTTTCAATACGTACCCTTCACAGTATTCACTCGATTATCCGGAATGCTGGACACAATTTAGTCAACGAAAATTTGAGCATTTGAGAAAGGATTTTAATGTTAATTTACGAGTCTTAATTTTTTCAATATGTACCCTTTATAGTACCCACTTGTAAAGTACATTATTCACTTGATAAATCCAGAATTGCTCGACGCGATTGAGTTAACGAAGTTTCGGTGTTTCAGAAAATATAAAAATGAAAAATTACGAGACTTTATTTAAAAACATACAATTCGCAGAAAAATTATTTATAAAAAAATTTCGGTTTTGTTGAGAACATGAAAAAAATACCTGGGACGAAAACGATGGTTTACTACGAGTAGCAGTGACCTTGATTCTGCAGACACCACTCAGGCTCGAGACTGTCCGCGAGGATGCCCCTTTGAACCAATCTTTCGCGATGTCTCAGCATTCTTTGCTCGGCATGAATCCACGACGAGCTGGGCTCCGCCCAGAGTCTTTCGGCTAGCGCCGCTGATCTGGGCCACAATCGTGAATCCACCGACGTGCTGTCCACCTGCTCCGACCACAGAGTCGCTTCGCCGCCTGTGCAATTTAAATTAACAAAAGTGATTACTATTATTTTCATATGCGTATTTATTTTTTTGTGCCATTAAAATATTTTGTTCGACCAATTAAGTGCTTATTCGAACGTCCCTGCCCGAATCTTTAGTTGATTCAACCCCATTTTTAAAATCAGTAGATCAATTGCGTTCGATCAATATTTTTATAATTTAATTCGTACCGAGAATCAGATGCTTCTTGTCATCGGAGAAACCTTGTTCCTTGATGATAGCCAGCGGCGAATTATCGTAGACCGTCTGCCAGCCTTTGTACGGCGAGCACCAGTTGTTTCCTTTTCCGACCCAGGCGCCGAATCTGCAAAATAAAAAAATAAAAATCTTAGCTCTCAGGTTAATGTCGCCGATGTGACATTAACCGTACGAACCCGCAATCGAAGTACAGAGCATCGTAATTCGAGAAAATCATTCTGAAGTTGTTCTTAACGAGTCTCCCGATGGTCGGATCGTCGCTGGTCGACCATATCTGAACGATGTATTTCTCCGGGTCGAGATAACGAATGTTCTGCTCGCTGGTCAGTCCGCTCGTCCACATTACGACCGGAAGTTCTCTGCCGCCGTTGGCGACGGTCAGCCTGTCGTAGGCGCGTTGTTGAAACAAATTCCACAGTTCGTAGAAACTCGGCTCCGTCAGATTCCATCCTTTCGCGAGCATAAAATCCGTCACGACTGACGACGATTTCCAGCAGTTGACGTTCACCTCGTCGCCGCCCATGTGAAAAATATCCGGCTGAAAGTCTTCGACCATGTCTCTGTAAATTCCCTCGAGAATCTCGTAGACCCTTTCGCTTCCGGGATTCAATTGACCGCAGGGCGGCTCGACGCAGTAGCTCTGCCACGGTTCCTCGCCGAAGCAGACCGTCGCGTTGTCTCCGACCCACTGCCAGCCCTCGCCCACGTGGGCCGGCGCGTCGAATTCCGGAAGTACGCGAATCCCGTTCACCAGACCGTACTCGACTATTTCCCTGACGTCAGCCTCGGTGTAGACCTTCCGGGGCGCGTAGGCTCCGTACTTCGACATCTTCGGGAAGGTTCTGCTGACGTACGGGAAACTGTGCGAGTCCGTTATGTGCCAGTGGAAGGTATTCAACTTCGACATTCCCATAGCCTCGATGGTGCGAAGGATCGTTGCCTTGTCGACGAAGTTCCGCGAGGTGTCGAGCAGGATTCCACGGTACGGATAGACCGGTCCGTCGACGACGTGAGCGTCCCGGACGATTTGGATCTCGTTGCGAAGATCGTTGTAGACTATGAGCTGGGACAGCGTCTCGAGACCGTGGCGAGCACCGAAGTACGACTCGGCCGTTATCGTCGCGTTGATCTTCGTACCGAGAAATAAAGAAAAAATATAAACTGTTGTTAATGAAATGTGTACGCTGCTGAGAAACAGCGGAGATTATTTTTCAGATTAATTATCTGATATTAATTGGGCACCGAAGTACGACTCGGTCGATATCGTCGCATTGATTTTCGTACTGAGAAAAAAGAAAGAAAAAAGATAAATTGTTGTTAATAAAATTTGTACGCTGGTAAGAAGCTGCGAAAATTATTTTTCAGATTAATTATCCAATACTTGTCAGTTTACGGTTTTACCAAGTGGCCTTCCGGCTGGTAAATCGTGATCGTGTAATTTTCCTTGGTGTCCAGGGTGATCTTATTGTCGTTGGCATTCTTAATGCCGGTAACGTAGATTTCTAGACCCATTCCACCGCTCCTCGCGTGACCGTCTCCCAATTTAGCGACATTCCTTTTTAGAAGATCGACGTTCTTCTGCAAAAGATTACCGACGTTGGATCTCGGGCTTATTCCTCGAAGCTGGACATTGGTCGGATCCAAGTGTGCGACGAAGTTTCCCAAGGACAGGTGACCGGTCGGTTTCGGCCAGAGTGCACCGGCCTGCCCGCAGAATAATTGGCAAACATCCAAGGACAAAGGCGACTGAACCTTCGGAGTTATCAGTGCCTTCGTGCAGAGACCGGCGCTGCATTCGTAATGCCACGGCGAGCTAAAAAAAAAGGCGAGGGAAGAAAAAAAAAATCATTGACATGTACAACACAATTATCTCGAAAGCCGGTTTCTCGGACATTTAATATTAAATTTCAATAATTAATGATAATTAAAATGTCGTTCAAGACCAATGAACCGTGATATTCGTGAAGTGCACTATAAAATCAGCGAATCGATCACGCGAGGGAGGGACTTTAATGGATGTGCGAACCGACCATCTGTTTCAATTGTTTGCTCGATTCATTTCCGGCCGTGCCAATATTTGCGAGGTCGATCATTCGGAAATACGGTAACGGCAAAGACATAAACATTTGCACGTGACGCACGAATGAAAGTCGAAAGTGAAAGTAAAAGAAAGGAGGCTGTTAACAAAAACAAAAAAAAAATGCCCCGCATATTGCTTTTATCTCAATTGTAAGATGCTGTACAAAATATTATTTTGGCGCTGTTTAATATACATCACGATATACAAAGATCACCAATGATATCACCCAGCTACGCTCACATTTCATATTTTTATGCATGCACCATCGGTCAATGGTGTCAATATTTTCCTGCAGCTGTTTTCACCGATTGCAGCAAAAAAGAAGAGAAAAAAACCTCGGATCTTCTTATCCTCCGAGTAAAGAGCACGCGTTTAGCAGGACGCGCGTGAATCTCTTAATCGATTTAACCTTCAGACAACAGATATATCCTTCAATGCCGCACGAGCGATCCGTCCGACCGATGAACGGCTATACCGTGCATCGAGCTAACAACAAAGCATGTCAACAACTCTCGCGTCGAGTGGAGAAACGGTCCGCTCGATTAAAGACGAAAGAGAAAAAAAAAGAACGACGGAACTTCGTTGTAATGGTCGCCGGATTGATTTGCACTTACCTAAGTTCCTCAGCATCGCAGTGTGAGCCTTGAATAGCGAGTACCGTTATTAGTAACGCGAGCATGCCGCCTAAAACCATCGCCAAGGCGACCGACTGACGAACTCGGGTTCGCCGTCCACAATACGATCTTATGTCTCCGTGGACGGACCGTCGGGAGTGGGGAAGGAAAGCGAGAGGCGACTGGTGGGGATCACACCATACGAGTTTCGAATTAAACATCGCGATCACCTGTTCCAAGCTTACGGCTGAAAACTTCGTCGATCGACCGACCGGGCTTCGGTCGATCGTCGAATAATTCGTAAGTCGGCGAGCCGCTCGATTATTTGGTGCTCCGAAGGATTTCGCCGAAGGCGCGACGCCCACACGCGCGATTTTTTCATAAACGAATGGGTAAAAAAATATACACCTCGAAAAAAACGAGTTTCATACGCGGCACGCTATGTTTAGACATAGTTGTGAAAAGTTACGGATGTAAGTAAAATAGCGCCGGGACTTTCCGATGTTCACTGTCAGGCACGAGTTATCCTCGATTGTCGATATACAACTAGCGAGCAAAGATAAATCTTCTCTGCTGTGTGGTACTTATCTTTGATAAGCACTGAAATGAATTTAGAGATAATTCTTGTAAAATCATGTGAAACGACTTTCTCGACCGACTCGGTCGGTACCAAAAACTGTAAACTACTTTTTTCACGGCTCCTCGAATTGACGGTAAAAAGAATTTTTATGGGAATTCTCGTTAATGGCAGTCTCATTAGTTTTCAGCCGGACGAACGATATCCGCCTTTCAATCTCAAGTGGCAATCTGCAATGGCACGTAGTAATCGACCATCGATTTATCGATAAAACGGTGAAGGTGAGAGGTCATTGAACTCGTTAGACCATGCTGATGAACTCGTTTTTTTATTGTTTGAACTTATAAATACATCGAACGATATAGGTACAGTGTGAATAAAAATTACAAAAGGAAGATCAGGGAAGTTTGCTGAGTAGAACCCACGGGGACACTATTCGTCCCCGCGAATCGCCCGATATTTCGCCAGTTCGTTCGGAAACACGCGATTCAGTTCCACGAGCATGTTCGCCTTGAATTTCCTGTACGCATCGATTTTGCCCTTGACCTGCTCGTTCTTGGTCAACGCCTTCTCGATGCAGTCTTTTGTGTATAGCTGAGGGTTTCTGCCTTGGTCTATGTAGCTGGAATCACAACACCCCCGTGAATAAAAACTCTGTCCGGATAACCGGTTGGGACCTCGACGTAAAAAAAAAATGGCTCGTAAAAATGATGGGTCAAAAAATGTATACTCACTCGAATACCTCCAAAGGCACGTGAACATCCTGCACCTGCCCTTTCAATTTGTCGATCTCCTGGAGGCCGTTCACGAGACCTTGGCTAAAAATAAAAGGTTGCCAATGTTATATGGACATATATGCTAAAGTTTATACATTTTTCTTTATCATGGCATCCAGTAAAAAGTCTTTCTTCTTTTTTTTTATCGTGCGAATGCGCCGCTCGTGTATTTTGAAATAATCATCGCGAGGCATTTCGGGATTTCGTGCGACATCTTGCGATGATCGGAGGAAACGAGTTCTCAGGAATTAACCTGTAAAAACTACTTTACCCGATTCCAAAAATGTTTTTCTCTTCGAATATCAAATTGTGGGTGAACCGTAACGCCTTAAAATATCTGTAACTTTGATGAGCAGAAGTAAACTAACTTTTGTTAAACTGGTTTGTGTATCTGCATTGACGATGAATCGCACACATAGTTCATGAGCAGTAATAACGGACTTCCCTGCTGACCGACCAATTTCCAAAAAAAACACGTTTAATCGCGAAAAAAATCAAGCATCGAATACTCACATCTTTTGGTTCAGGACGTTTTGTCCTTGCGGTTGAAAATCGCTCACTATTATACGGATTTGCCTCACATTTTCGATAAACAGTTCGAGCTGAGTTTCCAAGTTCTCCAAGGGAGCAGCCATCTTTTCTGTTTACACTCGACAATCAGTAAGACGAACGCTGTGTCGTAACGATTTTCAGGTTTTTCGGTTTAGATGGCGCAACATGTCTCTTCGCTCGCGAGAAACTCGCCCTTTGTCAAAGTGACTTTTGCGAAGAGTTTGATGCCAACTAATCGTAGATGAAGAGTATTCTCTTCTATTATTTTATTTTCTGTCACCTCAGTTGTTTGTCGTCTGGGTGGGGTGACCTTGATATTCAATAATAGAGGCAACTCTTACGAGAGTTGCTCATCGGTATGGTCGACGTCGAACCGGCGAAAGGGTGTGCATTGTTTCCGCATCGTACCTTGACCTTTTGGCACAAACACAAAGGAATCAAGATTATTCTTCTCCGATTATTCATAACTATCTATGATGTGTTGCCAATAAAGCAGACTCGTAAAGTTATTAAACTTGAAGGCATCGTAAATTTACATTTAACGATGCCTTTCAAGTTTAATAAATTTGTGAGTCTGCTTCATTGGCAACAACTTCATCGACGGTCATTCGCACCGTATCTGTTGATCAGACAATTATCGGACGCTCATTGCTTTTTTGGGATTTATTCTTTCTAAAAGTTAATCACTCGTAGATATTTTTCCGTTTCTATCTTCAACAAGATCGACCTCCGTTTCTATTATTATCATTTTCATATAATTTATTTAATCAAATTTACATAATATCGAGATGGTGCGCCAAATCTCGACTCGTAGCTGCGCACTACAATCGCGCGGATAAGATGCGCGCGCAGCACTTTGATCGTACTTTTCAGCGAAGTTTCCGTCGCCTAAGTTACGAAGTAACCTCAAAGATACATAAGTTGAAAACAACTGTGCGCGGAGTGTTGTTGGCAATAGGAAAACAATGGCGTTGAGACACGTTGTTATAGGTGAGGCGAGGTACAGCTTGTCAACTTAATCTATCATACCATTAAAGACCGTTAAAAATTGCTGTTACATATTAAGGTTATGTAACGTTTGTTAGGCGGCGGAACCGGCTACATAGGGAGATCGCTCGAAATGGCTCTGAAACACGACGGCGCGACTGTTACGATTGTTTCGCGAATGCCAGGGCCCTCGCGCCTGTCCTGGGTGAGCGATCAATCTTTGTTTCCCGCATTGCTACGGACACTTCTTAAATCATTATTTCATCGAATGTTTCCCGATTAATTTTTTTTTACTTATAATTTTACGAACTCAAAATTTTAACGATTTTTGAATCGTCGGTGCAGAAAATCTGTCTCCATAGTTATCAGATGCAGAATTATATGGTGAACACGCTTGTTCACTGTATCGATTCTTTAGAGCGACTTGGGAAAGACGGGACTGCCCCACGACACTACCCACGTGATTAACGTCGCCGGCCAAAATATTCTGGATCCTACTCGAAGATGGACGACGGGATTCAAGCAAAACGTTTGGAACAGCCGGGTGGAAACTACGAAGGCTCTGGCGAAAGCCGTCGCCAATAGCGACACCAAGGTTTTCACAACTATCTCCGGAGTCGCGTATTACAAAACTGATGGAAAGGAATATACGGAGGACGACAAGTGCGAACCGTACGATTACTTATCAGGTGCGATTCTATAAACAACTTTTGTTCAAAGTAAACAGGTTACTGGTCAAATAAAAAAAAATATATATATATATATATTTATATATGTAACACATTTTGCAACATCAATGTTTCCAAATATTTTCCTAGGGAATTTTTAATAGCTATAAAGTCATTGAATAGGAGTAATTGGTCGATTTGGCATGCACAGAGAAGAATATTGATTTTGCGTAGTCATTGGCCACTGACCAGTCACTGGCTAGTAGTTGCTGGTGGAACGCCTTGTGAACTGTTCAAATAATAATAATAATTATTATTATTGTTTACAGAATTTAAGTTTCCATTTAGTGATCCGCTTCCATATAATACAGTGTCAAGAAAAAATAGATGTATCGATTTGAGAATAATTACGAGATAATTCATGTAACTGCAGAATTGTGCCATGCATGGGAAGAAGCGGCTCAGCTTCCGTCCGGATGCAACGCGAGGCAAGTGACGATAAGATCCGGCGTCGTTTTGGGCAGAACGGGCGGGATGATAGCTCAAACCTTCTGGCCATTTTTCCTCGGCCTCGGTGGTCCGATCGGCACCGGAGAGCAGTACATGCCCTGGATACACATAGAAGATCTAGTCTATTTATTTATGTACTCGTTGGACAACAATGTTCACCCGATTCTCAACGGCGTAGCGCCGCAGGTAACTACGACATAAAAATTATTAATTGCAACTCGGCCATCAAATAGATGAACATTTTTTTTTTCTCATTTATACAGCTCATAACGAACAAAGAATTTGCCAAGGCCTTCGCGTCCGCCATGTGGAGACCGGCGCTGCTGCCGTTACCGACGTTCGTCTTAAATTTGCTCTTCAACAAGGAACGCGCGAAAGTACGTATCGGCTCGAGCAACGAAAAATGTTATAAATTCGTCGTTTCGTCGATACTTTAATAAAAATTTCATTTTTTCAGATTATGACCGAAGGGCAAAAGGTGATACCTAAGCGAGTTTTGGAGGCCGATTTCGAGTACGCATACCCGGATATCGGCAAAGCGTGCGGGCAATTCTCAAATTTGTTTCACGTTAATCAGCCATTTTAATCCCACAAACGGCTAGTCAATAGCGTCAATTAGAATCGTGAGACTCGAGTTAACTGTACAAAAAAAGCATAAGGCGCCGCGTCGACACTCGTCGACAAAAAATGCCACATTTACCGTTACGTTGTGCTGTTCGTTAATAAATCGTTGATTATCACATTGGACCGTGCAGTAACTTGCCGATCGTTCGATGCCCGAACGTTCGTCCGATCTTGATAATCTCCGCGACGTTGTCTCACCGGCCTGGGCGATTCGGCTCTTGCCTCGAGCGCGCGGAGGAGACGCGCTCGGCGACAGAATTTTCCGTGTATCTGCCCCGTTTCAAATTGTGCTGCTGAAGATACTCCTGAGCCCCCTTCCGGCGAATCCGTTCCAAGCTCGAAGCACTCAGTGGCTCCTGCAAGAGATACCTTTCCTCGGCGAGCGGTTTATCGAAGTGCGTAATTTTCGTCAGCGACTCTTCGCTCTCCGGTATGTCCAATTGGCAATCGCGAAGATCAGCGGAGCGCGATGATTCGTCCTCGGAGTCCGAGGTAGCTACTATTCGCTCGTAAGGATCCAATCGGCGCTCGTTCAAGAACTCTATTTTACTCATGTTCAAGAAATAATTTATTTCCTTCCTATGATTCTGTATCTCTTCGCGCGTCAGCCCTCGCGTGTCGAAAGCGATCGTTTCACCGTCCCGGCAAACGAAGAACAGTCCCATGTTCACGGAAACTCCCACGTGACGAATTTCGCTGAGTTTTATGAAAGTCTCGGCTTTCCTCGGACTTCGCGAGACGAGCTTGTCGCTCCAGGTACATCGAGTTACGATAGCCTTGTTCTGCTCTTTGTCGAGAACGAGATCCTCCCACTCGCCGAGCGTGTCCAATCCAAACATTATTTCTCCCAGCAACGAGATCATCGTGAAGAACACGCTATCGGTCAGACGCCGAAAAATTTCGAAGAAAGCGATAACCGAGACTGAAAACCATAAATGCGTCGCATTACGATCCGTTCGTCGAGCGACGGGGAATGACTTGTAACTTTTTTGGACTCATTTTTTACGCTTCTTACGGAATAGAAACAGCCACGATGTGAGCTTCGGTCTTCGCGATATGCGGAGTTTATTTTTGTCGATTATTTTCAGGTCCGGTTTGGTCGTCAGAATCATATTGTACGTTTGAATTTTTTTGCAACTAGACCGAGGATGGAGAATGTGCTGAAGAATCGACGGGAGAATTTTGACGGTTCCCAATGTAAACTGCGCAAAGGGCCTTCATTTGTTTTGATATACGACGATATACCCATCGGCGTTTTTGAAACGAAACAGTCTAAATAAACAAAACATTTTTTGTATGTTTTTTTCTTAGAGCTTCAATAAAACCGTCGCGTTTACATTATGGCCTGAAAACATCCGGTTAAAAACATTCTGTAACGACGGAGTGTTGTAAGAAATATCCGACTTCCGTCTCCCTTAGTCGTTCCAACTCGGCGAGCTCCATCGTCCGTACACCCACGCGCGAATCTTGACCTTCTCGCGCTCGCATCCGCGTCGTCTATCAGCGCCCAAATAACGGGAAGTTGATAATCGATATCTCGGACGCTAAATAATAACTGCGCCTTTATATCGAGCGTTGATCCTTTGATATTTCTAACGGAAATCTTTCTGATAGAAAATACGCGCACAACCTAGTTGAGTGTGCGCGCGCATCGATAGTCGAACGGCAATCGAGCAGATATCTAGCTATGTCAACAATCCGCGTCGACTTGGTCGAACGCCAGCAGTAGCAAAGCATCGCTCTTCGAGATCTCGAGGAGCAACGCGTCCAACGGAACCATAAACATAAGTTACGAGGCTCGTGAAATTAAAAAAAAAAAACATTGTTCCCTCCCGCGGGCGCACAATAAGCTAATCTTACATGCCGCTGCTCGGGTGGTCGTCAGTGAGAGGCCGCGAGATCGCGAGAAGTTGCGGATTGCGAGAAAATAAATCGTTGCGCGAGGATTTTCTACGAAAGTGATTTCACGATGTAGCCGATCACGTGATTCGCGAGTGATCGTCTCACACACGGAGGACTCTGGTCGCTCTATGGTCTCGCACGTACGGCTCGCATCGCCGTTTTTTTTTCGTTTCTCGCCTAGCGCGCGTTCGATCTCGCACGGCGTGTATACACACCTCCAACATCGAGCCACGTAATATTGTAGACACGATCGGAAGTTCGATCGAGCGCTGCCGCCTGCGCTGCCGCCGCTTGCCAGTCGAGTAACTGGTAAAAAAAAAGAAAAAAAGAAAAAAAAACAAACAGTATAGTACAAAAGCCGAGGTGGCGAATATCCAAAATGGCGCGCGCCTCGCGCACAGCTGTTGTTTACCGACAAATGCGTGTCAGACGATCCGCGGATCGTCTCGCGTGATTTCGCGTTACGATCGTTCGGAGGGACTGAACGGTCCTGCGTTAACGTCGCGCGGTCCCCAGGACGAAGATGGAAAGTAGATGGAAAATTACGACGAGCGAGTCGGAACATTGACGAACGTAGAGGAGTATCGTGAAGTGCTACGAAATAAACGAGACACGGTTGTGGCGAGTGTGTGCCTGGCGAGAGAAAAAAAAGCTTTCCCAGCGGAGTGCTCTGCTCGACGGAGGAAAGCGGGACGGGTCGGCGATGACGGAACTTAATACCAATTGACCGGAGGGATAACCTTTAGTCCGCTGAATCGAACGAGTCGTCTCGCCACCTGGGAATAAATACCCTCCTGTCGCGGTGAAAACGCGTATGTACGCGCTAAGACAGGTCCAGCCGAGAAAGAAGACGAGACAACGGAACGCGAGGTACGTGAAGGGAGCGCGGTTAGCGCTCTCGCGCGCTAACGAGAAAAAAAAACACTTTCCTAGTTTATCGAAGCTGACGAATTTTTTTTTTTTGAACGCTCTCGCTCGTGTCGCGTCGCGCAACATTTACGAACAAAAGCTTCTCGCGCCTCGCACAAATTGGCCAATGACTTTTTGCGTCTCGTACACGGCGGACTTGTCATCGCGATGACTCGTTACGTAAAGGCAAAAATTTCGTATCGAGTCACCGTCGAGCGGGAAACCAATCGCTTCACATCGACGCAGTAATTCGCGGAGCTTTTTGTTTGTTTGGGTATTCGTATGGAATCGACGAGTTTTTTTAATGTTTTGACACTTTCGTTCGGTGCGATTGAATTTCGAATGGACGGTAGAATTCGACGAGACCGACGGCAGTGACGTCAACAGGCGGATATACGAGAGAAGCACCGATGCAAAGGCACGTTTCAATGTTTGGCGAGGAACGAGCGAGCTCTACTCGCTCCTCACGATCGCGTAGCTGCACTCCAGTTTGTTTGGTGCTTTCTTTGTTTTCGTTTTTTTATTCCTCTTCCTCGAATTGATACATTTTTCATGCCTCGACGCTGTGTACAGCCGGATTGTTCTTTCCTTGGATGCTTCAATTTTTAGATACAAAAATTGCGTTCAATTTACCAAATTGTTAAACTAACAAATAACGAGGAGATAAAGCTGTAGAAATTTATTACTTTTTTTTTTCAATCAACCTTTCAGTAAATCTTTCTCAAATCAACCATGGACATCGATGATATGAAAGAACTTTATGTGCGCAAAGAAAAAACATTTAAAATATTTGTTCTGTTTCCTGGACAAGGTCGCTTGAATTTTTAGAAACTATCGTGAAAGTTACCAAATTGTTAAACTAAGAAACAGCGACGAGATACAGCTGTAGAAATTCATTATTTGCCGATCCATTTTTAAATCAAAGACGATATTGACGATACAAAAAAAATGGTATGTGCGCAAAAAAAAACAATCTTTGTCGAAGTATGATTTACTTTTGTTTCATCCATGACTGTTTACTAACGAAAAAAAAATGTATTCCGCAGGTTCGACCATGAACGCAAGAACGCAACTATTCGAGCTAAGCATGGAAGGACGTCAGGTGGACGAGGCTGTGGCGAGCATATTTCACAGCGTTCTGTTTCATCGGAGTCTTGGAAAATTCAAGTACAAACAGGAGGGCAGTTATTCGGTCGGTACTGTCGGATACCAGGACGTCGACTGCGACTTCATAGATTTCACTTACGTCTGCTGTTCGTCGGTCCATCTCGATCAGACCCTGAAACGCGAAATATCTGGATTCTCCGAAGCCCTGAGATCGACCGACAGTCCCGGCTCCGGTCAGATATCGTTGGAGTTCTTTCAAAAGAAAAAAAATCGTTGGCCCTTTCAACCTGAATGCATACCGTGGGAGGTTTGGACCGTTCGTTTGGAGCTGATAAAACTTGCCACCGAACACGAGAGACAGATATGCAGGGAGAAAGTCGGCGATCTTTTGACCGACAAGATTTTGTACATAACCGAGGTAATGAATCGTCACGATTATCTCCCGAAAATGCCGAATCAGGCGGAACTCGATCTGATATTCGACACTTCGTATCCGGACATTCAGCCTTATCTGTTCAAACTTTCGTTCACGACGACGGGACCGTCGAGCACCACTATGGGAAATACGATGAAGAAACTCATAAAGGAAACTCTGTCCATATAGTTCGAACGTGAAAATTCTTTCTTGTCGGTTAATTCGTCAATGTTTTTTTTAGCCCTGTAGATTTTAATCACAGCATTGAGTGAAAGTGCGACGTTGAGTTTTTTTTTTTTTTCCTTGAGCACCTCGAACTTTCGGTCTTTCGTTGTTGGTACGGAGATCCGGTCGTATCCAAGATCCGAGCAACGATCGCATCGTGTCGTTTAAGGTTGCGAAGAAGGTTGCGAATTACAGCGACGGCCGAGGCGTTGCAAAAAAAGAAAAAAAAAAGAAAATCTTTTTCCGCGGTACAAAACTTTTCGTGTTTTTTTTTTCTTCTCATCATCGCGTTTGCATAGCAGCTATTTGTATACTGCTGATGTATATCTGTCAACTGGTTAGTACAAATGAACATGAAGTTGCTTTTTTTTTCCTGTACTTCTATGAATGTCCGTCGCATAACTCATAATAGCAGGATTTTCGGCCGTAGAACCCGAACGATAGATCGTTCTTGATTATATGTGAAAAGCCCTGTTTTACCGGCTTTCGATTTTTTTTTATTTTTTTTTATTCTCTGTGAAGAGCGAAGAACCAGCAAAGTCTCTTTGCATTAAGAAAGCAAATAGGATTCAATAAATTTCGTTGAGCAAGCTATGACAAAAATAAGAAAAAAAAATATAGAAAAAAAAGAACATAATGAAAGAGAATGAGCCGGTAAAGCGGGACTCGACTAACGCGTGTAGACTGTAGGATTCGGATACACTATTCGATATGTGCGTTATCTGCGCAGACCCGATAGCTTAGCGTTATGCATCACAGTGCATATAATAAAACGAAAAAAAAAAATCCTTTGAGGCGCGATACTTCGAGATTAAAGGCGCTGATAGAATGCACACACACTAAAAATCGCGTGCTAATTGGGCTGAGTTCGGTTACGCACGGAGCGAATAGAGACTCGTTTAAACGATATGACCGTTCCTCCATTTATGTTCCGAATAATTTAGAGACAACGTATACGCGGTCGTTAACTTGGATCTCTAATTCTTAAGTCCCACAGACTCGCCGCATACGTAAAACACATCAAACACAGTCTGTGGTTCCATTTATATAAAAAAAACTGTTCGTATTATTATTCAGTCGATAATCACTAATACTTTAACCGAATTTAATGATTATTTCTCTACTTAATAGATTAACGATTTTTAAAAAACGCGCGGTTTCGCCGCGCACGAGCGGCGGAGCTTAGAGTCGATCGGACGAAAATCCTGAATTTATCTTTTTTTTTTCGGGCTAACATCTCTTTTCACGAAAAATTACCGATCAAATCGCGCGAACACTTTGCGAGAATTTTTTTTACCGTTCGATCAGTGTTTTCACGACTTTATTTGTGATTTTTATGGTAGGGATGCAATGCACGAACTTTGGGAAGTATCGGTGATCGGTAAAACCGCGCGGATAAAGCGACGGTTCTTAATGAAATTTTTATCAATTATCCCCGCATTAAATCGATTTTTAGTTTTCGAATAAACTACATTAAAATTTGCAGCGAATTAACGTAATTTTCATATTGTGAGGGATTCTTTTGTTTTTCTCGTTCGAGCCGCAATACTTCCCGACATCAGTGTAATTCGCAAACGGCCAAGACACGTAAACGTAAATATTGCAATATATCAGTTGGTCGTTTTGAGAAGAATCTCGACTGTGATTTTTTTTCTGCCCGTCGTTGAGTTCGAACTTGACAGTAACAAGCGACGTTGTATAGTTTCCCCCGTTCTTCAAAGTATCAGCCTGTAATAGCAATATGTTTCTGCAATATTTTCTTTCGGAACGCTTCCAGGCCGCAAGTGCGTTTTTTTTTTTCGAGCTGGTCAATTATATTCGACCCACGAGATGAGATTGTAAATTCAAGCGTAGCTGCCCTCGAAAAGCGCAGCTTATTGTATATTGATATATCTATATAGTTGGCCTTGATCAGCACGAGAGTCCAGTCGTTAGCACGTAATCACGTCCGTACACTGATGAAATATCGTAACACTGACACAATAAACCAACAAATACAATAATGATAAAACAAACAAAAAAACAACAGATTATAAAACAATCGTGAGTTTTTTAATATTTATTATGTAAGAGTAAGAAGTTCATAAATGCGAAGGTTATTTATTTCACGAGTGACGATTACATTTGTTTTATAATACTTGGCGATAGAACCGCTGCGCAATCATCGTGGCTCGAGCCGAACGCCTTTGACTAATTTTTTTTTTCATATTTTTTTCGTGAGTTTAAACGACCCGACACTAACGCACTGCACGTGACGGGATATTGCGGCTGGGTGACGCGAAAAAGCAAAGCTCCCCACGTAGGGGACGTTTTAATTGTGAAAGTTCATACTTTTCTAATAAAAAAAAAGATAAAAAAAAGATATATATATATGAAAATAAAATTTAGAAATAAAAATGGCGCATGTATAATGCGCAATGGCCCTTGTTGTCACGAGAAGAAAATTTCTTTTGCAGACCTGGTCGTGTAAATAGATAAAAATGAATTACATATGCAATGAGAATCAGCGGCTTGCGCGTGAAATGCACTTCTCGTGACACTTAAAAGAAGGAGAAGAAGAAAAAAATGAAAACATGACAATTATCTTTTTCGCATCACTCGGGTAATTTCTTGCGTAAAAAATTGCGAACGACCTTTGTGACAAAGTGCCACGCATCATTACCGTTGTGATGAAAATGAAAATTCTATCTACGAAGAAAAAAAAAATTAAAAATGAATATATATACATATATATATATATTAGGGACTGCTGAGATGAGTCCTCGAGAGTGTCGGAATGATTGTGTTTGTGAGTGTGACTCGATCCTCGGATAGACGATCGACACACAGGAGATAATATATATGTATATTATATATAGTAGCACTATAAAGTTTAAGAGAGAGATAAACAAAACAAAAAGTGTACATTAAGGCTCAGACAATGTGAAATTGTGGCTAGTGTGAACTGATATTATAGTATGATTACTGTATGGGATGGACGAGTCGTTTTAGGTTTAATTATAACGAAAATCATAAACTATTAATAAACTATTGTATTTTATAAATGCTATTATTTAACTCCATTCTGACGAATTGCTAACTATACGTATTATTGAGGAAGTAAGCAATGCATTCTGCACGATATTAAACGAATTCGGGTACACGCGTGTTAATGATTTAAGAATTCGAATTTACTTCGACATTCATTGAATTACTCGAAGTGATCGGACCGTCGTAAAACTTTGGCAGTGCGGATCCCTAAATATTTAATAATGTGTTCAATATTCTCCGCGGAGACCGATCTGCAATCTTACCGGCGCAGCGAATTCCGAGCGCGCGTTGACGACAAGGTTCTCAAACATATCGGTAGGGGTCGCCGTCAGTCCACTGGATTACGACTGCATTTACTGAGCGGTAGTCTAGTGGATCGTGCCTTAGCTCGCACGCAATTCGATTTTCCGACAAGCACCAATAGATTCTGCTATATACTTTTCTGTGATCCCCGAATGGGCCGAATCCACTTCAATCAGTAGGTCCAAAAAAACAGCAGGGTCTGAAGCAAAACAAAATTTAGGATCAGGTGAGAAAAGGATGTTCTCATCAACGGAGTAGCTTCGATACCATAAGATGGAGCTCGAAGGTCTTAAAAAATACCGCGTGATCCGTGATACATGTGTTTCCGAGACTGCCAACATTCTAGATATATTGCACAGAAAAATTCAACATTTTCTTTGTAACGTTACTTCCGGTTAGGACATCTTATTTTTCGACCGGAAGCGACGTCACATTGGGTTGAATTCCATTCCATATGCTACGAAAACCAACCTGACGAAATTATAGCATATGGGATGGAATTTTGTATGCTGGGAATACGATGTTCGCAATTCCAAGTCTCGAGGACGAACAACGGCAGCAGCGGTTCGTTGTGGGGCAGACAACTTGCATATCTGTGGTCGATTAACGCACGGGTCGTACCGCGGTCGATTTTACCGCATAGTCGTGCCGTTCATACATAAGCGGCTATAATTACGGCGGCGGGATTATCGTCGTAATAATCGTAATCACAGACGTATTTATAAATGGCATTTCTCCCATAACGGAACTGCGCGTCTGACCGTCGGGAGACTTCAAATAGACAATGCATCAGGCCGACTTCAATGGCCAATAGATAATGCACAATGTGCAAATTCTTGACTCGCTCCAGACTCGCGTACAACCTTTACTTTAACGTCGCCCTTTCTGTAACTCTTGCAGCAGTCACTGTACACTCTTGTTTATTCAAGTTACAGTTGCATGGAGATCGCTCGCATCCATCAAATCAGAGTTGCCTAAAGGTTAAAAGTTTGGACAAGGTGATCCAATCCCAGTATACGCCGAGTCTCGTCGTAGTCGCCCAACTCGCAGATGCATGTCTAGACAACGCCAGTGCGACTGCAACTACGATGCAACTCGAAATCCGTGGCTGCACCAGTTCCGCTAAGGTCGCACGTCAATTCGCTTACAGCAACACTGACGGGTGACAGCTCGTAAAACAATGGATTCCCGAAACCGAGCGGCGGCCCGGAGGTCATGGATGACCTTGAAACTTATGTTACACAGAATTCCTCTTATCGGTCGTGGTCAAGGGCGAACAGATACAGCGCCCTCTCGCCGGGCTCTGAAATACGTGCGATCGTGACGACTGATTTCGATGAAACTGACAAGTTTACTACAGTCGTTCGTAAGTTTCACACCGGATCCCTCAGCACCGAATGCACGAACTTTTCGAGCGGAAATAGGAAACACCCGGTATGATAGGGGATATTTATGGAGGTAGGGTTCAACGGGACTTGAACTGCCGAGGTAGAGACCTATATACGTACTAGAAGCTTAGCCTCAATTTATGACTCTACTAGCTGTAACGTTGCAATGGGGAGTTATCGATGAGGCTCCGAGCCAACATGTTACCTCTGGCTTAGCCAGACTTGCCAAAGATGGAATTTGATGTCATGCAGATATCTTCGAGGTCTTTGATTTCATGAATGTCCGGGAACTGGGACTCCCATAAGCGTCCGGCCATTGGTACTTTTTCCTTATATTTCGTTTATAAAAAAAAAATGACTCTGCGAACGGAGATGGGTAAACATCGAATCAATGTAGTTTGAAACAATACAGGGCAAGCAATCCCTTCGGCGATTCATAAGGGTGCGAGGATTCCATTAACGTCGAACGTTGGGGCATTCCATTGACGCACATCGAAGCGGCATTATTCGATTAAAATTGCAATCCACCGAATCGTAACGCATCTGAAATTATAATTTTATCCAAACTGATGATTCAACTGAAGTTCAATTGCCGAACTATCGATTAATCATTTCATCGAGTTCGGTAATGGGGGGGGGGGGGGGGCGCAGGGACGCTCGTTAAGCTCGACGATTGGGTCGGCAAGAAAGAGAACCTATTTCCTCTCCGGGCAGTCCTCGCCGTGCGTTGGCACGAACGAGACGCATGCTGAAAGTTTTTTCCGTCCGCGTCGCATGCACGCTGGCGGGTGTTTATCTTCGGCAATATTTATTCTCGGAACCTGCCCTTGCATTGGCAGGAGTGATTAACGTAAATTCTTCGTTGAAATATATGAGTTTCGATAATGAGGTCAATCTATACACTTAACGTCAAGTTCATTCAAATTTAGCGGTCTGTCTTCTCGGAATCGAAATTCGATCGCCCATTCATCATTTCGGCCCTATATAGACATGACGTAAGGATATTATTCGCGTGAATAATGTACAAATTTAAAAACGACCCGGTCTTTTCAGGCGTCGTAAAATCAACGACCTCAATATTCGATCCGTTCTCGAGTTTCTGCAATCTACATGTCAGCCACGTTGATTTATTCGTAACGAAGCGCGTCTCATATTCACCTCACGCCGCACGCCAAAGTGGCAACTTCGATCCCTATAATTTGATCCGCCTACCAATTGGTATCTCCGGAGAATTCGCTTCCATCCTCCCACTCCGCTTTAAATAAACTATGTTAACCGCGCAAACATCTTCTCAATTTCGCGGCCGAAATTTTATCGCGCCCCTGACCTTCCCCCGACCAAATAATATTTTTCTTTCCTGACTGAAATTAAAACGAACGGTGCCAATGTTCATAAACATACCCTTGCGATCTGTTTTATAGTGGGAAACAATGTTTACACATCCATTTATGTGTAAACATATAGCTGTGTATGCTGTTTTTTGTTGTTAAATTTTTGTTGTTCCTTTTAGTTAAGAATACATAGTTCTTTTCGCTTCCCTAGGTCGGATGGTTTTTGGAAACCATTTCGGTTAACTAAGACCACCGTGATCATACAGACTGACGTCGTCTGAAGCGCTCGTATTGAGGAAGTGCAAAATATCAATAACCGACGAACTCCAGAAGCACGCGGTTACGCGGTGTTGATTGTCTTAAAGTGGAAAGTCGTTATCAATGATAAGATGTCACTATCATTCCACTAGCAGCCAGATATCTGTTACAAAAATATGATCCGCGACTATAACTTCTTTTTTGTATCGGGCAAACATGTTATTGACGCAGCAGTCACCGTGGTTGATCCTCGTAAGTCCTCGATCCTTACGATCCTCGTAAATCCTCGAGAACAAATGGCGCGGAAGAATCTCGACGCCCAAGTACTTAATGACACTGTTGAATAGAGATAATTCGTTTATTAACTTAGAAATAAAACGAATTGAATGTCAACCGCACACATTTATTTTGTATTGTGCGTGATTTACCGGTAGCATTGCCGAAGAGAAACATGACTAGATGCGAAATGCGATTCCTTACAAATTTTAATTTTAACTTTAAACTAGATTGTCTGATTAAATACAGAAAGGCGTATTTCACATGCTCATGCATCGAAGATACGTCCTTATGATTTTAGTCACGGGATGCAACTTGTTCCAAATTGCCCTATTCTATAGGTGCAAGGTAATGCAAACGTGGATTTTTTTTATTCACCCTTGAGTTCCATAAACTAAAGTATGTCAATATAGCATCAGGCTTTGCCAAACGTCAATCGCAGCATAGTTGGTGAGGTGTCTTCGCACCACTCCCTTTTTACGTTCAAGAACGAGTAATTCAACTGTCGATTAATCCGTGCGCAATCCACACTGGTAGTCGCCGCAGCATTATCTTGCGATACGATTGTTCCCTGTACGTAGAATTGATAAAAACATCGGTCTGCATAATTTCGTTCAAGTTTGCAACTTTGCTTTTGTCAAGGCGTATGATCGGCAGAAACAAGCACGTCGCCATTACACTATAAAGCTCATAGTCCTCCAAGCTCTTGACGAGAGCTTCCATGGTCGGTGGTTTCGTCTTACAGCGAAGTCTCGACATGGTGTTCGTCAACATGTTTAGATATTCGTTGAGAAGATCTTCACGATGATGCAGATCAACATCATCCGCGAGAGCGGAGGTGAAAATGTTCACGAGATCGATAGCCGGTGAATTCCACACAGGTTGTTGGAAATCAAGCTGGAAACGGAGACTTTCGAATTTAGCTGATTAACGTTGACGATTCAACTTGCGCGATAGGATAATACACGATTTTCTCTCTTAATTCACTAATTTATCGGACGGTTTCATGGGATTTTCCTGTTGTTTGAATTGTTAGCTAACTCCACTTACGAAAATATGATCGGTGAGTTTACCCTCATCGTCGTATCGGAAGAGCATGTTGTTGACCCAGCAATCACCGTGGTTGATCACATGGAACTCGTCCCGCTTCAGATTCACACATTCGACAGCTTTATCGTAACACACTTTCGAAAATTTTAATAATTTCTCAGAGTAATTGTGCCGACTGTGAAATAAATAACGAAACAATAATTGAAATCTGAACGGTGGAATTCGTAGAGTACTGGTTTATAATCGTGCATAGTGTGAGATTGAAAAAAAAATTGAGTAATGAAGTCCTTTTAATTAGCCCAAGCATTTTTAGACCAGTAAAACTAGATTTAACGCCTTGTGAAAGTCACTCGAACACGCCACGAGGGTGTTTCACATGGCGTTAAGCTTGCAGAAGCATGTGAAAGTTTGAGCCACATACTCGTTGCCCAATTCCGGCCAGTTGAGTAAATCCTTGGCAATACTTCTCATTCCGCCCTCGCAAAACTGCTTGAAACTTTCGGGACGATTGGCATGAAAAATGCCCTTATCGTACAAAGTCTTCGGCTTCGGATCCTGGAAAAAATAATCAGCGCCTCGAATTTTTTGCGTTAGAAGCAATTTTTCTGGTACACCGTTTATTTCGTTTCTTCGTGAACTTTGGACTCCGAAAGCGAATCAGTTATTACTTGGCTTAGCCGCCGTTCATACGATTTTAATGGAACTTAAAAAGGAACATAAATTCATTAAGCAACATGTACCTTTTCGCAGACCGCTACGGAACTAGCGTGAAATTTAGCCAGATTTTTCATTAGGAGAAGGCTGTGCTCTAAATCAAGACCGACCAGCCGATTGGCCATACGATAACCCAGCGGTGTTAAATCTTCCATTACGAGAAAAGAAGGATCTCCAATTTCGGCGTAAAGGAGTCTGGGGCTCAGACGATAATTTTTTTCGTTCAAAATGTCATTCATCTGAGCTAGCGTTGCTTGCATCATGCTGATTTCCAACTCGAAGGATTCAAACTCCTTTACCTTCAATCAACGGAAAACGATAAGAGAAGTAACAATTCTGAGACATAATAAACACGTGTGCATATAACGTGCCTCTATGAATAATCGTGGCTTATGATTTGAATAATATGTATTTTCATTTACCAGTTCTTTTGTAGCACCCTCGGATATGAGAGAAATCTTGCATATCAGCGATATCGTCTCCATTATTTTACTACCCGATTTATTTCTCGAATATTTCACGCTAGCGCGTATCATTTCACTTCCATAATTGTCATTTTTTTCACCGACAGGTTTCGTCTTCAAGTCTTCCACTCGGATCGACTGGTCACCTTCCGAATTCTTAAGTATTTTCTCCGCGAACTCCACGGTGACCAGGGCTAGCGCTTCTGAACACATTTCAGAGAATACTGTTACTTGTTCGCACTCTGCACTCGCCTGTAATGGACGAGGCATGCCATTAATCTAACCCCACCACGCCGTCCGATTCATCCGCTGAGTGGGAGACGATGTCATACGCACGTACAACAACACTGGTAACGGAAGGGCCTGGAGATCATGAGGGATACGTCATGGCATGGCCGTTCAGGCTCTGAAAAGAGCGCGCTATTCAACTTCTTTCAGGACCTAAATATTCGTGAATCGGGACATGGAAAAAGATTCGGTTCTGAGACACACACACATGCATCCAAACATTTTTTCTAAATATGATTTTTCGATGTTTGGAACATTCTGAAATCGTCTTCATTAAAATCTCGAAATTGTATTTTTATTTATGAAGTCGGAACTTCCTCCGTGAGGAAGCAAAAGTCGTCATCATAAGCGAAGACGAATCCTACGCGAACCTCCGGACCCTAACTGGAGACTCGTCGAGGACCGCGTCCTCGACGAGTCTGGAGCAAAAGGCGCGAGGGACGGCGCGTAACGGTAATGGTGAGCGGGGGTGGTGGTAGTGGTTGGGTAGGCAACGGATCCGAGAGACGCCGATTGGCGAGGCTGTGCGCGAACGCTTGCGCCGCGAAAATCCTTCCCCGCCGACGGATCGGCGATTTTCCGAATTCAGTTGCGGACCGAAATCAGCGCGTCCCGGCCGATGCGGCTCTTCTCCACGCGAAGCACCCGGCTTCCAAGCTCGCGTAACGCTCGCGTCAAGTTATCGATCTCTTATCGTCCAACATCGCGAATAACGAATCAACAAAAGTTCGTCACAATATCGCCCAAAGACATTTCCGACGTTCTATCCGACGGCCAATAAAAATTGCGATTGACTTCTTTTGAATCGACTACGTTACTAAAAACCAAAATGCAACGGACAAATTCGATCATCGAAGGTTCCGAAAGTTGAAGTCGACGTAAGCAAAGTGCCTGTGCTGTTGCGCAAAGAAACTTCCGCCGGCCCATCAAACAACGAACTAAATCAAAATGTTTTTCAGTTACTAGTACAACTGGTTGTTATTTCACTTTTTTTTACAAAATTTATCAAAGTTTAAATTTAATCGTGACGCGACGTGAAATATCTGCTTAAAAAAATTCAAACAAACTCGCGACGTTGTCGAGGGTTCGGTGTAAATGTCGCCGAAAACTCGAAGGCTCGAAGCCTCGATGGATTTTTGGTGTAAAATAATGATATCGCCCGATAAACCAGTTATTCGATGGCGCGAGACTGCCTTGTGGTCGGCGGCGATGCTTCCATAGATAAAGATACACCCGGTCGAGGAAGATAAGAGCCGAACGAAAGTTGCGAAAATAATTATTTTCGATAGTGTCTCCGCGCGCGAGTTTATTATAATCCCGAGCACGTTCGAGCCTCCGTTCGGTCGAGGCTGGAAATAAATTTGTTTTCAACGGATGATTAATTTAGAAACGTCTCAACAGGTGTCGAAATTCTCGGTGTCCGAATTGGTTCGGAAACTTTTTCGTCGAGCGAGCTTTCAGCCGGCGCTGGCACGAAAACGCGTCTCCCCCGCCGAGTTGCTAATGCTGTTATGAACGACCATCTAACTTCGAGCCTCGAATGGTTCTTCGGCACAGCAGACGCGCGCGCCCGCACAAACACCGCGGAGAAAAACCCCGTAGTCGTCGAAAAACGAGAAACGTCCCAACAATGATCAACTTTCCGGCTTGAGGACGTTGTTAACTCTCCGGCGAATGAAGGTCTCGTATTGAAAAAGTTTAGCGAACGCTCGCTGCCGGGGAAACTCGTCAACAGGTGGCCCAAATCGCGAAACCGCCGAGCGCGTCGCCAGCTGCAGCCGACTAGCGGAAGCATGAAACTAACCGCTCTGCGTCCGACAGTGTAACGGTATAAAAAATACAGCCAAAATTACTCGCTCGTTTCGATGCTAAAAAGGCAATCATGACCTCGCTCACCGATCCACGTACTCGACACTCGGCAGCGAGCAATCTCGCGGGAACGAAAAAAGAAAAACAACCTCATCGTAACCTCTAACAGCATGGCGTGCCGATAAAGTGCCATCGAGCTGCGCTTCGATCGGGCGAAGCAGCCGGGGAAACCTAAAAAAAAAAAAAAAATCAACATGTCCAACCTGGAGGTCACGAATTCGTCGAACAATTTCACAAACCCGGTCGACGATGTCACCTCGAACTTCGTCGTGCAGATAATATTTTGCATATTTTATGCGAATATATTTGTGCTCGGTGTATTCGGCAACGTCCTCGTGTGTTACGTCGTCGCTCGCAACCGGCAGATGCAGACCGTTACGAATTTGTTCATCACGAACCTCGCGCTGAGCGACGTCTTGTTGTGCGTGCTCGCGGTGCCCTTCACGCCGCTCTACACGTTTCTCGGCGGTTGGGTTTTCGGCAAAACTCTTTGCCATCTCGTCCCGTACGCTCAGGGCGTCAGTGTTTACATAAGCACACTGACACTGACCGGCATAGCGATCGACCGTTTTCTCGTTATAATATACCCATTTCGTCCGCGCATGAAGATCGAAGTCTGCCAGTGCACAATCGTCGGTATTTGGATCGTCGCTCTGCTCGTAACGCTACCTTACGGACTTTACATGCAACTCGAGGAGCCTTACACCTACTGCGAAGAGCACTGGCCCAACGATGACTTCAGAATGGTGTTCAGCTCTCTGACGTCGATACTTCAGTTCGTCGTGCCGTTTTTCGTGATCGCGTTCTGCTACGTTTGCGTTTCGATAAAGCTCAACAATCGGGCGAGATCGAAACCCGGCTGCAAGACGAGCCGCAGGGAGGAGGCCGATCGCGAGAGAAAGCGACGAACGAACAGGATGCTCATTGCGATGGTCACGATTTTTGGCGTCTCATGGCTGCCGGTCAACATCGTAAACGTTCTCAATGACTTCTACGTACCGGTTAACGACTGGTCATATTACCGGCTGTGCTTTTTCATCACTCACTGCCTCGCCATGAGCAGCACGTGCTACAATCCCTTCCTCTATGCTTGGCTCAACGACAACTTCCGCAAGGAGTTCAAGCAGGTTATCATCGTTGTTATTATTGTCATTGTAATCACTGGGTTCATTTGTCTTGTGTAATTTCAGGTAGTAGGTGCATGAACTTGATTATTAGATACGATGCACGTTCTTTTGTATGTTAGAAACAATATTACCGGATATTTACATTAAATAAATAAATCCAAAGTCGACAGATTTTGCATTGTTGCTGTCGGAAAAGGGTCGCGCTTTTGTTCTGTTTTATTTGTATTTTGCGATTAGACGCATATAGAAACGATAACCGTAATGCGATCCGGAGGAAATTGCTGAAAATGCTAATTATTATTATTTTAATGCCCGTGAATCCAACATGTTTGAAAACGTAACGGTATAATCTAAAATGAGAAATGGAGGTAAATTTCAATGAATCACGGGTTTGTATTCATTGTACAATAATTGTACATTATTTGTGCAATAATCGGGGGAGTTTGGGTAACCTGATTTTTTATACATTGGCATTCTGACGACAGCTCACTATTAAATGCTGCGCGATAATAATTAGTAGAGATGATTAATTAGTAATAATACGTGTAATTTTATTCGACTACACTGGAGTTTAATAGATTGATGTGGCGGTTAGTATCGAGGTTCTCGCCATTAATGGAATACAAAGGTCAGGGAACAAACACCTGCGGCTGTGAGATGGATAGGAACATAATTATCGCCGATATTGGATTTCCGCCGCGATTCACGTTTTTTAATAAGTTTAAATTTAACTTATTTATTTAGCGCGATGCGAGGGAGACTTTCTGGCTCTCCAGCCGGGCCGTATATGCAAATGGGCCGGGACTATATATATCTCGAAAATTAGTTGGGAGTCTATATATATATATATTGAAAATAAGCTGGGAGTCTAAATATATACACAACATATATATACGACGACGACCCAATTAATTTGAAACCAAAAAATTCTACCGGCGTATCCGAGATCTGACGGATTATTCGTAAATTGTGATATCCGCGTGGCAAAATACCACAGTAAAAAAAAAAAAAAAAATCATACGAAAATATTTGCGCTGCGTTTCGCGAGCAAAAATTTGGAGAAGAAAAGATCCAAAGCTATGCAGTCGATGACTTCGAGCATCCGTTTATCGAACGAGCTCAACCAGACGCTGACCGAAGAAAATAGTCTCGCGTTAAAATAACAAATACAGCCGAAGGCTATTTTTGCAATGAAAGGAAACCCACAGGTGTAACCTTTGGTTCAACACTTCGGGAAAGTTTCGACAAAAAAACAAAGTTCACGTTCAACGCTCTCGGAATAAGCATCGTGCTGTTTGCTAGTAATAACAGAAAACTTGCACTGTCGAATCGAGAAGCCGCGTCACTATTGTCACGACAAGTGGTACATGGCATATATATTGAAGGTATACGGTACACATATATAAATACTGCATATAACGTATAGACAGTATATACATATATACATATACTGCATACCTGTTACAGGCACGACCGCCAATAAGAGTGTCCTCATTTTCATATTAACGTCATATCTCATCAATTATCAAATCACGCAACAACAAAAAAAAATAACATTCGTGGTTTCCGGATTACGCTTCGCTGTGTTTGTTAGTAATAACAGAAATCATGCACTGTCGAATTGATCAGCCACTATACAATTGTCGCTACAATTAATTCGTAGCATATATAATATATATGGATATATATATGTATATATAAGTGAACAATACGCACGATCGCCGTGGAAGTCTCCTCATTCCCGTATTGACATCGTAACTGATCAATAATCAAACCACTCCCTCGGGCAATATCTTCGGAACGTGGTTTCTCGTTAATAACTAATGAGGAACTATTAATTGGGTAAACGATCGAGGTGATCGGGCATCGGGCCAACGATGCCCGAGGCCCGAAGACGCTATTAACCGAGGGACCCATTCTCGTAGCGTTCAATGTTCCTGCCCCCCTGCAACACTGTGCGGTTCACACGGTAATAGCGTGTAGGGAGAATAGACAAACCGCCGGATAATAAAAATATGGGTTACGAGACGCAGCACTCATGGAATAACAGAGTGACCCAGAAACTGTTCGATGCCCAATTCGTTCCATAATTTATCTTGAAACTCGTAAAGGAACTTTTTATTGTCATGTCTCTACTTATCGGGACTCTTTGTCTTGGTGAGGAAGTACAATCGGCACTTATGTCCAACGACAACGTATAAAGTTTTTTTGTGTTTTTTGTGTTTTCACCTAAACGCCCTTTTATTGACAGCATCCTGATAGGAATTTCGAATGGGAAATTTATTCCAATCTTATTTGGAATTATTTCTAACTGAAATGTATACATTTTTTTCGTGTTGCCGACTTTTTTTAAAGACGCAAGTTATTTTCTTACCGTCGCTACTTATCGACTGAATCCTGATAGGGAAGGCAAAAGGGAACTTATTTCCGACGATAACTGATTTATAACCACGGCTTATAAATTTTTTTTTATGTAGCCGGCTCTTTTTAAAGGTGCAAGTAATTTTATCACCGTGGCACGATAAATCACGCGATTAAAATCAGAACTGCGCATCTTCAGTGTGATTAAGTAAGCCGGTCTAATTTTATTCGCGCGGTATGTACTTCATCATATTAAACGTAAGATCTCATCTCACCAATGAATGTATTTTATTTTTCCTGGCAGGTACTACCGTGTTTCTCACGGAGCTCGACAGTTTGCACGCCTCACACAACCGAGGGATGCCGGAGCGAGAAATTATGCAACGGCAACGAGACGATGCAGGAGACGCTTTTACCGAGCTTGAACGCGAGGCATACTCTCGTCACTTGTGAGATGATACCCTTGGAACCTCGGGCACCTGTTACCGCTGATCAAACTGTGATTCATCAGCCTCGAGAGACCGCGGACGTGGAGGACGTGACCCTGTAGAGATTCAGGCGTCCCTTTTCTAAGCCCAGTGAGTCTCCTTCATCGATTGGCTAGGAAACAATAACTCGTTAATTAACGATAAGCCCGCTTACTGCATTATCCCTGCACCGTCGAGGGTATTACAGGGATATTAGCATAAGGTGTGCGAGGACAGGAATATCGCACTTTTGATATTCGTGCCATCGGATCAAGAAAATTGTCAATTACAAATAATTTATGTGTACATAAATCACATCTCATGTCCTGATATATGCATGAATATAAACTGGCCATGACAACATTGGGTCGATATTCGTGGCTAGAGACAACAACTCGTCAATTTCCGAGCTACCAAATTGTCGAGGGTGTTAAAGGGATTATTAGCATAATCCCTTCTAACGTAATTTTCATATTCGTGTCATTGGATCAAGAAAATGATCAATTACAAATAATTTATGTGTACATAAATCACTTCTCATGTCCTAATATATGCATTAATATAAACTGGCCATGACAACATTGGGTCGATATTCGTGGGTAGAAACAATACCTCGTCGATTAACGAGTTATCGAGTTGTCGAATTGTCGAGGGCATCAAAGGAATACTAACGTAAGGTATATGAGGACAGGAATTCGTGGCTTTAGATTAAAAAAATAATCAATGAAATTATTTATGCACATGCGCCACTGTTCATGAAATTTTTGTGATCCATAGAAACATAAACTAGAAGCAGCCCACTTTATTTCTTAGTTTTCTGTAAAAAGAAGCTCCTGACTAATCGGGCCATTGGGACAAACCGGGAATGGAAACTCGTCAACGAATCGAGCACAGAGTATCGTTTCGAGCAACGGCTCCACCGTACGTCGTACGTTATCGCAGTTCCAACCGTTCATATTATTTCCTACTCCTTAGAGCCTTAACTCGAAGAATTTATATGGCCACGCACCTCACTTGTGCAGACGCGCGCTCGTTCGTTCGTCCGACGTCGAACGCTTGTCGCCGCACCGAATGCACGTCTCCGACTCATCGAGGAATCCCTGGAATTTCATATGCAGCAAGGACAGCTTTATTCGATTGCAGAACGACGGCATACCACAGTTGCACGATAAGAAAAAAATAATTGAATATCCAGCGTTCCGGTAACTTTACTTCGCGAAGAAACGCCGGCAGTTTTATTTCTGGACGCTGAGTGTAATTGAGAAGCCCGCCGTCGCAGAACGCGCACAACCGTAATAATCAGCCGACAGCTTCGCGTTCCGATGTCACCGGGCATGTCGAAATGGGAACATAGAGAATGGAAGAAACGATGAAGGAGACTCGGAATGAAGAAAAACAAAAGAAACGATGAAGGAGAGGCGGAATGAAGAAAAAAAAGAAACGATAAACGAGAGGCGGAATGAAGAAAAAAAAAGAAACTTTTGCACACGATATTTCAATATCGAAGAAAAAGGTTTTTCTTCGAACGAGGAGCCGTCAATCCTTCATCGACAGATGTTGCTCGTTGTGCGAACACCCGCGGGCTGGGCACGCGATTGGCCCTGTCGCTCCCTCCTCTCACTCGAACGTGAATCAATCAATTGGGCTTGACGATGACTCTCGAAAGAAAGAGCGGATGAACGATTGCAACGATGAAAATCGAGTTTCGAATCCTCCGGAGTTTCGCGAATTCGCCACCTTCGCACTGATTTTCCACCTCGATATTCTCCGGCTTCGCTGTTCTCGTTACATGCATGTCCGGAAGAGCAGTCGATTCGTCGGAAAGTGCAGACGGGCTCGTCGGGATTCACAGAGTGTCAGCAAAAGTTTGAGAACTATTAGAGGGAAGAAACGGGGAATTTCGGGTAAAATGAAGCATTGTTTCCGGTCCCGCGGCTTTTCTTCGCTCCCTCTCGAGCAGACCGAAAATTGAAGTAGTTCCAGCTCGTATATGTCTCACGCACGAGTGGCGTTGAGCGTTGGGAAATTTTCTTCATGGAAGGGTAGGAAACTCCTTATTAGGTTTTGTGTTTCCACGACTGGATCTCATCGTCAGGGGGAGGAGGGGTGAGAATTCGCCGAATTGGGGCCAAATAGATTTAGGGCTTTATTATCCCGAGCACGCGCCAATCGTGAAGTTGATTGAATTGATCTTATTTCTCGTGAGATTGGAAGCGCGGTTTGCCTAGAATCGCTAAACGCGGCACGGCAATTCGGGGGATGATGGAACGCCAGCTGCGTTGTGTATCAATGACAGTGCACAGTACACTAAACTAGATTAACTTGTCGCGTACGAATCCTTTCCACCGACCGAATTCGATAATCATTGTCGGGGAAAAAAATAAAATAAATAATTAAAAATAAACTTGAAAATTTGTCACGATAAAATTGATCTTACGTCGAACGTTCGCAGCGATTAAATTTTTTTTTCTTTTTTTTTTTAGGCGGAGATGCATTTTCCTTTACGTCAACGACACTCGTGTTTTCCATCGCTTATGCGTCTACGAGCTCGCCGTTGGAGAGTTCAAGCGATCGGCTCCCTTCGGCAGGGATGGAGGCACGTCAAGTTAACGTGCGTCACCGTCGTTCGGTGTATAGTATGGAAAACAGCGATTCGCGTTTACAAAAGCAGCTCGAAGCTCCGAGATGCCCGAGGCGTGCGAGCGAGAGCGGCCCGCACAAAGCCATTCGCTCCGTCAGCGTGCATTTACGCGATAGCGCCACACTTCGCCGGCGAGGGAGCGTTCTCTGTATGGACATTCCTCGTAGACCCGCTCGGTGCTCGAACGAAGTAAACGAGCTTCGAATTCTGCTCTCGGGAACGCACAACTGTCACGTCCGTGCCGTTCATCGAAGAAAGGCAACGATAATACTGCAGAGTGGCCGGACAGTGACTACCGGAGGACAACGAACGCCCAACCCGACGATAACACCGATGAAAACCTCACCCCGCCGACCGTCCACCGTCAGCGACCGACGGAAAGGACTTTTATCGAGAAAACTTTCTCCTTCGTCGTCCTCACCGGCCACTTTCGGTTATGGCGAGGTCGACTTTTCTTTTTCTTAAAAAAAAAAAAGATAAATCCCCTTTTTATTATTCAGTACAAACGGCCCTGATTCCGGTCACGAGCACTCCCTTGGTAATTTGATTCAAATCGTTATTCCACGCCGGCTTCTCTGACCGCCGCGCCTTTCGTAAAGCCGGTCGGTGAAAAATGAATGAAGTGGGTAGCGACGAGGGATAGACAGCTCGACCGCGCTGCAATTCAAGATAATATTGTAATAGGTAGAAAAAAATTACCCTCGCTGAGCACTGCCTCGGTTCTTTGATTCAAACGTTATTCCACGATAGCTTCTTTAATCACAGTATTTTTCGCAAAGCCAGTCGATAAAAAAAAATGAAGTGAGTTAGAAAATCGTATTCTAAAATATTCTCATTATATTTCATACTATTACAATTCATAGTCGTTTTCACATATCCGCTGAAGTATTTTGGATAATTTCGACAGAGATTTTCTCCATCGCTCCAGATTCTTCGCGAGGATGGAGCGATTCGAGAAAGCGGTGAAAGATGAGTCGGATTTTTGTGATGCATTACGCTGTAATTTGTACCCGCGATTCTCGCGATGTACTTTACATAATAGTACGGTAACGATGTACCGGTTTTGCATTCCCACTTGTCTATTCAAATTGTGTTACTCAGTGCTCCGGCGACATTCGACAGTCCTTCATTAACTGCGATGTGCATATTAGTGTTGCGCGCATGCGCGCTTATGCGTATATCGAGTAATCAGTTTGCCGAGTACTATCGCGAACATTAAATTATGATAGGTACAGCGGCGATGTTGGGGTTTGATGGAAGCTCCAGCGTTGCGGCAACCAGAGAAGTAAATGGTTATGACTGGCGGTCGCCGGAAACTGGCGCTTTGTCGTGAACGGAGCTGTATGGTTACGACGAGCCAAACACCTATAACGCGATACCTATAACACTTGCTACGTCGGCGCCTCGGCTGTGCCAACGTCGCGCCGGCTTTCGCGATTACAAGCTGTGGTGAAATTACTGTGCGACACAATATTGACGAGTCGTCATAATTCGACGGGTCGACGGCACGTGTTTCAAACATCATGGCAACACGGTAGCGACAGTTTAAATCTATATCAACCAGCCGCGCATGCTATTACATAGATCATCAATACATAGATATACAATATAGATATACATAGATAGATAGATTGCATAGATATGCAATATCCAGGGGTGACATTGCTATCGAGAATACTTCCTTCTTCGTCGTTTTCCCCGGCAATTGTCGCTTACGGCAAAGTCGACATTCCTTTTTCTTAAAAAAAATCCCTGAATGTCGCTAGGTACGAAAATTGCAAAAATTTCCCCGTTTTTACTTTTTAAAGATGATAAAATGCATTAGATTGTGTAATAACATCTGAAACATGCTTCTGGAGCATAATCTGGCAGACCAATTTTTTGTAATACAAATTTTACGTTTGTGGTAAAAAAAATTGTTCGTCGAGTCTGCAAACCTTTTCTATTCTGATAGACGGTGCACTAGCCAGGCGCAGTAGTGGAGTCCGCGATAGTGCCGACGTACTGGTACTGAGGTTCCGCGCGGAGTCCTCTCCTCAACGGAATAGTGTATTTTGAAGCAGAATCGTTCTCGGCTCGTTGATGCTTGCGAAAGCCGTCGTAGCGTAACTTTCTCGAGCTCCGGATATATCTTGAAGGTACCGTACGGTTTTATTGACTTTTCCAAGCGGACATCAGCCGTGCCGGTTTTGCGTAAATCAGCCGTGCGTGAAATTCGCTTACCGAGGACTTTACGGTTCGACGATATCGAATTTAAGGTCGACGATTAAACATTCAACCCAACCGATTGAATGTAGGGAATCGAAATAAAATTTTAATTTTTTTTTTTAGGAAAAATTCGAACTTTTATTCGCAGAATAATTTATAAAATAATGCCAACGTAATACTAAAATATTTCATTTATCAATTATAATTCTCTCAAATACCCAACACGGATCGATTCATCTAACTTCCACTCGACGATCTTCGACTAGGTTCATTATAGTAACATGTTTATTTTTATTTGTATTTCAGATTAGCCGCCTTCCAAAAACTACGTACACCGTCGATCCTCGACGGGAGTCCAGCTCGCCGTGGGAATATTCATTAACAATAAGCAACTATTGTTTAATTAGTTCTCGAAAAAAAATCTTCAAGAAATCAACAAGTGTATCGATGTGTTATCTCTAATTATGCCTAAAAAAATGAAAATTGTGTGAATAAAAGCTGTTATAAAAAAGTCGAGTATTTGACCAGCTCGTCGAACGTCAAAAATTTCTCGACCCCTCGAATTATGTAAAAATAAATGATAAAATGTCGGCGGAATTTGAATATCGAGCATATTTGAAGAGAAGCGGCAATTTCATTATAATATTCCTCGTTACCACGAGAGCGAAATAACTTGAACGGCCCTGAATACCATCGGGTACCTCGGCGGTCCAATAAAGGCCGTTGAACGTACGATAAAACTATCGGGCATGCCGGTGGTTATCGATAGTTATTAGCACCGGCTATCCCGAGAGCTAATAACTTACGTTTAAAGTAAAAACGCTGTTAAACGAAAGATGGCAACGAAACCGAGCCGGATATCCGGCCGAGTGACCAATTGCTCTCGATATCGATATCCGGACCACAATCGTAATACACTCGTTCGTTCGTTCGCGAGCGGTTCTCGAATTTCTTTCCCCGAAGGCTTTGCCACAAACTAGGCAATCAACTCTACTCGCCCGGAGGGAGGACATGGAATCTCCGGAGCGTTGAACAGTTGGATAGCACTTTTTTTTAAATACTATCGGTTACCCTCTGAAAGGCTACGCGGGATTGTAAAAAGGGGTCAGAGTCCATATCGATGCTCCAGCGCCAGATGGGCTCTGTAGGCTTTGCCTGTAGGGTAAACGTTATGAATATGGCCCGTTAAAAAAAGTTTCGGTCCGAAATCTCACACTGGCTGAGGTTCATGATTTTCACCCTACACACCAGATACAACCTTACTCTTTAGTCCATCGATACAGGGCACGTGCACCTTATTTTTTGCCCGCGCTCCATTAAATCGAAATTTTCAATATACCTCGTTGACGCCGGATCGGGGCGGGTCGGAGTCCCGCATGTGGGATTTTTTCACGGTGTAACGGGTTCAAGAGGGATGAATATTTATAAAAACGAACATGAGCTTTATTGGATGCGTGCATTAATTCTGTATCGGTTAACTTGCCCGAAACTGGCCCAGAATGAGTCTAAACGTTGGAGATAGGTTCGAGCCCCTCCGGCTGGGTTTTCTCTTCCTTTTTGCACGTCGCTCTCCTCTTGCCGGCTCAGCGAGTTTGGAGCTACACGTTCCTCTGAATCCACCCAACAGCGCAACGGATTTGCCGGACGAGAGAGAGCAATAAAACGTCAAGCATTTAGTTTTCAACTCTTGCTCGGTTGTATGGGAAACTCCTTTTTTTGCCGCACATCCATTAGTTTCGGAGAAGTCCGTAACATTTCCTGAACCACTCCGTTAGCGGTGGTTTTTTCCCCGGTCGTTACTCTCAGTCCGAGCCGGTAGCGTTCTAGGTCATCTTGTGCTGGACTTAAATATCTGGAGACGCGTTGCACCTGGCGCTACGGGACATATCGCATTGCTCCAGCAATTGACTTTATTTGTCCAGCGAGCTGCAGGCGGCGAGTCGGAGTTTAGTGCACTCGCTGTTAAGGCTTAAGTTATCCAGCAAAGAAGCTAAGATTTGTGTTTCTGGCGGTGGATTTTGCGGCTGGAAGTGCCGTAAGGTTCGTGTCTGTCGGATTAGTTTCGAAGAAGTTCGCAACCTTTCTTGACCACTCTGTTAGCGGTCGCTTTTTTCCCGGTCGTTACTCTCCGTACGAGCCGATAGCGTTGAAGTTCATCTTGTGCGGGACTTAAAAATCTCGGGACGCGTCGCACCTGGCTACGGGACATATCGCATTGCTCCAGCAATTGACTTTATTCGTCCAGGAGTGAAATTGACTTTACTCGCCAGGAGTGAAATCGACTTTGCTCGCCAAGAGTGAAATTGCCTTCGCTCGCCAGGAGTGAAATTCACTTATTGTAACACGCGCATGAAAAGCGGTGCTTTTCATGGCAGTTTTGCGAGCCGGAAGTGGCTAATTTCAAAGCGGTATAGAAAAGGCGCGTCGCGCAACCGCAGTTCGCGATTTGATCACTTTGTCCCTTGGGATTTCACTTTCGTCCCTGGGGAGGAAAAGTTAGAACCTTCCTTTTCATTGTTCGTCCTGCAAAACTACCTTTCGAAGCACCACCTATTGATGCACTCGTTGCAGAAAGTGTGATGTGGAACGAGGGCCGAATTGGCAATTGCGACTCGTGTGATTGCCGCCCTCGCCTCGCTCGGCCAGCAAGCCTCGCACTCCTCGCAATCGCCAACTTTCGGCGCTTGTTGCACAACACACTATTATTCCCCAGGAGTGAAATCGACTTCACTCGCCAGGACTAAAATCGACTCTACTCGCCATAAGTAACATCAAATAAACTCGCCAGGAGTGAAATTGACTTTACTCGCCAGAAGTAACATCAACTCTACTCGCAAGGAGTGAAATCGATAGTACTCGCCAGAAGTAAAAATCAACTCTACTTGCCAGAAGTGCAATCGATCGCTCCATTGTAAGTCTCGAATGTCCGCCCAGCGAGCTGCCGAGGGCGAGTTCGGGTTTAGTGCACTCGCCGTTACGGCTTAAGTTATCGAGCACGGAAGCTAAAATTTACGTTACCGGTGGTGCATTTTCTGAATGAAAGTCTGGATGAAAGGAGTCGGATACAAGTTACAGTGCACCGAAGAGGCAACGCGAAACGGAAAACCTTGTACTGTCGCTGTACCATCCGTGTCCACAGTCTTCTCTAGTCTAGTATTTTCAGCCGCTATTCTTCATCGATTCAGCAAACTGGAAGTAATCATCCGAGACCGACGAACCAAGACGAATCCTTTCGCCCAATCGAGATCCCCAGTTCCTCGCCAACCCTCTCCTTTCCGCTACCCAACGTAACTCGCATTGTGAGTCTCGTATCCCCGTCCAGCGAGTTGCCAAGGGCGCTTCCGCGAGTTTGATGCACTCGCCGTCTCCGCTGAAGTTATGGACCAAGTAAGCTAAGATTTACGTTACCGACGGTGAATTTTCCGGCAGAAGGTACAATTCCCGCATCTGTCGGATCCAAGAAGCAGGATAAAATTTTCAGTGTCGCGCACCGAAGAACCAGCGTGAAGCGGAAAACGTTGCACTGTTCCATCCCTATCAACAGTCTTTTCTAGTCTCTTAAGCCGGGATGCCTCGTCGATTCGGCAAAGTAGTTTCGGCGACCGACGAGAACGAAGACGAATCATCTCGCCTCATTAAGATCCCCGGTTCTTCGGCAATCTTCCCTTTCCGGCACCCCAACGAAACCCGCACCTGCTATCCGGCGGGATAAATGGTTCAGCCATCGGCTGTTCGCCCGGCCGGTCGATCGTTTCACGCATCTATTTCTCCCTGTATTCGATTACAGAAACCCCCGCAAATTGTCGATGGACCGACTGCTGTACCGCACCCTTGCCTCAACCCCAACCGGCTATATTCTTCTCCCCGTATATACCAACTTTTTACTGCACTATATGGAACCCCCGCCAGTAAAGCACAACGGTGTGGAGGCCTTGCGGCTCTCACCCTATTCCAATAACTCTCGCGATAGGCTCGCACAGCTTCTTCCGCAACTTCATCGCTTTCCGCGTCCACACTCCCCCATCCTCGTGCAGCTTTCGACGCCGAAACCGAAATTCATTCTGTGCCGTGTTGTCTCGATTGAGCTCTTTCCCCGGTGCTTCCGCAGCCAATGTGCGCCTGCCTAGAGATGTGCAATGTCCGGCATTTCTCGATGACGTCGATTGACACAAAAATTGCATTTCGGTATTTCTCGAATCTATCGTGTGCAATAACGGTCATTTTTATAGAGCGTCAGAAATATGGTCAAACTACCTTACAAATGCACAATGCCTGTCATTTTTTTTTTTCACAAATTCCGTCAGATTTTGAAAAGGAAAAAGCTTGAATTCGCATAATGAAAATTTCATAAAAGTCAACGTCATTTGTACACCGTCCAATTATTTTGTATTACGATCAGTCTGAATAACGTGGTAAACATCTCTTACGATTGATAAACTTTGGGAAAGATTAAGTTTAAATAATGTAATTCTTCCGCGCCGGTTGGCGTCGGAAAATGGAGGCGATTAGTATTTGCCGTCTTAGTGAGCTTCGGCAAGCAGTGGCGACGTCATTTTTTGGGCATTTTTTGGTCGATCATGTGTCGGTCACCGGACCAAAAAAGAACCAGTCATGAAATAAGTGCACATCTCTACTCCTGCCACCAGCTGGACGGGACAGCTATAGTTCCCACTCAGGTCCGGCTAGGAGTCTCCATGCAATCCGGGTCAATAGCTTCTTTTTCCCTCGCGAGCTGCTAATTGCGCTAGCCCAAGGGAGCCATATTTTTTCCGCGCTGAAGTCTGGATTCGGATTACTTCTATCTTCGTCGGATGTCGGACTCGTCGGATCGATCTGCCCGGCTACTGGGCTGTGAAAAATTGTTAAACGGCTTGAAGCTTGATTAGTTTTTTTTTTTTTCTACGGGATTAAGCGTCGGTTCTCGGGGTTGTAACAGGACGAAGGGGGTTCCTGGAAAGAGGCTAAATACTGCCAGATTCTGCGAAAAAGGGATTTAGATTTTTTGCTGCCTCGCGCAGTGAAAAATAATTCCGTAAAATCAGAAAACGAAGTTTCGTTAAAATAATTTTGTTAAATGAGTGACAATCGTTTGTTCAATCTTGAGTATACAAACTTGTACTTTTATTTCCGTGGTTATTAACAATGTTGGTTTGTACTTCCGTTGGTAAAACTGGAGACGGATGGTGCGATTGGAAAATTGATGAATAGAAAATTGTGGACGTTTGTCCAGAATAAGTTGTGAAAAGTACAAACTTTTTTTACTGTGCGTGATCGAAGGGTGAAGTGGAAAAATGACGTAAGTGATCAGACGCACGCCCGACGTTACTGTTCACGGACCGCTGAACTCTTTGAGAGGTATCTCACATTTCCGAACTTCGAAGATACTCGAAATGATCTCCGGTCACGCGTAAAATGTACGGAAGTCACTTTGTCACAAAAGACGCGACGTCCGTCGCCAGGTCTGGCCGGACTTGGTAGTTTCTTGCTTATACGTAACTCGGGAGGCGACTCGGCTTTGCGACGAACCGAAATGACCTTTCATTCTGCAGGTTCCTTTGAAGTACCCGGGCACTTCAAAGGCATCGAACGGCAGAGCTCCGTTTCAGTACGGAGCTACCGTTACGATGCCGGAGCGTGCGAACTTCGCGATACGAACTTCCCATGGACACGTGACGCTCAACACTTTTTATTCAGTTAGATCCAATGATTTGTTCTCAAACAACAATTTTTGAACTTGTAATTTTCTATCTCTTCTTCAAACTAATATTTATTAACTGTTAAAAAAAAGAAATTGCACGTGATTAAAATAAGTTAGGTGGATTAAATCTGCTTTTTGTCAAATAACAGTTTTCAAACTTGTAGTTTTTTCGGTCTTCTTGAAAAAAATATTATACCGTGTAAAACGAAACGACTTCCACGTAATTAAAATAGGTTAGTTAGATTAAATATTCTGTCTCAAAGAACATTTTTTCAACCTGCAATTTGTTCTACCCTTTAGAAACAAATATTTCTACATCGTGAAAAATAATGAAATTTCTCGTAATAAAAATAAGTTAGTGACACAAATTTTTCATTCTCGAATGACCGTTTATAGCAGCTTGTTCGGGGGGTAAAAAAAGATGCACTTGAACGTGAGTGCAGAATCGGGCCGCCGGCTTACTCGAGGTTAAAAAGGTCGTCGAAGAAGCTCGCGTGGGAGGGAAACTCGGTACTCTCTTCTATCAGGAAAGCATATGATATCATCGTTGTTGCACGTGTCCTGCGTGATCGTTGAATCGAGTGCCCAGGTCGATGTTATAACGAGAGAGACGGAGGAGAACGAGGGAGACACACGGGGAGAGTACAGAGAGAAACGGTTATCGACTACTCCAGCGGGTCAATAGCCAGCAGCCGTTTCGCTGCTCGCGCCCGACATCCCCGATAAGGGTATCTCTTCGAAGGTTTCCGATAAATTCGTAGTCGGAAAAGTGTCGATGTGTGCATGTTGGTCGTTCGCGATCGGCCCGATCGACGCGCGACCGAACACAATCGTTAACGGGCGAACACACGCGAATCCACATGCAACGACGCACCCGAAGTAAATCGAATGTCACATATTCCGCGTTTGTGTGTTCGCGGATAATATCGATCACTCGCCGACGAGTATCGGACGGAGCGGATATGAATGCGGGGGATTCCTGCGGCGTAACACATTCGGCCGAGCGATCCTTTAACAGGCCCGATGAAAAACGTGGAAATTATTCGACGAGGACACGACGATGAATTCTATGTCTATAGTCTGTTCTCTCATTTAATCATTGTCGAGTACGTCATTCTCTTGTTTTTTTTTTTAAGCGACGAAACTCGGTCGAACAAAAGGGCGAAAGTCGTGGAGGGTCTTCGGACGACTTTTTGGTCGGAGGGAGAAGTCAAAGGTTCGAGTAAAATAAAGAAGTTCAAAGTTGAGGTATTGAGGGGAGGCTGAATACCGACACTGACCTCCAAACTGCAAACGTCATTTTTATTTTTAAACGTTGCAATGCACAAGAGGTTTGGCTGTTGAGGATGTGAGAAGTATCGCGGTCGGTAAAAAAGATCGCCTTCGATCATTAGATTTTCATTAGATTTTCATCAGATTTTCATTCGATTTTAATTAGATTTTTATTCGATTTTCGTTAGATTTTAATTAGATTTTAATTAGATTTTCATTGATCTACCCACCAAAGTAGTAAGTGTTGGAGAAGGCAGGTTAGGCCATTTGTTACCGACTGAGCGCGGGGACGGGTGTTTCAGATGGCGTTAAGGACATGTGAAACGACTCAGTCGGTAACGATAATCTGCAATGAATGCGATTCAGAGACTGATCGGTAATGAAAACCGTAATCAACTTTTCTAAAAGGGGCGGGTCTTCACAGTCAAAAGAAAAGTCTCACCGGTCCCCGGCTTGATATCCGTTTCCGACGAGACTTCTCTTTCGAGCCTCCACTCCCGGAACCCGTGAAAAAACTTGATTACACTTTCTGATGCCGACCAAGCCCGGGTAAGGTTGGGAGGCGAGCCTTCCGTACAACGTTAAGTACGAGTCAGGGATGTCGGGCGTGACGAGCGGGATGCAGCAATACTTTTAATGGCCCGACACTGTTACAGGGCTGTCGAGAGTCACGGGCGGGATGCTACAACACTTTCGATGGCTCGGCACTGTTGCAGAGATCCAAATATAGCGGCCAAGCGGACGTCGCTTAAAAAAAAGTAGAAGTCCGCGTGTAATTGGCAATCGGTGTACGGCAAAGTTATGGGCAAATAACCGAACGGGGTCGCGAGGACAGAGTGCAACGGAAAATAGGTTCGGTAACGAGGGGTCGAATTGATAAATCGTTCTGCTAAAACCATCGTTGCATCCGGAAAATAATTGCCCGACTCCGGGACGAACTGCTTTCGACTGAAAACAAATAAGTCGCATCTATCGTAAAAATGATGGAATTCCTTCGCCATTGGATCGCCCTTCCGAATGATGTGTAACTTGCGAAGCGTCGAACGGTACATCGAGATCCGATCGACGAGGGCGCGTCACCGCCCAGATTTGGGTCGTTCGTCGTCGTGCCGTACAGTTGTTGGCAATTCGCGGCACGTTGCAGGAGCCTGACACACACCCGACACACAATGATTTCGACTCTCGATAACCATTGACAATTGTCGTACCAGTGACGTATCGGTCGCTTATCGCGGTGTGTCGCGGCAGGACATCCGCGGGCCATTATGATAAACTTCATTCAGCATCGCCGGCACAGCTCGCATTTGCTCAACGGGCGTCTCTCCGAGTTGTTGCCTGGCACTTCTTTGTGCTCAACCGTAACGCCCGTAACATTCCAGCGGGTATCTCGAAGTTCTGAACAGTACGAATCACGACAATCGTAACGATTGCCGAATCAATGCTCGCCGCAACTGCGTGCGCAAAAGCTTGTTCCGTCACCTCCGTTTTCAAAATATCAGTTTTCGACCGGAAGTGACGTCATACGAAAAAACGTCACTTCCGGTTTGAAAATCTATTTTTTTTCGGCCGGAAGTGACGTCATACAGGTAATACGTCAGTTCCGGCCGGAAATTGATATTTTCAGACCAGAAGTGACGTTTTATCGCGTGACCTCACTTCCGGGAGAAAACGCGGGCGAGGGCAAAAGTTATGTGATATGAGGGATATGAAGGACGTCGGAGTTTTAATGGAGTGTCTCCGGGAGAGAGCTACTCTGCATATTATTGTAACCCAGCAGGTCGTTCTTTCCTCAGAATAATTTGAATACCAAAGTAATAAAATCACATAAAATTATTCATTACCCGCAATAAATTAATAGACCTTGTCGCGAGTCCGTCCGGGGGTAAAAGAAAAAAATGCAAAAAATGTGAAAAGTTTTTCAGTGATAAGAGGGAAAAATAGATGTGGCAGATAAGAGGCGGCTCGAGGCGGCGGGGAAACCGGGGGCACGTTGGTCGATCCGTAACCATGCAAGGCACATCGATCTACTACAACATATTCCAAGGCCGGCTCCGTCGAAGCCCTCCATAATTCATCCAAATTTTTTTATTTCCTTTTTTTTTTTGCTTTCTAGCTAACACCTTCGTTTTACTTTCGAGCAAAAAATGCTCCAGGTCACTCTTCCCTTCTTTCATTTATTTCTCGTCAACTTTGCTTCTGTGTTTCTTTGCTGCTTTTTTTAGCTAAATTCTTCTCAAGCCTTGCTCTCGGCATTTAATGGCTTTTTACGACGCGTTCTTGGCGCATTCAACGCCGGGGCGTTTCGTCACTGTTGCGTAATTACATCACGTTGCACACATAGAATCGTCGCTGTACGTATCAAAAAAAAACTCTGGCACACGATCCCCGTTCATTTCTTTCTTATTTAAGTGCAATCTCGTACATTCGTCACGAATCTCCGTCCGGTTTTACAATACCGCAGATTGGAGTGAAAACGCGGAGAGCTCGGCGAAATTGTCAGCGGCACCCACTCGAGCAGAACTCATTTGTTAAGTTCCTCCCATCGGGCACTCTCAACCCCTTTGCCGCGCGGCACCACAAAGAAATCTCATCCACGGCAATTCACCCTCATCTCGACAAGGCGACGGCGGCGTTAATCGCACAGTCGGGCTCGACCTACTTCGCACTTTAACGAAACGCTTCCAATGAGATTCCCGCTTTTAGCTGGCTGGTACAGCTTCTGCCGGAACACGTTCGTTGCCTAATTTGTTTCCGATATTCATGTCCGGAAACTTGACAATTTGGGGGTTTTGTGTATTTTTTTGATTTCATTATTGTACATTTGTTCTGCCATTAAAATTGCTAGTTCTTAAATGTCATTTGATGGAAGGTCCAACGTCCGGCCAATTAAAGATAGTCGGATCTTTGGTGAAAGACATTTTTTTTTCTCTCAAATTTACCTAAAATTTCGGTCAGTTTTGAACACCATAAAAAAGTTTGTTTTTTTTTTATGATAAGGATAGCGATTCCGACATGATAAAAATTTAAGGCAAGTCGGGCCCGGAGGTTCCGAGAGTCAGCCTGTAATGTTTGCGGCAGAACTTCTGGGTCGAAACTTCATTAAGTGTACGACGACAACGTTACCCCAAACTCCGTTGTTCTCCCCTGCCCGTTCGCCGTCTAATAGCTTCCGAGTTCCGTCCTTTGACGCGGCGCCAACTACTCAATGTTGTAGAAGAGTCATCATGGATAGGTCGAACTTGTGTCGAGCTTCCGGTTCGGGGTTTCGCAGACGGTAACCACGGCGTCTCCTCTTCGCGTTCAAGACAACGGAAGCCGCGATTTGTCGGATTGTTCGGGTCAGAGTTTGCCGACACCCGACCCAAGACCGCGTCCCGAAATGCTTGTCCATCCGCATTCGAATTATCTCGGCGGATTTCGGATTCCGCGATTTTACATCCTAGCGCCGTTAAACGTCCTCGAATTTCGACTGCCTCGGAGACAATTTTCGTCACCGAATATATACGAGTCCTTGCGAATAACGTTCACTTCGCATAAGTTTTAGAGAAATTAGAAGGAACTGTAAACACTTCTCGATTGTATGAAAATCCGAAAAAATTCAAGCGCATTAAAGATGCTGAAAAGTTTAATTTTTCAAAATAATAATTCCAAAAATTTAAAATAAAATAAAATAGTTCAACAAATCTCCCGGAAACATAACTTTTTTTGCAATGAACATTATTGTTCCATTTTTCTAAATACGTATGAATTTTTTTAGATTTTTAAATTCACAAATTATTATTTTTCCTCCGCTGCTCTCGCCTACCTAAAATAAGAGAAATTTAAAAAATACATAAAAATGCCTATCTAAAAATGATATAAATGTCTATTTATCTATCTATCAATCCTCTGCCTCGCCGTTTATCTAAATAGATTTGGACAAAGTTCCGCCCTTTGACGCTCCGCGACTACTCAATCTTGTAGAAGAGACGTCGCAGATAGGTCGAGCTTGTCTCGAGTTTCCGGTCCGGGGTTTCGCAGACGTTAACGACGACGTCCCAGAAAACGGAAACTGCGATTTACCGAAGTGTTCTGGTCAGAGTTTGCTCGACCACGTGCCAAGACCGCGTGCAGAAATGCTTATTCATCCGAATTCGAATTACCTCAGCGGATTTCGGATTCCATAATTCGTCGGCGATTTCACATTCTCGCGCCGTTAACGACCTCGATTTTCGCACTCGAAATGAGGCCGCCCCGGAGATAATTTTCCTCACCGAATATATACGGCGCCTCTTAAGCCGGAGACGTTCCTCGTGGAAATGTGGAAATGAAATATGGAAACCGTTCGCTCCAGAATTTTGTTTAAAATTATTTTATTATTGTTATTTTTTTTCCGCTTTTTACTTGGCGCTCTTCTTTGCCCCATCCCATCCGGCGCTACTCGATCAAGCTGTCGCTGACACGCCCGCAAACTTTTCCATCTTGAAGCGGCGCCAGTGCCTCATCTCATATGCTAAGCCCGGCATCGTTTCAGCTCCAATTTGTATTTGTCGTTTGAAGGAAGCTACTTCGGGAAGCTCGCTCGTTCGGCACACGCCATACCGGGAACGAAAGTAATTTTACCTAATTTTGTTTGCATAACAACCCCCTGTGTAATTATACCCGTTATAGCGAGTAATTACGGGTCATTAATCGTTGCCCTTGAAAATTTAACATCGTCGAAGTATATAATGATCCACTCGATATTTTTACTATAAAGAGTATGTTTTATCCGACATTCGCGTTACGGCTACGCGGTAAAAAACATTTTTTTGTCCATGAATAACAAAACATTTTCCTCTCGTTACCGAATGATTATTACTCCTTATTTTTTCAATTTGCACTTTTTTTTAAGCTGGCAATACTCTTCGGAGAGAAATCACATTGCTTTCTCTTGCTTACACCAATATCGATTTTTGTAACAATAAAATATTAATGTTAATGTTTCAATAAAATATTCATTTTTAACGTTTTTGAAACTTTTGGGCCATTAAAGGAAATTGCACGCAAAGGTTGCCGGGCGATTTTTTTATTCCGATTTTTACGGTCGTGCTTGCTTATTAAACGAAAGGTTCGAAGTTTGCGGACCTTCGAAAGTCGACGGTCCCGGCCCGGCAAACTGCAACCCCTTGCGCGAAAGCTTAATATCCAGAGATCCAATTTCGGCGTCGTAACGCGTCTGCATAGTTGCTTGGGTTGCTCAAGTAGCGTCGGTTGTATGCCTCGATTTTATGAGCCTTGGCACGCTTTCATAACACAGCCAAAGTTTAAGTAACTTTTTAAAGCGCGCGTCATTAAAATCGAATCAACCCTTCTCTTCGGGCGAGACACACTCAAACATCCATGCGGTTATCCAAACTACTTAACCACGTACTGGAAATATTATTATGCTTAAATATTTTTAAGTTATGGAAACGGCAGAACTAAAAAAAATTGAAATCATAAAATAAATTGTGAAAGGGTGAAAGTACGTTGAAGCCGCATCCGTGAGAAATTATTTTCGCTGAAATCCCATATTATAGTTCGCTGCTCGATATAACCAATTACATCCTTAAGTGATTATATCGAGATAAATTGCTGATGCGAAACAACATACATTTTTTAAATGACCTCATCAATTTGTATGATTTCTGTTATTAATTTTTAAGTTATAGAAACGGAAGATTTTTTTCTTTTTTAAAGAAAACATATCGAAGCGCTCAAATAGATGTAGAAATGGTTAAAGGACGTTGCATTTGTAAAGACACGTGAGGGATGAATCAAGGCCTCGCACCCGTGAGGAATGATTTTCGCTGAATTCCCGTGTTACGGTTCGCAGCTCATTATATCGTTGACTTAATAACGTTAACACGAAAATTGAATCAGGGTCAAGCTTTTTAGCAAGAACGCTCCCCGTCGCTACACCTACGTTATACGCGGTCGGTTATGTGCGTTGCTCGACGCACTCCGGCCGATCCATAAACTCCTACGCCTTACGGTTTTGCCGGTAAATATACTAATATACATATTACGTGGAAAAGCTGGGTTTACGATGAAAAAAAAAAAAAAAAAAAAATGCCGAAGGAGAATAAATAGACGGAACACGAGGCAGTTGCCGATACTTGCGAAAGTAAATCTACGAAGCTTTGAAGTCGACGCGTGACCAATCACAATGTTCTTATACGGCAAATACACGTGGGCGTGTTCGTAATACGAAACAACTTGCTCGCGTCTCGACTACGTTACGAGTTTGTACGGAACTTGAGCAACCTCAAAGTTACGTAAAGAACCGAGAAGCTCGATTCTTTTCCTCCGCCAACACAATCGAGAAAACTGGGGTTCAATTTATGCAAAAAAATTACTGGGGTCGCACACAACGCCGTTTTACGTGATGAATAAGACAAAACACCCTTGAAATCCCAGTCGATCTGTGAGGGTGTTCAAGTTACGACACTGCAGACAAATAAAAAAATGTCGATTCAACAACGAGAAAGAAATTTATCATTTTCATCCGGGGTATATTAATTTTTTTCATAAAAAGTCTTTAAATTTGTAGTGCAGAATGGATCAACGTTCATTTAATGCACGCAAGTTAGGGAATTACAAATTTTAGGGTACACTGGATTCAAAGTTTGTTTAGACGCGGAGGGAAATTGGACAAGTTGCTCGCTAATTAATGTTCGTTTAGTGCACGGAGGTTAGAGAATTTCAAATTTTAGGGTACACTGGATTCAGAGTTTGTTTAGAAGCGGAGGAAAATTGAACAAGTTGCTCGCTAATTAATGTTCGTTTAGTGCACGGAGGTTAGTGAATTTCAAATTTGAGGGTAAATTGGATTCAAAGTTTGTTTAGACGCAGAGAAAATGAAAATTGGTCGGATTGTTCCCGATTGCGCAGCGTCCAGTGTTTTCCACGAAATTACCCTTTATCCACTTGCCGATCCAATGGTCCGGAATTTCAAACATGTTAACGTTACGACAACTCATTTCGTCCGTTAATTATGTTTCGCTGTTGTTGATCCACGTCCATTCGACTATACTATTTTACAAACTGTTTCCACCAATCACGATCCGTCCATTCTATGTCAGGTCGACCGTTCTACCACGTTGGCTTCCGATAATGCAGGTAGGGGACGATATCGGTGACGTAACGCGCGGAGGCAACCCTGCCAAGCCGGCAGAACGGAGTTTCCAAATTGAGGCTGAAATATTTAAGAAACTTCGGCGTTTTGGGGGTTAATGTCAAGATACGACAAGTACGTTCGAAAATTTTTCCGAAATTGTTTTCTTCGAAATTGTCATCACTAAAGATAGATTATAAAAAATAGCAAAAAATTGTGGACGTTTGTGGGCAGCAAATTGCAAAACTTACAAACTTTTTTTCACTGTCTGTCTACTACTTTATTATTGAGACCTAGTGACTTCCCTAGTCAGAATGCTACACAGGCCCAGTGTTGGCACGGCCACGGCCAGTGTTCGGCCAACGCGTGTCGAGATTTCTCAATAATTAAGAAAACCTACCAATGATTGACCTCAATAAAAAATACTGGTTTGAGAACCTTTCGCTTTTCCATGCTCCTAAGATGATTTCAACCGTTCGAATTCCGAAGTATATCCGGGAAATTTAGATTCCACGACGAAGGAACCCGGTTTGGGCTTCGGCATCGAAAGCTCGAGATGCCGGTGGGCGAAACCGTATCCTGTGCAATCGATGTCGCGTTTCCAATTTCGCTCCGAACTGTTTTCGAAGCAGCGCTTCGAATGCGCGCAGCCTCGACGGTCGGGAGAAACCACAATTGTGATCTATTCTCATAAAGTATTTGAGGAATACTCCGACAAGTCTCGCGATCCGTGCTAAGGGCGCGTTCCGATTATTCGAGGTATTTACCTAGAATAATCCTGGAATAATCCTGGCATATCGTGATGCTCGATATGCCCGTCACGTACCAGACCAGGCCTCCGTCGGGTCGTGTTCAGCAGTTAATCGGACAGCTTTTGATGCTTCCCGGATGAGACTTCTCGGACTATTATTTTATTTTTTTTTACCAATGAGGGACTTTTTACTTAAGCGCCTATTCAGATAAAACGATAAATTACGTCCCTCGGTCGAACTCTCTTAACGACCGTATTCACACCCCTTTAAAAAGAATCGTAAATTTAACGTACCGGTCAGGAAATTTTTAGGGTAAGTTGGGCTGACACACTAAAAGAAAGGTCGTACTTTTTACAGTAACTTATTGTCCATGAACGTCCAGAATTTTTTGTTTGTTAATTTTCCGATCGCACCATCGGACTCTAGTTTTACAAACAGAAGTACAATCTAAAATTAAAGTAAATTATTAAAGTTAAATTATCTATAAATTTCTGTCGTCATCCCACTGACAAACTGCCGAGCGGAAAATGTAGTCGACTCCCAAACTCCTGTACGTGAAACGCCTTAAATCAATACGATAATACTTACGAGTTCGAAAAATAAGAATGGCTAGATACATTTTTATCTCCGCTTTTTGTCGTTATTTACGTTATAAGTTCCGCGGAATCGAGAGGCGAGGTAAGCACAATATATTATTTACGGATAGTTATCTGGGTCACACTGCTCGGGCTGCTCGGGGATATCTTTAAGCGGGAAGACGGAGAAAATAAATACTTTTCTATTTATTTATTGGATGGGAAAAGTCGAGTCTCAAAGGTATACCGCCCGCTGCAGTATTTTCTATGGTTCACGGTGATCGAGGATATCTCTGGATTCTTGCCGTCAGAAGGGATACTTTTTTTCTCTCGAATATCGACGAGGGAGAAATACGAAATATCCACACATTTTCAATATACAAACGCGTTGGAAATATTTATTATAAAAAAAGGGAAAAAGCGATGAATCAACGGTATATACTGAGACTGCATATACCGTGTTGCGGATATGACTTTATCGATTTAATAATAATGTAATAAATAGAGTATTAAATTTGTATGAAAACGAACCTTGCTTGATTACGGATAATTCGTGCAATTGACGCGGAAGCAATGTGAACATTTTTATTTCAAGCTATTTTTTAATCGATTTAATAATAAAGTACTAAATAACGTTTTCAACGTTTTTTTTTTATTTTGCGGTACGCAAAAGAAAGTCTCGTGTCGAATGGGGAACATTGATCAGTTTTGACCCGGTCTTCCCTAAATACTGCAAGAGTCAAAGTTTAAAACTTTGGATTAAATTAAATTTTTTTAGACGTTATTGCAATGTGATTTCTGTCCCCCTTCCCAGCTCGCCGATCCGCTATTTCTTTCCGGTACTGTTGCAAAGTTTTTAATTGCTTTTTCTTCCCTTTATTATTATTTTTTTCAATTTTTTCTTCCTCCTTTTTAATTGTTTCCATCTCAGGGGGGTTCGCCACGAACTCGCCGATTGTCGTCGAAAGTTCGTCCAGACTGGCATTAAATTTTTCAGACAGATAAGCAAATGAGAACCTGCTGCGAGACCGGATCTGTGACGGAGAATAAAGACGAAGAGATTCGGGCCGTTGGAAAACCCACGGTATGCCTTTTTGTGACCCTAAAGACATACCCCTTCTCATTTTTCCACTTTCAAAATGGCCAAATATTTTTTTTCGAAGTATCGATTTTTTACCGCCTCCATTGGCTTCAAGAGACCCATTTCCGGCTCAAAACACTGGCGACTTGTATTTTTTTCGGAATTTTAAAAATTCACCATTTCCAGCATAGGGAATCCTATGTTAAATTTTGCGAAACGGCACTTTTTTTCAAAAAATTTCGAGATATCGAATTAAAACCTTCGCCATTCTTTTCAAGTGGCATATTTACCAACTGAATTCAGTAAAGAAAAAATTCTAAAAAAATTTTTTGGGAAAATTCCATTTTTGTCGAAAAATTGTAAGGGTAAATTTTGCGAAACGGTACTTTTTTAAAGGGTCTTACGGCTCTAAACGGGTTTGTTCGCTCGCATAGAGATGTGTGCTGGCCGGTAGCCTGTCGAGAAAATTTTGAAATAATTCCTAGATACTACTTGAGGTATGCACTATGCAGTACCGAAGAGTTTTCCCCAAAGCTGAATCTTTAAATGTATTTTTAAAGGGTCTTACGGCCTTCTCATAATGTTCCTTTATTCGCAAAGCTTCCTCTGTGAGGAAGCCAATTATACAGAAAATGCCTCCTCAGAGAAGAAGCTTTGCGAATAAAGGAACATTATGAGAAGGCCATATGAAACTTTCAATTTGCAGCTTTTATGAGAAAGCCATATGAACATTTCAATTTGCAACTTTTAATTATAGTTTTTTAGGTAAAAAAAAAAAAGTCGACCGATAATTAAACTACTCTAGTCGGACACTAAATGGCGCCTTTCGACTTTTATGTCATCGATATTACGCACTCGGACAGAGCGTTATACCCGCGAACTTCACGAATCCGTCGCTCACATCGCATCTGCATGAAATTAATTTCTTGTCATGATTAGAGCAGTCGAGTGCCTTCCCTCGCGACTCGGTCTTTGTCCCATTTGAATGCAAATCACCAAGTACGCCTCGGAGCTTTCGGTAGGGGAATTACTGTTGTACTATGGTAAAGCGTATGATTACTAATGTCGAGCGCTCCTCAAACGCGACGCGGGCGTCATTTGACACATTTCGAATGCTCAGATTTTGAATTACGTGCACGATATCGTCACAGCTGTACTGTTTCAGTGTAATTATTCCTGTGATGAAAAACTTTACTTTTTAGATTTGCAAAAAAAAAACAACTGCATCGTCGGGAACAAAAATTTTTCAATTAGTTCAAATAAATTCGCTGATATGCGCGATTCTATAAAACGGGACGCGAATTTAAAGAAATTTAATTGTTAATCTGTATAATTTTTTTCCGTCTCGTGTATAATTTGTGTACAATTTTTATCCGTTTTTCCCTCGAATGACCCAAAAGGATTTATCATTGTGGCGCGAACGACAGTTTTTTTTTTTGTTATCGCTTCTCTTTCACTCATTGAATTTCAGTGTATGCGATTAAGCTAGAACGAGCCCCCTGCACTCAGGGGACGCTGTAAAACATTAACGAGCATCCGGGAGAAAAATATCATGTAAATACGGGCGAAAGGAAAGTTCCGAAGAAGTTAACGGTTGGAAGAGTTCCGCTGGAAGAGTGTTTTTCCCAGATTCAAACCGTCGAAAACAGTCGAACGAACCGTACATGTATATAAACGATGCGGGGCAAAATGGACAACGCCTGAATTTTACCAGTACAGTAGAACCTGTGTCCAATTCGAACTGTGTCTAATTCGGACAATCGAACCGCAATTTTTTTTTACGACATCACAACACGTACCTAAATATATAGATATATAAATATATAACACGTATATAAATAGATAGAGATGAAATAACAGTAACAATGTGTAATGTTTCGAGCTCACGTTCGGATAACCGCGCGTTTGGATAAACAGAGTCACAGTTTGCATAATTGAGGGTTCGCATGATCGGATTCGGCTGTAAATTTTGCAAGCAAATTAAATTAAATTTAATCCTCGGATCCTAATTATTACGAATATGTGTATATATTTTTTTTTATTAGTAAAAAGTCGATTCACAGCTGTGGACTCATCCGAACGGTTTTCACTCGACCGAACACTTCCCCCGATCATATATACGATCATATATACGGAGCCTCAGGACCCGCTTGTGTCACTAACTCGTTTTACACAAGAGAAATTACGAGCTACGCGAAAGTTCTGCACGACCGAAGTTGGGAGCCAACTTATTCGCGAAGATCCCGGCGAAGGATCACACCTGGGTGAAGAAGCTCGCTAACAGTCGTAAGGATTTGTTTTTCACCACCGTTTCTTCGGCAACTTTCACCGACCCGAAACCCGTGCTAATCCGCAAAGTATTTTTCTTACCGACTTTTTTTAAAATCTTCAACGTTAAAAAATTGAAGACAATAAAAAAATGTAAGTGATTTTTTAAAATTTAGAAATTAAAAAAGAAATTCATTAAAAAATCCACCTACGTGAATGTTGATCGTTATTGTCAGCACCGATATAATTTCGGCGTAGGATAGTCAATACTGAGTGCGCCGTCTGGAAGCTCCACGCTACCTGCGATCTTCGAACACATGTGTTGGAACAGCCCACACCCAAAAGACGATGCGGGTCATAAGCTTCTCGATCGATTTTCATACGCCCATCCTTGGCCCTGGAAAGGTTCCCTAAAAACCCTGAAAGGTCTCTACGACCAAAGTTCGGAGAGAAATTATTCGCCAACAGTCGTAAGGTTTCAGCTATCACCACCGTTGCTTCGGCAACTTTAACCGACCCGTGCACTGAGAGAAGGACCTGATGGAAATTACCATAAATCTGGTAAAAACCTGCAGAACTTTCAGGTACATGGGAACTACAGCGACATCCTGGCGAACATTCATATCAAACTTAACACACTCTGCTACTGAATATGGTAATTTTCAATGTCGCAGATGCTACCCGAATATCCAGTCACTTTTGCCAGAACATAAGTAATTCTTACTAGAATTCTCGCTTTCAATCCACGGAATTCTCAGTTTTAATTTCGAACTTTAGTTTGATCTTCAATTCGATCTCAAGTTCAAAATAATGTCTCAAAATTCGACCCTTAGATAATAAAATTCAACAAGTGAACGATTGTTCTTTCTTCCCAAAGTAGTGAATTGACAAAGCTTGCCAAGGATGGAGTTTGATGTGATGAAGATATCTTCGGGCTCATGAATAATACTATATATATATATATATATATATGGATAGTGACAAATACGCTCCAAGCTCCCTGCGACCCTGCACATATACTCGAACAGCGAGCCTACAGCGAAAAGAGTAAGAGAGACATAAGCCTCTCAGCCGATTTCCATAAGCCTATCATCGCCCTGCCCAAACATTAGAGAATCAATAGCGCGTCGCGATCCGTCTGAGCTTTGTTCTATGCTAATCGTAACGCTGACGCCCTTTCACCGGAGCATTAGCGATCCAATGGCGGCGAAAGCCTCGTGTCATGCAGCTCAATCGATTTCGTGGAATTTGGATTGATCGCGGTTCTCTATCACTGCTACGGACTCCGGAACATAGCGCGTCGCCTAAGAAGTTGGCATGGGGCCGAGACGCGTAATGAGGATGCCAAAGTTCCACGCTACGACTTCAAGATCTCCCGGAGCAACCGGGAAGCCCGGAGAGATCAAAGGCATGCAGATTTCGTTCCCCCCGCTCGAGCACAACGGATAATTGACTTTTTTATTAGTTTGCATCGTTGGATTCATAATTACGTCATGGCCCTTTTCCCGTTCCGATCGGAGGGCTGCGACATAATATTTTATAAGTTTTTAATCAGCAGGAAGTAGTTTTGTGAAAAAAAGTTCGAGGCTATCGAATATCATCGACGAGTCTCGAGACGGACCGAAGCGAAGCGAAGACGTCGAGATTGCATTTCGCTAATATCTCTGTGAATTCGGTACTTCCGCTCTATCGAGATGGTGAGAGGGAAGAAAATAGAGAAAGGGAAGAGATTAAGTAGATCGGGAAGACTATGAAATTTTTATAGTTTTCGATAAAAATTGAAGTAAGCGACTTGTAGCCACTCCGATTTCTCTTTATCCGCTATCCAATTACCGCGACTAGCTAACGAAATGGCCCCTTAAAAAGAATAATATGTCCGCGGCTTGCGCGAGTCCTTGCACGTAGCGCGCATGCGCGCGGTCGTAAAGAGAATGACGCGTCGGATCGCGTTTCGGCTCACCTCCGGACGGGCACTTCTGTCGGGGGATACTTAGAGGCGGTCACCTCCGACCCTCCCGTCCGGGAAGAAACATCGATCAGCGCGCTCAAATCGCATCAAAATATGAAGATATCGAAAAACGTAAGCAGGAACGTTCGTAACTCACCTTCGCCAATATTATTTTTTACTTCAAAACAAAAGAAAGCCGGGCAAAACGCATATCTTTTTACCGATTTCCGCCGTGCACAGAAAAAATTCAGAGTCTCGAATGATGGACGTGGAACCGTTTTGCCCCGCTTTTTAACGATTTTCGCCCGTACATACAAAAAATGAAATCTCGTCTCGAATAATGGACGTGGAACTGTTTTGCCTCACTGATGTTTTTAATAATTCCATCGAGGGTCAGATCCCATTTTCATATTAATTGCTGACTCGCCCAATGAGCCTCTCGACGTATGCAACGTTCCAACGCGAACCAATTTTGTTTTACTTTGCGGTTACACACGTCCCTCCCGTTCAGCAAAAACAATCGATGAGCGCACCAAAGCCGAATGAAAATAAGGAGATATAAAAAACGAGAGCCGGAGCGTTCGGACTTCACATTCGCCAATATTATGTTTAATAAGAAAAACCGAAGCTGGGCAAAACGGACGATTTTTACCGATTTTCCGCTGCACATAGAAAAAATTTAACCGTTTTGGCCCGTTCTACCCGACGTTTTTCCTTATTACATCGAGAGCCGGATCTTATCTTCATATAAATTGGTTACTTGCACTAATAAGCCTCTCAACGTATAATATAGTATAGTAATATAATATTACGTAGTAATATGTATTATGATATGCAACGTTTCGTCGCGAACCTAGTTTTACTTTGCTACCTCGTTTCTCGATACTCTAACGATTTAACGAGAACTGTACGTAACTTCGAGGGTCGAGAGGATTGTATGCACGGTAAGCCGGCTCCTCGTCTTTCCAGTGGCCTACTACGAGAATAAATACCGTTTGGATTGTAGAACGAGTGTTGTTTCGAACGACACGGACTTTGTGTAAACCGTGCCCGTGTCGAAGTATTTCCAGACATTGAATACACAACTGTACAGTACAGGTCGGCTATTTGCGTGTAATTCCATCGCCGCACATGTACCGCACGACGATTCGTCGAGGAAAAGTTTCGATGTTCGCTAGCTGTTGCAATCTACTCGCAGAGTTCGTCGTTTTCGGTATGAAGAGAGCGCTAGTCTCGCCGTACAACGGCGTCGTTAGTGCTGCCAACTTTAGTGCCAGCTACAGTAATAATCCGCCGTGATACTTCGTTGTATGCGTTACACGTAATCCGACCAATCCTCGGGGGGCCGCGAATTACAGCTGACATGTGTCAACGCTGGTTGGGAATTGGTTCGGAAGTTAATGCGGATCGAGCTTGTACCAAGAGTAGTGGGACGTAGGATCGATTTCCCGTGGGTGTCGGGTCACCCTATTTCAATCCTATGCCTCGCGCATCAAATCCAATGGGATTCCCTTTCCGGCCCGCTCCATGAATCTATATGGAGATAGAGTCGAATCTTTTCATTTTTACTTACAGCATCGTCCATGCGGTAACCCGGGATGGGGGAAGAGGCCGCACGTGAGAAGCAGGAACAAATTCAAGCCGGCTCGTATGTTCGGGTCTTCGAGTTCCGTTTCGACGTTTCGCGAAACACCGCCGCACTCCCGAGTGTGTCATTTTTCTTACCTCAGTTTCACAACAACCTCACGCCGAAACAAATCCGATGCGAAAGTCACGCTTCCAGTCAGTTGCGGTTAGACCGGGGAGTGAGTAGCTCTTTTTTTTTCAACCACCGTTAAAATATATATTTGGTTAGTCGCTGAGGTTATCTTACCGGGTTTATTCACCGCCCGACATCACTGACAGCATAACAAACTCTTACTGATCGCTCTTACCGATACTAAATGTTAAATACGAATGATCTCTACAGCTTCTAAGCTGCTAGCAACTCGCGGCTACACCGAGAATTGAGACGCACTTCTTTTTGCACTGTTAAGATATATTTTTAGTTAGTCGCCGAGGTTATCTTACTGGTTATATTCACCGCCCGACATCACTGACAGCATAACAAGCTAATTGCGCATACAACTACTAAATGTAAACAAAAACGATTTACAGCTTTTAAGTTTCTAGCAACTTGCACCTGACACCGAATACGCGCACTGCGATGCATGGAAAACAAACAGTAATTTTTGCAAACCGCCACATTTAAAAGCTGGTTTCGTCGTAGTGGCGCCACTGATCTTCCGACGCAATCCGATGGCATCCGACGGTAAGGAGGCTGCTAACGTCACGCCTGTTCGTGTTATTCCGGCGCACAGTACGTTTTCCTTTGGAGTTTCGTCGTGACATCTCTCAGTCGATGGTATCGACAGTTAGCTAGTTTTGTTAATTTACCTTTAGTAACTCGCACCAGTAAGTATCTTCAAGAAATCAATAACACAGTTTAGTCGATAAGAATTTTGATCTCACGGCAAGATTGAGGTGGCTCGATAGGGATTAACATAGCTGTACACGCCGGCCGGTAATTTTGTGTACGTGGTCGAAAGCTTCGGAGAGGTCGACGCTCGGCTTCGTTATTGTGCTTTGCGTTCGGTCGAAGCTCACGATTTAACGTAGAACGTAAATACAACGAACGTTCAATCGTCTCGCGATATTTTCTTAAATCGCATGTTCATTAAAAAGCTTTATGTTCCGCACCGTGTAACCTAACTTTCGGGCGAAACTGCGACAGTCGCGCGTCGTAAAATCGCTTCGCACCAATTTAGGATTGTTGCGTTCTTTCAGGTAAAAAATAATTGTATTTGTCGTTCCATCGTCTCGCGATATTTTCTCACCTCATTTATTTTACTAAGCGCTTTTATTATGTTCCACACCCTGTAACCTAACTTTCGAGGTGACTTACGACGCTCGCGCGTCAGAAATCGCTTTGCACCGAATTACGATCGTTGGGTTCTTTTGGGTAATATGATTAAATACGTTGGTCCCACGTACGATTCGTTTTCCTGCAAATATCGTGTTTGCCGATGAAAAGTAATGTACACATTACACTGGTCGATTCTGAAAAGCCGAATAGTTATCGGCACTGAACGGTTTCTTTTCGTTCTTCAGACCGACGATGGTTACCCTTTCGAAAGTGAGGGGCTTGCGAATGTCGGCTCAGAAGCAGGAGACGCTTCTGAAGCTGACCATCCTGTCGCTTGCAGCAGTGTTATGTAAGTGTGACAGAAAAAAAATATATAGAAAAAATTTACTCAATATACATATATTTTTTTGTTTACCAATTGAACACATTTTTTCATCGCCCTTGTGTTTCATAGCCTTTGCCACCCGCCTGTTCTCGGTACTGAGGTACGAAAGCGTCATCCACGAGTTCGATCCGTACTTCAACTATCGAACCACCAAGTTCCTTGCCGAAGAAGGCTTCTACAACTTTCACAATTGGTTCGACGACAGAGTATGGTATCCGCTCGGCAGGATTATCGGAGGTAACGTAGAGTCTTTACACAAACATAGATTATTTCTAAAAAATGTTGAAGTAGGCAAATTTTTTGTTATTTTTTGCCACCAATGAATTTGTTTCCTGCCTATTGGAAAGTACCCTAAATTTGATAAAACAGAAGACGATCGAAAAGACCCAACAAAAATAACGGTCAATAATTTACTATACCTCTTTTCAGGAACCATCTATCCTGGACTTATGATAACATCCGCCACTCTTTATCGTCTGGCATGGTGGCTAAACATTACGATAGACATACGCAATGTTTGCGTCTTCCTAGCTCCGCTTTTCTCGAGTTTCACGACTATAGTCACGTATCTGCTCACCAAGGAATTAAGGGTACGAAATTATAATTATATAATAGTTAATTCTGTACATTAATTTTTTTTTTGTACTATAGATAGTATAATAGTATACTATAATATAATAATAATAGTATATTCTTATAGTACTATTATAGTATATTATTTGTGTATAATATATAATTCTGTAGATTTTATAGTTTCCATAACAAGCTATGTTGCATAGACCTCCGGAGACAGATAGTCTTGAATCGGTCTTCGAATTTTGGGAACTAATTTCTAAAGCTGATCTTTTCTATGCATTGTTTTACAGGATTCCGCGTCGGGTTTGGTAGCAGCTTCGATGATAGCCATAGTTCCCGGCTACATATCGCGATCCGTAGCGGGATCGTACGACAACGAAGGAATAGCGATATTCTGTATGCTGTTCACCTACTACATGTGGATAAAAGCTGTGAAGACCGGAGCGATATTCTGGTCGACGTGCGCAGCGCTCGCCTATTTCTACATGGTTTCCTCGTGGGGAGGCTACGTGTTCCTGATCAATCTCATTCCGTTGCACGTTTTGACCCTGATGGTCACCGGAAGATTCTCGCACAGGATATACATAGCTTACAGTATTCTTTACTGCATCGGGACGATTCTGTCGATGCAAATCTCGTTCGTCGGCTTTCAGCCTGTTCAGAGCTCCGAACACATGCTCGTAAGTTGAATTCGACCTTCGATTCGCGAAGCGTTTCTCCGAAACGCACCGACTAATTGCATCGATCTTCGTTCGCAGGCTCTTGGCGTTTTTGGCTTGTGTCAAATTCACGCTCTAGTCGATTATCTGCGCAGCAAAGTTTCCGACGCCGACTTCGATCTGCTATTCCGAGGTCTCATCGCCTCGATGCTTACCGTCTCGGTCGTCGTTGGCGGAGTTCTGACGATCACGGGTGAGTTTGTGAAATTTGTTTGACGACCTCGCGCGAAGAACGCCCCACCCATAAGCGTGTAATTACTGTTGAATGCACATTTTTTAATACAGAATATTTGCCATTCGATCGGTTTCAGGTAAAATTTCGCCCTGGACGGGAAGATTCTATTCTTTGCTCGATCCGTCGTACGCGAAAAATCACATTCCAATAATCGCTTCCGTATCGGAGCATCAGCCTACCTCATGGAGTTCGTTCTACTTCGATCTCCAGATACTCGTGTTCCTCTTTCCCGCTGGCTTGTACTTTTGTTTCTCAAAGCTAACGGACTCCAATATATTCCTCATTCTGTACGGAGTTACCAGTCTGTACTTCGCTGTAAGTTGAGAATTCACAAATCTGTTTTTATTATTTCCTGCTGATAAATATCGCGTCACCAGGACGAAAAGGTTGCGCGTATTTGCTGTGGCGCGAAGCACAGTCGATACGCCCCCGTTCGTTTTAACGACGCGATAAAACAATCGCGAGACGACTAAATCGAATCGTTTATTTGTAGGGTGTTATGGTGCGTTTGATGCTCGTTCTCGCACCCGTTATGTGTATCCTGGGAGGCATCGGTGCTTCGTCGTTGCTTCTCACTTACATGAAACAAGTCGAGAGTGGGAAGGTCGTTGACAAGAAGTCACGAAAGTTTGAGAACAACTACGTTGTGAGGAGCGAGGTGAGTAATTCTGACGAAAAAAAAATTATATCAGTTGTTGAGAGATCCATTGCTTACTTATTTTTGTCTTAATGTCAATAATCGTTCGAAAATTTTTTTTATTTATTTTCAGATTGCTACATTTTTCGTGCTGGTAATGTCAGGCTTGTTCTTGTCGTACACTCTTCATTGTACGTGGGTGACTGCCGAGGCGTACAGCTCACCGAGCATCGTACTGTCGGCTCGATCGCCGGACGGTGGCCGAATGATCTTCGACGATTTCAGAGAAGCTTACTATTGGCTACGGATGAACACTCCGGAGGATTCGAAGGTCATGTCTTGGTGGGATTACGGCTATCAGATAACGGCGATGGCAAATCGAACTATACTCGTCGACAATAATACGTGGAACAATACACACATATCTCGAGTGGGCCAAGCGATGGCCAGTTCCGAGGAGAAGGCCTACGAGATCATGAAGGAACTCGACGTCAATTATGTCCTTGTCATTTTCGGGGGACTCACGGGGTACTCGTCTGACGGTGAGAGACGGAAAAATACTTTTATCGCGTCCGATAGAACGAGACCTTAATTTGGTTCCATAAGGCTCGCTGCGTTATTTTCTCATTTTCAAAACGAAACACTTATGATCAAAAAATGAATTATCAAATATTGTTTTCTACAAATTCGTTACTTCAATAACGTTCTCGCCGATTTGCAGATATCAATAAGTTCCTATGGATGGTGCGTATCGGTGGCAGCACGGAGAAAGGAAAATCGATAACGGAGTGGGACTATTACAATCCATCCGGTGAATTCCGCGTGGACAAGGAAGGTTCGCCAGTTTTGCTCAACTGTCTCATGTACAAGATGTGCTACTATCGTTTCGGTCAAGTTTACACCGAGGGAGGTGAGTAGAAATTCGATCCGTTTTCTCGTTCCACTCATCTCTATCGAGTACTCATTTTTATACGTTTGCTTTTTATCTCTTCGTATTCAGGAAAACCATCCGGATACGACAGGGTCAGAAACATGGAAATCGGAAACAAAGACTTCGATCTCGACACGCTGGAAGAAGCTTACACAACCGAGCACTGGCTGGTGCGAATCTACAAAGTCAAGGACTTACGAAACCGAGGGAACTAAGTGATTTTTTTTTTTTACCAATTATTACTATTGCGTGAACTTCCAACGGAATACGTGGTGTCAGTGCTGTCTCGTCATTGACCCAGTGAAAATTATCAATATTTTTTCTAGTTATCGATAATCGAATTTTTACCGCAATTACGCCCATCGCGTCGATTTAGAATAATCCATACGTACCACAATACTGTTAAGTGTCACCATCTTCGTCAAGCGAAACGCATCCTCTTTTTTTACATAGAAACACGAATACATTTTGTAAAAAAAAAAGAAAAATACTCCACACTAGTAGAAGTTCTTGCAATATTTTTGTCGCACAAAGTATGAGTTTTCATTAATATTCAAGGCATTCCTAATAGGTTGGGTCGAGGAGTAACAGGCATAATTGAAAGACTGTAAGGAGATGGCATAAAAAATATGAGTATTTATGTGGTATATTAACAATATACAGTTTGTAGGTACAAATACGAAAATATTACTTAAAATTAATCCCATTCGCCGATGTACATTGCGCGGGGTGCCGGAGGTATAACGCCCCTCGTCGGTATGGGTAACCTGCCGTATATATGGTTGTACGGAGAATCAATTCTGTCGTCCGAATCTACAACAGAACAAAAGGAAAACCAAAATTTATATACTCCCGTTAGCTTATGTCAGAATTTCGGGTCACGATTTTTTACTCCGAAAAAAAAATATCGTAGGTTCTACAACGAGATAGCCCGGTAAAAAAAAATTGCCATTTTAATCCAACAGTGCTTGAGGAAGTCGAGTTAGCGATGTGAGTGACTGTAACGTGACCGTCATTCGAAACCACATAGATAGCGGTTGTGCCCGCATTATATCAGTAAAATACTAGAAATATTCACAAATTTGCATCATATTCTCGGACGATTAGTATGTATATGTGAGCGTTTTCGATTATTTTTCTAACAGTTTATTCAAGGAAATATATTATTCCTCGCTCTGAATAGGCGTCTCTTAAATGAACCGGAAAACTATGCTTCGAAGAGTTGAAGATGCGTGCGTGACGAGAACGAAATTTGTCTCTTTATCGCAGAAACGTTTTCGTGAATAATTCACGTACGGTAGAACCTACGGATTTTTTTCTCTCGGAATAGAAAAGACGATAGAAAGATGGAGGAAGAGAATGCGGGAGAGTTCGTGAGGGAGAAAAGACAGAGAAGAATTTGTACGTACGTACCGAGTCCGCTCTCGAAGCTTCTCGCATGGTAGACGATGGGTGGTCGCTTCGCTGGTACGTGATGTCCATAAATTTGTGATGACTGACTGCTGACGTATCCACCGGTGCCGCTCACGTAGGACGGAGCCGGCTGAGGTCTAACGTAGCCGTGCGGTGCGAGCATCTTCGTCTGGCCGTTCTTTGCCATTTTTACAAAGTTCGGTACACGCGCTCTGAGGCCGCAATAATACGGGTCGTCTGTCGAGTTAAAATACGATCGATCAGAGTTTCATTCTCCAGCGTAAAATAATTTTTATTCAAAAATGTTTTTTTGTTTTTTTTTTTCACAGCACAACAGCCCATCGGAAGTACAGAAAAGCGGACTCGACATTTCGATATATAAACGTGAGTAAAAACAACAGCAATCTAATATCAGTAAGGTGAGATTGTGTAATACGATTATTTTTTTTTAGATAAAATTTGTAAATAATCTTACCATATTTTTTACTATCATTTTTTTTACTCTTCTTCTCGTCGCTGACTATGACCGCTGGTCTATGATTAGTTCCATAGTCGTCCTCGATATCGTCGTAGTCGGGCTGATCGTGAAATTACAAAACAAACAAATTAATAATCATATATTTTCCGATCGAATAAGATCAACATATTCAGGGGTATTCTAAGTCACATTCTTGATTATTTTTTTTCATATTGAAATTTTACATTAGTGTTGGAGTGCTAACAATCTTGTGAAACAATAATTTCTATTGTCAGTATTATGTTTGGTCGATGTATTAATATCGTCTTGCAAATGGGTTATGCCCGTCAACAAATAAATAAAGAAATAATGAAATTTTCTCGTATATATTCGGAGGATAAAAAAAAATTATTATTATTTTTCGCAGGTCGGTACCTTAGGAATGTGCGAGATGTCATGGCCGTAGAGATTTTCCCGTGGCGGTAGTTTCGGAGGTCTTTCGCCGCGCCGGTGTTGGTAAGTGCCCGATTGTATGTATATCTGTTCGCGAGGGTCACGCCCGGTGTTCAAGCCATCGCTGGGTCCGGAGGACGAGGACACGCCGGCGACGCTGTAAGGATCCTCGTCGGGGATCGGTATTCTCGGACGATTCTTTATGTCGACGGGCCTCTGGAGCGCGAGAACCGGCGGCAGTTTCGACTTGAGCATGTCGAGGCCGACGACGTTCACGATCAGAACCCAGACCGGGCACTGCAGCAGGTCAGCCTCCGTGCGAACGAAGACGATTGCGCTCAGACACTGAGTCTCCAGTCTCCGCCTGTCCGGATACGCTCGCCGCGTTTCTCTCGACAAGTTCGTCTGATACTTGTTCATGTCGAAGAGCTGAAGCGACAAAAAGACGATCGCATTAATTTAAAAGAATTCACGCTCGCTTACGGAAGTAAAGAGACTGAGACTGAAATTTTGTTTAGCAGATTTTGTTTAAAAAAGAAAAGTAGAATAAATTCGACGGTCAGAAGACGATTTAGGAATTAACAAAATTTAACGGCCGCTTACGGAGATAAACGATTTTTTTTAACAGACTATTTAACAATGAATCGACAAAACGAAAATACAGTAACGACTTACTTTCCCCGGTTTCTCGAGTTCCAGTGCACCCTGCGAGTTTCTGAGAATCTCAGCGCCTATGGCGTTGTCCTCCTGATTGGTTGTCTTTATGTAAACGTTGCTCTTGCACAACCTCTTGATCAATATGTTTCCTTGATCGTCCATCTTAATTTTGACCCCTTGATTAATGTGTCGCTTGGCTTCCTCGGTCTTCGGATCCCGCATAGGATTGTCGAAGCCGCACAGACCTATCCTGTGAGCGTTTGAATCACCGGGTGAATATCAATCATAATTTAAGAACGCGGTTGAGCAATGTACACGGTGCGAAATTTGCGTGGCTGTGTGTTGCCCGGTCCCGCGATTAAATTATAGAAATCGAGGGAGGGCCAGACTCGCCGTGGCTTCGGGGCTAATCGAGAGCGTAATTATTAACCAAATCGTTATTAGATCCGAAAGCCGCGGCTGTGTTCGGCGCACAGCGCTATTGCGTGTTTCGCGTGACGAGTGCCGGTAGCCGCGGTATCTCGTCTATTCGTTACTTCGCTGAGCCGCACAGCCGAGAGAGGCTGTACGACTCACGGCGGTCGTTTTAATTTCTCCCGATGCCCGGAAATCGAGCTAATAATTGCGATCTCCACCGAGAGAAATCTCCACGCCGACGATTGAAACGGACGCGTTTGTAACACTGACTTTTTGCCATATCGGGCCATCGACTCGAACGTACTATCGGGCTTGTCTACGTCGGACCGACGAGACTTTTTCTCGTCGAACACGAACAATTCTTCCGTGAAGTCTTTTCTGGAACACGCTTCGACAACGTGAGAGACTCGCGACTAGGATAAAAAATTCTATCCGTTACTCTGTCTACATGGCTACCGGCTTTTTAAAAAGTATCCACGTATCTCGGTTCGAATAGTTAACACTTACCAAAAAAAAACTTAAAACTTGCAATTATTTTAAACGTATAAAAAAATTAAAAATATTTTTTTATTATACCAAATTTAAAAATGGTTTTCGAGAGTGTCAAACGTTGAATTAGCAATAACTTTTTGCACTCTGAGGTACGAACATTATGGACTGGTAGATAAATCTCGCTAATAGGACGTTTCGCAATTAGATAGTCATAAAGCGAAGCTCGGGTGTCTTCGTTAGCGAAGGAATCCGCTTGAAGGCATTTGAGCAACCATTTTTCGCTTATTGTTTGATAGAATCCTTCTAGTCACTGTCCCACAAGCGAACTTACCTAAATCCATCGAATCCATCGTCGGAACCGTTTACCGTGAGAACGGGAGCTCTCGCGTATGCCTTGGCGACGCGTCTGTTGCGCTCGAAGACTATCACTTTAGCCCAGATCTCGTCGTCGATCTGATTCCATTTGTCGAGGACCTCTTGTATGTGATCCTGTGAGTGCGAAGAAAATAAACAGAGTCTAGCAATCAGAAAATAAACAGGCTTCGCCATAACGCTAAAATCGAAACTCATTCAAAGAACGGAGTTCGTCAATTTTTTTTTCATTAAAGATGAAAAAATTAGTTTCCGTTGAAAGTCCGTCCGACCGCGGAGGTCAGCAACTACCGAGGATAGTTTTACAGCCGTGCTCCAATTATGGACACTCTGCCGGAGATGTATTTAGTGGCCGCGGGAGTTTCACGAGAGTTTACATTTTTTAGTATTTTTCTGCGGTTTTTTTTTTGTTTGTTGATAAAAAAAATCTGGTCTCCCTGTATGGTACGCAACACCACACCCTGTTATTTTGAACTCTTCAAGTCTGGTTGCGCGTTTAATTATCGGCTTTGAAGGGAACTCACCTTGTAGAGTTTGTCCAAATTATACCAGACGTCCTCCTCCTCTTGTTCCTCGTACTGAGCCTCAGCGAGGTTGTCCCTTGAACGGGATAAAATCTTTCGCCTCGACACCATCGCACCGCTCCGTTTATCCTCGGCCAATCTTAGATCTGTAAACACAAAGAGCGAAATAAAATTAACAAAATTAACTGAGTGAAACAAATTTTACGGCTATTTACAGAAAAAAAAATCATTAAGACAGAAAAATCTAACGAAAGTGTCCGAGTAATTTAATTTTCACCGTTGTTGATTTCTGTGCTGCAACGCAATTCGAGATTGAATCTTCGCGGTGGCTGAGCGAAAGAGATTAAGTTTTGAGCAACCCGGTGATTAATTACACTGCGCGCCCCGACTCGGGACTCCGAACGAAATTGTATATAATACGTTGTAATAATACGCTGAGCCGCATCGAAGCTCACTCCCTTTTGAGGATAAGAATGATTAACTCGAATTGCCACGGTAGTCTATTTTATATTATTTTCACAATAGGGAAAATAATATAATATAGGGAGGGCGTTGGCATGATGAGTAGATGGTCATCGCGCTATAAACATTATTTAACGCGTGTAAAAAAAGTCCAGTGTTTCGTACAACGCTGATAAACTCGTTACTATAGATGATTCCGAAGCGTAATATTTTTTCTCAACTTTAATAGCACATAATCATCATCGTTCATTCGCCAGCTCCGACGGCATGATAATTAAACGAGTAAATAATAGTCCGGCAGACAAGTGTTAGCCGCAAAGCCTTTGCGGGCTCGTCGTTCTTATCTCCCTTATGAGGATAAGAACGATTATTGCAAATCAACACAGGTGTCTATTTTATATTGTTCTCACAATAGGAAAAATTTCGTAGGTAATAATTTGAGACACAATTAGATGGTCATCGCACCAAAGGTATTATTTAACGCGTATAAAAAAAAAGGTTCTTCGTACAACGCTGATAAACTCGTCACTATAGTGAATCCCAAGTGCAACCTTCTTTTTTCTCGACTTTAATACCACACAATCATCATCGTTCATTCGCCAGCTTCAAAAACGGCACAATACTTAAATAAGTAAATAATAGTCCGGTAAACAAGTGTTACAAAGATGCGAAGGGTGTGCCGGCTCGTCGCACAGATCAGGGCTGTCCAGCGAAAGTATAATTATCGGATATAGATATTGTTTATAAATATCTTTCAAACTCGATAATTTACGATTTCCTAGCGTCATTTTTTTTTGTGCACTCCGATCATTCGCAGTAACAATTTGGTACATAATTGCCTAACGACAGTTTCTTAAGTGTACTCAAAGCGGGAGGGCGGGGTATTTTATCCGTCACGCTTGCCGGGTCGAAAATACCGAGAGTGGATCGCAACTCGCGGCAGTTGTTGCGGTCCGTTATCAGGAGCAGTAAAAGCTTCGAGGTAATCGCGAGACCGGCATTGCAGCGGTATTTAGATTGACGCTAATTTCGCTCCGCACTATATCGTAAAAGAAAGTGAGCTCGTATCTCAGTATCGTACATCCTTGAAAAATCGTAGAATAAAAAAAATAAAACAATTAAGGGGACTAAGTCGAGCCTTAAAAAAAGTGGGATATGTAGAACAAAAATTCCAGTACTCGTTACAATAATAATTATTTTTTTTATTACCGTTAAAGCGTTTACAGTAATGAAAGTTTCAAAGCCCGGGAATAAAACTCGTGCAAGTCTGGAGGCGAAACGAGCCCGAGAACAAATTTCAAATAAAAAAAACATTTTCCAAGAATTGAAGGAAAGTCGTGTGATGGGTAACACACGAGAGGATCTCGTATTATTTAGTCACGGTTTACGAGCCCGAGAATTCCATACGTTACGGATTTACAAGTGGCAACTGGTACTCCGGACTTCGACGCGATCTCGGACCGATAGCGTTGACAGGGTACACGAAAACAATTAAATTATTCAGCAATCGTATAAATCAGCATCCGTGCAACTTTCGGAGGGGTAGACAATCGAGCAGATCCGACGTTCGACGCGATCGCTCTCGGCCGGGCTTTCAATCCCCGTCTCCCTCCGTCGTCTATCTTGCGCCAACTTATCCTATCGTATTTGCATAGTAACGGTCAGTTGAACAGTCGCTCGTTGCTCTCTCGAAGTTTGCCGCTGTTAACTCCGCGTGCACAGAGAAACGTTTTGTTGCGCAACTCCTCGCAGACTCCGGAGCTTTAACGGTCGAAGATATAATAGCGAGCTTTTTTTCCGGTTACGTCGCCAGTTCTTCTCGCGTTTATACGTAACGGCACACGCTCGAGACTTTCCTCAAAGAACGACGTGCAGATTTCTATTTATCGGAGAACTTGGACGTTCGGGTCGAATTTCCGAAAAGGACTCTGGATACGCTTTGTAAAATAAACCGACCAATTGACGAATTTTTTTATTATGTTATTTCAACTATCGTATTTGCATATTGACGGTCAGTTGAGCAGTCGCTCGTTGCGCTCGAGAAGTTTGCTGCACCCAGAAAAATAATTTATTTGACGGGCAGCCGCAAAGATATTTTATTTGGTTAAAAATAAGGTTTTAGTTGATTTAAATAAATGTTTCTTTTCATAGAATGAACATTTATTTTAATCAAATAAATTTTTCTTCTGGGTGTGTTAACAATGTCTCGTGCATAGAGGAACGTTTTATTGCGCAACTCCTCGCAGACCCTGGAGCTTTAAACGGTCGAAGATATAATAGTGAGCTTTTTCTTTCCTTTTACGTCTCCAGTTCTTCCCGAGTTTATACATAACGGCACACGCTCGGCTTTTCTTTCTCGAGGAACGACGTACAGAATAATTCCGAGTTGAAGTATTTTTCGTGCGACTTCCATTTACCGGAGAACTTGAATGTTTGGGTCGAGTTTCAGAAAACGAGCCTGGGGACGTTTGTAAAATAAATCTACCAATTAATAAATTATTTAAAAATATACGTATTTTATATTACTTTACGATATTTTTTTTACGTATAGACCGGACGGAGAGAGTGAAAATTTGAATAATCAAGAACGGGTTCTTAGTTTTTTTTTTTATGGGCGATAATGCTGGTTTAAATAGTAACGGGTTAATTTATTATTTCCTAACGCTTTTACATTCTCCCAGTCTCGCATGCGGTACATTTCACTACCGTCTTTCACAATTATCTGACGGACAGCTTCGGCTAAATGTTACCAGGGCAAATTGCACTTATCGAGCCTGCTATCGCGTTCCGCACGAAAAATTGAATCGAAAAAATAAAATAAAAAATTATTGTCTATCCAGTTTTTCGAAAATCCGGTTTGACACGATTGTGGGAATTAGATCGGAAACGGCCCGCCCGGTGGACGCGTCATTCCGTCGTTTCGTAACTCCTCGACGTTCGTCAACCCACGACCGATAACTGTACAAGTCTATACAGAATGCGGAGTGTACGAAACAGTCGAGTGAACGCGAGTCGTTTTTTGTTTTATTTTCCTTTTTTTTTGGTAAAAGAATTACCGTTCTCCGAGATTTAACGAAACGCGATTACACACAGTTAGTACAAGATGTTATGAAGTTTGAGTGTCTTAATGCGAACAAAATAGCCAACAGGGTTTTGCTCTTCGTCGAGTCGGCTCTTCCTTTTTTTCATTTCTTTCTTACAATTCACGAAACATTCGATCGCTACGTAAGATCGTTGGATCGATGGGCCGACCTTGTCCAGTTTTTTTTTCTCGTTCACCTCTCGCTTTCGAAATGCCGACGAGGGAGCGAACGAGTGTACACAACGGAGTGGAGAAGAGAATCGAATGTATGCGTGCGGTTGGGCAATTTCGATTCGGTTCATCGGGAGGAGACCCGATGCGACTCGGCGGATCTCTCCGGATCTCGTCAAGAGTCACGAGAACCCGAATTAACTTCTCAGCTTCCGGGAAGGCTGATCGAAGTGCCGGTTAGGAGTTTCACGGCCGGTAGGACGGATCATCGCGAAGCTGTGCCTCATTGCGCAGTCGAATCTCGTCATTCCGTGTCTGAAATGCCCGAAACCCACCGTTTAAAATTCGAGGTCGAGGTTTGTGTACAAGGACAAACGGAATTCTTCGTTACGCGAGTGGGAAAGGTTCTTCGGGCAGATTTACGGGTCTTCCGTCGAAGAGGACGAATTCCCTCTCGTCGCCCTTGGCGGAAACTGGAATCGAGTCGCGAAAGGTACAACCTCTGTGCTACTGTCAAACAGTAATTATAGTTACTGTATGTACATACTATAAAAAAAAAACTTGTATGAAATTTAATGTACGGTTACTGGAAGTTTCTATGCACAAAGTGGAACGTCAAATTCCATGTACAATTATGATAAATAATTAACGTACATTATATTTAAAACTTTAGAAATACTTTACAGTTAATAATTTAGCTTAATTATAGTAAGGTAAATTATTTAAAGTGAAGTATTTGTAAAGTTTCTGATATGCTGTACATTAATTTTGCATCACAATGACACACGGGATTTGATGTACCAGTTTAAGCATAAAAACTTCCAGTTACCCGTACATAAAATCTCATAACATTTTTTTTACAGCAGCTTATCTTGCTGCTAAAGTCGTACGATAGGCTCGTAAAATAATCCACGAAACCCTCCGACGGGACTCAGTCTTCCCAACGAGACACTTACTCCCATTGTGACGACTATTGTTTCTGCCTCTGGCAACAAGACATTTTCACGGCTTCCCGAGTCTGTTATGTACCGTGAAATAGGATAACAGTTCCGATTCGGAAACAATCGAACCTACGAAAACAAAAAAAAAAAAGAAAAGCAATATATATATGCCTATTGTTTTCGATAAGAACCGATTCCGTTTCACGCGCATGCGCGGAAGTTTAATGGTGTTTTAATAGGGACGCAGAGCCGCGGCGCCCCGGCACAGCCTCGCAATCGCAGCATATTTTATAGGTAGCCACCTAAAACGCCGACTTTCACTTCTAATAAAATGCGAAGGCCTGGCTCGTGTGTTTTGTGTGTGTGTGTGTGTGCCGGCGGGCTACGCGGGATCTCCGGCGCTCGCCAACCTCGGTGGCAACGCGAGTGTACGAAGAATACGAGCGAGCGCCGCTCGGTTACTCTCGGAGAGCTCGGGACTAGTCCGCCGACTTGTCCGTGCAGAGACTCGCCCGTACGGCCTCCAGTATGCAGTAGTACAACCACGATTGTGTATACTATAGTCGGTCTTACAGTCGACGAGACCGGGCAAAAATTACGCCCGGACTGTATGGTATAACGTAACCAACGCTCGCGGCAACAGTTCCAGAGGTTCTCATTCGCAATTCCTCGGGATCAATGAAGCATCGAATTTTATGGTCGTTAAAAATTCACCAAACGCCACGCTCGCACGACCCGTTTAGGCTGCTCCGAAACGAGCCGCTAGTACCGTTCACTTTCACTTAACTAAAAAAAAATTGATCAACAGATTTTGACTCGTGGTTTCGTAGTTTGAAACAGGATTTGCAACGCACTGTTTTCTTTGACTGCGAGCTGAATTAAGGTTCTTAAAAATGATTCAGTGTTTTAGTTTTTTTTTTTTTTTTGACCGTAATTACGGACACTCTTTCGAACGACGACGATTCAATCCGCAGAAAATCCACACCGTGAAAGAATCGATCCCCTTAAGGTCCTCAAAAACTTGTCACGTATAGGCAGAGAAGGTAGGAAGAGGGTATAAGCCCAGCGGCATTCCGCGCCGTACGATACTCCCTCGAGGACGTTCCCTCGGACTTTAAATCACTTTAGCGATATTGTTGCCGCCACATAAATTCCCTCCTTATAATTAAACATCAAGAACGAAAAGATGCTAAACGATTTTTAATATCCCCCTCAATTCAAATGTATTATGACCTTTAAAAAAAAAATAAACACAAAAAAAAATGATATTCAACAGCCTTACGAAATGAGATACACGCTATTTATAAACCCGCAAAAGTGTCTGCGCTCGGCAGTGTGTATATCAAGTGAAACTTTTATAGCTCCGAGGGTAAGAGCCCGAGGGGGGAAATATGGAACGTCACGCCAGTAGCGAACGAGAGAAGTAGTTAGAAAAAAAAAATCTCTCGCACGATACACGATTGTTTTACTTATGGTTTCGTGTTCGATAAGTATATCATCTCTCGTCGTATGCGATTTGACCGGCTTTCTTCCTTTTCATAATTCATAGGCATATCGCACGATACGCTACCTGTACAGCCGGCAACAGTAAATTACGCATCGGTGTGCCGATGCCTCACGGACTCCGCGCGTACATCGCGAGAGTAATACGTAAGTGCGATGCGGCCGCGTACGATAGCGCCGGTACACACGTATTATCCACCCGGAGGAGCTCTCGGCGGAGTCCACCGCGGTATCCGCGTTATTACGATGCCCTACTCACACACTGCGCCACAATGCGAATAATCGCACACGAGCCACCGTTGTGCGCATCTCGTTGCAGTCGGAAGGAAAAAAAAAAAAAACACGATTAAAAAAAAGATTAAGTTGTACCGTTATCCGCGCGGTGACCGAGGAGCGAAGCTACTCGCGGCGGCATATTAAATATCAATTACCATAACAATTTTATACATCACGAGTGTTATAATAGAACCGGGAATGACTATTATAACCACGGACGACACATCAGCGCCGCTGTTATGCGTCATTAAGACTCTCGGGACACAACTCGCGACACGGTACCCTGTCGAGCGTTGAGCCTCGACTGCGACGTTTTGTAATTACCGTGGATGGAGATTAATTCGATAATGGGACAATTTGTTCAGTTGAATATATTAGTTGTGATATATATATACATATACTTTTTTTTTTGTGATGATGCGTGGGGAATTAATTCAGGCGGAGGAGCATCTTTATGACTATGTGAAGTATCCTTGGCGCCGTATTATGGCAGCAGTTATGGGCTGTTATTATAGAGACCCATGGGGGACTTTGTGAGTTTAAGATTTGAGAAAGTGATTTTAATTTATTTTTTTTCTAAATTGTTGATGAGATTTTTACAAAAGTTTCGTTACGGCGCCGGTGATTTCCACGTATCGCATTATGTGCCTCATATGGATATATGTAATATGCTTAAGATTTTTATTTCTTCTTTTTTCCATCACGACGCATACCTGTATGAATTATCTCCGCGAGATCCCCTCGATGAGGTCATTTTTTCGGACGTATGGAATGGGCTTCATGATAGAAATCCATGGGAAAGTTCGAGAGTTTATGATTTGAGAAAGTGATTTTTTTAAAATTACAAATGAAATATAAAAATAAAGTATTTTTATTTCGTCGGCGTTGATTTCGACTTATAGGGAAAGCTTTACGGGTTTACGGGTCGCTTCACGGGTCGCGATGAATGATCGAGCGACCTATCGATCGCCACCTGGAGAAGCCGCGCGCAGCATATATCAGTTGTGAGATATTTTTTTCTCCATAATCACGCATGGGAAATGAATTCACGCGGAGGACCACCTTTATGCTTATACGAAATATTCTTGGCTCCGTATTATAGAAGCTATTATAGGCTATTATTATAGAAACCCATGGGGACCTTGGAGAGTTAAAGATTTGATAAGGTGATTTTTTTTTTCCCTAAATTATTAAAAAAACAAAAAAATATATATATTTTCATTTAGTCGGCGTTGACTTCGGCATATCACAAGAGAGTCGTACGTGTCGCGATGAACGATCGAGTGACCTATCGATCGCGACCTGGAGAAGCCGCGCGCAGCATATCTTCCTCGCCAACTTTCTCGCGCCCGTCACCATACTCTACACAACTTACCTATACAGTGTTACAGGTATGCAGCAAGAGTATTATATAGCCCGGAGGCAAGTCTGATCGAGGCTCGAAAGTCTCGCGTGCAGGGTATATATATATATACATATATATCCATATATATGTATATATACGTATATGGCTCTTACGAAATCGTTAATCGGGTAAACGTGCCCGAGGCACATCGTGCTCGATTGCCCCTTATCCCAAGGTGCCAGCTTAAAGACGCCCCACCGCCAACTTTTAAGTTCAAATTTAATGTACTCCTTATTCTCCTTTCATTCTTCCCTTTTCTGTTATTAGTTTTTTTTTATCCCTGCGTAAAACAGAAGTCAGGGGACATAAATGGCACGGATAGAAACCAAGCTGCGCTGCGAATACTACGCAAGTGTTGTCATTTTTTTACAAACAATTATTTAGTTATTTATTGGTATATTGATGAGCTAGGCCTAATTAGAGACGCGGTCGGCCGAACGGACAATAGCAGAGTTAGAAAGTGCGCCTCAGAAATAAGTAAACTTATTCGCTGAAGGAGGTGAAAATAACAAAAATTCGTCTCGTTAGAAAACGTTTATATGAAAAATATATAAATAATAATAATGGTCATTTTTTTACTGAACAAGAAAGTAATCGCGGAAGTTGATGGACAAGAAATGTTTTTTAAGTGTACAAAAAACGTCGTTTCACTGTGTAGAAGTTTCGATGGAATGCCTATGCCGGAATGTCGCACGTATGGTTGTGACATTTAGAAATAACGTGAATAACGACAGGAAGTGCCGCACGTGCCTGAGGCTCGTTTCATTTGCCTCCCGCGGGCTTTTTTCTTCGGCTTTCACGTAGCCTACAAAAAGAATTTAACATATCGAGTGTTCGACGCCATGAGGCCACTTTAGTTGAGTAGAACGATGGCCTTTGTGCCCTTTGGGCGTTGCCCCAATCGATATCTATTGGTGGTCCGATGAATATAATTTAATGGTAATTAATGAATCTCCACTGATTCCTATTAGCGGCGCATCGTCGGTAGGTCAACCCTGGCGTCATCGAGCAAGTGGCGGTAAAAGCCTCTCGTAATTGTTAAAATATGCGGCGCAAACAAAATTAACGTACGAGCTCTTTTATTTTTCCTCTCCGACCGAAGTTCATCGAACATCTTTCAATTGCAATTAAATCGTATTCAATATTCGGACCCGAAAACGCGATTATAATTAATGAGCATTGAGCAACCTGAAACGCTCCCATTTCGATAGATCACCTATAACGCCCTAAACTGTCTCCCTTAATTTTCGACCTATGCTATAACTATTAATGTTTGATCTAGCATTGTTCTGCTTGCTTTTCATCGGTCCTTAGGGAAGATATTCCAGGAACCAATCAAATTCTATCTACCTATAAAAAAAAAAAAAATTTAATCGAAAATTTCGTCAGCATAGCTACTGTCTTTGATGCTTCGCGGTTCATCAACCCCGCCGTATTTTCTTCGGCATCTCCCGTCGACGGATTCAATCGGCAGCCCGTACCCTATACTTACGCCTGTTGCCTCGACGTGACACTTAGAAACCAACGTCAATAATGACAGAAAACATCGCTGCACGGCACACGCTACAGAACCGTTCGTATTTTTCTCATCGACGCCTTCATTCTCTCGTTTTTTAATTCTTTAATTTCCTTCCTCATTTTCTATCATTCGCTCCGTCCGAGAGAAAGGCATGTCGCATATTAAAGTGTTGTTCGATCGGTTCCCGCCCGATCGCCGTGTTTGTCGGAGAGCCGTTCAGTCCAAATGCCTCGCCGATAGAACGGACTCCCGTTAAACTGCCCGTAGTTTTTTTGTTTCATTTTTATTTTCCACGTGCATAGGCGCTTGCATTGTTAGGCCACCTCTTTCGTTCCTTCCCTCATTACGGATCGATGACACGCTTCGAAATTTGGTAGCGGCCGCGACGTAACCCGGTAACGCCGTCTCTTTCCATCCGCGCACGTACGTATTTTCCGTCCGCCTCTCACACCCGGTTCGAATATCGAATATCATTAACGCCCCGTGTATGTCAAACGTACGTGCGTAACCTTTGGAAAAAAAAAATTTACCGCTACATCTATGACCGTTCTTAGCAGTCATAGCCGACGAAAGAGGGCTCGTGGAAGTCTCGCAGCTTGCTCAGCGATATACACACATACCCGACCGGCACTCGTTGACGGACTACCGATTAGTACTGAGCCGCGCACCTTGTAATTTTAATGCATATATATATAGGGTGAGCGCGTACCCGCTGCAATCCGCGGCGCGAGGTATTACGCGCTGATTAGAAAATAGACTCTACCCGATTAGAAAATCGCGGGCGCGCTCGCCGGCCCTCTGATTATACGAGACTTCTCGCGCCATTTGCGCGAGATACATTTTTTTTCTCGCTTCGCTTTGTTGCTCTTTTTTTCTTTTTTTCCTGTCATCTCATCAGATGAGAAAATTGTTTTATTGTTTTCACAAGTCGTTGCACCAGATGGAGAACCCGCGGAATCCGTCGCATCGGATGTGGCTTGGATGATAATTGCGTATCGCGGGCTTTCCGCGGAATTGTAACGTGGGAACCAGGATCGCGCGCATCATGAATCAACCACGGTCAAGAATCGATTACAGCGACGAGTTCTCGGCGCGCATGGTTGTCGGTGTGTGACGCGTCTCATGCGTGCACGGTATTTAATCACAGCCTCGTCGATCCGGTATTTAATGATTTATAACCAACGCGCTCCGTGTCCGGACAATGGTTTAACGCGGGAGATGCGCGCGATCTATTGCTCATCGGAGCTCGCGCGCGCATGCGCGGTCGGTCCGAGGATCTATCAAGGCTGCGCGGCGCGGACGGCGCAGGAAATTTGCGCACAATCGGGAAAGCCTCGACGGTTTACAGAGCCTTATCTGTGGATAATATCGGTTATCCTACCGTGTGATTTTCTCACACGGAAGGCCCGGATCGATGATCGTTCGACCATGAATGAGAAACTTTCTATAAACCCAAACGCGCGCGTAACGATCGAGAGAATTTCTCGTGGCTCGTGGCCGCAACTCGGTTTTACTGTAGCGGTCTCTCTCTCGCTGACCGTCTCCGTTTATCCCTCGATCGTGTGGTCGCGCAGTCTCTGAATCATTTTTGTAATCAGCTTGTTTTATACCTCCCCGATTATCGCCGGCATATTTTCATTCGCAACGCACGCCGTTCGACAGATGCTGTTGCGGGCTTTGTTATATTACTTTCTCGTCGTCGCTATTTTTATTCCCGAAAGAATTGTCGTTGCGAGATCGTTGTCTGCGATCGATCGCCGGACGGAGTCGATCAGGGATAACGATCTTTGGATATTTTTTTTTTCAATGCTTCTATTTTTAAGAAATATCGAGAAAAAAAATTACAGCCTACTTGCCAGCGAGGCCATAAAAATTTGCGATACTTTTTTTTACCTCCAATCGTTGTAGCTTTGACGATACAATGGGCCGTTGGAGAAAAAAATTTCCCATAGAGATATCGATCATTCGGGTGCGTCATAAAAAAATAGATAATTTCTAATAATAATACTAATAATAATAAAATTGAAAAACCTCAGTTCTATGAACGCATCGGCATCAGCCGAGCAGTTTCAATTTTTATTTATTTCCAATTACTGTATCTCGTAAATTTTACTGTTTCGAGCGCCCCCACAATAGGAAGTAAAAAGACAAACGCGATCGAGTCACGAAAGAATTCCCGGCGTTGGGCGCGCCGCGAGCCTTGATTTTGTGAAAAATCTGTGAGCGGAGATCGTCGTCCGGGAATGTCGACGGCCCCGAAATGCCTCGCCGTGCGTTAAAGTATCGAGCCACAACCTCGAGGTATTAAACCTTAATTCATCCGCGAAAGTGTACAGCCATTAATTTTCCCCGCCCATCGTAGATTATACACATCCACGACGCGTAATGGTACGCACGATGGTCGCTCGACCGCGAGCCCCGCGAAGCACTCGCGCTTCATCTAATGATAAAACAAAATATTAATGTATGCCCTCCGAGGCGAAACTATTTTTGCCTACTCGCAGTTTCACGGCGGCGTGTCTATTTGCACTGGTCCACTTGCTCGGCCGAACGGAAAGCTTCGTACGCTCACTCTTCATGCGTATCCCCCTGATGTTCGAATTATTGGTTGCACTGTTGATATATGGACAGAAACGCGCATTCGTAATGCCCTCGATCCACGGATCTACATCCTTAGAATCGATCAACCTCCTTAGAAATCCGCACATTGATCGACTGATTTTTTACGACATTTTCAGGAAAATAACAAGATCGGAATGAATTTTTGATTCCTCTCGATAAAGAAACAAATATGCAAATAAAAAAGGTCTATCAGCTTATCTCTCGAATTTCCGCGTACCCACTCAGCTGCGAATGTCATCGATGCTGTAACTTGCATAAGTACAGGTACTCGGAGACTTTGTATTAAGCGTCTATAACCGAAGAATATCGCGCGAATGCCCCAGGCCTTTCGTATAATCGTATGCGTTCTTGCATCGCTCGCAAATCGAATTAAAACAAAAAATAGGCAATTAAAAGAAGGTTATCAGTTAATCTTTCGAACGTCCGAGTACCCACTCAGCTGCGAGTTTCATCGATGCTGCAACTTGCATAAATACAAGTACTCGGCGACTTTGGATTAAGCCGAGCCTTTCGTGTTATCGAAAGCTTCTTGCATTGCTCGCGAAACGAATAAAAAAATAAGCAAACAAAATAAACGTTTATCAGAATCTTTCGAATTTCCGAGTACCCGTTCGGCTGTGGGTTTCATCGATGCCGTAATTTGCGTAAATGCAGGTACTCGGAGACTTTGGATTAAGCGTCTATAACGAGGAATACCGCGCGCATGCGTCAAGCCTCTCGTGTCATCGTACGCGTCTTGCATTAGCTCGCAAAGAGAAGAAAACAAAACAAATAAATTTTAAAAAAACAACATGCACCGCTCCACGTAGTCGATGCACTCCTCTTCTTCTTCTTCCTCTTCGTTTTTTTTTCTACCATTGCTGCATAATATTTACATTTATGTATCAGGCGAAAGGGGGGGGGGGGGGGGGGGGGTGACGACGGCAGAGAGAATATTCCGAGCGTTATATTCATGAATCTTTTTATCGAAACATCTAAATGTCTGGAATTTCGTACGAGCGCCAAGCGGACAAGTGTTTCTTTATTTCTTTCTTCTGCATACATGTAGGATCTTTCTCTTCCCGTTCATCCTCAGCATTCCATTTATCCATGCTTCGTTTGGATTTTTTTTCCCTCCCTCCCAGCTCGTCCGCATTTCCCTCTGGCCAACCCCGCGTCACTCAACGTCACGAATTCGCGAGTCTTTGAACCCCTCGGTATTATCTTGCCCCCCTATTTCGTATCCCAGCCTCGTCGTGGATTTTTTTTTATTCACTTTTGGCCCGCTTCTGATTTATTCATTTATAGAGCCGGTTTCTCGACGCACCCGAGCTCGTGATTTTGATGCGCCGAGAAGCCCGACCGGTCAAAGGTGTCGGTATTTTTTTTACCGGCGGACAAAGACCGTCTCCCAACGCGCGCCAAAGGGCAAGTTCGCTCCTCGCACGACAATAGAAATAAGAATTAGAATGCAGGACTTCGAAGAAAGAAATCCGGTTTCATTTTAATTTTGCTCATTAAAATTTTTGCAGGGCTTATCGCTCCGGGTTCCCGATGCACTTTTTTTTTGCCTCGTCTATTCCTTCGCTGCCCGATGGAAATTTGACACCCGAGAGCTGCGCGATAGAGCTGTTCAGATACGAATTTCTATGGCTCCGATTCTCGTCCCGTGAAATTTAAGTAGACCTCGACTTCCTTCGAACGAGCGTGCGGGAGTTCGTTCGCCTATTCATGGTATTATAGCTTCGTAGCCGATCGCCGAGAGACCGACCGATATCGAATTCGTTCCTTCTGAACTTTCACTGGTGAGACCCCTCCTTTTCCCCCCCGTTCACCCTCCTCCATTGTAGCGAATTAGCATGGGCGCGGCTGAGTGGCCGCGTTACGCTGTGAAAAGTCGATCATGTCTGGTGTGCGCGCCGCTCCGCCGATCGTCGTACACACTCTTACGGAACCGACCGTAGATCGGCTCGGTGGGGAATTTCTTGCGCACGCAAACGTGGAACACAAACTCGGGACGGAAATCGGGCGCAGCTGATCTGGGATTACGATATACCATGGGAGTTTTCACCCGGTCGGAAATATTTTCGCGAGGAAATCGGCGATCTACGCCGGTGAAACTCGCCCCTCCGCCCTGCCGATGATCGAACGGAATTTATTTTTTCTCAACTCCCCTGACGCATACCGATCTACCGCTATCGATAACCCGTCGGAGAAATTAAAGCAAACAGGTGGAATGAGAAAATAACGGAAAATTGTGGAAATTTAGGATAAACGGCACGGTACAATTTTTATTTAAACAATTTTTTTGATCTATCCTATCAGAAAAATAAAAATAAATAGGTAAAAACGGGAAATAACAAAGAAAAAATGTGGAAAATGATGATAAACGGGACGGTAAAATCTAATCACGTAGACCGGCAAAACGAACATGTTGGAAAAATTATGTACACTTTGTGAGTCGAAAACTCCACCCTAGTCTCGAGGTAAACGATTTTCTGACAGTCCTGCATTATAACGACAATGCCTCGAAAGGTTTCGCTAAAAAAAAAAAAAAAAAAATACCATCGACGTATAGTGAAGGGGAGTCGCGTAGGTGTATTTTCGTTCAAACGAATACCTTCGCACGCACGTTTTTTCCATATCGGGTTGCTCCGATTCGCTCGGAGAGTGAGCGCGGTTACTTCGCTTCCCTTCGGCTACAACAAAAAAAAAAAAGTAGCGCAATCCAGTGAGATACGATCGTTGAGAATTCTTCGAAAATTGCTCTGTGTCATAATACTGTCTCCGAGCGAGTTCCCATTCGTTCGCTCGAATATGAATTCGTTTTTCCCGCGAGTAACATCGGCGTCGCTGCCGGCAACGAACCCGAGCAGGCCATAACTAAAATGTATGTACAGTGTGTGTATAAACACGTACATAATTGACGGGTCTATAAGCGAACCTCCATAATTCATTCGCTTTCCAATTATGACCTAAAACGCCGCGCAACGTACCGATCGGAATTCCAATCGCGCATAGCTCGCGCCGAGCTCGCTATCCGCGCCGCGCGGAGCGCCTCGCGGAGTGCGCTCGGGCTGCGCGCAACTGCGCAGCCCTCGCAGTTACTTAGATCTACAAGTTTGCCGGGACGTGCCGCGTGAAAATCCATGCAACAAACAGCCAATTACGCACTGCGTGCCGGTGGGCTTCATACGCGCGGGCATTCACGCACACAAAGACCACCATTATAGTACTATAGCGCAGCGCCGTGGCGACTGCACTCGTGTAACCCTCGAGCACACGAGAGACAGAAACCGCGAGCTCGACGCGTTGCATAATTAGCGACGAGAAAGGAATTACCGTTGCGGCAATTTTTCATCTCCTTTCCCGTTTTTCTTCCTCTCGCTCGTTCTCGTATCTCGTCCGTGACTTGCGAGGCTTTTTTTTTCCTGGAGACGAAAAATTCTCCGGCTCGCGGCTGGATATGAAGGGGGAAAAAAAACCGACGATCTATCGGCTGCACGAGAAAAACGAGCCAAGTACCGTTAAGTGGCATTGACGAGTGACGCGCACATGAGGGAGCGCTACCTCACACGCTTATCGGTTTGCCTTGAACTTCTGCGGAAACGCGTTAATTTCTATGCTGAAGCTGTTACCGATAAGAGGCACGGAGCTTGCGTAACCGCTCGTTTGCATAAGCGAGTTCGACGAGGAAGAACTGCTTTCCGCGGACGCGAGACGAGACGATTGCGGAGGATGCGCGCGACGCACAGTGTAGTCGCGCAGGCGTGCGCGGGACGGAGACAACTTTCGAAACCGTACTGCGGACAACTATTTTCTGTCTGCGGCGCATCCGATGCGGGCGCGAGCACTGCATGCTACATATAGAATCTGCGATGAAATTCACTCCTCTGTGATAACAGATTTTCAAATGACTTCGCGCAAATAGCATGTGTCTCGCAGAGAACCAATCGCGGTGAATTTACTCGATCAACGATAACGATTTTTCTGATTATTTTTTTTTTATTACAGATTTAATATAGAAACTATAGGGTGAGGTCTTTGTAGAAAAAATATCCACAATTTCGTGAGAAATTTAGTGACGAAGTGCCGTAAATAAATTCTCGACGTTGGAGTAAAAATGATTATTGCATAATCGATGTTGAGGAAAAATTGTTTTACCGTTATCGCGGCCGCCGTGAAGTCGCCTATGCAAATAGGAAATGGCTTCTTTACCGTTATCCCAGCGCTCCGTATAATCGCGCGCGTGCGAATTAACGAAATCACGAGAATCTTCTCAATATACTCATTCAAGCATCGGAAATTCCACAGCTTCATTATTACACTCTAACTGGCGTTCTTTATTCCATCTCTCGCTCGCGAGACTAACAATAGACGCCTCGTGCACGCGCCTCTCGAGAGTCCCGCGAAAGGCGAAGAAGTCCGAGCATCCCAAAAACATGCTAATCCCGCACGGTCGGTCCAGCGAGCGCGGGCCACTCGGACACATTCGTATACCTGCTGCACTCCCGAGAGCGACAGAGAGTAAGAGGCACTTTTGGGTTCGTCGGTTAACAAAAGCTCTCCGAACGGAGAGAAGGAAAAAGGACGAAGTAGTAGCGATGAATCGATGCGAAGCCAAAGAAGAAGAAGAAATACAACAAAAAGCAGCGGAGAAAATGTTTGAGGAGGTGGAGGACCGGAGATCACAAGAAGTCAGAGACGCTCTGTGTAAACTTCTCCTCCGGTTTCTTCACGGTGGTGTAGACTCAAATTTTTTTCGCTTCCGTTTCGAAATCCAGCTGGCCACTCTGCTTGTTAACGCGTATAATAATAATAAAAATAATAATACCACTATTATTATTATTATTATTATTATTAAAATTATGATTATTATTATTATTAACGACATAGTCTTGTAATAATAATAAAAATGATTATTATTATTCATCCTTCGATTAATCGTGAAAGACTCTTCCTCCGAACGGGATTCTAGAGTCCTGGAAGACCACACATGTTTTTTGTGTCAGCGTCGAAAGGTCCGAGAATACATCGGGTCCGTTAACGAACGGAGCGTTCGATACTTTGTAACCGATGATGAATCTCCGAACCCCGATTCTTTTTATTCCACCGTCCCTGTCCCGAATGAGGTTCGAGCGGGTTGATCGGCCTGTCTAACTGTCCCCCGGCAATCGGAACATCATTAGATCCGATAACCGTTCGAGCCGCGGTGGTCCAGGCGCCGCGTTCCTTCCCCGGAGCCCGCGCAGGCTACCGGAGCACAAGGGCCCTCGAGGGCACCGTCGACTATATTAAATCGTGCGGAGAGCCGGGCGCATACTCGACCCGAAATTCGATCCTCCGTTATTAATTCGAGCGGCGGTCCATCCCGCAGACTGCATCCAACTGCCGTGATCTTATTTTCCGAGAACCGCCTTCGCGGTCGCAGCCGATTCTCCGACTAAGGCACATCTCGCTTCTTTTAATTTTTTTTTTTTTTTTCTTCAAATATCTATCGCGACTCTTGGCTCGAAGGGTGAGCCCGTCCGCGCGAGGGACGCGTTCGAATTTGACACCGCGAGAGGCAGAGACGCGCGAAGGCATCGTTTGCGGGATGAATTATGAGCGTTGCGAATTTATGCGGTGCCTCTCGGAGAGAGGATATAAAACCGGACGGCGAGGTGCGACGGAGGGACGAGCCGAACGGAAGAAAAGACGAGGCTCTTCTCTCCCCGAAGCTCGAACTGTACCGCGATATACCAACATTTTTTTTTTTTTTGTTTTTTTTTTTGAGACCCCTCAAAGCTGGCAATTCTCTGATATTTCGCTGGATCGAATTATGCGTGAGATTAATCGGAGCGCAATCGAGCGTCGCGCCGCTCGATCGTTTCGGTTTAGCATAATTGTCTCACGAGCATGCATAAGCTCTCGGCGTTCGATCGAGTACCGAGTACCGGTCGCCGTCGAGTCCGAGCGATGTGGAAAAAAAAAGAAGAAAATTCCGCACGGATCGCTCTCGCGATCGCGACTCTATTTATAACCATGCGTGCCACGCAATATTTTTTTTTTTTTTTTTTTTCGAGTACACACGCATCGAGTACTCCTTCGCTCTCGCCTCTCGCTACTCCCGGCGGTTCATTCGTTTCTCGGGTTATTCCTTTGAAAATTCGCGTCGCCCGTTCCGCGCGGCACGTGGTGTTATATCGCGTGGCAGCACGCTATGATGTACGACGGGGCGCTGAGCGTAAATAACGAAAGCTCGGGAGGGACGGAGAGTGTCCGGGTGTTTATTCATCGGGCGCGGGAGATGAGTTCTCGAAGCGGCGCAAGAAACGAATGGGAAAGGACCGAGATGCGCATCCCGGGCTCGGGGAACCTCCGCCGAGGAGTGGAACGCTCGATCCACTTGCACTTTCCGCGACTCCCGAGAGGCCCCGGTGCAAGTAAGCACTTCGATAGTGAGTACGAGCGGAACGGGAATACGAGTGCGCTCGCAGCACTATAATGCACACCGACCTACCGGATGCCTTCGCCGATGTCCCGAAGAATCCTTCGCCCCGGGGCGCAGCTCGCGAGACTCGTAAAGAGACGGCTCGCACATCCGAGAATTTACATTATCGCTCGCGAGGATTTATATGGATCTGTTTATGTGCACATATAAAGAAAAAAATCCATCAAGTTCGGCACGCAACGATTTTTCGTTGCGACGTTCCCGAGAAAAATATCTAATTTTACTCCGTAACGTCCGAGGTCGCACGGGAATGCTTCAATACCAGTTTTCAAAATCTCAGTTCCCGAAAAATAAGATTTTCTAACCGGAAGTGACGTCACACAGGAGACAAGTCACTACCGGTTTGATAATTTCATTTTTTCAATCGGGAGTGACGTATTTCCGTTATGACGTCACTTCCGGTCGAAAAATGAGATCTTCAAACCGGAAGTGACATATTTTTAATGTGAAGATAATTCCGGTCTTAAACTGAGATTTTCAAACCGCATGTCCGGTCCGGAGATGGACCGACATGGCGTTTTGTTGCACGGCAGCCAGTGCGGAGCCAGCGCTGGGCCGTTCCTCCAGTTACGGCAGAGTCCCGTCTGAGGAATCTCGGCTCTCGTGACGACATGTTTGATGACACGAATGACAACGACGACCGAGGTTGAACCTTACCCGGGTGTCAAACGTAAATATTAATATTTTCGACCGGTAGATCTCGGTCCATCGGATACGCCGTGTCGCGCTCCTCATTTCCGATTCGGGTGTAACCGGAGCGACAATGTCCACTATCGCCTTCGCGCATGCGTACGCGCGCAAATATAGTCAAAGAACAAGCGCGAGTGTCTATATGCAAATATTTGGACGGGAGACCGGCAGCAGCGCAGAATACCGCGGCTTACATACCCGCGTATGTGTACCGTCTATACGCGCGAGGATGTGTGCAAACCGTACGGAGTGTGTATTTGCGGGCAAACACGAAGAGAAACGAACGGCATGTAGGCACGCTTACATCTGCGGTTTAAAGCGTCATTGTCCGAACCGCCGCAGCGCACGACTGCATCGAGTAGGTATCGGGTCTACGGCGTGCAACGCCTTCGCCATAGAATCTACATCTGCACACGTGTGATCTCAAACTGTCCGACAATCCGCACATTTCACCCCTCATTTTCGTCACGAATAATTTTTTCTACCCCCTCAATCTTCCTATTCTTGACTTCGATCCCGATCTCGCGGCAATCCTTGAATATTTTGTTAAAATTCAATTCTTCAATTCTACGTTCAATTCTTCAATTCTCACATGATATTGAGACGGCAAGAACGACGGCAAACTGTCGAGGTGTCACGTTATCGTTCCAATCCCCTATGGAATTGTAAGAACTGAAAGTAGAATTGAAGTAACAATTTATCTCTTCGGCAGCCCTCGAGCGAATTTTACTCGAGTCATCGATATATTTGTTTTCAGTGTGGAAAAAAATATATTGCTCTTGAGAGTGAATGTTTGATGAAAATACCGTCAAGGCGAACTAGCGGCGAAATGGCAAAGACGAGAAAATATCACGCAGTATACCATTCGTCAAAGCAGTCGCGCCTCGGTAATAACTCTCGGACGTTGGACGATCGGTGCGTGCGCGGAGAATGTTGTTTCCGACACCCGGTCGTCCACCGTCGGTCGGAGCGACGTTGTACATACGAACGAGGTGCGCGCCGTCGAGGATAGCCGGTAGCGCGTACCCAGCATCCTGCACCTGTATAGAGCGATAGAGAGCCGAGTACGCCCAGGTTGGCATGTAACGATACCGACTTATTCGCGGTATCATTTGTAAATCCCCGTCGTTAACCCAATTTCGTCGCGACGCACAGTAGACGCGTACACAGCGGCGCATGCGCACGGTAAACTGCAATCGCTGCGCACTGCAGTGTCCTCTATTAGGGCTCATCAAATGCCAAGACGAGGAGCGGCCGGTACCGGGTAATTTATATCGCCGCGGTGCTCGCACACCCGAGGATAAACCTCGAGAAATCGGGCGGAGAGAGAGATTGTAAGTTGGCAAACCGTACAACATAATAACACCTACCGCACGGTATAGACTGGAATAAATGTAATGTGGTTTTCTAAGTACGAGCACCGCGGGTCCCCGACACAACACCCATGCCGCATCGCTTTTTCACACGTACCTGTATGACTCCTCGAGAGATTGAGTCTCGACAATCCTTTCGCCCTGTTCTCGAGATATAATCCTGTTCCTCTCTACCGCCCTCCTGTGAGAGGAGGGATGTGTATGAGTGTGCGATAAAAACGCCCTGTCGCACTCCGAGGTGGGCGGTTGAGGACACCTCTATTTTTACATTTTACGCACTCGAGCCGAGAAATTAATTACTCGGTCCTCGCGGCGCCTCGGGAGAATCTTCTTGGGTTTCACGGGATCACAGATGGTTCGGCTGTAACGACGGGTGCTCCTGCCGACGAGCGGTACACTGTAGAAAATTATTTCGTAAAATCGGAATACGAAGTTTCGTTAAAATAATGTTGAATATACAAAGCTGTCCTTTTATTTCCCGCGTCATTGACAATTTTAGGTTGTACTTTTGTGTGCAAATCTACAGCTGGATGCGATCGGAAAGTTAATAAATAAGAAATTGTAGTCATTTGTGGACAATAAGTTTTTGCAAACCTTAAGTTGTACAACATTTTTTTACTGCTTATATTAAGGGCGTTGCAAACAAAATTAAGACATTTTCGAGGTAGAAAATTGCTCACCTGGGTGCAAAGCGGAGGCCTCGAAAATACGGTGGTTGGGGAACGATTGGGGGTTATTACTTCATTTGCGTGATTTTTTCTTTTTTTTTTTCTTACTTTGGCGAAGAAAGATTGGCGTGTATTATCGTTTATCCGTGAGTCGTATGAAGATGGTACTCGACGGCTTCGGGCTTCGGGAACTACCGACACAACGGGTGCATCTTGTGCAGCAGGTTTATAGCGAGGTGCAGTATATAACGCGGCCCCGGGGTGTATAATGACGTTGTCGGGGCCCTTGGCTATTTATAGTTCGCCGTGCTTTCACCTCGCGGAACCGTCCGGTATTTTTTTCTTTTTTCTTCTTTCGCTCCTTCAAGGAAATTAGGAGGATTTCGTGAGCCCTTTTACGTGTTACACCTTCCCGAGGCTTTATCGCCGGCCCCGTCGGAGCCGGAATCTCGGCCCGCTCACACGTGCAAGCACGAGTGTGCCCGTGTGTGTTCGCGAGCATTTAAATGATTACGAGGCGAGGGCTGGTACGTGAGAATTCGTGTATTTGCGTGCGGTTAGCCGAAACGAGGCTATGCCTGATATTTTGCGGATTTTTTTTTTTTTTTTTTTACTGAGATTAAATACTGGATGGCGATACGTGAAAAAATGCGGTATGCACTCAACGGTCCATTAAGGAGAGTAATAACTTTTTTATTTTTATTTTTATTCGTGTAGACGAGCAAGGCCCTTTTTACAGAACCAACTTGCGTAATTAAAAAAAATAAAAACCGATAATTGGAATTTTTATATCGCTTTCTCATCAAAGTTGAAATTTTCATATCGACATTTTTTTGAGAAAACATCATTTTTGTCGAAAAATTGTAAGGGCGACCGGAAAAATGATAATATCGCCTTCTCATTTTTCCACTTTCAAAATGGCAAAATATTTTTTTTCGATATATCGATTTTTTACCGCCTCCATTGGCTTCAAGTGGCCCATTTCCGACTCAAAACACTGGCGACTTGTATTTTTTTCGGAATTTAAAAAATTCACCATTTCCAGCATAGGGAATCCTATGTTAAATTTTGCGAGACGGCACTTTTTTTCAAAAAATTTCGAGATATCGAATTAAAACCTTCGCCATTCTTTTCAAGTGGCATATTTACCAACCGATTTCAGAAAAGAAAAAATTCTAAAAAATTTTTTGAAAAAATACCATTTTTGTCGAAAAATTGTAAAGGTTACCCCTTCTCATTTTTCCACTTTCAAAATGGCCAAATATTTTTTTTCGAGGTATCGATTTTTTACCGCCTCCATTGGCTTCAAGTGGCCTATTTCCGGCTCAAAACACATGCTACTTGTATTTTTTTCGAAATTTTAAAAATTCACCATTTCCAGCATAGGGAATCCTATGTTAAATTTTGCGAAACGGCACTTTTTTTCAAAAAATTTCGAGATATCGAATTAAAACCTTCGCCATTCTTTTCAAGTGGCATATTTACCAACCGATTTCAGAAAAGAAAAAATTCTAAAAAATTTTTTGAAAAAATACCATTTTTGTCGAAAAATTGTAAAGGTTACCCCTTCTCATTTTTCCACTTTCAAAATGGCCAAATATTTTTTTTCGAGGTATCGATTTTTTACCGCCTCCATTGGCTTCAAGTGGCCTATTTCCGGCTCAAAACACATGCTACTTGTATTTTTTTCGAAATTTTAAAAATTCACCATTTCCAGCATAGGGAATCCTATGTTAAATTTTGCGAAACGGCACTTTTTTTCAAAAAATTTCGAGATATCGAATTAAAACCTTCGCCATTCTTTTCAAGTGGCATATTTACCAACCGATTTCAGTAAAGAAAAAATTCTAAAAAATTTTTTTGAAAAAATACCATTTTTGTCGAAAAATTGTAAGGGTAAATTTTGCGAAACGGTACTTTTTTAAAGGGTCTTACGGCTCTAAACGGGTTTGTTCGCTCACATAGAGATGTGTGCTGGCCGGTAGCCTGCCGAGAAAATTCTGGAATAATTCATAGATACTACTTGAGGTATGCACTATGCAGTACCGAAGAGTTTTCCCCAAAGCTGAATCTTCAAATGTATTTTTAAAGGGTCTTATGGCCTACTCGTAATGTTCCTTTATTCGCAAAGCTTTTTTTTCATATGATGATTTACATCGATCACGAGATATTTTGCGTTCTTTAATTCTATTATTTTTCCACTCTGATTAAATACGAGATGAAAAATGTGGAATTCAGTTGTCCATCCATCAACGAGCGTAACAGATAAAAAATATTACTGAATGTTTTGTTCGTTTTTTTTTTTAATACGATCATTTACGTCGATTACGAGACATAATTACTATTGTTATTATGACGTAGAAGTCGCCTTAAGGGGAAGCGGGAACGAAGTATGTTCCTCTACTCTTGTCGGCAGCGGTCTGACCGGTACCGGACACAACCACTGGAGTCCGCACAGCCATCGGCGTGTATGTATATTAACTACCGTAACTGTGACTTTTAACAAGTAGGCGTCGTCCGCCGACTTACCCGCATGTGTGACAGAGCGTGCAACTCGCGGTGCATCGACAAGTAGTCCAGGCCGACGCGGGGACGACGCTAGCGATCGTCCGGTGCGGACTATTCGTTCTATTCGTTCCTCGCAGCGAAAAGACCGAATGAACGGAGACACGCTGGCGACCGCTTGTAGAAGCGTTCCTGGGTCAACGGAATCGAGCTCGGCCTCGGTAACTCGACAAAACGCTTGCCTGCTTTTGGGCGCACCGAGGCAGCGAGGCGCCCACACTTGCCAGTAGGTAAGGGCTGTGCGCGGGCGGACGGTATCGCGTACGCGGCGAAGACGAGAATGTGGTTTCCGATACGGCGTCGCGAGGCATATACATTTCATTTAAAAAAATAAATAAAAAAAATGAAAACATAGGATGGAAACGATTAAGTGCAAGAGAATACGAGCCAATCAGCGCGATACCGACGGCATTTTATCCGCATGCAAATAATACCGAAGCGAAATCTCTGCCCATTTTGCATGTTTGTTTTCTTTTTTTAGCAAAACGTTTTACCATATATATCGACGTCTTAACGCCAAGAGTAGGTACGGGCTGTGCGCGAGTACAGCCCGCGTATCCTCATGACAACAGACTGCCGATATCTGCGTCTGTTATAGGGTAAGTCAGGCTGATATGACCACCCGTACATAGTAAAAAAGTTTGTGCTTTTTACAACTTATTGTCCGCAAATGTCCGCAATTTTTTCTATGTTAATTCTACGTAATCCATCTCTAGTTTTACACACAAACGTACAAACTAAGATTGTCAATGACACGGGGAATAAAAGGACAGGTTTGAACAATAGAGTTTGTCACTTATTTAACAAAATTATTTTTACGAAACTTCGTATTCCGATTCAACGAAATAATTTTCAATTGTGTAATTATCTTTTAACGTAACAAACGAATAGCGCTGCCGTTTGCACAGTTCTTAGTACACGTCGATACAATATAATTGCACCGAGAATCATAAGATCGTATGTGCAAGGCTCAGAACGACATGCGCATAGTTTTTTTCTTTTTTCATTCTTCGTTAATTTTTTTCAATTCCTCGCTTATCCGTCCTTTCTCATCTCCCCCCCTGTTTATTATTCAAACCCATCCGAGCTCTTCGCCAATCAATTTCTCAATCTCAAAAAAAAGGACACCTCTCGCATCGACGAATCTTTGATTCCGAGCCAGCGATGTGTCATTTTATTTAACAAACATCGAGCCGCCTTTCGCGAGCGCCCACAAATTTCGTTATTGTATTGCGTTCGGAATCGCGATGGTACGAGGATTCCTCGAGAGCGCAAAAAACGCACGCAGCGGATTATAAGGCTGTACAGCGTGTACGATATACATATACATGACCAAGGTAATGGGGCAAGACGGTGGAAAGATAAGACGGTGGAAGATTGAGGGTGGGAGCGGGGGCGGGAGGGAGGGAGGGGGGGGAGGGGGACGGGGAAAAAAGGACAAGAAGAAAATAAGTCCTTCGAGAGACGCGGAGACAGAAGGACGATACCGCTGGGTAGTTGGATATATAAATATAGTGGCTTACAAGTGAGCCGCGGCGAAGAAGGGTCGGGCTGACCACTTCGCGGGCACGAGAGGACCCCACGTTCGCCGCCATTTCTCCGTCCCTCTCGTCGCCCGGGGGGAATCGAGAATAAGAAACACAAGGCGACCTCCTCCTCCGGGCTCACCGAGCCTCGTACCACGGAGAAAGGGACGAGGACCAACGGGAGAGTCGAGTAAAGAGAAGAAAACGAACTGAACGAAAAAGAGGTAAAAAGTAAAGTTGTGAACTCGAATGACCTTCAACGGCCTTGAGCTCTAGGCAACTCGAAGGCGGACGGGAGAGGCCGAGGAGAAGCCAGAAGCCAGGGAATAAAGGGAGAGCCAAGAATTTCCCTTTCGTATCGTGCGGTTTTTAACCCTGAAAAAGAAGCTGTTCCGAGAGAGTCACGAATTTCATGCCGATGCACTCCCGGATCTGGCACTCCGTCGCTCGATGGTCTCTCGCGTGGCAATGCATATTGTACTTCATGCACAATTAGCGGTGTCATTTCATTCCGTATTTACAGTCGTCGTGCCGCGACCCTCTCGCGCTCCGCGCAATTTACTTCTAAGCATGTGAAATACTTTCGGAGTGCCTTCTCTCTATCCGTAGGTACACGTATATTTTATTTTTGCGTCTCCGACTCCGCCGCCATAAAGTACAATGAAAAATAGATGCGAGCCACATGCGAAAATTGTCGCAGAAAAAAAAAAGGAAATTCGAATTACACTTTGTATATATTTAGTTCCAGAAATGATAGTCACTCGGGTATCAAACACGGTGCGTCCGCGCGGCAGAAAGAGCATGGAATTATCGTCGAGTTTCTCATTTCTCTCATTTCTTCTCGCCACGATCTGCCCCGTCTCGATCGTTAGAGAGTGGCAAAGTTGACCGACTTTTTTTTTTCTTTCTAATTCTCCCACGCACATCGACGGTGCTGCATCGTCCCGAGCCTTTCCACCCGAGCGACTCCGGCTGCACCGGAGGTTTCCTCCCCGCCGACGTCGGCCCCGTACCGCCGAGCGTCGAACCCATTGACTTAATTGTTCCCGGTCAGAGAGATATTAGCAAACAATGATATACACGGCGAGCTCACGCGGGACAAACGAAAGTTGCCCGGTTGCCCGGTTGCCCGCTTCAGCCTCCGCAGCGCTCGCCGCTCCGGGCTATTGTCTCAAAAGCGGTCCCGACCATCGCTTCTTCCGAGGTCCTCGAACGTTCCATAGCGAGCTCACCTCGCGGGCTTTTCTCTCCCCCGTTCGAGATACGATAAAGCACCCGCGCGGTATTTTCTCCGCGAGCTTCGCGCACGTATCGCGATCCGTCGCGTTATATTATTTAAGTGAACATCCGGAAGTTACGATTTAACGATAATGCCCGAAGTGCGCGAGCGGGCTGCGCATGCGCGCGCGCGCACTATCGCACGCAACGCGCGTGTGTGCGCCTGTACGTGCATACCCACAATTTTTATATGTTACAACCCGTACGTTAACCGGTCCTCGAGGAGCTGCAGCGACGCACACCGCGGAATCTCGCTCCCATCGCTTCCAGCGGGTTAATCCGCGAGACGCCGTTTCATACTATATACACCGTATAACTCTCGCCGCGGGAGTTACGCCGAATCGACTTTATAAAGCGAGAAGAGAAAGGAATAATACTATACCGAGTTTCTCGTACACGTCCCCGTCGCGCACCCGACACTCCGCACTGAGAGAGGCCTCAGAGTGCCCCGCCGCCTGTACGTATTAGGTTTAACGTTTTCGATATAGGTATGCGATGTACGGTAAGTTCGTAATGCACGGATTGTTATGTGTGTAACTCGCGCACGTGCGTTGTATCGCCTTCGCGCGGTTTATAATAATATTCTACGTGGCGCATTGCTGCTATCCACAGAATGCAATTCCTCGGACGCTATGTATGCGCTTTATGGTAGTCATATAAAATGTACGCGTATTCGCGGCGCGGGGTGAGGGGGGGGGGGGGGGGGGGAGGGTGGTATATCGGAAGATTTAAGGTGTAATTCGCGGAGACGATCCCTCGGATTCTTCGTCGGGCATCGCGATCATTGTTTCGAGAGAATATTGTGGGACGGAGGCAGTTAAGTTTATCGAACGTTGGGGGAGAGACAATAGATGGGATTATTACGAGCATGATTAACGCAGCGTGTGGAAAGGCTTTGAGGCGATCCTCCCGCCCACCTGGGTCGTGCTCGGTCGGTAACAACAATTGTGATAAATGGCGTTTTGGAGACCGCGGAGCGCCGAGGAAAACGAAATTTGTCTTCTCTTAAGTGTACCGATTTCTCGGGGAAAAACGATTTTCCTTTCGAGCTGTTTGTGGTCTCGGAACGGTGTTCGCTGCAGGGTTTGTTACCGACGGAGGCATTGCGAGTGCGATTCGCGGAGACGATCCCTCGGATTCTTTGTCGGGCATCGCGATTATCGTTGCGAGAAAGAAATTGTGGGACGGAGGCAGTTAAGTTTGTTAAACGTTTGGGGAGAGACAATAGATGCGATTATTAGCGTACCGAAAGGCGCTTTTACCTGCCTGAGTCGGTAAGAAAAACTGTAATAAATGGCGTTTTGAGAACTCGGACAGCTGAGGAAAAACGTAATAATTCCTGAGAAAAGGCACAGATCATGATTCAATGAAACTGCTTGCCAAATTTTCATTATTATTATTATTATTGGTTTTACAGAGAGTAAGTTACCATCTTATAAATTTTATAAATTACTTGTAAATTTTTGCAAGAAATTTTTTTTGTGGATTCGCAGAATACTGGACATGGAGAAAAGACTCACAGTAACATGATCGTCGTGAATCGCATAATTCCCGTTTTTTGGCCTTCGCGCAGTCGGGCGTTTAAAAGAAATTCGTCTGGAAACGGCATTCGTTACAGGTTTCGTTACCGACATGGTTAACCAAACTTTTTCGCAGGGATTTTTCCGGTTGCAAACAGTTATTTCAGAAACAAAGTTAAAAATTTTCTCTCTCATTGACATCGCCCCCTTGTCGAAGGCGCGTCAAAATTGTACATACATTTTTTCAAACGCAAAATTCCCCCTACCGGACCACACCTTTGTGGCGTCTTTGAATTAATAATGGGGCAGTGAGGCGTGGAGCTTCGAGCCGTAAAACCGCGCTGCAAAATTCAGATTGTATTGCACGGTATCTAAACCAGCGAATTATTACAGTGTACCGTAATACACCATCTCCGGAAGTGTAATGAATTTTTTATATTCCCTACGATAAACTTCCTGTTTTATCTCCTCACTTTGCGTCTCGTAAAAACTTTTTTTTGTCTAATGTTTTTTTTGTTCTTTCACCTTCGCCTATTTTTTGTTCTCCAGCTGGCGCGTTAGCTCGCTCCGGTCTCCGTGGGAATAATTCGTCGGTCGTTTTGTTTCTCGACGGATGATTGCGGGGTCGGCACAGCGAACGGAACTATAGAAATTTTAGTGGGCCCTTCTAGTCAAGCAGGGTTCGGGGCTTCCGTTATCGCACGAAACGATCGTCAAGCAAATCGGCTCCCCGGTGTGAACATGTAAGTCACGAGCGGGCCTCGGGGAACAGCGTTGTCGTTGTCGTCGTCGTCGTTCCTCGTCCTCGGCGACGACCGCGTCGTCGACGAAAACTCCTTTCATATTTTCACTCTTCAATTACGAGACACCCGTTGCTCCAGGCTTTTATATAACGCGAAGTCGGGCGAGCGAGCGAACGAGCTCACGGTTTCATAATACACGCCGAGGGTTGCGAACGGAGAAAGAGGCCAAACTGTGCGAGACTTACAAACTACTCGACTCTCGTACACATGCATTTAACCGCCTCGTGCGGTGGGGGAATTCACTCCGAGGCACGCGGATTAAAAATATTCGTTCCTCGCACGATACGCACCGTAACCAGAATTGCGTTAATTTCTTATTTCTTTTACTTTTTTTTTATTCGATAAAAAATTCTTGAAAAAAGGTCGTGTTATTTATTATCGACGGTAAAATTTTTTTGTCGTTTTGTTTTGTTTCTTTTTTATAATTTGAACTTTGCAGGCTCGATTTATGTAATCGCGCACGGAGAACCGGTTCCGAAAGCAATCTATCGATACAGTCGTTCTGTATTCATAACTTTATTGGACAAAGTTCCATCGAATAGAATACAAGTCGATCCGGATGGGATAATCCTAGAACCGATTCTTCACAATCGATGTGGGACACTGGATTCACATTCCATACATGTCGAAATCCATAACACGATCGTGCGATGACGCGACAACAAGAAAATGTCTTGAGCAATGCTCGTCGTGTCGAGTACACGATCGAGGCGCGCGCCTGGATTTTCTCCGATGAGCGATCCCGAGCATACCAAAGACGTCCCCGCGACTCGCGAGTCTCATATCCGGCGACGCGTCTGATGATTCACGAAAAAAAAGAAAAAAATTGCCAAATGTCTCGCCTGCAGAATTTAACGGGGATGATATCTACGGTCGCTTCTGCCGACGAGCGTTCGCGGAATCCCCGTCTCGGCTTCCATCAGCAGCGCCTGAACCGGACGTGAATTCTCGAAGCACTTTGAAGAGACCTTGAAAGAGGAGCATGTCCACCGGTAAGTCACGCCCGGAGGCCTTCGCGACGTCGTATCGCTACTGAATTTTTCGGGGATTCCCGGATATCTCGACGTGCAGCCGTGTATCCTGTACGCAGGAATTCGTATTACGAACGCGATTCTGTGCGACCAGAAAAATAATTTATTTGGTTCAATTAAATATTTAATTAAATGTAATAAATATTTATTTTAATCAAATAAATATATTTTTAAATCAAATGAATATTTATTTTAATCAGATAAATATTTATTTGCGGGGTGTCCGTCGGATAAATTTTTTTTTTTTTTATGGCTCTTGGCAGAAGGCACTTTAAACCCAGATGAATTTCTCAATTCACCCTCGCGCAAAAATATATATATTTTTTTTTTAATGTATGGCTTGAAATGGAGGACGGTGCGTGTGATTTTTTTTTTTAATGGCATGAAATGGAGTACAGTGGAGTACAGTGCGTGTCTCGTTCGAAAAAAGGGGAAGAAACGAGTCGAAGATAAGGAATAAAAGGAACAAAGCTGAGGAACATTTTTCATCAGCCGGTTTTGAAGTACAAGAGGGAACAAGAGAGAAAAGAGAGGTTTATCGGGAGAGCCCCGAGGGCGTTCGCATATTTTTAGCGAGCCTGAGAGGAACATCAGCCCGAAAGCAACACCAACCGGGGCATATCGGGCTGCGTGCGCATCGGGCTCGCACGAAATGAATTTCGTGCAAACTCGTTAGGCAGGGTCATCGACATTATTCCCGCGTATGCCTCACATTCGAAGAGCGTTTTCGGAGGTCGTAGCACTTGACGAGAGGAACCTCTCCGAATAAAAAATATTAAATTTTTCAAATTCATCCAATCTCCTCTCCCCCGTCAAAATACCGTCTCTCTTCAAACCCTCGTAGTAAAAAAGATTTGTACTTTCAACAAACGTTTCGTCCACAAACGGCCACAATTATTTTCTTGGTAATTGTACAAAATATATTCGTAAAATTAACATTTTTTATGAAATGAACAAAAACGGTCCTACAACTAATAAAAAATGTTATGAAATGCACACATTGTTTCTAACGTGGACAAAATTTCTTTGTAAAATTTAGGACAGAGTTTTGGACGTTTGTGGACGAGAAACGACGCTACGAATTTTACCGTGCTCGCCGAAAAATCAGAAAATTCGCCGTGCACGCTCGTAAGTTCGACAATTTTCTATCCCAGCATTTTTTCAAGGTTTGTTATTTCGAACCTTTCTTTCAAAGAAAAATATTGTCCGGGTCAAAAGCGTAACGATGAACTTGTGAGATCAAAACGAGAGTCGGGTAAAATTTGGTCGACTAATGTCTCCGGTGGGTTTATGAAGCCGAGCGAGGCGAACAGTGGAATATCGTATAATACGTAAAGTATAGCGTGTTAGCCGGCGGCAGGTCGAGCCGCTAACTTTCCCTTTTGACGGATCCTCCGCGCTCTTGTCCCGGAGTTCTCGGCGATCGAGAGAGCTCCGACAGACACGGAGACTCTCGAGGACGATGTGCCACCGTTCGATCCGATCGCATCCCGCCGAAAAAACGTAACGAAAAAAATTGAGCTTCCGTCACTTTTCAAATAAAATTATTATAAAATTATAAAATAAAAAAAGAAATAAAAAATTGTATTCAATTGCCAACGTCAGATGCGAAAAAGGAAAAATTCGTCACGGGCATTATCGTCATCCGGTAACGGTAGATCGGTTAACGAATATCGGAGTGCAGACAGAATTTTCCTTAAACAGGTGGCTTTCACTTCTACGAAGTATCGTGCGACGGTAGTGCGAGCGAGCGAGCGATGTGTCTTGTGGGCATAAGGCTTATTCTCCTCCTGTCTCCGAAGGCCGCCTCGTTCTCTCGCCCTCCTGGTTGCGCCAGATGCCACGAATCACACGGGAGGGATTCGATCGGCACGTCCTGCTCTCCTCGGGCATAAATGTCCGAGAGGAACGAAGGCGAAAGCTTGAAATACGACGTTATAAAAGTCGACGAACGCCGGAGTAATTTTTTAAAAACTGTAACCAAATTTGGGCGTCAGAATTTTAATTAACAAAAAAAAAAAATTCAAAATATCTGTTATCTTAATTTTTGCTGAGGGGCCGGCAAAACAACTATTTTTTTTTTCGCAGAGCGTGAGCTCTCGTGCAGTGTGCCGAGGCAGTCGCGAAGCTGCTGCGGCAAGAATCGCGTCAGAATTTCCCTGAAACCGCTAGCTTTCACTTCTTACGGAGCTCGAGCTCGCCGTAGAATGCTACTAGGCCTCCGAGGGCTCCGCCGTGTACGTACGGAGCAAGACTCACACAGCTAGTTACTGCTCTGTGTGCCGCTGCTGCTGTTCGTATTACTATATAATAGCTGGTCCCGCGAGCGTGGCGTTGACGGTGCGCAACACACCCAAGAGGTGCGAGTAGGCACCGACTTACAGACCTACAGACTGTGGAAGTATTACTGTTGTTCTTCGCCGGTTCTATCCTACGATTATTTTCTCGTTTCCAGCACGGTTCCCCGTGCCATTTTCCTGATCGAGAACGTCGCGGGAGCACGCGACTCGAGGCCATTTTCCTTACGCCAATCAGCTGATTGTCAATTAGCCATTTACTCAATTTAAGTTCGAACTTAATTTCCGTACCAAAGTTCGAACTCAATCTCTCACTTAAGTTTGAAATTAATTTCTTACATAAGTTGGAACTTAATTTCATACTTAAATTTGAACTTAATTTCTTATTTAAGTTTGAACTTAGTATTTTACTTAAGTTTCAACTTAATTTCTTCAGTTCGAATTCAATATCGTACCGAGGTTCGAACGTAATTTCTTACACAAGTTCGAATCTAATTTCGCACTCGAGTTCGAACGCGGATTCGATCTTAAGGTCGATTAATTCGCACAGATGTGCGGTTCGATTTGTTTGCGGTCAGAACAGCTGCACCGAGAAGATCCAGCGACAGAGTCGGCACAGAATCACATCTCCAACGAGCCCGAGATTCGAGCGAGTGGCGAAGCGGTGTGCGCGCTTCGCCGCGCTTGTTCTCCGCTTCGCGATCTTTCGCTCGGTGCTCTGCCGCCCGGGGATTTCAACGAGTGGAAGAAGAAACTGGTTATGCACGAACGCCTGTTCAGCGTAGGCTGCTCGCCGAGTGCATACGTACTTGTGCAGATGAAACACTTTTGTTTCCATTATTTTTCCAACTCCCCTCTCTCCTTCTCTCTCTCTCTCGATACTTCATTTCCATCCTATCCTTCTTACACCCAACCCTTTTCCTTTATTTTCTGCCCTCCTCCGTCCTTCGTTCATCCACTCGCACCCACTTTTTTTTTCTTATTTTTACATCTTTTTTTCGATTCTAGATTCGAGTCGTGCCCAGTCGTTTTCATCGCATCGTCGACTTTCACACCCCCTTAATTTCTCTACATTCCGTTAATAAAAACAATTTTCATTATTGGCCATCAGGAGCCTTACGATTGTTAATTGCGCCGAATATTCCAGTGGGCACATCACACAGGGCTGAGAATGGCGCAGCGTCCGCCAGTACTGGCAGATCGTCCGCCGGTACTGGTCCAACGTCGGCCAGGCCATCGAGAAGAAAAGAGCGATTCTCTGGACTCTGGAAAAACGTCCGTCAACTCAGATCTTGAGAGTTTCCGTCGGAAACAAAGCCCGCGCATCGTTCGTAAGAACGAGCGTACTCGTACGGGACAATCAGCCGGGCAGGACAATAAGAGCGGAGAGCAAGTGTATGACTGCCGATGAATTTAACAGTGGATGCAGTGAGGAAATTGCTACACGACGTTAATATTAATATCTAGGGCGAAAGAAATCGAGAGAAATCCATGCGTTCGTGAGCCTCCGAGTTCCTACGAAGTTACAGCACACAGACAGACACACACACACGCGGGACTATATCTTTATGCTCTTTCTCTCGTCTCGGGCTCGCAGAGAAGTAGACTCTGCGCAATTTCACACTCTCTCACCGCCCGGCAGGAGGATTATAGACATTCTTGCCACCGTCCGTTTATTTGTCCGGGGAAAAACGACCGCTGTCCCCGATTTTTCCTCGGGTGGACGCGGTCGCGCGCGTACGCTCGATGCCTCATCGAACGAACGGCGCGGGCTACATCGGGCCCATGTAAAAGCATACACGATGGGTGCGTCTCGTCGCCGACTTTGTCGTACTCGGGTATTCATAGCGCGCGGGCGGCCAGACCCGATATATTTATACCGTTAAAGAGTCGACCCGCTCGCGGTTTATTACGCGGCACGGTCAGATATGCCTGTACCCTGTATTTTTTTTAACCCTTTACTCATATCGTAACCATACTATCGATAAGCATTTGAGGCGCTCGACCAGCGATAGCCCGGTATAGGCCAGGCTGATCGAGTACTGGGTAAAAAAAATATTTGTGCATTTAGCTAAGATTTTTGCATGGAGAAATAAAAATTGTTGAGACAGCAAGAGTTTTGTTATCGTAACTCATTTACCTACGTGATAAAGGGACAATAAAACATTTAGCAGGGGCAGCAAATTTCTTTGATTTGACAGCCAATTTCTTTGCTTTGGCAGCAATTATTTTGCTGTATCAGTACATATTTTTCTCCGTGTGATCCACCGAGACCAATTTTTTATTTTTAAAAATACGATTGGTTGGAAAAAAAAATGCTTCAATATATAGAAAAAAAAATAACTTCAACATATAGTTTTTGCCACTGTTTAGGTATGAACGACTTTGAGGGATTAACTATGAATTTATCGTCACTCGAACGGACGATAATGAGAGTCGTGGGGTCGGTAGCTGGTACGCTTACCTTATAGAAAAATCATACACGATGGAATAAATCTTGTGCGTGTTGGACATACCTTAGCGAGGTGACAGGAGCTCTCAACGTAGGCGGCCCAGCGCCTTCTCCGCAATATGGTCTCCTCTCGCTCGCACACCTTCTCTCACTCGTACACGGATGTCAAAGTTCCTCGCGCCTTCCCGTGCCCCTGATATCTTCCATAATCCAGTAATCGAATGAGTATGCAGTTGCACCTGTGGCTTTTCTCTCCTCCTCAATGATTAACGCTCTCCCCGCGGGCACAATTTATTTATTTATTTATTTAATTTCCTCTATTCGATTTATATTTTCATCGGTGAGGTAACCGGATGTAGGGTAGAGCGAGCGAACGTCGAGAAAGTATTAGCCGTATTTTCACTGATCGACCGTATCGACTAATTAAGATATCTCGATTTTACGTCTACGTCAACTTTCATCAAAATATTCCTAAACTAATTAATTAATTAATTTTTATATAAATTTATTTATAATTACAAGTAGTCTTCACCGCACTTTTTTTTAAAGTTATTATCCGCACCTTCTATATCTATAACTTTCTCTGTATATATATATTTTTTTTAAATGACGAACTGCAATCGACTATCCGCGTTCGATACGAAACGAGAGCTTTACTGTGTGTCTTGCTATCCGGACATGTCGCGGATGATTGTCAAAGCCCGCTGCTGGTGCTGGGCCAGGCGCGCGGACAGCCTTGCCGTGAGTGAGAGTTACAAGACGTTCACCATCTTGGTGAACACACCGTCTCGCAGACGGTTTCGAGCGGCGAGCGGAGTTCGCGCGCGCATGCGCCCGACCGTTATCCATATTCCGCGCGCGGGGGGGCCCCCGGTCGGTTCGTGATCCCCGTCGAGGACCCTGTTGCTCGCTGGTTGCATGCGCCTTCCTCGCGACCACTCGGGTTCGGCTGGCGTGACGTCAGAAATAGGACAAGGCGCTGGTGGCCTTTGGATACACTCAACCTATACCTCCAGCCCGGCCGATACTCGAAGGCAAAACCGAGCAACGAGTCGGCGGGGAGGGCGTCGAAGAGGGACGCAGAGGGGCCACTGAACTGTCTTGGCTTTGCACCTTTCTCTCTCTCTATCTCCGAGCCCCCTTCGCCCCCCCTTCGCCCCCCCCTCGCCCCCCTGGCGTTCGTCGTCGTGTCTGATCCACACAGGACCTCTCCACTTCTGCCCATACATACCAAGGGGACAACTATAGCTACCCTTATGCGCCCTTCCCTCGCCTCTTCGGTACCCCCTTCGCGTCTTCTTTCGAACCCACTTCTCGCACCCGATTTCCGACCGATTGTCACGGCTTTCGGGTTATATTGAACGAAACAATGGATTGTCGCGAAACTTAATTTTTTGATGAGTCGTAATTAAAGATCGCTACTACCGGTGTTAAAAAGATATGACGCTGAAGATAGGATGAGAGACTAAATTTTATCAAGTTATAGCGGATGGGTTTTGCATCGCACAAACTTCGCTCGGGATGTTCACTTGGAGAATGAAATTCTGCAAGCGAATAATTTTTTATTTTTTTCTGGAGCATTGAGAGGGACTTGCCGAAGATGCAATTCGATGTCGCGCAGATATCTTCAGGGTCATAAAAAGATAGCCGAGCCTCTCTTCGCCTCTTCTTTTGAACCCCTTTCGCGCGTCCGATTGCCTGTGTCTCCGATAGTCACCGCTTTCGGGATATCTGAAACGAAACAATGTATTTTCGCGGAACTTGATTTTTTTACGAGTCGGAATTGAAAAGATCGCTATTCCCGGTGTCAAAAAGATAGCCGAGCCTCTCTTCGCCTCTTATTTTGTACCCTCTTCAATAGTCACCGCCTTCAGCCTATCTGAATCGAAAGCGTGTATTTTCGCGGAACTTAATTTTTAAATTCAATTCAAAAGCGTGTCAAAAAATAGCTGAGCCTCCTTAATAATTTCGGACCGCACCGAAGGCCATCCTTGCAGCGGCGAACCTGGGTGTGATTTCCGAATGTACCTGCGGAGCGAATTAAACAGTCTCGTAGTATGTGGGAAAGGAGTTCGAGAAGTTGCGCGGGTGCGGAACCAGCGATCACCAGGAAGGGTCCGCTAATTGCCTCGTTAAGAGATTCGCAATTAGAACCTTTCGATAAGTCGTCAGGACGATTATCTCTCCGGAGCTCGACGACACGGAACTCTATCACGCGAACCTGTCCGAGAGTTCGACGATAGCGGGTGTACGGTCGCGGCTCGTGACTGCTCGGTCAAATAACGACGAACGAATTGTCAGGCCTTATCGGAGAGCTCTTCAGCTCCGAGAGGGGCGAGAGATTGAAACCGAGAGAACGATTGAGACAACGACTTTGGCATCGAACGTCCTCAGGATAAAGATCGAAGATATTAGTTTAATGGCTCTGTCGGCGCATGCGCGCGCACTTTGGCATTCTGAAGCTGTGCAGAAGGACAAGAACAAGCCGCACGACTGTGACGGAGCCCGCGATGATCTTTTGCCTCGCGGCGTATTATCGAAAGCTCATACTGACTAAACCGCCTCAGCCGCCAGCTGGGTCTGAAATAATTTTTTTTTAAATAATTGTTTCATAATACTCATTTGCATGTAGAGTAACAGAGGGTGATTCACCGATATTAGTGATATAAAGCAGAGGAAAAACAAGACTGTATTTTATTTATTTTATTTCGACAAAAAAAAAAAAAATTTACAAAGAACATCATATATAGGCTGTTAAATTTAATGTAAATAGTATAGTAATTTATAATTACTACGAAAAATTGAATTCATCGAAATGTCAAAAAATAGTTCCACAAATTTCTTCGAAATTCAGTAAAACGAAGCTTACTTGTAACTTCGCTGTCTAATTTGTCTGTTAAAAAATACTAATTGCTTCCTCGTCAAGGTAAAAAATAAATACAAAAAAAATATCTCCATCAGTTTCTTCGCAACGGACTCGGCAGTGCCGTTTCCCCGTCTATGCAATATCTCGAGTGGTCGGTACCGCGGTAAGTAGAATTTGCTCTCAAACCCGTTGGCAGACCTCTCTTTGAACCTTGACCAGCGACCCGAGACATTATTGCACGTATGACTCTCAAAGTACAGGCCGCGCGATAAAAGGCCCGCGAGGGAAAAACCTCGAACGCCCCTCGGGAGATAAATACACTATTTCGAAAAGTTCAAGCTCACTCCCGATATAATTGCCGCGAGTTACCGAGCGGCCGAGAGTTCTCGGTGCGATCGACACTTTCCAATCGAACTCCGTCTATCTCGGCGAAACGGTGCGCATGCGCGCGCGCTAACCGGGCTTTCGATGTAGCTCGGCCGAGGCTCGGCTGGCGCGATTCGGTATGCTATATGCATGATGCTGGAAGAAGAATATTTCGTCATCGTTTCGTAATTGTCGTGATGCGCGAGAGTCATCGCGCCCACGAGATCTCGCCGCGTTCGCGAATGTAACAAGTATGTTTGTGTAGCGTGGCTGGCGGAAGAGCGCGTATATACGCGGTCGCTGCTTAGCGATGCTGCCGGTTCTTCTGCTGGACCGTTATGACCATGCCCACCACACACTCGTCGGCTTCGTATCGTCGTCAGGCGTAATTGTATGGCGGGCCGTTTTCTGCTTCTTCGTCGTCCTCTTCTTCTTCGCGCGCGACGACGCCCGCGACTCGACGGCGTTGATGCGCCGTGAATGCATCGGTAGCGCACGTCGACGCCACCGAAACGTCATCGTCGCTTCTAGTAGCTCGATAGTACTACACCGACGAACCAATACCGCTTTTCATTCAACTCGCCGGTCGATTGCGATCCGGAGGTACGAGCGTCTCAGCGGCGTCGCACTCATCGCCTGTGCGTCAGCACGACTCTTCAAATTTTTATCCCGGACGGAGTCCGAGTACCGACTACGAGTGTGTTTCAGAGTGTTGAAACCTCTCATGAACATGAGGTTTCTGGGCGACGATCGGGTTGACTTCGAAAAAAATTTGGATTCGGTTATAGCTTCATGGAAAATTAAATTAAATATTAAAATTTAATTTTATTCAATGTTAATAAAATGATTATTGTTTCGTTTAATACCGAAGTGAAAGTAATTTGATGTAATTCACTGCTGATTGATACGTTCACCGTCCAATCTTTTCAATCATAACTGTTTTTAGCCGTTATTATTATTATTATTATTATTGTTGGGTCACAAATATAGACCGTGATTCGCAGCGGGTAAGAAAAATGAATATTTTCTCTATCCAAGTAAATTTTGTCAGATTTAAATAATCCAATAGATTTCTACGAAGCACAGTTACGTCCGCGTAGCCCGCGAGGATAACGCGACATCGCGATATTTAATAGAGTCGTTGGGAACGGGACGTGAGGCCGCGAGAACGCGTCGATGGTACGAAACTGGAAAACACGTCATCGAGAAATGCCGTGTGTTAGGCCTTGCTGAAACACACTGGTCCATGGAACGCGAGTCGGAGACACAACGCGCGTGAATGCCCCGGGACGAAGAATCTCCGCCGGGGGGAAACGTGGAAAACGTCAGCGGATCGCTCGGAATTTCATCTACGCTCGTTCTCGTGTTCTCGGGATATTCGCGAAACGCGTGGGTATGCTACACCGCTTACTCATGCTCCCTGCGAGCCGAATATATATATACGCGTATATACGTACAGTGGTTTAACGAGGCGTGTAGTTATATATCCTCGTCCGTTTCTCGTAGACTACCTCTAGGCGTTTCTCGTTTCTCGTCCCTTCGCCCTCCTGCCACGAGAATAAAGCGCTGCCGGCCGATAAGCGAGAGTCCGGGATTGCCGGACAGACGCGGCAGTCTCCCGAGACTGAAACTAGATTGTGCCCGACCAGAAACGCACTGTTTCTACTTGACCAGAAGCTCAGCGGAAAAATTTGCAAATCCCTCCGCCTACGAGACCCGGCTGTACGCCGAGCTTGTCCGTACGCCAGGCTCGTTTAACTGAAAGTAGAAACATTCCTTCATGGACGGACGGCGTCACGTTGGAGACAAATAAAAAATAAAAAAATTAACCATTCTAATGCAGTATTTTAGCATTATTTCAGCGCAGGCTTGATCGATTTATTTAGATTTTTTGTGTCGAAGGACGGCTGAGATCGCAAAATTAAACCCTGTGCACCGAATCGTTATTCTCTCTTACTGTTAGTGACGTCATACCGGAAATAAGTCACTTCCGGTCGAAGGAATGCGATCATCGGAAAAATGCGACGTTTTGCTGTTCCACTAAAACTATTAAACCGCGTAAATTATCGTGTAACTCGAAGTACGCGGCAAATACACGGCCGCGGTGCGGAGTTATAGCCGCGATAACAAATAAACCGAAGCGCGATGACGTCCGATCAAGATCGCACTGTATCTACTTGGCGTTAAACTTCCGGAAACTCGGAACACCGCGCTCTGCCGTTGGATAATCTGCAAAGTGGAAAAATTCCTCACTGATCGTACAACGGTTCGCGTCGACGTTACACAGCCGATCTGACACGCACATACATACATGCACGTATGTGTACACATATATATATATATATATATATATATATATATATATATATATATATATATATATATATATATACGGATGCATGTATATAGAGAGATGTCTCTCGGGAGTGGACGGCGGAGCCGGCGTCGTCGCGTGCACGACGGCGCCGTTATCCGCGAGGAACTCTCGCGCCCTCGAGGAGACGCATGGCCTATATATATCCTAGAGATAAATATATAATCTGGCAGAGGCCCAATCGTGCACGCACGCCTCGTTCTACGCTCGCCTCTCCTCCTCGTCTCTCGCTCCGATCCGCGCGATCCCGTACTCGCTATTTCTCCCTTTTCACGTTGAATTTTACCGAAGCGAGAGATCTAAACCCGGTAATAGCCAGCCAGCGAGGCGAGAGCGTCAGTGCAGCTGTCGACGCGAAAGGGCGTGCAATAGTCGGACTAAATCAAGTCACAAAAAAAAAAAAAAAAAAATGGGCAAGTTTGAAACTCGCATAACTTATGGAGAAAATAAATAAGAGGCGCGATGTAACGATCTTATGCAAGGATATTAAGGGGTTTTCGCGCTTCGGATGGTTCCGTGTGGTGAAACTTTTGCATGCATGTATGTACGAATACATGTGTTTATATGCGTATAGCGAGCTGCATACTGAAATGATTCAGAGTTTCGTCAGTCGCGATGTGAGGCTGCAGCGAGTGTCGTCAGTGACGAGAAACAACGGCGCACGTTGATCGAAACTCCGGGCTCGCCGCGGACCTCTCGAGGAGTCGAAGTAGACAAAAAAAAAAGGAAGAGGCGTCGCGACGATCAAACAATTTTTTTTTCTGATTTTTTTGTTTGTGCTCAGTTCCGAGCCACCCGAATAGTGAAAGAGCCTCGACGTGGACTGGCGGGCTGAGCAAAGTTGGTGACCGAGACGGGCTCTGACCGCGCTTAAAACCCGGGGATAAATTTAATCACGTCGATCGCTGCATTTGGGTTAGCGAGCGTATCCGTCCGAGAACCGGCAATTCTAGTTCGGCCTCTCGACGAATAGAATAGGGTTGGGAGAAGCTAATTACGTAAGTGAAACGGAAAGAGGTGCATTTTTGAGGTCGGGGAGAAAAAGAAAAAGAAGGGAAATTGAAGACATTGGTACGGAAGAAATGTTTGTGAAGTGAAACAAGTGCGTCGGTGTGCGAGGTGCGAGCTGAGGGATTACATAAGCTTGCTGATTTTATCTTCTTTCTTAATTAATTGCACAGATTTTATTTTTATTTTTTTTTATTGGGAAGATAAAATTTGGTGATTTAGATCGATCTTACGTGGATGCTCGTTTGGTGCAACAGACCCGGATACGCTGGATTACTATCGTCATCCACGCGCACTAAATCTCACTATGACTGATCCAAAGATAGATCTTTGAGAGCGACCCAGCGTAGAGAATAACGTGAGCAAAATACTTCGATCTAATTATTCACGTATATAAGGTAGAATAGCTGGGAAATAAAAAAATAATAATTAATTAAATTCATGGATTTATTGATTAGCTTTATGAGGTGCGATCGTGGCTGATTGTTTCGTATATCGTTTAGGATGCACCACAAGACTTACGGGTCGGTTACAGGGGACACTTTGTGTCCCCTCGGCTTTCATCCTCAGGTGCGATGGCCGACACGATGCAAACGCTGTTTCAGGTACCCAGTTATAAAAAAAAAATGTCGACTCCTTGACGAAGTTTGCATCCAGCTGCGTTTGTGTTGCACCGTGTTTTACACCAGATACGGTTTTTATTTTATTTAATTTTTTTACCTTTTGAGAGATACAGAGGAACTTAATAGTTGCACTGTTGTCGACAAGAAACCGAAAGATCTTGAAATACCTACTGAGTGGTCCAGGAGGCCGCCCGAAGAACACTAATTTTTCCTTCGCTTAAACAAATTTATTTAAGAAAAAAAGGTTTTTACCAGTTTATCGGCTCCGATCGTATATGTACTGATGATCTAAAGATCTCGAAAGCCCCATGAAGTGGTCCAGTAGGCCGCGCGAAGCAAGCTAATTTTTCCATCGCTTAAACAAATTTATTGGAAAAAAGACGGTTTCTACCAGTTTATTAGGTCCGCAAAATATGACACAAATTGGACCCGACCGTATACGGACGGAACGTCTGAGGATCTTGAGAGGCCCAGCAAGTGGTCCAGTATGCTGCGCGAAGCTAATTTTTCCTTCGTTCAAACAAATTTATTTGTAAAAAAAACCGGACTCTACCAATTTATTCGTTCCGCAAAATGTGCAACAAATTGGATTCGACCGTATATGGACTAAACGTTATATCGCGCTAGCCTCTCAACCAATTTGCAACGATCCCTACGAGCGTCTCGAACAGCAGCGCCTGTCTTACACTACAAATTTATTCATCCCCCGTTCGTAGGGGATCTTATGTAGAAAATATTCCATTGAGCTTGCCGGATCGTATCGATAAAGTGCACGCTAAACGTCGGCGCGATCCATAGCTCCTACTTGTTAACAGCATGTATTACTATGGCCCCGAGTAAAACGTACGTACGCATGTATGGAAAGTAACCACCAGTTCGAGCTGGCGAACGGGCAAAACATGCGGAAACATCTGAGCGAGTCCTCTCGGCTCGCTTCTCCCGCATACTTTTTCACAACGGAATACAAATCGCTCGTTTATTCCGCGAGTGTTTCAGGATACATTCAAATAATATTTACGATGCAATCGTGTGCACACGTTGCATCCCGGAGCCCCGCCAGCAGCTATCAGAAACGAACCCAGTGGCGAAATTAATGATGGCGATTGTTTTTCAAGGGCGCGGCTTGAATCTTGAATTTCATTCGATCGAGATGCTTTCGTGTGAAAAATTGCTAATCGATGTTCTTTTTATTTGTCGCATGAGCCATTCTCTGCGAGAACGTTAACCCGCCGACTGGCAACGTAACATTTTTATTTTTCAAGCGGTTAAGGTGCGGTCCGCCGGACACGTGTGGATATCGCGTATGACTACCAATCAGAAAGATTTATTTTCTCCGAGATAAACCCTTCTGCTTTTAGCCACGGACGATAAATCGCATGGGATTTTTTTCTTCCTTTAATCGATAAAAAAAACATGGTTTTTCGCCTGAAATCGCCCCGCAGCCTCCTTTAAGGGATTGAAAAAAAAAAAATCGTTTTTTGCCAGAGATTACAAGGACCACGTCGGGAAGAGGGGGAGTCTGAAGGACACGACAGCGTCGTCGCCGAGTCTTTCGGGAAAATCATGGGAGTCTTCGTCAGCGCGGTTAGTCACAAATTTCACGTTCGGCGAAAGTGTCGGAATAGTTTTGATGAGCTTCATTTTTTTTTTTTTTTTTTTTTTTACTGAATGCTAATGGTTTTTGTCTCAATGTAAATGGCGAAACAGCTCGAGCGAGAGTCCAGAGTCGAGGAGGACGTGGGCATCGACCTCGAATTTAACGAAAGAGGAGCCCAAGTCCTCGCCGAATCCGGCGACTTCGTTGACCTGGAGCTCGGCACTGGACATCACCCAAGACGCGCAGGAATCCTCGGCAAAGCCGGACGCTGGCTCTTCGGCGCAAGCGAGAACGAAAAATTACGCGGGTTCTCAATCGGACACTTACAATTATCGTCGTCACTCGATAGACGAAACGATATTGGACAGACCACAGAAATTGCAGATCAAAAGTGTCATCGGCAAAAGCAACGGGACCAGTTCGGACAACGACGTTGAATTTATTATACAGGTGAGAAAATCGAGGGCCAACGAGACGACGAGCAAAACTAGCCAAAATGAGGCCGGCAAAAGCCAGAGTGACCACGGCCAGGACAGCAAGTCGGAGAAGGGTGGAAAAACGGAAAAGGTATGACATTGTTCCCCAACAAAAGAAACACAGAAAATAAGGTTTTTGTACCGAAGGATTAAATTTTTAGAATGATTTTAGCAATCATATAAAGTTAAATTTTAGCAATCATCTAAAGTTGAATTTTAGTAATCATCTGAAGTTAGATTTTAGCAATGGTTTAAAGTTAAATTTTAGAGCAGACTTTAGAAATTCATCTAAAATTTATGCAAACGCCCCTTTGGAACGTTTTATGTTCTGTGTCGCCTTTCCGACGATAAACGCAAAGAATAGATCTTGCGATTGAACACGGTCCATTGGGTTTAATTGCAGAATGAAATCGAGAAGCTCAGGGCACAGTTGAACGATATGAAAGTCAGATGCGAGCGAGTCGAGAGAGAAAAGAGTGACATATTGCTGCGCCGCTTGGCGACCATTGACTCGGTGTCCTCGAAGAGCACGAGCAACGAGATGACGAAACTCCAGAAAACCGTCAAAGAACTCCAGTCCAAAAACGAAAGTGAGAAAGACTCTTCTATTGTCGCCCAAGAATCGCAGATGTACGTAAAAAAAAAGAATGATCTTATTAACGGTTTTTTTTTTGTTTTCTTCGCAGCGCTCACCGAAGAGAAGACTGGTCTGATGGCGAGGGTGAAGAATCTGGAGAGAGATTCGAATTCGCGATCGGGAAGAAACGAGCGCGATAAGGCGAGCGAGGAGCTTCGCTCGAAGCTCAAAGCCGCCGAGACACTGTGCGAAAGTTTGATGGACGAGAACGAGGACATGAAGAAGGAGATAAGGGATTTGGAGGAAGAAATTTACGAGATGCAGGACAACTTCAGGGAGGAACAGGCGGACGAGTACACGAGCTTGAGAAAGAGTCTGGAGCAGTCGAACAAAAATTGTCGAATATTGTCGTTCAAACTGCGCAAGGTAGAGCGAAAGGCCGAACAACTTGAGACTGACAAAACGGATTTGGAGAAGAAATACGCGGAGGTCAAGAGGATAGAGGAGGTTCTGAAGAAGTTCGGCAACGAGTACAAGAACAGGAGTCAGAAGAAGTCGTCGGACTACACGACGAAGGTTCAATTGAAGAAAATGGTCGAGGACATGGAAAAAGAAATCGGTAAGAATTCCCAATCTGCGGCGAATTCGACCCCTGAATTTTTTTATTTTTTTTAAGAAGATAATTATGATTCCCCAAAATTGCAGGTGACGTCTTTGGTATTTTCGCGAGCATCATCGACGGCAAAGAGATCGAAGCGCCGCCCGTTAAAACTCCGGAGAATAACGCCAAATTCGAGAAACTCACGAAGGAGCACGAAGTGTTGAAACAAAAATTGGAGAACACGATGAAGGAACTGGCGATCGAGAGGGAAAAGAAGAAATCTTTGCCCAGCGCTGTCGTGGCCGATAATAAAAATGCTGACGCTCAAAGTTGTAAGAATTTATCCTCAGGGCTATCGAAGTCTTTCGCTTCGACTTTTACGCGCACGTTAAATTTAGTTGAAAAATCGTCGATGGCTTACATTTTTATTAGCGTCGAAGTCGGAAAGCGAACGTTGAATAAAACTTGGAAATAAATAATAATGAACGTTCGATTCTTGTCGTTTTCAGTGAAAAAGAAATTGGAGGATTCCTTGACGGCGAGAGAATCGGAGAAGAAAGCCTGGGAAAGCGAAAAGGTCAAACTTCAGGAAGAAAAGGAGAAATTGAAGTCAAAATTATTGTCACTTTCGGCGGAGAAGCTGAAAACTCACAACGAAGTTGTGCAGCTGAAAAAAGATTTGGGTAAATTATAGTTTATGCTAATATCGTGCAATATTCGATGAAAATTATTGTCGTCGAGTTTTTATTTTTTAAATTATTTAATTATTGTTTTGTTTATTATTATAGAAATGGCAACATCTACGGAGAACAATGCAGCGAAAATGGAGACGATGGTGAGTGAGCTGAGAAAAGAATTGACCACGGAGAGGGAAAAGTGTAAAAAGTTTCAGGACGATTTATTCTCGTCCACGGAACGTGAGTGCCGAATGTCGAAGACAATCGCCTCTGTGAGCATTGCCGAATCTTTGGTTGCTTGAGTTTCCCTTTTATCCGAATCCAAAAATAATTTCTTCGTTTTTTTTTTTTCTTATTTATTCTTTCCCGCGTTGCGCAGGTGGAACAGACGAAGTGTTTGCTCGACGGTGACCTCAAAAAAGCGAAGCAAGACTTGGAGACTGCCAAATCTTCGTCTTCGTTCAAGCTCGCTAAGATAACAGCCGAACTGGCCGAAGTCAAGAAAGACCGGGACAAAATTAAATCGCAATCGGAGGAGGACAAATTGGCGAGGGACACCGAAGTCGGAAGCTTGAAGAAGAAAGTTGCGAGTCTGGAGAAGGCTGGATTGAACGCGAAGAAGATGCTTGAATTGAAGCAAAGTTACATCGACCGGATATCGAGTGGGTATCTTCGACCAAGGAATTAACCCTTTCGGTGCACGGTTTCGGACATAAAGTGATAGTAATAATAATGCTCTCGTAGGCCTTGAAGAGGAGGTGAAAAGAAATCTCGAAAGATACGACGAATTGAATACGAAACACGCAAAGATGTTGGAATCGTGTGAGCGTGCGGAGACGGAGAATAAAACACTAAACAGGTGAAAAGTGAGATTTTACTTCCGGGATGTAGACGAAAGTTGTAATTTTTTAGAGTTGCAAAAAAAAAAAAAAAAAGAATAATTGTACAATAGGCAACTCATGCTAAATATCTTCCTGAACTCTGAATTTCCAGCAAATTGTCGGAACAGAAGAAGCAATTTAGCAGCCTCGAGAGCGAGTTGAAGGCGCTCCAGAACACTTATAAATCGCAATCGAGCGCTTGGTCGAAGGAAAAATCTCGACTGGAGGTCAGCATCAACGAAGCAGCTTCGGGCCCGTAATGTCTCGATGATTCAACCGAGTAAGTCTTCTTCTCTTATTTTTTCAGGAAAAATTGCTCGAGTACGAGCGATCGCCGAGCAACGTCCAGTTGGAGGAAGCGAGGGAAGAAATCAATCGTCTCGGCAAAGAAAACAATTCGCTGATGGATCAGGTGGCGGACATCAGAAGAATCGTGAGTTGTTGTTTTGGTTGCAAAAGACGATGTGAATTGTATGCCCGATTTGTACGCTCGAATGTATTAAGACTGTCCGACTAATCTTCATACTATGATGGCTGTAAAATGTTCTCTAATAATTAATCAATAAAGTGATTATTTATTGTCCCCCCCGCCCCTTGTTACTTGGCGTAGTCACCGTCAAAAGGCGTAGTGCTTTCTGTCGTAGAAGCCGGATGCATCGCAAGGTGCGACGATTATGCAGCTCGTAAAAAAAAATCCCGAGACCCACCGTAGAACTAGATATACCGATGTTGAGATCAACTTTTCTCTGGAAGACTTAAAAAAAATAGCGTGAAGTTCGTTTCTACAGAAGATCAACTCTCGCTGATAAGTTTACGAACCGTTTGGTAAAATAATCTTTCTCTCTGTCCCGAACAATAGTAATTTATACACTCGTGACGACTTCGACATCGAGTGACAGTGTTGCAAAAAATTATGTACATTTTACGCTCCATTTATTTAACCCTTTGAAGCACGATTGATAGTACAATCTTTGAAAGAAAAATCTGCATTTATATCCGTATCGCATCTCCCCAGGGTCAGTAAGCAAGTTCGATCATTTTCATTAAACATTATTTCCAAGGTAAATATGTTGTTTTATACTTTCAAACGGTGTTCCATTACATTCGAAATTCATACATCAAAGGGTTAATGAAAAACCCGCATAAATGTTGGTGCTCGATTCTATTGTGTTCTCAGAACAGACTTACTAATCTCTGTGAATTGTAACGGCTGTAAATTTTCCCTCTGATTATTAATCGATGTAAATTGATAATTTTGTTTTCTCTCTTCCGGAACTCGACCGGACGTTAAAACGCTCTTTCGGTCTCTCACCGGACTGTAATTTTCAGAACGAAGATCTCACGAGCAAGCTCAAAGATTACAACGCCGTGTCGAAGGTTCAACGTAATTTCTCAGCTGACTCGGATGCACTGGAGGCCGAAGTGAGGAAGGCGAAGACCGCTCTGGCTAACGCCGAGAAGTCGAAGAAGGCCGATCTGGCACAATGCAAATTGCGGTACGAGCACAGGATCAAGGCGATAAACGACGAGATTCAGTCGATACAGAATCAGCTCTCACGGTACAAGAGGGAACGTGACACTTACAAGCACATGCTCGAGGGAGCCCAGAAGACTATCGCCGATCTCAAAGTCGTTAGGCAGCGGCGACAGTCGACCACGTCGACTGGCAAATCGGACGAGGTAAGAAAATAATTGTCGAAATAATTTTATTTCGCGAATCAAACGAACATATGACGAACGTGGGAAAGACGGTGAATGAAAGAGAAAAAAATTATATATTTACTATGATCGATGCGCAGGATGATGAGAATTCATCGACCACGAATGTGTCCGTACTCGAGAGACAAATCAGCTGCATGGAGGATGAACTATCCGAGAGCAGACTCGAAGCATCCAAGCTCAAGACCGAGCTAGTTTCCGAAAAATCCGGTTGGCAGATCAAATTCGCCGAGATGCAGTCCAGGGTCAACGAGGTACGAAAAAAGCTAAAAAGTGTTTTAAAAAATGCTAAAAAAAATGCATACATATTCGCGCGGATATTTTCTGTGCTAATTTACTCGAAAAAGAAAATGTACGCAAATACGAACTGATTTATAACGACAGGAAGTTGTGTCTATTTTGATACATAGTGTAAAGAAACGCTGTTTTCCTTGGCCGCAAGTGAAATATCAAATATTGATTAAGTTCGTTTCGTTTACAGTTGGAGGAGGAGCGTTTGCTCACCAGTGGAAGAACAAAGATCCCAGGTCTGAAGGTACGGATGGAATTGGCTTGGCAGAAGGAGCGGGAGGAGCAGCAGAGATTGCTGCAGGAAACCGCGACGCTGGCGAGGGATCTGAGGCAAACTTTGTTCGAGGTACCATAAACAATATACGATAAAATTAATCCGGTACAGATACCTTATACGTACGCAATAGCACGTTCGGTATCCAGTTCTTATGCTTCGATATGCCGGTTCGGCCGTTCTATTCATAATAAGAAAACGTATTGCAATTTACTCGCTCGCACCTCGCGTTAAAGGTCGAGAGGGAGCGTGACAAGGAGCGTCTTGAGAACAAGAGGCGGCAGGATCAGCTGAAGAAAGTATTCGACGAGGAGAAAGATGAGAACAAGAAAAAGCTGATAGAGGTAAGTGCGCTTGTCTCCTTACTCGTCATTTTATTATTATTCTTACACAAAAAAAATCTATAGCGCACATTGACGTTTATACTGAACGATTTTATACCCTTCTTATTAAATATATATATATATATATATGTATATATATATATGGGACTGGATCCCAGGTTGTCTTCAAAGGAATATAATAATAAAATCCCCTTAAAACTTCGGTATGCGTGCGCTCGTCGTAACCGGCTTTTTATTTTCGTTTTATTTCGCGTCATCCGGTGCGCAAGAAGCGACGAATTAAATATCTGTGGTTCCGCGGTATCGCGTGTCCAGTTGCAGTGCGATCTTCTGGAGTTGAGGGACGCTCACGCGAAGCTGCGTACGAGCAACGAGAAGATGAGAAGGGAGAAGGAGCGTCACGAGCGGGAACGCGAGAATCTTCGGGACGTTATCGCTAACAAGAGACGTCTGGATCAAGTTGAAGCGAGGAATGTCAACACATTGCTTCAGCAGGTCGACGACTTGATGAGACTCTTCCCAGAGCTTAGCTCGGGCAGAAGCGACAACAGGATGCCCGAAACTTACACGCCTACTCCACCGCGAAGAACCAAGGTAGACGAACGAAAAATAAAAAACAATGACGCGGATGTCTCCCCGATATCTCCCCGATATCCAATTAGCGGAGAAGCGCGGACGTCTGAACGGATTATATATTTGCAGGGACCAAAATCAAGAGAATCTTCGCCGATGCTCGAAGGCAAGGATGACGTCAAAGGTAATTATCAGATTCCGTAACTGGGGGCATATTTCAGTCGACAAATTTTCACAATCGGTGGTCATCTCGTTCGATCGACTGTATAAGACAACGATGGCACCGCTTTGCATTAAGGAGGTTGAAGCGCTTAATTTTGTTTTTCATTATTTTTATTTTTCACAGTGAGGTAAAGTAACGACAAGGATCGACGAATTTATTCAAATTCCCGAAAGCAATAAAATAATAATTATTCGCGTTGTGTGTCAGGCTCAACAACGAATCTTGCCGGACGAACGGAGAAACTGGAATACACTATCGGCAAACTTATGGAGGTAGCGAAAGAGCTTCAGGAATCGAAGAAGGCGATAGACGACAGTAATGTCTCGAAATCGAAGAAATTTGGCAAACGGTATGGTCGAGGTGGAAAAAAAAATTTGTACGGTTCAGTGACCTTTTTGTAATTGTTTTCAGATCGACTTCCATCGATAATGATAGTGGAAGAGGGTCGACGCCGAGTCGTGGCAAGCCGAGCTTGAAGCGGAAGAGTCTATCACTGGAACAAACTTCCGGCAAGAACGATCAGGTACTTTCACCGAGCTTATTTATATTTTATATACATTAAAAAAAACTCCACAGGATAATATCAATAAATTTTTTTCTCAGGCGATTTGGGGCACCGACAGCAACGTCTCGAGCATGCAGTCCCTGGATTCCGAGGTCGATTCTCGTCACTTCAGCATGCAAAGAGATTCGAGCGTTGACAGGTAATTAAAATGCGTCTGACGTGTAATTTAAATGTCAATCATTATTCTCAATCCATTTCAATCACTGTCCCGATCATGCAGCCGATTATCCGGAGGCTCTACGAAGAGCGAGATGCTTCAGAGGGACAAGAAATACAATAAAAATATAATACGTAAAATAACGACGAAATTGACGAAATCTGCGAGCGTCGACGATCCGAATCCCTCCTTCGACTATTCCATGCAGGTATTTTCAATTTTTTAACTCGATGTAATTATTTCATATCGTAAATTTTGTTATAAATTTTTTAAACGACTAAATCTTTTTATGCATTTTCTTTAAACGTTTTGTAGACTTCCGGTTCCGAGGCGAGTATCACTGCGGAGGAAACGAAGCACGAGAAGAGGAATTTGAAGAAGAAGTTAACGGATATGTTTAAACGAGGCTCGAGAAGCAATGGGTGAGAAGATCTTTTTGTTATTTATTTTCGAACATTCGTTCGATATCGAAAGGCTCAAATGATTCTTCCAGTATGGACAAAAAAATGGATGATAGCAGTCGGCCTTCTTCGAGGGCCTCGAACATATCGAAGCAGTGAGCGGTGCGACTCGAGGAGGCTCAACTTAAATGAAAAATCGATGTAATCCTCATTGTCGGATATGAGCGAAGAAGCGCGGAGTCGAATAATTTGCCTCTATATAAAAAGGGGGAGACTCGGTATCCATAGCCGCATTTACCTTTCACCAACAACCCACCCACCATCGTCATCCCATATCTATATACAAATTGTATATGTATAAATACTGGCGTATAGAATCCTCGGATTTCTCGTGTGCCCGGGTAACTTCTTCGATCGCAATGTCTCTATGTGTGAGTGTGTGTGTGTGTGTGTGTGTGCCAGATGCCAGATTTTTTTTACCCTTTATCTACAATCGAGGCGAAAGATCGCTGGCGAGCACCTTTACCTTCTGCATGTACGGGCCATTTCACGTCAAATCGACGATTTTTGAAATTAATACTGGAGCAGTATTTTTAAGTATACACGTCTATCGTAATAATACACTGTACATTTTTTTTTTATGAGCCGTATTGCAAGCTTTTAAGTTTTGTAACTGTTTCAGAAATTTCAAATGCATGTGCGTTGCAATCTTACAGTAAAATTTTTATCTTTAATAAAAAATTTTGTAGTAAACTTCAGGCACAAGATTCATAATTTTAATATCTGGTATTTTTGTTTTACGAAAAAGTATATTAACGTTCAATCAATGTAAGGTATGTAAACAAATTTCAAGTTGAACTCCATTAAATTTACGATTTATTTTTGCAGTGTAGTTTTTTAATTTGTTTTTGTTTCTAGGTAAAAAGAACGGTATATGCTTATCCTAAAAAATAGTTTTTATTTAAGATACGTCATTAACGAACCAATTTTCCCACTCCATGCTTTTTAAGGGAACAAGGGACGTTTAGTCGACCAAACATTTATTCACTTTAGATTATGTACAACAACCCTATTCAATAATATTGACACACATGCTCACCATAAGGAAAACTGTTTAAATTTTGTTGCAGTCTCGTTACACACAATCTAAAGTGACTGAATTTTCGGACGGCCAAATCTTTTTAAGAAAATCGAAAAAAAAAATGCACTGACTGTAACTTTCCAACGCTATAGATGACTGTCCCTTCTGACGTGGAATGCCCCGTACATCCGAGTAGAGTGATCTATAATAAATAGATAAACAAATAAATAAATAAATATCCAAACGACACGAAAAATAATCCCACCGGTTGTATCCTGCGAGGACAGGTCTGTATATATGGAAGCGTGGACATGTGTGCGTACCTGTGTATATAAATAAATAAATTCTCGAAAGAATCGTTTCCGAGCGAAGGAAGAGCGGCGTGAGTAGGGAGGTGATTTTATATGTATCGTCGTTCGATTACGTTTCCTCGAATCGATTGCGAAGGAGTTCAACCGATGAGCAGTGTTTCATCATCGACGAAATGGTACTCGGGTATGTCGAGATTCCTTGGGGCAGGTCCTTTGCGGATTCGTCCCGCCCCGTCGTAGTGGGATCCGTGACAGGGACAGTAAAATCCGCCTTGTATTATACCGGCTCCGTGTATGGGTACACAGCCGAGATGCGTGCATATACCGATAACCACGAGCCACTCGGGTCGCTGAACCCTCTCGTCGTCCGCTTCGGGATGTCTAAGCTCCGTCACGTCGGTGGTCCTCTCTTGTTCTATTGTCTGTTGCGATCTGTAACGACCCGACGTTACCGTACAACAATTTATTGCACTTGACCCCGTCACCAGCAGATTTTATGCCCAAGCGTCGACAATCGGTTTCTATCACGCGCATGCGCATGCGCATGTACTAAAAAAAATTCGCTCGCGTGCTAAAGAAAAAAAATAATTTATTTCTAAATTTACTTTATTTGACGGATTTATCCTTGACAATCAAAATGTGATATATAATGAATCCTAAATATAAGAGCTCCGAGTTAAAAAGTTGTAAAAGTTAAAAACACTTTGGTCTACGATTGGGTAAGAATTGATAGTAGAATTGAAATAACTATTTTTTTCATTGGCCGCGCGCAAGCGCGACCACTCGAGTCATAGATTATTTGTTCAGTCTGCGCAAGCTCGTACCGTGCGACTCTTTGTTGCGGAATAAAAATTCAACGGTGTTGATTTCAGTTTGTAAAGTATTTAAAAATTTGTTAATCGTGACGTGGACGTTGCGACGACGAGATACAGAAATATTTTTGTACCGTACCTGTGATATACGAAAACGGGTTTGCCGCGCCATTTAGCAACGGCCATTTTTCCCTCGGGTATGTTCGACAGTTTGAACTCGGTCTGAGCGACGGCCAAAATTTCTCGGGACGGTGCTATGAACATCACGTAGTGAAGCAAGTGCGATTTGTATCCGTACATACCGACTACACCTGCGGCTGTGGATTTTTAATCGAATTTTTCGTTAAATGGTTAACCGAAACGTTTGGAAATTATTGAGGAAAAGAATTTTGCAACTTCCGTGGAGATCGTCGGAGCGTTTGGGACGAGGTAATGTTTATTTTGCGGCAAAGACTTCGATACAATAGAATTAACTGCACAATCGCAATCATCGAGTCAATTTTTTCTTGATAGAAAATTTTTGAAAAATTTATCGTTGAACTCACCGAACGAGGACACGTACATGAAAGCTTTGCGTTCAGCGGCGCTACGATTAGCCGGCACGTTCGGATCTTTGTTATTTTCTTTGCGATACTCGTTGAAATTTGGTTCGGGAATGTCGGTGTGAGCTTTTCTGCTCGAGTCGATGAAATCTGAAAGGTAAAGATTCACGACAATACAGAACGAACCTCGCTGTTACGAAAGTCAACGCTCATTCAGAAATTCTTCGGACGTTTGAGGTCAAATTTACGAAGATTACCGAGTTCTCGGTCAAGATGCGCGAGAGGCGAAAATTTCTCAAGCCGCGAACCGGCGCGACCGAGATTCGCGAACTTTTCCAGTATCCTGAAGCGAAACATCGCCGCTGCCTCTTGCCAATTGTACTCGCGACTGACCTAAAATTCTGTCAAGTTATTTTGACGGTTGATTCGATCTGTCGTCGAATAAATGAACATCGTGTTCAACACACGACAGTGGTAAACTATCATTTACTCCAAAATTCATTCCAGCCGAAAAATAACTAGGTTGAAGAAACACAGTGTATTGGAATCTCACCGTGTATTGGAAAATTAGATTTTTGAACCGGAAGTGACATTTTTCATAGATGACGTCATTTCCGGTCGAGATATCGAATTAAAACCTTCGCCATTCTTTTCAAGTGGCATATTTACCAACCGATTACAGTGAAGAAAAAATTCTAAAAATTTTTTTTGAAAAATACCATTTTTGTCGAAAAATTGTAAGGGTTACACCTTCTCATTTTTCCACTTTCAAAATGGCCAAATATTTTTTTTCGAGGTATCGATTTTTTACCACCTCCATTGGCTTTAAGTGACCCATTTCCGGCTCAAAACACTGGCGACTTGTATTTTTTTCGGAATTTTAAAAATTCACCATTTCCAGCATAGGGAATCCTATGTTAAATTTTGCGAAACGGCACTTTTTTTCGAAAAATTTCGAGATATCGAATTAAAACCTTCGCCATTCTTTTCAAGTGGCATATTTACCAACCGATTTCAGTAAAGAAAAAATTCTAAAAAATTTTTTTGAAAAAATACCATTTTTGTCCAAACCTGTCGGTTTGGAACCGGAAGTGACGTTTCACCTTCACGACCTAATGTCCGGTTTAAAAGTGAGATTTTCAAACTCAGTCGAGCCTGGTGAATTTATATCATATTTAATATAATATTTAATTTATTAAATATCTCCTATACAAGAAACACTTATAAATATTGATGGTTCACGCTCTTTAATCTCGATCGACGAGTCGAGCGAAGCTGTTTGAACCTTTGAAGCAGACGAAAGATCAACACTTGTTAAATGAACGTCTAATCACAAACATTTTTTGATTAAATGGTGGCTACAGAAAATCTGTGCCTGACAGCGTTCTCGGTGTTTGTTCGCATCCGATAATCGAAATGCAGTTCGTGCGGTGTTTCCGGACCGACGTCTTCGTCCTCGAGGTTGTCCCTCGAGTCGTATCTCTTCGAGACCCGGTGAACGCAGCACTCGACGAAGAGTACGAAAAATCCGATCAGCGTACCGGCGCCCAAAATCAAAAACATTCCTTGAGTGTCGTCGGTCGTCAGTTGACGCTCCTCCACGCTGTTCCTCTCGATTTTTTGGCCAGCAGTCACCTTAAAAGGTTCGAAGGACGGTCAGTCCGTCTCCAGGAATTCATCGAGGCACGCACGGTAACTTACCGACAGTAATTTTCCCGAGGGCGATCGCTGAAAGTCCCACTCGACGTCTCGTACGATTTTTTGCAGCAAACCCGATTGCAGGGCTCGAACGATCACCCTCCTCAATGACTTCGTGTAAATCGATTGGGCGGGCAGAACAATCGTCACGCCGTAATTCGCGAAGCACTCGCTGCTTATGTGCATCAGCGATCTCTTCGACGACCAACTGAATCAACGCGCAAAGTACGGTTTAGAAAGTCTCGGTCGGAGAATTAAAAAAAAAAAAAAAAAACAGATTTTTCAACACGTCGTTCATGCATCGTAACTGATCGGCTGTTACTTGGGTTCGAATTCAGCCTGAACGATGTACTCGAGCAGCACCCGAGATCCGAGAAAAGCGTAAGGCCAGAAAAAGGCGTGACTAGCGTTCTTTATACCCTCGGCGACGGTCGGCACGTACTCGATATTCTTCAACAATTTCGCCGCCAGAGGATCGTCCATGGTCGTGTAATTGAAACGAGTTTCCCATCCATCATGGTCTGATCGAGATAGAAAAAAAAATGTATTGATTTCGAAATTATTCACAACTTTACGAGGAAAGTTGTACGGTTGTTGTTGTTTTTTTTTTTTCTTGTCCTGGCGTTCGATATCTCATTTTAACAGCATCCGATACCTAATGTACCGATCCGATAGCGATTTCTGAGTAGCTGATCGGCGGTCTCCACCGCGGTCGGATAAACGGGCACCGTGATGAAGGCCATGAGCGATCCGGTGTAACAAGACGTTATTATAATGGTGAAGACCCAATAGATTCCTGGATTAAATATTATGTATATATATATATAGTATAGTTGTTGTACCGAGCGATATTATAGTGTAACACGTAACCTTGACGAGTCTTTCATCGTTTGCGTACAAGGGAAGCGATAGCTTCATTAACTTTGCAGTAACGAGATTTCGCGTCTTACTATATACCAATGAGGATCGAAATGGAGTTTTTGCCAAGGCCGCTATCCAACAGTGGATTTTTCACCGCGAAACTGTTGGTGAACGTGCCGAAGACGAACCAGAACATATCGTTGAGGTTGCTCGGTTTAGTTAACAGAGACTTAAGGCTGTAATGGCTGTTTATCGATAATGGCACTATGGCCATCATGTAAACCGAGCACAGGAGCAACCACACCGATAGTTGGAATGGACCCATTACCGCGCGATACCTAAACGAGAAGAACGATTGAAATTACTTTCGTTACATTTTTTTTTTTTCGTACATGTATTGTTCTTCAATTTTGTTGTTATTAAACGCACGGAGTCGAATTCAGGCAAAGAAAATAATTTTTGTTTCTCTTGATAATTTGAAAAAATGAAAATATAATAAAAGCAAAATAAAATGGAAATAAAGCGAGGCTACGAAAAAATATACTATACATTTACATAGGAAAAAAAAATGAAAATAATTACTTTGGCAATGCAGTGGAAGCCAACGAGATAAAAGATGCGCAGTCGTCCGTGTGAGCGATCGGAGTGTCGAATTGTGTGGCAATTTCTGATGTTTGGTAAATTCCACCTATCGCAGCTGCGGCGTTGCCGAGTTTAACGTCATCCGTGGCCGCAGAAATGGAGCTGTAAAATATCAAATTTAATCATCCGACATTCGGATTGAAATTCGAGGGACGCTTCGATCTGTAAACCTCTTAGCTGTTGAAGTGGGATCGCGAAATTGCGGGGTGAAATTTAATATCTCTCCCAATAGTTTAACGACACGAACGTCGATTCCGTCCCAAATCGTTTCCGCACTGACCGTCCTGAGAAAAAATTGTCATTTAAAAAATCGATCGGAATCCTCGCCGATTACTCGTTGAGTCGCAATTATTTATTTTGAATTTTATCGTCTTGACTTTCGTATGACGAACGGTGGCTTGTGAATGGCCGATATCAAAATACGATGACCCTTGAATCCGTCACGGAGTTTCTCCGGGAACAGCTCCGTCTCGCGATTCGTTAAGGAATCGTTGATCCACGATGTTAGCAAAATCGGTGTGCTCGCTCCGCTCCCGTCGGTGTAGAGCTCGTGAGTGTACAACAAGTAAGAACCTTCCTGCAGACAATTTACGACGCTCGATGAAATCGTTCTTCAAAAGAACTAACGTGAACTTACAAATTTTTAGTGTAAAGTGAACGGTACGTGCCTTGGTTCTTCGACTCATGCTGTGACAGATGACGAGTAAATTAACGTAGGAACGGGCCGGGTAGCTTTTCAAAAAATCCTTTACAATCCAAGGCGTGGAATCCGTGATGATCAATACTTTGTTCGAAATCTCTTTCCCAATGATCTTATCTACAGTGAAAATATCGTCCAGGAAGATCATGTGGTTGTAGCATCTTTCCATCGGTCGGTAAGTCGGCAGTTTCGAGCTCGTCACATTCCCGCTTCGTTTAACGAAGGAAACTAATGGCGATTCTTGGTAGATTTCCCGAAAAACGATTGGCTCGTGAGCGTCGTATTGGTCATCGCGATAAGTGACGACGTCGCAGCCCTCGAAATATTTGTGGATAATGTGATAGAGCAATCGACCTAGACTGTAGGTTCTTGCGTGCAAATCGTCGAATCCCACTCCATCGTTGTTAGTTACTTTAGATGGATTCAAAGTCCCTCGACACGATGCTGCGTTGATTAAAACGACGAGAATCAACAGACACACCATTATAGAAACAAAAAAAAGGTTTAGACGACGTTTATATTTTTCCTTCGCAAAGAGGACTAATTCGTGTCGAACTTGACGAAGTTCGTGTTCGATACTGTGTGGGATCGATAGACGATGGCCTTTATATGGCACGAAGGGGAAGGTCAACTATCATTTCATATTTATTGGTAATCACCGAGACACAATGTCAATCGTAAATATCAAAATCGTTCAAGTGCATTCTTTAGTGCATTCGCGCACAGGTAACTCCCCCTATGCGCATGCCTGTGCGATGTGGAAGCTTCCCGCGTTTCCACTCAGTCGCTCGGGAGACGGCCTTGAGTGAAGACCGCTGTAAGACTGAGACAAGATGGCGTCGGCGTTGGAATCGATGGTCGTTGATGAGAAACAACTCCCGGAAAAGCCGGTTGATAGAGAGAAGGTAATATTTCATTCAAACGTTCATTACCGACTTCGATTCTACTTCAATTAATCACAAACGAGCGGGAACATTTTTTATCTGTTATTTGGGCGAATACACCGTCGAGTCGGACCTAACCTCAAAGTTTGCCGCGACATTTTTCGACGATGTAAACAGAAAGCGATTTTTCATATTCTTTTTATTCGAAGCTGGTGAACGGCAAATAACTTTTGTAGAAGCGTACGAGAAGCAGAAGTTTCAATAGTTTTCAATAGTTCCATAACGTAAATGATTAGATTAATATATTTTTGTCTCTCTAATAATCCAGTTTGCCAATTTCAACTAAAGAGTGTAAACGTAAATTAAAAACTCACGTTAATGAATTATTACGTTTTTCCAGACTTGCCCTCTCCTGCTGCGCGTCTTCTGCAACACCGGCCGTCACCACAATATCATGGATTACAGTAGAGGGAACGTGCCTTCGAACGAACTTCAAATTTATACATGGTAATAACGAGTTCCTTAGATGAGATATTTGTGAGAGAAAAATGGATTTTCACGGGGCTATTAATTTGATGCCTGTTTTCAGGATGGACGCGACTCTGAGGGAAATCACCGGACTCGTTAAGGAGGTGAATCCCGACGCTCGAAACAAAGGAACTTACTTTGATTTTTCTTTGGTAACACCCGAGGTAAGAAACGCCGGTTATCGAATGCGCGAGATAGGAGTAACTTGCTCCGGGCAGAAGGGCGCCGATGACAACAAAACCCTCTCACAAGCAAGGTAATTTTATAAGCCATTTTTTTAATGCTATTTAACACTATTTAATATCATTAATATAATTTAATATCATTAATAGCATTTAATACCATTAATAGCATTTAATACCATTAATAGCATTTAATACCATTAATAGCATTTAATACCATTAATAGCATTTAATACCATTAATAGCATTTAATGCCATCAATATAATTTAATACAATTAATAGCATTTAATACCAGTAATATCATTTGACACCATTAATATCATTTAATACCATTAATATAAATGCCGTATTTATATTCTACTACTCATTCAAGATTGATTCACGGCATTATTTTTTTTGGCATTAAAGATTTAACATAGGAGACTACTTGGACATTTCCATAACGCCGCCGAACCGAATGATGCAGCCGGCAATTAGACGGGGCGGACTGAGACAGTACTGATGATCGCGTAATCGAGAGAATGCTTCTGTTCCGAAGAGGTTTCAATTTATTTGTACGTTCGTAATTATATATGTGAATGAAAGATTAATAAATGAATTATGTGTACGACACTACACGCACTTTCTTTTTCTACTTGTAATTTAAACTATCGACAACTTATCATTTTGATTTTTTTTTCAGGATAAATAGTGTACTAATTAAATAGTTAAACGCGGAATTACTCACGAGTGCTTTAGAAGTGACGGCAGTTTTCCAATGAATTAAAAGAAAAAAATATGTAATTTTTTTAAAAAAGTTTATTAGTTTTCAATATCCGTCGTGGTGTTAAAAAAGTTAAATACAGTTTTCAATACCGACGGTGGTATTCTACTTCGCCTGATAAAGAAGTCTTCAGTTTTGTACCATTTTCACCATCACCGACTGTTGGTCGGACGGATAAGTCGAGGTAAAGCGCAAACTTTTATACCGACCTATTCCTATTTTATCGATTGCACTTAATTCAGATAATGACCTAAAAAAAAAAATCATACGCGGGCTCACCGTGGTTCCAAAAAAGGCGATCAGATGTCACCAACTTACGATTATTTGAATTCGCAGGGCGACAAATTTCTTCACGTTAATAAATAAAATATGCAGTGCGCCCATAAGTTATAATAAGCATGACGTTAAGTGCATACGAAATGGCTCTACTGGTAACAAATCCTCTTCAGTATCTTCTCCGAGACTTGATATTTCGGTCGGAAATTAAATAACGTTTTCACGCGTCCATCCATTGTCTACAAAAACCAAATTCGCTTTCAGTAAAAAATATTCACTATCCCGGAGAAAATGCAAATAAGAAATACTATGCACAATCCAGTTAAGAATCTTCCTGAATTTACTGAAAAGATAGCTTCAATTTTTATCATTCCACTGTATCATAATTCGCATTTTTTCCGCTATAAAGCTTATGCGTGTTCTCCACACTATAAACAAAAAGGATGTGTGCGCCTTAACGACATCTTTGCATTGTGCGATGGTCGTCCCATCGTACCCGTAATTGAGCGATTGCCCGTATTCATGATAAAACAAATAAATAAATAAAAAAAGAAAATAAAAAGATGTTCAAGGCGATGTGTTACTGACCGGGTCTGCCGTCGCCAGCCCAACAATATACTAATTCGTTTGCAAAATCCCACTAAATCATCCTAAAAGTCCACTAATTAGTTTGTCAAATTATGCCGAAGCTCCTCGTCATGGCGCACCATCTTCACCATTATAATAATAAAAAAAAGTCTGCTCATTCGTATTTAAAGTACCGAGTACGAAGTATCGTTGAATAATCTCCTAGGCGTTGGTTACGACGCTGGGGTAACAAGTATTGTTGGGGTGTGGGTTTGAGTCTTCTCACCGCAATCACCTGGGGCTATTTTAAAGACACTTCTACTTTAATTATACCGAAGCGTCTTCCCTTCCCGTCCCCTCCGTCTCCCTTCTTGCCCGTGATGTTACGATATTATGATATTACCAAGCAAGGGAGAAAGGGGGGGGGGGGGCAAGGTTGCGGCCCATCAGGTTCGCCTTCGCGAGATTTCCAGAACTTCGGCAAAGTTTAAACAGCTTCTATATTCCACGGTCCCCTCAAAAATCGCTCGTACCAATAGTCTGCGTATATTATTTCGCCGAGTCTTATCAACTTGTATACACAATGATTTACGAATGTGCAATACCGTTGCGAAGCGACATAAATTTAATTTTCTTTTTTTTTTTCTTTACAGCTGGCGTATAATTCTGGAACGAAGTATGGAGCCGCGCGGAGATCTTGAGGGATGCGGAATGGAAGGAGGCGAGCAGGAGGTCATGCACCCCCGAACGCAGCGACCCCCGAAAAATTCAGCTTGGTAATCAGTAATCAAATTTATTAGTTTCTATTGTCTTGGGCGGCAGTGGATGGTGCTGGCTGGCTGAAAATTCTTTTCCGATTTTATGGCGTGGAAAGACGATATAATAAGGAGAATCGAGCCGAGGGGATGGGAGGGAGGCGGGTAGAGAGAGCTAAGAGCGCCCCCCGACGGCCGAGAGGAACTGCGAGTAACGAGGGAATAAGAATGGCCACGGGTGGGGGGGGGGGGGGGGGGGGGGAAGGTTGGAGATTTCTCAGTGCAGGTTTCGGGGCTCGCCGGTTCCTGGGAGAGGAGGGCCAAGATTTACTGGACCCACTAGTGGCCGCTAACTTTCCGAAGGGGGAAGGAAGTGCTGCTGCCGCTGCCGCTTCTGCTGCTCGGCGCCTTTGCGAAAACATTGATGCGATATAATGTGCTCCGGGCAACGACTTAACGGTATCGCACTTTCGGTCCGCTTGGACGGACGCGAAATCGGACGAAAATTTAATGAGTTACGTCCAAATGAACATCGTCCCCGATTCATAGAAAAATGTTTCTGTTCCGAGAACTCACCAAAGTTAAACTGTGCGCGAAAAGTCGGTAGGTCAAAAATTGTCAACTTAACTTTGGATAGGGATTAGTTGTTCTTAAATTTTGGGGACTTTGTTTCTCGCGCGGAGTTTCGTGAAACCGATTTTATTTCGGACTTACAACGTCGTTGATAAATTGGTTTCCTTACGCCATCTGTGCTCATCGTTGGGGGGGTTGCGCGAACGGTGCGTATCAAAATATTGTACCAATAATTCTGTGGATGCCCGAGCGTCGTTCGATCGCGGCCACTCGCGTTAAAATCGATTTCGGGCTATAGGTGACAAGAAATCTGTTGACTCAGGAATATAGGGGAAGTTTTTGCAATAAAAATAAATATCGAAGCGGGCGCGGGTCCCCCCTCTGCGTGGGAGTTCCGAGACGTGTTCCCGTATAAAGTCCGTGGCGGAAAAAAAAGAGACACGGGGCCGGAGGAGAAAAGAAAAAGCCCGATGTGGGGTAGCCGAGGACGAAGGGGGTGAGCTATGAGAGGGTGGAAACGTCGTATTCGAACGCTACACTAAACTATAACGCCCCATAACGATATATATAAAACTGACATATTTACGAATAAGGATTCGTTTTTTCAAATCTCCGTCCGGAGAAAACTTTGTTTCAACGATCGGCTCTTCCTCCCTTTTTTGAAAATCACCCAACTCTTCAATAGGGAAGCTTCAAGGATGAGCGGGTTGATAATGGTTGCACGGTTTATATTATTAATTGACCCATGATTATTTTTTCGTAAGAAGGTAATCCAATGCGTAAGAAATCATGTTTGTTGCAATTATCAGAATTCAATATTTCGCAAACAAACGTTAATTCCGATGAAAAAAATTGCCTTCTCACCAACGATCGGTAATCCATGAAAAAAAAATCTTTTCGAATTTAAAGAAATTTGAATTTTTTTCACTAAAACGGGGATTCGCGAGGGATGATCAAAAGTTCGTGTACACCAAGCCGGCGAAACGTGCCCGCGATGTACCGTCCCTACCGCCTCATACCGACGGTGAGAATAAGTTTGAGTTTTCATTGCGCGTCCGAAAAATGGGGTGCGTGAGAAAAAATAAAAGAATAGATGGTACAGGGGTTGCGCCGCGGGCCGGTGGGCGGAGTGCGAACTGCTCCGCAAGATGTTGCAAGAGCCATTACAGCCCCGCTGGTCTCTCGACGACGATACCGAAGTCGTTTTTGCCACTTTCGCGCGCTTCGAGCTTTTCGCTTTTTTTTTCGTCTCGCGCCGTTCCCTCGGCTCTCGAGTACGATCGGTAAAGCATCATCGACACTGTAACGGAATACCAAACGATATACAAAAGGACGGAATACATAATGTTACTTGTTATACATGTATAGCAGTCGAAGTACGAGGCACGGGCTTGTATAGATATATTTACAGGCGGTGGCGTAGTGAAGTAACGGGGAAAGAGTCGCAGTAAAATCGCCAAAGTTTTTCCAGGGTGCTCGCCGGTGGGGCGCGACAGATGAAATACGTACTAGGTATATCCTCGTTCCCTCCTGGTCTGCGACTTCTCGCGCCCGGTCTTTGCCTCTGTATCTGTGACGTTTCTCTTTCGCGTCTGCAGAACGAAAAGATAAAGAGTGTAGCCATGGTTTACCCTCTGGCTGGTATCGAAGGGGGAGGAGGGGGGGGGGGGTTAAGGGGTGGGAGTGTATCGTGTGAGGGTGAAGTATGGTATGCTCGTGGCTCCCGAGTGCCCCGGAAACACTCCCTTACCGACTACATCCGGGGATCCATTACCGAGTTCCGCTGTCCAACCATCCACAGAGCCCGGACCAAAAAGATTTGTGTATCTTCGTGCGAGCGCCGTTCACGGTCCGAGAAAAGAATTTCGGTTGCCGATATATTTCGGGCGTTGATTTGCTGCATTGCAGATTTTCGGTAGATCGGCACATTTTTGGGTTTTTTTGGTGCAAATATTTTTTTTTACAAACGTCGTTTATTTCGTTATTATTTTTTTGGTCCATTTTGGTGGACGAATGGTAACGATGGTATCGTTATTTTTAGATGTCTCGGATATGCATATTTTTCTATGTTAATTGAAAATTATTCCGTCTACTTCATGAAGCATTGTATTTAGTTGTTATTTAGATTTTTCTTTTATTTCCGTGATTTTAGACGCGATTGACTTCCCTACGACAAGTGATTGTCAATTATCTACCGAGCTCGATTTACCTAGCTCAAGAAGAATAATGTTAATTTATTTTTAACCGAGACGAAATTGTGTTTTTTCCGATAGTTTTGAGTATCTTCTTCTCGATTAGCGCAACCTCATAATTGATTTCATTTCGGCAAACTTGTAGCGATTTTGGCTTTGTCTATGAAGAATCCACAATCGTTCGATGAACTTGCTCATAGAGAAAGCTCTGCGCAAAATTGTAACAAATGAGGAAGTCAAGTGCAAATTATTTTGCAACTTTCTTTTAGCTGCCTTAGCCGTGAGGCAAATTTTATATACATATTTCATATTCCATATAACCGGAGGAATATCATAGAGCCCGGTATCTTTAGTCGCCCAGCCGGACGGAACGTGACTCTATTTTTAAGCGGGAAGCTTCGAGAAAAAAAAAAAAAAGAACAACCGAGATTCGGGAAGTCTTCGATTCGAGAGGGTTGGTTCTGGCTCGGCTTGACGAGTCCTTGATTTCTCGCTTCTCATTTAGCGTCGCGTCGAAATGAGCGAGAAACCGTATTCTCGCCTTGACTCGCGTCGAGCCTTCCGGGATTGCAAAGCAGCGAACGAAACAAGACAGAACGAATCCGAACGTCAGCTGTCTCGCTCGTCACCGGGTTGCGCAACCCCCGAAAAAAAGCTCGAACCACTTCACGACCCACTCCCCACGGCAAAGCCATAATTCGATTTCACGCCCAAGAAAGTATTCCTTTCGCCGCTCTCTCGCGACACCGACAGCTGGTGAATATGAAGATTTTTCGGTTATTTTTTTTTATCACCCCCTTCGACGATTCCTCTTTCGCCGCTGAGCGCTCCTTTTTTTGCGATTTTTTCGCGAGTCACGTTTATTTGTTTAAAGAATAAACCGGGGAACGGGAGAGCGCGGCGAGTCTTGCGGCTTCCGCGTCGTCGCGAGACTTTTTGCGAAAAATTCTTCGAGCTGCAATTTTTCACGCTTTCCCTCGAGCGCCTCCCCTCGAGAGGCGCTCGATGCGCCGCGGTATTCTCGGGGCTCCATCTCGCTCCTGCGACTTAGGGAAATACATTAACACCCCTTTGTTTATCGAATCCACCGCGTCGCGAACCGTAACCGGCAAGGATGGAGGATAGCGAAGGGAGTCCGCTTTTTCGTACAAGTATCGCACACTACTTTTTGCCACGAGTGCACGAAAACTCCCACTTTCGATACCCGTAGCGTGGCGAAAGCACGCGAACAAATAGTTGGCGAAAATGGAGTAACACCTTGGAAATACTGTAGAGGTACGAAGAGTGCGATCGAAATGGTTTTGTCCGAAACAATTTTATTTATTTATTTATTTATTTCATAATAAACGCGCAAAGTCCAATTATAAGTATGCAAATATCGGAGCAAGAAAATTGAAATTAAACAAATGATCGTGGAAACAAAAGGAACGCGGAGAGTTTAACATCTGTTTCGCACCTCGCGGCGGTTCGTGCTGTGGCTCTCGTTTGCTTTTACAAACACGAGTGGAATTGATGAAGCACCGTTAGCAAAATTGTGCCGGGATTTCTATGACCCGCAGGTTAATTTATTCGTCAGCGGGTACTCTCCATGTACACTAAATGGGGTGTATAAATTCCTACCGGCTGCTGTGCTGTTGCGGCTGTTAGCACCGTGGAGATCGCACGCCGATTGATTGTCGAAGCTCGGGGCTCGCTACGGCAATAATATCTTTGTAAATGGTACTTGCGGAAGGGTGATTCGCGGTTTTGGGCTCCTTAATAAGAGTCGTTACTCAGCATTAGTGAGCCTCCCCGGGTAGCTCTCTGCAACGAAGATTCTTACGTTCGTAAAGCCCTTCGTTTATTCAATCGGGCATGTCTACACCGAATTTGATAAAATAAAACCATAAAATACATTATCGGAAATAAGTTTCAGCTTCATAATTAAAAAAAAAAAATTTAAATGAGCTACGACGTCCTGAAGAGTTTAAATTAAGGTCAGAGTTCAGAATTTTTTTTTAAGCGTCAACTGTTCGTAGCTTTAAAAAAAAAAAATTACACGTGCACAGTGTACAGCGTAAATTTTCATCAGAAAGCTAACTCGAACTCTTTGATCCCACGCGATTAGGCTAGCGTTACGTCCACCCAAATTTGCATCCACCCTTCCCGGTACTCGGACAGTTACGTAGAAACGGCCGATGGGAGAATACGACGAAGAAAAAAAAAAAGTGAAGAAACGAAAGAAAAAGAGTGAAACGGTGAAGAGAGCGGAAGACTGCAGAAGCAGAATTATTATCGTCATCGGTCCATAGGGAGCGGGTGCGCGTAGCATACCGTTGGGGGTTGAAAGGGTGATCGTGGGCGGGCGGGGGCGGCGGGTTGCCTGGTTAGGTAGTCGACTCGACTGAGGCGAGTGCAAGGCTTCTGGCATCGTTCTATCCGAGTTCGCGACTTTCGCAGAAGCGTATAATTAATTTCCCGTGTCACTCTGTGCCCCCTCCCTCGCCTTGCCCCGTTGATCCTTCGACCAAAGCCTCGCCGCTCTCTTTCTGGCTTCCCTTTCCTATCTCTCACCTCTTCCACCCCTTTCGTTCCCGAGCGTCGTCTCTCTCTCTCTCTTTATCCGACTCTGTCGCGAATCCCTCCAGCAGCACCGGCGACAATATTGCTGGCCATTTCGTTCGACAGCGACGGGCGCCTCCTCGGTCGTTTCGCGACCTCCTCCTCCGCGTCTCACCCCAACCTCGCCGGGACTCACGGGGCTGCCCCGACCCTCTCGGAGAAATGGGTAACTTTGCGAACAAGCAACCAATCCACCCCGAAGCCCCCCCTCGCCCTCCTCCCGCGCGGCGCATACCGGGCCGTCAATATCAGCCCGTGTAATTAAACATAACAGATCAACATTTCAACATACTCCGCGCAGACTTAAACGCAAAGGTCCGCACGGCGAAGCGGACGCCCAAAGAAATAATGCCGCTCCTTTACTGCGGTGAGCTAATTCTGAAATTGACAGCGGATTCTCGTGTAATACAGAAGTGAACTCGCTTGCAAGAGTTTAAACTCGGAGACATAGTAAAAAAAAAATTACCGTACGTGCAACCAAACATTTATTATCCACGAAAGATGGCGATTTTTTTTTCGTGTTAATTTTGTAGTTTTCTTTATCATTAAGAGTAAGTAATTAACTACGTTTGTAATCTGCCAAATTTTCAAATTTCAATCCGTTCTCGACGAAGCACGGAAAGTTTGACTACAACAAATGACAAATTTGTGAAAAAGATGTGAGAGTGTGTGTTAAACGATACCGATCGAGAGGACGCGCATGTGGCAAAAAAAAGCGGGGCAAGACGGACCAACGTTCTCCGGATTCGAGACGGCAGTGTCTTTTTTTGCCTCCCGCGAGAAATTGATAAAAAAAACAGTCCGTTTTGCCCCCGATCTCCCCCATCCGCATTACGTACCTATATACATGTATACGGGAAACGATCTCCTAACTCCCAACGCAGTAACTCGGCTTCGGACCGGTTAATTGGATAAATGTCCGATGAGAGCGGAGCTCCCGATCGTCCCCTCGTCTCCTTCCTCGTTCGCCTTCCCTTATACCAGTTTCTCGCTCGCTCGATCCCTCATACCCGAAGCCCAACCCTCTTTGCGCGATTCTACGTGGTATCGTTCAAACCCCCTCCCCCCCCCCCCCCCCTCCCCGCCCCTTTAACTCATTTCCGCGTCCGTGTCCTTATCCCCGAAGTCTGAAAACAATCGGGCGCGTTTGCCTCCGTCCGGCGAGCGAGTGGAATTTATTGAAAGCTCATTGCCCGATATAATCGAGTACAAGGGGGGAGGGAAGGGGGGGGGGGGTTCGTCTCTCTCTCCATCGACCGCCGACTCTGTTTATACGAATTGAATTTGTCCCGTTATAACGCGGTGAAGTAAATGCTTTCGCTACTCCCCCATCCTCCCTCCGCCCGATACGCTCTCCTTTCCCTGCAGATGGCACGGTATAGCTGTCCGGAACTCGATTACGGGGTTTGGATTAACGCCGAGCGAAGACAGTTATTGGCGTTTAATTGATCGTTCCCATTAATAGTTTGCACGAAATTAGAGTGGGATATTTATCGGGTCGATTTATTATTTACAACTGTGTCGCGGTTGTGTGTAATGCAACTTGTACACGTAATCGAGTTTCGAGGAGGGAGCGCGAGAATCTACGTGCGGTTATGAGGGATCAGGGAATTCTTGGGCTCGCTAGGAATGCCACTTGGTTCATTGATTCGAGCTCAGCTTGGAGCTTTTCGTGGGGGGAAAAAAAGCGGAAAAATCTGACCCAATATTCGACAATTAAAGTGTCGAATCGAGGTGGGTTTTTTATTTATTTATTTTTTGTTTGTTTAAGGTATAGAAAATTTATATTGAGTTTATTCATTTATAATATATAGCGTAGCGAGTTGAGTACGACATTACATTTTTAAATCCCATTCAGTAAAAAACTTATGAATAATAGTAAGCTGGCAATGGTCGGATGCCTTCATAAATTTAGCAGTGAGGAATTTTAGTTTTTCGATCATGAGCGACGTTTCTTCGGAATATTTTGTGTAAGATGCAGGTCGGATTGATTTGATTTTTCTAAATAAAAAATTCTGTCGCTCGATTGAAAAAAAATAGTGTCTAATTAACGCGAGACGAGTGGGTCAGAAAGTTCGGAATAACTTTACTTATATGCATATAAAATATATTTTTATGAATAAAAAATAAAATAAATAAAAGTTCGTGGTGAAAAATCATCACCGCGCGTCCGACCCGCGTCGCCCGTATCTACTGCGGGCGCATCCAGCGATATATTCTTGGCTCCAGTAGTGTTTAGCCTGGAGCAATTACGTTGAATTAAGGCTTAGCACTCGACGCCGGTAGCAGGGAGGTAGCCTGTGGAGTAGCGGAGAAGTCGAGTGCTTGCTGGCAGTCGGGCTTTCAGACGTAGATTAGGATCCTTAATGCTCGCATGTTCGCGACACTCGAGCTAGTGTGCCGGCTTGGCGGGCAACGGGGAGGAGATACTCCTATCCCGGCAAATAAGGCGTCTAGATTCTAATTGCCCGTCGTAAATCAGTGACAACACCTGCATGACTGGCTCTCTGTTTATCGGACGGGCCTACCCGCGTCTCCTCTCTTCCACCGATACCCTTCGTTATTGCTCGCTGTTATAGTTCCGGATAACGCTGGAAGGGCCCAATGCTAAATCGAGTTTAATCGTTCCGATCGTCGGCCCGTAAATTAATCGGCGAAAACAACACTGCTTCCATTCAACTCCCATCAAGTGTGATCTTGTCACAGTTTCGGCGTTCGACCCGATTCTCGAATACTCGTCATTTGACATCATTTTGTCTAAAATTGTAGCATCGAATTTCCTGGATTCGATTTGTCATCAAAATCAATCGGATATTGATGTTTGGCATTTTTTTTTAAATTTCTTTTCTGGAGCTTTTGGGAATTTGGGCTTTTTCAATACGCTCTTATTTCGTCGATTCAAGGTGGAATTTAAGTGCAGGCCTACCCGCTTGTCCTTTCTTCCATCAACACCTTTCGTTATTGCTCGTTGTTGTAGTTGCGGACAACGCTCGAAGGCCCAATGTTGAATCGAGTTTAATCGTTCCGATCGTCGGCTCATAAATTAATCGGTGAAAACGACGACTGGTTCCATTTAACTCTCGTCGAATGGCACCGATCGATTTCGTCACACTTTCACCGTTCAACCTCATTCTTGATTACTCGTAATTCGATGTGATTTTGTTTGAAATTCTAGTATCGAATGTTTGGGCTTAATTAGCTATTAAAATCAATCGAATATTGAGGTTTTGAATTTTTTTCGTTATTGCTGTGTATTTGAAACTGCTATGTATTCGGTGTTTCACGATACGCTTTTATTTCGCCGAATTAACGTGGAATTAGAGTCCAGGCTGGAAGACACGATGAAAAATCCCGAAGGGTTCGCGGACAGAGATTACCGCCGGATATGTAAATCGCTTCGCGTTCTTCGCGTCCCCGCTGTTTGTCATTTTTTTCTCTCCTTCCTTTTCGGTCCTGTTTAACTCCTGCCCGCAGTCGTGATCCCTGCGAGGGCTCTCCCGTGCTGATTTAATTCGGTCAGAAAGCGTAAATTAAATGAGTTTTAATGTCGCGCGGTATTTTAAGAGGGTGCCGACGATAGGGTGAACGGACAAATAATTCTCGGGGCTCGTTTGTACTCGCTGCTTTATTTTGTCGTACAAAAAAAAAAAAAAAAACAAGAGAGAACCGAAAGCTTTACTTTCATGAGTAATGAGCCAAATGAAATTTTTGAAATTTCACACCGAAACCGGGCGTTCATTTTTTTCGCGGACGTGAACGGCTCTCCGCATCCAAAGTCGGCTCAAGTTTATTTTTCCGTATTTTTCTCGTGTATTTTACTCGCACGGAGATTGCCGAGCTTATAGCGGCGCGACAATGACAAAGTTTTACGATCGTAACTCGCGGTGTGAAGGAGTGTTCTGTTCTGTATCATCCGTTGATAAGTCTCTCACCCGGGGTCGCACGTGAGCCGCGGCCGGGCAACGGGCTTTCATATAAAAGCAAATAATCGTATACAAACGGGTTTACGAATGGGCGCCGACTCCTTATTACAAAGTGAAATACAGTCCACTACGGAATGAAGTGTATAAATTCAACGGCGGTGAAGTCAAGGCGCGGTGGATAAAGAGAAAGCGAGAAGAGCCAAGGTACGAGCCTGAGCGAACAAAATAAAAGGAATGAGTAAGGTGGGGCTGAGGGGAAAGGGAGGGACAGGGAGAGTCAGCAGCGAAGCCGCCTTCGGGCCAATAATACACCGACAACCTTTATTTTATTTAAGCGCCCCCTTCCCTCCCCCCCAGTTTTTCATTACGTTCATTTTCAACACTCCCTATCTCACGGTTGCTCTTTATATTCCAAGAGTTACATCGGCGAACCTCGAGCTTCCCGGCTCCCCTATTACTCAAATGCGTTATTTACTATTCTTATTTTTTCCATCCCACCGTCTTCCTCATTCGAATATTCTCCCGGTTCGTGCCTCAAAGAGAATCGATACGTTCCTCGCCGCCCGGTGCATCCAAGAACAGCGGATGGAAAAGGTGTGAGGATGACGAACTTGATTAAAAATAATACACGAGATAGTACATTTTTTAGGGTCGTAGTGTGCAATACAACTACTATTTTCCGTTTATAAAATAGTTGGATCGAACTACTCTTATATTTCCCGTCGCAGTCGTCTTACTTATATCAATCCGCGATTTTCGCCTCTCAGTACGCGGTGAAGAACAATCCTCGCGTCATTTATCTCTTATACTATCTCGCGGTTCTAGCGCTACTTAAAATCTAACACCTCACAAACGGATTTTGTATTTCGCGTCAGAGCTCGAGAATACATTTTTTTTTAAATACAAACATTTACGACGAAGTACCTCAAGTACGGTCCATTTTACCCCACCGGGCGGCTTCTAAGGGTCGGCTCTCTGCTCGGCAAGAGGTAAAAGGTAAAAAGTGCGCGCACGTACATGTCGATGCAGGGTCGGTCGGTATCAGGGTGGAAGGGCCTGAATCGCGTATTGTCCGGAAAAGAAAACCATCGCCGATAATCCTCTTCCCGCTCGCTTCACCTTTATCTGCCGGTAATCTCGAAGACAATCTACGAAAGATTGGCGCTCCGACCCGCGCGGCCCGAGCCGTTCAACCCTCGGTGACTCGCCAGGAGGGTTCTAATAACAGATACCGAGAAGGGGTTGAAGAGCGAGACCGGGAGCGAGAGCCCCGAAGAGCGAGACGCTTCTCGAAGTAGCTCCATGTATAAGCCAACGGGGATTCCGGCTTCTCCCTGTTGTACGCGTCTTTCCGCCGTTTCTCGACTGTATCGCACCAGTTTCGCCCCGCATTCGCGAATACGCAGGCTCGTGTATACACGTCTCTCGCATGTACGTAGCCGGAGTGAGGGGCCGCTCGGTACGTGACTGCACCCAAGAGTGCCGGAGCGGCGGCTGAGAACGAGCCCCAACCAACCCCCTCGGCCCGGTCCGCCACTCTCCCTTTCCCACCGTCTCACTCCGCCATTGCATACTTTATTGTGGGCATTATTTAAATGAGCGCAACTTTGCCGTAATCTTGCCACCGGCCTCCCAGCTTCGTCGGACCTCTCCGCGCATCGTTCACTCTCGCCCTCTCGCCGTTTCTTCCTCGTTCCTTCGGCCCGCCCTTCGAACGCTCGAGCAGTCCCGTTAGCGTTCGAGGGGTAGTTGATGGCGCTCGCTAGCTGCGTGTTGCTTCCCGCGGTTAAACTTCTCCGGGGTGGTTCGCGGTAGCGAAAGCATTGGCCATGAAACTGAAAGAGGAACGCATGGAAAATCGAAAGAGGAGTCGAGGGGAAACGGCGATCTTGAGGAAAGCGAGGGTCAGTACGCAGAGTGGATTACGCTCTTGGCGACCAGAGGGTGGATACAGTGGTGGTCGGAGTTTAAGGGGTGGTAGAGCGATACTGGTCCGGTCTGAGGAAGCTGCTTGCAAGACGGGAAGCAAAAGCACCTCTGCGCGACGCGGGCACATTTTTTTTAACTGGGGAATTTGCGAACGGACTGCTCGAGTTTTTGAGGGGTAGTTGATGGCGCTCGCTCGCTGAGTGTTGCTTCTCGCGGTTATTCGCGGTAGCAAAAGCATTGGCCATGAAACTGGAAGAGGAACGCATGGAAAATCGAAAGAGGAGTCGAGGGGGAATGGCGATCTTGAGGAAAGCGAGGGTCAGTACGCAGAGTGGATTACGCTCTTGGCGACCAGAGGGTGGATACAGAGGGTGGTCGTAGTTTAAGGGGTGGTAGAGCGATACTTGTCCGGTCTGAAGAAGCCACTTGCAACAGCGGAAGGAAAAGCACCTCTGCGCGAGGCGCAGCACATTTTTTTTTTTTTGGCTAGGGAATTCGTGCTGACCGCTATTGTAACTATTCGCTTGGTCACCAAAGGCGCCATGTTGATTCTGCTTATAATTGGGAAAGTAAATGTAAAACTTTGGTCGACCATCTCGGATAGATGTTGAAAGGATGTTGAGAGTGTTTAATAAAAAAAAATATTTTTCAGGGTCAAGAAGAAGATAAATGTCGGGGAATCGAGAGCACACCGTCCGCGAAGCGTTCGCGTAGGTGGGGTCAACACCGATGAAAACGAGTCCGGGGGCTATCGCTTTGTGCAGATTTAACATAAACCACGAGAGCCAGATCGTTTTCCGGCAGATGCTTCGTTTACTGTACCTACCAAACGGGGGAACCTGGCTGCTTCTCGTCAAGCCGGTGAATCGAGGGCCTCCGGGCGAGGTTTGACCCCGCAAAGTGATGTACCAACGGAAAACGTATGTATTTAATTGTGGCAGAATGCCTTTGCTAATTTTCGTGCGAAACCCCTTAGCGTCGAAATCATAAATCTCACGCAAGAACGCATTCCCATTGCTTTTTCTGTTTTCAATTAAATTTGTTGTACCGATTTAACTACCCAGTCCGCGGTAAGGTTTATCGAGGTGTAATTGGGCCGTGGTAATTTTACACGCGATGCTGCCGGATTGAAATTTACACTCGTTATTTGCTCATAAAAATCGTTTATCTGACGGTGGAATGAATTTTTCACTGATATCAACAAAGTTAAAATTAATTTAAAAAAAAACGTAATCCTTTAGAGATTAATATGGAGTACGATTGTTGATTATCTGCTATTGTTGTGCGTACACCATGTTAGCATAATACGGTGGATCAGTGCGCGCTTGGAAATAAACGGGTGCACAAGCGTTGAACTTCGGCACGATGCCGGGCAAAAGTGATGGAGTAAGGTATGGTTAATTAGCTTGCTATACGTACAACCGAATGTCAATTCTGGAATCGTCGTCGTCGCACAGCCGGAACCAACTGTCGCACGCTCACTTTCGTTAGTCTCTGCCTGTGGGTCCTCGGTAATTAAGTCGAATTACATGTAACAGCTGAACATTAACTCGTAATGCGACCCTTCATTTACTCGACCGTTAGCCACACCTACCGAATGTTCCTGGGTCTTCTGGTACTTATCGTCCCTTCGGCCATTCGATCTTCTCTCATTATGTCGCACGCAGATCCACGATCCCACGGACTCACAAGCGCAATTCTAAGCTGATGAAGCGTCGCGCATTTTTTTTTCCTACTCGAAAATATTTATCGATGCATTTTACGTTTTAGGCATATATAAAAATGTGAACAATCCCTTTCAGTATTTGTTTCTAATTGCTTCAATTAATTGATTAACATTGAAGTTTTCGCAGATTGGAAATGGGATTCGAAAGTTGTTATATTTTGCAAAATTAACCCCACAAAATTCGCTATGGCACATTTTTGTCACCAAACATTTAGGTCAATGTTCGATACGTTTTTCTTCGATGATCGACAATCTACCATTCATTTTACCGCGAACCCGATATTTGTTGAGAAAAATCGTCAATTATAAAATATATATATATATATATATATATATGTATATATATACACATAGTTTTCGGCCATTGCCGTTGCCTTAAATTATTCGTGAGCGCGCGAAGCTCGCCGATGCCGCCAGCGAAACAAAACGAATGTAAGCACTTTTCGTGTATCCGTACGTGTGGAGGACGCAGTCACCCTCCCCGTCCCCGTTATCGTCGGCTCCAGGGCCGAATTATCGTCGCGGCACCCACCGTCGACACCTTCGACGCTTCTTATCTTGCCGAGACTCCGGAGCCCACGGTAAGCCTCCCGACCAGAGAGTAACTACCGTAGATATCGACTCCGCACATGTATATATAAACGGCACGGCCGTTCACCGATACTCGATAAAGAGATGAAAGAAAATCTCCGTCCCGGATGAAAGAACCCGGCAGCGACCTTTTCTTTCTCAATCTCGTTCATCCCTTAAAACGTCCCTGCGCCCAAAAAAAAGCCTCCCTCTCGAAAGCGAGTGGAACGCTATCGGTCGAAAAAAAACGATATAAAAGAGCGAAAAAAAAAACGCGTGAACGAGCTTGGAGTGCTTTTCCGCGCGACACTCTGCCCGAAACAGATGTGAAAAGCAAGCTTATTTTCTCTCTCTTCTGAAAAAGCATAAGGCTGTATTTGCAAATATTTCGGCTTTGTGTATTCGAGGAAAGGAAAGAAAAAACGAGTGTCTCTGAGAGCCGCGTGTGCGCTGAATTTCGTCGTAGAAAAAAAAAAAGAGCGGCGAAGTGTTAGGGATATATAGTGAAATGGGTAAAGAGTACACTCGGGCAGTTCTTCCGGAGTAAATCAGCACGCGAGTCAAGGGTAGGTCCCGGATAAAAGCTCCTCGCTCTCCTCCGCGCTCGCTGCCTCGCTGGCACGGTTGAACCGCTGAGCTTGCGTCAGACGTTCGGACTCTGCGTATTTAGCGTGGCAAAACTCGCACACGCTCGTCATATCCACATGGACGGACCCTTCAAAGAAATGCCAGCGAGCTCTCGGCCGCCCGTTCTCGAATAATTAATATACAGACACACGGTACACGCGCGAGTAGATGAGTTGAGGGTACGCTCTCCCGTTTGCTCTTCTCAATCCGACATAAACGCTTCCACGGCTTTTATTTATCCAGTCGGGGGCTGCGATATACGTTCTTCAAACTTCTTGTATCTTCTCCATACTCCGCATGTTTATCTAGGATTACCTTGATTTACATGAGCTATAGGGAAAAAAATATTAGCTGAATAAAGACCTTCTTTCCTTTGAGCGGTTCGCGCGCGGCGCTCTCGGACCGGACCGCAGAGCCGGCCGGAACGTCCGCTTCAAACCCGTTCGTTGGTCGGCGAAAGGCGGTCGAAAAATGTCGAAAAAAAATCCTGGACCAGCCTCGAATCGCACTTCGTACGACGACACGGAAACACGTTGATTACCAACATCCGTATTATTTGTTAGGCTATTTTCTTTATGATATTTTTCAAATTGTTGCGCGGTTAAGGTAGTTATGTCGCGAAGGTAATCCAAAGTGCACGGTTTCGGGCCAAATGACGTTACCTAGCCCAATTGTCGTAAACCTGAAGTCAGATCCACACTAAAAAAAAAAATAATCTGCTCACAAATAATCGGTTCAATCTGCGGAAATTTTCATAGACACTATTACATTTAATAATATTATTGATGCAGGCAAAGCACCACATATAATAATTTTGTTATGTCATATAAACGCTGATGTCTATGTGACTTCGGCGTACCGACACAGCTACCTTAATTAGACGCCATCGAGTTACGAGAAATTTTCCCACGGACGAGAGAGCAGTCGTTAACGATCACGGCGGCAGTAAATAAATTATCGATGTGCGAGTCCAGCGAAGGAAGGGGGGGGGGGGGAAGGGGGTTATCCTGATGAGTCTTCGTGGCGTGGACGAAACGTTTAAGTCCTGACCGGAGGGAATCTTGTTCCGTCCTCTGCCCGCTGTGCCTTTCCTCGTCGCCGCGTCTCGTTTCATCCCTCGGAGCGTTCCTCTCACCACTGCGGCACGTGGTCCAGTGCTTCGCTCACCACGTGCCGCCGGTGCTACTGTTGCTCGAGGGTAGGGAATCCCCGTGATCGGTAAACAAGTGCGGGTCGTTAAAGCAACGGTTAAACCGATGACCGTAATTCGCCGGTCGCGGTCCGGGTGGAAACCCTCCGGGAGGCCAGTGGCGATGGTTGTGCGCGCCGTTCGGGAGGGTTGTTTACGGCTGCTTTTCCTCTCCGCTTCCTTCCCCCCTTCTGCTGTTCGTGGTCAATAAGGTCCGCGCGGCGATACGCTGCCCGATATCGCGATCGCCGCTCGTACCCTTCGCCGCGCTCGAGGCACGGCCGACGTCTGTCCATCCACTTTCTCTTATTCGCTGACTTCGCATCTCTGGCAAACTACCCTGCATACACGTCGCTTTCTCCGGCTTCCACCTCCTCTCGCGTTTCTATTCCCACCGGCAAGCACACCGGATTTACAACCCCTATATCGACGCTCATGAAGAACAACAACTTCCGCTCAGTCCCGGTATCGTCGTGTACGCGCTCACTCCGATATTCGGCCAGAGACAAATAAAAAACTTTCTCTGTAACGTCACTTCCGGTTGGAAAATCTTAGTTTTTCGACGCAAGTGACGTCACACGAGGAAACTTCAAGTGCGATTTCGAAATCTCGGTTTTTGACCGAAAATGACGTCAAACGGGAAAACGTCACCTCCGGTTTCAGAGTTTAGTTTTTTGACCGGAAGTGAACATGGCTTCCGGCAGCCCGGAATTCATGAATGATCTTGAGGCTTTGTTATATAGAATACGTAATTACGTGTGTCACGGTGTTACACGATTCCATGTGAATATCACGAAATTTGTAGCGCAAAGCCTGATACCGAATGAGTATTTTCCAAATTTGTTTTCACATCGGTAAATTCTTTTATGCAGATTTTGTTTAGCAAACGAGTCAACTTTGCCCGGTGTACTGAAACATAGCATTCTCGCTCTGTTAGATGGATGCGCGGAGAAGAGAAGAGCATTTGCATGTGGCGATCGGCCATGCGGAAAGCGTATAGTGCCTTCCGGGGGCTTCCGCGTTCTCGTACCAACCGGAGCCCGCCAACAGTGCCAGTATCAGTATCATTCAGCCCCATTCCTGTGCGTGCGTTCCTCCTTTACATTCCGAATCTTTCGCCGTTCTCCATGCGGCCCGAACCCCTCTCTACTTCCCCTCAAATCTCCGTAGAAATACTTGTATTTTATCTTCACAAAAAAAAAAAAAAAAAATCAATAAACATTATTTTAAAAAAATGAACGTTCGCGACGAAGAAACGTTTGTCGAACGTAAAAACCTTCTTTACCGTGCGAGTCTAGGAAAAAAACTCGCGTTCTATTATTCCCAACGAAAAATCGAAATCGATAAACACTATTAATTCCTATCCGAAAAAGGGTAAAACGTTAGAGCTTTATATCGCATGGAAGGGGGTGGGGAGGGAGGGGGGGGGGGGTGGACGTGAAACGGATTGCGCAGATTGACTTTGAGGAAGCTTTGAGCTCGGCTGTCTGGCCTTCCGTCGAATATTATAAAATTAACGCAGACGCCGCGGCGAAGTTACTTAGGGCGACTTAACGAATATAGATTAAAAGTTGTTCGGTCGGACGGTCGGTGGATATAGCCGACGGCGGGTTGGCCAGGGGTGGTTGCACCGAGGCTGTATGCGAGATACCGTAGTCTCTGATCTTGGGGGGGGGGGGGGGGGGGGGGGGGGGTTGAGGGCTGCCGGATCGCGTTGGTTCGAGCTTTCGCGGCCCTCTCGGGCTCTTTCTCTCTATCTCGACCGAGAGAATGGTGTTTGTATTTTAATGAGGGGGCTATGCTAATCCCCGCGGCACGCCGTAGCTGCTCTCCGTACTCAGAAACCGTTTTTCCATTTCGCGAACGTGCCGCGCGGCCTGGCAGCCCCGGTACAGGCGGCGGGCTTTCGGGCTACCGTGGCAAGGAACAAGCGCCGAGGAGTCAGCGGTGAAAAGCAGGAACGGCAACAGCAGCAGCATCAACGCGAGCGTGAAAAACAGAACCGTAATAAATTCACACTTCACTCGTGTATTTGCAAATTTTTAAAGGGGTAACGGCGGGCTCTACAACGGCAACGATCGTTTTAATATCCGGCTCGGCATCGGCCGTTGAGCCCTAAGAATTGCCATGCGCTCGCCTCATCAGTTTGGATCTTCGTCAATCTTCTCCTATGAGAAATAGAAACCAAGGTGCAATTAACACCTTCCGAGAGGTGATCTCGAACGAGAATCTGGCGGACTTTGCAGCGCCAACGATCGTTTTAATATCCGGCTCGGCAGCAACGATCGCGCCCTAAGATTTCCCATCAGCGCGTCTCATCCGTTTGGATATTCGTGGATCTTCCATAAAAAATGGAAATTAAGTGCAATTATCATCATTACGAGAGGTGATCTCGATCGGGACTTTGCATGGTGCACCATTTCAAAATAATTTCGTTGTCGACGGACATCAAAGGGGTAAAACTGTCAAGCGAACTCGCAGGGGTTCGATGATCCGAGGGGGACCAATGCATGAGTGTAGATCCGCCCCGCGCAGGGGCAGCAAACCGTCGAGGGTGGCCGATCGAAGTTTTACCTATCTCCCTCATTCTTTGCGTCATTTATCGCGTATTTTTTTTTTCGTCCGACGAGCCCTGGAGGCTCGGAAGCGAATCACCCTACCTAACTGACCCACTACCATAATTCCGACAATCGATGCAATACTCTCGTCACGACAGCTCGACATTCCCCTCACTCGCATCCCTTCCCCCGTTTGACTGGAATAAACCGAAATCAACCAAAACAATTGTAAAAAAAAGTTGCGCTCATCCGCGACCAAGAAACGTTCCTCGAACGTAGAAACCTTCCTTACCACGCGAGTCCCGAGACGTTTCATCTACATCGACTTCTCATCTACAGATTGGTCAATGTCGATAGTCGCCTCTCGGCAATATTTATTTTTCCGCGAAAGCTCAATACACATCGGGTAACTCGCCGCGATCCTGGAGGAGAGATAAAACACACGGGGAGGAAGGAGATACACGGGAAGTTGGTATCGATGGCGTACCATCGCGATTCTCGCGTAGCCTCGCCGAGTTTGCCGAGTAGTTGGATATTGCGCGAAGCTGGAACGACCGAGAGTTTCTTTTCCGCTTCTATATATCCACCCTCGTTCTTCGTCCTCTCGCTTCTCGTCGCGCCCCCGCACGGAAAGACTTAGGACAGCAAGTTTGTAAAAGTGGGAGACGGAGAGAGAGACTCGCGCTACTCACTGGATACGGTGTCTAGCCTCGCGGGGTTAGGAGTTAGTGCGGGATAGGGGCCAATCCAATCGAGTCCGATATATTTACAGATCACTAGATACCTCGCGTACGAGCTGGTTGTTTGGTCATGTCGAAATCGAAATTGCTCGATGGCCGAGAGGATGCTCTCTCGTGCTTCCACTCGGATCAGCTACTTCGACGGGCGACTCTCCCCGAACTTCGGAATATAAACAAGGATATAACCGGAAGCGGAACGTTTAACTTCGGTCCGCCGAACTTCTCGTCATCCGCGAAGCAACAAACAATATTTTCTGGCCGATGTGCGGAGCATCGACGAAGAAATTACGCTCCTAAATATCAAGACTCATTATGTTTCAGAATTAAAGCACAAAATTAATCAAGTGAACCAAAAAATGATTAAAAATTAATAAAAATGTAATAATCAAATTCTCGTAAAAAAAGAAAAATTTATTTTTGAGTAATTCGTCGTTCCGAATCGGAACAGGAATCGGTTGAAAATTTATTTCATTTCTGTAATAACAATGAAAAAAAAATTGAATTTCACCAGCACGCAGTGCGGGCCCTTCGAAGGGCCGAGAAAAAAATAAAGCGAAAATCGATAATATTAATCGATACGAAAAATCCGATGGAATCCAAAGGGATTACAATCACTTATAGTGGCGCTCGAGTTGAACCTCGCGGGCACCCCTTTTGCTTCGTATAATGTCAATACGAGAATTCTCATGTTTATTCGATTATACGGGCGCGGTCTCGGCATGGCGCGCGAGGGATTCCGAGGAATTGGAGAAAACGGCGAACGAGCGAGAAAGGATGGGTCGTCGGAGCCACCCCCGTCTCCCCCCACCCCTCCCCCCGGTGGTCGTCCGATAGGAAAAGAATAAAACAAAATATAAAAAAAGAAAAAAAAACACCGCTGCGGGGGATGAAACGAGCGAGAGTAAAGCAAAATAAACGAGGCGCGAAAAGGAGAAGCTGCTGGCTATACCGCGCCCGCTGCTCGGGAACGTGATAATCCTCGCGTTCGCACCCCTGGCACCTGCACCCTGTACCGTTCGCAGGCAGGCACCACCCACCCACCCCCTTGGAATCGCGAGAGCGGAAGAAAGACAGAACAGAAACGACGGAGAACGAGGCGATTCCGTTCATCGATGTTGACCGAAGTTTCGACGATTCATTGCGCACGAGGAGAGGGACCGTGCGGAAAACGATTATGCGAACGCGCGCGGGTCCGAGAGCCGTTCGTTTGAGTGGTCCGGGTGTCAGAGGTAACTCGCACCGTCGGCGGCGCATGATAAGTTTCGCTTTTCGTATCGATGTATATTTTCCGTACCGCCGGCGAGCGGAAACGGCGGGACGGGCCAGCGGAACGAAAGCAAAAGACAAAACGACATAATCCACCTTTAATTGGAAAACTTTCCGTTCCGTGGATTTCGAAACGATAGCGCAGAGTGCAGACTAACGATACGGGATTCGTGAATCGCGACGATATAACACTACCGAATCGAGTAATCCGACTCAACGGATACGTCGCTGTGGACACAGCGACGCTATTCGTACACTCGGACTCTTCTTCCCGATTACGCGATAATTATTTTAGCGATCTTCGGTGAAAACGAATGAATAAATAAATTGAAATAAGAGTGATTCGAGATGAGAGATTCTATTTCGGGTCTAGGCAGTACTTGAAGCACCGGGAACTTGTTTGGCACTTCAGGCACGTACTTGAAGTTCGAAAGTACTTTTTAGCTCTTCGGGTAGACCCAGAAAAAAAAATTTTTTTACCCGTCGACGATCATTCGAAGATTGTTTGTTTATTTTTTGTTTATTTGTCTGTAACAGAAAAAACGAACAAAAGAAAATTGTCGTAGCAAGAATCGTCAACATTTTCAGCTCTTTAACGCCACGAAAAAAAAAAAAAAAATCCTAAGCGAGAAGGAAGTTTGTCGTCGAGTGAGTGTCGTAATTTCAGTGACGAAGTTGAGTTAGTTACGAGTCGCTAGACGCAAGAACCCGAAAGTCTCCGGTGCTTACTCACCACATCCTCTATATTAGATTTGTATCTTCTTTTTTCCCCGACCGTCAACGAGGGTTGAGTCAGCGGGAGGGAGGGGAGGGGGTGGGAAGGTTCCCCAGTTGGAAATGGGATGGGGTTAAAATTTGAAAAGTTTTTAAGTGCGCTTGTCTCTCGCGGCTTCCTTGTTCCGGCGTAAGGTCCGTCGTTCGGGCCGGGTTTTAAGACGCGACGATGAAACTTGACGAAACGAGAGGAAGGACGGCCTACGACGATGTCCTCGCTGTACCTCTTGTTTGCCCGTCAGTCAAGATCGAGCGTGTATATAAAGTTCATCTCGCCGCGATGCCGATGATTAACCTTGTGCGACGCTGGAAAATAAGGACGGCAGCGGTGACGGCGGATGTTGGTCCTCAGCATCCCTCTCGCACAGTCCTCCCTCCGCGTCATTTTCTCCGTCTCACCCCTCGCCGCTTCCGCTGTCGCGAGGTTTGTATCTTGGTCTTCTCGGCCGCCTCTAACGGCAACCATCCGGGTCGTCGGGACGGAGAGGAGACTCCGCTATGCCGACTTCTTCGAGAGGGTGTAAATGCGTAATTTCCCTCTGTCGTATATAGCATACCTGCGAGCCAGGGCGGGGGGGGGGGGGTAGTTTGGCTTTCTCTACGGTCTCCGAGATATAACACCCCCGCTCGCCCCTCAGTCCCTGGGGCTGACTACGAGGAACGAAGTAACAGTCAACCGCACGGAGACGTATATCTTCTTCGTTATAAATTGCTAGACTGATATCTCACTCGGTTCGTCACGGACACGATCGTAAATACTTTAAGAGATTATTTCCCTGTTCGTACCTCTTACGAATTTTGGGTTCTCCGGCTGGGTGGGCTGCGTGCAGACCGACGAGCGTATCGGAACAATTCCTTTAAAATAAGTCGTTCGGCTTGTTAAGTTTACGTGAATTATTGAATGACCTCGTATTACTTTAAGAACGCGCTCGTGAATATTGATTGCCGAGTCTGCTAATATGATTGACACGATTCCGGCTAATATAGCGCATGTGACCGCCAGGACCCTCTGCATAATTGATTCGGACGGTGCCATGTCCCACATTCCTTAACAAAACCCGACTTATCGTTACATGGATAAGTTATTCTCGTCACTTAGCTGTCTCGACAAAAACTGTTAGCCCGGCCCGCGATGTCGCGCGAGGGGTGAAAAGTTTCGGTGCTTTTGAACTGGCACGGATCGATCTGCCTCTCGGGTTTATTTAATTTGAGGCGATAAGCTGACGTGCAGTGTGTTTCGTATTGTTCGTCTATAATTCATTAGTTTTATTAAATCATGGGACGTTTGTCGTAGGATTTCTAGAAATTTTGTTTCACTTCTGACGTAAATGCAACATTATTTTTCGGTAAGCTTAATTTTCTTCCAATACTCGTTCATTGGAAATTGAATGATGTGAGTTTATTTTTCAAAAATTGCTCTCTCAATTATGAAGCCAATTATTAATTATTATTAAATGTGAAATAAATCGATCGGTGCGAACCGATCGGGTGCCTTTGAGAGATTCCCACGGACTCTTCAACCGTCGTTACTTTAACGCCGGTTACAAATGAATCGCAAGGAATTTGTTCTTTTGATACTTATCACTCCGTGCTTGATAATATTCGTTCCGAGGGTCTCGCCGCGCTCGACCGTGGAATCTTTTGCCGTGAAGAGGGTGGACGCAGCGGACCCCCGATCGGCCATCCGACATCAACCCCTTTCTTCGCTCTTTTAAACGTCTTTCAAGTTTTCAGCCTCGGACAGCATTCCTGCCGTTTCGTTCCCACCGAGCACGGAAAGAGGGTTCTCCGCCTCCCTTATTCTTCTTCCTCTTAACCGTCACCTTTTTTCCGGCTGCTCTTTGTCGCCGATAATTAAATCTAACGATTGTCATATTTTAATTGTTCTTCCTCCACCTCCGTCCCTGGCCGAGGGGCGATGACGAATCGGCGACACGTAACGACCCGATTGTTACCGGACGTTTGGAGATAAAATGACAGTGATTTGGCCCTCGTTTTTCTTCGGCAATAATTACGTATTTATTTATTTCGCTCCATTTAAGACATTGCAGTCTCGCGCTAAGGGGATTCGTATAATAAATATTAATCTCCGGACCTTTGCTGCCGCGCAGAAAATACTTTTGGGGTCGAATATTTATCTCGTAAACTCAAATTTTCAGACAGGTGTTGGTACAACGTTTTTTTTACTTTTTTAATTTTTCCTTTTATGGGCAGTCGACAAAACAGTTTCCTTTTGCCTTCCTCATAGAGGAAGCTTTGCGAATACAAGAATATTATGAGAAAGCGATATGAAAAATTCAATTTTATTTTTATATAAGAAACCCACCCGAAAGTAGTGAAAAAAAAAGTTCTTTCCAAAGGACGTTGGCCCTAGTTTAAAGAGAAGAAGCGGGCCTATGATAGCAACTACGGCCATGCTATCTGAGTATACTGTTAAGGGTTCTGGGAAAGGGCGCCGGAAGATCCACCGACAGCCCGCGCGCGCGCGCGCTCCGTATCTCGGGTAGATAATCGCAATTGGTTTCGGGGATTTCTCGCGCAATGTCGAAAAAAACATTCTCAATATTGCAGATTGCAATGGGACATGCGAGCCTCCAGTGCCCGGCGCCGCTTCTTCTTTTCGACTTTCGCGTCTCGCTGAAGTCTTCCTTTTTTTTTTTTTTGGCCCGACAACCCCTTTTTTTCTTCTTCGCTCGTTCGTTCCTTGGCGTTTTTTTTCCCATCCAGGTCTAGGCAAACGCGCGGCGGCGCACACAGTCTCTTTCCCCGGTAATGGGCCTCCCTCCCCTTGTTAATCGAACGAAGCCGCCCGCCAGCGCAACCCTTCGATTCCGCAACTCTCCCACGTCATCCACGCCGTCCCTTTAATTTACCTCTTCAGCGAATCTTTTTCATTCTCCTCGACCCGAGACCCCCTCGTTACACACCCCCTACATCGATCACCAGGTGTCAATTTTGTTCGAGTACCTCGTCGAAAACTTTCGCCAATTCTTAACGTTTCCTCTTCGTTCCAATTCGAGTAACTACGAATTATTAATACAAAAACAAGTCGGCATTGCTGTAAAAAAGAATGATCAATTATTTGCTAACGTTAATATTCTCTCCTAAAAAAAAATGTATGAAAAGACCGCAAAGTTTCTATATAGTTCGACATTTTTGAGTTTCATTTTGATAATGCAAGATTTTTCAAAAGAGCATAATTTCCATCGAACGAACAGTGAAATAAATGTCGCAAGGAAGTCGCTATGTAATTAGGAGAGCTACGCAAATCGACGAAACTCGACCCTCCGTCGGCCCGGAGTTATTAATTATTTGTGTCGCCTAACTATATCGTTCACGCGATAGGCTCGAGAGGAGGAGGAGAGGGGGGGGGGGAGGGGGGTAGGAAGGGGTGTGGTGGTGTGTAACATTAATATTACACAAAAGTGGGGTGGTTTACGCTATGGGCGTCCAAGGTTCGAGCCGTAGGTAGCATGCGGGAGCTGCAATTATCGGCGTTGCAAGAAACGGCAAAAGAAACTCCTCGGACGCGGCGAGTGGAGAGGTTGGACGATTACGTCGCGAAGGCCTCGGGGGGTGGCGAGGGGGTGTTCATCGTGGTCGTCAGGTGGGGTTGATTGTCGCGCGTTTACAACGAGTGCGGCAAAAACCTTTTGCCACCGAGACGAAACCTTTGTGCATACGAAAATAGAGTTAGGCCACAATATGCCGACGTAAACCTGCGGGGGGGGCGGGGAGGGGGAGGGGAGGGTGGGGGGGCGAACTCTTGGCAATCTACAACCCTCTGGTCGTTCACGCTATAAATTCGTACCTCTCGCTTGCACCCCCGTCGGTGCATCGCTCCTCGCCAATTCGCAAACACCAAGAATACCTCATCGCGTGTTTCCCCCTTTCTTTTTTTATCGCAACGCTATTTCCGTCAGATCTGACCCGACTGTAGCCGTACACCGATGACGTATACATGATATTCTTGGTACAACTTATACCAACTATTGTACAGACGTTATTCGCGACTGTCTCCGATGTATTAAATTATTCATTTCGCGATAAGAAATATCGGTATTCGTATTCTTAGTTCGATGATGGGAGGTACGCGTTGTCATGGGTGGTAATAGATGTCGAATGAAAGGTATAGAATTGTCAATACATTTTTTTTACTTTTAATAATGAAACGAAATAACATTACTTGTTAACTACTTCGTCGGACGACGAGCGCAGCACTTGATGAATCAGCGCTTCCTTTTTTGACAGAAAATAAATAGTTTATATTTTGAATGGTATAATTTTTTAAGGACGATTGAGTAGGGTCGTTGTTTTCTTGGTGTAAACTTGTTAACGGTAATACATTAAATTCGGAGAATTGTCAGAAATTATAATTCGGTACCTTCGGCGAGAAATTGGAGAGTGTACGGTAGACCGTGATTTCCTTGAACTAGAGAAGTTTAAATGTTTGCCATCGAGGGGGCCCTCCTCAGTGGCAATTAACCTGATTTATATTAATTCGTAGAGAGTACCGTTGGAGAGAAAGGAGCTTCTTGTCTATCGCTTGGGCGGTGAAGGGTTTATATTAATTAATTTTATCGAGACATTTAAACTTGCCGGCTAGTCGCTATTTTGCTTGGATGCAATCAGAGAAGCATCGAGTCTTCACCATTCAAAGATCTCCGTGCCTCGCGAAAAATATTTCCGAGTACGCTAATTATAAAAAAAAAAAAACCGTCGAATTCGATTGGCAGTTCGCGATAGCGAAAGGCCATTAAATCCGAACAATTTTACTCTGCACCAGGAATTTTCTTACCGATGAAAAGTATGTCGAAAGTGTGAAATTCTCATCCTAGGTCTCTTCGCCTCTTACCTGCTTCCTTCGTATCATCGAACGAGGAATTTCCTTCCCGTTTTCTAAGTATGTAAAAGGGTTTTCTATGGTAAAAAGAAGAAAAAGAAAGAGTCTGTTCTCCCGTCGTTGTGGCCAGTAATGAAATACTTGAACGATACATAGGAGGGCTATGCGAACGCGTGGGACGCGAGAAATATTTAATTAAAGTAAAAACCGAAAATCCGCGGCTTCGACCACAGCCGCGGCGGGTCCGTCGTCGGAGTGATCGGCCCGGGCCGCTGTATCTGACCTTTTTTCGTTTTTTTTTTTTTTTTTTTCTTTTGGCCCCATGCGTGACACGCGGCCTGTTCATCGGCGATACTTGCCGCCTGGGGTGTAAACTACGCCGACCCTATGGACGACCCTTTCCGCCACGCACCAAATCGTTTTAATTAAAGCTCAATCGACTAAATAACCCTAGATGCTTCGCAGCGAGGTTTATCGACCGTTCCGTACGCGCTAACGCTATCCACCCGCGTATCTATCCGGCATTAATTATTACAGAGTGCAGCGCGCTTCCACGGAGACACAATCTATTATTTCATCGGCATGGCAGTTTCGCATGCGGAGATCGAAATTCGATGTTGAAATCGAGGCGAATCTCCCGACATCTTTCCCAATGAGACAGCCAAGTATCTGCCGGATGTTTCAAGCCGCGGGTGGTATTAATGATATATCTCCATATCCTGGATTTTGAATAATTTATATTTGTTCACGTGCATGATCTAATTGCGGCATAATGTGGATATCTAACTCCTCGACAGCCTGCGCAACGCAATAGCATCGCACGCTCGACGGGTCGAAGGCACCGCGAAATTCGTCTATTATAAGACAAACCCAAAATTTATGCCGCATCAACCCGGAACAAATCTAATTTTCTAATTTGTATGAAAAAAAACAGATCATCGTTTACTTGTAAATTGTTCTTAAGGATGCATCACACGTACAATCCCAGCCAAAAGTGAGGTTCAGTGAAAATTTGAACATTTTATAATGGCTTTATAATGGTATTATTTGTTGAACAATTTTTTTTCAGTAACTTGTCAATAACTTTTTGATATTATTATTATGCAAAATTAATGTTTATCGCACCTTTGATACAGTCGATTTCATTCACATTTTTGGCATATCGCGAAGTACTGAAATTTTTATCGAATTAAACTTTTTGCTTAGAAATGTATGTGTGAAGATCCTTAGCTAAATTTGGTTCGAAAACCTTTGGCCGACCTTTTTTGAACGCTGGCCAACGCTATGCCAATGCTGGTCCTACTCGGCGCTCCCACAACAGTATAGTGTCACGTTCGTCGCCTCTCCGTCGCTGACTCTGCGCGATTCTTTCAGCGGTGGCGAAAAGCGTGAAATTGAAATAATAAAAATAAGAAAAACGATGGTGAATAGCGGCGAGTCTCGCGATTCTGGCAGTGCGGTTTGACTGGCGAAGAAACGTTTCTTACGAGCTCGTAAGTCGTTCTCATCCAATCCAATCGACGCGACGCTCCGCCGGTAACGCGGGAATATAATCGCCGACGCAAGGGTGCCAGCCCTCCGAGGACGCGGCAATGCGCGAACACACGATTTTACGAGTGAATCCGTAAACCAATAGGCGACAGATCGATCTGCATAATAACAGGGGTAAGTCCGACGGCACACTTACATCCTCGGCCGGATGCAAATTCGATATCTTTTTCTGTCGGTAAACCGCTACGCTGTGTCTTTTATTTCGTCGTTATAAAAGTTTGAAGAGAAAGTTTTGCCTCGTTTTCATCGTTTCCGTCGTTGGTGCTCGGTTATCGGTCCTGGCAATATTTCCACGATTTTAATGCTCCCCCCTCTTTCCTCTTACCCCATCTCGATCGAGAAGTACCTCGCCCAGTCTCGCGGCGAAATCTGCGACGTAAAACAATTTATGGTTTAAACGAGCATTAAATCCAACCACTAAACTATCTTGCTCGCAGTTACTATCCCTGAGATTTGAATCTGTTCCCGTTGTTTTCGGGTAAACAGACCCACCCTTAGGCACTGTACTGTAATATATAGCGATTTTTTTTTTTTTCGGTCGCGATTATTTTACTTAATTACAATTATTTTGCTTAATTAATTATTCGCGAAGCTTCCTCTATGAGGAAGCTAAAAATACAGAGAATGCTTCCTCATAGAAGAAGCTTTGCGAATGGCAATTTCAATTTTCAACTTTTGTCAACGATTTGAATATGTCCATGTTCAATTTTTTTTTTGTCTGTGGGTCGAGCGTCGAAATCGCCTTTAGCCGAATTCTTAAAAAAAAAAAAAATTACATATTCTCTTTGCGCCTCGTTGAGTCATGACCGGCCGTGAGAGATGTCGGAGCAGGGAGCGGCGCGGGAGGCTTTGCGTGATACTCGTTCGCCGAGTCTAGAAGAAAATAGAGATCTCTCGAGGAGATGCGAGGTACGATGATGCGCCCTCGAAAAAAAAAAAAAAAAAAAAAAAAACGGGGCATGAGAGACCTTCGGTAATCCCGCAATTTGTATTTATTTCCCTGCGAACACGTCGTCGTTCGGCTCACTTTCCACGCACTGGGAAACCAAGCCCGCTGCTCTCGCACTCTTCTTTCTATAACGATGAAAAATTCCTCTCGTCGTAGTCAGCGTCGTCGTCCTCCCTCTCTCCCGTTCCCCGAGTTCCTCCCTGCACCAAGACGGTGCAGAGTCGGGAGAAAAAATTCTAAGGTTAAATTCCAGGTCGACACACCCCCTCAAGAATGTCCGCGCCCTTCTTGATTGATCGTCTCACCGCGATAGTCTCAATACATTTTTTTTCCGCGCAAACGCTTTCTCGAGATTTTCGCATTCTTCGGGTTTTCTCTAATCTGAACGCTCGGAAATAAAAATCCATTTTTCACGCGCTAATACTATCGATCGAAAATATCCAATATTCGATCAAAGATGAAAATATTACTGCCGCATAGGTTTGTCTATCTCCACTTTTTTTTTTTTTTTGTACGAATATACGATGCCGTTGAGAAATAATTATTTCTCGAGTCGCGAGAGTGTGGGAGTTCGTTTCGATTAAAAGCGTTTCGAAGCGCGTGGACCTTGTGGACGGGAGGATTTTTCTGGAGGAGCAATTAATAACGTGTCTCGAGCTCTCTCGTTCGCCCTTCATCCCCGATCCCCATAACGTAGTCATCTTATTACAACACCACCGCTGCCCGCCTCATCAATTTATCGCGAAGCCCTCCTCCCTCTCGAGCACTCGACCGTTTTCACGTACAGAAACGCTTAAAAAATCGATAGATAATATTTCTCATCGGCGGACACGGCGGCGATACCGTCGAGCTCTTGTCAACTCGATACCCGCGAAACGTGCGCTAGTTGAGAGGGACCAAAGATAAAAAAAAAAAATAATCGCGAAAATCGCTAAGCAGGTATATTGGCAAAAATGTCCGTCGTAGGAGATTCGATTGAAATTCTATTAATGCACCTGCTCTATATGTATTGTAATGAGTATCGCACGCCCGATTGGATAGCCGATTTATCGGTCGGTGAGCGCTCGAACAACATGACATGTGACGGACGAGCAAACGATCGACTTCACAGCGATCGGAGATTTTATCGACAGTCTTTTCCGGGACATTAACTCAGACGTATTGAGGGTTAGGCAATGATTACGATTTCCTGTTCGTGCTAACAAACATTCCACCTCTCGTTCTTTTTATAATCCGTGACCCTTGTATATATCGTTGGGACCGAGTGATTAAACGAAGCGCGTATTTGGTTTTGGAGCGGATTATTATTAATTACAATCTTAGGTAAATTTCTCGAGCGGGGAACTGTCAAACGTCTTCTCTCTCGGAAAGGCACGTCAAGGCTCCCGACATCTCGTCAATCTGTACGTTTGTCATTTGTCACACCGAGCTATTCCAGTTATCCACCCGTAATATGTTTTATCGTGACAAAATAATGACGCTGCCGTTTCCATAGTTTTTACTACTGTTTATAGTAATTGTAATTATTTAAATGAATATAGTAAATGTTTTCATTGTTTAAAAAATGATGGCCACATCAGCCTGACTTATCCTATGCAATATCGTGTGTCTCAGTCAAACCTCATCTCTATACTCGTTACAATCCATAAACTCATGCTGCAGAAATTTAATTTAGCAAAATTATGGAATCTCTCTGATAATTCTATTCCACCATAATATAGTATATAGTAATAGGTTGGTGTATTGTGCGGGCTGTGGTTCGATTTCCGCTTCACTTTTGGCCCCTCTGTATAATCCCTCAGCGTAATTGTAATTCGCTATCTTGCGGCAAGGGTTTTAGGGGTGGTTTGGGGCGGGGGAGGGGTTTGTAGCGCGACTCGTCTCGGTGGCACGCAAAGCGGCAAGGACCGTAGAAACGATGTCAAGACGGCTGGAACGTCTGAGTCAATTCACGGCTCGGGTTTCCGTTCCTAATTGCTCCGACAAACAGACAAACTGTCTCCGACTCTGCTCTCGCGGAGGCACAAGAACAATCCCTTCGGGCTAAACAACGCTCGATCCTTACCACCTTTAACTCCCCGTTGCAAGAAGGATTCTCGCCATCGTTGTCCTCTCTTCATGTTTCTGTCCAATGGACGGTAACGCGGCGCTAAATGTCTGAGGGCATTTAACATACGTCTGAAGATGGCAGATCTACTTTGAGCCATTTTCTTTTTAAATTAAATTTCACCTTCATCTGCACCTTCATGACAGTACATTTACAAACTGCTCTTATTTTTAAGTTGCCAAAACTATTTTTAAAAAATCTACTTAGTGGATTTGTAGAGCAACGTTTGAGGAACAAAATGAGCCGTGCTACATGAAAATCGGTTGATAAATAAGGATTCTTTTTTGAAAAAAATTAACGAAAATCTATCGTTACAGAAATTTGCATTAATCAGTTTATGTATTTGCAAAAACATTGTTATCAATAGCTTCCTCGATTAAGGACCCATGCAGTATGCACAGCAGATAAGATAAACGATTGTGAAAATTTACCACTCGTTTGACTAGCGTTCCGCCCAGTAGCTACCTTAAGCTGAAAGCATCAAAGCTTGATGTCGTTTCTTAATCCAATTTAAAAAAAGTTTTTTTGCAAAAATTGGTTGAATCAACTGGCAATTAATCGGGGCTACGAAATGTCTTGCCGTTGTCAATGCCTTTCCGGTGATATTTCTGCGGCCCCCGGGGCGATCCCGAAACGCTGAGGCTGCGTCGTTGATTCCCATTTCATCGTCCCCCATGGCCGGCATGCCCCGCGACCGGAGCAGGGTCGTCGTAGTCTCTCGTCGTTCACCCCTCCCGTCTGGAGCCTTCATCCCTTCCACCCGCCCCCCTACATGCGGGCATCCTATTATGCAATTAGAGAACGGAGAGTCGCCTGCCCGAACGAAATTCTAAGGGAAACCGGAGAGCCAAGAGAACCTCGAAAGTGGTATATCGCTATCGGACATGACAGGACACGGCCGTCCGACACACCCTTTCTTCGTTCGAACTCGTACGACGTTTCGACTACTAGCCCCGGTCCTCGACTAAAATCGTCCCGAGGAATCCTCTATGTTATCCTATCTTCTGTCCTGCCGCTGCCGCTCCATCCGACCAGCACCGCTTGCTTATCTCAAAAACACTGACATCGACCGGCTCTCTTACCCCCCAGGATGGACCACCGGCAGCCAATGTGCGGGGAATTGTCATGCATCTACCAATTAATTACCATTTCGTTTCCGCAGCACGCCCCCCCCCCCCCCCTCCAGTCTTGCTGTTTGAATTATTGAGCAAGAAAATGCAATCACACGACTGGTGAAATTACATCGATATTGGGTCGGATTTGATCGAAGCTTCCGCTTCGCAATTATCGCTTCTGTATTTCTCGTACCATTTTCTCTTGTCTCGAAAACTTTCGACCACAAATGGAAGGCCGAAAATTTAATGAATTATCAAATGATAATTCAAAAAAATACAGTATCAAAGATCAAATTAAATTAATTATTAAGTGAACATTTTATAAAAATCAATGGTCGAAAATCTAAAAAATCGAATGATTGGTGTCATTAATTCCTGTTATGTTCTTGGTGTTCTTCGCGATGTATTATCCGCTTTAAAGTTAGCATCGAGCAGTCCGCCCCTACGGCTTTCGGAGCTTGCAGCTGACATCAATAAGTTTTACGAAATTTTTGCTGATTTCTTTGCCTCGCCCTCCAGTTTCCGAAATTGGATGAGCGTAATTTTGAAGAATTTTTGGGGTGACACCCGCGACGTCTCCGCTCCGGCGGAGTAAATTCCGTACATAAAAATAAATGTGTTCCGATTAAGGTCTCTTATAAAACCGCAACGTTTTACAGAAAGCGTCGAGACAGAATATTTCGAAAATTTCATGAGGGTGGCTACCACCATTCGATCCTCGACTGTTCTGTGTTATTCGACTGTGCGAATATCAGATCCGTCTCTGTATTGCTCTCGCGCCAGGATCGTTACGAGGAGACCGTCACATGTGCGGGTTGATTCTCCGTTAAGAATATCCACACATTCTCGTTATCCGCACGCGGGTTTCGTCATCTCGTCTCGACATTCCCTCCGGCGCACCCCTAATCCCTACATCGCGTTTAGATTCAACCACGGGGATGAATCAATAAAGATTATTAATTTTTCCTCAGCCCGATACGCCGAAGATTTCGTCGAACACGAAACTAACGCAGATCCAAAGACCGCGATTTCATGTGTATTTTTCTCTTATGCATGTCGAACTTTTTACATTATTTTCAATTGAAATTGAATCGATCTGTCTAAAATGTTTCAATTTTTCAATGATTCAAGTTTTCAATTTTTCCATTTTTCCTCAAAGTCACGCGAACAGAAGGGATTTTCGGACAAATATGAATACTTTCGACCGATTTCGATGGATTCGTTTTTTAGTACCAAGTTTTATTGCACGGCGATGATCCGAGGATTCGCCGGTTGCGAACCTTCCGATTCCCCTCCGAGGGTGGGTTAGACATAGATGCGAGATTTGATCCCGTTTGACCCAGTGTCTGGGAGGCGAGCTGCTGGTTCTTCGCTACCCTCCGCCCTCCACGTCTTACGTTAATTTAATAGAAGGGACGCGTGCCTGCCTCGAACCATCCTTCTCGATGCTTCCTCGAAAACGGAGTAAGCGGGACATCGCTTACTCCTCGACGCCGGCCACGAACTCCTGCAGCAGCCTGCGGAGATACGCAGGCTAACTTACAAGCGGGGTGGAACCGGTTATCGGACCCACCTCGAACCCCTCACGATTCGCCGAGGGTTTATCTATCGTCCGCTATCGAATCTATGCTAATATTCAGAGGGTTACTGATTACTTGCTCACGGAATATCGGTATTATTGAACTGTTCCGGCCGATTAATCATAGTCGCACTGGTGATTTTCAGAGAGGTTGGTCACATTTCGACTACTTAAAATCCATTGAATTGCATCTTGTGCAACAAAAAAAAAAATAATTCTTGAATAGAATTGCCTTTCCTGAACCCGCGTCGCATAACCAAATTGAACGTATGGCAATTTTTCTGATACCAATCAGACTATGTCCAGTCAAATCCCAATTACCTTTTTACGTATGATAAAATTAACTTTTTTTTTTCGTCGATAAGTAACTCGCGCAATTAGTCGCCAAAGTGTAGACACCCAAGTACAAAGCTCTTAAGATTTGTGTGTAGTTTAATTGTTCTTCGTGAAATTTCAAAGACGCTCCAGGATACGCGGCACGGACGCACCGCCGGCCCAGTGCGGTGTCCGCAGATGGATCGGATAGGGATGTAAGGACGTCGTATACCGAGAGGGTAATTTGAATTTCATAGCAGTTTAACGATCTTAATTAGAAAGCCCTTGGTCGTAGGAGAGAATCCTTTGGGTACGCTGTGCCGGCCAGGCGTACGGACCGAGAGGGGGGGCACGTGGACCCTCGAATCACGAAACTCAACCGAACCTCGGAGGGCACTTTCTCCCTTCAGACGTTCGGCTACGAGCTTAACCAAGGAGACTCTCGAGGTCCGACCAAGGCGTCGTCGAGCTTCTCCTTCTGGGAAGGGTAGTTTCTCGACCGGTAATTGTTTTCGTATTAACACGCTGCCTAAACGACCCATGGTCTAATCCCGTTCAGCATGTGTCCTCCGATATACACCGAATCGTATCCAACGCAAGTCTACCAACCGAACCAACCCGTCAATTTCTAACCTATTAGCTTGTTTACCGGATACATGTTTATGCATTTTTTTCGTAAAATGAACAAAACAAAAAATCGCACGCTTAAATCCATTCATTGAGCGAAATCGGATAAAAAGGATTTTCGAAATAGAAAAAAAAAAAATAATAATAAAAGAAAACAAGAAATCAAGCAGTAATAATGAATAAACGGAAGTCGTCCGAGTGAGTACCGTCTACGCTTTAATGCGCGAGTTATAAAGCGAGTCATGCGGTGTCCCGGCCGTGGTATATACGCGAATATATCGTTTTAATATACCCGACGTGCCGGGAGTGTTTGCATCGGCCGAGCAAAGCCCCGGAAAATCTACCGTCCGGTCACTGGTAGCCCAGAGGGGGTCCGAGGGTGCGGAGATGGAACGGGGCTGGATTTTCCACGGCGGCTCGCCTTCGATCTCCTCCACCTCATCCTCCGACCGGATCCGTTCCGCTGGACAAGGCGCTCGCACCACCCTCCGATCCCTCTTTTCCCTCCGCTAAAAGATACATAAATAAGACAAATAGGACGATCGACAATAGAAAAATATCGAATGTACCGAATGCTCCATAAATCGGAGGGCGAACCGGGAGAACAAAGAAGGGAGAAACGAACTGCCGCACGGGAATGAGAGAGTGGCCAGTGTGCGGTGTCTCGCTGTAAGGAGACCGATCTTTTTATGTTTCGACGCGCTCCCTTCTGCCCAGCGCAGATTTTTTTTTTCTTATTTTTTCCTCTCTCTTTCGCGCCCACGGTTCTTCGCAATCGAGACGCTAGCTCAAAAACGGAGTTTTAAAAATCTACGAACATGCAATGTTTAACTGGGTAAAAAATGAATTAAATTGGAAATGAAAATTTCCCACTTTGGCTTTTATGGACCTATTTTGGGCACACGTTTGTTGGTATTTAATATTTTCATGAGCTGCGCTCGCGGTCACGTTGCGAATGTGAGAGTATTCCGGGTACAAAAGGGGGTCGGAACTTCGAAGAGGCGAGAGTGGGTACGTAAGGTAACGAGAGGACGAGGAGGAAACCGGTGAGGACGAGGCTGAGTGTGGGAGCACCCGAGAATTCCCAGGTTTACGTTTATAGCCTTAACTACAAATTCGACAGAGTTACCGAGGCATAAGAGGGCGGAGGATTGTGTCTCGCAAGGGTGGTTAGCTGCGCGCAAAAGCCGGAGATCCCATCCTGCTTCTTACAGTTGTTAAGAAGTCCCTCTGGGCTAATTTTCCTTCTCTCTCTCTCTCCGTCTACCAGTTTACCACCCTCCAGCCCTTTGGTTATATGTTACACCGTTCATTCCGGGCTCGATCGTCCTCCCTACGATCTCTACGATTTCCACCCTCGCGAGGGCCACCTATGCTCTTAAAATCCCTCGAAACCCCGCAATCCTTTCCCAATCCGGATTGTTCGCTGCCATTATTGTTCTTCTGATATACTTTTAAAAATAGTAATTATTTTTTGTTGTGATTACTATTATTCCGTTCTGATACACATTCAGAAAAATAATTCATTTGACGGGCACCCGGGCAAGTAAATATTTATTTGGTTTAATTGAATCTTTATTCGATACAAATAAATATTTATTTTTATCAAATAAATACTTACTTTTAAGGGGCGCCCAACAAATAAATTATTTTTCTGTGTGCACTTTTCAAAAATGTTTCCCCTTTTCCGTGCAATTCGCTATTGAAATTGTGGGAAGTAGGAATAATTTTCGCTAAAGTTCAAACCGACAGAACCTCTTTTTTTTACAATTTTACGAGTTTTCCTTACGGTCCTTGTCGGACCGGTTTCCTCCCGAGCTCGATAGCCGATTCGCCCGCGATGCGCCTCGGTAGTCGAAAAACTTCACCGAAACCTCCGCGTATGCAAAACTTCCGCACGCTCTCGGGGATCATTGAGTCTTCCCGAGTTATTTATTGCACCGCTATTTACCGCGAGCAGCTGCCAGAAGAGCACAATAAAATAAAGCACCGTGTACGTCACGAGGTCGTTTGCGTTGTTTTAGCTCATTCCAATGTTCTCCCGGGCACCCCTGTCGCTCTCGATACTGTTCTCTCCGGCTCCGCACCGCGGTTGCCGAGAGTTCACTGCGAAATATGTCATCAGAGGGGGTGGGTTGCCGCGCCGGTTATTGCTGCGGAGTTCCTTGATTTATTAGTGATAATTTTCACCCACCGGACGCGAATACACCGCCGACTATGCTCTTCGCGTAAATGAAGCGACATTTTTGAGGAACTGACTACCGTCAGGAAAACAAGATTTTTTAATTTTATTTTTTTCATCGAATCAAAAGTTTAAGGTTTTTAGTTTCAAAAATGCATCTTATCCACGTCCCTCCGTCAAGGGAATTTTTTGGCCCAACCTCCGAACCCGCCGGACGTGAAAAACGCCCAACTATGCCGTTCGCTTAAATGAAGCAACATTTTTGACGAACCGACTTTAATCAGGGAGAAAACGTTTTTTCATTTTTTTCCTTCGAATCAAACGTTTCGGGCTTTTAGTTCCAAAAATGCATGCCATTTCCGTCTCTTCCGTCCGGGGATTCTTTGGCCCGACCGCTCGGAGGTCGCCGTTGTCTCGGGAGTGGGTAAACTTCGAGATAAATGTGACACCTTTTATCGTCCATATAATAAATACCGTCTCCTCATCTATAAAACAAACGACCCTCCGAAACCCCGGGCCGGCACCCTCCCGACGACGACCATCCGAGGTGGAGCGAACTCGCGCGTACCGCACCGCCCGAAAAGGAAACATTCCGAAAGGAAAAGCCGCCCGACTCTCCGCTACTTTTTCACCTCTCACGGCGAACATTCTCTTTTTTTTTAATTTAACGTCTCCGCATATTTTACCCTAAAAAAAAAAAAATCGCCTTCCGAAATCGAAACCGGAATTTCAAGAATTTTGAATAAAATGATTTATCTTTCGCAAAGTTATGAAATCGGTTATTTTTTTAATGCCTCTTTCTTCGCCGCGTTTGTGTTTCACGGTCTTCGGAGTGACTCAGCCGAAACGGCTCTATGAATTATTTTCCAAAACTTTTGTCTCGGGCATAGCCCGGAAAATTTACCAAGTCTGACGCACCGGCGTGTAATTACATTTGGAAATCCTTATTTCCCCCCGCGAGGGGGCGGAGCAACGGCGGAGCGGGAGGGAGGGGGGGAGGTGGAGGGGGAGAGTCTGACAAACAGAGAGTCTCTACTATTTCCTCTTAACACTCTAATTATCATTAGTGCGCGTAGCAAGGACGGATGTCTCGTAAGGTAGTGTGTAAGTTTGAGATGAGGTTGGAAAAGCCGCAGAGTCTCGTATTTCGTAGCGACGCCGGAGGCTCCATCCTGCGAGTCTTCTCGCTTGCCGCCCCCATGACGGTTTTCTTAACAGTTTCGCGACGCCTCGGCGTGGGGCGGGCGAGCGAGGATATTGCTCGCGAGGCGCCGAACTAATGACCCCCACGCCTCTCCCGGATACCGGCAATTGCTTAAATATAGATTAAATACGAGGCCGGAGGAAGCGTGGCGAATGAGTATGTAACACACGAGAGGCGGTAAGACTCGCGGGAGAAACGCCGCGGAACAACGCTGCGTTAGGGTGCAGAGATGTCATCCCTTGTATGCCCGACTATTCGTCGACTGCCGGCGTCGGGGTGGTTGACTCTGTAACCGACGAGCTCCCAACCCTGCGAAATCCCCCCCGACCGCCCCCTCGAAAAGCCCGCCGCGCGTGGCGATGCGACGTCATAAATCCCGCAATAATTCAGCACTGCGCTAGACACCACGGATGTTTGAATAATTTGATATACGTATACGTAACGTCATATTTGCAATTAAACTGCTTTACAGTGTTTGCGACGGTAGGCAGGTCGCGCTGAATCCTCGAAGGGACAGTCGACCGCGAAAAATTTCGCACACGAGCGTACGAGCAGATTCGATGAGGAGGACTCGAATGTCTAAATTTAATAATTTTGCTTCCTCGTAGAGGAAGCTTTGTGATGGTAAAAAAAATGTTTCGAGATTCTTATGAAAACGTGTTCAGAATGTTCCAAAACATCGAAAAATCGCGTTTAGAAAAAGTGTGAAATTAAAAAAATTCACCATTTCCAGCATAGGGAATCCTATGTTAAATTTTGCGAAACGGCACTTTTTTTCAAAAAATTTCGAGATATCGAATTAAAACCTTCGCCATTCTTTTCAAGTGGCATATTTACCAACCGATTCCATTAACGAAAAAATTCTAAAAAATTTATTTTCAAAAATACCATTTTTGTCGAAAAATTGTAAGGGTTACCCCCTCTCATTTTTCCACTTTCAAAATGACCAAATTTTTTTTTTCGAGATATCGTTTTTTTATCACCTCCATTGGCTTCAAGTGACCCATTTCCGACTCAAAACACTGGCGACTTGTATTTTTTTCGGAATTTTAAAAATTCACCATTTCCAGCATAGGGAATCCTATGTTAAATTTTGCGAAACGGCACTTTTTTTCAAAAAATTTCGAGATATCGAATTAAAACCTTCGCCATTCTTTTCAAGTGGCATATTTACCAACCGATTTCATTAACGAAAAAATTCTAAAAAATTTATTTTCAAAAATACCATTTTTGTCGAAAAATTGGAAGGGTAAATTTTGCGAAACGGTACTTTTCTAAAGGGTCTTGCGGCTCTTTGTACAAGAGTCGGACGACTCAACGATCAACGAAATTCACCAAAAAATACCTTGTCCGCTTCGAATGATACGCAGATTTTTCGAAAAGTTGTGCAATTCTTTTAATTTTCAATAATCAATGATTCACAATAATTCTCAAGAATAATCAATGATCTTTTTGTGCGACTGAATTAATTTTCCTTTTCCTCGAATGCAGTTCGAGCATGCAGGAGAAGTCCCGAATTTTCATTTTCCAATTTGAGGGATAAATCTGTGCGGCTGGGCGCCGACCGGATCCCGCGAGGAATCGCAAGGTGGAGTACGAAAGAAGTTTATCGCTGCTACGGCTTAAACGTTTTCCTATTGGTCTTCAGAGATCTTGGTTCCCGCTTTGTTCCGGTATCGTTTTTCTTCCAAAACTTTTCGAATGTTTCGCACGTTTTTTCCAACAGGTTATCCGGACGCGGAGCTCGACGAGGATGCGTGGCCTGCGGAGCGCTGACGAAACTTCTACGAGCTTTCCTAAACACCCCAAGTTCTTCCTCTAAGCAGATTCGGATATATTTTTAAAAAAAATGGACGGTGTCTTATAAATAATAAATAGCATATTGTTGCAACAACACCCTTAGAAAATAACCGCGCTTACGCCCAATAGCTGCTTTCCCCGGGCAAGTTTTTCCGTCTGTTTGGGAAATACGTTACCGGCATCGCAGGATCCTGTCGAGGAGGCGAGGTTGAGGATAAGGAGGGTTGTAAGACGCCTCGGTTGTCCGTGAGAGCCAAACTGCTCACGGGGGTTGAATGCCACCGGGACTTTGGTAAAGCTTCCCTTTCCCGCGCTCTCTCGCTCTAAGTAGATTTCGAGTGGGAGATTTATACGGGCCAGCGATACAGCCCGGCAGCCCCGCCGGCACACGCGTCACGACGTTAATCGAGGGTTCGCGGCAATCGAGATACCTTCGATATATTCCTCCCGACACGATTAGCCGACACTTGGCGATAATCTGTCTCTCCAAACAGCGCATATTCTCCAGTTTCAGCATGAGACGATCGTCTGCAGATCAATAACTTCGCTTAAGGACATTAAGCGAAATTATTTATCTCTCGAATTACTATTACTGTTTTTTTTTTCTTGATAAAAAAAAAGTCTTCAGCAGCGGTAATTCCGACTGTGAGAAAAAAATGTCTCGGTCACTGATGATGCGTAGAGAATTAATGAAAAGGTTGAAATTTGAAAAAAATATGTCAGATCCCTGTGAGAGATAGCGCAAAGAATTTCGAGAGTCCTTGAATAAGTCAGACGCAAGTAGAGAAAGCGAAAGAATGAAGTCTCGCCGCGACATGAGTGGCGCCTGGGGAACGGTAGCAGGGAAATATTAAACAGTCTTGTTTTCCCGTAAATCAGTTAGAAATTCCCCCCTCCCCGAGTTTGGATACAGTATGAGCGGGAAGGGGCCGAGAGGCGCGCGGTCGTCGCGTCGCGAGGGTTGAGACTTTGAGAGGAATCTCTCGCAGCAACCCCTCCGGATCCCTAATGACACCCCCCCTTTCCAGTTTCATTCTCTCTGCGGCTCCGGTCTCTTTCTCTCGCGCGGTTGCAATTCATCCCCGACGGTAAATTTCACCCGCGTTTCTGACTCCCCATCGTCTCTGGATTTTTTTTTCACGAGGTCCAAAAATCGCGGAGATGCATCCAGGAATTTTTTTTTTAATTTCTCAGAACAAATTTTTTTTTTTTTTTAGGTATAGCTCGCGACCCGAGCCCGCTGTTCAAAGCACGAGAGCATCTTGCGCTGCGTTCAACTCTTCGTTAGCTCGCGGAGAGATTAAGTGGAACTTCCTGCGGACTCGTGTTGGTCAGACTGGACTTTCACAGTGTCCTTCCGAACACTTGGCGAACTTCCTCGACGATTCATATCGCCGAACTTGAACCGCTTGTCTGCCAACGACACCGGGACCTTCTCTGACCTACATCGAGATGCCTGACTAATGCTTCACCCTCGCTGCTCGATACAGGTACGTCTATTTTAACGGAGCGTACTCGACTGAGTCGTACATTTCTAAATGTTTTTTTCAGTAGTTTTTAGTAGTTCTTAGTAGTTCTTAGTCGTTTTTAGGTCGTTTTGATTATAATTTTTTTCTACTCGTAAATTTCACTCGCGTTTCTGACTCCCCGTTGCCTCGGCGATTTTTCAGCCCGTTAAAAAGTCATCGAAGTGCATCCGCACATTCATTCGTAACAATTTCGCAAAATTCCATGTTTTTTTGCGTACTTCCGGTATACCTCGAGGGCGAAGCACGAAGTCCAAAGCTCGAGAGTACCCTGCGCTGCGATCATCTGTTCGTTATCAAGTGGAGAACTCGAGTGAAAATGTCCACCGCACTCGTGTTGGTCAGAAGGGACTTTCACACCGTCCTTCCTCGTGGCGAACTTCCTTGACGATTCATACCGCCGAACTTGCTCTAATTCTCTGGCGAAGACAACGGGAACTTCCCTAACCCACATCTAGATGGCTGACTAATGTTTAACCCTGCTCGCTGGCACAGGTACCTATATTTTACGACTGCGGAGCGCACTCGACTTAGTCGTACGTTTTCACGGTTTTAGCACCGGAGTTCCCGGCTCGTCTCGTAACTTCTTCGCGGATCGACGAGCCTCTCTCCGCTACGAGGCTATAAACGGTGTAGGTACGTCGAATAGAGACTCGTTGACTGTACGACGATCAATCTCTTTTAACGGCTTCGTCACCGGCCTTCGAAGCTCGGGGATTAGACGGGAAACCGAAGACGAAGCGAGCGCCGAGGATTTGTACGCCTCCGTCGCTGATGCGTTCCTTCCCTCGATGATCTACGGATCGCGACGAAAACCACCACGACTCGTTAATTTGTCATTCCTACCCTCCGCCCCGGCTCCACCCCGCGCCACGCTCCTGTCATCCCTTTACATCCGTCCGTGCGCTCACTGTCTTCCTGGATCTTCTCTTCTTTCGCCGTACGTTTTCTGTTTTTTTTTTTTTTTTTTTACTCCGCGCTCGATGACAAAAGTTACGAAGATAAAATTACAATTTTTGTGCAGTCGCGGATGAAAAGTTTCGCCATGGTCTGAAAAGTCTGGTATAAAAAAAAAATATATTCTTGAACTTGTATTTTGTGTGCAAGGAGCTTAGACCCAGAAAAATAATTTATTTTATTGGGCGCCCTCAAATACATATTAATTTAAACTAAATAAATATTTATTTGCGGGTTGCCCGTTAAATAAATAATTTTTCTGCGTGTAACGAGCCATGTCGATTCGTTAAATCACTTCATTTTTCAAGAGATTCGATGAAAGATCATTTTTTTTTTAAACTTCAAAAGGGTCACACGTCGATTCCTTGCTCGGAAGGATTAAATAAATAACTGTGAAAAATCGTGGTTCGGTCAAAAATTATTTCGAGTAGCGGCGGTCATCATTATTTTGAGACTGCAAACAAGTGGGACAATGCCAGGCTATATCTGCGAAACGGTGCCGGATATATTTGGTTGTTAGCTCGCCAGAGCAAATACCGAAGATAATTTTCGTAGCGGCATCGTATTTACTTATTTATCGTTCAAGAGGCGAATATCGAGAAATGGGAGAGAGTGTTCGGGTAATACAGAATCGAAGAATAAACATGAGCGACTTATTTTTTTTTTCCGCGCTGCAATCTCATGACGAACGAGTCCGATGGACGAACGTTCGCGGAACGGATATTATTTACTCATTCCCCTCGCAATGGTTGTTTGTTATTTTTCTCCGTGTGCATACGGAACGTCGGCCACGTATCCGGCGAAATTCAACGCTCCGAGAAGCGAAGTTCGGGCTCTCAAATTTCCCATTGTTCGAAAGATAGCGTTTTACTTCCTTTTTTGTAATTTTTTTGTTTTTAAATAATTGGCGAGAGTCGTCCGTGGGCTTCCGGTGAATCATATTAATAACGCGCGTCGTCCGGTGAAACCCTGATATATTTTTCAATGGATTCCCATAATAGCCTTCCCTCGAGCCATCCTATTTCTTCTCTGTTTTACGAATATAATTTGATTTTTTTTTCCTTCCTTCTCTTCATCCTAACATTTTTTTTTTATTATACGCCCTATAAGCCCGAAGGGACAGCGCGTTGTTGGGCATCTCGTCGGCGCTGGTCCGACAGGGCAAAAAGCGAAACTCGAGCGGTCGAAATCACCGAGGCTTTTCTTTCTTTCGCTCGTCGTACCGAATAGCACAATGCCTTGATACCTTCTCGCTCGCGCGAACGCGCCTCTGAATTGCGAGCGCAAAAAGGGTACGGAAGGAACGGACCCACTCGTGCTCCGAGGGATTCTTTCGAGTACGAGACGGACTGTCGGGACGCTCGCATAATTATATGGCACATGGAAACAGGCATAAGCATCAACGTATGAGACATTCAGTATCGAGTGGAGCGACGAATTTTTCCTCGCGACAGATTTTTATTCGCGAATTCTATCAAAAGAAATTTAGGTTTGAAAGAAGTGACGTACAGACTGTATGGTACGACCTTCCCAAAACCACCCCTTATATCTTCCACAAAACAATGAAAAACAAAAAAGGAAAAATCAATATTTTTTTCACGTCAAGCCCCGCTCATTATTAAGTACAATACACGCCACTTGGTTGTCGGAGACTGAATATCAATAATTTATAATGACCGCCACAGGTAGATGGAGAGCGAGAGGGAGATGAAAAGACCGTGACGGTGGATTTATCGGCATTCCGTCGTGCGTGTCTCTACGTAAGGGTTGGTTACAACATCGGTGAAGGGATATTTCGCGTTCCACCGGGCTTGTTCGACAATGAAAATTGAAATATTATACCAACGCGTATAATATTCGTTCGCTCGGTAGCCCGGCTGTTTTTGCGAAGAAGGAAAATAATAAACGCCCCCCCCCCCCCCCCCAACCCGTACAGTACCAGTGTCGTGAACGCGCGTTTGTGGTTCTCCTCTCCGAGTTTACCCCTTTCGTCCGCGTCTGCTGCCGCCGTAGAGTGGGTTTCGACTTTCAAGGGTGGCGACGGTCGAGAATTTCTCTCGCTCGCTCGCTCCCTCTTTCGCTCGGTCGGGCCTCGAGGGTGGTCGCGAGGAGGGAGGATGCAGCGGGTGAAGGTAGTTGCGCGAGAACAGGCCGAGGGATTATAGAGCTTTGCAAGGATATCAATTATAACCAGAAACAGTTATTCCGCGTGCATCGAAACTCAACCCTACCTCGGACCGCCGTCGGCCGAACCCTTCTTCTCTTCGTCTACCAAAAACCACCCCATCTATCCCTCTCTGTCTACCCCCTCCGGCTCTCTCTCTCTCTTTCTTCCCCTCCCGCGGCCTTCGCCGCGGAAGGTTTCTAATCCTCGGTAAATTATATTATTTTCCACTGTTTGTTTACCGGAATTCCGTTTGCCGGTGTGAGGGGGCGGAGGGTGGAAGGACGGTCCATGCTAGCTCGGAGGATTTGCGGAGACTTTACGGCTTTCATCCCCTGTGATGCTATTGGCTTTGCACGTTCATTTACTCCGCACTCCCGGCCCTCCGCGAGGTTCTCGACAATATTGCATTCTTAGCAGTGTCTACTGGTCGGGGTAGTGTGAAAACCATTTTTGGATACGAGAACTATAATGGGGTGAAAAATGTAGAGATGCGTCGAAGCTTTGAAATTTTGATAATTGTATTTTTTTCTTTTTACATTTGACAATGTCTTCGTCTGCAAGGTTCACCAATAGACGGATCGGTGAAGATTTTCGAAAAGTATTATCACGAAACAGCATATAGTGCTGACAAAAGTATTAATAAAAATTGACAGTGAAATTTGGGGTCGGTTAATTTTGTATAAATAACGGGAGAACCGGAAATGTCATTGCAGACGGTTGCAACGGGGTGTAATTCGGGATTCCCGAGCTCGAGCCGACAATAATTGGGCTGTTGACCGCGGCAAATGATCTACTAATCCAGCAAAGTACCGAGAGAGTCTCGGCGCGCCGAGAATTCCAAAGCCGCCTGTGGACTATCATCGTCGCGGCGTCAAGTACTCGCTGTTGTACGATATTCCGCACGTAACACCCTTAACTTAACAACCTTATTCCCAACGGTTATGTTACCGGATACGAGGAGCAAGGGCGTGCGCGCGTTCCTATTATGCAAATGTGTTGTACGCGAGAGGTGAGAGTGCCTGGATCGCGGGTATACGACCGTTTAGGGATGACCGTAGGGATGACCCTACCGCGGCGAAGCAACCCTAGTACGGCTCGGTATACGTACGTGGCAAGTGATCTCGTAGAATTTCCACACGGAAGAAAAGAACACTTCCCAGTGCGTACAAAATAATGGCGAAAAAAAGTGCGTACAAACAACAGTGAAAAAAAAGTTGAAACTTGAAATTATTATATCGTTTTCACATAAAAGTCGGAAATTGAAATGTTGGAAATAACAATTTGTTTTTCACTATTTCGTTAATGGAATACGTTGGGAAATATGGGACTTGAAAACAATTGCGATGGTTTCAATTCGGCATCTCGAAATTGTTTTTTTTCAGAAACCATTCTATATACTAACACTTCAGTATTTCGGTTTGTTAGCATATAGAATGGTTTTCGAAAAAAAAAATGTCAAGATATCGAATTGAAAACGACACTCGCCTTCAGCTCACGCAGCGAGCTTCAAAACCTTCTCTGAAAGACCGCTTTTTCGCCCTAGTATCGCAAAGTATAATTTCTTCAAACGACCCGTAAAACGTTCTCCGACTTTTACCTCCATATCGATGGAGGACCGAAGAACAAAAGGGTCTCGAGCGTCGGAACCGCGATGGAGAGGAGCACCGAAAATCCATCACCGAATGTGAGGAAATTCGAAGGGACGGCGACGACGATTCTCTCGAGGCGTCCGGAGTAGGAATGTTTCCCGGAGTGCTGCTTTCGCATCGTCGTCGTAGTTCGAGCCTGGTCGGTGGCCGGCAGGGAGCACAGTCCTAACACTCGGACGACGCGGCAGTTCGGGGACTCGCAGGTGGAGGCGGAGACGAGGGGCCGCCTGTTTACTTTTGGTGTTGGGCAAGAAGCGCCCGGCGTGCATGGTTCCCTCTGATAGCAAACACTGAGTATCGATCAGTATGACTCTGGTAAACAACTATTGTAGAGTAGTATGGTATAGAATGGACTTCGCTTCGTTCCGACCCTCCCCCGTTCCTCCGCATCGCCATCATCACAAACCGCCCCCCTCTCGACGTTTTCCTCACCTCGTCCACCCTTCCTGTGCACAGTCGTGCCACGAGCCAGCGACCCTCCGCCGCAACAGCGCGACCCTGTGCTCGCGATATGCCTGCTTACGTGTTCCAGGGACGGTCTTGCATCGGCGAACTAAAACTACCTGTCGTCGATCGAAACGCGACGATTCTTGGTTTCCTCGAAATTTATTTTATCCTTCGGTGGATTTTGATAATCATTTGCGCGAATGATTATCGACGAGCGACTGTACCTTGTAATGCAGGATTTTTTTTTGGTGATATTATTATTATATTTTGTGGACATTTTTGGGAGCGGTGTGCGGCCCTGCGAGGGATGCTAATAATCTTGGCCGGAGGGTGTCTGAAATTGTTGCCTCGTGCTCCCTAACGTCCGCGAGGTCCAACCCCTGACGCCTAGCCCCGCGTCACGGGGCCGCCACCCCTAACCGGCTCGCTTAACCAAACAACCTTGATAAATTATGCAAAAATCAACAACACCCCGTCGTCCGAGCGTCGGGTACATTGCACCGGTCTTTCACACTTTTACACACCGACCCACCGAACCGGGACGGAGACTCGAGATTTTTCGTTGAATTTTGACGTTTTCCTTATATTAGTTCACTCGCTATAAAGTCGCGATGTGAACGAGGACTCAGCAGTTTGTTTCAGATTTTTTTCAACCCAAACCGTTCAATTAATAAATAATAAAATAAATGTATTATCGGTCAATTACCTATATCGTACTGAGTCGTGTGTTCCGACTGGGGGTGAAAAAGTCAAAAAGTAAGGTGAGGTTAAAAATTGAATAGAACAATCGACGATGATTGGACTCGCCGTAAGTGGGCGATCGCGAAACACCCGACAGCCCTGCACGGTATGCTATCTGAAACGATGTATATACGTAAACATACCGTCCATACCGTGTTGGTTACTTGTTCATCACGGAGTGTGCATATCTATCGTATTGGCGTTGCATCGCCGTCGGTGACTCGGGAAGTTGGGACTCGGTCGAGCATAAAGTCGCACCGACGATATCTACGGTCACGGGAATTTGCGGTCGACCCCTCATCTCGGAGCGGTGCATCGGGAGGGTCGGCAGCGTCGAGGAAGGGTCGTTATCGATGCCACAGCGAGGAGGACACCGAGAGCGTTGTACACTTCGACAAGCACCGCGTCTATTGTTCCAGCTCGCCTCGAGACCCCGATAGAAACTAATGTAGTGCCGATGACGAGTCGCCGCGTCTCGCAGTGTCCTACAGTCCTACAAAACCGAGGTATCGAACAACAGGAAGGAAGGAAGACTGCCGTGACTTCCCTTGCGGAAAGTGCAGCTCGAACTTGTTGTCTCGCATCGGTTCGCGAGAAACGAGATAGCCGAATGACAGACTTCGTTGCACCAGTCTCCTTCGCAGTTGGTTTCTTCTGCGACATCGGATGTCGAGCGACTGCCTTGGGCGAATTGGGTCGCCTGTAGAAAAAAATGTCGACAAACACTGTTGCGACGTTGCGCAATAATTCGGCGTGACGTCTCTTGCGGAAAGTGCAGCTCAAACTTGTTGTCTTGCGTTGGTTCGCGAGAACCCAGATAGCCAATTGCCAGTCCTTGTTGCGCCAGGCTCTTTCGCAGTTGGACACTGCGACACTGGATGTCGTGCAACTGTCGTGAGCGAGTTGGGTTGCTGGTAGAAAAAAATTACGATAAACACGGACACAACTCTGTGCAATAATTTCTGAAATCCTTGTGCAACTTTGGGTGTGAGGGGTGGATTCGGTGGGGATGGAATCAGCGACGAGGAACATTGTGCACGTCACGCGGACGACCCTCCGCGATGCGGACTATGGTGATGAGCTTCCCAGCAGTCGCAGGACTGGGTCAATCTTCGGCTCTCTCCCCCTCTCTCTCCCCTCGTTACATTCCCAGTCAGTGGGTCGAATCGATAACGATGACTACATGGAAATCCATACATCCATGGAGTATCCGCTTCTGTCCTGCCGGCAGCGGGCTTGTCTTACATACGGTAACTCATGAATTTCTACGGACGGAAATTCGTTCCGCATACAGTACGTGCAGGGTCTACACGGGCCTGGGGAATGAGAGACTCGAACGGGCTCCTGGGAGTACCTTCGTGACGGGAGAGGTCAGGCAAAACGGCGCATCATACTCGTCGAGTTTGTACCCTCGAATCGTTCATTGCCGCAATTGTGAGAATAAAAATAAAAAAAATAAGATGAAGAAGTAGCAGACGATCCTTGAGATCTTCTTCATTCTTCAACGGAAACTTTAATCGTCGTACAAACATAAGCAGTGACGTGACCGGTCCTGAATTCATCGCGAAAGCAAGCTATTCATAAATCTGCATGAAAAATTCTTAGGATTGTTTGGAATCTGGTAACCGCACGGTACTTCCACGCCACTATGCCTGCTCAGCGATCAATACTTGCAATAAACAGGTGCAGAAACTCGTTCAGTAAAAGAAATTCCTCATCGTAGAAAGGATTGACGAAAAAAATAAGAACAATTTCAGTAGTCAATTTGTTTTGTCATTAAGAATATTTTTTATCCCGGATTCAAGCTACATGAGCCATCAAAAAATCGATGCTCTATCGACAGTTTCGATGCATGCATATTGTAACGAATGTAGAGCCGAGGATTGACCGAGCCACACTATACTACTTAGATGACTGGAATAGCTCAGTGTGACAAACGACAAACATACGGATAATCGATTGATGAGGTGACGGGAGTCTTGATCGGAGTTTCGACGAGAACAGACGTTTGCCAGTTCGTGCTCGAGATATTTACCCGTGATATATATTTAATAATACCCGCTCCAAAACGAAATACCCGCGTTATTTGTCCTCTCAGTCTTGCCGAGTGCAAACGGCCATGCCTTCTTTTAAGCACAACAACGATACGGACGTTCGTAATAAATTTTCTCCTACCTTGTCAAAGAAACAACACTTCAAGGTGCGTCTCTGAATTTTTACAGATTTTTTTGAGCATATAACTTGTTTTCCGCATCGTTCGAAGGTTGCGTCTTGGAAAATTCTAGGTCCTCGTTAAACAAGAATTCCGTACGTGAAGGCTTAATAACATCAGCCCCAAATTAATCGCTCGGTCCTCACAATATATTCTCAACAGCTTCGTAAATTTCTATCCAAGATTTCCAGATTCTTCGGTAAAGTCGGTTGAAATTCTGGTATCGCGAGAGACAGTGTAATTTCGCGGAAACATTTCGTTGGCAATCAATAGCCGCGATAAACACACCGGGGGGTAGAGGGGGGGGGGGGGAGGATGGGAGGGGTGGGTAGGGTGAGTGTGAAAGACGTATCGTGCATAACCAATAGTGTGAGACGCGTGCTGGCGCGGCGAACCCTCCGGTATAGAATCCGCAGCAGGTGAAGCGAGTCGGGCTGCGCCGCGAGCATTTACAGTTGCACGGAGTAGTACTAGGCAGCTTTCAGTAGTAGAACGTATAGGACGGCCCGAGCGCGTGGAGAGTGGAGGGAAGCTAGAAACTACTGAGCGAGGCGATCGGGCCGAGCGAAAGGAGAAACGGCGTTGAAGACCATTGCGCCGACTCAGTAGCCGCGTGGCCGCGGCAGCCGGAGGATTTCGTGTCGTTGAGAATCAAGGCGCTGCAGAGTCGCGACGGCAGCCACCGGCGCGCGAACCCCTATTACTTCTTCACGTAAAGTAATTAAGAAAAAGAAAAATATATATATATAGACATATATATATATATATATAAAACGACACATAAAAATTAGATATAAAATAAAAAATAAACAAATACACAAATGATTGAATAAATTAATAAATCGAACGGTACCATCGATTATCCCATACGATCGAGAGTCTCGTTGTATCGTGTTAAAATAATTATAAAAATAATAATAATAACAATAATAATAAAAATAACAAAAATAATAAAAATATTGATAATATTAATAATAATAATAACAATAACACGAGCTGCGTGAAATCGGTTGATCTTCGATTTTTTCCCCCCACCCCCTCTCGGTCTTTTCCAGAAACGAAACGTCGCGAAGCGTTCGGGCACTCACTTCGATATATCGTTCGGTGCGCGGGGCTGCACCCTCGTAAACACGTGGCGCGGCGCACGCGGCTACTGCGGAGCGGTAAAGAGGGGGTGGCAAAGAGAAAGAGAGAGAGAGAGAGACAGAAGTGGGGGAGGCAGAAAGAGATTAAGATATATCTATATATATATGCGCGCATACATATATAGATACGATTGAGGAGGAAGAGGCGGAGAGGCGAATGAAGAGAAGAGGAAGCAAAATAAACGCGGAAAGAAACGAAGGGGTGAATGGGTGGGAGAAGGGGTGCCGTCGAGAAACGAGGCGAAAATCAACTTCGGCGATCAACGAGTAACACAACGCGGGAAAGGATATAAATTCGGTTCGGAAGACTTCAACCTCGTCGTCGCAACAAATAATAAATAATTTTAAAAAACGTGATAATCGACTCACCAACGGTCGATCGTGACACTGTCAGCGTGGGGAATTGAATATCGTTTGTTGCATTGTCTCGTGCGCGGCCAAAAAGGAAGGACGGAGGAACGAGCGAGAGTCACGGAGAACGAGTCGGCGAGGAGGAAGCGGGACATGCTGGAGCCACGCTGGAGACCCGTCCAGGTAGCTACACAAACCATCAACCCTTCTTCACCCCGCTCTTCTACTTCTTCTTCTTCCACTTCTGCAATCATCAATCCGCACTGCAATTAGTAAAAAATTTAAGGAAAAGACGCTGAACTAAAAGAAAGAAATCTTAAATGGTTTTGATAACGAGAGCACAAATGCCGATGCCCGATTTGATGTGAGGAACCGTTTTCTCAGCAGCTATGCACTCATGCCCACGCCTCTGTCACAATTCATCCTCCGCATACTGACCTCCGATGCACCAAATTTTCCGAATGCACTCTGCTGTCTCTCCCTCACTCTTTCTGTATATCTCTCTCTCTCGATCCTCGACCGCCCACCCACGTGACCTTGTACGCCAGACACCAACGTGGGTCAGGCTCGTAGGCCGCTCTCTCGTTTCTGACCTTGCTCTTGCTTCCTCGTTTTCATACGGACCACACATGCACGTCAATTGGCTCATGAACCGCTGCGCAAACCGCTCACTGCGAACGGTGTCTGGTGTACATGGATGTTTTTTTTTTTCTTCTTTCTTTCATTATTCCAGCACATCCTGGCACCGATGGTCGAGAATGATAACGACTTATAGAGTTACACGTCAATTTAGTTCTTAAGGTTGATCCGACGATTCGGAGATCTCGCGACGTTCGTAGATCTTTGAATTTCGCAAAGTTGTCAGATATTTTGGAAGCTACTTGAGGCGATGTGAAAAGCATTTTTAATAATTATCCGAAGAGATGTTTCATTTTCTGGCAAAAGCTTCTTCGTAGTTCGTGAGACTGTGATTTTGTTGACGTCAACGAATCTGACTCTGCAACGGTTTTGCATCGCCTTAAAACGGGTCTTTGGGCTTTGGTGTTTTGGAGACACTTGATAGCTGAAGATGTCTTGGCCTTAACACGCGGACAAAAGTGCTAGAAACGCGATTTCCAGCGTCACAGGAGTTTCCAATCGGTCATATATAGCTATCGGTCGGGGGGTATACACAATCGATGGAGTAGGTGGGGTGGAGTGACCTCTAGTCGCGTTATCCATGCACGCGTACCGGGCGCCGTTGGGGTTGCCTGTGCGGCCAAACTGAAATCCGTGGAAGTGACGTTTTAACGAGCGTGCCACGGGATAGACGAGCGTCGGCCGGACACTCACCGACCGATTAACTCGCCCGCCACAGAGGCGTATAGTGAATTAATTTTCAAATTTTCACTGTTATCCCGGCAATTAAGGGCAGCCTACACCAATAGTACCGAACCGATAGATTCAGAGTTCTTTTTTTTCTACCACTGCTCTAACGTTTAATGGAGGAAATCCTCATCGAGGACCCAGCAATTTGCTATCCGATAACTTTCGAACGGTTCAATAAGCGACGAAACGTGGTTACAAAAAGACTATCGAGAGAATCGGCTCATCATCAAAGTGTGATTTCTCTGATGGAACAGAAAAACATCGGTTATAGACATCGCTACATCGTCGCGTTCGCGATCGTTCGAGCCACTCTGGAAGAATCCTCACGTAGGAATCGAATCAGGGTTCTCGGTCCCCATGGAATCCGTCCCCGGTTTCGATCTTCCGTGAAGTGTCACCTTTGCCTAACTGCGACTCGTTGATTTCCATCTCCCCGTGTTTTTATCTCATCATTCTCCCGCCTTCCTTGCCCCCGGTCCCGAGATGGTCGTGACAGTTATGTACTCTGCCCACAGTGCCGATGTATTATGTACGACTTGTCGAAATGGTAGCCGACGGTGGTTCGCCTCCTTCCTCACCGCCGTTGGAATCCGTTCCGTCTCGCCGAGAAGAAGGTGGTCGAGGGGGTGGCGTGAGAACCGCCCGCGATTCCCGGGAAAAGCAGATACCTAGTAGGTGGAACAGCGCAGAGACGGAGGCGGTCCTAGTCTACTTGGTGGGCGTTAAAGAAGTGGGTGGGGGTGCTCGGCCACCCCCGCCTCATGTTCTCTCTCCAGCCCCGTTCATCCCCCTCGGTACCCCCCTCAACCGAAACCACCACGGTGGACCTCTCCTGTCCTCTTCGATCCCGCATTCTCCAATCGACTCTTCCAACTTTCCTCATCCCTCGGCTGAGACGCCTCTCCGCCACCTACCATCAGCTCTTCGCCCTCTCTCCACCCTCCCGACTCCTATCCGCCGCACACACATAGGGCCTTGCCTTTCCACGAAACTATCCTGGCCCTTATCTAACCAGACTGCTCCGCGACTCGGGGCAGCCATCGACTCTTCGCAAGTTTCTTTCGAAAGACACTTCTTGAATAAGTTTGTCATCGAGAAATCATTGGCTGCGAAGTCTCCGTTGTCATCTCGGTGACGACGTCACTAAACGACGCCTTCGATGAGTCGACCATGTGTAGCTTTCGAGACACCCGGTGCCTGGAAAGGTAACCGATTGGTGGTCGTTGCGTGTGACACAACCTTACGCGGTATCGTATCGATAACGATTTCTGGGTCTCACGTCTCGCATCCGAGCCTCGCATTTCCTGCCTCTCCGGTTCTTGCTCAGTCGCCCCTCGCCAGGAAGTCGACGGTGCACGTCGATCCCGTTGGGTTCCGGGAGTTCACCACCCAACGTCATCCCGCTTTTCCTGGGGCTCGTCTTTCCCACGAACTCGTGGGGCACAACCTCCCCGCCGGTCCGACTCTCTGCCCATCTTCTCTCGTCTCGTCTCCGGCCCTACTCCTCCGTTCGGCTCCAGCTATGCCCCTTCGCGGATGCTCGCACACGAGGGCAGTCGCCAGTGCCGCTCGTGTCGGGGACTCGCGTGCATCCCGTAGTGCAGAGCCGGCGGAAGAGGAAGGCATTTCATCCACTTACACCGATGCACGGATGCTGGAGGGATGCGACGCGCACTCTCACATTCACGGCATCCACGGAGCATCCCTGCCTTCGTTCTCCAGCTCTTGCTCTCCAACCTTCCTCCCGAGCCCCTGCATCCCTCTCGTCCACTTCCGGCCAGGCACTGCAAGCTCCACCCACTTTTATATTAATCACGTCTTGGTTCGCTCCTCCGTTTCTCCTTGTATATATATACATACACCCATTCCATTCCACCACTTTGCCCGGTTTCTCTTCACGACCCCGGGCCGGGCAGCACGACGCGTTCTCCATCTTTCCTTTCCCCAGTGAGCGATTTCCTCGCTGCGTCCCCGACGCCCGGGAGAACCACACCTTTGCCTCTGGCTTGTTCATGTCCTGGTCCCGGTACTCGTGCAACACGCTTTGTTTTTATTTTTATTTTATTTTTTATACCTCGTCTCTTACGTTCGTTCGATCGAGTCGTCGTCGTGTGTCTTCGGTTCGAATGTCGCTGACCGACGAGCCAGCTACGACAGACTTCCGGGTCTCCCGAGCGCTGGTAAATAGAAATGTCCACGGGATTCATAATAGGAGTAGAATCTTCCATGCCCCGGAGAATCGTCATCCAATTTCAGCGGGAAATTTGCCCGTGTCGGTCGCCCGAGTCAATCGCTTCTCTCACGATCCCAAATTTGTCTCATCAGCTTGACGACGATTCGAGCGCGCTACCAAAAATGGAAGGAAAACGAATGAAAAACACAAAATGCAATACACTGAGTGAAGCAGTCTCGCATTGGCACCTTTGTACCTTCTCACGGTTATCGGCTCCATTATTGTCACCGCAAGTGCCATTGTTCGCAAAACCCTGCCACTTGCCCCGACACCGAACAGCCTCGTTTCCACTCCGTCAATCCATCAGCCGCGTATGATCGATACACATCGACATAACAAATCTATTATTATTGCCCGCTCGTTGTCGAATCCTCCTCCCCTATTTTCCATTGACAGCGATCACGGAACTGTTACTACTCGAATTCTTTCATTCGACACCTTTGTTCATAGAATTCGTCGCGAATTGACACCTTCGACAGACACCTCGGCGACTACTCGACGACAGACCACGCGGCTTCTGTGTTGCGCAAGTGAAGTTTATTGCGAACGGGGGGCTTAAAAAAAGGGGGGCGTTCGCGGGGGTTGACGGGAGCCGGAATAATTATCATCGCGGCATTGTTCTCCATCGATTCGTCGATGCGAATTCGCACCTCCGGTCCCGGGAAAGCTCGTCGCATAAAGCGGGATATTCCAGATATCGCGTGCCACTTGAGGGTGACTGGGCGACGGAGTCTCGCGCGCTACCGAAGCGACTCGTCGATCGTTTCCACCCTGTCACGCACCCCAGGTTCCCTCGGTCTTTCTCTCCGCACCCTATCATTCTCCCGCACCGTAACGATATCGGCCACCTCGTCAGTACACACACACACGCTCACACACATACGCACCCGTGAGACACGCGCCATCGAATCCATTGCTATTTCTGCGACCCCGCCGATCCGGCGTCGTTGCACCGGCATGCATCCATCCAGGCATTCACACGTGTATCCATGTTTATCGGATTCGTACGAGTGAAGCGGGGACCCCGATTATTCAACCGATTATTTATTCGTTCGATTATATCGACCGGGTATTTATCGCGCAAATAGAAACTAAACAAGCGATAGATCGGTTTACATAAAGCGGGTGTGCAACACTCCGGGGTCCTCGTCGTTCAACGTTCCCGGCTCATCGCTCACCCCGCTTTCTGCATATCGATACATCGTCGATGGTTCGCGTTCTATTGTGCGAATCTGTACCGTACGAATCGGCGGTACGGCGATAGCCTCGTTTGCTCGACGAGCGTTGTCGAACGATGCCACTTGTGCACTCTCGTGCACCGTCGATGACTCCGGCGAGTTTCTCGATCGGCTTTCCGGCGAACGCGCTTTTCACCCGAACGGGAAGCAACCCCGTCAGTGAAATTCTTTTGTTGGCGGTGTATCGACGTATACGCGAGTATCGGAGACCCATTAAATTTTTTTCGCGACGACCGAGCTTCCTCCGCGAGTGAAGCGACGACTATAATTTATCCACAGTGAGAAAAAGCCTTGTTTTTCTCGGTGAGCAGCCGCGCGATCTTGGTCGCCCACACGACGAACGCGATTCCCGCCCGGAGCAACTTCACGAAAGTGCAATCGGGGAAACAACAGCACGCTCGAATTAACAGCTAGAGGCTCACATCGATTCGACGATATAAGATGGAACGAAACGAAACGAAACTGGGTCACCCGTTCCGTCGTTACCTTCCACGCTTACATCGGTTATTCCAGGATATCTTTGTCAATAATTAACGTGCGATCTGTCCGTATTCTTACGCGAGCGTCAAGAAAACTTCTTCGGGAGCTTCGCTCACTAATAATGCAATACAGTCGAGAATATCGTACCTCAACCCTTTCGCGGTACGTGAAAATAGTACTTTAACGTCGGGTATAAAATTCATCGATCTTCGTCAACAGCAGTCCAATATCATTATTATTATTTTTTTTATTCAAAAGTCCACCGCTGGAAGGTAGGTCAATAAAGTTGTCGCAGAGCTGGAAATAAATTTGACGCATCGTTCGACTGAAAAAACAAATAATAATTATGTAAAAAGCGGGTCAAGTGTTCAGGCGGTCTGATCGACATCGGGTTTTACTACTGTGCTTTCGTAGCGTGCGAATACCCGCGTGACCAATGACGAAGGGACAACCGTGCGTAGCAAACCCAGGGGGCGGGGGGGGGGGGGGGCGGAGGGTGGAGATCGGTGTTATCCGTACGCGAAATTTTGGGCTTCGGTCCAGCGATGCATCAACGCCGGTACGTTGGCAAGCGACGCATTCGCGTGCTTGTCAATAGAAACAGGCACCCACCGCGGATTGTCGCGACCGCGGCAAGTATAATATCGCTTCTGTTCGCATCGTACGGAGTACACATAATGGGCATGTGATGCACGATTCCGATGGAAAGAGAGATCGTCGGAAGAGAAACCGGACCAGGGACCGGTCGCTCGCAACCGAACCGTGCGCTCGCCAATTTGGGTACAACGTTGACTTGTTACGTTGTCGAATGCCATCGAGCGTCGAGTTCGATGATTTGCCGATCCATGACTGTACGAATGTACTACTATAATATGCTCGCCGTCGCTCCGACCGTGCAATGTAACACACGCGAGAGTCCGTACCGTTTCCCGTTCATTTGCCATCGACACCGACGAGTGGCCCGAGTGCAGCATTAAATTATCATCGTGATTGCACGACGGACTGTACAAACCGTCGGCGACCCCTCGACGACGACGACGACGAGGACGACCCGGCTGGCGTCACAACGACATGTGAAACTTTGCAATTTGCCGGTCTCGTTTTACATAAATAAATCAATTTATACTTTTACTACAAAAAAAAAAGATCATTTTCTTACCTTCTTTTTTATGTGAATAATTGAGGAGCTGGCGGTCCGCATCCTTGGACATAAGCAAACTTCTTATCGATTCCCAGTTCTCTCCGGTGGATTGCACATAGATACGATAAATCGCATCTTCGATGACTCGCGTGCATGGTACCGAGTACAATGTATTAAAAAAAAAGGAAAAGTGAGTTTGCGATCGCGACAAAGATCCAGACGGTGTGTATCAGCGGCAGTTCGAGAACTGATAAGCGAGCGTATTGAATAAATAATGGGATAAATAAACAAGGGTTCGACGGCAGTGGGGCGGAAATAAGTTTCGTCGAAGGATAAACAATTTCATCGATTTACCAACCGCGAGTCGACGTGTACAGAATGATGATAAAAATAATAACAATAATAATAACAATTTTAAACGAAGGAAGAGGGAATTGGCTTTCGCTGTTCTTGCATGTCTCGCTCGATCGAAACCATCAATCCGAAATTTTGACGTAACAGTTTATCGAGATGGCACTCACGGATATCAAATCTTACATATCAGTTGGACTCGGAGATCACTTTCCATCACGCGTAATTGCGAGCGGATGCAAATACGCTGTACGCGAGTTGGAGGATTGAACGGAGAAGCCACTAATACGCAATCCGTTTTGAAGCTATTGATATATCTTCGTCGAAAAATGAAGAAAAAAAAATAACAGCAATTGGCCAGAAAAACAATGTACTTAAATGTTTGAATTTATATTGAAGCGCTAAGAAGCTTTATTAGTAAGGTATTAGGAAGGTTTTTAATTTTTATTTTGTATATTTTATTTTTTTCTTTCCTCACTGAGATTCCGATTTAAAAATGGTTGTTGGTTTCATTCGATGCTTCTATCGTGGTCGTTGTTCATCAATTCAATTTATTGATAAATTGTGTGTGCTCGGGAAATTTGTCTTTGCGCGTAATATCTTCTAGCGGTTGCCTTAAGAGGCTTTAATATTTTTGATTAATTAAATTTACTGTACCCCTGATTATTTATTTTTATTTTTTATTTTCAATTGTTTATCGCGTTGAATCCCCCTGCGCCTGTCAAACAAGCAAACAAGCAGCACATCAACTTTTGTGACGCGGGTTACGAAATAAATGGCTGCCACCAGCAGCGAGAATCCTAGGTCTTATCAGTTTGTCGACACCGTTTGCTCGTCGGCGGGGACAGTTTGCTCGTCGGCGATCGACGCCGTAGAAACGTCGGAGGTATCGGGAGCACAGTTCGGTGTCTCACTTTGGCCTCGAATCTTCGCGCGAAGAGTACAATCGTTACGCGAGCTCGCCGTTTGTTATTCTCACCTTAATCGACGAAAATTTATTTCCGCGCCTCTTTACCCAATAGTTATTTCCGTCGTCGCGGGCGTCGCGTGTACATCGGGTACATCGGAGCCTTTTCGGCCGTCATCCCGGCTCGCGAAATTCTCGATGACTGTTGCGAGAGACCTCGACAATCCACGGCTGCGATATCCACCGAGATAACGCGACCGCGAGCGAGTGAATAATTATTTGCGAAACGAATTTAAACCGGAAGCACAAATAATTCGGTCACTCGGATTTGGTGATCGAAATACGCGATACGAAAAAACAATTCATTTTGTTCTATTTTTCGTTTTTTTTTTTTTTTAACTCGCCCCTTCGACGAAGTGTTTGAAAATTGGATTGGGCGAAAGAGAAGTTCGTCGACGATCGAGGAGATCGAAACTTAATTCTTTCTTCTCAACGTCGTAGCGCAACCGCTTCGAGAACGAAATCACGAGGATTTACGCGGTTCGCCGATGGCAACCGAGTGTGCGGAATATTCGTCGTATCGTTCACGCTGACTCTGGAAGAGTTAGAAATGTGTTTCTTCATGGGCTGGCGAGAAGGCGGCATAAAAATTCCTGATTTGTGAGCCGCCGGGCTGTAACCGGAGCAGGTCAGTTGCGTTCCCTTTAATTTTATTCTCGTATCGTTTTCCATTGACGAAGTCACAATAACAAAAATAAAAATATTACCGTATAATAGAAATAAAAAAAATTAAATAACAGAAATAAACAAATATTTAAAAAATATAAATGGGGATGAAAATGAGTGGATTTGGATCTCGAGAGTGGTTTCTTTCTCGAAACGACCCCCGGACCTGGGCTTAGTTACGAACATAATTGCGCGGCCGCAGTTGGGTTAGTAACTGCTTCGATTGAGTTTCGAACTCGCGCTTTACTTCAGTCATTGTTGTTAGTACCGTTCTCTTATCAGGGGTCTCCTTATTGTTTGCACCATGATGTTTTGCCGATGATAAGCTACTCCACCCCCTCCCCCCCACCCCCTCCACCGATCTCGCCTACATTCACCGAGCATTGTCTTATTATTTGCTGTACCCGTATATTTGCACGACTCATTTCCCTCGATTTCACGAGATCGTTCGCTCTCGCGGTTTTCCAATCGCCAACGTTTACCTCACGCCATCTAACTAACGTACGTACTGTATGCGGCTGGGGACGCATTCCGAGATACCTCGAGCTTGCCGATTTTATCTCTGAGAGACTGCAAAGTAAAATAAATGAAATAGGAATAGGTTCTCATTGCCGTTGACGTCTGTCAGAGAGTTGAACATTTTCGTCACCCGCGACCTAGGATTTATTGATCAGTTTGATTATGTTTTTTAATCGCTCATCGATTCGCTGAAATAAATTTGAGAACATAAAAATTCTTTTGAAAAATAAAAAAAATAATTGAAACAATAAAATAAACAACACTTAAATAATTCAAAAATCTACATACACAAAAATCAATCGTGAAAACTATCGACATCTGAGAAAGAGGCACACGCAATTATTTTTTTTTTGCCAATCGATTCGCTAAAAAAAATTTTAAAAAAACGAGTCATTAAAAAAATCCATGAATCAATAGAAGGCCCGCGAAGCTGTAAAATCAATGGTGAAAACTATCGTCGATGGGAGGGGCCCGATAGAGAAATACGAGACAAGTATCAATAAACAGCGAGAGAAGGAAGCTGAGAAGGACGCGAGCGATGTGACGAGTATAAATTTCGCGTCCGCCCGTGCCGTACTCTCGGTGCGTTGCTGATGCCGCTGTTACCAGCGTAGGGATGACATAACCGCGACGCTCTCGGTAGGGCCGGTTGCGATTTGCGAAACAGATTTACGCGTGGGTCGGATCGCGGGCATTTATGATAATGATGTGTAGCGCGCGGTTTACCGGACTCGTTGATGCCGCTGCTGCTACACGCTGACCCTCCACCGACAGCGGATCGCGTGGGTGTGCGTCAGCCGAGCGGTAACGTGCAGAACGGACACCAGACTGGAGCACATCAACTGTAGGACACGTCGATGTACACAGAGGCTCTCCCCTCCCTCATCCTCGCACTGTAACAGCAATCACGCTACGATACGCCCAAGCCGCTTAATTTCGCGCCCGTACACGAGTGACCCAATGAGCCTGTCGCAGCACAGTTACGTCTACGAATCTGTACACTGTCATTTACCAACAAACAAAACCTATTTATTTGATTTTTTTATTAAAAAAAATAATAATTGTAATTCAATTCCAACTCGGATAACTGGAAAAAAAATGATTAACTTTGATTTGCAGAATATTGCTAATTTAACCCTTTAACGATCATGGCCTTCGAAAATGCAACAATTCTGATGAAATCTACGATACCAATTAATTTGTGTATATCATTTTTTTAAAGGAATTTTTTAAAAATTATTGTTCGATTGCAATTTGGATAATTTTTTTAAATGATGAAAATTGTGTTCGCAGAATATCGGTAATTTAACATCGATAATTTAACCCTAATATCCATTACGGCGTTCGAAAATGCAAATTACCGATTAAAATATGTTTGTTTCGTTTATTAATTTTCAAAAAATGAATTGTTATAAACTGTCTAAATTGCATACACAAAGCGTTGGGGAAATGACGTGTTGCGCATGCGCGTCACCGATGCACTCGGCGGTGGTCGCGGGTCGGTCGCATACCGATGTGTACAAAACGGAACGATGTATATCGTCCTGTCTGCTCGAATAGAGCCGAATCTACTTAACACCGTCCCTGATGCACACCGATGCGTTCACGGATAGAAGAGTAGTAGGTGGAGAGGACTAGCATCAGCATCAGCACTCCGAGGGATAATCGCCAAAGACGATTGGTGGCTTCCTGTCGTTCACGTGAGCACCGCCGCCGATCCAGAGCGGAACGGCGGCGATGCACAGGCCCCGGCTACACTATATGCAACAACTAAACTAGTGTAGTTGCAAAGTGTACGCTATAAAGCCGGGCGACTGTGTCGTACCCGGTGTAATACGCGGATCGGAGGCTCGCGCGCGCGATAGCCGATGCCTACTCCCTCGCTACCAGCTGTTGCTGCTGCCCGCTGCCGATGATAATCACGACGATGATGCGGCGACGATCGTCGCGCTTGTGTGCGCGATACGAGCACGGGGCATCAGTTACGGCACAACTCGTAGCTCCCCCGTGTCATACCCACTCGTTACCCCACCTGCGGTAACTCACACTCCTGCAGTTTTTTTTATACCACGAGGTTGATCGCTTCATGCGATTCGAAAAAAGGCAATTAATTAGGTAAATCTACCATTATTACTGTGGCCGTGTGAGACGGCCGATGGCAAATATTTATTTACGGAGCTACAATTAAGTCACGCATCGAAAATATCGAAAATTCTGAGTCGATTACTTCAGTTCGAAGTTTCTGGAGTTTGTTACAACAATTTTAGAGTTTTTCGAATGTTGAAGCTCCAATTTTCGTTGTTTAAAAAACCACGGCCACATCACCCCGACTTACCCTATTTATCCGTGTCACGTGTCTCTGCGACGGATAAAAATTAAGTGTGCCGCATCCTGCGAGCGTGTAAAAGCGGTCGGGCATGCCGCACACGGGGCCCACTTCGCAATATCGTGGCCGTCTATTTTGTAATAGAAACAACGGCGGAAGAGCCTAATTCCGCGAGAGTATGCCTCGGGTAGCCTGGCGAAGAGCGGCATCAGCGCCGCGGTATACGTGGCATCAACGGGCAGCATCACCGGCAGTGGCATTAAAGCAGCCGGGCACTCGTCGTACTCATCGCCATTAGACACGTACACTCGTTAGGCCTCGTCTCGACACGAAAGACGGAGACTGCGAGAATGCCCGTGTACACCGAAAGCGGAATGTGTTCGCGTCGCGGGCACATGCACGGGCTTTGTACCAACCGATAGCCTCCCCCTTCCCGCCCCCCGCCGAGCACACACGCGCACGAACTTGGTTGCACGCGCTACCTACCTAATTATACCGAGTGGACCACTCGATGCGATAAGCGATTTACATACCGAACGACGCGATGGATTTACCGGACGGCTGCTGTGCGCGACGCGAGAGCTTGCAAAAGCCCACCAGCTTCAACGCGATTCTCCGTTCGAACGATCCGCGTTCCTCGCCAGTTTTTTTTTTTTTTTCGTTCTGTCCTCCGTAGTACGATCTCTCGGTTCCATTGGCTCGGGCAGTTGCATCGCTCGGTTTTCCTTGCTCGACGGGAATTCCGCCGGGCGCTTTCCTGGTTCGCTCCATTTTCATGGCTATTCCCGAAATATCGCTTACAGCCCGATTGCTCGAAGCTCTTTGGCTCGCGGCGAGCTTCACCGCGCAGAGCCGAGTGGAAACGTTTAGAGTGACACAGGCCGGCTTCGCAGATCGGACCTGCGAGGATCTCGATCGATGGTTCGGCTCTCGATGACGAAGATCCGTTAGGTTCGGAATCGAGATGAGGTTTTTCGATCCCTAACTTCAGGCTGTCGGTGAGTCGGTCGGTCGGTTGAGTTCAACGTTTTGTTGGCACTTTGTACCAGAGCTGGGCAAAAACGCTGAGTACTCGAAGTACACATTCAGGTATCGAGTACTTTAAGTACTGACCAATGGGCAGTTCTTAAGTACTGACGTATCGAGTGCTGGCAGAACTGAATTGCTTAAGTTCTGAGTACTGGGCACTGATTCGGTACTTGATACTTCAATGCGTACTTTGAGTACTTAATGTATTTGCCCAGCTCTGCTTTGTACGGAAGCAAAGTCTTGGCATGATAATTGATTTTCGTGATTACGTTGATGACGAATTTATCTGATGGCAGAAATTGACGAATTTTTGCTCGGCATTCGTTGCGAGGCTCGCTCGCGTGGTGAGGTGGGACAGTGCGGGTGGATGTGCGAGGGTGGAAGATGAATTTTGTCGGTAAAGTACAATATCCTGTACGCCTCAATGGTGCTCGCGAGTGCAAACGGTCGCGGACTTTTACCGATCGGACGAGCACTACCTACGACACTCTCGGACCTCCAATGCAGTCGCTTCTCGCCCACGCGCGGCCAGACGTATCGCAATCAGATTAAATTACTCGAAGACAAATACGTTTCACTTACGATAACGCACAAAATATGATAACTAGGCATCTATTCGTGTCTGACGTTAACTGTCTCGTTGGGTTTCTTTTCTTTTTTTTCCCCATCGCCAGATTGTGAATCTCGGCAATTTTTATTTTTGGTATCTCGAGCGAGTATCTTGACTCGAGAGTCGATAAGATAAACGACTCGAATAGAAGCCGCCAGCCTCTAGGGAGAACGCTGAAGGAAAAAATTCTTACCGATCTCTACTCAAAGTCAATTTTTTTTTTTCAACCGATCCCCAATCGCTGCAGCAACTTCACAATGCGGCGCCGTTTCGGCAACACGGCAATTTTCCTTAGAATTTCACGCTCCCTATTAATTGAAATCCTCATAAAAAATAGTTCAAAAAATTATATAAATCTTTACAAATCGATGTTTCTAGAAACGCTAATCACTGTAAAAAAAACCATCATCCAAATTATCCAGAAGTTTCCCTCCAATATATGTTGCCTTGTTTGCAGTCTCCGCCCTGAAAAAAAAAAAAAAAAAATCACAATAGCTAAGCAGAGTGCCAGACGAAGAGTGATCGGCGAACCGTCGTGGTGGTCTCGGCAGGGTGATTGGCCGATGGTTTTCCCCTCCTCGGTTCCATCCACTCGGTACCAGCGGGTTTCCGCACCAGTAGTCACAAGCGGGTCTCGTTCCCGTTGATAAATCCGTGTCGGCGTAAGCTTGAATGTGCCATTGATGAGCGTAAAGAGAGAGTAAACGGGAGACAGGACAGGAGAAAGAGGACGGAGAGTCCGGCGTGCGGCGGGGTAAGACGCGGATCGTCAAGAGCTCGGGCCAAGAACTGCCCTCGGGGCTCTCTCGTCTCGCTCCGGCTTGCCGGCCGGCACTCGGAGACATTAGTATTAATAGTTATGAATCTAGAATAGAACGGGCAGCACGCGCTTACGGGGAATTGAAGTGACAGAGAGACGTGGGATTCGCGTGCGGAAACGCAAGAGCTCGCCGCTCGCGGAAAGGCGCGGTTTCGAGCGCACGCACGAACGGCGCAGCCACGCGTCTTCCACTTTTCCTCACCTAGTCGACCGCCGTCCGCCGTCACCTCGTTTCGCAGCGAGCACACGCGCGCGGCGCTGGCGTCGCGCAGCGTCGAAACGCGGATTACGCCGTTGTGTACGTGCAACGAGGATCCCCCGTTGCTTCAACGAACTATTGTGCGCCGAGCGGTGGCGATTTCGTTGAGAATAAATTGGGCGAAACCGAGAGGACGTTAAACGGGCGGGCGAGGCGCCGTCTCATGGGATCTCGGGGGTTTCTCTCGACCGTTCGTTGACGACTCCTTCCTGAACGGATCCCGACTCTGCACTCCGGCCACGCTCTAACGTTCGCACTCCGTTGCACCTGACGCTGGACATTCGACCGTGAAAGTTTCATTCATGACTCGGTCGCCCGCTCGTGCGCTTGCTGGCGCGATGTACGCGTTCGAAATGTGACTCTTTTTTTCGGATAAGGCGATGGGAATTTCGGTGGAGAGTTTGTTGCGGCGCGATAAAATCGATTGTTTCTCAATAAGGTGACTGCGAAAATCTTTTCATGTAATAGTTTTCGATCAATTTTTGGTATTTGAAGACTATTTTTTTTTAGAAAGAAAAATTGATAAATCTTGGTGGAGGAACCAAAGTGTAAAAAAGATTGCTCGATACTCGATCGATCGGTTATCGATGCAATATCTGGTTCCGATTTGCGCGTTGTTCGCGAAAAGTTTGGGCGGCGGAGTGAAATTTTGATGTAGCTCACTCGAGTTTCATTCATGAATGCTTTAGTGGAGCTTGGTCGCGATGCGTGTCCATCGTATCGAACATAGATATGCTCGACGCTGACGAGGAAGAGTTCGCGGACCGGGGTGAGGCTCGCGCAAAGGTTGCACTCCGGTGTCGAGGGGTGAACATTCCTTGGCCGAACTCGTCTAGAGATGTCCCGAGAAAGACGGAGCAGCGGACTAGCTGGGTGTTGGTGACCCGACCCGTTCGTTCTGTCCAGGCGCTTGCCTATTTATAGATCACGTGAGAGACGAAGACTTCCTCGTACAGAATCTTCGAGATAGTTCGGGAAAATTAGTTCTTACTCTGGTAATTACTCTTACCTTCGGACTCTCGCTGTGCATCGACTCTTCTCTTAAACTAAATCGAATCCGTTAAAAAATTATTAACATTTTAAGAAGACATAATTTCCGCGCTTATATGGCTCGACGAAAGGTCTACTTGTGAATGCAAAAGAAAAGGAAAAAATCGCAGGAATCTACACGGTGAAAAAGGTATCTACGTTTAACAAACGCTTTTGTTCCCAAAAGGCCACAGATTTTTTATTATGATAACAATGCTTAATTTTTTTTTTTTTTTTTACGAACCATTTTCAAAACTAGAAAACGCATCGAAACAGGCGCGTAATTTGACGTCGGGCCGAGATGCGCGCGAGCTCGGTACTTGATTCCAGATTTAAAGTAATTTCGATCCTGCAGTCGGCTTTAAGCTTTTCGAGGAGCGTCCCGGACCGACGTAACGATATGGAAATAATAAAGAAAAAAAAAAGAATGAATGCCGATAAATTAGTGAACGATGAGACTTATACAAATCAAAACCCTCGGCGAATAAATATCGAGCGTCGAGTAAGCGAGAGCTTCGTTCCGGCGGATAATACGAAGCTTTCAATGCTCGAAGCTCCCTTGTAAAGCACACATCGCCCGAGTTTCGATTTCCCCGTTACATTATAACTATCTTCGGCCTGACTCGGTGTACTCGCGAATATCATCTCGTCAATCGTTATACGAATTTTCCACCGCTGATTTTATCGCCAGAACGGGGCTTTGAACGCGAGAGCGCACGAACGAGCGGCGAGCCTCGTCGTCGTCGTTAGTGTAATAATAAAACAGAGAAGCAAGTACTATAATAATGACTGCGCTCTGTCGGGGCTAGGATTTTGTGCGGGTTCGTCGAACCGCGAATATGTGAAGTGGCTCGACTCGCGATCTTTCCGGATTATCTATAGATATATAGTTTATTATTATTCGACGATATCGCGAACTCGACGGAATGCAACGGATTTTATGTATACTTTTAGCGATGGGTAGGATGGGCGCGCGTTGATGAGACTGCTGGGGGTGAGGGGGATGAGAAAGGTGAGAAGAGGACCAGGGGAGTGGAGGGGGGTTTGGGATCGAACATTGAATAAACGTGGACCGATCGTAATTATTTTTTTCCCCCCGATGACTTTGTCAGCAACGAGATAAATGGGGGGTTTGTAGCTATGGGTGGGCTAGTTTGTCGCGGTGAATCGGTCGAGTGCAGGGTGGAAACGGAAACGGGTGCACCCTCGTTCGCTGCGCGCCCACGCTGCCTCATCAATGGAACCGCGACATACGAGATGATGTATAGGGTTGCCGAACGAGTCTCGAAAAGTAAAACTTTACTGGACCACGCTTAAAGTGTTCCGGATAATCGCGATGGGCGAGCTCGATTTATCGAGCTGATGGGGTTGAGTCGAAACGGGGATTTGTAACTCTCGTGCAAGGCGTCGGTATGATTTCTCACTTTGAATTTTTTTTTTCACCTAAATACGCAACATGAATCGAATAGATAAACTTTTGATAAGAATAAAACGTGTTCAAATTTTCTTTGTTTTTAAATCCAATGATAAATTTTAGTGAAACATATTATTTACGGGTGAGCACCAAAGTTAATGTCGCACCATGTAATAATGCGTCAATTTTCGTGAACATTAGTTAACAATTTTTGCTCGACTTAATTGACGAACCGGTAGCGACTCGACGACGAATTATCGCCGTAAAGCCCCGACCGCGTTCTCTTTGCGGTGCAGAAAATTACTTTACCGACCGCTCCAGCGTCATCGCAAAGCGCTGTGCACTAATTGCATCGCAAGTTCCATCGGTAAAGTTTGCATAATGAACAATTGTAATATCCCAGTGTATTCCGAAGTCGCGTGAATAACCGAAAGTTTGATCGGACAAAAGATCGCCGCGGGTCGGAAGCCTATCCGCTATCGGGAATCTCGAAATAATGCCAGAATAGTCACTTGTTTTTTTTTTTTTTTTTTCACCGGAAGGATAAGCGAGCGAGGAACCAAGCTGGAGCTCGTTCTTGGATGGAAGAAGCACCCTCCGGTGGCATCGCGGCGAAAGACAAAAAAAGCTTCCGGCCCGGAGCCGGACCGCACGCGAAGGGTAGGCGTGTCGGTCGGGGTCGCATTGTCTCGACGTATTACGCCAACTAATCTTCGAACGAATAGAGAAAGTCAACAGTTGGGAGCCACGTCGACACAATAGCGTTTTCCTCGCCGACTGATTTCTCTCCGCGCCTGGGAGTGTTCTCCGATTTCACTTCCTGCCTCTCGAAAGAACGTTAAAACTGAACTTCACCTAAATGAAAATTAATCTGGACGACGGTAGTTTTTTCAAATTGGAACGTTAGTTCGAGCGACGACTAATTATTTTGTCGTTCTGCGGAGAATTATACGAGAATTATTTTTATGGCCAACGCCGGCCGACGGTGTGCCAATGCTGGCCCTGTGTGGCGTCAAGGGACATTTCATCGCTCGCAAGAAGCTCGCCCTATCGAAGTTGTCTCCCTTATTTTTTCGAAGTAACGACAAATTTTGTCCCAATCTAAATAGATTCCCACGCGATATTTTCCTGGGATGGCTCTTGACCGGTCGCCAAAAATAATTCTATTTGCTCGTTAATGAATGACTTATCGCCCGAGTAGGCCGAGCGCGGGGCGAAGATGATGAGAATCCGTGGAAAATTGAGAAATCGTCAGAAACGGAATGAATGTTGTTTTTTTTAAATTTTTTTTCCTCCTCTCACTGCTCAACCCGGTGTCTCTCGCTAATGGCTCCGGGCAAGATGAGCTCGTCGCGACCTCGGACTCCCGTAGTTGACACCCGAGCGTGCGGCGTGCGTCCGGATCTAAATTACAATTGCGTAAGTCAACCGGAGCGCTGCCGAGGCAGCGCTAAGCAACTCGTATATATCCTAGCTCGAATCGCCAACGAGATTTACGCGTATGCTATTTCTCGCTAAACACGCACGAGACCCCCAAGAGAAGCAAGGGAACGCCGGGGGTTTCGGGGGGGGGGGGGGGGGGGGGGGGAGAAAGAGGAAGCGAAGCAGCACAGGGCCAGACTTGGAGAGGTTTCAAAGCACGCTCCTTTGATGCTTTTAATAAATTTTAACGGTGCAACATACTCGTCGTGTGTGGAATCGATTGTAAATCACTGCGAACGCCGGACCGAGTCGCACCGAATCGAGGAGAACGCGAGCGCGCTTGACCAATTATAAATACGAGATTGGTGAGCTCGCGGCTTCGCCCAGCGATCTCTAATACCAAGTCCAATAATGCGTGTTAAACTTGACAATCGGGTATATCGTCTTATATGTTGACGATAAATATTCCACGATTTAAAACGACGGGCGCAGTCAGTCGTCGCTCCCACGTATTAGACAGGCTCTGTGCATTACGCTGACCCTTCGAGTTTCGGGACAGCAATTATGGGACATCGAGTTTTTAGTCTAATTTGGGATCGTTTCATAATAACGGATACATTTGCACGAGACGAATTTTGAAAGTCGCCAAAAGGATGATTTTTTTTTTTACCAAAAGGAACGAATAAAAATCGATTGACTGATCGGTTTATTAAATCACAGATTTCACTGATTTTTTTCAGTGAAATTATGTAGTTACTTGTTTGAGTCAATTTTTGGGGTTCCGGAAGGGTGACGATTTCTTTTTAAATTGGATTTCAGGTTTTGGAAAGCCGGTAAGAATCGGGTACGCGAATCAATATAATAAATTATTCGAGCATCTTGTTTGCAAAAGGAGATACTAACGGGGACGGCTGGTAAATACGAGCCGTTGTAAGTGGCCGCGTGGCTCATTTTAAACTTTTTCCTTTAACGAGAGAACAGGGTCTAAAGAAAGTTGCCGGTGTGGTCCGGCGGAGAGTTTCACCCTCTCAAATATTTTTTTTTCCTCGCCGCCGTGCTTACCGACGAGAGAAAGGAAGAAAGTGCCCGCGAGGGAACCTCTTGTTCTTTCGTAAACAATTAAAAGCTTCGTTCCCAATAAACGCCCTTTCCGTTGCTCGATTTTATTATAACCCGGAGTTCCTCCGCTCCGGCCCGAGCGCCGGGCAAGACGCGCACCGCGGTAACTCTACCGAGGTAAAAAAAACGTCTTTCTTTTCCGTTTTATTTTTCATTCCCGCACCAGTCTCAGAACTTAAAAAAAAAAAAAAATCGCACTTTTAGGGAAACTCGCTACGAACCGGAAGGGTAAGCGAGCTCGAAGTCTTAAAATAACCTTCGAATTTTCAATTTAATACGAAACGCAATAATGCATTTTTGAACGAGCAGTCATTTTTGTTTAAATTACATTATAATTCGTTCATTTTCGGTGCGAGTCTATCTTCTTACTCGACGCTTCTGGATTTCCATCCTTTCGCCGTTCTCGACTTCGGCCCTACGCGTCTGAGATTCGCGCTTCTGCTGTTCGTTCCGTGTAATTCCGCGGCTACAGTATTCGACGAGGGTTTCGGAATTTATAATAAAATATTCAGGACGCGACACAACGTCTTCCCGCGTGAATTTCACCGAAGCGTGGATTGCGCGGGAGGCGTATATACTATATTCGATGTACCGTAGTCGGGATATATGCGTGCCGGTAGCTTTCGGTGTCTGAGGGGTGACTGCACTCACTGCCGGGGAGGGAAAGGGAGCTCTCGAATTAACGTACGAAAGACTGAGCATCGCTACTCGATCTCGTATCGATTCGGCCCTCGACCCTCCGCACTCTGCGCCTTCCCAAATATATGTATATATATATATATAATACATACATTATATAATGTATATATCATTATAGACTATATAATATTACTAATATAATATTATATAGTGTATGATATTATGCACTTTATATACATTATAAATATTATATATATTGTATGTATGTTCTATCCATAAGGCGGTGGTGTTAGTGAGTCTTATCGAGGCCGCGGCTTTTATGCGGCGGACCATCCGTGAAACGGGAAAATTGTGAAAAACGCTAAAATTCGAGCATCCCTTGATTGATCGTGTTAATAAGAAAGTTTCTTCATTTTTCCGCTCTCTTTATCTCTACGTTCGTTACCTATCGTGTAGATATATGTATATGTATACAATGTACTAACAAAGTACGCGGTATGTACGAGCCACGTGGGGGTTCAAGGCCTTATCGATTAACCAGCCCCACTGATTGACGGATGATTGATGGTTGTTTTTAGTATGAATCCCGGATTTTTTTTTCGTTGAGATTTCTATATCGGTCTCGACGGACTGTATTCATGCCAACAGCTCTCGTCCGTCGAAGCATAAATTACCTTCCGACGGTGCACGAAAATACAAAACGAAAGATATTTTTTTTAGAAAATTTTAATTTTAAGGAAATTAATTAATTAATGAAAATTCTAATCGCGGACTTTTTTATTGTCGTGTTTCAGGTAATGACCATAATACGAATGCACACCTTCGTTCCGCCATTGGGGACGTCTGTATCGTCAATAGGCGCAAGTTTAATGTAACAGCAAAGGTAAGATAAACCTTCCGAAGGAGGAAGAAAAAAGGAAAAGAAAAAAAAAACGACCTTACGAACATCGCGTATTCCGTCGAACGGGTTGGCTATTGTTCGATAGAAAGAGAACGAGCGAGGAAGAGAATTGGCTCGGTAAAATGGAAAGGGGGCATAAGCGGACGAGCGAGGCCGCATTGAAGGTGCGGAAAGAAAAGGAATATGCACGCTGCGGGGTCGTAATGATATCGCAATATTGAGCCGGTGAGTGTATTGTCTGGGATTTATCGAGCGAATCGTTCTTGCCAATTACCGAACGCAAACCCCGTTGTTACGTAAACTCCGAGAGCGAAGCTCCACACCGCTCGGGCTCCGCGGACGTGGTAAGACGATTCGAGACATTAGCGGGAGACCCGCGAAAGATTCTCAATAACAACACGTTTCGTTGAGTCTCGTCCCTACCGATGCTCCAGTTGGTTTTTTTCTCACCATTTTTTATTCTCACCATCTTTTTTCTCACAATTTTTTTTTTCTCGCCATTTTTTTTCTCACAATTATCCAACATTGGGCATAAAAGGTTGCTGCGCGGAAGTTGTAAGACGATCGGGAACATTAGTGGAAGCCTCGACGGGTCCGGGAAAGATTTTCAATGTGAACCCTTTTCCTGTTTAAAATTCTCTTATTTGTTTATTTTTTTCTCTCAATTATCCAAGATTTGGCATAAAGGCTTGCTCAGCTGCACGTAGAATCGATATCGTTCTCGTCGGCGTTCGGTCGCGCATATTTCGCGTCCCGCGGCTCTTCGCAACCCTTTAGCGCATCACCCCCTGATTTCTCCGCTGTGCAACGGGAGGGTCGAAGGGGAGGCGATCGGGTCGTAAAGCGGAGACCGATAAGGACAGACGGCTCAGCTTCACAGTCGAGCCAATCGACGACTTGTCTCTCGAAGCAATAATTAATGCGGAAAGCCGAACTTCCCCGAACTTCTTTTACTTAGCTCGCCAAAACACAAATTGCTTGTTTAATAGATTATTAATCGGCAATTTCCGCACTTCCTCCCTCCGCCCCTCCGCGACTCGGAGAGCTTTTCCCTCGTTCTCCCGAACCCTTTCCGCGCCCGACGTCGTCTGCGCTCTCGATTTACCGCGCACACATCCCGAAAGTCGATTCAACGCTAATACCTCCTTGCGCGATAAAAAAAAGACGAAAGAAAAACAAGTAAAAAAAAAGACGAACCAAGGATTTATCGGAAACCGTTAGCAAGTGTATCGTCCCCGGCCATGCGAAACTTCTTGGCACTCAAAACTCCCGCTGAAAAAACTCACCCTTTTTTATATTATTTTGTATTTTTTTTTATTCGTTCCCCGTCCTTTATTTTTATTATAGCTTGCCATTTCTCTCGAGCCTTCGACGGGGGGGTTGAAATATAAAAAAGAAAAAAAAGAAAAAAGAATCGTAGCTGAGGGAAAGGAACGGTCTCGGCCGGGGTGTAGTTTGAAGTAGACCCGGCCCGATCGCTTAAGGGTGGTGGACCCTTTTACCGGGGGCAAACAGAAAATGCATTATTTATTGGCCGTAGTGGACTGGCCAATTCATCGAATTCCCGCTAAAAGCGAAAGAGTTGAGGTCGAGGGCTACTGTGCGGGCTGGCACTCGTGCAACACGAAGCCAGTATGCGCGGGGCTTGTAGCGACCGGGTGGGAGGGGAGGGTGTGTGATAGCCACTTTTTCCCCTACATCCGTGGGGCCCACACGCGACATGCACCCCCTACGAAAGTCGAACGCGCCGGTGCTCCGTCTCGGTCGAGACCGTTATTGTACGCACGCCGCTATATATAGCTGGAAACGAACTATAGCACACACCCGACACTCGACTCTTTCAGGAGGTATAGCTTCCCAAGTTTCCAGCGCTGTCGATACTGTTTTTACCTGTGCAAGCCCGAGCTACTTCTCGCATAGTTTAACACCTCGGGGTCACGGGGGTATTTTTAACCAGAGCGAAACTCACCTTATATGTGAACATTTTTTTTATTAATATTTTCGGAGTTCGGAGCTCGCTGATTGAGGCTTACAATTGTGGGTTAAATTTTATCGATAGGGTAAAACTTGAGGGGCCGCCGGAAACGTATGAGGGTGCGGTAAGATTTACCAAATACTAATTGTACCAAGTAGTGAAATACCGGGTGATAAAGAAACGGACTGAGGTAAGAAAGTGGAGGTACAAGAGATTGTGAATTGTAGGTTCGGAAGGGTGAGTATGAAAGTACGTTTCCCGGGGGTCGAAACGAATCGAATAAACATCGGAGAGAACGAAGGAACAACCCCGTTCTCGGGCTTCTCTCACACCCTCCGGCGTGGCCTCTGCCACCTGATTTATGTTAATGTTTTTGTCTCACGACGAAATACACCAAAAAGCGATTCGCCAGTGGGAGCGTGATAGGAGGCTGCCCTTGCTCGCACTCCGACTCTCCTAAGTTAACGACACTCGGATTAACTTAACTGCTTTAAGGTGGCAATAAAGGTCGAACCGTTCGACCCGCTCGAACCTCCGTTTTCTTGTTATCATTATTATTATCGGAATAGAGTGGAAGCGTGTAGAGGATGGAGAATTAAGAGTTAAAAGGAAATCACGAGCGATACCCCGCGCATAGTCGGATCTGTGTGCGTGTGTGCATGTACCGGCAGTCGGTAAGTGGAGGATATCCGGGATAATGGGAAAAGTTTGAACTTTCGACACGATTAAGAGGACGCGAGAGAGGATAGTTTCGGATCGTCGATCAATCTGTCGATTATCGTTCGCGCCAACCTTCGATATACCTTTCTATTTTTGTATTTTTTTTTTAAGGGACTTTGGTCGAGTGAAGTTTATGACGTACCAAAATAGCGAGTAGCTAAATGTATGTCCATCGACGAACGGTCCAAAGTCTCCTTACATTGGCGCCTTTCCCTGCCGACATCCGTGGCGACAACTCCGAGGCTCCAAAGGAGTCTTCGTTTTTCCTGGAAAACCCAGAAAAAATAAAATTAAAATAAAGAATAGACACAAATTGAAAAAAAAAAAAAAATCTTGTACAACTCCGGTGAGCCGTTTAACCCTCGTACACTTTAAAACGATGAATTTTTAGTGAACCAAAAGTTCTTGATAACGAACCAGCCTTCTTGAATTCCACCCTCGGCCTCTCGGTTTTTTCACCCCTCGATTCGGGCTCTCAGTGGCCTATGAAGTTTTTCCCTTTTAAAATACTCTTACTCGCTCAATTCACCTTGCTACGATAAGGAGCCGATATTTATTTTCAGAAGTTTCGCGTTTTCTCGCCGTAGAAGGCAATTGTGGGTTTGGCCACGATGAGAAGAGTGGGTGGAGGGGGAAGCGCGGTGAGAGGGGGGAGCTCGGAAGCTTCGATGCCGAGCACGGCGTGCTTAATCGGGTATACATTATAGTACAGACTGTTTATTGTTTTCCGAGACTGCCTCGGCTGCGAGTACAGTAAAGTGTGGATGTTTCGAGAGGAGGTCGAAGCAACGGGGCTTGAACCTTCGGCTCGCTTAAGTTTGCATTAAACTCCCCCGTCTGGCAATGGCCTCTCCGCCGGTGGTCTCGGGACGGTCGCCTCCGCAACCCCGGCGAATTTTCCAGTCCCGGATTACCTTATCTCCGGACTCTCACTCGCTCACACGTTATGCATACCGACGACCGGGCTGTATCTTGCTCCGCGGACACGCTGGTTCGCTCTTTGCGATCGCCGATCCCGCAAACGAAAGTCCGTACACCGGTCGAAATCCTCCGGGGTTATACGCGCTGCTATGTACCAGAGCGTTCCTCGACGATTCGCCCCACCGCCGCAACTCGCTCACATTTCAGCCCCAAACCTATACGAACAGAATAGTTGATGTTATTACACGGTCCTTCGGAGTGCGGTGCAGATTTAAGAATTTTTTTATTTCATATTTGAGTATATAAGATAATAGTAATAATAATAATATAATATTGTAGATTTTATTATTATTATTATTATTATTATTATTTTATGTTGGATAGATCGATAGAATGCCCCAATCGCGTGGGAAAAATAGTACATTATGATACTAGTGCGAAAAACTTTTGCAACTTGCAGTATGCTGTTATGATGTTATTCAGCAATGTTACGTACCTGAAGAATGCATAAAATCATAGTTATTTGTCGTGGCAAAAATTAACGAGACAGAGATTAATCTTTAATCTTCCGTAAAATTGCCCGGAGAATTAATAGAAATAAAAATAACAATATCGCTCACGAGAGACGAAACGAGACGATAAAAGAGTAACGAGAGAATGACCGAGGATGATAACACGCGTATGTGCGTGGCGAGCAAAACGTGTGTCGGTGTCGCGCGAGCGACCGAGTCACCAGGTTGAGTATAAACCGCGATGCACACGCAAACGCGCGGAAACTCTACTGCACAAACAATAAAGACGTCGATTACGTCGGACAGCGTTCAACTAACGACAATCGACAATTATTGAACAGCGATTGACGATAAAAAAAAACACAACAAAAATATATATTGATAGATATTTAAAGTTGAAGAGTTTGTGCTACTTTGATTAGAAACTTTTGGGACGAATTTCGGCAGTCGATGTTTTCCAAAATTCGGTAATTAACAAGAAAAAAAAAATACCTTAGCTACGATTCGGTAATCGTGCCTCAAACAATCTTAAAAAAGATCGTCAATAATAATTTCATGTAGTTGGTGCAAGTAGAATAGACAAAAAAAAAAATCAACGATTCAAGCATGGACGCAAATGGCCTCTGACCTCGCAAACGATTTTTCCGGCGTTAGTTCCATTCACTTTGAAACTATCAAAAGCCTTCAGTGTTCTCACAAAACGTATCTAATCCAAGTTTAATTTTTCCGAAATGTACAGAGATCTCGGTACTTAAAACTAAACACGCCGGAGCGCCGCCATTAACCGCTTCTGGCCTGCAGTCGGCCTGCACTGACCAGCATTACCCGCTTCACCTATGACAAGCCGTAACCCCAATCGGCCGTTGTATACCAACCTGAATTCTCCAAAGTGAGCCTACGCTGCATCCTCCTCGATGCCACCAACTCGACGGACAAATGTTTGACAAATAGTACGTATACGCGCCCATAATCGGACTCCGGGCCAATACGTCACAGTCGCGTTGCGGGAAGTCGTGGAAAGAGATGCAGGTACAGCTTATTCATCGGCACAGCTAACGCGAGTGGGAACGTGGCAGTGAAACACGATTGTGCGTCTCCGGCACATAAACCCGCGCAAACACACACACACACACACATACACACAGAGCATGCACAAACACGCGTGCACAAACTAAACCCGGCATACATCGAACAATGACTGACTCACACACCGGAATGACTCGCGGGCCGGAGTGAGAAAGATCGAGCGGGCGAACCGTCGCCACAGGCGCGAGCGAGAGAACGGCCTCTGAAACGGGGCAGACGAACCGTCCGACGTTAGCGACGAATCGAGGGAGCGAGAGAGAGAGAGAGAGCGACGGCGACACTAGCGCTCGCACTTCTCGATAGCAGCGTCGTTTGCCGAGTTCCGCCGGCGTGTGGAAGGGCAGCGGCGAGGGGGAACGCGGGGCGCCGCGTTACCGCTCGGCGATGGAAGGCGTGCGCGGGGCGAGGAGAACGAAACGCGTAAACAGAGAGTCAACATGTAAACAGGCCACTCGCGAGACAAACAACGTGGGGGCCGCGGGCTGCGTTCGCCGTGCCCGAGCCTCGGATCGTTCGCCGTTGCGAGCTCGCGTTTCTGTTTTGCGTACACGCTCTCGTCGTCGGGCTCTGTCGCGGATTTATCGAATCTCCGGGGCCGTCCTGCAACTCGGTTTCCAACTGTTACCGCTCGTTTGTCGTCACCGCCGACGATTCACCCGCTGACTCTGCGACAGAGGCGATTCGTTGCTAGCCTCGTCCGACACTCGTAACGTCGCGATGTGCGTACCAAAAAAATACAACAAAGTTCCGATGAATAACTAACCGCGAACTCGCGCGCTCGACCGATCGTTTTCATTTCGGTTTTTCATCTTCGAGAATTTTCGCTGACCGAGGCTGTTCCTTAGTTCGCTTTCTCTCGCCGACGGTGTGCCGCGAGTTTTTTAGTGCTGTGGTGTCGAGCGTCCCGCGGATTTTTCGGCGTCGCGAAGGAGAGCCAATCAAAGGACAGCGGAACGACGATTGGGTCGCGAAGAGAGAAAACAAAGAAAACCATTGGTGAAATGTTTAACGGCTGCGCGGGAAGGGGGGGATGTTCAGTGCCGGAAACGTCCGAGACCTAGGACTATGGCGGTTCCTCCGGTGCATCGACGTTGGTGGTTGTGACAAAAACAAAACAAACGTAACGGTGCGTACGATAGTGAAAGGTTTCTTAGCAGTTCGTCGTTAGGTGACAAGGTGGTGACGCGCTTGTTTTTTTCTTCCTCGTCTCTGCGATTCAACTGATCGGGCATTATTTAGAGAACATCCGACGAGCGGGCACGGCGAGAGGAGCGCGAGCGCAAACGAACGCGCGGAAGGCGGCGGAGCCCTCGTGTCGACAGTGCGGTAGTTGACAAGGTCGTGGTTCAACGATGACTGACGAACGGGACTGGACGGGCCGGCTGATTATACGGCCGGAGAAATTCTTCGCGGCTCTTCGCTCGATCGGATGACTGATGTGCCGGATTGATATACACAACGCGTAACTCGCTAAGGAACATATCAGTGCTACAGTTTTTTTTCTCCTCTCGTTTATTTCTTTATTTTTTTTTTCTTTGACCACGAATTGATTCGTCTTTCTCGGAAGTCGATCGGTCGATCGTCGTTCGCGTCGTTCGGTGGAATTGGTGGAAATAATAATAATAAATCTAACGAAAATAAAAAGTGAAAGAACAGACCTCGGACGGGTCACGTCACAGCGCCAGTGCGGCGCGACCCACCGCGCTTCGTTCAACAGGTGCACGCGGTTCTCTTCGCCCGTCACTCTCGGCTCGAAGACGTATGTAAATTCATGATTCTTTTATACATATTTAGATAATACGTAAACAATGCCGGCACCCACGGATGTAACGCTGAAACATTTATTTATGATAATCGTAATCGTTTGACGCATTCGTTATTCTTCCGCAACCGACGAAGCACGCGTTACGCGACGCGCATGCGCGTGAACTTCATCAGAGGAAATGTGCAAATACCGTTGAAAGCAATTGACGTTCGTGTTGCACACTTGTCGCTGGGGATAGAAGTCGATCGGTTTTGTGTTTTTTTTTCCTGGCTGGAAACGAAAACCACTTTTTAAGCGGAAACCGGCACGGCGCGGCTGTAAAAAACGAGACGAAAACACGTGCTTCTGTCACGTGCTTCTCGTGCTCGCTTCGTATCTCGGGCTCGCGAATGATACTTCTTTTCTATAATCCCTGCGACTATTTAATTTTTCGTTGGAATTTATTCAGAGAATTTGTTGATTCTAATTGTCCGACTGTTTTTTTTTGCTTTCGCGAGGAAGACAAACGCTAAAATCTGTTCACTAAAAATTCTAAATATAACGAGTTTGTTGATAGCGCATATATTTTCCTTCGTCGTCATCAAATTCATCGTCGAAAAATTAAAAAATTTAATTTGATTGACCTGATTCAACTTCGCAGTCGGAGATAATGTAGAGTATAACGAAACTTTCAATTTTCCTTCCCGCTGGAGGAGCCAATATTTTTTTTGCGCGGTTTTCAATCGTTTTTCAATTTCCACGGGAAATTATTTAACTTCCTAACGACCTTCCGTGTCCAATACCGGGGAGTAAATAGAGCAGGTGCTTCGTCAGCGCACCTACACTGGACACAATCCCAACATGACTAAAAAAAAAATATTTCTAGGAAATTTTTCAACAATTCTTTTTTTCAACAATTCTTTTTTTCAACAATTCTTTTTTTCAACAATTCTTTTTTTCAACAATTCTTTTTTTCAACAATTCTTTTTTTCAACAATTCTTTTTTTCAACAATTCTTTTTTTCAACAATTCTTTTTTTCAACAATTCTTTTTTTCAACAATTCTTTTTTTCAACAATTCTTTTTTTCAACAATTCTTTTTTTCAACAATTCTTTTTTTCAACAATTCTTTTTTTTCAACAATTCTTTTTTTTCAAAAATTCTTTTTTTTTCGACGATCGTGTTAGATAGTGTTCGTGATCGATGTTATCTGTCGTGCGGTAACGAGACAAAGCCCGGAGCACATAGCCGTGGATAATATTACAGTAGCGTTACACACGTGATTGTTAACAATATTTGTAACGAGCAAACAATAACGATATCGCTAAATAATGTATGATGGCAGCGGTCGCTCGCAGTGCCCCGCTGGGAGACCGTTGGAAGATTCCATTGAACTCGGTGAGTCGATAATGCACGCAAACTGTTAGGCTTGTCGTATACCTCGCATGCAATCGCGGCGAGCAGCAACATGGCATCATTTGCACAACTCGCTCGCGGGCTGCGACGGAGAAACGATCGTAGAAATATTATCGAAAGGAACTATTGTATCCCGGTTAACAAACAATGCGATGTTATGAAGAGCGCGCTGACGACCGCGCTCGTAAAATGCTCGTCGAGGAAAAAAAAAATGAAAAAAAAAAAAAAAAACGGTGCTCCGCTGAAGCGTCGTCAATTAGAAGCTTCGCCCGTTAGGTTTAACGATGATTGAAGCGCGGAGACACATAGCTCGATGAGAAAATCATTTTTACATAACGGCCTGATTCTAGCACGGTTGGGAATTCGTGAGGCAGGTCATGGTCGGGTATAGTCGGCGTCGAAGATTTATCCTTTCGCGCAGTAAACGTTTAGCGAGTGAAATCTTATGTACCTAAATACATCTTTAAAGTTTACATGCCGAAATTGTCGATTTTTTATCGTCACGAAACTATATAAAAGTCACGTCGATAATTTATTTTATTTTATTTTATTTTATTTTATTTTATTTTATTTTATTCGGCTCGAAATGTCTGAACCTTCGAAGTTCCGAGTTCGAGAGACTTTGCATAAATATCGGCAAAAAAAGATTTCCCAGAGGGAACGAGCGGGTCTCGATTACCGATCTGCGTTTGGCAGGTTCGTCAGAACAACTCGTCGGCGGAATCTCCCTTCGAACGATTTTACAGTATAATGTGTAGCACGCGCCGTCCGCCCCCCATTACAACACTCGGATTAACTTCTTTTTTTAACCTTCTCATTTTCTGCCCTCCGGCGTGCTGAGAGTTTGACGTCGGTAGTCTGGAGAATTGGTGGAACAAAAAAAAAAATAACCGAGCGAGTGAAGCGCGGTATGCAGTTACAGCGGGGCGCGCTGCGCGCCGGGAATTGCGAGGAGTGCGCGGCCGCAAAGACCCGCGGGAATTCTTGGAAATTAGTTCATTTGCATGCCCATGGTCGTCAACGTTGTCACACTGGCTCCGGTTGCCTCTGTGAAGTTTTGTAACGCCATTCCCGACCACAAAACTTTCCGCTGTTTCAGTCCTATCGCATAAAAACAGATGAACAAAAAAAAAATATTGCAAAAAAAATAATCCGGATTTGCATTTTTCACATTGCTCGATCCGGCGACCGAAGCTCTCCGGTGCCCAAGTCTCGTGACGATTCTCGTGGAAATTACATTCGTCCACGAGAATTCTGTAACAGGCGTCTGCTACTTCATTCGGAGAACCGTCATCGCCTACCCGAGTGTCCATCACCGTGGATGGAATCAAATCTGGATACACCGCGAAATCATTCACTCGTTTATGATTTCGTGGTTTACCTTTGATTTGGTTTCATTAATTCGGTGACTTACTTTTGATTTGTCTTGACGGATTCGGTGATTTAGTTTTGAGTTGGTTTGATTGATTAGGTGATTTAGTTTTGAGTTCGTTTAACTGGTTTGGTTCGATTGATCAGGTGACTTAGTTTTGATTTGGTTTTATTGATTTTTATGATTTACTTTTTTGGGCTGCCGAAAAAGTGTGATATAAAAGATCGATCGATACCGACCTCCCCATACCGGATTGCAAGTCGGACACGTTTTCGTCCCGCTTTACAGATCGATCTCAAGTCCTTAAAAAATCAAGAAAAATTGACAAACGTTTAGTTTTTGAACAAACATTTAGTTAAAAAAAAAATAAACCGAACGTCGTTTTGGTGTTTTGAAGAAAGAAGCCTTGCATCCAAAGCTGCGAATGTAACCGAGAACCCAACTTATGCCCGCGAATTTGACTGAAGCGATTGAAACGAGTCAAGTGTGCAATTACCTGAAAGAAGGATTTCCTGTTTAGTTGCGTGAGGTTCGATGTGGGCGTTTCTGGAGCGAGCTGGCCGACCGCCTGTGTACAGAGTATGTGCTTAGATCTAAATGGCACGTAATACTCCAGCGTAAGTAATAACCGTCGCGGTTAGCAAAGTACCGGCCGTCCATGTGTGCATATCCATACACAAACGCACACCCATACACAGAACCGAACGATACAAAGTGTACAAAATGTACAAAGTGTTTACGTAAAAAGAATAGCCTGCATCGGCTTTGCAATTTTTTAACCACTCCAGCATGACTCTATGGAAGTGGACACGAGGAATGGTCATTACACGATTGAGTCGTCGGGAAAAATGCGTCGCGCTACGTATGTGAGTAAAAAAACAATGGCATCAGCGTGGCAAAAGACCATCATCATCGCGCGCGGCCACGGAAACACACAAAGAGTTCGCCGCTGAAGACGGAGATGTTAAAAGTGTAAGGAGTAGGGGAAGCGTGCGATTCCTACAGCGACGAAATTACTTATGCGTCAGCTGATGTAATCGAGCAGACGTTGTTCGAGGAGTCTCCTAGCATCCGCAATACGTTTTGCCGAGAGACAGAAGTCCGGGTTGAGGCGTGGAGGGAGGAGAGCCCAGATATTCCAAGGGATTTCCTTGAGAGCCGGTAATGTATGAAGGGTGACCGATTCAACCCGGCACGGCGCGTATCGTAAGATGACGTAAATCATGGCGAACCGGGAGAGAACCCCTTCTATCTGCATTTCTGCCTCTGCGTGGATCTTCGTCCTCCAGGAGCAGAAGGAGAGGGGGAGGGGAAGGAAGCGAGATAGATGTACAGATAGACCCATATATTATTCTGCTCCTAATACGGCGGTACGTGCGTGCAGAGAACTCGCGATTGTTACTACCCCCAAGATAGCACGGCCACGATGTAGGAACCCCCTTCGCGTCCGAGCATCAACCCTTCCTTCCCGCGACGTGACTCTTATTTCCGGTACAAAGACCCTCCTCTTGTAACCGGCCCGTGTAAACACGGCCGAGTGTTACCGATAATAACGATTACGATGATTGCTAATTTAAGCGTGTAGCGTAAATTCCTGGAACGTACGAATGCGCGGCTCCTGCTTTCATAGACTACTGAGCGAAGGATATAGTGAAAACTACCGATAAGAAAAATTACTATAACACGTAGTAGTAGGGAAGTAGGGCTCAACCTATGGCCGAAAGTATCAGATTATTCAAAAAAAATTGTCAATTTTACTATCTTTTTTATGAACGAAAGAAAGAATTAGGAACGTTTGTGGATAAAAAAAAGTTTGTTAAAAGTGCAAACCTTTTTCCGGTTGGGATTTTAATGCCTATTAACGCGGAATGTTTTATAAAACCGGCGCGACAAATCGATTTTCGGATTTTGGTGGAAATACACTTTTCGGATGCCATTTTTTGGGACCGTAGGAAATTAGGTCGTCACCGTTTGTCTAGGCCATTCGGATGACGCAGTTCATGGAGATAGCGTATCCGTTTTGTAGTTCCGATTTGAAGGTCACTAATGTTTCTTCGGACATTAAGAAAAAATGAAAAATAATGATTTTCCTTGTTAATTCTTTACAATTACTTTCGGCAGAAAGTCCAAAAAAATAATGTCGTTCAAGTCCCAACTAGATACATGTTTTGCGCTGTTTTTATCATATTTGGTACCAAAAAAAAAAAAAATTACCGTCACGAACATCTTCACAAGGAAGTAACGAGTCTTCAACGACGCGTCCCGGCGATTCTTCTAGCGCACTCTCGTGGCTGAGAACCACTGCGATAGGTCGCGCTGGTCCGTTGGTAGCCGAGACTCCGCGAGAAAGGGTTAAAGGAAAGGGCGTGTAACTCTCCGTTATCTCGCCGTGCTTCCTGCGAAGGGTGTGCGCCGGTGGTGGCGAGGCACGTCGGTTCTGGTTGCCGGAGACGTCGAGGGGTGCGAAAGAGGTGCTCGGGCGTCGGAACGTCGCGCCGTCCGTTCCTTCTCTCTGTGTACACTTCTCTCTTTTCCTGACCCCGCCGCTATTCGCTTCTGCTTCTCTTACAGTCAAAAGAGCTCGGAAGCAACGCGAAACGTTTTCATGATTTTACCGGGCCTAATTGTTATGCATGGCGCGCGTCTCGGCCCTTTCTGCCTTTAAACTCCCGTCTGACTTCTCTCTGCTCCACAACGAAACGATTCGCCTCTTTCAGCCTCGCGGGCTGCGAGACGCGCCGCCCAAATATCGGCTTCCCAAAGCATTTTATCTTCTTTGCATCGTTTGGTTTTTTTTTTTTTTTTTTTTTTGAAATTTTTTGTTTTTTTACTTTTTACGAAAATTCTCGAGATGAACTCCGGCGTTTATAGACGTCCAAGGGCGTTGGGGGGCGGCAGGTGAGGCCTGGGTGGCGAGGGGAGAGAAACGTTGACGGAGTCCCGCCGGTGAAGGGTTGAACGTGTCCGGTCGGGAAATAACTTTCTTACCTACTTACAGTCTCATCTCCTGGAGGGAAACTGGGCGAGGGCGTCTCGAGTCTTTGTATTCCTCGCGATATCCGCGCGATAGCTACGGTGTTTAATAAATTCTGGCCGGATCGAGTGTAACAAGTTTTAGAACAATACGCAAAAGAATCTTTAATCTAACGCGTTGTACGGTGTATGAAGAAAATTATAATTCGAACGTACGGAAAGAAATAAGATTTTTCATTGGCAAAAAAAAATAAAAAATAAACCTCTGCCTTCCCACATTTATTTATCGAGGCTCGCTTAGCGAATACACGTGACTATCGAATTGCTGATGGATCCGTGTCACGAAATCTTCCGAAGTCAAAGTTGGACAGTAAAGATGTCACGAGCGAGCCAGAGCGTGGGGGGGGGGGGGGGGGGGGGAATTCCCAAAGAGCGCTAAAGGGTTAACTCGTAGGTGTCACGCATGATGCGATTGATCGTTTCACACACAATTTCCGATCAGCTTCACTGTGCGGGTTATCGCACGTGTTTCGGCGCCTCTGCGAAAGCCGAGATTGGAGCAGCGTTATAACACTACTCCACATTGCGTGGTTTACCCGAGTCCCCCCCGGTGTAACGTAGAAATCGTGAAACACGCACACGAGACCGGAGGGTAGTACGCGGTCGCTCGGTCTGTACGCGTCCCCGCAATGCCTAGTCCCGATAACGGTATTTAAACTAGACTTACCGGAGAGACCCAAACAGCTGGCCACCCAACACTCACCTCTGTAAATACGAAAAGGCAATTTGTTAGTGTTACCGGGCCGACTCGTGAGACTGCGCAACATTGTAATATAATAACACATAGTAGCAATAATAATAATAATATGGAAATTTAGTAAAATAGCTAAGCTATTAAAAATGTCAATTACTTTTGACCAGAAACGCAGCGTGACAAGTTCTTTAGCGATGTTTCGGGGTAAAAAGTATTTTTCTAAAAAAAAAAAACCACTTCGATCATCTCACTTCGTATCTTGTTTTATCTTGTTTTTCTTCCTTTTTTAAATCTTAACTAAAGTTTTCTCTTGTCACGTGCCTAAACGCAATTCGTACATCAGCGATAGCTCGTAGTGTTTCGCTCGTTGATTCCCAGACCGCCCGCTCCGTTCCTCTTTCTCGCTCTTACGTCCCCGGCGCATCTATTTTACACGGACGTGCACATAATCCGTTGCATTGCGTGTTTCGATAACGTTCCGGAGCGGCAGTATTTTACACCCTGTAGCTCTCGCGCTCTCGCTCGCTCCCCCATAGCTCGCGGCTTTCGTCCCGTGCGATGCAAACGAGAAACCGGCATTGTTATTGCGGAGGACGGGCGGCTTCGAGTCGACGATATCTACTCGGTTCTCCGGTTAGTTATTTGTTGCGTCATTATAAATTCAAGTTTCGCATTAATTCTTTCAATTAGCGACAGAAAATATTACAATCTTTACGCATGCGCAACCTACCGTCTTGGTCACCGCCAATTTGTGCGCTGGTTTTTCAAATCCAGCGACAATTTTCGACTCCTTTTTTTATCGGTTCAGAAATGTCAGTCTCGATACTATATTATATATAAATATATTTTAAACATATTTTAAACACATTTTAAACATATTTTAAACACATTTTAAACATATTTTAAACATATTGTAAATATTTTTAATATTTTTAAAAATATTTTAAACATATTTTTAATATTTTTTAAACAATGTTGGCAGTGAAGTTATAAATTGTTTCAACTAACCCCGGTGACCCATGTTTCGCCGTAGCCGCGGAGATTACGGTGCGCGTGCGTGAGATACGCATTAAGCGGCGTGCAGTGCGAATAGCGAACCGTACTGTACCGCGCATAGTAGCCCCCACGATTACGCGCTCTCCGCGTCTCCCGGTGGAAGCGGCGCGTTTTGTGTTTCTTTGTTATTATCAGGAACGTGCCGCAAGCGGCGAAACGGCTCGTTAATCGCTTCAACGAAAATACACATAGAAACGCCACGAGCTGGGAACGGCGAGCCGCCGCTCGCCCGTAGCACTGTATCGAGTGTCGTTGCTTCTGCTCGTGGCACCGAGTTGCACAATATCGCAGAGTCGGGCGGGTATGTCCCAATTTTTTTTTGGTTTTTTTTTCTCCTCGACATTGAAATAATAAATTTGCCTGCTCAGGAGCCAAAATTATCCCCATCGGATAACACTAGATGAACACAATTATCGTCTCTGGATGGGTTCTTCCAAGGTTCGGCCCCGTCAGCCTCGAGACCTCGAAAGAGAGTAATTAATCACGAACGAGAAAGTACGAGCTTTAAGCTCCGAGTCGAAGAAATTGGGTAGGATTCGTATTGGTGTCTGTGTGTGGATTAGCAGGGAAAAGGGACGAACAATAACGAAAACGGGCGAGAAGCATCAAGGCGGGAGGCGATATCGCCGCTTACTCTCGCGAAATATACGTACACGTATTACTCTCAATTATCGGTTCCTCGTACCGCCGGAATATGTTGGCCGGGATAAGGCACTGCCGCTACGAGCCCCGACTATTACTCGAAAGTATACACATATAGGCTCAACATACACATACGTACACATGTAGTCTGAACATACATGTATCTATACATATACAGGCTGAACATAGGGTAAATGAGGGTGATATGGCTACCACTCACAACTCTACCAAAAACGACAGCTCTAACAATTCCACCAGAAAATATCTCTACCACCCGCAGTGTCCGAGTGATATGGCCGATCGCAAATATTTACTTCAGTTCGCTGTTCCTAGAGTTCGTCACGACCAACGTTTAAAGATTCTCTATCGTTAAAGTTCCAATTTTCATTCTTTTAAAAACCATCACCCCGACTCTATATATATACATATACATCTGTATAGATGTATAGGTACATCTGTAGGTCTACGCATCTGTAGGCTGACCACATATATTAATATTGATATTTACTGACGGATTACTTCTTCTACAATTTCATCAAAATACAACATTTCAATAAATATATGACTCAGTAAGGAACAACATACTGTGCGAGTACGAATGGGTGGACGTTAGGTACTCGTAAGCGACGTATGCACGTTTGTGGATCGAGTATCCGCACGTTCGTGTGTAACCCCCTTGTGCCGTCCGTAAGCACACGTCGAGGCGAAACGGCGAAAAGTAAGAGAAGCGAATATAAAGGGGGGGTCGGAGGGAGAGAGGAAGAAGAAACGCGGAGGAAGCGCGTACGTATATGTACGAAGCGAATGGCTAAGAATAGGTTACCGTACAGACGGTCGGATATAGCTAGAACTTTGCACGCTTATAAGCGAGCGGGTCATTGGCATTAGGGGTTGGTGAGGTTTGTGCTTTTGCCGAGAGCGAGAGCGATCGAGCGAACGCGCCCGCTCGCACGATTTTCATCGCGGGGCTCGCGAACGAGCCACGGAACTTGTGCGATACTCAAGTTTCGCATGGACACGGATATGTTTGGTTGGGCGTGAATTTGCTCGCGATTAAAACGATCGGGGAAAAGGTAAGAGTCGACGATTCGAGGGTGCGATGTGCGAGGGTTGTGCGCGTCGCACAGGTCGTCCGCTAATCATCGCCCGGCCCCGATTGAGGTAGTCCCTGCGAATAGCGTTCGCTTCGCATAAGTTTCAGGAAATAAGAGGGAATTGCGAACACTTTTGGATGGTATGAAAATCTGAAAAAAATTAAGAATATCGAAGGTGCTGAAAAGATTAATTTTGCGTAATAACAATTCCAAAATGTTATCAACAAATTGATGCAAAATCAAATTGTTCGAGAAATCTCCCGGAAAGCTAACTTTTTTTTATGAAAACGATTCGTTCACTTTTCTGAATGTGTATGCTTTCTCATCGATTTTTAATCCACTTTGAATTTTGTGACTTTCTACACATTTTTATCATAAAAAAATAAAATTCAAAGTGAATTTTTTTCTTTAGCACGCATTGTCGCAATACACGGTATATTGGGCGCACGGATAAAAAAAAAACGGTCGAATCGACAAAAAATTCGGGCCGGGACGTTAATATAAATATTTTATTGGTCGAACTAAATATTTTAATATCTCAAAGGTATTTTGGTGATAGAAAAAAGAATTTTCGACCTTACCGATCATTTAGTTGTACCAACAAAATATTTATCCGAACGCCCGAATGTTTTCTTGATTCAACCGTGTTTTTTTTAGCGTTGCCGGATCGTTAAAAGAAAAAGTTATGTTAATTCCCGGCCTTTCCGCTCGTACGAGAATACTTGATACGCCGTGTCACTCAATACGGAAATATGGTCTCCCGCACTTGAAAAACACGCGAACCTCTATATATCGAATGAAATATTGATGAATCGGGGACGCGATGTTTATTAATAAGTACGTCGATTTGACGACGAAATTAGTATCGGGTCATTCGGGTAACCGGTTCGGTTAGATATCGAACGTTCGACGTGTGAGTATCGCCGATCGATTTCTCGCTTCCTCCTCCGTCCCTCAGAAGTGGCGTGTACGTTTGCGTAAAATTGGTCTGACCTGTGAATAATAAGTTACGCCGTGAGTAGAGTTCGTTCCATCGGTACCGACGATTTAAAAATATCTTTAAATTCCGGCAAAAAATTAATTATATTTGAACGCGCAAAGAATACATTTCCAGTCGATTAATCGCACGTTGCCGAATCGACTCTGCTTGAACTTCCACCAAAATAAAAAGATTTAAAAAAACTATCGAGACGAAGTCGTTGCTCCAATTGAACTGCTCGGCCGAGTTTAACAGGCAATACGCGGATTCATCAAATTTTCAAAATTATTCGAGGTCTTTAACAATGCAAAAGACTCAGAGCGTCACGTGTCACTCAAGTCCACTTCGGTACATCCAGCCGCGTCCGATTGACATCTACAGAAATACAGAAGCGACTTCGCACTTTCAGCACAGTGCTTTTTTAAATTATTTTTTAACGACTCCAATAATCTCGTAACGATGAGGTCTCAAAACACATATCTCATGTAAGGAGCGAGCTTTAACGTTGGGACATTGAAGAGGGTAAAAGGTTAAAGGTTCATTCCCGAGTTCGAAGTTGCCACAGAAATTTAATTGATATTTTGGCGTTTCACTTCAACGTCATCAAAGGATTAATTTTTTATTCAATACTCATTTTTTAGCGATATTAAAACTTAAAACGGGTCGCAGTCGTGCCAGAAATTAAATCAAATGTGAGATAATTATTTAAATTTTTTTATTAATGTATAATGCATCGTTCTCTTGCCCTGTGTAATTAACAAACTTGAGTGGGGCTTTTCTTGTACACCGAGAGTACAGCCAAACCGGAGGTGAGTTCCTAAATTATACCGAAAAAAAATTACGTTGAGAAAACAGATAGTTCATCATGTCGGCTGTATTCTCGTCTTCAGTACCGACTTTCTTACTGCTCTTTCGGCCCTCTTATTCCCCGAGTTTCTGCCGCTACATTCTCATCCTCCGCTGCCCTTATATTCACCCTTCGAGATAAAAAAAAAAAAAAAATAGAGTACGGAAGAAACAGTCGTATTTCTACTCGACTGCGGAAACGCGCCGAAATTAAAAAAAATGAATAACAAAGGGTGAGTCGACGCGCTCCTTCTGCAGGCCATTGCAGTGTACAAACTCTTGGTCGATCTCGGGTTCATACTATAAAAAAAAAAAAAAAAATCACTGTAATCGACGATTACGCAATCAAAAAAGATATACGGTGTTACAATGTGCCATTGTGCATTCACACGCTTTGTATTAAAAGTTTCTCCCGCGTGACTGCAAAAAAAAAAAAAATTCTCGATTTCTACCGGTCAGTCGTAGGCGGGCGGGTGAGTAAAAAAAAGGGAGGGTGTCAAAGTTGCGGGTTGCGATAAGCCGGTGGACTTTTGCACCGTGCATACTGTCGCGGAGCTGTCGACGACGACGATGATTGTCGCGGGGGAAGTCGAGAGGGCTCGTGACTCGGCAGTTGCTCTAATGAAAACAATTCAAGTTTATAATCCCCGTACGGGATCGTCGCGAGAGTCGGGGCATCGCAGTGCCACGGTTAATTCATTGGGCTTTTCACACCGGGACGCACGATCTTGGGCCCCGAGCGGGGCGTTCTTGTGTTCACGAACGACGTGCCAGCGGGTCAAGGAGCACATTCTCAGGAATATATTTCTCCGCGCTGTAAGTGAAGTCTTGCAAGAGGTGGGACGAGTGGTAGAGTGGGTTGAGGAGATGAAACTGCAAAAAGGACTGGGGTGGGGGTTGGAAAATGGCAGGGAAAATGACTCCACAGCAAAATGAGATGCTCGGAATAAAAGGGAATAAAACGACAGAAGCAGTCATTGCGTTAGTTCCGGAAGAAGGGTTGAAGTCGGTATGTGGCGATAAAGAGACTAAAAAAAATTACTAAAAAGAATGAGAATAGGGGAGAGCGGGTAAAAATGGGACAGTTGGGCAAAACGGGATAAGGGATAAAACGCAAGTTTCCAATAACTCTTGGGTGTTCGCGGTGGTGGGGAGTGAGGTAAAATGGGTTTGAAGATCCGGTAATCTCCGGGTTTGAAGATCCAGTAAAAAAATGTCTGTTCATCTTACAAATGCATTCGGTTAAATTTCCAAGAAAAGAAACGTGGACCTTTGTGTGTCAAATCTTGAAAAGTAAATAAATTATACATGTATCGTGACATATTCTCCACTTTTGCCCTGCAACATCGCAGCGACCGAATTTTTCGAGTTTCCGCATTCTTCCCTCCGTCCGGGAAGTTTATCATGCACGAGCCCGCGCTTTACAACCTTGGCTCCGCGGTATCAGCGAGAACCTCGCCATCTATATCTCGCTCCGTCTCCTCTAATTGCACATGAAATTCGGCTCGTCGTGTCATTGCCGTCGCGGGACGATATAATATATACATCGCGGGCCTCTCCAAGCCTATCCGGTGTCTGGCTGCTCCGCTGAGCTTCGCAGCCCCTCGGGAGATGGAAGTGGAGGAAGCAGAAAGCCACGGTGGAATGGAAAGCATCGGAAGATAGCTGGAAAGGGTTGGAACTCGGTTGGGGCGGGGGTGGCGAGGGGCTGGGCGGTGAGGACTGACGCGTTCTCATACCTACGAGCGAGTTTGTTAATTTGCCACGCGAGCACATTACGCCCGTTTAGACGCTTGGGCAAACAGAAATGAGAAAACTGAGAAGATACGACATTGCGCTCACCGTGTACTATATACATCAGAGCGGAGCGCGATACTGCCGCTCGTTTCGGATCTCTCCAACGTTTGTGTTTCCCGACGTTTTGTCTCCCATCGACCGCGACTCTGCGGGAACTCGGAAAAGGCGACGTCGCGATGGGCAGAGAGGGTGGGCGCGATTTCGAGGGCGGAAGAGATTTTCTCGTACTTCGATCTCGCGAGGTAGAATGAGGGGAGAAGAAGAGCCTCCCCCTCCGACTGAGATCACACCGAGGGTGCGAGCCGATGCTCCACCACTTCCCTCCGCACCTCGCGGTCGGTGTAGAGATAGAAATATTTTTGCGACTACCTCGAACTCTCTTCGCGTCCTCAATGTGCACACTTGGCTGCCATAAAAAATTTCAATTCTCGACCAAAGTTTCAGGTTTCGGATTTTTACTCAAATTTTTTGTTGCTTTTTGGCGAGGAATGAAACTGTTCAGGAATGCGGGAATTCTTTAACTTGATAAAATCGAAATATTTTTGGGGCCACGTCGTCTTGCACGCAAGGAATGTTATTTTAGTGACATCGGGAAAAAATACAAATTACAACTCAACATAAGAATATTTGCCAACTAAGCCCAGTCTCCTCCATCCGTATTTTCTCTTATATGTGAAGTACCTAAAACGTCAGAAAGTGAGCATTTGGACCACAATGCAGTGGCTTACGTGCTCTTGTATTCCGAATCGTATGACTTTCGCACAGTTTCTGGCGCACGCGAGACCACGTGACACGGTGTATGCCGAAAGTCTTAGAAGAACGGGAATCGCGAGGCAGGACGGCGAGCGAGAGAGATTCGGATTTTTCATTAAGGAGCCGTCGACTCAGCTATCCGGAGTCTCAGCCGCGGTGGTCGAAGGGGGGGGGGGGGGGAGGCACGAGGAAAATAAGGACTCCGTTCTTTCCCTTCTCCGGCATAATACGGTGGATTAATACGCGCGAAATCTGCCACCTAAAAGTTATTAATGACTGCTCGGCGGTGGCGGCCGCTCCGCGACGCGTCAAAGATTTTATAAAAGAGGGTTGGCTTCGCAAGGTCGAGGCGTTCTTTCCGTCCTTCCTCGACCCAGGCCCGAAGCACGACAAGGCCGATAGCAGGTGGAGGAACCAAGGCGAATAAGCGAGACGACGGGGCACAAAAAAAGAGGAAAAGAAAGCCGGAAAGCTTTGCAGCACCGTCAGCCGCCACCACCAATAATGAATTTTTTCCTCGACGAACGAGTTGCCAATAATTACCGTCGACGAGCAATCACCGCTTCGTTTAATTATCAAAACTAGCTCGTCCATAAAATGAAATGGATAAATCTCTCGACAGATTCGCTGCAACGCGAAATACGAGAAGTATTTTTTTCCCAAAAAATTATGTGGTCAACAAGTCTGAAGAAATTGTAAATGATTCAGTCTCTTAGCCTGCAAAGTAACAGAGTTTCATAGTGTTCGAATTGAAACGCGTTTTGGTCCAAACATCCGTAAAGAGAACTTTGGAACGCAACGATTGGACGGAGAATCTAAACAGGTCGATGACAAATTTCCGTGAATACTTGGTCCAGCTTTCTTGGACCAACGGATGACCGGATGTTGCTTAAACTATCTTCGGTTCGACCCGATTTAGAGAAAACGTTTTGCCCGCCCTTTTTTTCATCTTTTTTGTTTCACCGCTTTTGCGTCAGCAGATTATAGGGTTGCGCGTGCAGATTTGTACCGGAGGACCGTGGCCGCGTTGCTATGCAAATTGGAAAGATAATAATCGATTGTCGGTGTGGATGGTTGCGTTGATGGTCTCGCGGATGAGCATGCCAAACCGTTTGCCTGTTTCCCACCTGGACAACAGGCCGATCTCCCGCGCTCGCTCACTTTCACTACCCTATCAACCCCCTCGGTATCGCCCATCCCGATCTCCCTCAAGGGAAATTATATAGTCTGCCCCCTCCCCTACCCCCCGGCCTACCGGCATCGCATAGACCGTCAAATACCTTACCTGTCCCGCGTACGTATTCGATATACATATACATATATATTTTCCATTCCCATCGAGTTCTCGCGACGACCAACCCCCCCACGATCCTCGTCCTCAAACCTGGACAGCCGCGAATTTTTCTGACACTCCTGGACCATCTCCCTTGACCATTCCAGTTGAATCGTCTTTTTTGTTTTGCTTCCTCATAGAGGAAGTTTTGTGATGGTGAAAAAAAAAAATGTCGAGATTTTAATGAAAACGTGTTCAGAATGTTCCAAAACATCGAAAAATCGCATTTAGAAAAAAATTTTGTCGAAAAATGGCACTTTTCATTTGCCACTTTCAAAATGGCCAAATATTTTTTTTCGAGGTATCGATTTTTTACCACCTCCATTGGCTTCAAGTGACCCATTTCCGACTCAAAACACTGGCGACTTGTATTTTTTTCGGAATTTTAAAAATTCACCATTTCCAGCATAGGGAATCCTATGTTAAATTTTGCGAAACGGCACTTTTTTTCAAAAAATTTCGAGATATCGAATTAAAACCTTCGCCATTCTTTTCAAGTGGCATATTTACCAACCGATTTCAGTAAAGAAAAAATTCTAAAAATTTTTTTTGAAAAAATACCATTTTGGTCGAAAGTAGTTTTGTAGATCTGTATTTGACGTTGAAAATTTCGCCACGAAAAACTACGTGCCCGCGATCGAGCAATTAATAATCCCGGAAGGCCGAAATCGAAGAAAAGCCTTCGGCGCGCATCAATCAGGCAGCTCCGAGAGACTCGCGTCCCTCGCCCCGGGGATTCCCCGTCGTACCGCAGTTTTCCCCGGCACGCCCGTTTTCATCTCCCGTTTCATTCGCCGGAGTGGCGCACCCGCTACCCGCAAGGTAAATCTTGTTCCTACTCGTGTTTTTCTTGTCGCATTATTCCCGTCTGTCTGCATCAGCTCCGCGAGCCCGGCGTCTATTTACCCTCCGAAACGATGCGCAGTTTGCATATGCCGATGCGGAGAATCTCACTGACCGGAGTGCACGAAAAGTGCACTTGCACGAGCTCGTACACTTTCGCGGCACTTCCGCGAATCGAAATGTCCCGCATTTTTATCATATCTTTACTGTTGTTCAACAGCAAAATTTCCATATTTACGGACCGCGCCGAAAAATTTAAAAAATTTCGATTGCTCTTCCTTATTTTCTTCTGAAAAAAAAAAACAGTTTCAGTCCCGTCGCATATAAAGTCGATTGAAACATACAGAACATTGCAAAGTAAAATTATTGATCGTTGTACATAAAAATCTTTCAAGTTTATCACATGTTCGAATGAGCGAAAATTTTACCACGCATCAATAAAAAAAAAGTTTCATAACTATATATCCCGGTTCAATATTACAAATTTCTAGTTTGCATCGCAAATGAGAGAAACTATTGTCATACGAAGGTGCGAAAGCATCGTACACTTTCGCGGTATTTGCGCGAATCAAAACGTCCCACACTTTTATCACATCTTCACTGTTGTTCAAGAGTAAAATTTCCATATTTACGGACCGCGTCGAAAGATTAAAAAATTTCCATCATCCTTCCTTATTTTCTTTTGCAAAAAAATGTTCCAGCGACGTCGCATATAAAGTCTCCAAAAACATGGAGAAGCAACATTATTATTCATTGTTTTAAAAAAATCCTTCAAATTTATCAGAATCTGAAACGAGCAAAAATGTTACCACCCATACACTTTTCAAAAATGTGATAACCATATCTTTAATTTCGATATTACAAACCCGGAGCCAACAAACTTGCATTCTAAGCTTCGCATCGCCGAGGAGAGAAACAAAAATTATGTGGAGGTGCGAAGGCGTCGCCGTCAGCGACGTTGACTATTGCAATAAAATCACAATAACAATAACAATTCCGACGCTTCGTAGAATACACGGATAGATGTAATACAGGTGACGTGAAGGGGGGAAAAAAGGCTTTCCACGCTTCGCTTCTTTGGGTATATTTCCCTCAACATTCCCTGTTTATCTCCGTTTTGTTGTCGCTTGTTTATACACCGTAGCCGCGTCTCTTCGTTTCCTCGTTTGCCTTCTCCCCCCTCCCCCCCCCCCCCCCCGTTCCACCCTTTTTTTCTTCTTTCTCACAGTTCCCCATTTCCTTGTCCGACTCGCTCATCGCCGTTGTTTGTATGTATCTTGGTGCGTGTACCGGTTATTGCGTCTCTGCACTTCTCTGTCCGATCTTCGTCGTTCTCGCTCCGTTCCCTTCGATTCTTCGATTCCTCGTCTCTTTCGCTCGTCCTCCGTCGTCGTTTGTCGCGTCCGGCTCGCCCGCTCGCTGCTACCGCACCTCGTTCTCTTTCATCATTCCTCCACGCGGTTCTTCTGCATCTCTCTTTCGAGTCTCGTTTTCTCGCTCTCTTCCTCGCACTCCCGGCTTTACCGCTGTTTCGCTCCGCTGTACGTACACACACTCTTCCTTCCTTGTTCCTCGCTTTTTTTTTTATTTTTTTTTTTACACTCTCTCGAGTCCATACCGCCTGCGTGCCTGCGCCAGCCTTCTATACTATATTCCGTATACCGCAAGCGGTGTTTACGTTAGAGATAAAGCGAGGAACAAACAGCGTTTGGCGCGCCGCTGAGTCGTTCCTCTCACGGCCATCATGGCAGAGTCCGTCGTCGAGCTGTGCAGTGTCTAACGTAGCCGGGGAATCGAGAGTCGGCTGAAGCAGACCGAAAAAAATGTAACGAAAAATTTAATTGTTTGTTTTTTCTTTGATTAGAAGAATTAAATAAAAATAAGATTAGGCGTGAGAGAATCGCTATAAGAGCTCGGTCGTTTTTACCGGGAAACGATAAAACAATGCAGCAAAAACTGGTGAACTGCGATTGAAAAGAATGCCGTTTCTGAAAGTATTTTTTACATTTTTATATGTGGTCAACTGGATCATTTTTCACCACGCTTCGGTGGTTCCGATATTGGGGCAAGATATAAAAAATTGGCACTTCGAATTTCCAATTAGCATCGGTACATTTTTTGTTTGCATGTTTAATACCGATAAGTATGTATCTTTTCTTACCGATTTCCTGTGGCAAGAAAGCGAATTGATACACCGGTTCGGTTTCCTTGACACAGATGTACGACACCGATATGAGCCAAAATACGGCACTGTTGATGCAGCGCGATCGATCGTAGCAAGTTTATTGATTTATCTTCCGTCGGTGAGTCGAAACATTGTCGGGGTCGATTCGCCGCAGCCTGTAAACATGCACGATAGAACGAGAAGTTTGGGCGAAGCGTTCGCGAAGATAGTTGCGTGTAAAGTGCAAGAGGTGGCCAATGAAACTTTGCCTGTTGATAGTGTACGTTGTTTCAAATGGATTTACAATAACGAGACTTTGTTTGCCCGAACGCGCGACAAACGAACGATTGTTCAGCGCCGCGCCCAACACGCAACCTCAATGTTATTCGGATCTCAGCGTTTGGTTGATCCGCTTCCAAAAAGCTGCCAGAAGTTCAATAAACGTAGCGTATTTCGACGGATAGGAAACAAAAACGCTCCGACCTTCTTACGGAGTTGCAAAATCGCGTATGACAACACGCAGCCTCGAGACAGCCGGCGAGTCTGACCAGCATCAGCTGGATCGGAGGAAGGCCATGTTCGAGCAGTCGGGTCGTTGTAATCGATACTACGAACGCTCCTGCCCGCTTCTCTCTTATCGCTACTGTCGTTGCCGGGTCGCGATAAGCGCCGGCAGAGCTCATACAGATTCAACCTCTGGCTCCGCCAGCATAAACAGTAGTTCCGAGCACGCGACACACTATCACGCAATTCCCGAAACTACTGCTTCAACGATGGTTTTTATTTTTCTTTTCTTCTCGAGAGCGGGAGAGATTACGCAAATCAAACTTTATGACTGACCATCAAACTGACTTGATCCTGAAAGGCCGCGCACGAGTCTGGTGGACACTTGAGCCAAAACTCCGCTGGTCTGTAATTTAATGTTTCCCACACCGGCATGTGATCACTTTTGCTATGATTACAATTCTGATTTTTCGTCTTTCCGATTGCGCCCAAAATTGATGATCCCACGTGCAGCATCGAATCAATGCGTGATCAGTTTCTCTCGTCCCAAGCGCAATGCTGGGAGTCCTATAGACACAAGTATTGAATTTTGGCCTAGCAGCGCAACGTTGAAAGCGTAGATCTGCGTGGTTTTCCTGGGTAAGATAGTTGGAAACATGTTCCAATTTCAATCACGATAACAACAACATAACATATTACTTTTGCCTGTTTTTCGTTAACAATGTGCCGCAAATTGATTGTCCCGCCCGCAGCATCGAGCCGTCGCGCTGTCTTTCTCCGATGGCGTGATCAGTTTTCTCAGTCCCGAGCGCAAAACTGCGCGTTACGCTCCCCGCACGCAGCACTTAGCGAGACCGTGAAGAGTATCGTCTGGCTACTGTAAAAAACATGACCAGGGCGTGCGTACACACAGCCGCGACGTTACACTGCAGCTACTCCCGGTCTGGTCTCTTCCCGCTGTTGCTGGTCTGGGTTGCGCGCGTTGCTTACACTGCGATGAGTCCTTCGGGTTCCCGTAGGCGGATACGACCGGTGGTAGGGACGATGGCGTACACACGACGGGGTTAGCATTGTTGTTGACCGCGCGACGCACAGTAGACTGCATCTCGTGCTCAGGGGAAACCCCCAGAGCTTTCTCTCCCAACCACTCAGACTCCTCGGCGAAAGGGCTGCGCCCGGCAGGTCTGCCCTTGCGGAGTCTCGGTTCACCCTCCGACGATGATTTTTTTCCCTCGTCTATCCCGTGGCCGTGGCTCCCGTTGAACGCGCAGTTGCACCGTGGACTCCGCGCCAACGCCGCTCCACGAGCCCCAGTGATAATGCATGAGGGCCAAATTGAAAAATTATCACACCAAAGCTCCTGAGGGTGTTGCGTGGCCCCCGTAACCCGTCCTACCGTTCCGTTCCTTTCGGCCCTGGTGTTGTTTAGAAAGAGGGTGAAAAGCACCGCCTGTCCATAGATGCGTCGCTGTCGGATCTCCATGCGTGCGTTTACGCACACCACGCTCATTCCAGGAATTCGCCCTCGCGATGCTCCATAAAAATGGGCGCGTCGAGTGGTCCGCTTTACTCGTTCGTACTCCACATCCGCGACTGCACCGTTTATCCTCCGTATAAAACACCGGGGCAAAAGTTCGAAACCCCTCGAGGAGGGTGCGATGCACTCAAGGAGCGTAAAAGCTCCGTTGCCTCGAAGAGTACACACTATATCTTCCATATAACATCCGTGACCCTTCATGCAAGAGACCGTCGGTGGGGAGGGGACCGGGTGGAAGAGTCGGAGGGCACGGGCGATGGTGGGTGTCCGATCGTCTGCCTTCCCATCCGTTCCCTCACTTCTTACATACCCGTGACGGCCCCCGGGGGTCGAATAATTAGGGCCGATAAGTCACGACGCAACAGCCACGATGTATTTCTTCCACGGGTAAAAGGGATGCACCGGACTGACGTTGTTGCTCGTAGGAACGGGGGTTAACCGAGCTCCACACGACTGCACACTGCAGTTGTGTTGACGATTGGCCGGGGGGGAATCCCCCCGCCGCCCCCGCCGATCGAGCCGAAAGTTAGAATCGCTCGCGGAAAGGGCGCACCGGCTGTGTACCGTTATACGGGGTGGAGTACTCCGATGCCTCGCGGTGCAGAAGCAACGAAAGGAAGTGGTGTGGGATCGCGTGCCCATCGCCCATTACACCCGGACAGACTTAGCTTCGCCGGTAGCATGGCTTCGCGGTTCCTACTTTCGAGTTGCTTGCGCCCTCCCCATCGATGTTCCACCGTTGTTTTACTCCCTTCCAGAGGCCTCCGGTGAAAACAACCCCTCTTCGTCCTCTTCTTCACCTTCTTCTTGTTCTTCTTCTACTTCTTCTTCCACTTCCGACTCCGTCTGCATCGCACGTAATTCCTACGTCATACCCGCCGAACTGAATGCTTCATGTTGCTGTTTGTGCCGTAATTTTGACCCTCCCCGATGTCCGCTTTTCTTACGTACGTGCCCTGAGAGCCTCTAATTCGCGTAAATCGCATGAAAATATGATATATGTACACTTACACTATCCTTCAACAACAGTTCGTACCTTGGCTAAGGTATAACATCACAGCCGCCTCAATCGATAGTCCGTGGAATTTAATGTTTACGGTAGGTTCCCTCGATGGGCTGAGAGGCGCACGTAGGATCGTTGTTTTTCTTTCCACGATTATTTATCAAGCGATTCTTTCTCGCGGCTGGAAGGCTTCCAAGCGACCAATTGGATTTACCCATCGGACGAGAAGAGCCTTGTGTACATAACGGAGTGTCTTCCCGTTTCGCCGGAAGACCGGAGACTCGCATGCATTCTGGAAACGAACGAGGATGCAATTTTCCAAATTGCCAAAACAAGATTACTTTCCCGGGACGTCTCCGAGAGGGCTCCGGGCGGATGCGCGGCGAGGCTGGATTGCCCCGCGAACGAAACCTACTCGATTATCGAGCCGAAAAAAGAATGCGCGATTCGTACCCGGCTCCTCCCTCTGGCAGACTCGAGCTCGGCTTTTATTAACTCGAGCGTTGAAGCTGCGAAATTCGTTATCGGGAGTCCGCTGAAACAGAAAGAGGAATTACGTTCGACGTGGTTCGTCTCTGCGCGAGGGTGAAACTTTGTTCTTTTTTTTTTTGAGTTTCGTTTTTCGTCTTCCTATTACTTTTTTTATTCTCCGGCGCTTCCGCGGTGCGCGCCTCGAGCGTTCGTTCATAGAATCATCGGACACCGGTCGAAACTCGGATAGAAAAAAGAGTCTCCGTTGCGGTGGTCGATGCGTCGTTGCCGCCACGTGCTGACGTGCACGGATGAGTTGTTTTGATATCGGGACTTCATACACCATTAGGTCCGCCCGACGATTATTTCGGGGACACGCTGCCGGACACATGACAATGTAACGCGACAATACTGCTGGACACACCGGGCTCGTCTCGTCTTTCTCTCCCTTCACTCTTGTCCTCGTTCTTCCACAACGTTCTTCCGAACGTCGGGTCTGTTCCGTCTCGCTTCGCGTCAACCCCTTTTTTTCCTCTCCCGGTTTTCGCCGATAGCCAAAGTCCGGCGCAACTGGCAAATCGAGAAGAAATTCCTTTCGTGCGCCACCGTTTTGTATTCCATCGTATCAACCCCAAATACATTCGTCAGGCCTGAATGGATAACGTTCGCCGCAGGAAGCTCCTTTCCCACGGAAAAGCGGAGGATAAACAAAACAATTGAATTTCGGTCGTGTTTATTGGGTAAAAAAGGGAATCATCGGGCCTCCCAGCCGGATTAATCGCAGCGCTGCTATCCAGACGTCTCGACCCTGTGAAATGCTCGAACGCCCTTTGATATTCAACTCGGAAGTTTTGAGGTCCGCGAAAGTTCGATGCGGTTTTCTCGGTTCTCGCTTATCGCCGGGCGATAATCTTCTCACGGAGATATAACGCAGCGGGAAAGAAGGAGACGGCAGACAGAAGAGTCCGACCAGCACCGACGCGGTTTAAGGGGAGCCATGTATATATACAATACGAGCCATAACGCGCAAGGGTGGCTCGCCGAGCTTTACGAACTTCTTCATTCTCCCAGCCATCGCCGAGCGGTGTTGTCGGGGGTGTTCGAGCGAATTGAAGTAACAAGCTCCCAGAGGACAGTTTACGCTCGACGTTCCGTCTGCGCCAGCCCGACTTTCGACGAATCTCCGAAAGAGAGCGGAGGAATGCGTGGTCGACTGTTCGGACAGCTTGTTTCAGCGATTGCCGCACCGTGCACTTTTTTGCGTCGTAAAAAGTGTCGTCCCATCTTCGGTTTCGAACGATCGAACGGCCCCCACTTGGCCGGGTTCCGATGGAACCGATGTTTCCTTCCCGACCCAACACCTCGCGTTGGTTCGCTTCGATCGTTAAGTCACTCTCGTGTGACTTTGATCAACTCGCTCCCGGGCTTGCGGCCCAGCGTTGGACACCGACGACTTGCCAACACCCCGCGGGCAACGACACTTCTTACGGGTGCGGTTTCCAAGGGGCATTGTTTGCCCTCTCGAACGGCGCGATGAGAAATGGCGAGCATAGATCCTCCTGCCGCATCCCAAGTAGGCAGGGAGAGAGTCTCTTGCGCGACCGTTAGACATCCCGCACAATGACCATTTGTTAAAGTCCACTTGTACGCTCTACTCCCGCCGACCAATGTCGTTCCGTTCGGTGTCATCAATCAGGACTCGCTCATATCCTCATCGAGACCTCGAGCCCAGTCAATCGTGCACGCTGTGTCGCTATTCGGCATTACAGTAAATCTCTGATGTTTACCTTTTGAGTTAGGCAAAATCGATTGGAAGCGAGATATGATCGTTATGCAGCAGGTGCATTGCCGTTTCCGGTAAACCGAATCCTCGGACATTGAGTCGATTTGGGATCAATTTTATAGGGATTACCGATCCCTTCTATCGAGGGATTGAGCTATTTTAGAATTCAATATTTGGTCCCGGAGCTGGGCAGTATTTTAGATACTTGATGTATTTCAGGTAATTGAAATACGTACTTTAAGTCCTGAAATACTTTCCTGGTATTTTCAGTACTTTTCGGGCCCGTTGAGTGCAAAATACCAAATACTTTTGCGTCTTCCCCATATTAGGGCTGTACCATCCATCCATCCGTATTGATTTTTAAGAGGTACTTTCGAAAGTACTCAAACTATGTATAAACTTATTTTAAATACATATAGTATTTTGTATTTTGAGTATTTTCGAGTGTTTCGAGGTGGGTGAACCCAGCTCCGTTAGGTCCATCGTTTTGTGTTCGATGCGGTCACAAAAATCAATGCGATCGATTGCGATTCCTTTGTGGAGCTTGCACTCGGCAAGTGGACGCGGTATTGACAACGAAATTTTAACCAGCTGTAACGAATGAACGATAACGATGCGGTGTGAATGCGTCCGTGGGTTTCGACGCCATGTAACGCGGACATGAGTGGCGGGGGCACGCACGGTTTCGTTGCGGACAACGAAACGAAAGATAATTTCACCGGGGGAGATTTGTGAATGTATTTGCGAATTAATATCCCTCGGCTTTGGAATCATATATTCGATTAATTTTCCGTTCATCAACGGTTAATCGGATTTTTTGTTCCGCTGACGCCATCAATCTGGCGACCCTCCGCGTACATATCGAATGCGAAATTCCAGCGATTCCTCTGTGTCGCCGCTTTTCTCTGTCATTCTCGGGGAAGAATCACTTTGTCGAGCCTTTCGCTGCAATTCGATACATCAGTCGTCCACAAAAATAAAACTCATTCGAAGTATTTTTTTTAATGAATGTATACACGCCCGCCGCTCGCGCATTCGTTGATCGTACGCAACGAAACAATGCGAAATATGCATCGTCGAATGCGTCGGCGCGCTGCAGCCGAGTTATTGCAATTTTTCGCCAAATTGAGCAGAATATCGTGAGCGAACGGTGCGGTGCAAAGTGATTCGCTGACATTTTTGAGCACTGAATCATTTGATTTACAAACTGAATTTAACAAAGCTACGACGATAAACGATTCCGAGAGCTTCGGTGCATTCACGCTCGGAGCAAAGCGTTGATTGACAAAAAAAATAAAAAATTGTATGGCAGTATTCTATGAACGAACATTGTTTCCTGCTTCTGTTGATTCGTTGGCGTGTTTACCTTGTGTATATCCATGCGGCGATCGCTAACGCAGGATTACCGGGTTATTATCCCTCGATAAGTGGCAGCTGGTCGGTTTACTCTGGATCCTCGCCTCTCCTCATCTACCGCGATCCCTTCTGCACCCTCCTGGCGAGGAGGGCCAAACATCGGGGCAACACGGCGAATACACACCCGAACTGGCAAGACTCCGGATTGCCCGGATAGCGCATGCAAGTGGCCGTCTCCGACCCTGCGAACTCTCAGACTTAGTTGGCCTGCCCCGAACTCCCGGATTCGACCCTCCTAATTAATTTATAACTATATAGGAGTCTCGAGCCTGTTACCGTATACATATATTTTGCGCCGAGGGTCGAGGCTTCGAGTCGTGCTTCGCAAATCGGTAGTCGTACCTTGCCGATTATCGGGACGTCGAGTAAAATTCCAGCTTTTATCAATATTTTCTTGATTCGATACTTGATTATAAACACTTCGATACCCAGCATCCTGACCCGTGGTCGTCATAAAATAGTAGCTATTTTATTTATTTATTTATTTATTTATTTCTCCGATAACAATTTTTCAATAACAGGTGTTAAATATTCTCTGACTATTTTTCGTAAATCTATTTTGGTTTTTACTCAAACCGAAGGATTTAAACACTCGTGCCTTTTTTAAATTGTCCAATTGGTTCGTAGAAGATACGTAAGTTCGCTTGCGACGGAATTCCGCAGGTTGTCGATCGGTAACCGACCATCGTCCGAGAGGCTGTCAATGTTGTCAACAAATTAATCTTAATTTTTCATCGCACTGCCCATCCCACCGTCCCATCGGCAGACGATCATGGAGCGCGGACCCAGCGCCGAAGAGTGGTTCCTTAAACCAGAAAGCAGCTTCAACCCAACCGAACACGTTCGAGTCCAACGCGAGATAAACGCGATAAGAACTGTTCGGGGTATTCGAATTTGCTGCGCGGTGGTTCGAGTCGCGGTAGGTACGATCCGGCCTGATACAAATTCAAGAAGGTAGTTAGAGGGTGGTTAGCGAGGCTGTTCGACGTCGGTCGGAGGAATCCATAGATCGGCCGGGCGGGCGCTCGCGCTCGCCCCGCTAACAATCAGCCGTAAATTATAGCCTCAATATCCATTGTGTACCCTGCTCTCCGGGTGGAGCTCGTGGCTCGGTTGAGCCCGGAGAGCCTAACCCCCGAAGTCTGAGGCCAAGACTACCCACACCCCCGGTACGTGTGGTGAGAGAAGGGTAACCGGTATATACGCCAGAGAGACCGGCAAACGCCTCGAGTGCAAGAGCAATATGGCGAAGGCTTTAAGGCGAGAGCGAGAAAGGAGGGAAGGCCTATATGGGCTGGGGTGTACGGTCTGCTACTACTAGCTGCTCCCGTACCACCGGCCCAACTGTACCAAGAGATATGTATATTAATGGGGCAATCTTACATAGTTTTGTTTACCTTGCCATTCTCCTGGTGCGTATACAATTACTATCCCCGCGGTCCCCACTTGCGGGAAGGGCGGCCGCCCTGCCGTAGCTCTGGCACTCCAACTCCTCTCGCCACACTAGCTACCTTCAGAACCTCCGACCCACCCTCGACGTCCGTTCTCTATTGCCAACCGTTCTCCTTGGATAACCGAGCCGCGCCGGCGAACGTACGGGGTGGCTCGCCGGTTTTCTCATCGGGACGTCCGACCCAAGACGCTGGCTAAACGAAGATCATGAGATTCGCAGGACAGCGAGAGTGTCTGCGGTATTCTTCATGGAAGACAAGACTCCGAACCACAGTCGTGAATCCCTACTGGCCTCTCATCCCTGGAACGCATCCTATCCGTCCTTTCATGTCACTTTGCCCAACGAGGAAAAAAGAGCGTTACCATGCGATCCTGAGGAATTTCCCTCAAGTACGCCACGAGCGAGAATGCCACCTTGCGCCGGATCCGTCACTGATATCAGGCGCTCTTCGACTGATCTTCGGTACACCGAGTACCTGCTCATGCCTAAACACACACCCGTCAGCTTCGTAAACGCTCGAGCCGAGTTGCTCGAAATTCGTTCGAAGTAATCAATATCTCAAACTCTCGTCCGCTCCACCTCGTCTCACTAGGCGGGAAGATATATGTCGCTAGGATGTGGGCAAACATTGTAAATATAGTAGACGGTTGCATTGTTACGTGACGGGAGAGAGCGCGGGAACGCTTTTCGCGATGGGCTCGACGCCGGAGACGCGCCGAAGAGAGGGAGAGGGAGGAAAGTAGCGGCGCAAGAGGAAGTAAGGGGGGCGAGAGACGAAAGGGGTGGCCGGTGGAACGGGGGTGGGGAAACGGGGTTCGTACGAGGGCTGGGTGGACAGAGAGGAAGGAAAGGGGTGGACAGCCGGACAAACAAAACCCTTGCTGCTTCATTTCTGCCCGTCTGGCCAGACACCGACCCTTCGTGTATTCCCCTGTACATGTATGTGTTGTGCCCACCAGCGAGCGCGCTTCACGTACGTGCAGGTCACACACGAGTCGAGGCATTGGAGATACACCGCGTGTGTGTGGACGCTGCGTCCGAGGGCCCGAGTGACTAGTCGCGTTTCCGTTCTCTGCAAACCACCCTCACCCCCTTCCACCCCCCTTCCCCCCTCCCCCTGCGTGTCCGTTTCGTCATACTCGTACTCGTACTTTTCCGTGTTACTTTTCGAGTTCGTTAATTAACGGCTTCGCTTCGACGATATAGAGGGTTCGAGTCGTTCCGCGCAGTGTTTCGAATGAACTCGCGATGGTAACAAAGTCCAAGGATGACGACGGATGCGAGCGCCGGGGCGGGGATGTTGTTACTGGCTCCGACTTCTATATGGACGGACTCGCATCCGGAGCTAAATAAACTCTCGGTCCTTTGCCTACCGATGTTTTACACACGCCCGTCGGCTGCTTTTTTTCTTGTTAATCTTTTTTTATGTTTTTTTTTTTTTTTTCGTCCATCCGCAGCTCTTATAATAAGTCACCTTTTGTAAGCTCTCGCACACGAGAGCATCAATGGATTAATGTCGCATCGGTTATTATTTCAACGCTCTCGTCTCATTCGTATGTTACAGGTCAGTGGTGCATTGTTCTTCGGCGACTGAGAGAGAAAGAGAGAGAGAGTGACGCTGACATGGTTGATATACGTGAGTTTCTATAGCAATTTAACGTAAGGGAAAACTACGGTTTAAAAAGATATTACGGTGAGAGACGTCGAATGGATTTTGTTAACCGGAAGAGAGATTTGGGTTTTTACGTTCATTATTATCGATATAGAAATCGTTGACGATTTTGATGGTAATGCATACATATGTATGTATTATCAACATATTCATACATACACATGTGCATTTATATGAGGGAGAAAAAAATGTCCTCAGCGATTCGCTAAATTTCTCGAGAAAATTTTAGCATTTTCATGAATTGCGGGGAAGATCGGTGACGAGAAACGTCAACGTTCGGGACGCTGACAACGATGATGGCGTTTCTTGTGTGACTGCGTGTAGGACATAGCGAGGGATTGTCGGAAGTTTTGGGAAATTTCGCGGGATCCTCGGGGGCGATTCGAGATATCGAAATGCAGAGCGGTTTACGACTTTTGAAGTATTATGTGACTGGATGGAGCGTGCATGCGAGTCGGTGGGGTGTATCGTTGTCGTAAGCTTCGAGATCCGCGCATCGCCTCTGTGTGCGCGCCTCGAATATTTTCCCGGCAACCCCTTCGTAGCCGAACGATTTATCAGAGAATGGGACGAAATCCGGTGACGTCGATCCGAGCACAGTTTGTAGAGTCGTTTGGTGCTGTGTCGTACGAGGCTCTTCCTGTCATATTCGATTCCATAGATCGAAGGGACTCGCTTCGGAAAAGAAATCCGAGGGGTGGGACGGATAATGCTGTAAAAAAAAGAATAAAAATCGTGGGCATGTAAATTGCTTATCACAATTCAACTTCCTCAGGCATTTTTGTCTTTTGTGCAACAAGATTAATAAAAAAAATTACCATAATTGATGAGTGAAAATTATGCCACACAGTTTATAGAGTTGCGATAGGGCATTAAATCTGTAGGTGTAACTCGTCCCGGAAATTAGTTTTAGCGTAAAATAAAAACAGTCACTCTACCTCAAAACGCGCGTTAAAGTTCAAAGTAATTAAAAGCCGAAACCGAACGAATTTAACGCATTAAACTGACGTAACAAATTCCATTTCCCTCAGCGAATTTTCTACCCTTCACCAACGACAAATCGACTATACTTTCTAACTCGCGTCCAAAATCTGTCCCCTAAAAAAAAAAAAAAAAAAGGTGAACCCAACGACCACATTCACAGTTTCCAAAAAAAAGAACAAAAAAAAGTGTTTCCGCATGCAGCGCGCAAACTGCGAGGCGCGCGCGAGCCGCGTACGTTTCTCGTGCTGCCCCGCCTCTCTTTATCTCACGACCCATTACAATTCTCCTAATTAAAATGTAACTGAAATTGTTAACGCTCGGTGGCGGCGAGTGTGACACGGGCTGGCGGCGTTCAACGAGAGACAGAGTTCGGTCTCGGTGGCGGGTAGGTGTGGACGGCACGTGTGTTCGTACCGGTGCGTTCTGGTCGGCACGAGTACCGGAAATACACGTGCCAGTGGCGCTGTCCATTCTGGTCCGCACCCGTAAAATGTGTACGTTCGCCGAGCGTTCCCGGTTCCGCCCTCCGCGCGCCCGTTCTCTCCGCAGTTCTTCTCGCTTCCACTCTTCGCACCCTCTCGTTGTTATTTTCCTCCCTCGATCTCTCCGTCCCGTTCTCGCGACGCTTTTTCCGCGACCGACCTCACCCCCGGCGCGCGCGCGTGTATCAGCCGCTTAACGTCGCTATTATATTCCTCTTTTTCCAGCCCCGTGCGTACCTGCTTGTTTTTTTTTATCTCCCGTTATTTCTTCTTTTTTCTTGCCCCAAACCCGCCGGTCCGCTTTTCATAATGCCGGGCGCGAGGGTGGTCGAGAGCCCGGTCCGGGCCGACCCCGACACCCGGAGACTTAGTGCCAACCGATAGATATGCATATACACACCTTCCCGATATTATAGATATATCGTGGCGCTTGTATCCGCGGCGTACGTGTGCAGGCTCTCTGTACACGAATACCCAAACCCGGCGGCTGCCTTAATAACAATTGGCTATAAACTAGTTTCGGAGAGGGCGGGCGGGGAGGGTTCGCGGCGGACCGACCGGCCGAACGGGCGCGGGTATTATCGCGATATTATTCGCCGTGGGGATGTTCGGGGCCGCGAAAGGACGGGGCAGCTCCGCGAGGAACTCGGCGGGGCTTGCTGCAAGCTCCGCGCTTCCACAGCCCCGGAAACGATCGCGGCCAATGCGTAGGCTCACTTCTCACTCCTTGGTCCATGTAACAACCCCCTATCTACCGCGCACAACTCGTCTCACTTTCTCCGCCGAGAGCTTTCGGCACACTCGAACGGCTCCCGTACCGACCGCAGCAAGGGCCAAGAACGCCCATGGCTGAACGCTCCGGGGTTTATTGCAAACCCTTTACTGCGTGTGATAATTATTTTTTGTTTTTTTTTAAATATTTTTTCCGGGAAACTTCGCACGGTTCGAATGTAGCACACCGGAATGTGGATGAATAAATAAAATTGCACGTAAAGCGATCTCCAAGAGCGGTGGAGCCAAAAGAACATTCGTCAGGGCCATTGCAAGCGAAAGAGATTTTCTCAAAAAGGGACATTTTCTCAAAAAATTAAATCATTTTTTTATTGAATGATTATTCGCTTCAGTCGATTAAAAAAAATGTATTGTACTGATTGAATAACGCTTTTGAACGCGGGTTAACGCACCTTGGTTCGTCCAACATATTTTTTTCTCAGTGCGCCAGCCTATCTTGCTTATCCTCGGCTCGCCGCTCGAGTAACTCTTAAAATGTGGCAGGGAAAGGGAAACGGGTATACGGGACGAAAACACAAGGATGCTGAAACGTTAAACGGCATTCTCTCTTCTCGGCCTCGTCCTCTGCAACGGCGATGCCTCCCCTCGAACGGGAAAGCGACAGCGAGAGCTTCGGGTCCCGCGAGCACTTATTTCGCGTTAATTCATCCCTGAAGACCGTCGTAAGCGCGGGTCGGACGGGCTTCCGCAGCTCCGACAGCCACCCCGTGCCCGGGAACGTTTGGCCTTTTTTCTCACGTGCCGCGAAGCCGTTCTCGTTAAGCGGCCGCTCTCTCCTCACTCCTTCTGACGGCCCTCCTCTCCGCCCGGTAAGTGGGGAGCTGTAAATTCATTGACTGACGAAAATACACTCGGAATTCCCTGCGGGAGAATTTCGCTCCGGTGAGCGAAGGACGGAGATGGAGCGAAACGAGCGAAGCCGGAAAAAAAGGACGATGAGGTTCGACCTACTCTCTCGACACCTCTCGCCGCAACCGAGGGAATCAGAATAAATCCTCTTAAATACGTAAGACGCGATCTTTCTCGGTTTTCACACGATAAACGGACGGGGGTGAAAACAAGATGAATCAGTCGCTGCGATGTTGCAACGATTAATCGTGGTTCTTTGATCGGTGAAAAATCTTAACTTTTGGAATGTCTCGAAATTACATCGAGTACCAGAAATTAGAGGCAATCGACTCCTTTGGGACGATAGAACAAACATGTCTGCCACAGTGCGTTTGATAAAATGGAGGTAGAACAATCGGGTAAAAGTTCCTCCTTTCGTTGGATGTCTTTACTTGGGTCACCCACGTTGAGGTGACCTGAATAAGAATAAATCCTCTTGAATACGTAAGCCGCGATCTTTCTCTCGGTCCACACAATAAACGGAAGGGGCTGACAACAAGACGAATCAGGTGCTGCGACGTTGCAATAATTAATCACGTTTCTTTGACCTATGAGCGAAACCTCAACTTTCGGAATGTCTCGAAATTATATTCAGAAAAAAAATAAATCGCATCGTTTCTACACTGATAAAAAATGCGGCTGAGTCACCTGAAGGTTCGGGCAGGGACGTTCAAATAAATATTTTATTAGTACAACTGAAAGATCGCTTAGTTCAAAAATCTTTTTGATGATTTAACCAAAATATTTTTGACGCGTTAAAATATTTTGTTCGATCAACTAAATATTTACTCGAACGTCACCACTCGAATCTTCAGTTTCGCCTTTTTTTTTATTAGTGTAGAAATTAAAGGCAATCCATACTTTTCAATGGAGCAAGCGGACTCTTTCGGGACGACAGAGCAAATATTTCTGTCGCCGTTTGTTCGATAAAACGAACGTGGAATAATCGGGTGAAAGTTTCTCCTTTCGTTGGATGTCTTTTCTCGGGTTACCTACGCGGTAGCCGGTAAACAAGCATCGCGACATAATTTTCTGTCACAACAATGGGCCAACGGGCTACAAAAGGCTTAGGCCAGAAGAGAACGGAGCGAGGACGGGAGAAGTTGAACGCCGGCTAGTCTACGCCACGGTATTACTGTGTGTATGTACCGCGTTGGTGGACAATGAGAACGCTCCGGTTTTGCCGGCTCCCGCAATGCCATAAATTGATTTGCTGAAGCGGTTCCTGAAAAAGCTTTGCCCGACTACCAGGCGGTTCTGCCGTGCCTCGTCGACTGCACGCCGCTGACCGGACCAGACCACCGGTGAAGCGCCGAGCTTTTCCGTGCTTATAAGCAAAAATTACGTCTAAAAAAAAGAAAAAAAAAAGACAAAAGCCCCGTGCGGTTAATGCGGTGAACTGGATTGTATTTATGTTGTATAATTACATCCGAAACTCGGCGAAGTTTTATACAGCGACTGTGAATGTCTATTTTTCCAAACGTGTTTTTGCCCTTGTTCTCGAAATACAAGATTCGATGGGCCATTAAAAAAAAAAGTTGGATTTTGAAATTTTCGTATGGTTGTCTGTTCAATGTTGCAGACTGAAATTTTCATATTGCTTTCTTGCAATGTTTCTTTATTCGCAAAGCTTCTTCTATGAGAAAGTCTTATGAAAATTTCAATTTTCACTTTAACAATTTTTTCACAATTTTCACTTTAATGCAAAACGACTGGCCGGTTCAGATTCGGAGCGAGAAAATAATAAAAAAACTCGATTGTAATAAATAAGGAAGCCATGTGCAAACTACTTTGCAACTTTTTAGTATGATAAAAAAATGCCTACATCTCATAAAATGGAAACGGTAAAAAATTTCCGGAAAATATCGTAGGCCACGTCTTACGTATTTTTTAAAATTTACCATCAACATATCACCGTAGTAGCGATTTCCATCGTTCTCATTCCGCGCAGCGGCGAGACAAGCGAGAGGGACGAGGTAGGAAATAGAAAAATCCTTTCGTCACTTTTAAAAACGAAGGATATTCGTCTCTTCCTCCGTCACATCCTGGGCCTCCGCCTGCCTATTCCTAGGAATAGATGTCTAGCCACGGAAGACGATAAAAGCGTGAAATCGTCCGGGTCGTCTCGATATGTCGCCGGGGTGCAAAGGCGAGGGAATAAAAGACCAAAAAAAAAAAAAGAAAAAAAAACGGAATGAAAATCGCAAGTGATAGTTCCGAGACGTACGATAGGTTGAAAAGATACGAGCTCTCGTCGACCTTACGAAATAATGCTATCAATATAAAGAAAAGCTTGAGGCAGATAGGAAATGAAGAGAGAAGGGGGGGGGGGGGGGGGGGGAGGTTGAAAATAGAAGGAGAGACGAGGCGAGCCCGTGATAATAGAAATCGATTTGTCAGGAAGCTTTTACATTTCGACGGGTGGTCTCGGTGGTGGGTTTTGTCGCATCTGATAGTCGACGGTCTTATCCCACGGGAGAGCGGTCCGTCCTCCCCCCCCCCACCCCCCTCTCTCCTTCCCTCTGTGTCGTGTTCGTTCTATGACGGTATAGCGAAAGAACGCGCGGCAATGGGGGCAAAGAACGAAAAAGGTTGGAGCTTTTCGTTGCTCCGGTACGCTCGGCCACTTCTCATCGTGCCAACTCGCCCTCGTCGAGCTGTCCGAGCGAGTCGGAAGCCGATTTTACGTCAACGCTCCGTCCTCCGGCCCGGTCGCTCCTCGCTTATAAGCCGTGCAGATAGAAATCTTGTAAAATGGCCCGCGCGAAGACAAATATTATGGGGATCAGCGGGAACTGAGAAGCTATTTATTTTCGAGGATTCCACGCCAACACCGCTCGCTGACTGACTGAGGGTGCGAGTTGTTGATGCTGGGCTATGCCGAAGTCTCGATGCTGTTGCGGCCGAGCATCCGAGTTACGGGCGTGACAACGGGGCTTTAAGGAACACACGTTGAAGTCAATATTTTTGAAACTCGAATCTTCAAAGGAAATTTGAAAAGAAAATAAAAAAAATTAAATTCACGGAAAGACAAAAAAAACATTTTTGACACACAAACTGAGGAGACGGAGACGGAAATCACATTTTGCGCTGTTATTCTGAAATGTTCTAAATTTTTAGGGAGTCTGACTTTAATAAGTCAATGGCAATGAGAGCAGGGTATTTTTTGGGTCCTTCCTGCCTCTAGCCGCGATATTTCGCAACACCGGGACGCTTTTTAGGCAAAAAGAGTAAAAACACCCCTCAAGCTGCAAGATCACTCATAGTTTTCTGTCCGGCGTGCGCGATAGTGTAATCCGCGGGTTTGCGCATGGCAGACTCGCCGTCGCTGTGACCGGGAATTATAATTACAGCCCGTTGAGAGCGGGAGGTGGGCGACGGCGGGGAGGGGCCGAGATAGGGACAATCCCCGAGCCTGGTCGAGAAATAAAAACTTAAAGCCCCCATTCACAGAGCGGAGTGTAACTGGCCGGTGGAGCTGGCCGAGGCGCGGCGAGAACGGGTTAATTGAAAACTACCGAAAAGCACAATTTCGCGAGAAATTATTTCTATTCATTAGCCACGACGGGGCGAAACGGAAACGCTCGTGCACCGGGTAAGCGGGGGGTGGAAAAGCCGCGCGGACTCGCTCGGAGAGGGCGCAAGGACGGTTCAGCTTTTGCTCGGTTGGTCCAAAGCAAAGCGTTATCGCGAAAGCACGAATGCACTGTGAGGCTCGTGAAATCAGCTAACGATCATTATCGAGAGACATCATTGATCCAAACACCCGTCGAAAATTTAAATCCCCAAAGTGCGATCTTCAAAACTTGCATTTTTCCTTGACATCTCGAACCGATACACTACATATAGATGTATCATTTCAGTACTTCAGACACGCATCTTGAAAGTCGATATTCAATAAGCGATCGAAAAATCTTCACTCGCCACTGCCCGAAACGCTTTTCCTCCCCCCAACCGATCTTCCTTTCCATCTTTCTTTTACCTCATATTTTTTTTTATTATATCTTTTCTCTCGTTCTCATCGTCCCAACAAAGGAAAAGTCGCATGTCACAGAGCGTTAGCGACGTGTCGTGTACAGAGCAGAAGCTCGCCAAGAGGGCTTCGTCCGGCCCTCTCAGTTCGCACATCTACTCGTACGTGCTGAAGCAAAGAGGTGCCTGGCGTAGGTTGAAGGGCGGGCGGGTAGGGGGGAGGGGGGGGGGGGAGACACATTCGCCCGTGTCCTCAGGGATGGCATGAAATTCGCGCAAGGTAGAGAAAGCCCGGGACGGAGAATGGGGTAAAAACATCCGAAAAGAGTTGAGAATGGATAAGAGAGGCAGAAGTGCATGTGGAGGAGGGGGGGGGGGGGGCGAAAGGGAGCGGACAGAGATTAGGGGGGAGGCGTTTTGAGAAGAGACGAATATTTGAGAACGAGACGCGTTTTCGCGCTGCATGGTACAGAAAAAAAAAAAGGTTAGCCGCGAAGCAGCCAGACAGAGGGACAGGCGAGACAGACGTGAAATCGCACAGAGTATCAGAGACCGGGGTAGGAGTGGGACACGGGCGTCGGCGAGGAAATATGAAAATAATAATAGCCGAGCATCGCCGAGGGCCACGAGTGTCAGGCGCGGCCTGCAACCGCCGGGGCGCCTCCAGGAAGTGCATGCGGAGCGCGGAACGGCGAGGACGGAAGGGAAAAGGACGACGTCGCGTAGCTTGATTTTGACGCACGTAAGTTTCCCCTAGCGTGCGCGACGGGAGGGAAGCCACCCTTGCCACCTGCCACACGCATCGCGGTGAGTAATTTTTTTTTTTTTCGGGAAGGTGCAGCTCCGCCGGGCTTGGCTGCGACGCCGCGGAGGATTCCCGCGTTTGAGGTCGGGCCGGGCGAAGGAGACGACTGGAAATTCGGAATGCACGCGCGGTAACGAGAGATTCGCGGTGCGGCGGGTTCCTGAGGGTGCGCGGAAGTGTGACTTCTGACGGCGACGGTGTCTCCGAGAGATTTCGGGCCTCCGCCTCCCCCCCGCGCAGCCCCGAAACTTTTCGGCGGAGGCCGGTGGAAAACGTCACTCGGGTATATTGAAATACGGCGGGAATTCTCGAATCCCTAGGGCTGCGATCGAGCTGCGGGGAGACGGATAGGGAGCTTGATTCGAACTGGTTTTCTTTGATTTTGGACAGTGAGGGTTGGACGTTATTTTGTGGGAGGAGGGTCAATTATTGTGAGAGTGGGGCAAAATGGACCCATCAGAGATGAGACGGTAACTGGCGAACCTTCGTAACGTTACGACCACTGAATTTCTCGAAACATAAATTGTTTTTTTTTTGTTTTTTTTTTACAAAATGTAATTTTTTATTCGAAGGCAAATTGTTTTGCGAAAAGAGACGCGCGACTGAATTACCGGGGCGGTGAGGTCGCGACGACTGAGGCAACCTCTGAATTAACGTTTTATCGATTAACTAATTTGTCCATGCAGAAGAGTCGACCGGGTCGAGAATCATAAAAAGTTTTATTTATATTATGTAGAACGCATACTATTATTGTATGGTGGAACACAGGCCGAGGTTAGCGAAATTGGGACATCCGCTCATTGAAGTACGTTCAAATTTAGCGAAACTGTATCGATCGAGTTTCGGTGGATAGGATGCAACGGCGATTCGGCTTATGCGGTGTCAAGCCCGCGTAGCCGAATGTTTTACATCCGACGTATGTAAGTGAAACTGACGGGTGGTCGGGGTTGCGTGTATAATTGTTCGAACACGACTACCTGTAAATTATTGACGCGAACCATTGACTCTTGTGCGGCGAATGGCTGTAGGGTATGCGCGGTCATTACGGACCGGTCCATGTATCATTGATTTGTGCATGCTATAATCGAGGTTGGCCATATTCACCTCTTTCACCCTAAACACACAGACGGATACGCGTAGCACGGTGCGATGTCGATAAACCGGAATAGAAACGAGTGACGACTACATTTTTGTGGTAGTTCGTCTTGCCCCGACATCCATCAAAATTATTTTATTTATTTGTTGTCCCTTCGTTACTTTTTTATTTTATTTTATTCTACCAGCCTAGTCGTCGATTACATCGCCATGGTACGAATTTACATTGCAGACGCTAAGGAAAAAAAATTATAAAAAAAGGCGAAATTATTATCATACTGTATGATGGATTTTCACCACTCACCGATGACACGTCTACTCATCTGTCCTCCATGCATTGTACTCGAAACATGAAACGCGCGTTTCGCTCGAAATAATTTTCATCGATGAGAGAGTTTCATTAATGTCGCTTTGATTTTCGTTCCTCATTTCGGCCCGCGCTGTGCGCCGTACGCGCAAACCCCCTTTGTTATACATTTTCCGGTCGCGTTTGTCCGACGCGAGATTTTTCCCGAGTGTTTTTGCAACCCGAGAACCCCCGCTATCGTTTGATGTGCCAACACTGCGATCCCCGATTCTCCGTGTCTACAGGGCTTACTCGATGTTTCGCGCTGTTCCGATCGTACGAAAAAAAAATACATGAGGGTTCATTATTCCATCTCTCCGTCGGCATGCGATAAACCAAATGTTATGATTTTCGTGAAAATCTTTGACTGCGACCCCAATCGGGCAGTGCGAATCGGTAAGGGAACATTCGCAACGAAAATTGGATACCGATAATAAATTACGATAAACGGTAAATTTGTATATAAAAAAATATATATATATCGGAAAATTATAAGGAAATATCTTAAATTTAATTTTTAAAATTAAGATATTTCCAGCGATTCTTGGCATACTTTCTCGGTCGTACGATCTCACTCGGTGCATCGCTGGCAGGTAAAATATAATTAATGCGCCCCGATATGCCGATAGTACATCACGGTAAACGACAAATTTGAATAAACCCAAAAATACAAAATTTACAGGATACATGTTAAAGTTCAGTTAAAAATTAAGATATTAAGCTATTTTTGAGAAACTTTCCCAGCCGTACGATCCCACTCAGTGCGTCTCTAGCTGGTAAAATATAATTCACGAGCCCCGATAGCAAATTACGGTAAACGGTACGTTGTAATGTTTTTTTTTTCAATTGCACAAAATTTAAATGAAATACGTCAAAAATTTTATAATAAAATTAAGATATTTACAGTAATTCTTGATAAACATTCCCAGTCGCACGATCTCACTCGGTGGATCTCTCGCCGGCAAAATATAATTAACGAGCCGCAGTACGCAGTCCGTTAAGAGCCCGTTAACCAGCCTCGTCCACCCTCGCGGTACAACCCTGCGACAACCTTTGTTTTTGCGCTTTCCGTTGTTCAACGAGTGTCCGGCGGCGCGAGTGAGGAATGAAAGGGAGGAGAAATTCTCGGGAGGGCAAAAGAAAAAAAAAAAAAAAAATTCAAGCGGTGCATCGGTTGGTCGCGGATGCAGGCGCGCGTCCAGTGTATCGGATGAATGAGGTAGCTGCGGCGCACAGTAGTCGGAGTTGGTCAATGCTGTTGGGATATCCGCACGCGCGTAGTAACCCTCCACCGTTTCGTTCTCATGTGCATTATACTCGTCTGATATGGCCACGCTTCAGCTTGGACAAATGAACCGAGAATGAATGGAGAAACAATTTTTGCTTCTCTCTTCCATTTTCGCCGGTAAACAACGACGGGGGATGAGGAGAGGTCGGCGCGGGAGGCGGCGAGGCCGAGGAATTTATAACCGGAGTGCAGCAAAACCACCCCTTCAGCTCATCAATCGTTCCGTATACAAACATACAATTGTATCGATCTACTCGTCTGTATACAGAAGCGTCGTTCCATCGCGGAAAAAAATTCCCCCCCCCCCCCCCCCCCCCCCACCGCTTTCCTTTTCCCTTTGTTCGACTTTCCATTTCGCATTTCAACCGTACCAGGGCGCTTTCGCGAAACAACTAATGCGCGAACTCTCTCTCCACCCTTCTCCTTCACCCCGGAGCCCCGAGCGTCCGCCTGTTTGTTTGTGCATTTCTGCTTTATAGCACATAGAATGAAGTATACCGTATATATATATACATATATTATATGTGTATATATATATATGTATACAGGTTGGATGGAGTTGTGCATCGACAGTCACTGTCGTTCTCCATTGTCGCAACCGAGTCTCGCTTGGCCCGCGACTTCTCGAATGCGGTTCGGGGCTACGCGGATGAGAATGCATCAACCCCTCCCACGGGGCCTCGCCGGGTTCGAAATCTCTTCTCTCCTCCCGGATGAATCGCTCTAGGCGTTACTGTTTTATTGTTTTTTTTTTTTTTTTTTTCATTTGTTCTTTCTTTTGGGAACATCACTTGGAAAATGTTGGATGGAGTTGTGACGATAACTTCCATTCGCGCAGGACAGTGCAGTCGTTAATTGTCTTGTATTTTTTTTTTTTATCTCCATCTTCCTTCCGGAGTGAAGAACGTAGTTTAAGAACAGCGGAGAGTTTGGAGCGAGGTGCATCGACACCGATCGGGACTGACGCGATCGCTATAGCGAGACGTTGCACAATGGCAGCAGTTGCGCGGTGGGGTAAGGTGGAAAGGAGAGAAAGCATATCGTGTAGTGTGCAGCGAGGGAACACGCGATGACGTGATTCCATCGATTATCAAACAAATATTATGCACTCCCTCGCTTCTCACCGCACCATCTGCATCGGGCCTCCGGCAATTCGGCCGGAGCGATGCAGACGCGGTGCGCTATGTGTACGCGATACCGTGCCGAAGTTTATACGGCGGTTTAGCGATCGCATGGCGCCAAAAATTTTGCGCGATTCATAGGAATGCCCCGCGATGAATCGCGATCCTCGCCGCCGATCGGGCGAAGGCACGAAGTACGGAAAAGAGCGGTAAAAAATGTTCGCACAACTTACTGCGGCGGGATTGCTTTGGGTAACTTCAAATTGGGCGAATCTGAAAATGACGACCGTTGGAAGCGAAGATGAACTTCGAATGGTCCAGGTTCTGAAGGAAATTTCAAGAAGTGGTGACCCGCAAGGTCATCATGAATCGCACGTATGCACCGGCTGGATGCGCGGAGGGCCAGTGGTGTGCGACACCTGATATACGTTCGAGCTCGTCGACGCCGGGAGGAAGTAAGCGGGAAGGTATAACAAGCAAAAAGGACCTCGTCGCACTAACGAAGTGCCTGACGGTTGGGAGGGCTAACTTGCCCAAGCGGTCGTAGCAATAATGCCATCCTCTCTCCGGATCGTCCGGTTGGCCTCCCGCGCCCTCACCGTCGCTCTGCCCTTCCGTCCAGTAAACTCTCGTATTTGCACAACTCTTTGTCCCACGAGCATGGGCCACGCGCGAGCTCATCGTACACACATGCTGTACACACTGCAAGCTCAGTTTTGGGCATGTACATGGGCGACGGTGGGATCGGTGGAAAAGGGATATGGAGATTGACCGGGCGGTAAGCGAGAAAGACAAAAAGCCCGTAGGAGAACGTTGGTAACGGACCGTTCGGTGAACATAGACACTGGGAACCATCGAACGAACAACGTCACGTTCACGCTCATTCGCTCCCTTCGCGATCCCATTCCACTCTCATCTCGTCCGTACGTAAGTCCTTTTTTTCGTTCCGGTTACTATATGCATAATAGCATTAGGATTCATTAGCAATCAGAGATGGGCGGACGACGTATACGTAGTGTGCCTAACGGGGAAACCGGTACGGGGGACGAAAATCTCCGATCGTTTGTTTACCAGAGTTCGGGCCGGTCCGATTCCTCACCCTTCTCGTTTCTGACCCGGTTGCAATTTTCGACGTCCCCGTCGCCCGCCACCCCACTCGGTACCGCGCTTCTCATCTCTGGGTCCGACTCGAGCACCGAGCGGGCACAAGACCCTTGGTAAATGGTAACTAACGGTATTGCCCAATTATCGTCCAGTCAGTCTCCTCGTTGACTTTTTTTTCTCTATGTTCAGCTTCATCCCAACCTGCTCGTTCGTGTATCGCTCGCGACAGGCATGAGTCGGCTCAGCGGAGTACAAAAAGTCAGAATCCTCATTGTCAGTCGTGGGCATTGTTTATGGTACGATGTCGTGACGGGACAGAGGGCGGTTGCAACAGGCGATGGAAAGTCAGGAGGAAGTACAGAGGCCAAGCGCGGTACAAACGGCGTGGAAAATGCAAGTTGGGAGTGACTGCTAAATACGACGACGAGTTTCCGTAGCTAGTGTTGGTCTCGCGCCTCAGGCGCTTTTCATACCCCGTGCGTCCGGGTATGGTTTCTGTACGGCAGTACAGAAACTGCTGTTTGTTTTTGAATGCCATGCCGGTCGCGCCCGTCTATGTACTTGCCGGTATCGAGCAACGGTGTACACAGTTTCGTTCCAATTATTGTTGTGCCTTTATACACGTATTCGACTAGCGTGCATCGTTATCGGGAATATGCTATGAGGTGCCCCGATGCTTATGTACACGACGCACTTTGTACATCGACGGTTTTCCACACCCTCGTCTCGTTCGACTGCGCGGCTTCGCAGCGGGGCTCGAGCCCGCTGCAAAGCATCACAGACCCAACAGCAGGAAAACAAAGCGTCGAAACAAAGTGTCGACACAGCTACGCCTCATGCTCCGGGGACCTTCTCTCTTTCACGTTCGAACTATCGACTCCCGATTCAACGGAGAAGAGGAAAAACCCCGTTGCACTTTCGTACCTTCATTGTATTTGGGGTACGTAGCTGTCGATGGAAACCAATCGCACTGACGTCTATCGAAAGTTTGCACAACAAGTCTTTCCGTTCGATTTCACCTCCAAGACTCCTTCGGCGTGTGCTCAAAAAAGTGCAATTGGGGACAATCACTAAAGTTGTACGTGAAAACCTCAAAAGCAGTTTTAGGAGGATTTCCTAAGCCTCCTTCTTTGAGAACGCTCTTCGCTTGCCCGGAAATCCGGGCAAAGACGATCTCACATGAAAAGGAGGTGCAAAGGCATAGTTTTATTCACAGTTCCGATTGTATGTTCGTCGCCAACTAAATACTCATAGATTCTCGGTAGAATCGACTTTCACCTGAAATAAGAGCGGGCACTTTGGGACTGCTTCGTTGTAAGTATAGTGACTAAAATTGGAAAGCTGAAAGTATCTAACTAGAGAGTAATGGAAGCAACTCTCCCAAGAGCGTAACGTCTATATGGTTTTACTTCGAATTCATCCCCCCGTGGAGTTCCATCCCAGATCGGTTCCATGCAATTTGTTTAGCCTGGCGGTTATGCTCATTACACATCTCCCTATAACTCTCGAAGAATTCTACGTCTACGCACCACTGAACAGGAAAAGCCAACCTACAATCGGGAGATTGTTCCGTTGCCCGTTCTACCGTTAACTTACAAAATAATCATATCCTCGTGCACATTTAAACTTACAAATCGAGAAATAAACGTTTCCGTTTAGCGGAATTCATTGAGGCTAGCATGTCGTTAACACGGCGATTTGCGTTACGCCGATACAACGTATGCCATTTCTGTCAGGCGCTTCCGACGGTTTTACATAAACAGTGCCATCGGCGTCGAGGAAAACTGTCGAGGAATACAAGCGCATCAGAATTCGGAGCATAAAAGTTTCTGGAGGGTGACCTGAACGTCGATTCGTACCAGCCACCCTCTCGTTACGGGGTAGTCTCGTTGTCGCCGGCAAAGGGGTTGTCTCGGTGCGATGCGGCATTCAGGCCCGAAGATCCCTCGCCATGGCCGCGTGGGTGCGAGCTTTCGAGTGCTACAAGGGCCGAGAGGTGGTGGAGATAATTTTCCGACATTAAAAATGATATCAGAGCGAAACGCCGTGGGACGAGAGATGAAAATACCGGAGCGGTTGCGCCGGAGAGGCGGCGAAACGAGAGGCAAAACCGAGGGCAGAGAATGAGTGCCCGGGGGGGTTGGACGGGGTTAACGTTTTGCTTCTGGGCGCCGCTGGCCCAAGGTACAGGAAGAAAAGTTGGTGTATAAACAGAAGTTACCTAAGTACATTACAAACTGTAATGGCGAATCGGAGGTACTTGGGAACCCCCCACCCCCTGCCAGTCCGTCTACAACGAGGAGACGAGAGGAGCCCCGGCTCTTCAACGTACACCCAACCCATCCCGTGCCTTCATCCACGAGAAAGCAACCCCCGACATTTATTATGCTATATTGTTACAAGGAAATTGCGTTTTTCTAAGTGGAACCGGTGGTTGGAGTCGGCTCGGTGGGTGGATTTCCCTCTGGCAAAAGTATGAGGCGCGTACCTCGGCGACGCTGCCAATTTGCGCGGTCAACCAACACCGGCAATCCCTCAACGACGGATCGGTCGGCGTCATCGCCCGGACCGTTTCGGTACATTAGACGCTGAAACAAAAAGAAACGCTCGATGAATAATTGAGAGTTGAATGTCTCAGTACCAATAGCAAATGTCCTTGTACTGGAAGGTACAATGCGCGTTACAGATTTATTAAGGTCAGGGATGGCAAACGAAAAGATGAGAAATCAAAGATTGAACATCGAAACAAGTATCGCGGTGAGTCGGGATCCTCGTTTTTGAACGTCTTGTAAAATTCACCCTGCCAATCGATCAACCAAACCGGCGCCGCAAGGTCCCCTTCGGTATTATTAACTCTATGCAACGAGTTAATGGACATTAAAAAACAAGACTTATTGGTTTTCCATCAACGTCGCGGCAGCGACGAGGCTTTTAATCGACCGCGGCGACGATTTTCGGTGAAAGAACACACGGAGGTAATGAATCGGAGCGGTTACTAGAATCTCCGTTGCCTTAAAATGAAAAAAAATCTGCAAACTCGATCAATAAAAAACGGGGACGCGAACGAAATTAAGTTTGTCGAGGTTGATCCGCTTAGCCGTGGCGAGTGGTGAAATCAACATAACCGCGACGAGAAATTTTTCCTGCAAAATATCATCGCCCGACATGCTAATTATCCTCCTCCCCGATGTTTCGGTAATTCTTCGAGTCGCGATTCGACTCCCCTTACGTGCAACGAGACAAGAGATTTATTTCCCGAAAATTGGCTTCATCACCTTTTTCGTATGAGGAACGAAGTCGGGCTCGCGAGCGTGTATGGTCGGAGCCGGTACAGATATTATAGTCCACATGTGTCGGGCGAAGGGGTTGGACGGGGGTGCAAGAGGGCTGCGGCATGTTGCACGATCGTAAACACTTTACATATTCCTCCCTGCTTCTACCCCCTCCCCCCCCCCCCCCCCCCCCATCCTCTCTATCGCTGGGCAAACTCTCGCCCGTTCTCTTTCCTATCCTCCCTTCGTGCCGCGCCTCGTATACTATAACGCTTTGCAATTATCTAAAATCGATTGCGAGAGCTCTCGCTGAGAGCCATAGAGAGCCGTTGCCATCCGCGCCACGGTACTTTTTATTCTTTTTATATACCATAATAACAATACTTTTGCACTCCTCCTCTGGCTTCCGTACTTCCACCTCTTGGCAATATTAGCTGCATTATGTATACCCTCTTTTTGTTCGACCCTCCCCATTCGTTTCCAATTAATGGAATGTTTATATCCGTTCTCCCGATACCACCGAACACCGTATTAAACATCGAGGCTTCACCGGTCAAGTTGATTTCGTCGCGGACGTTTTTTAGGCCGCTCGAAATTTTGAAGGAAAAGTGCCGAGCGTCGTCGCCGGGGCCGAACGCGATAAAGGGGTTAACTGGCGATAACAATAACATTAATATAGCCGCGACAATGGCGGTGGGAAAGGAGCGCGGCGGCTGGAACCGCGGGTATCAAAACTTCGAACCACTTCGCGATTGTTGCGAGAAACGAGCGTTGTTAAAGAGTGGAAGGAAATGGACGAAACGAAAGAGGGGCAAAAAAAGAGGAAGAAGCGGAGGAAGAAGAAAAAAACAAAACGAGCGAGACTGAAATCCGGAGTCGCGGCGAAGTTTAGATGGTGCGGTGGGTTCATTAGGGGTTGGAATGCGGTTGGAGGAGTGTCGTAAGAGGGAGAAGGAAAGAAAGGAGTAGCCCGGCGTTGGGTCGGATATAGAACTCCCGAAATCCCGGGGGGATGCAATAGGCCCGGGGATACGAGACGTCGAAATAACGTCGAGTAAGGCGCCCCGGTCGTCAATGGTCGGGGGCGCTGGCACCGAGCTCTATCCGAGTCCCGAGGCGTTTCTGATTAACAGTGAAGTTTTTTTTTTTCACCCAACCCTTTGTAAACGACGATGAAATGTCCATACTGCACGTATCTCAGATAGCGCGTTGAGAAGACAAAAATATATTTTGGGATCTCAAAAATGGCGAAACTCGGCCCAACATCGACAAACAGGTTCCGAAATCAAACGGCAAATTCATTTTTTGGCTCGATAAACTGTATTTTGTCGTTTCACGAACAAATAATTTTTTGTGTTTAATTTTAATTACTTTATAATTTTGATAAACCGACGTTGCTATACGGTTAAGAGAAATTGTAAATTTAATGCACGTGACTGGAAGTTTATATGCGAAAACTGAAACATTAAATTTAAAGTTCAATTATGATGAAACATCAATATGCTTTTTCATTGAAATGAAAGTACATTATTAAAAAAACTATATCTTTTTAATATACTGACCATTAATTTTTCCTCACAATTGTACATGAAATTTAATATACCAGTTTTTCCATAAAAACTGCCAGTCGGGCACATTAAATTTCATACGAATTTTTTTTATAGTGTATCTTTCCAGTTTAAAAAAATAAGTGGCTGAATTCGTGTCTCGACAATTTTTTTTTCCGTTGCTTTTAGGAAAAGGTTGAAGAACATGTTGTACCAAGACGATGTTGATGGCGAGGTTTTGGGGCGGCGCGATATTAGCGCGCGAGGAGCGTGTAGCGGAGAATTGCAACTCCCTCCCCTCGCGCAGCCGTTATATTTGATTGGGCTCTTCGTGTAAGAACGCGCTCTTCTCTGCCGCAAGCCCTCCGCATCTCCAACATCCCCCAGCCCGTTCGCGCATCCTTTTTCCCTTTACCACCCTCCGCCCTCGGACTAGCGCTCTCTGCAACGAAACGTTGGTTAAATAATATCCGCGCTTCCGACCGTAATTATCTCGCTCTCAGATTTTCTGGATTTCTGCGTGGCTCCGGGGCTACTGACGGACGGGGGTGGCTTCTGCTGCGGCTGTTTCTCTTGGCGCTCCTGCTGCCGCTGCTTGCGCCCGAGGAAAGGGACGGAGCCGCGAGAGGGGAAGTGCACAGGATGCCGGGGAGTTTGCAGATTAAAGATAAAGACGAGAGCACAGTTCGAGCCACGTTCCGCACCATCCTCGCCAATGATAAATATATGGAAATATCCTTCGGCACACATGAATTCCGGCGAGTTTGTTCCAACATTATCATTATAACGCAACAATTATTATTATTTTTTAAATCGTCGGCGATTTAATTTTATCCGAAGTGGAAAAAATGTACGGTATTTCGAAAGCCGCGCGTGGTGGGAACTCGCGAAGATATTCGAGCCGGTGATCGAAGGGGTTGTACTTCGTCGGCTTTGTGATTCTCTTCGTTCTCTTTCACTACCGCCTCCTTTCTGCATATATGAATGTGCACGAATTTATTCGAATATTATTATTATGTTGCAACAATTACTATTATTATTTTTTAAATCGTCGGCGATTTAATTTTATCCGAAGTGGAAAAAATGCACGGTATTTCGAAAGCCGCGCGCCGCCGGAGCTTGCGAGGATATTCGAGCCGGTGATCGAAGGGGTTGTACATTGTCGGCTTTACGATTCTCTTCGTCCCCTTTCACTGGCCCGAGACTCCGTTTATCCTCCGTTTTCCTGGACAATTTCACCGCTGGCGCCCGCCTCGCGCCCGCGGAACCATAAGACTTATCCGCAAAGATCACAAGCCTCGGCGGAAGTCTCGGGAAAATCGAGACCCACCGCGGAGAGAAGCCCTCGGAAGAGGCAGCGGTATTAGCCGCCACAGCGCATAACAGCTACAGCCCTTCCATACCAACTGCCGCGTTAAGGCGTAACGGCGGCGGTTGGCGATGGTGCGTTGTGGTTTCAAGTTTTACGAGCGAATTACGAGTTTTCAACTATTTTTACGAGAGTTGTTTCAATTATTTCACCAATTTGCAATTAAAAGCCGTCGACGACTTTCAGGTCGGTATAGCTTTTGGAGTAACGACGGTACCAAACTCACCCTTGACCCCCTCCCTTCCGCCGACCGGGAACCACCGGTCTTCGCTATACGTATATAAAGCGCAAGAGTGTCGAACGGAGGAGGGAAAGAGACTCGGTAACACCGGTTTTTCTCCACTCGGAAAAAAACTTTATGACGCCAATAATTTCGCAATCAGCCAATTAAAAGCAACCAAATAAAGTGGCACGAAATTACGGAAATGTACGCATTAAAAGTGCTGTTTTGGAAGACCTCTCGTTCGTCGCCATTAAAAAGAATTTTCGCAAAAAAAGAAAACAACAAAAAATGATTATGTTCTTCTGGTAATAAAAGCGTTCAACAATAAACAACAACACCGCACGAAATAAATGCCAAAAAAATCCGAACTCGGAGTTTCGAGGCAGGTGGCGTTGATCAACGAAAGCTGGAGGGTGGTTGAAACTTTCACCGGGTTAACGTGCCCGCCACCGAACGACCCCCTCGTTGGGCGAGAGTGGCCTTCGGTCAGTATTTGTTCCGTTCGCGATCGCCGCGTTGAACATCGGTCGCGTGGGTCAACGCGAATCCGCGAGGGCTGGTCGGAGAACGAAGTCGGGTTCGCGGGATAGGGAGCCTCGAAGAAGTCGGTGCGGTGCGGAATAAACGTAAGTCTGGTGTTTATTTGATGGCCCGTAATCACGCTATTTTGTCATCAACGTTAGGCCTCTCCTTCCGCGATTTCCAAAGGTTTGCTGCCGCTGCTGGTGTTTCTGGTTACGCTCGCAAACTTGTATGCATTCGCCGATTCCTATACTCGAAGAAAAGTCACCCCCGTAGTTCAGTCACCCGCAGTTACCAACTTCCGGTCAATTTTTAGTGCTCGAGAAAAATGTTTTATTTATCTTAAATATTTTCTTCGAATTGACACACTGCCGGTCAAGATCCGAGCGTGCATTGCACCCAGAAAAATAATTTATTTGACGGCCACCGTTTATTTGGGTTGAGGAAAATATTTATTTGATTTGAATAAATATTCATTTCATATTTATTTAAATAAAATAAATATTTTACTTGAACCGAATAAACGGTGGCCGTCAAATAAATTATTTTTCTGGGTGTGTGCAAAGAATCCGATATCGACAACTTCGAAACCAAACGTCACAGCACACTCGCCGCAATCTCGTTGTGATCCGCCTAATCCCGTTAGTTATCCGTACGATTATCTTCCTCTATCTTACACGCTCCTGTGTACAGACCGTGTATGTATGCAAGCATTCGAAACGCCTAGCGGTATATAACGAAAGCACATTCGGTTCGTGTTGTAGAGTGCGTCACGGCAAGTCCTGATAATTAGGGTGTGCCAGTGACAAACGATTGTCACGAGCGTGTGTATAGATAAGCGAGCAAATATACGAAATAATGAGGGGTTTGAGTGTACACTCGAGCTCGTTTTCCATCTCCGTCTATCTCCTTTACCGGGGTCTATCGTACACAATATTATACCTCTGTACACCCTGTCTGTCCGTATGCATGCATGTGTGTACATGCGGCACACCAAGCCGGCCGACGGTACGAACGTAATAATGGCTGCGAGGTGTGCAAACACACAGAGACACGTGGAGATGGTAAATGTTCAGGTGAGCCACAATTTCAGTTTGTGTGCGACCCCAGTCTGTGTGTCATTGTGCGCGTGTAACGGTATGGCGTGGCGTATTACTCAAATGCATAATTGTACCTCGTAATAGGGCCTGCCAACAAATATGCCTACAATTAGAAACCCCCGCGCGGCTCGTTCGTACCCGCAGTATACTCGGCTACTTGCGTTCGGGAGGGTTGAAAACGACGTACAAACGCCGTAACATCGCCTCTACGCCCCTTAAAAGCAACCACCCAACCAGCTTTTCACCTATCGCGAAGGATAACCAAGGTGTTCGCAGTCCGGGTATAAACCGGTACCCGCCTCAAAACCACACGTAATAATGTGCTGCAACACGACCACTGTGTGAATCATTCCTCGCATCCGCCTTGAACAAATGGCCTCGCTCAAGATACCTTCGAGGCAAAAGTGCCTTTCGTCCGTTGCCATTATCGTGGCATTACTTATTCGTGTTGCGGCACGGTTTGGTACGCCCAACAGTCAATAGCCAGGTATTAATGCCGAGGAAACCAACGGTTCGGGCAAACTCTTTCCGCACCCGCGGGAGGGAAAACGGGGGAATGGACATTGCGCCGGTGATAAATAAGCTCCGCGACGCGAACGGGAAATACTTGGGCAGATGCTGCCAGCGAGTCTCGACGTTCTAGACAAGGTACAAGGTATTAACGTGGATGGTCTCGTTAATCAGGTGGGACAATCGTTCGTGTCATTTTCTTTCTCTAGAACCTGCTTCATCGAAGCCAATAAATTACTCAAGATCTTTGACTCGTCTCTGAAGTTAGATCGAACCTAGCGTTGTTGGTTTATGTAGATAGCAACATCATTTTTATATTCGATAATCGCTTCGGTTGATAACGTAGATATCGGATTTAGATCATCGAAATTGGAGACGCGATCGTTGAAAATTGCAGACGTCAGGAGGTCAGACTTGTATAGTACGAATAACCGGGAAGGTCCGCGAATACATTGTACTGTGACGGTGTAGATTCTATGTTCGGTGCGGTGTACCGAGGGAAACTGGGCTATGCGAAAATTGGGGCAGTTTGTCGAGAACGGACGAGTGAGACCGCGTCAAGAGCGCGTAAATAAACCGGGTTCGCTTTTGACCCTGTTGCTGTACATTGATAAATCAATGAGGTGGGATGAGTGTGATAAGTTCGATTCCATCGGGACCAAAATTTCAGATAATTCATGACCGTCGAGGGGGGGGGATTAATTTTATATTCTATCATGACCCTCCTTCTGTCCCGCGAAAACAGAAAGTTTATTTGTGAGCTCTGACAGATAAACGGAAAAGTATATTAGTCACTGCGACCGGGCAGGTGCATCGCCACTTTACCCTACTCTCGTATCTCTCCGGTGTCGAAACAAATTACGCGCATCGGAGTATTATTATTGCGGTGACCCGCGGTTGAATTATGCATCAAAGTGCAAGAATAAGTCAGCACCAGCAGCGGTAGTAGTTCAGAAGCATCAACGAGCAGCAGCAGCGGTCGCGGCAGCAGCTTGCCCAGGCACGGAGAATCGAGTCGGTTGACCTGAGCCGAATTTACACGGGCAGAAAGCATTCGACCTATAAATAATACGCGGCTTGTACACTCGTATGGACACCCCTCGGCTGTTTCCTTTTCATACTCGCCGTCGGTCAATTCACTGTTTCTCGGGGCCACGTATCATACATTTATTTTCACCGGAAATAGCGAAGATCGCGAGAATGCAAATTGCGACTGGCCCATCCGTTCGTCATATGATGTACAATCCGCGACATGGATCTCGCGGTCAACTCAAACTGCTACGTTAACATTGTCAACACATCACGCAAGTTCACGTCGGGCAATGCTTGAAAGACACCGCTCTTACCTGTTCTATTTTATGCCCCAAGAATCTGGACCACTTCTGGTTGTTTCTTCGTCATTCGCGAGCGAAAGGCAAAGAACCGTATAACAGAATTTCAGTTGACTGCAAAAGTGACTATTCAAAACGCGGTTATGTGCATCAATATTTGGAACTCGTATCGAGCTTGGTCATGAAGAAGTATTGGCACAGTCCTCTCGCGTCGAACATGTCGAAAGCCGCTAACGTCTTGCAGTGCTTCTGGCAGCTCAGAGCACCTTCCCGCCCGGTCGAATCAACCCCTTAGTGCTTGACTCAGGGTAGTAACGGTCAGGGGCGGCGGGGAGACGAGACAGGACAGCGATAGTCCAAGATAGAGGCGGAGGGAGGAAGAGGTGGAAAACGAGGACGCTGATGATGAGCGAGTGAGGAAACAAGTGCGAGTAACCAAGAAATCGAGGGAAGCGCCGAGCGGTGTCGAGGGGAGAAAGAAGAACGGGCGAGGGACGTTAGTTCGCCCGGCGGAAACTTAAACTTGTACGAAAACTTCTGTTCGTTGGGCTCGCGTCTCCGGAACTTGGGCAACGCTGGGGGTTTGCTGTGTGCCTCTTGGAGTTTGTGTGCCGCGATGTTCGAGCGCATAACCGGCGTTGCACCGGGACCAAGAACCGACCGGGAGAGAGAGAGAGAGTGGCGGTACCGAGAGCGGCATTGCGAATCGCTGTGTAGTCGTTCGGGGCTTGTCCGTGAACTGTACGGCACGGGTAGATCGACGCCGCTGATCCGTATCGCCGAAACGAGGTTTGGCAACAGCATTTAGCCCTCCCCGAGACGAGTAGAAAAGAGTCTCATTAAAAGCCGAGCAAAACGGCGGGCCCCCCAGGACTACGGTGAGGGGTTCACGGGGGGGGGGGGGGGGGGGGGAACCCGAACCTTGGAAACGACCCGAAAGGCGAACGGCGAATCGGGGAGGAGATGTCCAAGGAACTTGCGAAATTCGTTCAGACTCCAACGTTATCCAAGTAGACGGCGTTTTATGATGCTTCGTAAAACACAAGAAAACTTGAGAGTTCGCGTCTCTTGAGCTATGAGCTACGATTAAAATTGATCGTGAAAAAGAACACCGGAGAGCCTATTGCGACAAGTTTAACGAATCCGCGTCTTTGAATCGGGACGTCCATTATTGTTTCTTTATTTTTTCGTTCGCCGTCAGAAGACTGCGCGGCCCTGTGCGAGCACGGATGACGTTGCATACACACACGCTCCACATTCTATTTATAATCGGAGACCAACCGGCGCATTCATCGTCGTCTTTGTGTATCCACTTTCCGTTACCGCAAATCATTGCACTATCCTCATTGAGCAGCTCCCTCAAAGTTACTCGATAACGCGTCGGTTGCCCAAAGAACGTTACCGATTGGAAAACATGTCGCACAGCCGACATCAAAAGGGCGTATTCGATTCGTGTAAACGCAACAGACAAGCCCTACTGAGTCGAATCACGTCATGCAAACCAAGAACACAACAACTTGTTCAGAGTGTATTTGCATCACAATTTACGTCATGAGGAAAAAGAACACGGCTTAAGGACACGCTCCCACACGATTCCACTCTCCCCTCCGCATACAAGGCAAGCGGGTGGTTTGGTCTCTAAAATGTACTCTCCAGAACAAGGAAGTGAGCCAGTCGCAATTTCGATAGCAGATTTCCATCATCCTCCTTAATACCACATGCGAAATCTTAGACCCTCAAGAAGCTGAGGCGAATGAGCGCAGGCATACGCGTTTCGAATCTCGCGGCTTGTTCCAGCAGAAAGTAAGGGTCGGCTTCGGCCGATCGAGCAAGAGCTACAGGTTCACATCGGTACGGTAGAATCTAGCAGGGAGGCCAGATTTAATACTAGAAATGGGAGGGTGTGGCGATGTAGATGAGGGTTTAGCTCGAGAGTGCTCGAGCAAGCGTGTCCTGCGGCCAAGGGGTGCAAGACCGTTATGTGTGCCTCCGTCGCTACTCTCCCCGCCCCCGTTCCCGTGCCCCGACTACGTACTCCTTGGCCCCGAGGTGTAGTACACCTTCGAAGACCCGTTCGAGTGTATCGCACTGTACAGCGGAGATACACGAGCGCCTCGACACACCGACGCGAGCACACTCGAGACCCACGCAGACCCTCGAACTCTCTCTCCGTGTGTACATCGTTGCATGCGTACAACCAATACCATCCATCAAACGCAATAAACACGGAATCTTGCAATTCACCGCTCGGCTATGCGAAGTGCCTCCCGCTGCATATATACGCCGGTCGTTAAAGTCGCGGTGAGAACCGCAATACGGTCAGCGAAATTAGCTCGACTTTCCTCGCTTTTTTTTAGGATCCTTAAATGAACGTATCGATCCGCGCGGAAGCTCGTTTTGACCGGTGAATCAAAAGGGCACGACTCCAATGTCATAATACATTAGTTACCTTCTTTTCATTACCAGCCTTCGGTTTATTTGCTTTACTTTACGATTTCTTTTTCTTCTTTTTAATTCCGTCGGAGGAAAAGTGTCGACTTTTTTCTATACACGCTGCATTTACGGTTTTGACTTCTGCGTCTGATTCGGCCAGTCTACCACTCGTTCGGCTTCCGTGTCGTCGGTGGCGATTGTAACTGTCGAGGAGTAGTCGTGTTCGTTCGAACCCGAGCGGACGAGGGTGCGGACGGAATCCTTGCACACACGCTTCGGTGATCGCCGCGTTGCGTTAAACTGTACTAGCTGGTAATGGTACACATGAAGTGCTGCAAAGCCGGCGGTGCTCCTCGACGCTGCCGTAACGCAGTTGCCAGCGGTACGGCGATGTGTATCGTTAGTATTTAGTGTTTAGTTAACATCGGGGATGGAGAAGCCGCCAGTGTTTGTAATTGGCACGGGGTTTAGGAGCGGCGAAAGCGATTGTGTACCTCACAGATTTTACTCGGGATCCGCCGTAGAATACCGCGGATTCTGTGTCTTTTGCTTCCTCCCTCGCTGAAGCTGCGGCTCACACGCCCGTTCATGCTGCTGCTGCTGCTGCCGAGTTAGCGGCACCGACTGCGTGGCTGACAATGTTTTGTCCCCGAAGGCGGGCGCGGGACGCTCGACTGCTCGGAACATTTTCAATCCCGGTCGCGACTCCCACAGGGGGTTGGCAAAACGACGGGCCAGATGGCACGGGTACACATCGCGGTCGTTACTACAATTAGATATTCGCCTCGGTCTGATCTCCAAATAATAACAGACACGGTTCCTGCGATGCGAGCCGCGGCGTCGCGGCGCTCCTGACTCTCAGCGCGCCTTCCGTGTTTCCTCGGGATGCGCTTCTGTACGTTTGTACCTTATTTTCATTGAGGAGCTGCGAGACCCGGCGGGAAAGCTTTGGTTTTGAAAGTGTTAGAGGGAAAATAATTATTAACTTGAAAAAAACATTTTTAGGACATATTTTGATTAAATGAAATAGAATAGAATAGGGTTTATTCGCGTTCTGAGAAAAGCTCTCTAAAGACACCATGCCCAAAATATACAACGACAAATAACAAAGATTCACTCTTTGTTATTCGTCGTTGTATTTCGTCGACACATTTATGTCTATATTACTCACAACTGCAGCAAGCACAAGTGCAGCAAAATTATGCACTGAAAAAAAAAACCTAAATTAAACTATATAACAACCAAAAATAAAGCAAAAGTAATAAACTACCCAAAATGAAAGCTATATTGTTAAAAATTTAATGCGAATTATTGCTGTTTAAGAAAATTCCAAAGACGTTTGGGTGAAAACGAAGGAAGAAATTGCAAAGCTTTCTCCACGATGAGACGAAAATAAAATACATTCCTGAGTGGAGGGTGAAAGTTGTAGAAAATGCAATGCAAGTCTTTACGATGTCTCGGCTCGCTTCGTTCCCGGAAGAGCATCGAAAACTGTCCGTGCTCGGTGTCCTTTCGCGATTTTCCTTGCGGTCTCGCGAATTTCGTATTCCGGTGAGCGCAGCCTCACTTATTTGGAGATCAGAGAGGCCTCTCCCTCCCCCAAACGAGGGGGGCACGTCTTCCATGCCACCCAGACGAGAGATACCCCCTCGTTTCTTTGCTCCTTCTCTTCTCCTCTCTTGCGTCGCGCGGATACTCTTCTTACACGGGACACCCAAACTCCGTGGTATATTTCATTTTTAAACAACAAAAAAATGCTAATGCAACAGCCGACGCCGCGTTATCGACGCGGAACCTCTGTATGAAATAATAAATAATCGCGTTAAGCCGGGACACGGGCACGGTACTCTCTCTGCCTTTAAAGGGCCCCTCGCTGCCATCCTCGTTCGTACGCGCTATTTTTCACGGGCTCGAATTTCGCCGCTTTAACGCATCGCTCAGACTCGAAAAGTTTATTCTAGCTTAGGTCCAAGATTTATTTAAGAAGCTCGCTGGCCTCACCCTCGAAATTATGAAATACAATTGGACATTTTTTGACATGTGTAAAAAAGTTTTATATTCAAAAAATATAAACATTAGCAAATTTAATAAAAATAGCAACGAACTTGTGACGAAACGGGACTACGATGATAGGAATGTCGGACGCATTTCGTCTGGAGAAATCGTCCGATTTAGAGAACTCGCGGCACGAAATTTCCACGAAATCATGAATATTTGTATAGGTCCGAAATGACCGTAGCGAATATTGGTCATGCGAGAGAAAAGGTCGCGGACGCCGAGGTACTGCGAGAACCCCAACAATTGATCCGAACGAATCGGCGTCAATCAATGATAAAAGAGCGTTCGAAAGGAGTCTCTCCATGCAGAAAAAAAAGAAGAAACGGGGTGCGAAAAACTTCTATCGCGTAAGCCACTCTAAGTCGGGCATCCAAATTCAATTGTAGACTTTCGAATCTCCATGGAATACCAATCGCATCGTTCTCCTCGAGTTCTCACTTTTATCGCCTGGAGGGTCACCTGCAAACCCTTTCCACCCCTTTCACTCAAATAGGCATGATATTTTTCTATTTTCATTTTCAATATTTTTCCTATTTTTTTTCTCGCCAAACAAGCTCAAAGAAAAAACTATATATTCCGAGAATGCTGAAATAACACACAGTAAAAAAGTTTCTACTTTTTACAAACAACTTATTCTCCACGAATGTCCACAGTTTTTTATTTCTAATTTTCCAATCGCACAATCCGGCTTCCAGTTTTACAAACAAAAGTACAAACTAAAATTGTCGAGAACCCGGAAAATGAGAGGCCAAGTTTGTATTTTCAAGTCTGAACAAACGAGTCTCTCACTTATTTAACAAAAATTTATTTTCACGAAATTACTTCGTATTCCGATTTTACGAAATTATTTCTTACCGTGTAGGTTTTCCTCCGTCGCCTCGAAGCATTTATTTTTCTCGGTCCAAGAAGGTGACGTCCAGAGGACGGGGTTGTGCGAACGGTCTCTTCGGGCCGACGGTCCTCGGCGCTCGAAGGGTCGTCGTCGTCGCCGTCGTCGACGTGGTCGGGGGTTGGTTGCGGGACGGTAGGATGGCTTGCGAAAACGCTACCCGAATAAAAATGGGGTGTTTATAAGCGAGTATCCAATGTATCACGCAATATTTACATACAGCCCGCGCCCGTTCACTATAGTGTATCCACTATATTGTACGGTAAAGTATACCGTGCGGCGAAGCCCGGGTGTGCGCCATCGCGGTCCACCCTCTCGATCTCTCGCCCGGAGGATCCGCGAAGTTCGGCGCTCGCAGAACCGGCGAGGAACCGCTGCCCGCGTACCGATGCACGCAACGGCTGATATAATAAAAATTAAATATGATATTTCAACCCCTCTCGCGGGCCTTCTTCTTTATCCCGGAGCGCTGGAGAAGAGTCAGTGCTGCCTTCCGCATAAATAACAAGTTTTTTTTTTTAAGGTACCCTCGACCACGAATACACGCAGCGGCAGCCGCTACTGTATGCTTCCTCTCGAGAGCTTCTCTGCCCTTCCGGATCCTCGAGAATTCGCGAAGTTATCGCGGTTTTATGGGGTGACTCGACTGCGTGACTCCGCACGCGAGTCCGGAAATCCAGCAACAATTTTCTTGCTCCTTCGACCCCGAAAAAATGTCGATCCAACCATGACCTTCGCGACTGCAAATTTCTCGTCCGTCGTCGATTTTCACCTTTTTTATTATAACATTTTTTTAACTAAAAAAGTCAATTGCAATTCTTCCGTTATCGCCCAAAAATTTATTTTTTTGAATATTTTTTTTCCGCCTCTGTTATTTGACGAAAAGAAAAAAATCAGAAAATGAATTAACCCTTTCGCTCGTTTCCTTTACGATTTTGACTCCAATTTAATCAAGGGAGCCTAACGCAAGGCTCTATTCATTCCGAGGAGGGGAGGTGTGCTACAACGACGAGTAGTAGACGTAGAACGATTTAACGCCAGTTTAAGGGACGCTTAAGCGCTTGTCAAGGATTAAATCAAGATTAACAGTAAGATTGTCCTCGTCCCTTGTGTCTATGCGTGTGTCTGAGTGCGAGTGTGCGCACGAGAGTGCGAGAGCTGGCACGGTTCACCCTTCGGTTAGCCCGAGCGGGAATACCAAGAGATTCGACTGACTCTACCGGAGCCGGTCTTGCACGCACTACTCTTAAGTAAATTAGACCGATATACGCCGAAGCTCCGAGGAAGTAAACGCGACGTCGAGGGTGACGAGGCTCGTGCTTTCGTCCCTTCGACAAAATCTTGGCGACTCTTAATTGTATATAAATCCACAAGTGACGTCACACCGGAAGTACGACACCGGTGTGAAAATTTTATTTTTCGACCGGAAATAACGTCACGAAACACGTCACATCCGGTTTGAAAATCTAATTTTTTGCCGGGACGTGACGTCATACCGGAAATCCGCCACATTCGGTTTGAAAATCTAATTTTTCAACCGGAGATGACGTCATACCGGAAATACGTCACTTCTGGTTCGAGAGTCTCATTTTTCGAAGCAGAGTCCCACCTGGGGGGCTGCTGGGAGAAAAAAAACTTGCCCATCGAGTGATTTTCTTGAAGAGATTCAATTCATTGAAAACAGGGCAATACAAAATCAAAACCGGTTGCTTATCGGTGATGAGATGATTATTCTCGTTTTTTCTTCGAAAGGACTGCAGCCGCACGGTGCTGTGTGAAAACGGACTGGAGGCGAGGGTAAAGAATGAGTTAAGCGCATAGAGAATGCATCGGAGTGCATCGAGCGAGGAGCCGAACGGAGCGAACTGTTGAGGGGCCCAAACGCGACTTTTCAACGTGCACGGTTCTCCGTCACGTTTCATCGCTGTCTCGCTTCGTGCCGCTCCTTCACTCCCCGTGTCTGGCCAAACCGAACAAAACAATTTGTTCCAAAGCAAACACCGGCATCCGGCTTACTTGTGAATAAACAACACATTTATTTTTGGAGGCTAACGGCCGGCGACGCGGAAGGGGAATAAGCTTTGCCGCACAACTCTTTGGTCTCTACGCATCTCATTCTCCTCTTCTTTATTTTTTACATTTTTTTTTTCTTTTCCGTCTCCTCCTTTCCTCTCAATCTCCGGCTGTTTGACACTGGTCGAGCGCGAGAGCTCGGCGACGCTCGAAAAGAGTCTCGTCCGAAAGGAGAACGCGAAAAAAAAAATCAACGGTGGGAAGAGCGAAGAGGAGCAAAAAAAAGATTGGGAGGAGAGAAAGAACACAATGTGACCGTTCTTGGAAATAATTTTAAGTGGGCTCTAACGATGGACGTGACCCACTCCGTGACTCGGTGCGCGACCCGGTTATTTATTATTACCGAATGTTGTCACTTATCATTCCACTTCGCCACCTTTTAATAATTAATTTTTTGTCTCGGTTAATTTTAGTCAACTTTTTACTATTCGCTTCTCGGTATCTTGCCGCCTTTGCATTCTTCGGCGCTGATCAGCAATTTATTTTGATGGAATATTGATGAAAAAAAAAATTGCTCCATGCGCTCCGACGTTCGTTCTGTAATCGTGTAACGTGTATCTTGTCGTCTGGGCGACCTCTCGGAAAGACGAGAACTCCTTACTCGACGTAATCGCAAGCGATAAACTCGATCTCCGGAACGAGAACCTAACTAGTGAGTCTGAAAAAAAAACCCTCCTACGTTTGATTCATAAACTTTCTGGCAATCGCACTTTCCAAAAAAAGACACAAAAAAGTAATTCACTTGAAAAATATTTTGCCGTGTCTTCTAATCGAGCACGCCTCTTATCTTTCCATAATCTAATACACCTGCGCATTAAAATTGTCAAAACATTTTTTTCGCCTTTTCTATTTGTTGTTGTATTACATGCTGTCGAGTCGAGAAGTGGAAGTCGAATCACCGTGTTTTCTCGCTATATCGGCCAACTACGCCGTGAAAACATGCGCGGCATGGGGCAGTGTAAGCAAACTGAACGTTTCTTCCCGAGACGATAAACAAAATAAGTTTTTTTTTAAATATGATACACGGACGAGCCTGTGTTTATGGTTACAAGAGATGACACGCACGCATGTGTACGCTTTGACAGGGGAAGGCGAAAAAAAAAACAGAAAAAAGAAAAACGATAACACAAGCGCATGCGCGATAACTGTGTACAGTGTGTGTCTATGTGTACGATAAACAACACGTGGAAGGTTCGCTTTGTTAGTGCCAGCTGGTGGCACGTGCGTTCCATGCCGTACTATCGATTCGCACATTCGAAAACAACTGGAGTTAGAATAAACATTAGCGCACAACGATCGATTGTTTTGTGCTTTTATTGTCGCTGATAGACTGGAAGACGAACGGTAAATTATTAATTTTCCGATATCGCTCGTATTGATCGACGGTTACTTTCCGTAAGCAAATTATTTCTACTCACTGGACAATGGCAAATCGATATCTCGGCTGCGTGATGTTTAAGGACGGAGAATATGTTCTTCGATAGAGAGACGATATTGTCTCCGAACTGTATAACGCGGAAATGCCCCATGGAACGAGGGAAATTAATCATTTTACGAGTAAAGTTACATACACTGTAAACATAAATTGTAAATTTAATGTACTGAAGCTTGAAATTTGCTTACATTATTACATTGAACATTTATGTACTTTTTTGTCAAATTTAAATACCAGATACTAAAATTCCAAATATTCTGCCTGAAATTTACCATAATTTTAATTTAAAAAAAAAATTTCACTGTATAATTGCAACGCAATTTTACAGTATTACACATGCAATGTGTTTGAAATTTCAGAAACAGCTTCCAATCCCATTTATCAATTTAAAAACAATATTTGTTTACAGTGTATAATAATAATTAAATAATCTAATTAATTAATAAACTAAAATAAAGGAGTCAGAGGAGTCAAACGAATCGAAGATCATCGTTGTCAACGTTTGTTCGTCGGAACGATTTTTTCCGTCGAAATCTTCGGGACTCGATAACAAAGATTGCCTCGGGACACGCGAAGTTTCGAAATATCTCTCATTCCGATTCGCGGATCGGGCCCTTAAAACTCGTCGGCGCTAAGCAGTTGGGTGGTGCCGAGGTTGCGGAGTTGGAACGGGGCACGTAGGCGAATTTAACCGACACCCTTTTTGCATTATCGCGACGGGACAGCGGCCTCGACGTGCGCCGAGCAGCAACGAGATTGCCCATGGTAACTCGAGGGGTGGATCGAGACTCACCCCTTTACCCGCGCTTCCGTATACCTGCGAAAGTATGGCTCCGACCGCGACCTAATTCGACGATAAGATAACGTATTTAAGTGCACGGTGCGTCGGCCCCTCGCCCGCGATACTACCCTGTTTTATTGCCCCGTGTGCTGAGCACAACCTCCCCCCCCCCCCCCCCCACCCTCCTGCTCCACACTCGGGCCTCGCTCTTCGCATCCCCCATCGTCATCGCCTTCCCTTGCGCCACACGCTCTCACCTCTCGTCTCCCTCCCTCGGGGGCTCACCGAGATTTATTGTAAAATTCGATAGATATTGCCAATTACAACCCCGGGAGGGGCGGGGCGGGGGGGGGGGGGGGGGGGGGAGTCAGGGGGCGAGATTCGCGCGTGGATCCGCGAGAGAAGAATCGGAAACTGAGAATTTCTCGCTCGAGGCGCAAACCTCTTCTCCCGCCTTCCGTTCGCGTCGAGAATTTTAAGCGCGGAATTTTTATATGTACAGGAACGAGGTGACACGTTGCATAAATCCAGGAGCAACGGGAAATGTGATTGCAATCAGCGGCGCGCCTCACCCTCGCGGATGAGGTAAATTATACGGAGATTGACAATCGGGCGTGTCGAGCCGCGACGCTATTCGTTGGAAAGCGATACGGAACTTTGGAACCTCGCACGGTCATTGGGAGAACGGAAATCGAGTCAATTCAACGTCATTTTTTAACTGGCAAAATGTTGAAACAAAAAAACAAAATTAGGATAATGGAAAATTATTTTTTAACCGTCAAAATGTTAAGTGTGGAATTTAAGTTATCGGAAAATTAATTTTTACCAGTGAAAATATTGAACCAAAAATGTCCAGTTCGAGTTATTTAACGAGAAAAAAAAGCTCCTTTTCTCGAACTAAAAAATGACTTTTGGGAGAAAAAACTGATGAGCCGCGCCGGGCGCGGAATGGAGCGGGCCGCACGCTGGGCTCGAACTGGATCCGCTTGTTTATTCCTCGCCGAGCTCGCAGACACAATACTTAACGGCGTCGCCCGCGGAACAGTGTGCGAGATACTGAAAATAAAAATAAAAAAATGTCCACACGATAAATAAAACAAGACTGCAACTGCTTTGGTGCACCAACGACGAGGATGACGATGTCGATGACGACAACGACGACGGGGCGCTCGGTAGTTAAACGCTCGTTGTCCGGCCTTCGTTCCGCTGCACCACCGCACGTATACTTTGTTTGCTTGTTTTGTTTGCTCGGGAATTTTCTTTTGTGCCTCGCGCAACTTGGGCGCACAGAGAGTACACCGTGCGCGGTCGTACGTGCCGCGTGTGCGTGCACCTCGTCGCGCTCCGTGCAGGTTTCTCGCGCGTACGTGTGTGTGTCCAGCTGCGCACCGCCGTGGTTCTCCGCCGGTTCTCCCGCCCGGGTTGGTCTGGCACATGCAAATGAGAGGCACAATGCACGCCCCGATAGCCTCCACCATGTAAGCCGCACATGCAGTACACTCGTACACGGCGCAACTATTCCAGCCTTCTCCTCGCTTCCCTCCTGCTTGCTTGCTTGTCGTCGTAGTCGGTTATCCGGTTCGTTATTTACATCGTCGGCTGTTTATTTATCGTCCCATGTTGGCGCGCAAGTAGGCGATTGCACCCGAGAGAAAGCCGTCCCGAAGCCGAGATGCAACACCGGGATTCAATTTCTATGATGCTGCGTTGCAGCTGAGAATCCCTTTGAAACGCTTCAAAGGGTTAATGTAAAATATTGAGGTAGGGAGATTAGTTAACAGGTGGAAAGATTCGTGAGCATTAAAGTTCACTGATTAGAGCTGTAGGCAAGAAATTGCTAAAATGGGGAAACGGGTGAAAAATGCATACTCATTATCGCGGAGGGTTCACTTCGCTACGACGATTAAGGAATCCAGCGGTCCACTTTGAAGTTCATTTGACTTAATATTTAAACTTCCTTAAAACAAGGAAGCTTTGAAAGCTGGACGCCTAGGATTAAAAAAACAAAACCTTCCCACATCGACTATGTACGTCGATCGATTTTAGCCTCATAGCGTATTCTCGCTCGTCAACACGAATGAATAAATGAACCGGTTAAACCACTCTGTTCCCGGGTTATTGTTAGTACGGTTACGGCATAACGGTGGAACACCGGGCTCGCGATAACGCGGATAACGCGCGAAATTAGAAACTCTCCTCGGGCAATCGTCACTCGAATAACCGTAATTCGGGAAAATTTTATTCGATTCCTGTTGGATGAGAATGCGATTAAGATCGAGCTGGGGATGTACAGTCGCGTGGAGCGTCTCGGGGATGGAACGGGGCGGGCACTCTTTGACGAGGAACGGCGGTAACGTAGCGCCCGCTTTTATCCTCGCGCACCTGGTATACACGTAATTGGTGCTTAATTTTAGCCCGAATTGCCAGATGCCTCGCGTGCACTAACGACGTTTTCGCGTCATCTTTCGGCTCGAATATCTCGGGGTTCGACGTCGTGGCTTCGGGACTCGGCATCGACGTTAGCTCGAACGTGTACAGGTATTTATGGACATTCACAATTGCGTTTGAGAGGCGCCAGCAACGAAATCCGACTTCGCACACAATGCTCGAGAGCATTGCAGTGGAAAGCTCGTTCACATTTCGTCACTCAAAATTCGCCAGTAATTGCTCTCATCGCGTGAAATTATTGAGCCGATAATCTGACGATCTGTTATTACATCAGCGCTTCGCTTATCAATTTTCTCATCGACTTACGGTCGGGCGAAAGTGGCGAATTCGGCGTCTCTCGGAACAAAATTTTTCTAGGGGTTTTTTTTTCTTTTTGGGTCGTGAGGAATATTATAATATAAGAAGTCGAGGAACTGCGGGAATGGATGCGGCTTCGCCGGGTTCGGGCGCTGGTCCGACCGAAGACGAAGCATTCTCATTATACCGTGTGATTTACGTTCACGTGGGACCGCCGAGCTTTCTCCCAGTCGAAAGATCCTCTCTTTAGGTTAGAAGTAAAGTTAAAAGAAAAATAAGGCTTATGGGGTGTAAAGTCGCTCGAGGGGTTGCCGCGCCCCGGAGCTACGCTCGCCGGCCTCGGAGAGCCAGCGACAACGTCGACGGGGACTTTTGAATATATTATAAAAAAAAATAAAAATAAAAATAAAAAAATCCACGGCTCTCGGGGAAACTTGAAAATTTATGACGGGAAGGGCAGCTTTATTTTCTCGGTCGACGACCATTGATTCTTTACCCGTTCAACAACAGAGTCGTCCGACCGTTTGACGAAATTTTAATATTTTCGCAATGAATTGCAGAGTGTCGATATAAATCGGTAATTAATTTATTGGCGATGAAAATTATGGCTGATCAATATAAGTGGAATGTGATTGATCTGATGAAAAAAAAATGTTAATTATGGAATTTATCGATGAATCGTTAATTAATAATATGATTGGTACGAAATTGATTAAATTCGGGTGCGCAGTTAACCGTTCGTAAAAGTCGTCGAGTACTTTTGGTCCCATCAAAATTTTTTGCCACTCATTCGATTTATTCGATACAACGGAAAGGTTAAGCGTTGAACGATCGTCGTCCCATTGTACCATATTATTAACAAATTGACTTTTTTATAATGTCGAATCGAATATATGTATTAAAAAAATTCGCTGCTCGTGAGCAAGAAAGTCACGGGTTTCAAAAGTTCTTGTTCACAATGCGAAACATTGCCGGCGTAGTTCGTGAAGTTTAGATTCGCGTACAATGATGATTAAAAATTTTGTGCTAATTCCAGTGTTAATGTGAAAAATTACGCTTTGCAGGGACACATCGGTGAGAGCCCTTTCGATAACGGATCCTGGGGAAAGGAACATTTTCAGCCAACAGCGGCTCCCTGGCAGCTGAATCTACGCGGCCACGCTCGACCCAGTGTGAGTAATAAACTATATTAACATAATTCTTACACATTAACTAATTCCCTCGGTGTCAACGAATTTTTTCACTTTTTACTCACCGATTCGTCTGCCTAAAAAAAAATTACGAATTTTGCACTTAGTTTTCAGTTAGTTTATAATTTATGAAAAATAACAAAACAAAAAACACCAATATTTGGTACAAACGTTCGATCTTTGTTTGTCGCATTGTGCAAGATCGTCGACTTCGCCGAAGTTACGAGGCGCAGGCCACTCTCGGCCAAACCGCCGAGCGGCGCTCGTATCTGTTGACCATTAAATTCCGCGGTAACAGCCCCATTCGCGGCGCGTTTACAGTCTATTAAACCGCGGGTTAAACGCTCGCAAATCTCCGTACGTGCGGTGTGTACAGCGAGGTTCGTTGCTGTCCACGCTTTTTTTCGATGCCTCTCGGAGCATTGAGAAAATCGGCACTCGATCGGTTCACCGGTCTTCGAACTCAGCGCTCTTTTGGTACATCGACAAATTTTTTTTAAGTACCCACTTTCTTGTTCTTGCGACGAGCAAATATGTGGTTTCCTGGAGCAGAGGGGAGACCGGGAGCGAGTCGGATTTAGTGTAAGGCACGGACGCGCAGAACTGTGTAGTGCGCCGGTGGAGAAGAATTTCTTTTCTCGACGGGAAAAGCTCGGACACGACGATCTTAATCACCCTCGGCACAATAAAGTTAAGGGGGAGACCGCCGGTCTCGAGACTTCTGCGGTGAAATAAAAAGAGAGGAGAGCTCGGCAAGACGACGACGAAAGGAGCCCGAAATTTGTAATTCTGGCCGGTAAGAAGAACAAGAGGTGGTCGGGAGTGTCGGGAAGGGAAGCCCGTCTCGGGGCGAAAAGAAATCCGGTCTTCCATTGTGACACGGCGAGGAAAAAATGCTCGACTCAGCCTCGCCGGGCGGAGACTCGGAGAAGCCGAGTGTCCTCGTCCGGCGGGAGAAAACCCGGTCTCGCGGATCGTTGTCACCCTTTCCTTCCTCGCAAAAGAAAACCCTCACCGACCGGAAGCGAAATCATGCAAAAGTTAAAGCAATTTGTACGAAACTCGGTTCAATCGGGTCGCCCTTTTAAAGATCGCGAGTCAAGGTCAACCCCTCATCAAACTGATTTCAAATTATAGAAAGCAAAAAAATAAGTTCGTAAAATCTCTCTACGAAGTTGATAAAATAATCTAACGTTTTTTTAGTTAGTAAAATGATTTTTTTAACTAAGTGACAAACTCGTTTGTTCGGCATTTTCACCGTGTCGTTAAAGATTTTAGTTTCGTACTTTTGTTCGTAAAACTACAGCCAAAATTACACATAAAAAATTTTAGAGGCTTATGAATAAAAAATTGCAGGCGCGCGTCGATCGGACGGCAGTTCTCACCGTTTACCGATGCGCATGTAAGTTCCGCGACTGCGAACTATACGTAATTACCGTGCGGAATTTCTAATTCGAGTCAGGGAAAGTTCCCTATGTCGGCCGACTTGTGAAAATCACCGGTTAGCAGTAGGAAGTGTTATAAAAAAAAAAAACGAGTCTAGATCGGTCGACGGCGAAGTGTTGCCCGCTGCGGTTATAGAGTTGCGTCGATTCCGTCCTCTATATTTATATGATGTGGGATAAAAAAAGGGGAAAAAAAATGAAGGCGACGATTGAGCTCGTCGAGACTTTATCGCGCGAGCCACGTACTCCGCGTCTCTACAGCACGGCGGTGCTGCTCGTACACGTTCGTTTATCGATCTTCCTCCTCGTCGTCGTCTCCGAGGTGAGTAAGTGCCCGCACTCGCGAAGAAAAACTTCGCAGTGTGTAACCCGCACGCCTCCGTAATATGCGCTATGTATAGCATTGGGTGAAGAAACAAGGATTTTGCAGCTACGGAAGTTCTCGGATGCTGACTAATGCTAACGTTACTCGCCTAAACTGCCTTTATTTCTTCCACCATGTCCCGGAGCTAAAACCCGCCTGCCACGGTGAACCAGACCGGACTAATGCTGCGTGGACCTTCTCGAGATATTTTACCATGCATTTCTCCCCTTTCGACGGGTAGTTTTTTATCTTTAAAATAACTGTTTTACCGTCTGACTATGCACTGATAAAAAAAGTACAGTTGAATCAACTAAGATTCGGTCAAGATAAATGCGACGCTTTTTTAATCCGATGAATTACATTTTACTTTGGAGATAATTTTGTATCAAAACGGTCGGTAATGAAAACTGTAAGGCATTTCTTTTCGGCGTTGCTAAACTTTCTCGGGCTATGTCAAATTGTTAGAAGCAGCTTAACCGTCAGACGAAGACGTTGATAATTTGCGAATTTCCAAACTGTCGAAGACCCGCGAAGAAAGTGGATTGCAGTTTTTGTTACCGACTGAGTCTGATTCAGAACGCCTTGAATGCCCGCTTTATTCAGCGCTGGCAGCGAATCCGTTCATTCAAAGCCAACTCAATAACGCAGTTTAAAGTCGCAGCACGCTCTATTCACACGCGGTAGATATATATATATATATATATATATATACATTTATATGTATATATATACATATGGAAAGCGATTGCACGTGAGTTCGTGACGTTATATATTTCACGGGAACGATCCTCTTCCACCCAGGCGCTCCGTTTCTCGACTTCAGACTGGTCGATGAGATCATCGTGTGAAATTATAACTACCATTCTAAAAAAAAAAAAAAAAAAAAAACCGCTGACTACGATATCGTATGGCTAATTCACTCGGACGTTTTTCCCCCCATGCTCTTTCGTTCAGCGTAACTCCCGACTGCATATATGCACATCGACTGGCTTAATTAATTAAAATTACCAATTGCGCGAAACCGAAAATTCTCGTTCTAATTAACGCAATACTAGAGCTAATTCGGCCATCGGATACTTTTCTTCTTTTTTTTGTAAAAAATAATTTGGAACAAAAGTAAATTCGGTTCTACGGTAATTATGAAGTTAATCATTGTTCCGATTCGGAGTTCTCTGTGTTTTTCGTTGAAATTCCCGATCGCCTTGTTTTCGAGAGCCAGCATTTTTATATATTTTTTAATTTTATTTTTATCACCGGGCTCTCGCACATAAGATATGCAGGACGCAAAGCTCGCTATCCTAGCGAGACTATTTTAACGCGGAGAGCACGAGCCGGTCCTCGTCCCCGCGGGAGGGTGGCGGAAAGCAGATAGGGTGCGAAGACGAAGAGCGAGGAGGGAAAAGTAGAGAAACGCAAAACCGAGTCACGGAAGATCTACTTCTTGATTACAGAACTTTTTACCTAATTACATAACATTGTTACCATTTACAAAGTCGCGACGCTCCTGTCCTCTGCCTTCGGACTACTAATTAGAATCTCTCCGCGATTAGTGCCGCGCGAACGGGTTTTCGCCTGTTTCTTATTAGAATAAAGTATCAAAGTTTCGCGTCTTATCGCCAGCATCCCAAAAAAAAAATTCGATGCGTTTCGTCCATCGCCGGAAGAAGAGGAAAAGGGAAAGAAAAAAATGCCAAAATAAATCGTACGAAAATGATTAAAAAAAGAAAATATTCGCGTCACTCCAGAACTCAACATCCATCTGCGCGACATTCCATAACTCTTTTCTTTCGGGGGAAACAAAACGATTATATCCAACGTTGAATTTACAACCGGATCTTTTATCGGAAATACGTTTGGCTGAGGGGGCCTTGAAGGATAGTTATTGGCGAGAGAGAAAAGGGGGGGGGGTTAGGGAGAAGATTCTAGAGGGGAAAAGAGTGAGGGAGACCCAGACGTTGCAGACATTAAGACGTCTGGTCCTCGACCTCCGCCTCGCCGCCCCTGCGCCGCCGGTACGTGTATGTATATACAGGCGTGTATAGTTTCTACCCCGGTCGAGCAGGCATGAGAATCCGGTCTCGCCGAGCGTGTCTTCTTCCAACCCCACAGCACTTCTTTCCCTCCCGCCCCATCAGGGCTGCTAACCTGAGGTGCCTGGAAAGAGTCTCTGGAACCGTCCTCATTGTCCTCTAATCCTCATCTGATCCTCGCATTACGTAATTTTCCTCTTTATTATTTTATAATTCCAGGGTTGGTCGCGGCGACTTGGCCCGCCCGGGACGTACAGGCCAGGCAATCCGAAGACTATGTACATACACATATACACGCGCGCAACCAAGACCGCGGTCTCTTCGAGATCCGTACTCAAACTCACCCCACGCGACGCATACTAATGCATTTTCGCATTTATTAATTATTCCGAGCTAGTTACCCTGGCTTTTCGACCTCGCACCCTTTCACCCCGTTCCTGGAAGGCTCGCGGCCTCACCTTCGCCTCGACGTCCTCGTTCGCCTTTCCACCCTTACAGCAACCCCCACTCTCCCTCACCGGCACTCTCCCACCCCGCAGTGATGTTATTCAAACTCCTATGTTCTTCCGTCTTGTCTCTCACCCGTCTTGCGTGTACCAGCGTCTATTCAACAGCTTAAATCTCCGGATCACGTTTCCCGGTGGGTTCGTCGCTTTCTTGCCGCTGCGACGCTAATCATTTCCTTCGGACCCACGAATGTCTGATTATGTCCTCTAATTGTCGGATGGGTAAAGTAAAATTATAATTTTTTAAATCTGTACGAGCAGCGGATGGAGAACGCTGATTATTTGTCAGAGATTGACTAAGAATTTCCATTTGATCAATAATAATGATTTCCAGATGTGCCTGTTTGATAAAGAAAAAAAAGATCCCGATAATTCGACTTGGATAGGAGTTATTATATCGGAGTCTCCATATTATTATCGGCTTTCTTGCCGCAGCGACGCTAATCGTTTCCTTCCGACCCACGAATGTCTGATTATGTCCGCTAATTTCCGGATGGGTAAAGAGTAAAATTATTATTCTTTAAGTCCGCACGACCAGCGCATGGAGAACGCCGATTATTTATCGGAGCGACTATGAATTTCCATTCGATCAATAACAATGATTTCCGAATGTGCCCGTATGACGAAGAAAAAAAAAAAATTCCTGATAATTCGACTCGGAGAAGAGTTATTATATCGGAGTCTTCATATTATTATCGGGAAACTGGCCGCGGGGTGGAGAAAGCCGGCTTCTGGGGTTACTCCTTTTGATCGAAGCTCCGGCGTTTCATTTTGAACGGGCAGCCGGGGAACAGCAATGGGAGGTATAGGAAAACGCGAAAAGCCGAGCGCGTATACCCTTCGGGAATTTAATTTCCTTTTAACGCCAGGGCTATTCCTTTTCATGGCAATCGCAAATGTTTAATTGGCTCAGGTTTTCTCTGCCGGAGCTCCGACTGGCCGAACGGCAGGCAGGCGGCCCGCCTGCCCGTGGCTACATTAATTGCAGCGGATTGCCGGTCGGACGGTCGCAAATGCGTTTCACCTCCGCTCCGTGGATGGTTCGACGAGGAAAGTTGCTGTCGTGCACCGAAGCCTCGAACTCTCTTCTGTAGTCCAATACTTTCTCGCTCCTTTTCGGAGCTTCCTCTCGCTCGCTCGAACGAGGCGAGCCTCCGCATTGAATGCTAAACAAAAGCTAATTTATATCCGGAGGTCGGGAATCCCGGAGATCGGGAGATGAATGGCTGTACTCCTTGCATACCAATTGGTCCCGCTTCCCCGTTAGGAGTTCCTCCTCCGGAGCCGGCAACGGAAACATCCCAGGTAGAGCGAGACGCAGACACTTGGGGAACGACATTAAAGATCCTGAGGGATTTTACCCACGGGGCTAGTGGCCCTTTTCCACTATCCAGTTCCCCGGAATATCTCTCTGCGCCCAAGTTCATCCCGGACAGCGCCACCCCGAAAGCCGGAGGGAGACTACGGTGAACGACGTGTCGGCGATTCACTCTCGATCTATCTCACAATGTTCGTCCCTCTCCCGCGTCGAACAAATTATCGAAGGTTCCTCCGAGCCAACCCACTCCCCCCCCACCCGCCCTTCACGTTCGACAGAGTCTACTCGCATCGCGCTTTAAATTCACGTACCTCCCACGGAATTCTGGAATTTATCGAACACGAGCATATTACATCGGAGAAATTAAATTACATCCCGCGCGGCGGACGAAGTTTCAGGTTCCACGGTGTTGCGGAATATATAACATGCACCGGTTTGTCGTGTATCGGAGACTTGTTTTTTTTTTTTTTTTTGGGAAATTAATTTGTTTGCTTTTGAGGTTTAAGGTGAAGTGAAACGAGTTCAGTGTCGCTCTCTGTGTTCGTAAGACCAACCCGCCATCTCTCACACTGCCGGCTCCGTCACGCGACTTTCACTTCACCTTAATATGCCATTTAAGAAGTTCTGGAAAGAATAGGAGATTTTTTTTTTATTCTGTGACGTCACTTCCGGTTTAAAAAACTCACTTTCAAATGGGAAGTGACGGCAGGCGGGATGATGTCGAAACTTTCGTTTTGACGGGACTTCCGGTTCGAAAATCTGATTTTTCGACCGGAAGTAACGTCATACCGGAAATTCGTAATTTCCGGTCGAAAAATGAGATTCCCAAACGAATCCCGGTCGAGAAAGACTGCGTTGAGGGTCACTCGGATGAAGTTCCAACGCGGGATGGAGCGGAATGTTATCCGCAGCAGTCTGTGGGTAGGTGAACGGATTCGCGAAGACCCCGGGCAATCATACATCCCCTTCAAGAATTTCAAGTTTAAGCGGCGAACCTGCGGCAGTGGGGCGGTGAGAATTCGGTTGGTCGAAGGTTCTGGCCGCTTTAATCGAAGAAAGCTCTTGAACTCGCGAGACCTTTCGATTTCATCGCGTCTTGCCGAGCATACGTGCACGAGTGTGGGTGTTCCACAGATTCATTGACCGGAAGTGACCGGTAGAAGGCGCCTGTTTTCGTTGAACCGATTGCAAGAGCGGACGAGAACATGACCGAGAATGTCGTTGCCGGCGAGGAAAGAGAGCGAAATGTTCGGCAGAAAAAAAAAGTAATGAGGATGGAAGGAGAGGAGAGTCGGACGTTCTGAGGGAAGCCTGTTGATTCAGGGGTTGTGCCTCGGTGCGCATCCACGCAGCAGCAGCAACACAGCAGCGGTAGCTTTCGGGGCAGTAAACGGGATGGGGAAACATCGTCTGGCTTGGCGTTGAACTTTCTCGATACACAAGGCAACATAGCAACACCGGGTAAAGCACAACAAGTGGGGGGGAGGTAGTCGCGGATGAAGGGTGGAAAGCTCGATAGATATATACGCGTTGTTGTAGAGAGGCGCGCGTCGCCAGTCCTCCACGTGCTTTTCGTCCAAGCCCTCCCTCGCTCGTTCGTTTGCCACATGCCCACTGACTCTCCTGTTACGTACCGCTGGTCCGTTCCGTCACTTGTCCGCTGACTGCTTCGCGATCCTGTTATTCCCCAAACTAAACGACCCTGAACGCTGTTCTCCGACTATTGTGGAACACACTGCTCAATGGTTCGCGTTCGAAAGTTCACAGCCTGTGTCCGAAAATTGCCACTTGTTTCCTCCTCGTTTTGGTCTTCTTCAGCCAGACGATCGTTGCATCTCTATTTTTTTTTCTGATACACAAACACAATGTTTCTCTTTTTTGTATACATCTTTTTTATCGCTTCATCCATATTGTTTTCTGATACATATCGACAACGTTTTTCTTTTCTGATCTATATATTTTTTTATTCGTGTTATTTTTCATTTTAATAATTGTAACTCGATGTGAATTCGAAATTGTGTGTTTCGTGCATGTTTATTCACGAAGGTCTGTTACGACAGTAATTTATACCCCGCCCCGGCATTTCGAATACATCGTCATGCTGTTCCGTTGAGCCCAAGACGAGAGTCGGTCTCGGTGCTAACAAGCGTGTGCTGATAATGCTCCTGCTATCCCTCGCGTCTAAGCAGCCCGAGTTGTTGGCGAAGTTCACCCCCCACATCTTACACATGGTTGGAGGCGTTGTTGTACTACCCGCTGTCTTGATTCTCGAGCTACATGCATACGCACGCGTGTCGATAATTAGGAACTTGATAGAGCCAGGTAGTTTAGATACACAGATATATCTCTTGACTTCCATGATAAATAATCGGGAACACGTGCAGCCGCCTCAGGCACGCTTTGCAAGGGTTGAAAATTCCAGGAAAATCGATGCGAACGCTTGTCCCGCAACTCGGACGGGTGTCGTAAAACTTTTCTCCGGCACCTTGCGTAGTACCTGCCGTGCCGTAAAGTGTGATGTTTTGAAAAAAAAAAAAAAATGGCAACTTCATTTGACGATTCGCCCGGAGCGAGTTAGCAAGCCCGAACGAAGCCGTACCAATCCTTCCTAAGAAATATTCCCGTCGGCGTATGAACCGGGCGCGAAACGACCTATTCTTTTTTTTCCCTCCCAGCGTCCATTCTCGCGGCCCAGGCGACTTTATGTTCGAAGAGTAGTAAATCTTAGCTGCTCTATAAACCATTTGAATACGTGAGGCTCATAAAATAGTGTGGTAGTAGAGAAAGTCGGAGAACGGCGAGATTCAGGAAAGATGGAATTCGTCTACGTGCAATTTAGGACGACTTTGATTGTAAATTTCTGGCGCGATCGTCTTTGGTCTTGTTTGGGGGTTCGTAAGAAATTTAATGTTCGATTTTGCCCCGATTTACGCGTCGTTAATTAGCTATAAGCTTCGGATGAAGTGGAAGCGACACGATGACACGAATTTTTACGTCTCGTTATCATATGAAGAAGCTATAAAATATTCGTTTATACTGGGGCCAGAGCATTAATGACAATGACATCGGTAATGGATCCCCAATTGTGATTCGCACGGTTGTACCTGAGGACGTTCGTGCCAAGACTGATTTGCGAATTAATGAGATCAGACGGCTGAAGATAATTCTCGAATGACCGAATGACACACATCGGCACATCAGTTTGATGTCTTTCAACGAAAATCAGAATGTGACGTTGAGCGACCAGTAATGGTTCCAATTGACCATTCCTGAAGAGGCCCCTGAAAATTACCGAAGAATGTTCCCAAGATAGTAAATTGGAAGTCACAAAACTTGTCTTCAATGTGCAGTTCCAACCTCACTGGAGAATCGGCAATGAATCGACTGCATTCATAGTCGCAGATTCCGCTGACAAGCGAATGAATAGCGTTATCGACACAGTCCGCCAAAATGTCCCATTACAAAACAAGCCGCAAAATCTTTTCGGAAGCATTTCGCCGAGGCAAATGGAAGCGAAATAGCTGCTACGGAAGCTGCAGTTTCGTAGTGGCTGGTTCCACGGTATTATGAGAATGCGCCCGGGCACTATATTCCCCCGCATATAATCATGCTGTCGTGAAAAGACACCCTCGCACTCACCCACACGCAAATACCATCGACCCACAGCGCCAAAAGCGAGCTTACCTGCACCCGTGCATTCCAACACAAATGCACTAGAATTGCACACACGGGACCGGCATCTCCGGGATCCTGGAAGGTGAAACCTAGGAGAGTGGAAGGGCTCGTAGTCGGGAGAGGCGCGAGGAGCAACGTTGTGTAGAATGACGATCCGGCTGGCGCGTATCTGTGGAAGTAGAAGGAAAGCAAGAGAGGAGGCGTCGGAGAGGAAAAGAGGAGAAAACAGAGTTCCGCCGGTGCGCACGATCTCGGCATCACCAAGAAAGACAGACACACAGCCGTATCCTAGAAAGTCTGAGCCCGAGCCAGAGCCATCGTTGCCGCGGCGTTGGTGAGGGAACGAGTGAGAGGGAAAAATAGCCTGTACCTATGAACGACCGAGTGCGATACCTCCCCCCGTCTGGTCTCTGTGTGAGATTATATACGTTTTATGTGTCTTCGCTGTACTTGTGTAATCGTACGCACACAAGCCCACACACACACACATACACACATCTACGACATTCACCGGGTGAGATAGAAGACGAAAGAGTGGAGAGGGTCGCGTAGGCGGATCGAGTAAATTCCGGCGGAGGGCGTGTCTCCGTCCCGTTCCGGTGTCTGGCGGTGGTGGAACCGCGGCGGCAGGTGCGAAGGTGCGCGGTTGTAAACGGTGGAGTCGCGTTCGCGCGACGCTGACCACGCCTTCTCGTACTATCTCGAATGCGCGTGGACTCGCGACGTCAGCTCACCGAGAATTACCAGTACACATATATATATACTATGCACGGTATCCACACGTACGTTTGTGTGTGCACATGGCAGTCGCAACTGGGAACCTCGTCGGCGACGACGACGTCTACGCCGTCGACGTTGGTGGTGGAGAGAAGACGAGGAGAGCGTCGCGCATCCCGCCACGACGGCGTAATATCTGGTCCCTCTTTTCCTTCTGCCCCTTTCCGTTCCCCGTTGCACCAACAGCCACCAACACCGAGACCCTCAGACAGCGTCCCAGCATCCCGATAGGCGGACCGGGATTTTCGTCTCTGTCGCTCTTTTCCGTCTCGACCATCGCGTCGTGGAATCTTCAACTCCGCTGTACTTCCATCGGAGCTTCCTCTCTCTCGGGCAGCTCGGTTTCTTGGGTGGGAAGGAGAGAGAGACGTGAGCGGTTCCGATGCGACGTTGTACGGCCTTAGCCTGTGTCCCCTGCGGAGAGGGTGCACCTAACTTTTCCTCTCTCAGCCCCCCCTTTCTTCGGTCTCCACTAGCGTTCGCGCACTCGCATTCACGGATAGTCGGAGAAAGAGACGGGCACAGACAACATTCAGACCCTCCCAATACCCTCCGTTGACTTCAAACGGATAAAAACTGCCATGCCGGAGGTTCAATGGAGGATCCGAGAGCCTCTTTTCACTCTCCGGTATGACGTTATAAGGCCTGTGTCCTCTGCGAAGGAGGTACACCACCTATCTGTTCCCCTCTATCGTCCCTTTCTTCGTTCCCCTTCCAGGCACCGTTGTCCTTCTACCCGCCGCTTGGTATCTTTCATCTCGTCCACGTCCTTCCTCCACCTTCAACGACCTTTCCTTTCCTCCCCCCCTTTTCGCTGTCTCCGTCGTCACCCCACCTCCGTCCGAGTCAACGTCCCCATGTTCCTCTGCTGGCTTTGCATCTCTCCTTTCCCCAGGATATGCACCTTTCCTGATGCCCCACCGGCGACGACACCCCCTACTGGATGCCGGGATGGACACCCCACCCATTTCCTTCCTGCGCAACCCACGATGCAAGCCCTGTACCACCTTTGTGTGCCGTGCTTTACTTCAGAGCCACATACTATCGTCTTCTCCGTCGTCTTATACGCTGCATCCGCCAGGAGCCTTTGCACGTCCTTCAAGCCCGGAAAGCGGGAGTGTTACGACCCGGGAGGATAAAACGTCGTTCGCCATGTTGTGCGTTCTCCAGCGGCTCTAGAGAAGAGATAGGACTGCGCAGGGAACAAAATTAAACGGATTACGTTGGGTCTTCAAGCGGCATTCCTTAGAAATCGTCACGAAAATGGGATTATTTCTTACCCAAAAATGATGAACAATTTTTGACGGTTTCGCTCGAAAGTAGAAGCTCTCGATGGCTTCTCGCTAGGTTCCTCCGGCGAGCACCACCCGTCGGCCATTTTGAATGCGACGACCTCCGCCCATGCAGCCCCCGCAACAACCCCCGCGCATCCTCCTGCAACGGCGGCTTGAAAGCTCGAGCTTGCGCTACTGCACACTGCAACTCCGTGCCTTAGACAACGTCGTGAGAGAAGATACGCGATTCTTCGGAGGCGCGCCTTGTTGAACTATAACTCTCCGAGGATGGCAGTGGCAGCTATTACGTCGGCTCCTAAGCTATTACGGCATCTGCCTGGGGAGTGAGAGCGGAGCGAAAGAGACGGAGACAATGGGAATGGGTGAGGTAGGGAAAGAGGATGGTGAGATCGAGCGTAGGGGAAGTAAGGGAATAACGCGGATGAGACTAACGCCGAGGCAAGGACTAAGGTGCGCTGCTTGCCTATATGGATCGAGAGACTACACGGGTTAGGTGAGGTGATGTATTGAGATCCCATTGTATCCACGGAATCCCCTAAGATTGCCAAACGACCTCCCCCCCCCCCCCCCCCCCACAAGCCTCCCAACATCCTGCCTATAATACGTCACCGCTATAACGTCGTGGTGTATTCCACGCCGAGGTTCTCCCCCACCCCGGAAACACCGCAGTTTCCCCTCACGAGCTCTACCAGACCCTTAGCGTCAATGCGACTTCGCATGTGTCGCATTCTTATACTTTTTTTTCTCGCGTATGCAAATGAACCCATTCGTTTGTCCTTCGGAATGCGTTTGAGCATCTTAAGTTTAATCCTGGAATGCAATATTTTGTTAGCTTGTTTGTAGTGAAGTTCCGTACTGATTTAGTAGACAATTCATACATTGATGTAACGCAAGGAGGTTTCCGGTGAATCGGTGAGATTGTCGGTTGCTTGGTATCCAAAACGAATCAGAGCACATGAAGTGCCGAGGGATTTTTACGTACGGCCGGAAGTTGCTCGACCTCCGGATACGAGAGAACAGAACGCCCGAGGAATTCAAATTTTTCATCCCTGTATACGTAGGTCCACGTCCGGACAGAAGGTTCGCTGTCGGACTGGGTGGAATAACAGGCTTTATTATTTCAACGACCCTAGCGACGGACCAGCGCCGGCTCATCTTTGTTCCCGAAGCTCTGGTCTGCGCTACTACGTGGCACACCGCGATGGCCACCGTCAGTACCGAACGACAAACAGTTCTAAACTCCGCGCCATTACCGGAAACCACGATTTTACTCTCGTTCATCCGTCCGTACGTAATACAAACTCTGTCCGGGAATTGCCGAAGTTGCGTGGGCACGAGGCACTCGTACGTGTCTATGAGTCATTGCCAACGTTTTACCCAAAGATTCGCCAAGTGCGAACAAGATGCTTGGATAAGATTGTTGATTTTATTAGTCACGTAATAATAGCAGTGTTTCGCCTCTGATCGCTTGCACGGAATATTCCCGCAGCCTGTTTAGCCTGTTGTGTTAGATCCTATACCGATCTATTTTCATCCCGTGGATCGTATGATTTGGCATGTAACGCATTTCCTTCGATACTCAACGCGGCCAAAGCTGCCGCCCCGATGTTTCAACGCGTTTGTTTTCGATGATTCAAACATATCACATGCATTATTCGTGTCGCGCAATCGCCTCGTGTACATAACGACAATTGCTCGGTCGCCTGGTAATTATCGTTCGCAGCGATATCGATGAGGGTCTCTAGCCCTCGCAATAAAGTACGATCGATTTTCCAACCGACCACGTACATATCACCTGATCCGCGACTCGTTCCCTTTTCAATCAAGCAGAATAATTTGAAAAGTTTCGTTGTGACGTCACTTTAGATTTCACAATCCTAGATTTCAACCGGAAGTAACATCCCACTTCAACCGGAAGCAAAATCTCACTTTTCGACCGGAAGTGACGTCATACCAGAAGTACGTCACTTTCGGTTCGAAAACCTCATTTTTTTTTTCAAGTCTTCATAAAAGTCTAGGGCCGCGTTTACCGGACTTGGCCTGTGAAAGGACTTTTAACGGACGCACACCGCCCTCTAGATAAACCCGTCAATTTTCATCCCCCTCGATGCTGTTTGTCTCGGAGCAGCACGCACGGACCAAGAGATGCCAAGTAGGAAGAAAAAGGACGGAGAGAGATTGATTGAGAGAATAGGCGCCAGGGAACTGAGCCATCGGAAGACTCGAGACATTTATTACGACTTTAACTGGACTTTGTGTTTATTCAGCGACTGTTGCTCTCGCTCGCAGATTAACAACCCCTGTACAATCTCCATCCTCGCGTGCTTTCCTTCGTTTCGTTTCGCCGCTTTCTTTTTTTTTTTTTTTACTTTCCTCTCGACGCAGCTCGGTCGCTTCCTCTTCTTTTTTTTTTTTGCTCTCTACACTCTATCGCGAAAGTTCGTTCGGTATGCGAAGCACGTACCGTGACCAGCCCCTCGCGGTGCCGATCCTTCGCCAAGCCCAAGCTCGGTTTTTACTTCACTCTTCCGCTCCGTCCCCAGTCCATCCGAATTTCAACCCCTGTCCCGGGCGCGCGACCAGAAACCCTCGCGACTCCCTCATCGGGAATCTTTCACTTTATCCGTCGTGGACACCGATCCACCCTTCCATCCGAATATCGTTCACGCGTCTCCCGTCGTCTCCCTGGCACTCCCTGACGAAAGCTAAATACCTTGCTCTTCTCCCCCACGGTAAACCGGGTGCAGTCATTGGCTCTTCAAGGAAAGACTGGCAACCTTTTGGCCTACACTAAGAGAAGGATCCAGTAAAAACGACTGTGTCGCTTAAGAGACATTACCGCACCAGATAGTAGTAGGGCACTAGGGCGTCACCTATGGTAGAAAGTACCGGATTTATAAGAATTTTTCTCAGATATTATGATAAAAATTCTTGGATAATCTGAGAGTTTCTGCCATACGTAATTTTTCTTAGATGATCAGTAGTTTTTACTTGGTCCTTCTTACAGTTTACTCGCACTCAGAAAATGAAAGGGTTGGATTAAGGAAAAGTCGCGGTGAAATGCGTTCAAAGCTGACGTTTGGTACAAATAAAGCATCGATCGGTTCAAAATTTGTCAATTCAGACAAACGCTTTGGTTGTACCGACCAAACGACACCTTTGAACGCATGTCACCGCGCCTTGATCAGGCGCTAGTCATTGGCCCAATCCAATCTCTTTCTCTCCAATAAGCTTTCCTGTCGGCTGTTCACTGCGAAGAGTGGACAATCACTGGTCCGCGAAACAACGACGAGCGGTGAAAAAGCCGGAGATCTCGGTATATCGCAACCTTTCCAGCATCCTCCGACTTCTCGCCCTCTCGTCGACCTTCTTCCGCGACGAACCGTCCCATGACCGCTGACTCTCCTCGTGGCTTTGAATTTTTTACCAACGTCACACGTCACGCTCCTTGAAATCAAGCTGCTCGTGTTCTTTGCTGAATTCTACACCTCCCACACCTTTTTTTTTCTTTTTTCTCAGGTCTCGTCCGCTTCTCCGTCTGCGCGAACGAGTCGCGGATGGGATTCAACATTTGATACGATACGACGTGTACGGGGAAAAAAGGGTTTTGAATTCTTCAGAACTGGCTCGCTTGAGCTCGGCTTCGGTTCGCGCGAAGAAATACCGCGCGACACGTGACACGACATCTTACGTTTAATAAATTGCGATGGCGCTGCTGGATCGACGTGTTCTTTCATTAAAATTTCCCGTTTGCTCGGACTCTCGATGCTCGCGACGTTATTCATTTTTCATGCTCAAGAATCCAACCGACTGCTGGTACAACGCTCTTACACAATAAATAAGATTTGTACTTTTATCAAGCGTTTTTGTACACAAACGTCCGCGATTTTTATTTAAAAAATATATATTTGTAAAATTAACAAATATTCGTATAAAATCAAACGTACGATAAAACGCGTGTGTAAAATTAACAAGAAAAGAATACTGGACAAGAAACTTTGGTATTTATTTTACTGTGTAGCGGCGCAATTTCTTTTGTTTTCATTTCGCGAAACAATTTGCAGCAATTCTCTGCAGCGTTGTCCCCGGTGATATTCGGACGACGTACATCGATGCGAAAACTCTTAATTATTTCCTCCTCAGAGCGTGTTTATCTTTCGCCCAGGTTGTTCGCGAGCGATTTCAGGGCACGTAGCAGCGTTAAGCGGGCCCATCCGCAAACACGCCACTTTTCTTCCGGCTCACCCGTGTTCCACCCTTCGGCCCTTTTTTTCCATCCCAGCCCATCATCGCTTGCTCGCCCGGGACCGAGAATTTTCCACGATCGCTGCAGTCGAAACAAAGTAAAGACAAACGCTTACAATTGGCACATGAAATTTAAAGAAGCCCCCCTCGCCCCCCTGGTGGATGCTGGATAAAGTAAGAAGGGGCGGAGGTCGGGTGGCTGGCAGTCTCTTCACTCAATATACCCACGGCGTTCGAGCCCTTATTCTTTTCTCTTTCCTTCCACCTCGCTGGAAATTTACATTTCCTCCCTTTCCTTATCCTCAACGAAGCTCCCCGGACTCCCCTCGAAACTGTCTGTTTATCTCGCTTTCTTTTTAAAGAGCCGCAGCGGTGGTGGCTGGTGTGGCCTCTCGCCTGTCTTCAACCACCCCCCACCCCCACCCTCCCCCTGAATACCTCTCTTCTTCTTATTCTTCTTCCGCCTCCTTCGCGACCCTACCCAACGTTCCAGCTCTCAAATCCCTCCTTCGACTCGTTCGACCCTCATCCCTCCGACCAACCCCCCTCCCCCCACCCCCCTCGAGCCCGCAGCACCTCATCCTCGGGCTATACAGAGACAATCCTCCATTTACGTCCTGGGATTACGCTCCGCTGGCCGATAATCGAAAATATGCCCTCGAATAAACGTACCGAATTATTATCTGGATGCTCCCGTCTCGGGTCTCTGCAGTCCATCAATTACATAATCGCTAAATATTATCCAGTCTGGATGAATTCGTTTGTTCTGGTTCATAAAAAAAAAACGGAGGAAATGTGTCGAACGAGTGGAAGGTTGGGTAAGCGAGGCATTTGTTTGCACTTCGATAGGAATTTTTTTACTTTCTGCGTTGATGCAGTTATTTCCGTCCGGCCGTTATGCGTTTGTCGGCCGACGATTGTATTGTGTACTATCGTGTGGAGACGATGCTATGAAAAAAAATGCTGATTTTCCGTTCGACGAGATACAATCGAGGCGGTTCAAGATCTTTCGGAGAAATAATGCGAGACGGAGCGAGAGTGGCAGAGGAAAAGAGGAGGCTGCCTCAATAAGCGGAAGGGATCAGCGTTCGTGGTTGAGCCAGCTAATCCTTGGATTCGTAGCTGAAATCAGTGTGGGTAATTGACGCAATTTATTTTTTTTTCTCTCCCTCAGCCTGGAGTTCTTTTGCGAGGTGGGGATTTTGCGATCTTCGTGTGTTTCGGGAAGAAATGAAAATGTTGAAAATTAGTGGCAACAGTGAAACGAGCGGAACTCGATTTTCTCTCGGAATGCAACGGAGTAAAGAGTCTACGACAAAAAATATACTGAAAAATCATCGGATGAGCCAATGATTATTCCGGCAGCGTCTGACGAGACCCACTCGTGCGCGCCTTCCACATCTCGAGGGACGAAATAAAATAATAAAAAAGGAAGGACCGAGAGGAAAGAGCAGGAGTGTCGCGAAGGTGGTGGTTTTCGTCCGGCGCGAGAAGGCAATAAAGCTTCGGGAGACTCACCCTTCTCACTCCCCGATGCCGCGAGCCACTGAGTTTCGGATTGAAGGGACCGCGGCCTCTGTTTGACGAGACGTGATAATTGGAGATTTAAAGAAAGTCGCGGGTGTTCGGCGCGGCACATTGGGATAAGAAGAAATAAAGCGGGACAGGGAGGCCCGCTTGAACCTCGAGACGAGCCACGGGGGAGCAAGGCGAGAGGATCCGTTCGTCGGTAACCTCGGCGATAGAGAGCGAGGGAACGGAATCTCTCGGAGCAATTCGGTGGTTGATTCGCTGTGTTTGAATCTTTGCGATATCACAAAAAAAAAAAGAAAAAAAAGACTGACATCATTCCAAGGCCTTCCGGAAGACAAGATAGTTTATTACCTAAGTCAGCAAAGCCTTACGTACCCCACGTGCCTCAGACAAAATATATCTCTAAATACACCCAGAAAAATAATTTATTTGACAGCCACTGTTTATTTGGTTTAAATAAAATAGTCATTTGATTTAAATAAATATTTATTTAAATCAAATATTTTACTTAAACCAAATAAACGGTGACCGTCGAATTATTTTTTTTTTAATTCTATATCCCTCTAGCCTTTGCACCCGATCTTCATTATTCTCTATTCAAAGTAAATTTTGGAGACACTCAAAGGAAGCGCGCGAACCACCAGAAACCCTGGTGTATATATATATACGTATAGTATATACACGTTATGTGCAGCATCATCATATAGTATATATACATAATATGCAGCATCATCAAAAACTGTTCCCTCCCATCTCCGAACTGGGTCATAGAAAAAAAAAAAAAATTGCTTCCCGGCATAATCTTCGTGTGATGCTCCGTTGGGTTATATCCGATGGCGGGGTACTCGAATGCGCGAAGGGGCGAAATTGAGTAAGAGGAGACGAAGGATAAGAAGACGAGGAGGAACAGGAATTTGACGTGGTTAGGGGCATGCCGAAAAGGGGGGCACACGATGTCGCGCGTGGAGGCTCACGGGAGAAGGGGGGGTAAAGGATTCGGTAATTATTCGCGGCAGGCATAGGCTTGAAAAATTGCCATCTAATCCTCGAATCGATAGCTCGAAGGTATGTGAGAACAAGGCGTCGAAAAAAGCAGGCCGGGCCACCCTTCGTGCAACATGAGGGTATCCTTGGCGAGGGAAAAGAAAATAAAAAAAGTGGGACCACCCTTGTTACGAGAACAGCAACCCCCGTGGAAAAGCAACGACCCTCTCGGCTCTCCACCCTTATCTCGCCGTGCCCCCTCCTCCAGAAAACGCATTATGAAAATAATGTATCGATATCGTAATAAGGGAATGATTGGATACGTCGACGACACACGGCTGCTTCAGCCCCATGGCTGGATACACTTCGGGCGCTATCATTCATAATGTTTTTTATCCTCTCTCTGGAAAATGTCTCCGCTCGGTATTTTTTTATCACTCGGGGCTTCGCACGCCTCCCGCAAATAGACGCGTAAAATATATCCTCGACGCGGAGAAATTACAATGAATTTTCCGCTCAACAGAAAAACGTACTCGCAGGGTAAATGTATCGAAGACCGCCGAAATGAGATACGAAAACGGTGGTCCGTATTTCCCACTTCTACCATCAAACTCGTGACACTATATCCATCAACCGGTTAATTTACCCGAGTAGAAATCTCCGAGCGTTACATCGGGCATTGATAGGAACGTTACCAGGCCTCATCAGGACCCGATGTAACGTTCGAAAAATGTCTACTCTGGTAAAAAACGAGAATTTATTTTCAAATACCTAAATTTTTCTACTTTCACTACCTTCTGACGTACAGATATATTTAACCTTTTTTTCGTATCGGTGATAGAAAAAAAAGGTTCGCGAAACAGAGATAAATTGAGTAACCGAGGATGTTCCGCGAGTCTCGATCGGCTCGTACAGTTCCCACACACCCCGGTTTCCGTCGCGCCGGTGTATAATTTATAAAAGGGCATTAAATCGTCTAAGTCCCGTGCGCTCGGTGGTTCCCGAGAGCTCACTCCGGTATGTCGTGGAGGGAGGAGCGGGGGGGGGGGGGGGGGGGAGTTCGCGGGGATACGAGGATATACCGCGGGGTTGAGTATCGGGTGGGTGGAGGACATATTAGCTCGACTTAAAGCGCGGCATAATGATCCGAGCGCCGTAGAGCGAAACCATCTTACTCGCGGCGCTGGTTGAACCATCGCTCCTCGCGGAGAAGCCGGCTTTTTCTTCCTCCTCCGACTCTATTCTGTTCGAGTCTTTCGCTTCCGTCCTCCACCGCGCCACGGTTGACGCCCGCGAAAGTGAGACGGGAGACTCCGCGGCCGGAAACGGTCTTCGGGGTGGCTGAGGCCAGTCGGGCGAAAATAAGTGCGACTTCGAGCCACCGCTCATTGTGAGCCGTGCGATAGAGGACTCTCCGCTCTACCGGTGAGACTCGGCGCCGTTCCACCACCGAAAGTTCAGTTCGTTCGCTGCACGGCATAAAATAATACCCGGCGTACAGGCGAGAACTCGGACGACGGAGCGAGGGGAAACGCCGCTGTTACGAAGCTCCTCGGAAAAATGGGGGAGCTCTAAAAATCGGCATCAAACGCCACCGAGACCGTCGCCGACCCATCCGGCGGAATTTTTTATTCATTGACACTATGAACGCTCGAGCACCCTCACCTTCTCCTCGAAAGCTCCCGCAGTCTCGGAAGATTACCGCGCGAACCCACTTCGCGGTATCCTTCCAACCTTCGAACTCATTGACCTCGTTTCGGTTTGATTACTCGAGGCGCCGAGACGCGAGATTTTTTCAAATGGTTCAGCCGACACGACGGATTTTAACCTGCCGTTCAGCTTTGATCCTGCGCTGGGGAAAAAATTGTTGGGTTAACCAAAAGTCGCGGTCGGACATTTCCATTTCGAAATAGTAGATTTACAGAACATTTCTTCAATGAGTCCGTTTTTCCCGAAACCTCGACGCTCTTAGCTCTATTCTCCAGGATTATTGATAGTTGCTGGAATCCGATAAAAATTGGACGCCGTATTCTTCGGCACGAGTGTGTATCGAGATATCGGCTCGTAGGGCTGAGTAACAGGAATTACCGAAAGCTCGAAAATCCGCCCCGCGACTGTCCGAAAATTCGAGCTCGTAAATCACTGCCTTCTTCCACGAGGGGCTTCGAAGGATTCCATCTTTCGGCCACATGATCTCGGTTCGCGGGTCCTCCCGAAAACGTGCGAACCCGCGTGTGCAGCCCCGAAAAATATGCGCAGGCCGGACGAGGGGTGTATCAGGATCACGGGGTGAATTTCCACCGGCCTCTCGTCTTTATTTACTCGGTGTGGCGGGCAAGTGGGTATATATAGCACGGTGTAAGAGGCCAACCACGCCCCGAGGCTGACCGTTCTCACAGTAAATACGTCCAGTGAGTTGCAACTTCTTTTTCTTCCTAATCCAAACCACCCCTCCGCTGTTGCTGCCGCTGCTGCGTAGTCAAGGGAAAAAAAACATCTCTACCCCATTTGCACGTACGCGAGACTTGATCCACGACCCGACGATAAATTTCGATGAAATTTATAAGGATGCGCGACGGAGTGCGATCTTTCTAGTTCGGACAGGCTAAACGTTTGCGGAGGAATTATTTATTCCCGCGCCAGCAACCGTGCGCGTCTACGGGTCACTATTTTTTCACGAAGATAAAACCTATCGCTCGACCCCCTCCCCCGTTGAATTATTGCCCGTGGATGTGTTTTTTATTTTTATACTTTTTTGTCTGCCGGTCGTTCACTGTCCTGAGCCGCAGAATCGGAGGATCCCTAAATTGACTCTGATAGAGTTGTCATTATCCTTTTTTTTGTCTTCTTTTTTCCGGTACAGAGTCGCGAGGGAACGGGATAAACTGTCCATAGGGGGATGATTGGCAGGTGGTCATACATCATTCCCCGTGTTTTGAATGGTCCACCCCCGCGCGTTGTCCCGTGGACAGACCCGGCGGTATCGCATTAATAATTCTATCCTATCCACACCGGTGCCCGCTCTCGCACTATTGTGATATCATCGACGACGAGGACAGAGCGGAGAATAACGTCGCGTTCACGCTTGCTGCACTACTGCGGTCGCAAAACAACTCCCCACACCACGTATCGATATCCCATTGTGGATCTTCCAATGCACTCAAAATAGCATGCGCCATCCCAGCGCGTTGTCTCGCGTCCGGCGAAATTCCGGACATTGCTTTCTCTGTTTCATTCGTTTTTGTTAGTTTTGTTAATCCCTCTCCACCTCCCCTTCAGACCCCCCTTCCCTCGTCGACAAATTGAAATGTTATTTCACCGATGGAAAATTCAGCGCCCGTTTACGAGTGTTCACAAATATGGACAGGGATTCCTGTGAGATTCTTTTTCAATGTCCGAGTAATCCCAAATTGACATGAATGTTGGCCCGAAACCGGCAGGATGTCGTCAAATAAAATATAACCACTACTTTGTTATAGCTATGAGATGCAAATCATCGTGATTAACTCTCATTATCAGTTTGTGTCTTGAAAATTATTTTCGCTGAAGAAAAAAGGACGCAATACCGATAGAACATCCCACTGATACTAAATTGACATGGGTGTTGGTTCAAAACCGTCAGGTTGCCTTTGCAGCAAAGCAACCTGTTCAAATAAATTATCACCACCAGTTCGTTAGAACGTACGATGTGCAAATCGTGAAGATTAACTCTCGATGTTAGTTTGCACTTTAGAGATCGGTTTGCCTCTAGACAATTCTTTCCACTGAAGAAATAAAACGTAGTCAACACCGATAGACCGTCCCACTATAGTATTCGAAGTTTAAAATAGAATCGCGACAACGGATGTGCGTCGAACGCGTACGGCAAAGATTTCCTTTGGTGCGTCGTTAAATCCGAGTAAACCTCTTAAGCTTAACGATCGTGCGTCCGACAAAGTAACCTTTAGCTCCGTGGAGAACCGGAGGCAAGAGAGCCGAGCCGAGTAAGAGTCGAGGGCATTAGCAAGACCGAAGCTCACCTTTTCAGCGGCCAATTATAGGAGATTCCGCAATAATCCTATTATCTACATTAGCTCATTATTACATAAATGTGGCCGCGAGCTTATCAAACCTTTATGCACGGCTGTGTGTGTCTGGAAAGCTTGCGGGAACGTACGTAAGTTGAACGTACGTCGATTTCAAAATATCATGTAGACTTCGCGATTAATACCGACGGCGGTGCATCGAAGGTCTGCATGTACACCTCCATCCCGATCCAATCCACCTACCGGCGCAATCCGACCTCTCCGTGGGATTCCGCAGTGTCGATTATTCACGTAATCTTATCGATTACATCGTATCCCCAAAATCCCGGCGAGGCGATAAAACGACGAGTACGAGTGTCTTATACGTAATCGATATACTACGTGCTGCAGTTGTACCCGATAGGAGTCCTCAGATTCCCAACAGGCTTGTATCCTCGGGCGTGTACAACCGGCGGTACATTTTCTCGTCTTTCACCCTCTCCGCCCCGGCGCCGTAGGAAGAGGCTTTCCGAATCCAGACCTTAGTCCGAACGGAGGATTTCCCGAGCTCCGACACATCGAGGCGAGCCGACTGGATACCGAGTCTTATCCGCTACTCCGGAGATTTTATTTAGATCCCTGGCGATCTGAGGCTATAAATGCGAAGCGTTTCGCCGCGTTTCCGCTTGCGCCGGGCAATCGAGCTCGACCGGAGCCATCGGAGAAAAGGGAAGCAATAGGGCGTCTTGGTGCGTGGTGCGAGGGTGTCGGGGACGATCCGATGTCCGCACCTCTGTTGTCAGCTAATGCCAGGCCATTGCCAAAGGGTCGAATATCCTCCGTGGAAGCGTCGAGATTCGCGTGTGTGTGTGTCTATCTCGGAGAAAAACCGAAAAAGAAGCCAGAGATGAGAGTCAAGGAAAAAAGCGGGGATGGTGAAAAGGGGGGATGGGAGAAAAAAACTGACCGAGGGAAGTCAGGCGGCCCGTGGCGCGTATTAGCGAGGGCTAGCTGACCGTGTTCGGCAGCTCAAGCGGCGGCACAACCCCGAGCAATAGAAGTAACGGAGTAGGAGAGTATGGAAGTAGCTGTACAAGGAGCCGCGTTCAACCCCCTGATGGTCGCCCCATGCAAGGGCCGGCACCGTAGCGACTATCGCTCGACGACAATCCCGCCAAATCTCTTCCTCTATAAACGGCTAAACAAAGAGGTCCATTCTTTATGGGAGGTTGGCGGGGTGGCTGGCCAACGACCAGGACATCCCCGTCCCGTATACGAGCGCGACGACGTCAACGACGCCCTTAGAGACGCGGCGACCAAGCCCCAACCCCTCCCTGGCAAGCCGGAGGGTGCCGTAGGGTTGAGCCGACATACCTTATCGGACTCTGTCCACCACTTACGATCATTTATTCGGATTTTCCCTGCTAGCCTGCAGACTCGAGGCCCGTGACGATCAGCTCGACGGAAATCTGACGAACCCCCAACCGAATGCTTTGGATTTGTATCGATCTTTCACGCTCCGAGCCATTTCTAAGTCTGAGCGAAATCAATGGCGAATCGGGATTGAGTCCGATCGAATACCCCAGATCTGACACGAGTATGGTCAATGTCGGAACTGACGCAAGCGACGACGCAATCTTAAGCAAGGCTCAAAGTTTCGCCAGTGAGAGTCTTCTTTACTTCATTGGGTGTCAAATTTTCTAGTTGCTCTCTGCGAACGTGTTGAAAGGTAATAAAAGTTTAAACAAAATCTTCATCAACGATGTGAAAAAAAACTCTTGGATTGAATTAAATGATATCCAAAGAATAGTCGCCGTCGATAGTCCTTCGGGAGTCTTATCATATTTTTCATTCCTTCGTTCCTCGCTTCTTTCCCGCGGCCAATCGGGCACGGCACTAAACCTGCCAGAAATTGAGGGGGTCTGCATCCCGGGATAAGTGACAGGATTGAAACAGAGAGTCGCAGACCAGGACTGTACTGTCGGAACCGAGCTGAGGTATAATGCTGCGGGGGTCCGGGTGTTTCGTGAATGGCAATGTCTGGGAGTATCGGGAAAGGCCAAGTAACTCCCGGCTTCCTCCACGTCTCCATTCCGTTCCTCCGACCACTCCTCGATAATAAAAGAAGGCAGATTAATGCCTTCGGTCTTGAATCCAATCAACATTATTCCGACAATAGTCGACCAGCCAATGCCCTTCGGCTCGGGCTTCACGATCTGATATTATCAACAGAAAGTCCCTTTCCTTCCCTTTTCTCACCGTCCCTCGTTTTCACGATTTTTTTTTTTTTTCATCCCTCCAGTCCCTCCACCTTCGTCGATGTCTTCGTCGCCGAAGATACGTGCCGAGCGCACCCTTCGCCAACCCTCGCACTGCCTTCAGCGCGCCAACGTTTTCTCTTAATTCCAGGCGGCTCGATGATAAGTATGCTAACAAGTGAGCCGAGAGCACTTTCTCTCACTACTTCTCGATTCTCCTATCTATCGGGCCCTCTCGGCGTTTCGTCGTTTATTCTTTGCCGATATCGCCTTAGAGCCAAATTAACGGGCAGCTTACGTGATACGACGACGACAAGGAGGCCTGGTCTTTGTCAATGTTCTATCGCGCGAGCAGGCCCGGGTGCCATTAGCCGATCGAGTTACGGGCTACGAGAGAAACAAGAAAGCCACCCCTGATTGCAATCGAAACAGCCAACGACGTATACACACCCTCTTGATCTCTCCTTAGCTTTCTCCTCGGCAGAAGATGATCTGGAGCAGATGCATTCGGTATGCATTAACGGATCAGATACAAGCGTCGAGCGACCGGGAAACACTCGAGTCGCGACTCTATTCGTGGCGACCCAAGAGCAAGCTGTGGGGTGCCAAATTGTTGCTTCTCGGTTGGTAGCTTTTTTTTTTATAAAAAAGTTATTAATCCGTAGAAAAATCGTAATTATGCCGTTTCTGATCTGATTACTCAACATATCGTTGTAGCCGTTGATGATTTAATTTTTTGGAACCGTTTTTATGAAATAAAATCCGGAAAATAAAAATTCGTCGAGAAATTTAGTTACTGATAGCAAAGTCGTATATATGGAAGTAGAAGATAAATTTAAGTTCAGGCCTCGACGGCATGACGTCGCACAGTGGCAGCCACACAACTCGCTGATTTCGGATATCGCCGCGACGACCGACCGTTTGAGCGGTAGTCAGATATAAAGGAAAACCGTGGGCTCTGCGTGTTTTACGAGGACCCAACGCGATAATGCGATGAAAGATGCGAACGGGGTTCGTTCATGCTCGAAGAGTACGTGTAACCGAGCGTCCGCTCGGGTTCCGCTAGATTCTAGTGACCATCCGCAGTTTCCCTGTCCCTCGATCTTTCATCTTCTTCCCTTGCGTTTTACTCCGCACTGGACGACCGCACCGTCGTCGCCCATAATATATCAATTCCGTATTCTAATGTCCGGCAGTTAATCCGAAAAGTGCTAACGTCGCGGAAACCCATACGTTGTGGCAATGTACGCTCTGCTGCCGAATCCATTCGGGATCACAGTTTGCCACGTTTCCTCCATCGAGTCTCAGAAACACAATTTGAAAATCTCAGAATCTCGCAATAACGACGAAGATTCGACCTTAGCGCCTTGAAACGATGCCAGACTGAAGATACGCCACTGCCGGTTTGACCGTCTAATTTTACGATCGGAAGTGACGTATTTCCTGTATGGCGTCACATCCGGTCGAAAAATGAGATTTTCAAACCGGAAGTGACGTATTTCCGGTAGATCTCCGAAAATCTAAATGACCGTTTTCCAGTTTGTAATTCATATTTCGTTAAGCAAACGACGCATTAAGAAAATGAGCGTAATCTGGGACTGCATCGTTGGGTTTTCCGAGTAAAAGAGGGTGAGAACGGCGCGAAGCAACGTTACTACCGTCGTCACGCGTGAGTTGCTGATACGTGCAAGATTCGGATGGGTCAGTGGCGAGCTCGAGTATCGTGCGAAGGAATCGGGAGGATGGCAGGGGACGGCCGAAGGGCGCAACCCCCGTCGACGGTCGTCGCTGCCGGTCGTTCGTCGAGGGAGAGTATGATAATTGGGAAAACGCGTGTTTGTGGTCCCGTCGGGATATTCCTCGGGAAAAAGGACCGCACCGTTCTCAAAGCGCTCGCCGACCTACGTGCGAGAGCGTTAATGCGACGCACCACCGCGCCTCGCGAAGATCTCGAGGAACACGACCGGCACGAAGAGACCGAGGAGGGACACGTAGTTTCGCGTGTTTAACATATCAGGGCGGAAAAAAAATTTCTCCTTGCAACGGGAAGCGAAAGGTCCGGCACTGACTCGACTAACCCCTTGACCGCGGATTATTTATCGCAGAAGTTGCTTCGGCTTAATAGAATTTCGAAAATTGCTGGATCGCGGGCGAAGCAACTTCTGACTTCGGAGCCATAAATCAGCCTCTTCATACCCGAGGCTTTGTTATCTTTGCGTTTGAAGATTTTATTTATTTTTTCCCGTACAATGTCACACATCCAGATAGCGTCGAGAAAAGAAAAAAAAAAGTGTTACAAACCGACTCCGCGAAGCTCTTTAAACACAAATCCGATAAAATGTTTGAAAAACAAATATAATAAAAATTCTGCTAAATTTCACGTTAATTCTTTTCATTTTTTTTTTTTTTCTTTCGTTAATTTCATAAAACATTATCTACGCGTGTCGGCGCATACGCGCATGGGAATTATATTACGTAATGGAGGATAAAAAAGATTGAACGAGACACAAAGCGGCGGGGGAGAGGGAGAGCGTGGGAGGGGGAGGGGGGGGGCGGAGAAGGAATTGGACGAGCGATTACCACGAGAAAAAGAGGTAAATTAATCCGATAATAAGTCGAGCGGTTACGCAGGATGAAATAATTATAAAATGCATCTCGGACGGTCGGAGCGGCGGGTAATATACATGAGCTATCCACTCGCTGGCCACGTTATAATTGGCGAACGCCGTTTGCAGGGCGCGCATCCGCGTCTCCCAGCAGCATCTCTGCAAATCCATCCTTTTCGCCCGAAACCACCGGAGTTTTTTTTTTATTTTCTTTTTTTTTGGCTCCCCTTTTTTCGCCCCTTCGGCCGATGCTTCGTACGGCTTCGGATGAAAACAAAAGTACCCGCGGGAAAAAACTATTAAAAAGCGTGCGTCGACTCAAATTTTCCGTGGCAGTAAATTGCTCGCGGCTACGGCCAGGAGAAAACCGGCGGAACGTTCTCCGAGAGACGAGCTCTTTTTCTTCCTTTCCGCACACGTCCGACTGTGTCTCGCGGGGCGGACTGGCCGCACTTGCCCGGCCATCGGTTGTCGACGACGCAACCACCGAACGAACGCTTCCTCTTTCCTTTTCAACAGTTTTCGCTCCGCACTCGTCTCTTTCTCGCTCCGGCTCTCACCCTCTCGGGCTAAAAACTCGGCTTTCTCCGTCGCTTCGCATTGCACGTAGAAAGCCACCGGCGTTGGGTCGTTGGCAATGCACCAGTGATAGGCGGACGAAGTTTGCACTCGAATTATTCGTTCGATTTTTAAATTAACAAAATGTCTTAAAATAAATATTTTTTTTTTCGCATATTGGCCTGTATCGAACTATTTAATTTGCGGCTGTTATTGAAACGCCCCGTGATTAAAAAATATTTTTACCATGAATAGTTTTTACTTGAATAAAAAAAATATGTTTAAAATCTACCAAGTTACGACTCCGATGTTGGATAATTCGATATTATTATATTTTTTATTACCGGAGTACAGAGTGCCTTTTACGAAGCGAGTTCCAAAGAAAACCTGGCATTTTTATTTCACGTGAACAAAAGTTGCTCGAACTTTTTCGAACATCGACTCGGCAGCCGAATCGGAGCGAAGGAGACGAAAAAAGCATGCCGAACGACCGTGTCTCTCGTCGGAGCTGCCAATGACTGCGCCGTCCGACCTGCCGCTTCCCGGAGCAAGCGTCCGTACGTCCGCACGTACCAACGCCGGGTCTGAGATAAAAAATTAGCCCGTGGAGTTGCAAACGTTTCCACCTTAAATCATATATTTATCGCGACATTAATTCAACCCTTTTAGGTCCAACCCGGGTTTTTCTCATCCCTAAAAACCCCCGGCGTTCACGGCCGCCCGGAACGTTACTCCTGCTGCCACATCGTCGTGTGTTACGCCCACACCCTCGACAAACCCTCTCTTCCTCGCGCGTTACACTCTTTCTCTCGCTTACATCCGCCCGCGCCTTCCCCGGAGGTTCTCTCGGAGCCCCGCGCGCTCCCGCTCCGGACGACGGCCCGTTACCTCGCTAATTTCTCAGATTCAAGTATTTTTATGTACCACCGCCAGGAACGAGCTCCACCGGGAACTACGGCCGCTGCCAACGTCGCCATCACCGCCACCCTCGACCGACCCGCCCCGACCGTCCGCTAAATCCTCTCGTTTATTATTTAGAGAGGGCCAAAAAGCTCGTGTGGCTTTTTCTTTTCCCCGCTCGTACCGTACACATAGTATATACCCCCTGGCTTTCGCCAACCCCCTCGACTGTCCACGTTCGCGAAAGCACGACGGTATTAAGTGTACGTTGTGCATGTATGCAGGCGGACGTGGACCGAACGTACGAAAGCGTGTTCGCACCATCCCTCCTTTTTTTTCGGGCGACTACCCCTGTATTATCTCTTCTTATAATTCCACGCGACCCTTGGCGCGTATCCCTTCCTATCCGCCGCTCGGCCCCCGTCGACGACGACGTCGCGATCGGACATCGCTCTCCCTCCGGACCCTCTCTCGCTCCGCATCTACCTCCGCTATCTTGGTCGCCTCGTCGTTTGCACTCGCTGACGATTGGTCTGAGGGCTAATTGTACAGTGAGTCAATAGTAAGTTGCCTCAGGGCACTTCGACAAGAAATTGATGTTTAAATTTTTTTAAATATCCTCATGTACAAAACTCTTTTGGATTTGATCAATTTGCTTATTATTTGTAATAATCGGGAACCTTTTTATTTATTTTTAATAATAATAATGATAAATCGTTTGTAAGCTCCCTCAGGGCACTTCGACAAGAAAGTGGTTCTTAAATTTAAAAAAATACCCCAACGTACCAGGCTTGGTGCATTCAATGCATTTGACAATAATTGTTAATCATCGCAAACCTTTTTTTAGTCTTAATAACAAAGTGATAACAATGACCTCCTGACCTTTGAGCAATAATATCATATGCACATGGTGTTTTTGTATGAATGGCCACTGCACCGACCATCCCGACGTGTTCCCATGCCAGGTCGCCGAGGATGTTGGAAACTCGATAGTCGGCCAGCCCTTTTGCCCCGGCGTACCCGCGCACGTGTGTGGAAAGAGAGGGACTATTGTTTATTAAATAAATACATATTTGGTGCACGAGACGGGCCTGTTCATATAAGCCGCGGGTACCTACACAGTGGCTACACTGCAGGGATACCGACGAGGACCGTATGTATCGCCGGCTGGGCCGCTATTTTTGACGGTTCGGTTTTGTTGTCATAGGACCGGCGAGCCCGTTTGTTGGGTACATCGGGTTTCCCCCCGTGACGCCACTCCATGCGCCGGCAATGTAACGCTTAGCTCCGCGGCTGTATTCCGCGGCAGAGACTCCACATTGGCCTGTTGCAAAACTTGCCCTTATTTTCGACCAGGCGCACAATGGGGCCGTCCAAAGACCCCGGATTTGCGTCGAACGAGCGTTCGCTCGCCCGCTCAGCCAGTTATCGGCATTACAGGAACACAACAGCCAGTTCCGCGCTAGGAACGACACTGCGCCAACACAATCTCGCCAGTTCGATACAACGGGACCGGAGGGAGACACCCTTGCGCAACACCCTTCTTAACCCTTCCGGTCTTACGAAAACCCGGAGGCCCCTTCCTGTTCTTCCTTCGGGACTGACATGACCATGCCGATGCTAAAATCTTCGAATTTTACCCCTACAGCCAGAAAAATAATTTATTCGACGGCCACCGTTTATTTGGTTTAAGTAAAATATTTATTTGATTTACATAAATATTCATTTCATTTAAGTAACTATTTACTTAATTTAAATAAATATTTATTTAAATCAAATAAGTATCTTACGTAAATCGAATAAACGGTGGCTGTTTATTGTTGTGGAATGTACTTGTGTATTTGTCGCGAAAAATTGCGTTTTTTTCGCCAACTAGAAGTCTCATTTTTTGCACGCGTACCGTCTCGAGAGATCGTCGGTTATCTGAGAGCCACGTGTGGTTTTTAAGCGCGCGGGCCAAACATGAAGACCGAGGGGGCGTAGAACTTGGGATAAAATTTTGTTTACCCTGGGACTGAGTAGACTAACTATTTTTTACGAGAGCACAGCGAATACCGAGAAGTGTGTTTTGCCAAATTCGCAACAACGAAAAAAGAGTCACAGAAAAATATCTGTAAAAAGAATTGGTAATTCGTCCGTTGGGAGGCTAGACGAGTCGCGGGCCGTCGGCCGACGAGCATGAATGGCGTCGTTCGCGGTTTGACCAAATTTTCAACAACGAAAAAAAAAACGGAAAAAAATGCTCATTCGTCAGTTCGGAGACTAGACGAGCCGCGGGTCGTCGAGCAATGAGCCTGCACGTCGTTTTTCGCCGTTTTACCAAATTTTCCCAAAAACAATTCCCAAAAAAAACATCTAAAGAAAAAATAAAAAAATAATTAATTCGCCAGTTCGATGACCAGACGAGTCGCGGGCCGTCGGCCAAGGAGCGTCCACGTCGTCATTCGCCGTTTTATCAAATTTCCCCAAAAAAATCCCAGAAAAAAAATTAAAAAAAAAAAATGGTTCATTTGCCCGTTCGATGACTAGACGAGTGGCGGGCCGTCGGCCAAGGAGCCTGGACGTCGTCGTTCGCGGAGGATCGAAACGGAGCGTCGGGGAGTCGGGGCCGGCTGTGCGAGGCAGAAGCAGAAGGGGGGGGGGGAGGGGGGGGCGATAGTGGGGAGCGGAGAGGCGTCGCGACGCTGACGATGACGCGTATAGGTACCGCTACATGCGAGTAGGGGAAAAAAGAGCGAGCGAGAGAACCATGAGCAGGGGAGAGTGCGAGGGAGCCCGGGAATTGACTCAGCGACGGGAGCGAGACGGAAGAGCCCAGCTGTTGGTCGCCTCGCACGTTCGATGGCTCCATCTCGCTCGAACGCTCGCACGGGATGCGCGGGCGGCGAGGGCAAAGAGCGCGGGGAGGGGAGGGGGGGGACTAAAAGCAGGCCTGTTGGTTGGTTTCAACTATATTTGTTTATATTTACACAATAAGCAACAGGGCCCCGCGGGCACCGCGGGTACCCCGGTCGCACCAGCAGCAGGCAACCAGCGACTGCGAGCCGACTCGTCGCTCGTTCGTTCGTTTGCTCGGCACGGCCGCTTCTGCCGCCTCGAATTTCTAACGCTCTCGCGTTTGATATCTCGTTCTCACCCGGAGACTCCGTTCACGGAAACGTACGTGTAAATCCGTTGTGTGAAATTGAAGAAATTAAAAAAAAAATAAGATTTTTCTCTTTAAATCGTCAAGAAAAATTTTAAGAAAAAAGGTATAAATTTCGCATCGCACGAGAGTGGAAATTTTTTTTTTGGCTTCGCGCGGGCTCGTCGACCCCCCACTCCCGGGAACCTCGAATTTGGAACAGTCGTGCGTACGTGTCGCGAGGCGGCGCACGTGGGACTCGCGTCGTTTACCTGCAACGTGCGCCGATCGATTGTGCTTCTCGGAAAAATCGTCATACGTCGATCCTTTTTTTTTTCATCGAATTGTTTGTTCAGATTTGTAATGTAGTTATCTCTCTCTCCTTCTCTCTGGAATAATCGTTTATTTATATTTTTTTTTGTTTCTTATTTATCGCGAAAACATTCGTGTTTTTTATGCTGTTTTCTTGTTATTGTTTTTGGAGTTTGGTTCGCGGAATTTTTTTTTATTCAACAGTGCGAGCTGTGTCCGTCGGAGTGTAGAAGCGTACCGATTTTCCTTCCCCTGAAAGCCTTTTGGGATAATTTTTTTTTTCCGAAATGTGAGTTGTTTCACGTGTTCGTTGCCCGCCGAAGGAATTTCCAGGCAGGAAACGAGGAATATTTAGTCAGTGACTCGGTGAATGTCGAGGCGACGGAATCTCCGTCGCTCGATTTAGTTTAGTTGCGGAGAGAGAAATATAAAAATAAATAAAATAAAAAAATATATATCCGGTACGGGAGAAACGATGAGCTAGTGGACCTCGGATGAAATTTTCACAGGAATTACAGTGTAACATTGTTTTGTGTTGTGGATTAAAAAAATCGTCGATCGTGTTACACTCTCTGTGTGCGTGCAAATGTGCACGAAATTATGAGAAAAAAAATTGATGGCGTGATTCCAGGACGATGGCATAATGGATCATGACACTGACGGTGACGGCGCTATCAACTTGTCAACGTCCCAACGACCCTCGGCCTCGACCACCCCCAATGGTGACTTGCCCGCCTACGGACAGGATCAGCGCGACAACGATCAGGTACTATTGCGAGCCCAATTAAACGTACGCATTGCACGTTTTCGCATGTGTTTTTTTTTCCCGCCAATCAAAACAATCAATTATTCGGGCAATTGATTTCAATCAAATAATAGAAAATAAAATGCGTAAAGCAAGTCGGTCCAAGAGTTAGATTTTAATTCAAAAGATTTAAAAGCAGTATCGGATTATAGCGGTCTTTTCAGCTCCAAAAAAGGAGGAAAAAAATCGTAAAAAAATAAATACACCGGATGAAAGTATCAGTCGCGATAAGGTTGAGTGCGCACGCTGCGGAGGTTGGCGAAATCCATGCCCGAGCTTAAAGCGTTCCAGTGATTTTTTTTCTTCTTTTTCGGATAAGCCAGGGCGAAGGCGATACTTTCTTTCGACTGCGGTTTGACACCACAGACGTCATAAAATCGAGCCCCCCTGATTTCAAATTCAATTCGGAATCGCGTTGGCCGCGCCGGTACGAAGCGCTTTTGGGGCTCGTCTGAGGACGAGTGTATGCGGGATATGGGCGGTGCCACAAGGGGGTACATAAAAGCGTGCGAAAAGTGGTGGCGAGGGAAACAAATGTTTTATGGCCCTTAAAGCGCTCTTTTCGACGGCTCGAACGCGCCTCGCGGTCCGAAAAAAAGGGAGATGTATATTATACGGATAGAGGCACAGGTTACCGGCACCGTGGCAAGCCCAACGATGCGTACGCTACTTTGGCACAAGCCACGGGGTCGCACCGGTACGAACCAACGGAAACGAGTGCGGAGCTCTTTTGCGCGTGAACGCGTGCACGCGCGCGGCACACAACCCTCTCTCATATGGTATGCACGCGGCCCGGAGACATATGTGTATGTACTGCGCGTTGCTCGGCGTGTGCCCCGGCGAGAACTCGTATATGTGCAAAACAGCGGGGTTATAAAAAGAAAAGGGGTAGGAAGGAATAATCTGGAAAGAGGTGGAAATAAAAGAATACATGAATGCAACGTATACGATTTCACTGCGGGGACCTAGACAATTGCATTCCGTTAAAGTGCGTACACTGTAAAAATAAATTGTAAATTTGATGCTCTGAAACTCTAGATTTGCTTACATTGCTTACATTAATTGAATATTAATGTACTTTTTTTACTCCAAAATGAAAGTAGCAGATATTAAAATGACCATTATTAATTGCCTGGAATTTACAAAAATTATCACTAAAATTAAACACTTGACCGTGTGTTTGAAATCTCAGAAATGGCTTACGCGAAAAAGCTTCCAATACTGTTCATCAATTTTCAAACAACATTTTTTTACAGTTAATATAATTTAGTTAATATAATTTAAAATGAACGATGAATTTTCGCAAGTCCTGGGATATTGTGTCCGATATACGACGCGACAAGTCGAGAGTTTCGAGAAGCCGGAAATGGTCCGGGCGACCCTGAGAGATCGACCCTCCATGGACCCTCTATGGAGAAGCTGCGGGGTCGAGCTCCAATTCTCGAATCTCCTTCGCCGTACCCACCTTCTTCGTTCTCTTCGTTCTCTCAGTCCCTCGTATTACGTCTTGGACGGAATTTGCTCTTCGGTCCCCCCTCCCCACTCCCCACCGCCCCCAAAAACCGCTCGTGTACATATACAAGTACACGCTAAGTTTCCACATCGTCTTCGTTGTTACGCGGTTTCTTGGCCTGCTGTTCCGTGTGTCGCACGGACGGGCGACGAGCATACGGGATCGAAGTCCCGCGGCGACGTTGGCTTTACACTGTTTATAATTTAAGGAGATCCATCGAGCTCCGCGCCCGACTCCACTCGAGAAGGGTGCTTGTCGAGGTTTCCGTCCCGAGGTCCCTCGAAACTGTCGAGAGCCTCGAGAGACGTGAGAACGGAAGTCAGACGATCCCTCTTTCTCTCGCGATGTGCCATTGCTGTATACGGTGATTTCCGAGAACTATCGGGTTCTTCAATTTTTTCGTCCTATTTTATTTTCGTAAGATCATACGAATTAAAAAATATATATATATATATATATATATAGAATTCACATATCGCTGGGTTAAGAGCGCACAAAAAAATATGTCATTGATGACATCGTCCTCAGGGAATTTAAGACAAATGTCCAAAGTGAAAGGACTGCTAGATGTGAATTTGACGAAAATGGATTTGGGTGTGAAGACATTATGACACTGTTTAATTTTTGATAAGATAGAATGGTTGATAAGTCTGCCACTGCTGTCTGCGGTGATCCCTGAGAATTATCAGTTCCTTTAATTTTTTAACCTATTTTATTTTCGTACGATCATACGAATTTACAAAAAAAAAATTGTAATTCACATGTCGCTGAGTTAAAAACACAAAAAAATAGGTCGTTGATAACGTCGTTCTCAGGAAATTCAAAACAAGTGTCCAATGTGAAAGGACTGCTGTATTTGCATTGGACGAAAATGGATTTGGATATGGTGACATAACGCTGTTTAATTTTTGATAAGATGGAATGGTTGATAAGTCTCGCGCTTTGCCACTGCTGTATACGGTGATCTGTGATAATTATCGGTTTCTGCCATTTTCGTCCTACTTCATTTTCGCACGATCATATGAGTTAACAATAAAAAATTATAACACATCGATGTGAGTTAAAAGCACTAAAAAAAGTAAATGTAAGTAATTTAAGTCAAATGTCCAAAGTGAACGGACTGTAAGATTTTTATTCGACGCAAATGAAATTGGGTACGGGGACATTAAGACACTGTTTAATTGTTGATAATACGGTGACATTCGTTGGCTAAATGTGCTTTACTAAATTCCATTGCCACTCTTCTTTTTACTGGCAAAAATAAAGATTAAAAAAAATTGATGAGTTTTTCTGGTAAATTGTGCAACTGTGGAGAAAGATTTCTCCTCTCTTTTTTTTATATATCTTCGGAATTCTCGAAAGTATTGACGATTCCTTCTCCCCTAAAAATGCAAAGGGATCCCTTCGAGGGTAAGAAAGAGGTGGAGAGAAGGAGAGAAGAAGGCAGCGCGAATAGAAGTGCGAACGGGAGGGAGATGGAAGAAAAAAAACGCTCCAAAGAAACGAGAATGAAGTCTCCGAGTAAAAGACAAGCGAATTCTCACCTCCCCGGCTCTTTGGCTCTCGCCGGCGCCCTTGAAATCGCAAATTGCGGATAGGCTGTCCTTTCCAATCAAGGGCCCGGTCTGCTTTCTCCGCACCCTGGTCGAGAAACTCCCCGTTTTCTTCTCCCGTTCTTTATCATCTCGCCCCGCTCGGGCGAAAAACCTCCCTAAACCCGCTCGGCGCTGCTCGTTTCGTAACCCCTCGAAGTGAAAGAGCTCCGAGACAGGACCAAAGCCGAGCCACTCCTGTAACACACTTTGCTATGAATATCGATGCCACAAGCGTTCGCCCCGAAGTTACGAGAAGCAACGTCATGACGGCTCAATCCCATCCGCTCCTGTAATTGAAAGAATTTTGGCCATTTTTTGCTATTACCCACAATCAGCGCGAGGTAATCTACGGTGTACAGCTGGTTGAGATATAAAAATTATTGGATGGTATACTTGCGACACTCGTTGGCTTGTACAGTACGACGGGATATTTCGAAGTTCGATCCGACCGATCTGATGGCACAGAAGTTAGCAATGTCCCTCCAACGGAATCGTTGACAGATGATGCTTTTCGAAAAAAGTTGCTTCTCTAGCGAAACGATGAAATATTACATTTATATTATACAGACACCGGAAATACGTCACTGCTGGGCTGAAAATTTCATTTTTCACCGGAAGTGACGAAATGCTAAATATTTCTACCATTTTCTAATTATTTTATTTATTGTTACCTTTGGTTGTACAAATCGGAGTAAAATAACTACAAAATTATAGAAATATATAACATTACGTCACTTCCGTTCCAAAAATGAGACATTAAAACCGGACGTGATGTTTTCTCCTGTGTCGATATTTTATCGTTCGTTTGAAAAAAACAAGATATATATCGATCTATATATGGCATGCACCATCGATAAATGGTAGCTTCGATGCATCGAAAGTTCCTCGTTAATTGCCGTTCACCTGACGCAATGTCGCTACACGTCAACACTTTGGTCGAAGGCTATTTCGAAAAGGAAAGTAGAGTGTGTACAATCCACGAATAGAAGGTGTAGATTCCTCGATACGATCAAATATAATTGTTTCCTGCATCGACTCGATGTGCGTCATTGATTCTTTATCGCGTTAACCTGTGTCTATTGAACATTTGCGTGAAGATACCGCTGATAGGAACAGAATAATCTTCAATCAATGAGTCGATCAATAAGATTAGAAAAAAAGGTGTTTGGCTTGTTGACACAGACACTTATAACCTATCCGTTTGCCTGCATTTCACAGACTATACAACTGTACAAATAGTCAAAGATTAATACATTTATATAATCTCTCACAAAAACGTGTTTTCAAATAATGAACAAAAAATGTATATCGTTAAAAAAAAGCCGACCCGCAATTTTGACCATCTTTTTAAACAATTTCGATCGATTTGCGTGAAGTTTTTTTTTTTTTTTATTGTCCGTACTTTTCCGGTAGAAATTTTGCAATTCTTCTGATTCGATCAGAGTTTTCGGTCAGGAAGAGACGCTCGGCTCGGAAGAGTCGAGATATTGAGGAGCTCACGCGCATGCAGCGTGAGAAAACGCCCCTCTTCGTTACATAGCACAGGGTGCAGAGAATTTCGTATCGCCCTCGCTACACCCGGTTGTCCTTGCATTATTAATCGTTCGAAACCTCGTGGCTGTGTACTTAAATCCAATCCGGCAATTCTCTACGTATACGTCTCGATCTTCCGTCTTCGGTTTCCCTTGGATTTCCCCTCGATTTTCCTTTCCCTCGCTGGAGGCTATTCACCGATATATGTGCGCACAATATATATCTATCGGTGGAAGCGGGTACCTGATATAGTATTCCACCACTATATATAGTACATACATAAGGACAAGACGTTGAAACTGGTTGCAAGGGCGATTACGCTCCATTATTCACACGCTAACTTCGTGCCGTTGAGTGATACCCAAGGAAATCTCGTGCCGCTAGCCGATTTCAGTGTTTAGCGATACAATGATTCCCACCCTCCCCCCCTCCCCCCTCTCTCCTCCTCGCGCATCCCTCGGCAGAGCGCCGCGTATCACTTTCCGCACTTCTCCATCCCTACCGTAATTCTATACTCTGTCTTTCGATGATTGTTTGGAACACGATGAAATCTTCTATAGATTTCCGCCCCGTCTTGATATTGAATCTATGCTGATTATATCTTAGGCACGATTGAATATTAAGGAGGTTGGAGCATAGGATTCAATCCCGGATAAGACTACGAATTTTTGTTGTATTTTTTTTCGCTCGGTCCTGCAAGACGTCAAGGCACGATGCAGGTCTTTGAAAATGTACACTGGAACAATGGACTTAGAGTCGTTTTTACTTCCTCATAGAGGTAGCTATGTTTTAGTAAAATAAAAAAACGTTGGAGACTTTAGTGAAATTTTCATATCGACATTTTTTTGAGAAAATACCTTCTCAAAAATACATTCTCATTTTTCCACTTTCAAAATGGCAAAATATTTTTTTTCTAGATATCGATTTTTTACTACCTCCATTTGCTTCAAGTAGCCCATTTCCTACGCAAAACACATGCAACTTGTGTTTGTTTCGAAATTTGAAAAATTCACTATTTCCAGCATAGAGAATCCTATGTTAAATTTTGCGAAATGGCACTTTTTTTCAAATAATTTCGAGATATCGAATTAAAACCTTCGCCATTCTTTTCAAGTGGCATATTTACCAACCGATTTCATGAACGAAAAAATTCTAAAATATTTTTTAAAAATAATAACATTTTGTCAAAAAAATTTAATTTTCAACATTTTTTTTTCTGCTACGTCTGACCATTTTTGACAACGATCTGCGTAAAGATCCTTTGACCCATAGAAGCGGAGTTCTTTTCGACAGTTTCGTGACTTCGTTATCACTCGGCAGTAGCTCAGTTTCGATAGGAGACGCACGGATCTTGCATATGGTTCTACAGATAATTTAATTCTTTGAATTTCTTACTTTTTATTACGGGTCCCAGCTAAATTCAAAAATTTACATCAGAGAAGTTTCCATCATCGTAAAAAAGTGATTTATTTTAATGACTTTTTTACTTTAGCTCCGTGACTTTATTATCACTGGGCATAAGATCAGTTTCGATGGGCAACTTACAGATCTTGCCGATGGTTCAATAGATCATTTTTTTATTTTTTTATTTTTATGTTTTATTATTATGTGCCCAGGCTGTCGCCGATGTCGTTGCTGCCGTCGGCAACGGTCGCTTGACAAGACCATAATCCTTCACCGCTCCGCCACCTGAAACAACTCGCGGCCAAACATTCGTGTCGTCGCGGGTAAACATTATATCAGTGATGGTGCGCGTGGAACCACGTGAAATCCTGCGATTCCTCGCCTCGTCCCTTTCACGTAGCTATCGGGGCGCTCTTTCTCTTTTAGCCTCAAACATCGTCGCTTCGGGAGTCACACGTACGTGTACGCACGTCTGCAGCGTACGGAGGGGGACGAAGAACACCTGAAACAACTACGAGCGAGAGCCGTTGCTGCCGCTGCTCACTCACGATTTTAAAACATCGTCGAGCTTGTCGCTCCCACAGAGACACGCCTAACTCGCTCTCTTCCCCAACTACACCCCGCTCCATCTGCCCCTTTCCATTTATCTTTCTATAACCCGTCGACTCGTGCCTCGAATAACGTGGCTAAACATTACTCACTTATCTTTATACTATTATAATCAGAAATGGGCAAACAAAAGTTCCCCGAAACAGCGAATATTCACCTCGGGTACTTGTGACATTTTTACCATTAGTGCCATGTACGGGAGAAATTGGAGTTGTCGGATGGTAATTGATAGACACTGATCGGTATGACGATTGTTGTTTTTGAAGCCGGAAGTACGAACGGTTTTTTTCCACAATTTTTGTAGTTAAAATTTCGATATTACGCACTTGTCTTGATATTATTATAATCAGTGATGGGCAAACGAAAGTTTCTGGGAACGGCGAATTATCGCGTCGGTTACTTGTGAAATTCACACCCTTGGTGCCAATTTAGGAGAGAAATTGGAGTTGTCGGATGGTAATTAATAGACAAGCAGATCGTGAAACAGGTATGATGGTTGTTATTTTCGACCGCGGAAGAACGGAAGCATTTTTTGTTTTTCAAGATAACACTTTTTCGATGCCGATGGAAATTCTGTCGAACCGATTTTGTGATAAATAAGCAAAAAAAAAAAACTGTGGTTGGAAAGTCCCTATTTGTGCGGCGATCTTCGTATCGACTCAAACATTTGTGTCGCTCGTGTGCACGAATATCCGTCCCGGCTCGTACTTTCCCGGATTCCGCAAGAAATGAGTCTCGGACGGTCGAGGAGGGTCTTCGACGTCGTCGACGTCGACGTGTAAAACTCGGGCAGGCGGACGGGGCGTTTCAGACAGCGGAACTTAATTAAAAGCACGCGCGACGATTATTTGCCGAGACCAACGGGGGGTGGGGGGCTCTCACCCGTTTATTTTGGAAATTGCGTTCCACCAACCAACGAGACAAGATCTTCCGCGCACTCGCGCTCCCAACTCCTCGGCAGGAAAAACACCGAAAAAAAAAAAAATTTAGTTGAAAATAAAAACCAACAACACCGTCAAGGATACTAAATTATGCGGATCAACGTTGATGACGATAATAACAACACTAATGCAATATTCTCACCGAAGGATCCGAAACAAATAGTGATTATCATCTATCCACATGCACTGAGAAAAAAAAATTGGTTGCTTTAACAAAGAAAGCATTGTTCTGTTAAACGATTATCTGCTTCAATTTATTCAAAATTTGTCGATTAAAACAAACATTTTTGTTCTACCAACAAAATACACCTTTGAACGTATGTCACCGCGCATTTGCTGAATCCAACCATTTTTTTGCCTCAGTTATTTTACTCGCACAATTATTCACAGATAGTCACAGATTCTCGCACGAGCATTCACAGGTACTCACACATGCTCACTCGGGTACTCACACGGATACTCACAGACACTCACAGATACTCAGACAAATGCTGCGAAATGCGCGAACTAACATAACCGCCAGTTATTATCAATAGCCGTACCTCAGCCAGATATATTCGCTAAGCCGCGTCGACGAAATTTGGCGAACGGGTGAAAGGTAACGCGGAAACAGGGACCGAAGAAAAAGATCGCGGTCGGGTAAAGCGCGACGGAACGGGAGTGAAACGAGAACGAGGAGTGAAAGGGACAGAGAAAGACGATAAAAAGGCGGAGAGGAGACGCGCGGCGGAAGGATTGGAGGGACAGAGAGAGAGCGACGAGATGGGAGGGACAAGGAGGGACGGGGAGATAAAGTGCGAGTGGGAGACGAAGCGTCGGCTAGAATAAACACATAGATGTTTTCTTTGTTCCTCTAAACTAAACAACCGGCGAGGAATCTAAACAGAGGCCAGAACCCAAATTCAATTTGGTCGCCGGCTTCCTCGTCGTCGCCGCCGTCGTCGTCGCCGTCTCTACCTTCCGCCCTCGCCGGTGCCGGGTACGGCAAACGGCATGCCGAAAGGTACTGCCCTTGTGCACCCTTGTGCAACACCCCTCGACGTCGCTGCGGCTCATGCTCCGCACTGTCTCGCCTGTGCGAAGCAGCTGCAATATTTGCGGCGCTCTGTTTCGCCCGCCCAACGAATCTCTCGTTCCCGGCTTCCACCCAACAGCGTCCAACTGCCCGGACGAAATTTTCACGCGGCCGGTTGCTGGTTCGAAAGATACGGAATTTCGAGAAACAGAATGCGGAGATAACTGTGATTGGTTGGACGAATTACGGTACATCAATTAAATCATTATTTTCAAGCACAAATACGATTGGGATGTTCGTAACAAATTTTTTCTGCTCAAAAGTTTTTTTTTTTAAGACAAATCTTGGTGAATTTGTTTTTATTTTTAGATTGAATACATTCCTTACATTAATTTCTAAAGGCAGAATTCGGAGTCAATTATCATTGAAATGGTCGTATTGAATAAGGGCATTTCAATTTTAATATCCACTTAATAGTTACGTATAAAAAAAATTTTAGACACATCATTTTAGCGATCTGTGTGAATGTAAATCTAAGACGCCGGTTCTTCCGCATATTCCCGTAACTTTCACATCTCTCGTTCTCACATTCGCCCATCTGCATTCAAACGCCCGATCGCAAGCAGCCACCCAGTCGGAAAAATGTTACACGAGAAAAGATTAAAATAAACAATAAAAAAGATCCATTCGAGAGATGAAAGTGGTAATGAAAAATATCTCGCTCGGTCGGAAGATTATTACAGCGTCGAAGTTCCGTTGCTGTGACAACGCTCGCCAATGCAAAATAATCTTCGAATATAACTCTCAATCTCTCCCGAGCCAGAAAACCCTTAACGCAAAAAAATACATATAAAAAATAACCAACAGTAACAAAAGAAAAACGAATACAGGAATTGGTACGAAGGGAAATGGATATGCCAGGTACAGCGGCGCTGTCTTGCATCGACGCTGTTTTGCCTGCGTATACGAACGGGGTAACGGGGATGCGAATAAGAGGGAAAACTGATTGTGAAACATTTTCCGGTTTTAGTGAAATGTCAACGTGGTATAAAGTCCGAGATAATCTTTTTTCCATCCCTTTCTCCCTTCATATATATACGTAACTTGTTATTTCTGTTTCTGTATCGGAATCAACGTACGCGGGGGTTTACCGCGTCTATTAAAACGAAAGCGGCGTGGAATGAGAAAAATGAAAAAACGGCGACGGGAGGGAGCCTGTACATCCTTCATTATCGTAATGGATATGCCAGAGAGCACGATGAGAATTTGATTTGCTTGTATTTATTCAGATGGCATAGCCAGTGCTCCTCATGCCTCTGGCTCAGGCTGAATATCTACATGTTTATCCGTGCGGCATGCGAAGCTTGGAGTTAGCACCGACGTGGACGACGTCTGTAACACATAATACACACATACGCGTCTCTGCGTATGGTTTACCATTATACAAACGAGCTTCACTTTTGAGCACTGCGGAATGAGAAAATAAATTGTTACAAATTGAATAAAGCACATACGATATGTGTATTTATATATATATGTGTGTATACGTGTTGGAGAATTTTTTCAGAAATTCGGTACCAGAGGTACAGCCGATGAGATCCCGATTGCCAGATACGAAATTGCCAAAAGCTCAAGAGCGTACACAGTAAAAATAAAATGTGTACTTTTTACGACAACTCATTGTCGACAAAGGCCCACAATTTTTTATTTGTTAATTTTCGGATCTCACCGTCCTGCGCCAGTTTTGCAAATAAAGGTGCAATATAAAATTGTTAATTACACCGGAAATGAGAGGACAGGTTTGTATATTCAAACCTGAACAAACGAGGTTGTCACTTATTTAACAACATTACTTTTGCCAAACTTCGTATTTCGATTTTTTAATTTTTTTATCTCTGCACGTGAAATATCTTGGTGGGTAATGAAAATTGTGACCCACTTTCTTCGCGATCCGCGCCATGTACGATCAAATGAGAATGGGACACGGGCTCGGCAGGGATGTGCCTTGCTTAGTCTCAACTCGCTTCTTTACACCTCTTTTCTTCGCCGCAATGAATTCTCTTGATAATTAAATATAGTTTGGATGTTCCAATAAAATATTTGCTAATCTATTGAGTTACCGTTCGGGCTCAATTTTATCGTTTGAAACTGAACAGCTCGAACTTTCGATCAATATAAATTTGTTATCTTAAATCGATCTACAAACATTTACCTACCTTTATCTATCGATTCTTTTCATATGTTAAAAAAAAAACATTTTTTAAATACTGAAATCAGCTTGCAATTTGGGGTGAATTTAGTTTGACGGAATAAAAAAATTTATCTTACACGAGTGTCTGTGAATCGAAGAAACACGCATGAAGCACTCTGCCGTATACTCGGGACGCTCGCGTTACCTCATCATTAAAGCGTTTGTTTGTACAAAAATAAATATCAGTCATTTCGCCATCTGCCCGTTGCTAGGCGAGATGATGATACAGAATGGCGCGAGAAAGAGACGGTAACCGTGTGTGTGTGTGTGTGTGTGTGTGTGTATCTCACTTTCGAGGCCTTGGAAATTCTGGGTACGCTCGTCGCGGCTCGTGTCGAATTGCTTGTTTCACGGATTTAAATATTTTTACAGTGTGGTAATTTCGTTCGTACAATATCCCCGGTGGCCCGCGTTCACTCTACGTCCACGGAGACCTGGTATGTATCAGAATCTCTTCTCGTGTTTAGAAACTCTCCTCTATATCCGGCACTCCGCATCGAAAACCAGCAAACGCTACGTGGCTCGAGCTTTTCCATCACTTACTTCGATATGCAAAACGCTATTGAACCTCGGAGTCTCATAGTAACACCAAAATACCCGATACGAATTCGTAATTCGCGCATACCGCACTCTAATGAATTGCCAATTTTTCAGGTAACGTTCACATCGGGTAAAAAAAATTCGATTTTCAAACCTGAAGTGCCGTTATTTCCGGTGTGACGTTACTTCAAATCGAAAAGTTAGATTTTCAAATCGGAAGTGACATTTTCAAACCGGAAGTGACGTATTTCCGGTATGACGTTACTTCCAATCAAAAAGGGAGATTTTCGAATAGGAAGTGACATTTCCACGTGTGAAGCGAATCGCTGTTGAAAACTGAGATTTACAAACCGGAACAGACATCATATGGGAAAGCGTCACTTCCGGTCGAAAACTAATATGTGAAAACCGTAAGTGACGTTATCCGGTCAAAGAGTCAACGATATTACGAGCAAACAAAAAATGTTGAAGCGCTCGGGTAGCCCCGTTGGATTTATTCAACGAGTGTATCATGCGTGAGGCGGGTGAAAAACAAGAACGAAGATGAAAACGGAAACGCGACGAGGCAGATGAAATCGGGAAAAGCATCGCTCACAGATTCTTCTCACGTCGAACGAATATCTATATCTGTTTCTCCCTTGCCACTCGACTCTCGCTCTCTTTCTCATTATAATCCCTTCCTGTTAATCTGCTTCGTATAGATTCATCTCCAGCAAGTGACTGCACCATGCACTCCGCGCGCAACGATATAACAGATCGGGCGAGCTACGAGTATCCACCATACGTCGATCACCGTTTCCATCCCCCTTAAATGAAGTTTTTTAAAAAATTTTCAATTCTTTATCTTTTATTATTTTTCCCCCCTACGGTGTGTATTCTGTAGCTGCGCTGCTGGACCGCTTCATCTCACTTGTCTGTCTTCCACTCGTGCCTGTCATTTATTTTTCTTTCCCTTTTTTCAATTTCTCTCCGGTACATTCTCCGCCTGCCCTCGTGCGTTTGCGTAATATAATGTAAAATAGAGAAAGAAACGCTGCAAGAAGCGAAGTGGGATGTCGGCTAAAAAAAAAAAAGAAAATACGAAAGGTAACGAGACGAAAAAGTACCCGCCGTCCAGCGTATTCGCTTCGGCGTATATGAACTCGGTACAAATCTGTGCTCGAATGATATGGAAAAAAGGAATACGGATGTATGCACAGATGAAAAATCGTACGGAGATAAACAAAAGGAACGTTAAGCAGCTCTTGATAATACTTTCATCCCTCTCGGTTAGAGCTTAACAACCCACATACGTTCAAGAGTACTTTTATTTTGTACATCTCGCATGGTACTCGCTATAGCCTGGAATATATCATCCGTGATGATAATAATGATAAATGCGTAATGAGAACGGTCCGGTGGAGTTTCGTCATTTCCTTCTTTCTCTCTGTGTGTTCTATTTTTTTTTTTTTAATCTTTCTCTTCAGCATTTCTGCTCGCGCACGCTATAGCGGCGGTATTAATTTCTCTATATCCCTTTGGAAATCTCGAAACACGAGCGCATAATAAACAAACACATAAATTCGGGCGAGCTTTGCCGGGGGAAAAAAAAAATTGGAGTAGAAACTCCTTCACTCTGCTTCACAGGCTTTTGTAGTCGAGAAATCCGAAAGCTCGAGCAATTTTAGTCTGGTGTACCGGACGGTTATTATTGTTTTTTCAACAATTCTCAAACGTTGTTGCATAAAATTATTGCGTGAGAAATGTCCGATGACTAGTTTTTTTTTATATAAATAAATCTCAATGAAATTTTCCGATTTCGGAAATTCAATCGATGTATCAATTGGATTAATTTTAGCAATTAATCCACTCGATTAATTAATCGACTTTGGCAATTTTACCTTTAGGTCGATTAATTTTAGCAATTTTAGGCTCAAATTTCGTTTGGTCAAAAAATAAAGAAAGACAATCCCGGAGCTGCGAGGCAGCGACGATGAAGCTGCGAAGCTCCCCATCAGGAACGCCACGTGCGACAGTCGCGACGCTCTTTCGCCTTCGATATCTGTGTCGCCGCGTCAAACGATAAAATTGCTGTTCACGGAAACAATGCAAACAACATTATCAGTGCGCGAGATATACAAAGCACACCGATGCTTTGTATATCTCGGGCGCTCTGTGGGGCAGGTGCGATCGTTCCCCTACCATAAATATATTCATAAATATAAAGTACACATATCGGACGCCAAAAATCACAAGGGCGTATCTGCTTCGTTAAAGCGTACAAGTTACGCCCTTTCGGTTCTCAGCGGTCGATACGAAGCGTACCTCATCAATGTATTCAAGTTTCGGCTTACCGATATTATAGGTCGTATTATGCCTGACTCGTACGTGTTCCACCGTTCATATATACATATATACATATGTGAACGATTATCTTTCAAACGACGATACGTTATGCCCGTTCTCTCTTTCCTGCAACAACGGCTGATTAAAAGTGAAACATTTACGTTCGCGAAAGACGAGAAAGTATCTTTTCGCCCGCTTCGAACTGGCGTATGAGGGGCGTTAAGCGCGTAACATTTGCCGCGGGAGAGTCGCCGAGTCAGTCGGACAAGTCGGAAGAGCCGCGAATGTGGCTGATAAATCGACGAACGTGTCGGTAAGGTAACGAGATCCGCGTCGACGTCGCCGTCATCCGGCGAGACAAAGAGGGCGAAATACAATATCGGCGGCGAGCGCGAACTCTCTCGGGCACGATAGCCGAAGTCTCTCACGCCGGGTAAGTTCGCTACCGGGAATTGTTATTTCGAATCGGAGGCGAGCGATTAACTCACCGATCGCAGAGGCTGCGCTATAACACGTGCATGCAACTCGGAGACACCGCGCTTTTCCCGCGGTCCTCGTGTTTTACACGCGCGGTTACAAGTGTTTTCTTTATCTTGTACGTACACAAGCGCGATCAGCGAGAAGCAAGGATCTCTGTGCAACCGGCTGGTTTCGTATTTCGAGTCTTGCGGGAACGAGTATTTTGCGTCTCGGCGTCGGGGAGAAGAGATTTTTATCCGCGGGGCAGAGTATGGAGCGAACGAAAAGAGCATATTTTTTTTTTTTTTGTTATGTAATTTGATATCAGATAAGTGGAACCATTGATGTTTAAAATTTTTAAAATAATGAACGTCAATAATGATACTTCAATAACTGAACTTTAATAATGATGAAAGAATGGTTACACTTTAGAAAATATATGCATTTACATACATTAAATATTTTCGAAACACTTATGCTATATCTGCTATGTATAGTTTCGGGTTTCGAGTATTGCAGGAACGAGTGTTTTGCCTCTTGGCGTCGTAGAGAAGACATTTTTATTCGCGGAATTGAGTATTGAGCACGAAGGCTTGCGGAGCGATAGAAATATGGATAATATTTTTCTTTTTTATTATGCAGTTTGAAGTTTGATAAGTAGAACCATCGATGTTTTTTTTATTTGTTTTCTTTTTATAGTGACCTCGAATAAGAAGACTGAAAAAACTGGTTACAGTTTAAAAATATATATATGTACCTATTTATATAAAATATTTTTTTAAACTATATCGCGCAGGAAGATGGTCGTGAGAAATGATCGATGCCTTTTGCTTCGCGCAAGCACGCCGGGGAACCGTGAAAAAATTTTCAACGAATAATTAAAACTTGTCTTATTACGCGGCGAAGAATAAGAATACCGTCGACGTGACCGCGCGGATATACGTTCTATATTCCGACTGTTCCGCAAGGCGCAGAAGGAAAAGGAGCAGCAGGATCTTAAATTCTCCTTCTTCCTTCCGGCCGAGGAAACCCGTTGAAAAGATCCGAACGACGATCTATCATTCGGCGCGAGAATCGTGTCTCGGTCAGGGACGGCTTTTTGTCCCAACCGCCGCACGCCCGAGCTTGGCTAAACTTTCCTCGCTCATACTTGCCTCCGTCTCATTCTTCCGAATCTACCATTTCTTACTTTTTTTTTCTTGCCCGATGTTCAGTTCATCGTCGAGCCGCCAAGTGGATCCAACTTCTCCAAAAAAAAATCCAGCCTCTTTAAAATTCATGAAACAGGTACCGATAATTGAAAAACCAATACCTCCGAAAAACAATTGATTACAAAAAAATATGCTAAAATCGTAGCTGGCGATTTTAATGAACGCTCAATAAATCCATAGCGAGGGAATTCCCGATGTTCAAATAGAAGAGTCACAATTTTTGCGACAAGTTGTCAATGTCCCGAATAGTGCCGAATTATTGAAGATTACCGTGTCATAATTAACCCGAGAATAAATACCCATAACTGAAATTATTTCTTGGCCTAGTTAAAAAATAGTAAGATGTTCATCGATAGCAAGCAGCCTTAAAGTCCCTTCCTTCCGCGAGCGAAGACTTGACGTCCGACTGATAAAGAGCCGAGCAAAGTGATAGGAGAGACGGAGTAGGTTAGACGAGTGGAGCTAGTTGGCTAGAGGTGCCTAAATAGAGTCCGTGCGATGGTGGTTTGAGCCCGAGTGGCACCGGTGGCGAAGAGCCCACTTCGTTTTCGGGACCAGCAGACGGGAGCACTTAACTGCCCTGGCCCCTGACAATGGGAGAGAGAGTCTTTCGCATTACAACGTTCAGTGTCTTGAGGCCTATTCACCGAACGAAGCCTCCGGGCTATTCTTTGCCATTGTCTGTCGGTCGTCGGGGCTGGTTATGGGAAATCTTCCCGCTCCTCGCGAACGCAGCTCCCTTCCCCTCGGGTCTCTTCCTCCTCGGTCCTCGGCGCAACCCGACCGGCACCGAGGCGCGTAACACCGGGTGAAACCATTTCGAGGGGTCCCACCGAGAGATCCGCCCGGTCGGAATCTTTATGCCGTCATCTAATTAGCCCCGGCATCTAACGGGACATAAATAAGTTAAACACCATTGAATTGTTTATAGCGATAGCCTGAAAAGCTCCTTCGCCATTCACGAGCCGATCTTCCTCCGCCCGACCCCATCGCCTGGTCTTATCGCGAAACACATACGAACGAGTATCCGCCAGAACACCGCTTGATTTATACCGAGATCGGATCCTTCGATCCTACCGGGCAAAAATGCATGAATCACCGATAGTTTCGATACGTTCCGAAGTGAGTGCCGCGTATCCTGAGTACTGCACTTTCTGGATTAGCATGATTTAAAGGACGTCCACGTGGAAGCCCGAAGATATACGCGATCTGCTCGGTATCGATGCTAATTTATATCCGGGACCTATCGAGAGGAACGGAAGTTTGTCGAAGAAAGAAAGATAGTCTGCGGGAGTTCGGATTGAGGCTGGCGGGTTAGAGGACGCGTTTGGGCGCCTGGCTGCCGAAACACGTGGCCGCTGGTTCGGTTTCTCGCGAGGAGCAAACCGGGAAACGGATTATAAGTGGACAGAGTGGGCTGGGCGGTCGAGGGGAGCAACGGTACAGGGGTGGTTCGAGATGACTCGAAACAGATGGCCGATCGGATACCAGAAATTAAGGGATGAGGCTGAAAACCGAGAGGGCTCGGATGGGAGAACGCTGCGGGGGAAGAGAAAACCGAGGAATCGACGAAGAACACCGGGCGAAGAACCGGGAGAAATGTGTTTTAATTTTTCAAGTTTTTTAATTAGCGAATGTCTCGGTTCCGCTTTGCCTCACGGCTGGGACATTTATATTAGACTTCTACTGCTGCTGCTGCTGGACTGGCTTCGCTTGCTTGTTCCCATCGCGGCCCACCTCCTCCGGCTAAGGAGCGCCTAGAACGAGCCGCACCGACGTCGCGAGCCTCCACACCCTCTTGTCACTCGATTCCATCCTCCTCCGACCCTGCTCCGGTATCTCGAACAGGGTAGTTTGTTCTTCGAAACGTTCTGTTCTTTTTTTTGCACCCGAACCAGCTTCCCCTCTCAGCTCGACTCGCTCTCTTATTTTGCTCTCTGAAATTTTTTACAACCTCTCCGCCGGGCCTGCCGTTCACCGCTGCTCGAACGTCCAATTTGTTATTCCTAATTACGTATTAAATAATAATTATCCGACGCTGGGTGTGCCGAATCGTGATTTATTGGGACGCGACGCGGGAGCTCCCGAGAAAAGAATAATTTAGAACGGGGGATGTCGCGATGGTAGAAAGGGTGGTCCGACATCGCGGGCGCTCGGAAAGCTCCGATCAATCGTCGGTATTAAAAATAAAAGATAGGAAATTTTCTGTCAACAACGAAAGTGGTGAAAAATCGGATTTCTTCCGGTCTTTGGAAACGCAAGTATTTTGGGATATTAAGATTTAAAAGAAATGTTAACGAGTCACTGATCGACCGATCGACTTAAGAAAGAAAATCGACGAAATAGGTGATTTTCGGTGGCGGCAACTCGAAGCTTTGCAGCATCGCCGGAAGTCGGTGGGACAGTGCGGCTTATCCCGAAACGGCTCAAGCACCGGGGTATTTATTGCCGAGAGGGTATACTTCTTGATTTTCGACGGGGTCGACTCGCCCCGTATCTTCCGATTCTGTCGTTCGAACTCGGTGGTCCACCCACTCATCCGGCACCTCTTCCTACCCTTTCTGCACTCCTACGAGCGGGGGGCCACAGCGGCACCCGTTATCCAAGCCGGTTCGACTCCGTATCGCTGAGGCGCACTCCCGCCAAACAATGGCTCCCATATAATTGCTTTTATAGCTCACTGAACGCTAAATATTCCATACTTTTCCTTCTGCTTCGCGTCTCTCCCGCGGATGGAAAGGGACAAATACGGCAGCGAGCGGGCCCGAAACGCCGTCAGTTCTCCGCTCGTTCGTCTCGTCGTTATTCTCCGCCTACTCTTCTATCGACGTCGTTTTCGTCGTCGATTCACGACGAATCTCCGATTGGGTAAATACGGTTATTCTCTTCCACCGCCCGTCGATCCTCGCCGACTCCCGCTTGTACGCACCGCGAGTACGAGTCTTGCCTCGAGGGAACGACTTTTATTTCAAGAAGAAACCGTGTCTCAACAGCGGAGGCGGAAGAGCCTGATGCCAGTGTTTCCATAGCAGGCTCACGATTTTCCTATCTTTGGCAACAATTTACTGCTACGTGAAATCTTTACATTACTCAATCGTTCTCCGAGCTCTATCTGGAAAAATTCTACGATTCCGACGTGTCGGGGAAAAATCGAAAAAAAATATTGATCGAAGGTTAAACCGCGGAGGGGGTGGAAATCAATTCTAAACATTGCCGAGACACGTCCTGCGCTGATTTTTTTATTCTATCAATGAGGAACTTGGAAGCGCTGGATTGCCATTTGAGCTATTCGAATTGCAATGGTCACAAATGCGCTATTTTATTTTATTATCAATTCACACTCAGTAAAAAAAGATTTATACATTCAACAAACTTTTTTTCTCCAAAAACGTCCACAATTATCATGTTGTTGATTTTACAAAAAAATCCTCGTAAAATGAACAGACATTTTTTGTGAAATGGACAAAAAATGTTTGTAACATTAACATAAACAGACTTGTGGACGTTTGTGGACAAGAACCCTTCGCATCCCTTTTACTGTGCATGCGCGTCTATTAAATTGTAACTATTTTCCAAACGATTTAATTACTAATAATATAACCCCAGGCTACAGTTGATTTTTTTCAAGTTTCTTCTCTCGCCAACGATCCTGCATCGACGCCGCTCCGAAAACAGCGTCGACCTAAAATACCTCGGACCCAGCGATCTAAAATACCCCCTCATCGCTCGAGGGAAGCGGGCGCGACCGCTGCAACAAAAAGCGAAGCGCGGGCATCGAGTTGGCCGCTCGTAGCGGTTCGGTCCACCTCCCCGGAGGGTCGACGTTCGAAAGCGCCACGGCTCTTTTTATCGTCGTCTCTCGTACATCGTCGTTTCTGCAGCCTGGAAGCGGCTGACCACCTCGGCGACCGCTATCGCCCCTTCTTCCTTCCTTTCCTGCAGCTTTCCGCTTCCCGTGCAGCCCGGCCGGGACAGCAGCAGCGGCAGCTTCCCGACTAATGCTCCTTCCCGCGGCTCCGCTCTCACCCTCGAAATTCCCCAACCACCTTCGATCATCCCCACGGTACACCTCGATACACGGCCGAGTGCTAAATGCCACCACTTCGCGCGTCGCCCCGCCGCGCCGTGGAGAAACCTCTCCGTGCCCGACCGGGGGAAAATGCCCCGTCTCGTTCGTTCGACGTTCTACCGTAATTTTCGCAACCCCGACGAAATCAGGGACTTCTTTCACCCCCGGCGTCGTCCGGCAATCTCTCTCCCTCCATCGCGCCGCCGCGAAAGCTGTCGGGAAATCAAACTTTATTGCTAAATACTATCCGATCAGCAGAACCACACATACGGGAGACGGACGTGGGGGGAGGAAACCCTTAGCACGCACGCGTTCAGGTCCGTCGGGACCCCGGCGACCGGAAGATTGAGGCATTTAATGCCCAGCGACGAGATTGCCGACTGTACTCTAGATTTCTCGCAACCTTTCCGTCTGTCTGCCTGTCTGTCTGCTAGTACGCGCCGGGCCGACCCGTATGGAGATCTCGACGATACGTGTAACGTGCAACCCTCTTCAAATTTGTCGCATTTTATTCGGAGCGATTATTATTATTTATATTATATATTCTGCATTTTACATCTTGGTACATATATTTTTAAATAGATTTTGATTTCTACCCTTTTTTGGTACTTTCGTTAAATCGCAAAGCCGGAGACAGTTCTCGATGCGGGGTTCAGAACTCACCCCTTTTTAAATTAGTCGCATTTTATTCGGAGCGATTATTATTATTATATTACATATTTTATATTTTATATCTTGGTACATATATTTTTAAATAGATTTTTATTTGTACGATTTTTTTGGTACTTTCGTTAAATCGCAATAGCATAGACAGTTCTCGGGGCAATGTCTGGGGGGCGAGGAGCAGAACTCACCCTCTCGCCACCTCCCAGCCGGCGGAGAAAAGCAGCGAGTAGGTAGAAACTCTCGCTCCAAACCGAGATAATGGTTTCTCGATTAAGCCGTGTTCACAATGGGATTAAAAACGATCGGTTGACCGCTGCTGACCAGGCACCGTTCTCCGCCGTTCGACGAATTAACCCTCGGCAACTCTAAGGCTCACCTACAGAGACATAGTACTGCAGTAGATTTCTCCCTTACCATCCCCCTCCTCTCCCTTCCAGCCTCAACCATTCCCAAATTCGAGTTACCGAGCAATTGCCGGGCTTTGTGAGGGCTCTTGGCTCGCATTCGCTCCACAATGATTTACGATTTTCGGCTCTCAACCCTTTCGCCGTTAGAATGAAAAATCAATCCTTACTTTCTCGATTCTCTCTGTAAGCACTTTTCCATAAAATTGTTTCCACGAATTTTAAGGCTTATCTTAATTGCGTAATTTTTTGCGCGAAAAACCATGTTTTCTGTTGATCCAACGATACAGAAAGATTCGGAGCGAATCCAATTTTCGTCTATCCAGAAGTACAGTTGGTTAAAAAAAAAATCAGCTCCGCTCAGTCCTAACTGGATTTGCAGTTATCCGCTCCTGAGTCTCAGCGCTGAGGGGATTTGAGTCCGAGAATCATCGAGAATTATACTGAAACGTAGCGCGTTGGCGAAACCGTAAATCGCGATAGTCAGATTCTGATTCATCACGCCGAGGTCGGGTCGCATTTTTCTAATTGACGCTAACTTTAACCCCTTTTGTAATGGCTAGTCGGTCGAGACCCTCGGCCCTCCCAGTGCCCGATCCGAGAAAGCCCCGGAATCCTTTCACTCACCCGCCGGAGCCGCTCTGCCTCCTCGCACTCCCGGAGGTTCGCCGGGAACGCGGTTCAACCCCTTTTTTAAATTCCTTCGTCGCGCCATCGGGGCTCGACACGACGACCACTGGCGGACCTCCGCCACCACTGTTGGTGGATGGATGAAGATTAATTCGTTCCGTCTTAATCGTATCAAAGTTTGAGAGCCGCAGCGCCACTCTCGAGCCGCCCGCTCCGCCCGATGGCTCGGCTCTCCGATCCGACGTACATCCACAATGTCGTAGCTATCGCTCTTTCACTCACCCCTTTCTCGCGAACCCCTTCGGCGCTCCTCGGGAGCGTCACCGTTGCAGCTACGAACCCGCCCGTCCACTTCCCCCGGCCCGATCTGCAACCCCCACTGCGATAAATTTTCAGTTCGGCTGCCGACTCAGGGCCACGACCATTACCTCCATTTTTTTTTTCCACCCCTACATTCACCTGCCGCAGCCCAGGCAACCACCGAGCCGCGCTACACAACCACCGCGCGGATAATCATATTTAATAATGTCCCGGTATTTTTGGCCCCGGCTGTCAAAGTTTTAAGGGTGGCGGCGGGGGGTGAAAAAAGTTGGCGCGAAAAAGTGCTTGCGACGAGGGGGTAAAAGTACGCGGCGAGACGACGAGTCTCACCGAGAAGCCGAAAGAGATCGGGAGTAAGCGGGGATGCTGGGAGGGGAATCCCGACTCGGCGGACTCCCGCACTTCAAGTGACAACCCTTTTTATTTAGGGTGCAAGTTTTGGCCGGAGCTGGGCGAGCTTGAATAAATCCAATATTGTAACCCGAACTCCGAGGGCCTCGGCGGATCGAGGAAGGGGGGGGGGGGGGGGGGGGAGTGTGGAGAAAGGGATGAAAAATCATGGGTGTCGAAGCGTATCAAATAAACGCGAACGGGAATAAGGAGGGATCGCGAAAAGCTCGAGAGGTTGGAAAAAGAAAAAGAAAATTGTATCATTGTTGAATAAAAATTTTAACAGTAAAGCCAAGTGCTGGAGAGTGTTGGTAAATCGCTTGTGCAGCGGTCCGAGCCAAATTCTTGGCAAAAGTTGTGAAAAAAAAAAAGGTCATCGTTGGGAGGAAAAACACAAAAGGGAACGCGAGTGCGGGTGGGGAAGAACTCGCGGCAAATCCCGCGGGATGGAGAAATTCCGCGGGTACATATGCAACCTGTAGTCTTTATGCTCCTGTTTCTTGACCGCGGTGGCTGCAGCGCTAAGCACCATGCTCGGTTGCTATAATAAAAAAATTTTAAATTGAAAGAAACCTAAATAAAAAAAATAAAACGTTTGTAGCGGTTGAATCTCGTGACTTTTGTTCCTCCGGAGCTGCTTGCATTGTTTCCTAACGCGGTTCTCCTCCCCAATGTATGGCAAATAAATAAATAAAAAATACACGAATACCGCTGAATTCTCGGAAGAAAGTTATTGCGTCGGCTTTTATTAGAAAAAACTGATAACAATATCTGTCTATATCTAAAAGAAAGTCACTATATCATTTTTCGATATTCGTATAGAGGAATATTTTCGCAAAAAAAAAAAAAAAAAAAATTAAAACACACAATTGCCCTTGAATTCTCGTAAGAAAATTGTTGTGTTATGCTTCAGACGGAAAATCGATGTAAACGCGCAATGAAAAACGTTTCTTGAGTTCCGTCGCGTAGTTCACCGACGCGAGTGTTCTACACATCCGCATGAATAATCCCACGATAGTTGTCGTTACTCGAGCAGCTGTGAAATTTTCATGATTACGAAGTAAACATGGAAATAAACAATGAAAAGTTGATAAATTTATCGTTACCGGGTGAAAGCGCGCTGTTGCCTTAGCCCAACGATACAGCGTCGGCGTGGCTGAAGTGGTGCCGTCAGATGAGGGTTGCCGGTGGATTGCAGCGTAACGCGCGGTGGCAAGGGAGTTGCATTGCAGGGAGAGTCAGGCGAGCTCGAGTTCAGGCTAGGCGGTAAATTTCAGTTTGCGAGACCGTGATACAATGGAGCCACACAAAAGGAGCCCGGTTGTACCTCTCTCGAGCGCGCGCGCGCGCGCGCCTCGCCCGGGCCACACAATTTTGAGGAGGCCGGATGTATTTCGTGCGCTAAATTTTTTAGCGTTTCTAATTAAAAGGCTAGTTAAACAAGGCAAACGCCGGTCGTGCCCGCAGGGTCTGCCTGGGTTCCCTGTCTCTCGCTCGCTCTACGAAAGCTTACTTGGGGGGGGGGGGGAGGGGGGGGGCGGAGGGGGGGGGGGCGCCACACCGGGATAAACGGTACCCGCCAGAAATCCCCGTAGCAGTTACAACCACCCCGTAAACCACCGTTGCCGACATCATTGCCCGGCCGCCACCCCACACGGGGCCTCCCAAAAGCTCTGAAAGCTACCGCGGAAACAAACATCGTTCAACGATGTGCGTTAACGCTGCGAAAACCTGCTCTCGCGATGAAACCGAACCGGCCGAGCGTGAAACGAGAGATCGACTCGACGAATGTCGGACTTCCGCTACCGAGTTATCCTTTGAAGAACGTGGCTGTAAATATGTAATTTGTACGTATGCCCTCCAGATATGGAGGGAGGCGCGGAGCCAAGAGTCACGTTTTTCGGGTGCTCGCCATTAATTACGGGTTACTCGAATGAATTTAAGGGTAAAAGATTATCGCCCACTCTCGCGTTTCCCGTTTCACCGAGCTCGAGGATCTTTTCACTTTGGGAATTAACTCCCCTCCACCTCTCCCGTCCCTCCGTACTCGTCGCCGTGCTCGAAACAAAAGCAGTTCAGACGCAGGATTTCTTCGACCCTCGCGACCGCCCCTCGCAGTCATTTCGCGAGCTACGAAAAAAGGGGTTGGGATACAAACACTGACGTTCCATATGATCCCCTCGCCGATTACTTTCGCGTAGAGGAGGAAAAGTTTTTCCCATGGTATTACGCCAGCGGATAGCTTTATTCGCTACGGCGGAGTATACCGTTTGGATGATTCGACAAACTCCGTCTCTCGTGTTCCTTCCACTTCTGTATCGGCGACGAAACTTTCGCCCGCCGGTTCCGCCGTTTATTCCTCGCTTCGCTCGCCGTCCGGGATTCCTCGACGCCCGTCTTCTCGTTACAACGCAGCTCCCTAGCGAGAGGAGACACGGGGAGAGTCCTGTTTTGCGACGATTCGTCAGGATCAGGGACGAGAGCTGCGAGTGTTTCGGCAGAGATCCCGCGAAGAGATCCGGAGTGATATTGCTATCGATGGCAATAAGCGTTTGCCCTCGTCCTGGTCTCTGAGTACACGAACAGAGGAAAAGTGGCGAAGGTGATCCCGAAGAAAAACAAGGATGATACATCTCGTGGGTATACAAGAGAAAAGTTGTGAGATTCTTTCGAAGCTACGGACTACGCCCCGTCACCCATAGGTCATCGACACTCGTCGTTGCTCCAAGAGGTTCGGTGCGAGGCGCCCGGGTCGCTGATCTCCATCCGAAAAAATCTCAAATTGTTAAAACGGTTGCAGATCGTAGCTTCTCGGCGAAATTCAGCCTGCAAAAGCTACGGGCTTAGCGCACGCACCGAGAACAAAAAATATGTGGATCGATCAAAAGTCACTTCCGATTTGAACATCTCATTTTTCAATCGAAAGTTACGTATTTTCGGTATAACGTCTCTTCCAGTCGAAAACAGATTTTTTAACCGGAAGTGACGTCGCAACGAAATTTTGAAAAATGTTCACTATCTAGAAGCGGTGCCGTAGTAGGACTACTCGGTGCTGGAATGGATCATGCGAAACATGAGCACCGAAATCTCGGCAATATAGCATATGGGAGTGATTTATAATTTTCGGATTTCACTCCCATCCGCTCTGAACGCTGAAATCTCGAGAATATAGCACATGGAAATGAAACGAATGTGCCACCGTGGACAAGAAATCCTTGCCGGACTGTTAGTCTGAGAAAACAAGTTCTTACATCCTCACTCGTTTCCAAATCGTATCATCGTCGCGATCCACCGCGAAGGCACTCTCGACTTAATTAAATGCGTGGGGGCACACGCAGAGAATTGGGGTGGATGAGACTCTCTCGCAACGGGTGGAGTTTGCCGGCAGGAAGCCTGTCGCCACTGTACCCGAAAGGGGTATAAGGTGCCTCGGAACATGGCAAGAGAACGGGAAGAGTGTACGGAGAGAAGCTCGGAGTAGGTTGGTTTAGTGATTTTGGCGTTTATTGGTCGACCGTGACGCCTCCCGGAAGATTGGCCCAAGCTGTTATAAGCCCTTTGGGGATGCTACACCGTAGGTGTTTCGTCGTGTAGAGAGACGAGAGAAGGCGGTACCTTGGCGTACCGCTTGGCTGGAGAAGGCCAAGGACCACTTATGTACTTACGTACGTGGGCCACACCGTCCTCGTCCTTTGCCTTTACGCCCGTACCCTCGGTGCGGCAAGATCCCTTCTTCGCGTCTCCCTTCCGAACCTCTTCGCCGAACCCTAAAGTTGTTGGAACTATTAGCCCGGAATGATCAAAGTCGTTTTGCCGTCTTGCTTCCCGTTATTGTCCCATCAACGTCCGTGTCGTTTCGAAGGACAACATGTTGCGGATGTTTCTTATGAATGACAATCATCTTCATTGCACAATTTTTTTTATATTCGTTTTATGCCCTTTGAGTGAAATACCATCCGAATCACAACTCGGTCTGATTCCATCTAAAATTACCTATCAGACCCCGAGAAAAAACCCCACGATGAATCGCAAAATTCGCCGCAGCGGCGCGCAACAACCAATGAAGACTTTGGTTCCTTCCAGCCAAGAATTCAGTGAAATTACTACTATAACGTGAATGATTTTTATTCAAAATTCGGATGGGAGGTTTCCGCTGAATCCGTATGATTGCCGATAGAAACCTGCATGAAATCGGCCCTTAAAACTATAAGAAGGGTGGTAGCGGAACTCTTGGCCTCTCCTCTTCCATTCCGTTCCACCCGCTCACATTGTCCTTACACTCCCCCTGCACACATACACACACACACACACACACGCGTCTCCTGTACTTTAGTCCTCGATCGTCTCTAGGAAACTTAACTGTCACGGCACTGCAGTATGTTACTAAATGATCCAACCCACGGCCATTATCCGCCCTTCTCCCGCTCCAATTTTCCCACACCCCCCCTTGCCAACGTTCCAGCGCCATCGTCCTCGTTCCACCACCGGTCCCACCACCCACACCCGACGTAGAATACGCAATTTAATACTCGACCAATTACATATACGAAATCTTGTTAGCCACGGTTATACGAGCGTGCATAGCCTGGTTAGTTCGCACCGAGAGAGTGAGGGAGTGGGAAAGCAGGCTTACGGGGTAGTTGCGCGGTGGATACGAGCGGAGAGCGGTGGAGAACTCCTGTGTGACACCCGGGACATTCTTCGAGGGTGTCCCAGGAACGGAAGAGGGCCATTTCGTCGTAGGGCGACGGGCTTCCGCGCCGCGGAAGGAAACGAGAGACATACAAACTTGCACGATTATGATCCTCGATTACAACTATAAAATGCGATATTGTCTCAGAGCGCGCCCCTCACTTAAACCGGGCTAAATCCCCCGCGTACAAGGAATCAAGGCATTTCTTTGCGGCTGTAAACTCAACGTGACAACCGAAGACTTCGCCGAACTTTGCGAATTGGTTGTTTAAATTATTATCATTTTTTTTCCTTCAAATTCATCCGCACGTGTGGAATACGAAAGGCAAATAAAATAGAGACTTTGACTATGAGGTTTTTCAGCGTACGAAAGTCGATTGGAGATTGTGAGGAAAGGTGCTTTTCGATTCTCGTGATTTATGGACGGCCGAGAGTCGGCGTCGGTCGCTGATAGTCGTTCATTAATCGCAACCGAACGAACAGCAGCAACCTCTAGATACGGTAGGTGGCGCGATCAATGCCGCGAACCTTATCCGAACGAAACGGATTGATAGGGCGACTTATCGATTCTCTGCCACGTACGTTCGTTCGGTATCACCGTTGGAAATGTCCGGCCGGATTACCCCTTGCCTGCGGTCCGACTCCACAGTTCGGATCCGACTATATTACTTTCAATAATTGATTTTTAATCCAGACTCTCTTCTTCGAATGGTTACTGATGTATTTCTTTCAATTACTGATTTCAGGTAAGGAGATCCATCGTTCTACCTCGAATTCCAAGTGATTCCCGTGTACTGTCTTAATCGTAAGTAAGAAAGAAAAAGAACGACAAGCAAATAACAATTTCTCAGTAAATTACTGTTTCGCGTCGCGTTGACCGATAGCGTTGCTTAGGTCCGGATATGGATAGTTATCAGGCGGCCTGTTTCCAGTCGCGATCGAACCTCGTTATCGAAGCCAGTTAAGTTCTGTCAGCGGAAACGCAGTCCCGAATAATTGCCGTTGAATCGAAAGCTTCCTGGCCAGTCTTGCGCCAGTGCTGGCATGCAACAGCCAGCCGGACCAAAACCTATCTGGCGGTCTCGTTGAGTAGCGAGAGGCCCGACAGGCCAGTTCTGATGGCTGAAGTGGACTGCTAGACGAAAAGTGTGGAATAATTAACGACGAAAGGCGAAGGGACACAGCGGCGATCGGGCTGTGCGACCCTCCGCATCGTCGTCGAGCTGCCACCGCCGTGTCCATTGCAGTCGACCCCAAGGGACCTCTTGCAGGGAATATGAGCTCTCGTTCCCAATAGCCATCCGCATCAGGGCGACGCTCCGCGGCAAGTCCAGCCTCGGAAATGCGAAAGCTCTTTCGACCCGAGTATGCACGGCCGACCGGATCGTCATGCATATTGTAACCAATGTAGAGATGAGGATTGACTGGGACACACAGATATTACACAGATGACTGGAATAGCTCGGTATGACAAATGACAAATGTACAGATTATCTATTGACGAGATGACCAGAGTCATGATCGGACTTTCCAAGAGAGCAGAGGTTCGACAGTTTGTACTTGAGATAAGCAACTTTGATCTAATTGATAATATCCGCCCCAGATCCGCATGCGCGTGTTGTTGATTTCGCCCAGTCGTAACATTGGTGTCAGAAGCACGTCACGGACAATTGCGTGGGCCTTTCGGTCAATCGGTCGTGACAATGTGTATTCCAGAGCCAAGCGCCGGCAGGATGACCGTTTGGCCCAACCGGGACGAAACGGAAAGCCTCGGACGACCTCGATGTCCGCATCTCTCGGCGTGATTCAGACACGTCTCCCAGGCTGGCTCGTTCAACCGCCTCGTCCTCAACGTCCGGAATGGGGCTTTTACCCACCGATACGTAATGAAACGATTAATCATTGATCGCACCCTCAGACAGTGTCAAGTGTTCTCTCGTTTTTATTTTCACTCGAGTGACATAGCCACTCGAAGGAGTCTCGAGTACTTTACACAAGTCCACTCGTGAGGTCCGCCGGTACCATGCAAACTTTCTCGGCGCTTGTCCACTGACCCTCGCGGACTACGAAGATTCGCCGAAAGCGCACTCGCCAATCGCACTTTTGGCACGGATTACTCACGACGTTGGTTAGGAAATATCGGGAACTCATTTCTTTTCCGATCACGTTGGCAGCCAAATGGAAAAGGACGTTGCTACGTTACCACTTTTCGGTTGTCCTGATTGGCTGAGGTATTCGATACCAATAATGCTGTGGCCTGAAACACCTGAAGGTGTTCGTGCGAACTTCAGGCACGGACCCCGTTAATGCCACAATCTCATATGGAAATAACTCGCAGGTCAAATAAGACCTTAGACCAGGCGCCCCGGCATTGTCGCTGGCCTAGCGTCGAGCGGAAAATCAGCAGCAAGAATAGCATCGAACGCCGGTTCTGCTTCGGTTCTCCGCGAATCGAAAATCCTCGCGCCCTCCGCGTATTCGGAGGCTCCGGCTAAAACAAACGACGGATTTAATTGAAATATAATCGCAGACACACTGCGGAGCGCCAGGATATACAGTTATTTCGTCTCTGTCTCGTTTTCGCTCGCCCTATAGAGAGAGGAACAAACCTAACCAGGGAACGAGAGGTGGAGTGGATGGAGGAAGCTTCGAAAGGGCAGACCTTTCGTTTCATTGCCGCGGCGTCGAGTGGAACGAAGGAGAGAAACGGGAGACCGGAGTTACTGGCGATGCAGGGACTGCGAAGGGTAGGTCGGTGGAAACGGCGATAGAGCTGTATGCACGAGAGGCGGGCGGGCCAAGGAATATGAATGACGTACCTCATCGATGCTTCGGGCTCTCACGGACAGACGGACGGATCATCGTTCGGAGTTCCGTCTTGGCCTTCCCGGATCGAACCGTTCGGACGTGTACGTGCCACGGCATGAGCATGCGTATGCAGCGATACTTACGAAAGTATAAATGTACATAGGAGCATGTCGACGGGGTATTCGAGCTTTTCCAGGCTCTTCGGGAGACCGACTCTCGGTGGGGGACGGTTAGCGAGGGCTTATCGACATTATATAATGATGTTTATCGTCGTGCCGCTGGGCTAAAGCGCCAACGACTCGAGGGGAACAATCGTTTCGAAGGTAAATATTTAACGTTATTTCGCGCAATGTTTCGTTACATGGAGAGGACGGAGACGCGACGAGGGGGAGTTCGAGAAGCAGGCCGTAGTTTTCTTCTTCTCGGTCCTCCTCTTCTTCCGCCCTCCCTGGACTCTCCCTGACTTTTCTTGGTCGCGGCTGCCGCACGACTGCTTGTGCTGGGATTGGGGTTCTCGTACTTGGAAACTTACCGATTCACTGCGAAGAAACCGGCATTGCTGAAGAGGACCTCCTCGAAGTTTTGGTGGAAATTTGTCTTCGAGTAGACGCGTCAGTATCCTTTTATTTTTTTATTCGGAGGCAGTTTTGCGCGATGGATCGGTGGTTAATGTACATTTAAAGATTACCGATTGGTATTCCGAGAGTTTCATCGAGTTGATCCTAAATCAAGGAAGAGCAGCTTAGATCGGTTTGGAGATCGCGTGATTGAGTTGTCGGGAGGTGTCGAGAATGAGGAAGAAACAGGAAGGGTATCGAAGGCCGGGACATACGATCGGACGGGCACGATAGACCGCACATCGTCGAAAGAAACGAAGGAAAGAAATCGATCGTGGGCGTACGGTAGCCCGGGCCTCCTCTCTCTCAATGTCTCGGCTTTATCGACGCTCGTATATCATTCCTCGCGACGACTATCTCGCCTCGGGAATCTCGAAACTTTCGCCCACCGAAGGTTTAGACGTACCGCTACAATAGTAAAAGCGGTGGTAGTCGGTATTCCCGAGCTCCGCCTGGGAAGCTTTCGGGACGTCCTCGGAAATCGAGCTCGCGGATCAGCTTTTAAAAGTTTTCGTTGCGCGCCGGTATAAAATGCAATTTCCTGTGCTCTCGCGAAAGGTCGTCGTACCTTACCTATAACATTTTCTGTGTTTCGAAGACACTCGATTCGAGACTATTATCACCGGATTGCCGAGGGGGCGATTAGAAGAACGGAAACTTCTTGAGTCATCGCAGACGCGGTCGATCGAGGATCGATGACGCAAGGATGAGGCCCAATTTTTTGGAGCGAAAGGTTAGGATCAATGGCGATCCTGGCCGACGTTCATCCTCGATAGAGATACGGAGCTTGATGGCTGATTTTTATTTTTATAATTTTTTTTGGTCGAGTGCAAGTATCGCGAATCACCGAAAATCGTCCGTCAGAACAGCAACCGAGGAGCCGTTCGATGCATGTCGGTGGGGATCCCGAACGAAGACGGTGGAAACGGGAAAAGTAATAGGGCAAGGAGGGTCGCGGTCTCGCGGCCGTCCGTGGGGTCGTCAGTGAAGGCTCCGGTTAACGTGCGGGAGAGAAACGGAGAGAGCAAGGAAGAGGACAGAGGAAGAGGGAGGCTCGGGCGTGCAGACTGCTGACGTAGCACTGTCCAAGCCAAATGGTCAGCGAGCGCCCGTCGGTAATGGCCCAATAGACGCTCCTAACATTGCCGCAAGATATTGTTTAGGCACGACGACGTCGAACAAACCCACTCCTTTCCCCCCCCCCCCCCCCCTCCCCCCTCCTGAAGCGATTTCGATATATCGCGTGCTTCAGCCATGCTCTCGCTGCTATACCATTATACTGACCCTACTATCGGCCTTTTCTCGATATTCCTCGAGTTACATACAGAGAAAAGACGTCGCCAGACGAACTTCTTGTGATATACGTTATCGCGCAGACAAAACTTACCCACCGTTGGAAGAACCGCAGAGAACGGCGAAGAAGCTCTCGTTGTTGGGCAGAAAAATGGGCCTATCGACAAAAGGTCTTTCTTCCATTCTCTCACGGCCCGGCGGAGACGATTTTCCAGCTTTTCGCGAATAACCTATAGCGGGGAATATCTATTCTTCGCTCTTTTTGCGACACCGCTGATCGCCGGGCAATAGAACATGTGGAGTATAACAAATGTCAACGGGAAGTGCCTACGGCCGTGCAAGTGGTAAAGAATCGACGTCTCGTGATCAATAGGTCGGTTCATCGACCCCCCCTCCTTCATGGGTAATCAGAAGCGTTTCTCATCTTTGCGGTGTCTTTTCCTCGAGTGTAATCTGCTGCTCGAGCACTCGGGACTTGTGACTCAATGGAATTCCATTTATCGCCATAAATCGTTTGTTTCTTATGTCCGCAACACACCTGTTGCGAGTCACGTGATACGAAAGTGTCTCACATATTTGTCTCAGGGGAGAGTGAGGCAAAACGGGACCGACAATCGGGATGCACCGATGGGGCAAAATGGAGCGTCCTGAAATATTGGAAAATTGCGTATTTATAAACGCGCTTTTCCAATAATTTTAGGACGTCCCATTTTTGCCCCATCGATGCAACCCGATTGTCCGTCCCGTTTTGTCCCACTGTTTCAATTTGTCCCAAATTCTTAAAAATACCCATCCGTTGATGCAAAATCGCGGATAAGACTCTTCCAATTTCGGCGGACAGGAATGAAGAAACTGTTCCGATTTGCCCCAAAAATATCAGCTCGAAAGAAGCAAGGGCGATACGCGAGCCATCGTCGGGGTTTCCACGCCCCGAACTTGCACGCGCCAAATTTCGACTAGGGTTAAACGGCAGATGGAAATACACGATTAGGTTTCGTTATTTTTTTCTTTCCTTTTCGTGACCAGACGATTGAGTGGGTGATTCGCGTGATGGGACGTACTCGCCCTCATCTTTTCAGCCGATTCGTTTCTTTTTTTTTTTTTTGTGGCTCTCGCGTTCCCGACGCTGCCGGATCGAGTCCTCGAGAGAGAGAGAGTGCCCCTTGTTGGCCATTATAACTTCGCCAAGTCAGACAGTAATTAAGCCCGCAATAAGAAGACGGAGACGGTAAATGTGAAACGAGACACAGAAGAGGAAGAAGCGCGAGCTGTGCCGGACTGCCGCCTCTCGCAACCATTAAGACAACCCGACGAATCGACACTTTGCGCACGCGGCAACGAAAGAACAGAGGGAATGGATAGAGAGGCAAAAAAAAAAAGGGAGTACCAGAAGGAGAAGGAAAATCTTTTCCGACGGTCCCGTCAAATGAAGCGAGAGAGGATCCGATAAAAACGAAAATTGTCAAAGGCCAAGAGAGAGCGGAGAGTCGGAGAGGGCGCGAATGCCGATGGCGAAGCCCCCCGTCCGAGCGAGTCCTCGATATTTCGAGCCCGCGGTAATTGTCTCGGGATAATTATCGTTCATGGTAATGGGTACGTTCTCGCGCAAAGCGATCGGCGACAGCGAGATGGGGAACGAAAGATCAATTATTAGAAATCGTTATAAAAGTTTATATATATATATATATATATATCTTCTCCGTATTCCTATCGGCGGAGTTCGCAAGAAGCTGGCAGATAAAGCTGAACCTATTTTTATTCAACGCTGCATATAGACGAACAATAAATTAGTCATCGCTCCCTGGCTTTCTATTCCGGTATTCGCTGAGAAAACTATAGCCTCTAGCAGCATTTCCAACCCTTCCACTATATCTCCCTCACGTTATGACGTTGTTACATGTTACAAGGCTATTACAATTAACTCGACGGGCTTGCGCCGCTGCGAGCGGAGTCGGAGGTCGGTTGGTTGGCAAGTGTACCGGGGGTGAAAGGATCCCCGTAAGATATAGGGAACAGTGGCGAGCGAGCGCGGGGGCATCTGAGGGGATTCGAGGGTGGGGCATTGTAGATGGTCCGCGCACTCGCTCCCGCAGCGTTCCCATAGTTCAAGTGAATATTTGCCGTTGCCATCCAATATTTAGCCAAAGTCAACAAACTGTCTGCTTGCCGGTTCCTCTATCTCTTCATCATGTTTCCTCTTCCTATTCTGGTATCGGACCGGGCGATCCTTTTCCCCATTCTGTAACGGCTCCTCGAGCCGGGAGCGGAGGAGAAGCTGGGAAAGGAAAATGACGATGTGGGAGGGAACGTGGGGGGGCGGTGAAAAGCGAACGGACGAAGGTGCGGTCTCACTCCGTTTTTCCTACGGCCGACGAGCGCACCCATGCAGAAAGTCCTGCAGTTCATCCGGCACAGCGAAAAACCGAGTGTGTCCATAGTCCAGAAGGAGCGGGATCGTTAATAGAATAATAAATAGACTCCCTCTTTGTTTTCTCACGCTCTTATTTTTTTACTTCGCGTCCTTGGGAAAACTCTCGTCTCGTCGCGGAACGACCGAGGGCCCGTGCGAGCTTTCAGGAGGGTCCTGAATAAACGTTGCAGAGCGATGGAAAAATCTTTGGCCGAAGCGTTTCATCTTCGGGGAATGTTCCGTACCTTAAGGGAATATATCCGTCGTGCAATCGGAAACATCCATCTGATAACCGCCTGCACGTCTGGACTCATACGGTATTATTGGCCGACAATCATCTCAACGCAGATAACGAAGATATAACCACCAGGTCCTTGGTCAAGGCTCATCTAGCATCAAATTGATGCAATAGTTCATCATCGAATCGTCTCTCCCTTCACAAATCACGAAAATTCGCAAATTCCGCATCCCCGCATAAGTGTAACTTATCATGCGCAACTATATCATTGCGTTATACCGTTCATAACCGGTGGGGCGCGAGTCTTTCGGATGGTCCAGACGGAAGTAGGATTTCCGCTGTTTCCACGCCGCGTCTGCACCGCGCCGCCACCAACGCCCACATAATTTCAGAACGAAGCTCGCGGTACCGCGCGGGAGCTGAGAAGGGGGTGTTCAGAGGTGGGATAGAGTTCCGCTGGCTCGTGCTTCCACCGGTTAATATCTCCCGGATGCTGACACCGACGAATAAAACATCGGAACGACGCGCGCCGACGACGAAGAATACGACGACGAGGCCGCGGTTAGCTGCTTTCCTGCGCTCCTCGCACACCGGGCTCGAGGTATCACCGCTGCGAACGGTTTTTCTTTGGAATGGCGCGAGGATGTGTACCGATATAGATTCGGCTATCGCGGGAGGATGGGAGTTTGCCCGCGTCTCCGACGACCGCAATGCTGGAGGCTCGGGCCGAAATCACGGCCCACCTCACACCCCCCGACTACCCCTATTTTCTCCTTCGCCCCTCGCCCATGACACACGTAAGAATACGTACGTACCGTCCCCAACGGCATAAGTATACGGAGGACCCCTTCGCACCCACACACGCACACTCTCATTCTACCAAAACCTCCAAGCTATACGGGAGAAACGCTACATACATAGACATACATAATATCGCTGGTTCTGCACTTTTTTTCCTCCGCACCCTCGAAGTGTTGGCAATAAATACTGTGGCGAAACGCCTCGCGCCGCCGCCGCTGGTGGTGTTACGGTCTTGCGGGCGCATCCTCGCCTTCCGCCGATGTTCCTTCTTTTCTTCCCTTGTCATCGATTCTCCTCGGAACGGTGAGTCTCGGTTCGGACGTCGGACAGAAACGGCGCTCGTCACGTCGGGACGAGTCCAGCGGCTCGAATGGTAATCCTCGGAGCGGCGAAGCGATTAGAGTGGTCATGGCTGGCAAGGCTGCTGGAAATAACCGGTACACCCTGCGGACGGGCTCGGGGATAAATAGTACATGCATTTACTGATTCGGAACCGCAGGATCCCTGCGAACGTGAGTGGGATCGCACGGCCAGCGTCCCCGGAAACATTAGTAACCGTTGAGACCCGACGGAATGGAAGCCGGAGCGGGAGATCGTCGTTGCCCGAGAGCGGAGCGGGACGACGAAGACGGAGAGAAATGAGATACCGGAGCGGTGCACATCGACTTCGGAGCGAAGGAGAGTGGAGGACTCACTAGCAAGAACACGGTAGCGCAAAGGATTGCGAGAGACATTGAGCCGAGGAGGATAGTGCCAGCGGGCTCGGAGCGATGGGAAGAGCGGAGCTGCGAGTGGGATGAGGACGAGGAGAGGGATGAGACATTCGCGCATATCCGATGCGGAGAGGGGCTCGCGCTCGGGTACACGAGGAGAGCGTGGGGGGACGCCGGAGCGCAAGGACGGATCCAACCGGGGTTGTGTGCTGTGCTCCGCGCTACCGCTTCTGCTGCTCGCTTGCCCAGAGGGAGGGAGATAAGGCCAACACAGCGAGAGAATGAGAATGAAGGGAGAGACGTTTCCACTATTGATCATCGAGGCTCAGAGTGTAATGCTAATCATGCCCCCTCGCCTGTACCCATCCACCCTTCCCTCACGCTCTCTCCCCCCCCCCCCCCCCCCCCCCAATTTCACCCGCACTCGCTCCTTCCCGTCGCTTTTCCTATTTTACTCTCTCCTCCTCCCTCTCCCTCCCCACCTTCCTCCCTGTCCTTTGCCACTGTCGTTTTCTCTGTCCGTCTCTCCCAGTCACTCACGACCGCGTTTCTCCGCCTCTATCTCCCTCGGCTTCCGCTACCACCCTTATCCAGCTCATCCTCCCGACACTTCTTCTCCTCTCTTACCACCTCTCACCCCTTCCGACTCTCCCGGTGCACGTCCATGCCCCACGCTCCACACGGACATACAACGTACCGTGACGCGGACCAGGCAAGATATCGACTGTGACAACTCCCAGAAGCCACCCATCGTCCTTCCGGACCCCCACATGCTTCGTTCCGGATCCAATGGCTCTTCGCCTCTCCCCGATGAACCGTGGACACTGCACGCCACCGAACGTTCTTGCGAATTAAGGCTTGGACATGGTCGCGAAGAAGTCCACCCTGGATGGCGAGACACCTGAAAGACGTAATTCGAATGGGGCTTGCATGATGGTTGTTGATTAAGGCAAAAAATGTGTAAAACCTCGATTTTTTGTTGCCGAGGAGTCGAGTCGATACGAGGCGGGGAAGAGCTGGGAAACATCGGCACGGACGTCGAAAGTTCTTCATCCTGCGGAACTCCTAACGGTGACTTGTCCCTAAAAGAGATTGGCAAGCTGCGGGATGATCGATAAAAAAAATTCGAGGGCCCAGCAAGTTTCATTTCTTCCTTAATAGAGGGAGTGGATTTAGGCTGTGAGAATATTCATTTTGGGGGATTGTGCGGGTTCGGAGAGTCGTGTGTAACGATGGAGAGGGGACGGCAGGGCGGTAAGGGATGAGGGAATGCCCTCGTGGGCGTCTAGACTGAGCCGCCGGTCGAGAGCTAACGAACAGCTGCGCATTAACGTAGCAAATAATAAGAAGCTCTCTGCTCGTTCACCCTTCCACCGACCGCCCGTTCCACCGCACCCTTCGACCATGGCCAATATAATAATTACATCAGCATATCGGCAAACAGGAGTCAGCTCTGGCTGCGTCGTTCCCGTGCTTCGCGAAGCCGCTTTCGTACTTTGGGCGCCAATCGCCTCTCAACAACACGCCAGATCTCCGCCATCGATAGATAACGGATCTCCATAATCTGAACATAGTGCAAACAAAAGTTTCCGGCACGGAAGAATTAACAAAGCTTGGATGGAAAAAATTTATACGAGTTTCCCCAGAACGGAAACCCGAGAACGGAACGGAAACCCAAAAAACATGTGTCTACGGACCTAGCGGCGGTATCACCGTTAATACGATATTAAATTCCACCTTTCTGTTTGCCTACGCGTGTGCTTTCGTGTTTATCACGATGGACCAATTTTGTCCATTTGTATTTACAATGCGTCCCTTTCGACCGCCCACGCATGACATTCCGACGATTGTTTTGCTCGTACATGAAGACCAATGTTTAACGATAGCAACAGTTCGCACGAATTTACATGAAAAATAATGCCTCCCGTCGCGCATACACATATTTACAGCACGATGCTGATGCGACAATGCGAAACAATGAATTTCGATTGTAATTATTTGATTTTACATCGTACCAACAGCGAAGCCCCTTTTCCACGAATTTCGAAATGATGTCAATTCAGCGAATACCAGAAGACCACTTCACTGGCCTGATGAACGTAGTGCCCAACTTTTCTGGAACTCGTCACTGCAATACTGTTTGCCATATCGATATTACTCTTGGTCATGTCGCTCGTATCCTGAAGTATCGATTTCGCTTCAAAGGTGCCACAAAAAACCATTATGGGCCGTGTAAAACCGAGTGCAGGATCGCAAAAATTTCTGCGGTTTTCTCGGGTTACGAACGTGGTTGACTAGCTAAAAAATATATTTCCGATCTCCCGGATACCTTGGTCCTTCACGAGGATAAATAAGATCCTTAGTTAAGACCAGTTTTACGATTCAGTCGAAGGGATCTTGGGGGTTCCCCGCTTCCTCGCTTCTTCAGCCACTCCACACTCTTCAGCCACTTGCCTCGTGTGCGCACACGCTGCACTCACACATCGGGACCGAAGAGCGCAGCAACATTGAACGAGGCAAAGTAAGCCCCTAATTTCTCGCGGGGTAAAAGTTGCCAGGCGTAAGCGTCTCGGAGGGGTCGGGGGTGGCTTCGGAGTCGGTGAGCTCGGGGGGGTCGCGCGATCTCGGCGAGGAGGGGATTCCCCGTGCTGCGAGTCCGGGGGTCGGAGAATCGAGTCAATCGGCAAGGCGTTCGGTGAGAAGCGAGCAAGGAAGAGAGTGAGTTTATATTGGAAAAAAAAAAAAAAAAAGAAAGAAAAAGAAAAACGGCAAGAAAGAAAAACCCGGAGCGCCGGAGCAACACTCGCGCCACCGAGTGAAACGTTTAAACTTTTTATGAGTTGCTGCGTCGCCACTCGAGCGAAGAAATTTCAATTTTGCCACCGCGCCGGTCTTCGGCCCGCACCCCTCGACTCCGCAATGCCGAAGAGGTCGCGCGTTTCGCACGACCAACTTCACCTTCCTCTCCATCACTCCTCCTCTCAATACTCCGGGCTGATCTTATATACAGCTCTGTACAGTTTCCTTGTTTTTCTTGTCGACCATTTTTCATTATTTTTTTTTCGGCCTCGCACTCGCGTTTCGCGCGCGTTGGGCAAGCTGGAACTTCCCTCCACCGTGAAAATTTGAGGTTGAAGGCTCGAAGACTCCGAAGTATGCTCGGCCAAGGACCGAATGATGATCGAAACGAAGCTCGATCGTCTATCGGTTAAAAAAAACGTAAAGAAGCGCGATCTAAAAATATCTGTTTCTTATCGTTTAATTCGAGGCTCTCGCTGAAAGTGGCCGTTCCATCGGTGAAAATCGTGGCTCAACCGGTGAACTCAACGGCCGGGAAGCCAGAAGCGTGGTATACAGCGGGCGGATAGCTGAACGTAGTCAGAGCACCCTTCCGATGAGGCGCGCTCAGCCCGGCCGTGCCGGAGAGTCATAAAAGTCTTGATGAAGACGTCAATGAATATTTATCCTTTCCATCCGGCGGGGAGAGTTCCATTTTGCCTCGTAACTCGGCCGCCTCTCGCGATCCCCTCGCAGTTTCTTTATTTTTAAAACGTACCGAGGAACCGCTCGTTCGCCGTTGCGCCATCGGCGTCTCGTCCCGGATATCGGCTGACCTTCGAGCCCGCCCGATTCGCCGCTCATTCTTCGTTCCTCACAATTATCTTTGTTCTTTTTCATCTGCAATCTTTAGTTCCAATCTTTCACGTTAATTCAATAAATAAAGATGATTCTCGCCCCCGCGTTTTCGTCCCGACTATCGAGCGATCGCAATCTATGCCGTTGCGAGGGGGCCGAAGACTTTGTAATCTGCGGATTAAAAAAAAATTCAACTGTCCTTCGAGCTTTTAACGAAGGCGGCAATAAAAATAAAAGGAATAAATGTATCTGGAACATTGGCCTGAAATTCCGGAGTACATCGTGGATAAATTAATGGGAGGGCCGCTGATTCCGGCGTAACGACGTGCAACGTTTGAGCAGTGCTAAATGGGCTTTCGCCGCTGCTGTCCGAAGGGGTAGGAAGGAGCGAAGAAACGCACGAAGAAGCTCGGGGGAGAAGGCAGGACCAAAGTAAAATCCAAGGGAGAACAAAACAGTGAGACAGAACGCGAGAAACGCGGAGTCAGCATTGCGCAGGCCGTCCGGACCAGCCCCCGGTTTTAATATGTTGACGCTTCCCAGGACCGACGGGGCGGGAGGCCGTGGAAACGCCAGGGGGCGAGATAGAAAGCGAGGCGCAAGCACCAGGAACCGAACAAAAAAAAAAAAAGAAAAACACGAAGAAGCGAGTCGCGGAAGCTGGGAAAGGATGGAAGGGGTTGGTGGGACGTCGAGGTGGAAGGCGAAAGAAAGAAAGACGGAAAGAAAAGAAGCAGGCTGAAGGGGCGGGGAGGGGGGAGGGGGGGGGGGGGTGTTGAGAAAGGGGTAGATCGCGAGCGGACGGAGGCGGGTGGAAGGAAGAACGAGAATATAAGAGAAAAATGTGGGAAGAAAGCGGAGAAAAAGAAAAGTTTGCCGTAACAACAAGAGACGTTTGTTATTGGGCAGCATTTGAATTGTCTCTGTGTCGGCGTGGCTCCTTATTGGCCGAGCGGCGGGCGCTCTCGGCCGCAGCCACGAGAGAAGGACGGCGGGATTCCTCGCGGGTTTTCCGACTCCGAGGGAAACTCTCTCTCGTTCTCGTTCTCGGATGGTAGGGGCGTCTCGGTTATCCGGTCCAAGGGGCAGCAACCACCACCACTTCCAACCTCCCCGGTGCGATATACTGTACAGTGTAGTTATACATAATATACATTTCGGATGCACATGGGTAGGGGAAGAAACAGCGCGGTACATAGACGGCGAGTGCACCGGCGGAGTCATCAGGGTATCTCGATGGAAAACCACCGGCAACGGGCAGCGACAGCGCGAAGCCTCCGGTGCTCGGCGGTGCGCTTCTTTGCTCGGCAAAGGCTTAGCCCGCCCAACCAACGAGGTCTCCGTGGGCGTCTCGTGTTGCATCGCCGGAGGCGTTTCCACCGATGACCTTTTTCGCGGTGCACCGACGAACCGAGCGATACACATGGGAGAAGGGACGGATAATATGTATCGTCGACTACCGCAGGTTCATCCGAAACCGATCATTCGTTTTTATTTCGACGAGTTGAGGGAAAGGTCTACAAGGTTCTGCACGGTTGAATTTTTTTTTGCAATATTAATACGAAAAATTGTTACCACTTCTTGGGCCAGGTAAAAAATTTCAAACACAAATGGTCATTATAAAAATGCAAGCTAGAATCGTCATAGAAATTATGGCACTAACAGGATTTCAGGCCCAAGAGTTTAACCGGTTCGGCTCTCACCATTACCAGCTTTCCGGCATTCGAGTTTCAAAAATGCCTTTGGTCCCTAATTTTTTGACTGATTTCTTTGTATGCATTCAATCTAAACTATGAACTTGTCCTCATTGTCAACGATCCAAGGATACTACGCAGCAAATTTCAGCTGCATCGGTTCACTCGTTGTGAAGATATTGAAAAAAGTGATTTCAATAGGCACTTCTTACGTGCAAGGACAGTCCCTAAAAATGAGTTTTACCCCCTTCGACGACATAAAAACGCGACTGTAATCGAAACTCTAAGCATAATAAAAAAACGGCTTGTTTTACGGCGTAGCGTCGCTGCAAGTAGATGCGCTCCGTATGGAGTCAGACGCCGAAGTAAGCACGGAGAGCATCGTCGCATTCGCATCGGAATAAGCGTTGCGTATCCCCGTCTCGCTCGTTTCTGAGCTTCAAGAGGGAGAGAGAGAGAGAGAGAGACAGATAGAAGAGGACAGAGAAAGAGAGAGACCCCTCGGTAGGTCCCGCTTCGGCGTAGTATCTACGAGCCTCGTCGTCGCCCCACGTAGTCGCGAACGAGTTGAATGCCGTGCGCCGCCTCTCGGCATCTCCCACCATATCTACCCTAACCAACCACCCTATATCGCAGTCTCTCTGTTGCTCCCGCGCCAAATAATACAGGCGTTTCGCGTTGGCCCCAACGCGCCGGAGCGTGGAAGTCAGACAGAGAAAAGACGTTAAATTCCGAGCGGTGAATGCACCGGGCGGAAAAGAGAGACAAATAAACGACGGGAGTAAAGTAGGGGAAGTTATCGGATAACCCCGCACAACCGTTAAACCCTCGCGCGTTTTCTCCCCTCCACTCGCTTCAGCCTCCGTGCCGTTCACTATAACTCTGTATATGCCCCGTTGTACACCCCTCGCTCGTACTTCCCACTCGTCCGACCCCGTCGGCACCCCTTCTACTCCCTCTTCTCGCCTTTTCCGCTATCTCCCAACCCCTCGGCTGTGTACTATATGGCTAAATATTGCATTATTGTTTTAACGGGACTAAGGAGGAAAACAGAACACAACCGGAGCTCGGTGCTCGCGCGTGGGCCGGCTCTATTCGCTCTCCCGGGTCTTTTTCCAAACACGTTTCTCCTCTCATTGCAAAACATCGTCCGAAGTGCCACGTGTATATTGCAGTATTCACGAAACTCGCGACAACAATTTGTTTTCACAATAAATAAACAAAATAAAAAAAGAACAGTGAATTAACAATCGGTAAGCTCACCCAAAGTAATCATTTCCATTGAAAGAAAACCGTTTACAGTTTTCCAGGCGTTTCTTTTTTTTTCCCCCATTAATAATTCGAGTCATCGTCCGTCCCCCTATCGTCGTCATCATCATCTTCGTCGTCAAAGCTACAAAGCGGCGGAGTTTCATCAAAGACGGAATATAGAGAAGAGATCGGATGACTCCCGAGTCGACCCAGTTGTGTATCGGGCATCTCGCCGCTTCTCGTCTGTTCAGAGCCCCGCAGCATCGCTGTATCCACCGCTGCGGGCTGCGTCGGCGTCGTCGTCGTCGTCGCCCGCTTGTTGGTCCTCCCCGGCGACCGCCGCGCCGCTACGTGCGCCCGCTTCTCTCGGTCGCCCTCTCGGTGGCGGAGTGTCTCGGAGAAAATTTCGAAGCGCGCCTCCCACCTGGCCATCGGTATATATTCGAGTACACAGTAGCCCACCCCCCGGCGTGGATACCGCATCAGCATCTCCGCCTCCACTCTGCCCCGAGGAGAGCGGGCCGTCGCCGGCAGTTGCAGTCGTATATATCGTCGTAGCATCGTCGTAGATGTGGGGGGATGCGAGGGGTTGTTCTAGCCTCGCCTAGGATCGGCGTCGTGGCCACGGCGCGCCACCACCCTTGCTGCGCTACTACTGACGCGCGCAAGGCCATTCGAGAAGCCACCACCCCCGTTGCAGCAGCAGCAGCAGCAGCAGCACTGGTAGCAGCAGCAGCAGCAGCAACCCCCTCGCCCGACGGAAGGGAGAAAGGGAGGATTGTCCCCCTCGGTCCTCTCTCGCCATCCCCTCGCTCTCTCCTCGCTCCCCTCCACCCCGGCCGTCGAATTCCCGCTCGGCTATCCCGCGCCTGCAACCCTCCCCCCCCCCCCCTACTCTCCCCCGCGAACTCACCGGTCGCCCCCCCGACAGCCAAGGCATCTCAACAACAAGTACTCGCTACCCGGTAGCATCCGACACAACACAGCAAGTCGCCCTACCATACCCACCACCCGCGCCTCGTGCAACCCCGAGGCACACACAGCCGAGCCAGGCCAGCCAGGCGCCTCTCTCCTCGTAACCGCCCCGTGCGCCTGTTTCATCGAGTTGGTCGAGGTTGTGCACGCGGCATCGCGATCCGCATCCACTGAGGAAGGATTCGCTAACGCGCGTTTTTTTCCCTCGCATCGAGTCTCTTTCACACGCGTCTCTTCCTCCTCGATTCTCTTTTGATTTCTCTTGTACTTTCTCTCCACCAACGTCGGTCGAATATCTTCGACCTCGAGACGGGTTTTCGTTTTTTTTTTTAACATCCAACGCGGTAAAATACAAAACCACCTGTGCGTTGTATCGAACCTTACGAAAATCTGCTCGCCAAAACTTCACTGCCGACACCCCTCTCGGTAGGTCTCACTCACACTTCACTGATTCCATCTTTACTGACATAGATATATATATATGTGTATGTATGTGGTGGATATATATGTATACTCACACTCGGCCCTCTTACTTACGAACACCGTCGAACCGACTCGCGAGCTCGCTCACTCAGAAACTCGTTCGCCACCTGCCCCGCTCGCTCGACTGCGATTCTCGCCCTCTGACACTCGTACCATCCAAGACGATATGTGTGCGTGTATGTACATACGACCTTTTACACGTACACGCGGGAACTGATATACATAGGAACTTACACTTACACGTCGGCACGGTCGAGTGCCAACACAGGTGTGCGCACACCGACTATACGGATAGGGTTCACTCTCTGCGACCCCTCCAACCCCCGCCCCCTCTGCCCCCCCGTTTGGACCTCGCACACACATCGACACACTGGGACACTCTGGATTTTCCATCTCTTCCTCGTACGACAGCAAATTTATCTCTCTCGGTTTTTTACGGCATGTATCTAACGTGACTCTTGTATCCCGATGTGTTTGAACATCATTCGTCGCATCGCTTCGCTAAGCATAAACAAGACAACCGCGACTGCGGATGCTGGGAATACCGGAGAGAGCCGAGCGACGAGTGACCGGTGCCGATTGATGCGTCGTTGAACGTGCGGAATAATTTTTATTATTTTTCTTGCGAATTGTGCGAATAAATTGAGTAAATCAAGACATCGAATTGATTTGAAATAAACAAGACTGTGATTTCGCGAACGTCGAGAACTCAAGAGTGAAAACGAACCGGCGATCAGTGGATTGACGAGCGCGTGTTTTTTTTTTTTTTTTTGGCGAACTGACGAATGACAATAATTATCGAATTATTTATCGGCTTAAAAAAATGTGATTCCGCGAAAACATGGGGGATTAAAAAGTGCAAACCAAGTGCCGATCAAATCATACGCGTGCTAGGTGATTGCGGTTTTACTGACTGACAAATGAGATGAAATTTGTTCGTGGGTTTTTAATGAAAGTGTTCAGCTCAGTGGATTTGAAAAGCGTTTCAATAAAATTTCTTCTACATTTTTTCATTTTTATAATATCATCGACATTTAAGAAAAACAATATCATCGATCCTTTTTTTTAAATAATATTCCAGTGCAATTTCGAGGACAGTGAGAAAATAAGAGGATAAATTAACTGTGAAACCGCTTCTGAACGAAAAAATAACCAAGACGAAATTATATTTGTCTACAGATTTTGATTTAAAATTAAAAAAAAATAATTCCGAACGATTTGTGTCGTTGATTTTTTTTCGCGTTTGAGGATCGTGAACTTCGCTCGATTCGCGTCGAAGTTCAATGGACGAGGTGCGAATAGTCGGATAAAAGTGAGATAATAAAGATAAAACAAAAAAATTGACGGATGCGCATTATTGTCGAGTGACGTGACGTGTCGCAGTGCATTGGAATTTGCGTCGAGCTTGAACGTCAGCAGGTGAATCCACGAAGCTAACCGAGTTTATTTCCGTGTATAGGATTTCTCGAATGATGAATGAATTACGATTCAGTGAGTAAAGAGTTTATTCGCGACACGGGGCGAGAGAGAAAGAGCGATAAAGCGGGAGGGAAAGTGAGATCCGAGACGAATTTATCAATGTGTCGTGACGAGTGTCGGAACGATCGGTTTGTCGCGTTTGCTCGTCACCGGCGATACACGACGGGATGCAAATTTAATTACGCGATAATCCGATCTCAGTCTTTAATGCGGCATTCGACTACAATTATCGCAACTGCAACATCAGTGATTTTTAAAGACAGTTTCGCAAATTGACACAGCTAAGACGCGAAACTCTGTGAGAATTTGTGAAAAATTTCCGAAGCTCGCTCAACCAAATTGCGAGGTGTCGGTTTCATTTTTTTTCTTCTTACGCCAAGTGCAAAGGTTTTAACATGTGTGACGTGCAAATACGTGACGCAAGATCTCCTGCATCGAGATTAAGAAGTCAAACAACTGGATTTTCGTAAGAGTTACCGAACGACAATGAAGCATTTTTAAGTGCTATATAATCGCGAAAAAGAATTATCCATCTTCGGAATTAAAAAAAAGCTCGGAGTCCTATTCTTACTTCTATGAATATTTTATCTCGGAACGTGCGCGGAGGAAGCTCGTTTAGAAATCCTTTCGGACCTCAAGAACAAACTGTCATAATAGTTTTAAATTGAAGTGTACAAAATCATGAAAATTTTATGCGCAATCCAGGTTTATTTAATTGAGTATACAAAAAAATGTGGTAAAGTTGATCGATCGGTGTATTAAACGCTTCCGAAAACTTCGATCTGATGCACCGATCAGCAACGTTCGTACTCGTATATCAAATTAAATTTATCGGCGCATAAAATCTACAAATTTCGTACGATGCATCAAAATTTTCATGCATATATGTTTCAAATTACATCGACAGTCGTCCAGTCGTCCCGAAACTTTATTTTCGCCCAGCTGCATTTTTCGCCAAAAAAATGACCGCACAAATTATCAGCGACCAACAATAAAAAAATTGCCCATCAACGGTCATTTTTATTCTAAATGTTACGCAAGAAACAAATAAATTCCTGAACAAGCGGTGAAAATTTTGAAAAATCAATTTGTGTCGAGTGTGAAAAAAAAAAAATGAAAGACGCTTGGACAACAAATATGTGCGATGAAACAGATCGAAATTTAGCCGAGGGCTCCGTCAAAGTGCGTGCTCGCGAATCGGGCGCGTGGCACGCACTGCTGGGCCGCTGGAATTGCCGGCGGAAAGGATCGGGGTTGTATAGAGCTCGTTTATAGTAGTATACTATACTCCAGAGCGAGTGGAGTGTAGTACGCGCGGTCGCTTGTACAGTGTATCGTCGGGCGCCGACGCTTCTCGTCGGAATTCCCACCCACGCCTGCAGCGGGTCCCTCGTCGGTTGTGTTGCTTCCTCGCTCGCTCTCGCCAGCCACCAAAACCGCGAGAGCTCGAAACTCACGGGAACGCAGCGGCGGAGAGTGCGAGCGAGACGGGCCACCGAATGCCGAAAGCTCTCTACCCTATGGAAAGCCACGTTGCAGCTGTTACGGCAGTCGCGTGGCCGCCGTGCCGCCGTACGCACGAAAAGGCCTCGACGCACCGGCCAAAAGTTGCGCACGCGATGTATCCCTTTTCGCTCAGGGTCTCGAAAACGAAACGACGAAAAATTCGAGAAAAATATTTTCACTACAGAGAAAGAGTAACAAATTTTTCTCTGTAACGTCACATCCGGTTTGAAAATCCCATTTTTTAAACAGGAACTGACGTCATACCGGAAACACGTCACTCCCGGTTTGGAATTTTCAATTTTCGATCGGAAATACGTAAATCCCGCTTCGAAAATTTCATTTTTCAACCGGAAGTGACGCCGTACCAGAAATACGTCACTTCCGGTTTGAAAATTTTATTTTTCGACCGGAAGTGATTGTCCAATTTTGCGTCGGTGTACAGTCGGCGATCGATAGGATTGTCGTGAGAGTAGGAAGGAAAATTGAAAGACCCGGAGATTCGTATTACGGTGAACTGTACGCTGGACGAAGGGGTATGACGAGAGGCGTGCAGAGGCGTGTATAAGAGGGAGCGAGGACCGAACGCGAAAACGACAGAGGAGCGAGGATAGATCCGGAATGGAGAGACTGAGGGCGAGACGATATTCAGAGGATTAGTCTCTCTTTCCCTCTCTCCCCGGTGGACTATCGGCAGTAGAAGCAGTAGGCAGAAGCGTCACAAACTGGGCCGTGACAAATCGCTCGATACTTTATGAGACAAGTGCTTCTTCTGCTGGCACTGCTGGCTGCTTCTGCTAATACAGCTACGCTCCGTCGCAGGGGCATATATCACATCGATATATTATATCGTCCCGAGGACGGAGGCGAAACGGTCAACGTTGTACCAGAGTCTCTAGACTATATACGAGCGGCTATACACGTATCACATGCGAGAAGAATTCTGATCTCAATCATTCTTCCTCCTGCGATACGCCGATCTCTCATCGGCTGCAGAGAGACGGTCGAGCGATATATTTCTTGCCAATCAATCCTGAACATATTTCCTGAAGTACGTCTCTATCTCTATATCGCACGGGGGCGGAACACCCGATAAGAACCTACAGGCGCACAGTCGTAACTCTAATTCTTGTGATTTTTCACATATTTTTTTTATGAACGTGCAGCAAACGTGTAAGCTTCGCGCTGTTATCTAGAGTAGCAGGTAGAAAGTGTTTAAGGAACCTTTTGCGTCGAGTGAAACTGTGACGGAAACCACAACATCCGATAGAGAGGAAAAAATAAGTGTTTCTTTTTGAAATTAAACATAAATGTATGTTGATTTTAACAACATAATCGGTGCTGGGATACTTCTCACAACAAAAATATATTTTGCTGTAAGAAGATTTGATGAAATAATTATTTCACTATCCAAATATTTTACAAAACATAATTTCTTTTTATTTTTGAACACGGACGGAGTGAGTTTCTTTGAATTCAATTTATGTTCCGCCGCAGGTGCTCGACTTTCATTCGATAACGCACGGCTCTCCATAAACGACCTCTGTCTCTCGCGAAATCGTCATCACTCGACGAAACAACTTCGATTCGCCGCTTACGCACATTGAGCTAAGCGCGGAGAACACTCGAGAGTCTCCGTTTCCCTCCTCCGCCTTTAATCGTCGTTCCAGCAGTTGAAACGTTTCGAAATACCGGGATTCACCCCGAGCCTCGGGAGGGCGAGAGAGACTCGCGATTTTAACGTGCGTGCTGGATATCCCCGTTTCGCGTTCCTCTGCCGGATGCGCGTCCGTCACGAGGGAGTATCGTGGGTCGCGGTGAGGGCAGCGGGAAAAGTCTTTAAAAGGGCCGCTCCTACCCTCGAGCCCTCCCGCGACTCCCGCGTCGAGTGCGGAACGCAACGGTACGCGGTACGACGGGGAGCGACAGAGAGGAGGAAAGCGGGGGTGGAGAAAGGGAGAGAAAGAGTGATATAGACCAGAGAGACCGGGAGATAGGCGAATGAGTATGTGAGTACATATTTGTTTAGCTAGAAGCACTCGCGCTCTCGCTCTGGCTGGGATGTTGCGCGAATCGCTCCGGTTCCGCCGCGGCTCGTGCCGGCTCTCTTCTTTCCCGCGTTTTTTCCCCTTTATCTATCTTCCGCTCTGTTCGTCTGTCCGTGAAGGTGGATGAATGGATAAATGGACGTGGGAGAGCCCCGGCGAGCCCGAGCGAGAGAGCCCGGACGGATGGATTTGCCTGTACGAGCGCAAAGACGAGAGCTCCGACACTTAACCCTCCGATGTTTATCCTCGAATCGCCGTATTTTCTATATCCGGGCGGTGTTTTATGGAACTTTTTTTTTTTTTTTGTCATCGTTGGAAACGCTCGACGCCTGCACGCAGCGGCGACGAGCACGACCCATTTTTCCCGAGCGCGGGACGTCTTCGTCGCGGTGGAAGCGGAGGAAGCTCACACGCAGATCCGCACCGAATGCACGCGCAGGCGACGAGTGTCTTAGGGTTGTCCTTGCGAATACCCACTTCGCATGAGTTTCAGAGAAACGAGAAGGAATTTGATGAACAATTGTAATTTTCAGCAATTTGTTGACAACGTTTTGGAACTATTATTATGCAAAATTAATCATTTCACCATCTTTAATATACTTGATTTTTTCTTCAGATTTTTATACCATCCAGAAGTGTTTGCAATTTCCTCTCATTTCTCTGAAACTTATGCGAAGTGAACACTATTTGCAAGGACTACCTTAATTCATAAAAAAAAGGCTCCACAAAGACGGAAAATAACGGTGCATTTAAAAAAATATATTCTTCTTCCTTTCCTAAAAAAAAAAAATTAAATTAAATACGTGAGGCACGTGAGTAAGCAAAAGTGTTGCCGTCCGTCGTCGCGCAAGGCTCGTAAAGAGGAAAACACGTAATCCACGCGGGGTCGTTCTCGGTCCTCCCGTTTCTCGCGACTTTTCAAATTTATCATCGACTTTGCCGCCGAGAGGGTGAGAGGAGGGGGGGGGGGGGGGAGAACTTAACAGCGTGAAATTCGTTTTGTACGTCGACGGAATAAATCGTTCGGCGTAAACGTCAGTCGGCTGTAGGCTACCCCTTAATATTTCGTATATGGAGCGGCCACCGGCGACTCTCGTTGGCGAACCGTGCAAGTCGGCGAGCTGGAGGACCAGCGGCGTCGGGGTGACCGGGAGAACGGTTGGCAAAGCGGCCCCCCCCCCGGTGGCTTATGATATTTCGTGGATTTCGTGACGGATATCCGAGTGACCGATAGATTTCGCAAGTGGAAATATTATAGCCGGTCGAGGCGACGAGGCGGGGAGTGTGTGAGTGCAGTATAAACGAGAGCGGGGTCGGACCGGAGCGACGACGCGGCAAGCGGGCGCGGAGATCCGGGGGGGTGAACGGTGACGGGGCTGAAGAGCGCTCGGGGGTCGAAGGGAAGTATCGTCCGCGAAACGCGAACCGGCGGAGGCCATTCGACGAGGCAGATGGAAGAGGGTATGGCACCGCGTCGTATATCGATACTCTCCATGCCCTCTCGAGTGTGTTTGCAACGATATTTGGTCCATTTCCATTTGGCGCACGTGGCGCGCTTACGATTCACACCTCTTACCCGATCCCGCGTGTCCTCTCGCATAACCCGCACCCGAGCATTTCTTTCTCTCTTACGCTCCCGGGCTCTCCGTCCACATCAACGACCCTCAGTCAGCCGGCAAAACTCACCCCGTCGAAGTCCCACAGCACGCTGCTCACTCGCCCCCCCCCCCCCCCCCCTTCCCCTTTCGTCCCCGCCGTTCGCCTCTTTCTCACTCTCCGGACGTCCATACACGCGCTGCAAGCTCGCGCCTAATGGACACGCAAGGTGTTGGCCCCGCAGTATGCAAAAGAGTATAGTATTCCGGACGACCTTTAACCCCCCCGCCCCAACCTCCGGCGGGACTCGTTCTCGTGGATTAAACTACCACACACAGACACGTACACATGCGGGGATTTCTACAATTTTGCGAAACAAACGCCGATGTGAATTGGAGACATTAGGCTGTTTGTTCGTTCGAAGGGGAAAATGCATGCGATCGGTAGGAAAATCGGAGGTGTTTTCTCTTCGGACCAGTGGGAAGGAATTTTCATTCCGCTGGCGTAAGTTTGTTTAACAATATTTGGTTGGTCATTTAAGGAAAAAGATGCTTGCGATCGGTACGAGGATCGGATGCGTTTCTTTCTTCGGCTCGATGGGAAGAACTTTTCCGGGTTTGCGAAAATAAGTCCGGCGGCGAGGATTGATGCGCCGATATCTCGGTACTTATGGCTGTCCGAATGTCCGTCGACCTTTCGGCGAGAGGCAAGAAAGAGGGTGAGTGCGAGGGGTGAGAACCGAAAAAAAATTTAATATATCCAAATATATCACAGGGCAGCGGCAGCAGGCGACGATCGGCCATTCGGTACTTCTCTCTCTTCTTCCCTTTGCCCGTAACCCTCGCCGTCCCATCTATCGTCACTATAATTTCATATGCAGCAGAAATTCTGTTCGCCAGAGACGATGGGGAAGATATGGCTTTTCGGGAAAGCAATGGCACAACCGAGGACCAACCAAGTAGTACTTTCGGGTTGCGGGAGGGTTGGCGTTAGTGATGGCAGCGTGTCTACAACAGATGTGAACATTATTCATTATAAGTCTGACCGACGGACCTTCCCGAAACACGCTACCCTCTTGTCTTCGAGGCGTCGAAAAGACAACGGCTTTTGTCAAACAACTGTGTAGCTAAAAAAAATCGTATTCCGCGTCCCTTAGGCCGAGAGGCCGAAGGGTCTTTTTAGCATAAATCCGTCATCGTATGGACAAGACTCAACGCACTTTAGTCACACCTCGTTTCTCTGTAGTACATCTGATATGATGAAATTGCATCTCGCTCTGTGAAAATTTCCTAAGTTGAAGAAAAAATGTTTCGATATTGTAATTAGGGTTAAAAAGGTGAATATGACCCACCTCGACTTACAAATCAATGATTTTAAAAAATGTGTTCGTCTTCTATGTTTCCACTATTCGAGGAGCAAATCGTTACCCTCACACCTTCGTATCCGGGGATTGACATTGACGAAGAAGTACCTATAGCGGAATCGAAACTTTCCCCCGCACAACATTTTTATTCAGAGACATCCATTCACGAAGACACTATTCCCGTCCGAGCTTTCGTCTCATCGGTTAACTCCTTCGGACGTACCGAAGTCTCATCGGCGCTTTCTCGCCCTTCTCGCACCCGTTCGCAGCTTGAAACGTGAATTATTTCACACTATCCGGACGGTCGCGCGTGTGCCGCGGCCGACCGGAGGGTGACCAAGTGTTTCCCCTGGCACGGCCACGTCGCGGACTCGCGACCCTGGCTTTATGGCTTAAACAAAACTTTCCTATATTACAAGTCTGTGAAATATGAATACGCCCCCCCCCCCCCTCCCCGCGCTAGGGAGTGCTCGATGCCGGGCACCGAGCGGGTTACAGCCTCGCGTGGAAAAGAGGCGGAGAAGGGTTGCACGGTGGAAGGGCGCGATCCCGCTGCCGGACGCTCGGACGAAAGGGTCGCCTCGCGAGAAGAGAAGGGTGTCGGGGGGCGCGAGGGGGAAAAGAGGAAACAGCACGTTCGCAGTGCCCGACGGATCCGGGCCAGTTGCCTGCCATTACGAACTCCAACGCGACTCTGCCGTTGGCAAAGCCAATTTGTTATCGACTTATAGAGGCCAAATTACTTACTATTACCGCAGATTTATTTCATACATTAGTTCACCCGGCAAGAGAGTTACCGGGAGCGAGAGGCAAACGTAGACCGGGAAAGAGAGCCACGCCTACGCTCGTTACGTGTCCATTAATTACCCTCTAAAAAACCCACTCTAACCCCCCCCCCCCCCCCCTTTCCCCCCTCCTCCTGGTCTCATACTACGTTATTCAACATCGTTATTACAAATTATCGTATTACAAAGTTTACCACTGAGTTTAAACTTGTTGTCGAATTAATCTTTCACTTTATTCATTGTGAATGCAGCTTTTGGTTTCCATTTTTCTGAAATTTCGGAATTTTTTTTTTATAGTTTCTTAAATTATCTCCGTCCTAATATATTTTTTTCGGAATTTAACGGTTCTTTTTTAAACCATTTATAGAGGGTTTCGAAATATCTTTCAATTCCGCTCCGAATTTCTATCCAACATTTTTATTTACTTATTTATTGATTAAAAAAAAAAATAGAAAATTTCACGAAAAATTCGCTGCTCCGGAGTTTCAATCCTCGATCGCGAGAATAAAAACACTTTCGGCGTGAGAAGTAGAACGCTCCGACGGTCGACCTCGTTGAACCGGGGGAACAAAGTCGGAGCGAGACTAACAACGATAAACGTACAGCCGCCAACCTCGTCCGAGAGGTTGTTTGCTCTTCTTCGTATATTTTACAAAGGAACGTCCGCGTGGTGGAATACCGCTCATAGTTTCACCGAGAGTTGTGTCTTCTTTGTATACGCGGAATACATCATCCGACGCCATTAACGTACCGCGCCAAACAAACATCCTTCGGCCACTCGCTTTTTGTTTCTTAGATTTTTTTTCTTTTAATTTTTTTGTCAACTCTCTCACCCGACGAAGAACAAAGTCGGCGGGCGGGTGCGAGAAGCGGAGAATCCACCACGTGTCGCCGGCAAACACGTTTTTTTCATTTTTTTTTTCTCCCTCGCTTTCTCGATATCCATGCGCGGCGAGTTATCCGAGGCACGTCGAACCTACGCTAACGGATGCTCGAGCAATCTTATAAAGATAAAAAATAACGTCGACTGACCCCCCCCCCCCCCCTCCTTTCGCCCCCCGCCCTCTCCCCCTCCTCGCGCTTTTCTGTACCTCGAGAGTGGCCGGCCTTTTAGCATTCCGGCTTCTTCTTCTTCGCTTGTGAAGTTATATTGAAAAATATATATCTTCATGGGCTGACCGGTCGTAGGCTGCATATAAACTGCCCCCTTAGAGCAAAGAACGAAGGATCTTTTCGACCGAAAGACGGCTAAGCATTTCTCGTCTCTCTTCCTCTCTTACAAGCACCGAAGGACCGTACGAATTCATCCGCGGAAAAAAAGTGGTTTTAACGTTTAGTGCTGAATCGCTAACGACGCGGTAAATCGTTTCCGTAACGGATCCGTTTCGTTACTTAGGACAGGAATTCCGTTGCCTCGTGTGGAGATCGGAACGAACATTTTTTAGTAGAGACGAGATCAACGACCCTTCGGAAATATTGACGGCAGAGAGTTACCGGTCGTGAGGCCAAACCTCTTCAACTCATCCTCGTAAAATACTTTATTCCTTTATTAACCTCTCTGTAGAGATTAGAACCAGTAAAACTTGTTATTGAAATTCCCAAGAAAAATTTCAAAGCACAGACGAGATCAACGACTGGTCCAACAGATTTAGCGGTCCCGAGGCCGCCCCTCTTGAACTTATCCCCGTGAAATACTTTATCCGGGCGGCAATTCGATCCTTACCTGCGACACGTATTTGTTTATCTCTCGGCAGAGATTAGAACGAGGCTGCAGAGGCGTGTGAGTCGCGGCTCTGAGAAAGGAGTTCGAAGATCTCTTTCAACCCTCCGACTCGAGTGAACTTGAGTTCTCAAGGGAGGTAGCCAAGAGCGAGGGGGTCGAAGAAGGAAGGGGGGGGGGGGGAAGACGGGGCGTGCCAGCATCCAACTCGCTTCGAGACAAATCGCGACGGTGGGTCCCGTTAACCGGCTCGCGGATCACGTATGGGACCGGATACTGTAACGACCAAAATATTTTCACCCAGGTACACCCCGGGGAATTCCCCGGCGAGAAGTCGACTACTTCGCCGACGATTCTCCTCGCGCCAGCTACTTTTCCCTGTATCCTCGCAATCTCTCGCCACGAACAGTCCTCACTTACGCGCCTCCTCGGGTAAGACACGTACCGCAACATTTTCCCGCCCTGGCAGTAATTAAATAATAATCGGTAAATTCTCTATTCAGCGTCGAAGCGATCAATCATTCGTTAAGAGAGCTCGTTTCGCCGAAAAATTTATCTCACCTTCTCTAGGTAGTTACCGAAGATAAAATTCGAGTATCGAAGCTCCGGTCCAGGTTCATCCTGGATGGCCCAGGTTTTCCTGGAGCGAGCAAGAGGCAGAGAGAATTTTTTTTTTAAATCCCTGTGACGTCGCTTCCGGTTTGAAAACCTCAGTTTTGAACCGGAAGTGACCTGACGCATTAAAATGTCAAAAATTTAATTGTTACGTCGCTTCCTGTTCGAAAATCTCCTTTTCTGGTATTATTAAATCTCACCTGGATATCTTTGAATAATTTTAGACTCGATGAATTTTACTCGGTCTTCGACCGAGTAAATTCGAGCCTCGAGGCAACGGTCCAGTAAACATAAAAAAAAAAAATGAAGGACGAATGTTGACACATGCGCTCGCGTTGCGGTCGACGGCGCCGTGACAAGAGTGGCGGTCTCCTCTTTTTCTTTAATTTATTTTTTATTCTGTTCTTTCTATTCATTTTTCTCGCATCTCTCGATCTCATCCCGCATCCCGTGCTTCCCTGTCTTTCGCTGTTTTCTTCTTTGCTCTCCTGCCTCTCTCTCTCTCTCGCTCTCTCGGCTCCGTCTTCATAAAACGACCCAGACGATTATTTATTTAATGCCTCTCGTTCTGCGTTACACAACTATTTACCGAGAGCTCGACGTCGCGACGCTGAGGTGACGGCGGAAGGATCGTCGGATCCTCGCTCGCGACTCCGCTCTTCAGCCCTCGCTCTCTGTGTGTGTGTATGTGTGAGTGTGTGTGTGTGTGGGTTTCACTCTTACTCTCGCGAGACTTTTTGTTGCGTGTAAACTCACGCGTGTGTACCAAAGCTCGCGCACATCGGGGACCCACCTAGTTTGTACAAATAATTGTTGTGTCCGCCTGTGCGTAGGATTCACCTTGCGTTCGCAATCAACGAATTCTCTCTTCTTTTTCCTTCCTTTATTTATTTTTTTCTTTTTTTTCACGTCTTTTATTTTCCTTTTTCTTTTTTTCCCTTCGCTCGTTTCTTTTTTGCGAAAAATAACGTACGCGTCTGTTTACTCGGCAATACTTCAAGCCCACTTAGCGCGAGCCGAATACAAAGGGACGCACAGCAACGAGCACATTGCACACTCACGCGTGTGTCTATCGTACAAAAATACCAAAATCCAAGCAAAAACTCGCTCGAAGGATCTCGATTTAACCGTCCGCCGTTCGGCGCGAAGAAAATAGTTAGATCGTAACGAGTCCCGAATTTAATGGAAATGACTCGCCGATAATAGAATGATCGATGGATTATACATTTATAAATGGCATCTCTAATAGTGGATGATTTTTTTTTTCAATTTAATTTTTCAGGTGAGCTCATACCGTCGTCGGAATAATCGAGTGAATTTGGCCAGAGTTGATGATCGCGATACTACCGTTAGCGGAGCTTTTTAGGTAAGCGACAACGAAGTTACATTATGACATCAAAGTTATAACGGTAGAAAATCGTAATTTTACATATTCAATTGTAAAACGCCACACTTATATTAGACTCGCGAAGTTATATTCGGATGCGAGAGTTAAATGTTTGGAAATTCTGGGAATAGATATATTCGTACCTTACGGTGATTATACGAATGGGTGACCCCCCCCCCCCCCCCCCCCCCCCCCCCCCCCCCCCCGCCCCCCTTCCCCGTTCGCGAGGGAAACGACCCCGACACGCATGGAGATATTCAGAGTCGTTTCTGTCACGGTGCAAGCTTATTCTGCCCTGCGACATAACGTTAACCCGTTACCAGTGCAATAAGAAATTTCTCGTTTCTTACAAATTTCTTACAAATTAATGGGCCTTCGCCTTATTACAATGTTAAGATTTAGGTGATTACACTAGCTTATATTCAATAATTATTTGGAATTTTTAATTATAATTGTGGGGTTTTTTGCCATATGTGGCGCGCTTCGTTGCTGCATTTGACCTCTAGAGCTGTCAAGCGGTTGGTTATTTTGTTTCGCTGGTCTCCATTACATTTCTCATTCGTTTAGTGAAAATGCTCATAATCTACAAATTCACCATCACAAATTCGATAAAATATCTACGTTCAATCCCGGCTCGTCCTTCAGGCCGACGTACGAGGATTGCCAGAAGTTTAGAGAATTGATAAATTCGCATTCCCCCGTTACGATGGATGTGCGCTCGTTACTCACGGGGGAAACGACCCCAACCTGCATGCAGCGATAGAATCGTTTCTTCTTTCACCCCCTCCCTCATCTGGCGTTTATCTCCGGGCTTTTTCCTCTAGCTTTAAGTATCTCGGCGCATTTCGTTTATCCGAAATTGCTTGTATCAATAAAGCAAACGACATAAATATCCCCGTTAGAGCTTGCAAGTGTACGGCTATATCGCGACACGAGCTTGGGGGCGATCGGCGCAATACCATTCGGCGGCCGTTCGGATCTAAGGGTGCGCTATGGCCTTCATGCTCGACGACAATGCCGGCAAGGGGTTGCTCGGCGATAGTTCCTTCTCGCGTATAATAGTATGTTCAGCGTCGTATCCGACCTTACATCTATCCTATATATCAATATTCAATTACGCTAGCCTCTCGGCCGAACTCGAAGACGTGCAGTACCATGTGGATCATAGGAAAATGGTTTATTAGGGTGCCGAATGGAGATAGCTTGTGTAAGGCCAGCGACCCTCTCGGGAGAGCCTCTCAAACCCCCGAAATTCCACCCGGGAAGGCGGACAAGTTTGGGAATTCGCCCGATAAGATCTTGCAAGATGTCTCGCTTCCTTGGCAACCTTGAATATCCGCTCCGATGGCGATATGCGTATCACGCGTGGCTCCGCATATTGTATCCATCGTTTCAATTGTTGTGATTTTATTTATTTTCAATAACAAATCAAATTAAATTGATTTCGCGTCTCTCGCGCAGAGAAAAGAGAATTGTTGCGACAGCAAGAATTTCGTTACCGTAAATCATTTACCCACTATTGAGTCGATAAATGAGATGCGGTAACAAAATTATTGCCGTCGCAATAATTATTTTTCTCTGTGCGAGAGACGTGAAAGAAATTTTATTTTATTCTTATTAAAAATAAATAAAAACATATTTCCTACTATAACGAGCAGTTTCAGTAAATTATAATTATGGTCGCAACCATGATTTCTTAGCATTGTCGTAACTATAAAATGTTGACCTCACGCTTGAGAACTATACTTTATGGTAAAAAGTCAGTATTGTTGCTTTTACTATGCAAGTTTTTCTCAGTGCGAGTCACTAATAGGGATCACAAAATATTTTTGCTGCCACAACAATAAATTATTAACGATCCACACCTTGTTAGAGAAACACAACAATTTTTCTCCGCGCGTCTCCCGAAAGACGCGGCATGCATGGCAGCGGAAAAAAATCCTCCAGACCCAGAATGACTCGCGAGCCTCTTCGCCGATTGTTTATTGCGGTAATACGAAATATTGATGGAGGAATGGTATTCGAGCGGTATTAGAATAGCGCAAGCTGCGGGCGGACGGGGAGAGTGGGAGTGAGCAGGGCGCGGAGAATGAATTGGTCCGGGACGGTCGCGGTTCACCCTTAGAGACGTCGGGAGAAGAAAAGAGCTCGGCGAGAAGGTGGCGCGCCGGAACGAGAGAGGCGGGCGGTGGCTCGACGCCGCTCAGGAATCCAGCAGCTAGCTGGTACAACCCTTGAATAACGTTATAACGCCCCGCTTGGTGGAATTCGAAATTTGTTTCTTTATCGGCCATAATTTTCCGGAATCTACACACGAATAGGTTACGAAGCCCGGAGTGTTCGGCAGTCTCGTACGTACAAAGTTATACGTATGTAGGCGCGCGGAGTACGTCGGGGGATGCCGCAGCTCCGGCACGGGCTTCGTCGGAAGAAGTACAACCGCCAACTACCCTTGTATATCGAAACCACCGGCGTATCCTCCACCTCTCCGTTTCCACTTCGATTCCGTGGGACTCTAAAATTTTATCTTCCACAGGTCGTTCGTTGATTCTTTTTATTTTCGTACGAAACTTGAATTATTCTTCCGCGATAAACACTTCGGCCGGAACATTGTATATCTATCTATCGATGTTTTCGCTAACTTTCTTTTTCGGTTTTTTTTTATCAACTCTTGGAAAGTAGTAAAGACAGGAAAACGAGTTTTTATTAACTTTCGGATACACTCGAGGAAGAGGAACACGAAAAATAGTTACGAAAAATTGGGCTCGTGCTACAAACATTTATACCCAAAGTGTGCGCTGCAAAGCCGTTACTGAACCACCTATTTTTACTTAACTACTCTAAATATCGTCACCTCCTTTTTCAATCCGCCAATTTTCTAAATACTTGTTTTTTTTATTAGCAATTTTGCTTTCTCATAGAGCAAGCTTTGTGATGGTAAAAAAAAATTTTCGAGATTTTAATGAGAACGTGTTCAGAATGTTCCAAAACATCGAAAAATCGCATTTAGAAAAAATGTGGAAATTTAAAAAATTGACCATTTTCAGCATAGGGAATCCTATGTTAAATTTTGCGAAACGGCACTTTTTTTCAAAAAATTTCGAGATATCGAATTAAAACCTTCGCCATTGTTTTCAAGTGGCATATTTACCAACCGATTTCATTAACGAAAAAATTCTAAAAAATTTATTTTCAAAAATACCATTTTCGTCGAAAAATTGTAAGGGTTACTCCTTCTCATTTTTCCACTTTCAAAATGACCAAATTTCTTTTTTCGAGATATCGTTTTTTTATCACCCCCATTGGCTTCAAGTGACCCATTTCCGGCTCAAAACACTGGCGACTTGTATTTTTTTCGGAATTGTAAAAATTCACCATTTCCAGCATAGGGAATCCTATGTTAAATTTTGCGAAACGGCACTTTTTTTCAAAAAATTTCGAGATATCGAATTAAAACCTTCGCCATTGTTTTCAAGTGGCATATTTACCAACCGATTTCATTAACGAACAAATTCTAAAAAATTTATTTTCAAAAATACCATTTTCGTCGAAAAATTGTAAGGGTTATAAGGCGTATTTTTAATTTCTAAGGATCGTGCCATCTTTTCAACTTCAGACGTGTCCAGTAGGGCTTTGATTATGCGGCAAAAAAAAGGTGAAACTTCTTTGGGCATGTGTGTGTGTTTTGTGAAAGTAGTTCAAGCTCTTTGGACTCGCCGCCGTTCGCGAATACCGGCTTGTTGACGATGCTGGAAGGGACGTAGCACCGGCCGGAAGTAGGCCGAGGGAAGCGTCGACGAGGGTAGAACAAACTTTGACCGCCGTCGGCCCGGTGTTTACAGGGTGCGGCATCGTGTACCGACTACTCCACCGCATAAAACACGAAATAGACTCTGAAATAGAAACACAAGCCGTCATACACGAGCAAGTATAATGTCCGACAGTAAAAAAAAAATTATGTACTGCCGCGTTTCGCGTGATAATTCATTTGTCCAGGTGTGCGAGCGGTCTTTTAACGATATGCCGAGACGTCTATTATAGGACGTGCAAACAACCCCTTAATTGAGACGACATCGTTTTGTCATTTCACCACGAATTTCTGCCGCGATATTTGACGCCCTCGACCTTTTAAGGTGGCGCCTTCATCTTGAAATCAAATCGGCAAACATCCCTCAATTTTTATTATCACATTCGTGTTATGTTACTCCAAAATAATCTCGTTCGTTGGTCCATTATCAAGTCTCCTTTGGACAGCGCAATTGTCTTCACGATGTCCAAAAAGGATTAATAAAAAGAACGGAAAATAAGAATTCCAATGAAAAATTGCACCGTCCTTGCATCGAAACCTCACGTGCGGACCGTTCGTAATGCGCATACATATCTGTACGGCAAGGGTTTCACCAGCAATGAATGATAAGACCAGCGAAGCGGTGAAAATGCATTACAAGTCTCGAAGCTCGTAGCTCGCGGGTAAGAACGAAGAAAGTCCCCGCGGCGAGGGGTGGGCGGAGGATGATGTGGGGAGGTTGTGTGTCACGTGAAATAAGAGACATACACACCGGGCTCAGGCGCATTATGTGAAAAATATGGTAATAATATTGCCGAGGCCAAGCAAAACAGGGCACCCTGCATGTGAAATATGCGAGATCGCTCCGACCATACCAACCCCCCCCCTCAAACCTCACTTTTCTCCGCTGCAGCAGCAGCTCTCCTTTTTTCCACCCCCCCCCCCCCCCCTCCTTTTCCCCGGATGGATCGGGGGTACGTACGGTACTCTTCATCCCCCGTACGTCGCTTCACCCCTTTCCCCACATTCTTTCGCCGAGCGCTTTTACTCCTTTTCTCATTTTAAAGCACCTCCGGCCTCCCACTCGGGCCAGACCACCCTAGCGCCCAGCGACCAGCCCCCTTTTCCACCCCCGGACGTGGGGACTACCGTGAGAGTCTCGGGACTCCGAGATCTTAAAGCGCGGAGCTGGATCCTAGAAATATCCTTGCTGAATACAAATGTCCAATCCTCGAGTGCGCGACCTCCCTCGCTACGAGGAGCGCGGGTTGAAAGCGGCACGAGGAAAGTGCGCCGCGCGTGCCGCGCAACCCTCACGGCAAATTAGCGCCGAGGGTGGAAAAAAAAAACGGAAACATAATAAGCAACAGCCGCGTGAAATCTCATGATTTACTCCCGGTACTGCCGTAGGGGGGTTCATTATTTTTTGGTTTTGTGGGTTAGTGGAACTCGTACCTCAGTCGCGGAGTCTCCCTCCCTGGTGAGCGGCTCGCGGCCGTCGGAAGGGCGAGATGCGATTTTTTTTTTTTTTTTGAGAGAGGGAGTGCGAATATTATTGGCCGAATACCTTTGAAAAGTACATTTTGTCTGCTCTTTATTTCGACACATTTTTTGTCAGTGTCTTCTGTAGATTGTTTTTTGATACTTTGTCATTTTCGGTTGGTTGCAAATTTACACCTTTTTTCGTTTTTCTTTTTTAATTATTTTTTTTATTAACTTTTATCGACCCCCGCGATGAAAAAATTGTACGAGCTCTCAGCGGAGAGAGGGGTGTGAGGGCCTTTCTCGAGAGGCGGCGAAGGGGCGAAGGGATGTAAATCGCGAGGTAAATTTTCCGAAAACCGATCAACTTATTTTCTCCGGTTAATAATTTCGCCATAGACAGGACATAATCCGGGCATTATTTTCTTTTTTTCTTTCTTCAGAATTTTCTTTTTTATTATCATTATTATCCGACTCGTTATTCCCGAGTTTGCTCCGCGCGAGTGCAAGGCTCGCCAACACGAACTCACCCCATCGCCGTCCCTCGTCTCGATCGCGAATCGATTTTCATAAAGTACAGGCATTTTTTTTTTGTCTACTTTTTGTGTTCCTTTCGATTCATCTTTCTCTTCTCAAAAATTCCCTCCACGCTTTCGCCGAGCCGGACGAAAGTTAAAACGATTAAGGACTTTAATATTCATATCTTTCTCCCGGCGTCTTGAATATTAACACTCGCATTATAAGCATGCCGGAAGAATAACAGAACGAGTCGCAAAGCCGAGGCAAGAAACCCCAAGCTTGAACACAAAGTTCGAAAAAAAAAAATGAATTAAAGTTTCATCGTTCAAAAATAATTCGTTAATATTTTCATACCAATTTTTTTTTTTTTTAATACCTCACCGACTACATTTTTGAGTCTGGTTGATCAACATCGTAAAAAACAATTATCCAACTGACGGTACACGATTCACTTGCTCGGTGCGAAATTTGTCGAATCATCCTCGAGATGATATCCGCGAAGCATATCAGACCTGACATAAAGTCAAACATTTATCCGCGGAGCTGAACTCGCTTAGCTCTCGCCTCTAATTTACTTCGTTACAGCAGCGCCAGCAGCAGCAGCAGCAGCAGCCGCCGCAGCAGTCCACCCCTCGTACGTCCTCCCTAAGCAGGGTGCGAGTGCCCAATATATTTTTCCGTCTCCCTCGCCCTCGCTATCTCGACCCTCGTTCGCTTCTAATTTTTCTTCTCCGACCGGCCCTTGATACTTCCTCTCACCCCTTTACACTCGAGCCCCGTCCGCGACTCCCGAGCTCTCTTCATCCCTCTCTTCACCCGGGGGCGGGGAGGGGAAGTGGAAGGGATGAAGAGGTTCCTCACTCCCGGTGACGCGTCCCATCCCTCATAGCGTCGGGATGAGGGCGTGAAAAATATTGGACAATTTTACGTCTCGGAAAATCCTGCTGCTACGGCCGGTGGCGCGCCGGTGCTGGCGGTGCTCTTCGCCTCCATTCTCAAAGCTTAATTGTATCATCAAGAAGAGAAGTCGGGGCCCCGGCGAACTCGACCGAATCGTCGGGAAAAAGGGTTTTAAGTAATACCATACAATTTTTAACCGCAATCTCATCCGGTATTCCCGGTGTTGGCTGACGAGACGGGGCTTGGAGGGTTTGCCGAATCGCTTCGCGAAACTCACCGGGAACTCGAGTTCTCCAACCCCCGCCGACGAGAGAGACTCTTTAGCCGAGATGCCACGTGAACCAGATTCCGGAATCCTCGAACTACACTCTCAACCCTTATTATCCCGATTAATCATTCCCCGTGCTTCCTCGCGACGCCCGACCCCTTCGGGGCACTCAATGCAGGTTTTTCCAGCCTCTCCCGTTTGATTAAAGTTTATATCTAATCAGCCCCGGAAAAATTCACCGCGTGCCGATCACTCCCAAGTAACGGACGCTCGTTTCTTCGGCTCGAGATCTTCTTTTCTCCATCACCCCAGTCTCAAAAGGGTTACATGTAAATTTTAATGGAGAAATCGGAATTCGGTGAGAAGAGTTCAATCAGACCAAAATCGTTAAAATATCGTTAACAGTAAAAAAAAGGCTTGCGCGTAGATGAGTAGTGTTAGAATTTATTCTTAGAATAAAAAATACCGATTTCAAAGTGTTAATAGAGGTGGAGATATCGAATATCGAAATTTGATGATTTCCAGCTGAACCGATCCGCAAAAAGAAAATCGGTATAGAAGCTCAATGTTATTAAATTATTATGAAAAAAAATGGCTGTATTACGACGGTGGGACAAATGCTCGCGGCACGAGAAACCGGTTGGTTAACGCCAAGAATGAAATTTTATCCGGATGCAGATTTTCCGTGACGGTCGTCATGGGAAAACAGGGGTAAAAAATTTTAGAGCGTTTCGACGATGGGGGGTTTCGGAAGGTTTGCGAGAGAGGAAGCGGGAGCGAAGGAATGCAAAGTGAAGCAAAGTGGAGCGGGAAGAGGACACGGGGAGGCGAGCGCGGGCGCGCCCGCGCGCTTTCCGAGCTCGGCCCAGCCGCGTTCCGACGTCAGCTTGACGGACCTCTCGTTTGTGCAAACAAACCAAAATGGACTGCGAATAAATATGCGTCTACGAGAGAGCGAGAGGACGCAGCGAAACGCCCGTATGCTTGGTCATGATCCGCGGCGTGTAGCACGTAGGGGGGTTGTGACGCGGGCTAAGTGGCCGGCGCACCCGCCAGCGTATCTACTGCTACACACTGTTGAGAGGGTTGAAGAGCCGGAGCAACCGTACGCGCCAGGGATTTACGGACCTTTAATGGAGCTCGATCGTTCGCGACGCGGCGCGAGAAAGGAATTCGCTGCTCTCCCAACGTACAGAACGATTTCGGATCAGGGATATTCTTTGCACTCTCCACATACAAAAAAAAAAAAACGGGAGTGATGTTCAATTCAGTCGACTTCCGTTTATTGGGATTCTTTCGAGTGTCACTTTTGCATTCTATCCCCTTAAAAATTGATCCGCTGAAAAAGATTGGCATTTTTTTTTTTTTCATCTATCACTTCTATACATTGTTATCGCACGCCGCGTATTTCGGTTTTTCCTTTAGATCAATAATTCGAAACAATATTTAAAAAAAATACATCGAAGTCAGGCATCTTATTTATGCTAAATATTAAAGGAGGATCCCCCAAAGCGTAGGTCCAAGATATTCCGCTCGCCGGAAAGCCCAGCGAGGCGCGCGGACGAAAACCCAAGCGACTTGAGTAATTCATTCCACCGCTGATTGACACTGAATTATTAACCGCTAAAAAAGCAATACACGATGTTGCCTCGTGGCGGAACGTTTCGAAGGGATTTTATCCGCCAGCACTCGTGACTAAGAATCCTACGAGAAATCCTGCGGATAAACTTCCCGCGACGTTCAGCCGAGCGCCTCAGCTTCCGTCTATTTTCCTCGGGTCGTCGATGGACGTTCCAGTGGGTCGCAAATGCTCCTCCTCGTGCCTCGTTCCCATCGATTACGCTCCAATCGTGTTCGGTACGAGGTGCGGCAAACTGTAAGCTATTCTAGACAAACTTCCCTGTATTAATGTGTTGCGCAAATAAAAGTCCGACCGCGGCTTCGATGCCCATTATTTCCCGTTCCCACGAGAGTCGAACTTTTTTTTTTGTTACCTCGGCCTATATCTAGCGGCGTACCGCACTACGCACGTACGATATGTCGGCGATAGGGCGGGCTGAGCAAAGAAACAACAGAAACAAATAATACTCGAACCGGCCTCCAATACAAACATCAAACAACGGCATATCTTCGTTGAGTGTGTGCGCGTTATATAGGCAGTTCCGAGAAACGCGTAAGGTGGATGGGGCGATAACGAAAGCAATGAATGCCGAAGGAAAATAAAAATAAAGACGAAAGGGCGAAACAGAGGGATGCGGCGAAGGAGGACGAAGGGAAGAAAACGGGCGTGGAAGCGAGAAATGTATAAAGGAAGAAACGCCGACAAGGCGCTCTTCGCGTCTGACCGCCGGAGGAGGCAACGCGGAGTGTGCGGGCGGAAGGAAAAGGCTGACTAAGGCCGAAAAACGTCCAGGATTTTCGAAGCCACGGAAAATCTCACGCTGCCCCGGCGCGAAAGAGCCGGCGAGAGTTGCTGCCGCGGAGGAGAAGGAGAATGAAAGGTACTTACCGTCGGCACGACGGCGAGGCGGAAGCGCACGAACCAGACGGGAAGGTAACGAGTTAACGGCGGAAAGTGAACGAACAATTTTTCCGTTGTTTGATTTTCATTAACGACTTTGTAGTGGACCAACCGACGGTTGTGCGGTGGCTGTTGGTGCGGGAAAATTCAAAGGTTCGAGTGCTTCACGCACCGGCCTGGGCTCGGGAAAGCCCGGAAATGTAGCGCTCGTTAAGGGTACGTCGGGAACGCGGAATATCGATGATTGCATTAAATATTGATTTTACAAATTGGCACGTAAGATCCGTTCAAATCAAGCGTCATGATTTTTTTTATTAAAAAAAAATAACGCCCCCGGAAATTCTTACTTTGTCAGAACGTTTTAGAAAAAAAAAAATATATTTATTTAAAAAAAAGCAAAACAAGAAAAAAAAATTGGTCGTTGATCGTCGAGATCCGTCGGCATTGTCCAGAAAGCCCCCGCGGCTACGTTCAAGCGGGCACTTCCTTCATTTCATATATCCTCGCGCCCGCAGGCAGAGACGAGGAGCGAGAGGTGGCGAGAATTCATAGGTCTCACAAGGAACGGCAAAATACGGGAGAGCGGAAAAGAATGATATCGCCAGTATACATAAGAACTCCGTCGGTGGCCCCAAGAGGTTGTGGGGGGTTTTAGCGGGGGGGCTGTAAAAACATAACTACACACTTTCTTCATCTCATGTTTATATTATTTTTTCATTACGCACTTTCTCTCATTCTTCCGCCGCCTTATCCCGGTTCCCACCCTCATCCCCGAAACTCTTATTAGCAGTCGCGTACCCTTGCCCTCCAGCTCGACGGGACGAATCTTAATGAAAAGTCGATTTCTCCCAACGTTCTTTCGTCCCCGGAATCGAACGAATATCGAGGTCGTCGCATTTGCATGAGATCCTCTTCGGGGTATCGTTTTGCCCGCGGGATCCGCAGGGAGGTTGCGCTCCCGAAAATCGTTGAACCGTGCGTATGGACCGGGGTTTCGGGAGGTGTAAGCAAACCCGCAGAATGCCAAAATTACTCTCTCCGATGCACCCGCCGTATATTCCTCGTTCCCCCGCTTGTATCCGTTTCACCCCCATCTCACCTCGTCATCCTTCTCCGCCCTTGCGAAAAGCTTGCTCTGGCAGCTCGCCGGAACGGGATGAGGGATTCGCCACCCCGTGAGAGAGGGGTGCGTCGGATTCTCGCTGGCCTGCGACCCCCTCTTCCCCCCCCCCCCCTCCCCCCCTCGATTCCTGCGATTCTGCGGACGGAACCAAACGGGCTTCAGGCCCTACAACGTTGTACCTTATACATGGGTGTATATATATATATATATATATATATGTATACGATGGTCGCCCAACCGACCTTCTGTATCTCGTCTGGCCAGCTGCGACAATCCCACCTCTATGCGTTAATTCTTGTACACACAGTGCCGAGAGACACTGCGCACCAAGGATATCTGCGAGAGTGGTGAAAGCTGCCCTCCTGTCGTCCATGCCGGTGGCGGTCGAGGTTTACCTTGCATAATGTCACCTACTCTTTTGTCTCAGAGACCATACACTCGGTGTTTCCGTAAGCGAATTTACTCGCGCAAGGTACCTCATACGCTTTCGCGTGTTTTTGTCCCGGTCCGCTTTTCCGGGTTTCTCGTTGGGGGTTGTTTTTAGTCGCTCTTCTCCCCCGGCATCGCTGGCTCGTCTCTGCCGAACATTAACTCCCGGAGCGATGTGTGACTTGGAATTTAATCTCGGCATTTGTTTACACTTTATTCGATTGGATGGCATCGCTGTACGGATGACCCTGAAGATATCCGCATGAGACTAAATTTCATCGGGTTGTAACGGCTGGGTTTTGCATCGCGCAAACGCTTGGAGAATAAAATCCTAGGAGCGAGTAATTTTTTTCTTCCTAAAGCAGTGAGAGATACTTGACAAATCTAAAATTTGGTGTCGCGAAGATATTTTTACCACCATCCGTCGAGTGGCCTGGTTTGCTCTTTTTTATCGGCGGCGGATTTGCCGTCGAGGTTCGTTTTTCTGTTGATTAATTAATCTTTCCGGTTAATTCCTTATCATCTGCCGGGGTTGTCACTGTCGATCGGCCGATGCACCGGAGCGCACGGAAATACAGAAAAAAAAGGCACGACCTGAATGGTAAAGCAGTTCGGCTGAACATTGACGGAACGGTAGGGTAGGTTTCGAAAGGGAAATCGCAGCTTGAGGTGAACGTTGGGAGGGAGGGGGAGCATCGCGGCCGTGGAGATCGCTTCAATGATTAAACCTCGACGATCGACAGCTCGGGGAAAACGCAATTGCGGTTTCGAAGAGGGTGACGGGCGAGAAGGGCGAACGTCAACGTCCGCCGTGCGGAAGGTTTCCCATGATTTTGTGAAATCAAGTCCCGAACATGGCCCAACGTCCCAAGCAGATAATCCGACAACTGGAAGTAGCTGTGAATGGAAGTAGCTGAAAATGTTGCACATCTTCCCATAATTGTCGGTCAATTTTGGTGACATGATTTTGGTGGAAAATCGGGACAGCGCTGGCGCAACACTGGCTGCCGTACGCCAGAAAGATGAACCTATGGAATCTACGGAATAGAACACAATTCCCTCTCATCCCATCGCTGAACGCACCTCTGCGCCATCGAATGACCATCTCCTGGACCATCTCCTCGTCGGGTCTCTGAATCCACGCTCTTCCGTTCGGAACTCGAAGGCTAGAGCATGACCTAGCCGATGAGTCCGGAGTTTTTGAGTGGCCGATCGTCCAATCAACGAGCCATCTATAATGTACACAGAGGACCGTTAACGATGAGGTGTGGACGGACTGGTGTTAGCTATTGGTATTGGAGACATCGGAATAGAAGCTCGGCCGAAGGGAACCGGGGTCAGAGACACCGCGACGGCGATGCCGAACGGTTCAACGATCGCCGGTACGATTCCATCTCTTTCCGCCGAACGCGTCTTTCGTGCGATCCGCTCCGATGTCGGGGTAAACGGTCAGGTGCCAATGACCGTACACCGTTCATCCTATACAAACGCTCGTCCAGCTCTCCGCCGAGCTGGACGAGCGTTTGTTCCAAACGTTACTGCCCGCTGTCTGGCCGCTTTCTCGCTGCATCGTTACCGTCGGCCCGAGCCACCCACCTTCGACCCTTCCGTTCCTCCGCCGGCGGTCGTCCTCCCCCGCAGACGGGAGGAACCGCCATCGCCGACCCGGAGAACCGGACGCTCCGAGAGAGCGAGAGAGCCCGCCGAACGGGAACGAGCCGACGCTCGCGGAATCGTTAATTCCTTTCAATATTGCAGGTCCTTTCGGAATCTCCGACTCTCGCGTTTCCATTCTCGCCGCAGCGCCCGCCGGAATCGCGCGAGTCGTTGACAACGACATCGAGCACATCGGAGTCTCCACCGAAGCGACGAACGTCGTTGTCACCGAATTATTTCGCCAAGTTCGAACTTCACTCCCCTCGATCTGCGTCAATCAGCGGCGGTCGTTTGTCACTCCGACTCTGCACACTGATCACTCCCAATCCAAAAGAAATTCCGAGCCAGAAGACCTTGCAATTGTTCCCACCGAGCTAATAATTAGTTTGTACGATCCACAAAAAAAAAATCTAAAATTCGTCTCTACTGTCAGTTTTCCCAACTCATCACCTTTTCACTCCGGCAGTTCTGATGATTCGTGTTTCTAAATTATTCCGAAACGACCGAATGACAGTGGAGGGTGGCAGATTCACGATAGACGCCGTGTATGTTGAGAGCGACGGCGGTGAGCCGCGGAGCTTCCACACTCTCGGAATAATTTGTATTCCACATTTCTCCTTGCGTCCCCGACGCTTGGGATGCCAAATACTCGGGCGACATCCCTCGACACCGTTGCCTGTCTTTATCTGTCTCGCTGTTTTTGGTAGACTACCCCCCCCCCTCCCCCCCCCCCCCCCTCTTCTGCCGCACAAACGCGCACACGTCCCTGACGAGCAACGTCTGATTATGCGAGCGCATGACTGAATGTAACGCGATTTAATATTAAAATATTATAACAAACGTCAACAGCAGTCGGTGGCAGCGCGAAAGTTGAAGAATTCGAGGTGGCGCTGATTGGCCCTGTGGCTACGTGAATACTAAACGACGAACGAGCAACGCACACGCTGTTCTCACTCTTGTTCCAGCATCGATCTCCCTCCTAGACCCCATTCTGGGCGTCGATGTAAAAATGTTCTTGTGAAAGAAAATACACCGAGTTCCTCGGAAAATTGCACTTGTGTATGATTCTGTATGCAAAAAAAATTATCTTTCGCATAAGAAAAATAGTAAAAGTGAACGGAAGTGCGAGAAAGAACTGGGTTGCACGTGGATGGCGGGTCAATGTGGGTCATCGTGTCATCAATCGTATCCGTGCCGATAAACCCTTACCCCAATCATTCCGCGACCTCCCTGTCTCCACCGTACGTGACGCCGAGTACTGACGATTCACGCGCGTGCAGTCACGAAGCGAAAGAGAAAAAACAAAAAAAAAAAAGAACCGTCATCACGAGAGGAGCGTGCTGTTTCGACTCGCATCAGAACGCGGCGCGCCGACGATAAGCGGAGTTTCGGCCTTTATCTCGCGAACGTCAGCGGTGAATCATTCAACCTCAGGAACCGAATGGCGGTAAAACCGACGAGCCCGAGTCGTAAATACTTTCGGGAATAGAGGGGATCGCGGGTTTGCGCTGTGCGCCGACAGCAATCGAAGCCTTTCCGTTCACAAGGGCCGAGGAGTGCGAAGGACCATCGTCGCGCGGACGGGGGTGAAGAATATGGCGGGGCTGGAAGAGTTCGGAGTACATATTCCTGTAAGGAGGCTCTCGCTCATATACAGCCCGATCGCACGCGAGTTGCCCGCTCCTTTTTATTTTTATTTTGCCAAGGGAGATACCGAGAGCGAAGCCCGCGAATAAATCCAAACAGTAAACAGTTGTAGAGGGAGGAGCGCAGATGTTGGCCAGGGGGATGGCTTCAAGACCTCGGGGGTCGTTGAGAATTCTAATATATAAAAGATATGAAGCTCTCGTCGGTTGCCCCCCCCTCGTCCCGGCAAGGAGAACCGTGAGAGCTTCGCGGATTCGATGGAGTCCTCGGGATTAAGAGGGATGAGAGGGCGACGACGGGGAGGAAGGAGCGTCAGGCGCGGCGGGCGGTGAGCGAACGGGAACGGTTTCCTTGGGGTTCGACTCGAGATCTTGTCCTATATACGCTGGTACAGCGATGGCATGGAAGGAGGAACCGCGGAAGAAATCTGAACAGCCAACAACAGGCTCACGTCGACCTTTATATTTAACCTTTTCTTAAGAGAGTCTTAGACCGGGTTCTTATTATTCTTCTTCTCCTTGGTCTTCTTCTTCGACCTCTTCCCAGCCTCATCGGGCCCCGTTCTTCTTATCCGTTTGGTCGATGGTACTTCAAGGCCGGCTCGACTCGTTTCGTTCCTCGCTTCGAATTCGCCCCGACCAGGTTGCCATCTCGATTTCCTTATTTTTTATTCCCGGCTCCTTTTTTTCCCTCCGTTCGCCAGTGTACACACCGGGAATCTCGTAATTTGCCTTCGGCCTGAGCCTCTGGAGAGCGCCCCGAAGACGTTCCTCCGGGACCGGCCGACGTCCCTCTTCCGGAACGGGACTTCAGTCTCGCCGGCCAACCGGCATGAAGTTACCACGATGAGGGCTACGCTTCTCGGGAGTTCTTGTATTAATTAGCAAATTAAAAGAATCGACATTCGGCGCTGCGACGCTTTGACTGCAGACGGTAGTTTCGAGCGAATTATAACCCTTTGAAACGGTCGCCGCCGAAGAGCATCGCCCGTTTCTGTCGCGTCTCAGTTTCGGCGACTCGAATTAATCCCGAACCTTCCTCGAGGAATCGTCTCGCTCAAGAAATTCAAAATAGCGAGCTAAACATAGTGAGAGCGGCAAATGAAAAAATTTAAACATAGGGCCACTTGGAGTGTTGAGCGTAGTTTCGAGCGAATCGACCCTTCACGACGGTCGCCGCCGAAGAGTTGGCCGTTTCCGTCGCGTCTCAATTTCAGCGACTCGAATCAATCCCGAACCTTCCTCGAGGAATCGTCTCGCTCGAGAAATGGGAAACAGCGAGCTGAAGACAGTGTGAGAGGCAATAAAAAAAATAATAATAAAAAAAATAGTGAGAAAGCAAAGCCCGTCGGAGATAGCGCGGTCCGGAACGAAAATGTACGCGCTGACGCTCCTGACTAAACACTGATAACGCACGCCCGGGAATTTCTTTGCATGTTATAAACATACGTAATCGTACACAAATAAGATTAGCATAGGACTCGTGGCGTGCTGGATTCGCGAAAGAGTAAGGTCGAGGGAGAGAAAGACAGAAGGAGCCGACCCAGGGGCTGAAGGGAAAACGAGAAAGGCGCGCGCGCGCACACACACGCGAGCACACATTCGTGCAGCACGTAGCCTGAGCTTGAGCGTGCACACGCTCCGGGAATACACTTATTTCGGATGCGAGCGCGCCTCGGTCTCTCGCACCGAAACGTACCGAAACTTTGCGCGAGACCGAGCGTCGGAAAAGCGAAGAACGGAAACTCCCATCGTCTTCCCGTCGTCGTTCATGCGAAATCGAATACGAATCGTCGCACACGCAAATTTGTCCGACGAACGAGACTTCGACGATGGAACATTTGAGTCTTCGAACTACACCCCCCCTCCCGTATGGGGGAATGGCGGAAAAGCTTCTAAGGAAGTGCAGAGCCGCCCAATTTTCCGACATACCAACCGATATTTCGGAAGCAAGCTTTTCGTTATGAAGTTCGCCCAATTCTCAGAAATCAGGATAGGCTAGGAGTTCCGCGGTTCTCCACACAGTAAAAGATGACGTCACGAATGTCGCCAATTTTTTATTTTTTTATAGACAATCCGACCATGTTATTTAGCCAACGAACCGCCAGGCAATTTTTCAATGAACTCGAAGAATAAAAAAACTGTTGACGTTTGTTGTAAAAAAAAAGGTATTTATCGAACGTACAGACGATTCTTCGTCGTGTGGAAAGGAATCAGGATAGGCTCTCGGAGATGAGCAAAATTCACCACTAGCGCCGAAAGTTTCATTGAGTTTCGCTATTTTACCATCCCACGTTCTGTTTCTCGTCGATTTTCCGGTCTTCGGCTACCGCCGTTTCCATCTCCGGCCTCTCTCCTCGGGTCTGCACTCTAAAACCTACTTGCGGATAGTACGAGCTTGATAAAACAAATCCCTCGTAGTGTGTAAACAGGAGGTCCGGGGTTTGGGCGCCGTACGCGAGCTCGCAAGAAACGTAAAGTCAGACAACACGGGAGCGAGAGGAACCGGGAGTTTTCATCGGTTGGTATAATATCGCGGCGGTGAACGTTTCGTCCTTCCCACCGAGGAGGAGAAACGCCCCGGCGGCATCCTCGTGAAACGTTCGTAGAACTTGCCGGTTCGTTGTTACGCGGGCGGCTCCGGAGGCCTTCAGCATCGGCAACAAACCGCTCCTCGAACGCCATTAGACAAGATCAATATTGTTCGAAATACGGGGACGGGAGAGAGAGAGTTTAAGGCCCGCCGGGTTGTGTAACTGGCGAAAGGGAATTCATTAACGGACCTATTATTACCGTTGTGATTTCCGCGGCTCACGCGTCCGCTTCCACATCGTCCCCTCTCCGACGAAGCTCGCTGATGTGGTTTTGCGACTTGATTCAGCTTTTAAAACAATCTACCCTCCCCCTCCATCCGTGTCTATTCAGCAAATTTCCATCAACATTGGCCACCGCTTTACTCGCAAGTGGTAACAAAAAAAATGTCTCCGAAACGTTTCACTCGAATCAAAAGGCTGACATCCAAAAATCTGCTTCCCGAATAATCGGCTTCGACAATTCACCAATTTTTAGATATTTCTTTCGACTCGCGTGCAAAACGGTCTCAAAGAAACCAACTTGAAGAATATCGCAACAAATCTATTAGCGGACAATTTAATTAATGAATTCGCCCGAATCAATAAATCGACTAATCGGCTATTTTTTTCTTTACGTTTTTCAGGCAAGCACACTGTTCGCAGCCCTGAAGCAGCAACAGGCCAGAGAATCGACGTGGGAGAGGGAGAGCCGTGATAGGCAACAGCATTGCAGAGAGAGGGCTGGAAGTATATCGGATAGCGATCAACAACAGCAGCAACAACAACAGCAACAGCAGCAACAGCAGCAACAACAACAGCAGCAACAACAATTGCATCTACAGCAACAGCAACAGCAACAGGAGCTCACGATCGAGTATCGAAGCAATGGGAAGCTCAGTCCCGCTGGGCACGCAGTGACATCAGCACCCATGACCCAGCAAAAGCAACCGATAATTTCACAACAATCGCAGCAACCGAGTTCCGGTGGTGGAGTACCGGGTTCACAGCCGAGTCCTCGCCAGAGTCCGCAGGCCCCTCAAAGGGGCTCACCGCCTAATCCCTCGCAGGGTTCACTGACGGGAGGACCACCTGGGGGTCCCCCGTCGCAGACACCTTCGCAGATGATGCTCAGCCCGGCGAGCGGCCTCCATCAGATGCAACAGCTTCTGCAGCAACACATACTCAGCCCGACCCAGCTGCAGTCTTTCATGCAGCAGCACACGCTGTACCTTCAGCAGCAGCAGCAACACCATCAGGTAACTCTCAAGTTTCACGCTTTGAGCGGCGCTGATGAGGGGTTGTTTTTTCTTACGTTCACTCTTTCCTCGCAGGAGTCGTCGTCCGATCATGGATCGAACCACGAACGCTATGGATACTTTTCCTCCCTGAAAAACGTGAGTACAGGTTTCAGTCACTCTGCAATTTTTGCGACCACTCTGCTGTTGTTATACTTTTTCTTCACCCCCAACGCAGTCATCTTTCGAGCTTCATTTTCTTCGTTCTCCTCGGTCTGTAGACCGGGCGAAGAGAAGTCTCGAAAGTGATTCTCGGAGGAGTCTCCGAACGATCCCCTTATCAACAACCCTCCTCCTTTCGTTCGGACCAATCAGTAATTCTGATTACGAAAAGTATAATCGTAACGAGAAAACACTCTCCGCGTCTTTCCCACTCGCCGTTGCTCTCAGTTGGGAAAACACCGAAGTCTCCTCTCGGGCTGCTTTCGTCAGATTCTTTATTAAAAAAAAGCCCCCTGTGGTAATTGATATTTCAACGAAGCGGTCACGTTGTCCGATGGAAGAAGTATTCCTACCGGGCCGACATTTTTTAGTCGACGATTGTAACGGAGTGTGTCAGAAGTGGTGAAAAAAGACCGAGCGAGGGAACAATAAAATGCGTGCCGGAATGAGCGGCCCTCGTGGATTAGCATTTTCACGGACTGCCGCGAGTTAAGCCGCGGAAAACTGTGTTGTGGGGGGTGGGAAGTTCGGACGGTGAACCGGTGAGGGGCGGCTGGGCGGGTGGAAGCCCACGAGTACCGCGAGGCTTCTCTGGGAGTGTATACGCTTTTTGGTGAGGGTTGGCACTGCGGATGCTCGGTCTGTGTAAACAGCTCCGGTCCCTCGCTATATCGTTATGATAACAATACTCGGGCGACGGCATCAACCGCGACTACCCCAACTCTCGAGGCTCATGGCACGTGGGGTACTTCTTCCCCGGAATTCCCCAGAGTACCGGCTAGAGGAGGGCCCTCAAACGCGCCCGGGAAAAGGTCCTCCGGATTTTCGTCGTTCTCATAGACGCGGCAACACGTTCGCCTCTCGGAGTCAGGAACGCGTTGGGTAACAATTTTCTTTTTTTTTTTAATCGCTATTTTAATTTCAACCAATTTATCATCGCCCCAAATGGATCTTTCCTGAACTCGAAGTGTGGAGGAAATCGAGGTTTTGTTTTTCGGCTTTTTTGGCGAAAATTTCTATGACGGAAAAACGCGATATAAAATGTTCCGTTCCCGTCGAATAAATAACGCGAGTATTTGTTCTCTCTGAAAGTCCGATCAAGACTGTTGTCCTCTGGTCAATCGATAATCTGTACGTTTGTCATTTGTCATACCGAGCCATTCCGGTCAGCTACGTAATATCGCGTGTCTCGGCCAATCCTCATCTCCGTATTCGTTGCAATAATTAAACTTCTGTAAAATACACGCGAGGCAGGAAGATCGAATGATTACGGGTCGACGCGGGGATTGGAGTCGTTGCAAAAGTACGAACAATAAATTGTTGCGATAAGAAGTATGGCCCGCGAGAGCAAAGACGTCGGCTTTGATTGATGTCATTGTTATTTGGCTGCTCGTGAGAATCCTGAAGGATCCTTCGAGTTATCTCGGCAAGGGCGAAATCCCGTATTAGGCTGTCCGATCATGATCGAGGCGGCTCGCTTGATGCGGGATCGGCGGAGGGACGGCGGTGCGCAGTGTTTACGGGTGAGCACGGGAGGGAAAACGATAAGGTTCGCGGCGCGCTGGACCCTGATGGGCCGCTTCAGGGGTGGACTCGAGAACCGCAAAGGCGCAGACCACTCGCTCTTCTCGTGGGATAAGGGACACGGCCGACTGGTGGGAGATCTCCACCTCTTGTATATATAGTGTATATATTTTCACGGGGGCATCCAATATTTATTCAGCGGTCGGTCCTCGTACCCACAGATATTTAGATAGTCCGGCTGTCCGGTTTATTGCGATCGCGCTTGTACTGTACTCGTAAGACTAATTGCGGTGGGAGCTATCTTCCCAGCTCGCCGACTGGAAACGCACTTGCGGTGCTCACGAAAATTTCTTTTGTCCTCAATAATAACAATAATATTGCGTGACTGAACACACAACTGTGTTTGGCGGTAAAGACAGAAATAAAAAAAAAAATTGTATTTGAAATTGGAGCAGTTTTACCAACTCATTGCCATATTCCATAAACGTAACATATTAACATATTGAATAAAAACAAATAAATAAAAGAAACGTCCTTTCCCAAATGTTCACCGACAATGTCGCATCCGCGAGTGAAACGATTAATGAAAAATGGGAAAAAATTCTTTTGTCCCCTAGAATCATCCCCCAAAACCTGGAAGAGCGAACGTTTAGTCAAGACAAAAAAAAATGCTGTTTGTCCCCGCGCTAACTTCGTCAACAGGCCCGTATATCTCGGCATTCTCGCGTTTCTCTTTATTATTTATGCTGATGTGATAAACGGTTGCCGGTCCGCGTTCTCTCGAATTCTCCGTCTTGAAATATTCCCCGAGGCTCGATGGTGGGGGGGAGGGGGAGGGGGGGATGGGCAAAAAAACGAAGAAAACTAGGGTCGAAATTCGTGGGTGAGGAAGAAAAGAGATGAGAGGAGGCCGGCCAGCGATGAAGGGAGGGGCGCGGGGTTTTAAGGGTGGCGGCTCGGATGGTAGTATGGGTTGGGCAATTAAGCGACGCCGTCAGCCGTTGTGTCTCGTTGTTTGTCTTCGAGGTATCCCATAAAACGCTACCCTCTTTCTTCGGCCGAAACTCCGACAGTGTCCCGCGAGCCGCGACTCTTGCCCTTCTTCTCCTCTTTTTCCTTCTTCTTCATCTTCTTCACTCGGGGCCGCGCGGCACCCTCGTGATTTATTCATCACCGTCGAGACGCAGGCGTTATTCTTTTGCATCTGCTTCACCCAACCGCCCTCCCGCGACCCGAACTGTTGACGAGACTTTTGCCTCGCGACGAATCTATTTGTGTCTCGAGAGAAGCGAGCCGGATGGTCTGATAAACATTACTTCCTTTACCGGTGCGTTGGTCTAGTGGATAGCGTGCTCGCCTCTAAACCAAGAGCACCGGTTGGTCGAGGGTTCGATTCGTCGTTTCGTCCAGAAATTTAAATACGGACGGGACATACACTGAGAGAAAAAATTGGTTGGATTAACCAAAAGTCGCGATGACATACGTTCAAAGCTGTTTGTTTGGTGCAAATGAAGCATTGTTTTGTTAAAAAAATTATCTGCTTCGATTTGTTGGAAATTTGTCGATTGCAACAAACATGTTTGTCGTACCAAACGTAGGCCGAAAAAGTTAAAATGGACCAAAAATAAGTGAGGACTGGTAATTACTCATCGACCGGGCCGACCCGCTATGAGGCAGTAGCTTTGAGAAGCGGGGGACAATAACGATAAATAAAAATAATAAATATATATTTGTTCCTTTTCGCGTGAACAGCATCAGCACCAGCTCGCGGAGCTGGGCCGGAAGCAGCTCGAGCAGAACATGCAACAGCTGCAGGAGCAGCTTCAGGTGAACGTCATTCAACAGACCCACCTGATGCAGACGGCTGACAAGAAGAAAGCGTCGGCGACGCTTCAGCAATTGGCCCTTCAGCAGCAGCAACTTATTCAACAACTGCAGATAACACAGAGACAGTACCTGCTTCAGCAGAGCCTCGGGCTTCAGGGCCACAATCATTCGTCAGGTAAAGCCGACGCCTTCGACTGGCAACGGAACAGCCTTTGAAAACTTTGATCGACTATGCTCGAACTTTGTTTCCACAAATATGTAAAAATAATATTTAAAAAAAAAAGTAATATTTCTGTTGTCGAAACTTTGTGTCAATCGGAGATTAAAAATTATTGTCAGGTATGCAGCCGAACGATGGTTTGCCATCGTGGAAGTCGGAGTCGTCGGAAGGAGGCGAAAGCCTGCAGAACTCGAGTCTACCGAAATCCGCCGCGGGATTAAACGGTAAATTTATTTGATAGAAACAAACGTTGAACCTTAATTTGCACGCTGCTGCGTTATTGTTTGAGATTTCTCGCAAGGCATCGCGCGAGAAAGCCTTGTTATTCGGGGAAATGAGCAAATAAATAAATCATTGTTGTATTTTGTTTAAAAAAAAATTGATGAAAATTCAAAGGTCTCCTGAACTCGATAGTTTCGGGTCGTCGGCCGGACGTTAACGGCTCGACGACGTTGGACGAGAAGCCCCTGGACGTTTCGTGCAATGACAAGGCACATCCGCTCTACGGCCACGGGGTCTGCAAGTGGCCCGGCTGTGAAGTCATCTGCGAAGATTATCAAGCATTCCTCAAGTAAGTCAACCTATCCGGCGAAAAAAAAAAAAACTAACCCAAATAAAATTATGTTGCACCGACGAATACCGAATAAAATTACATCGGCGACTCTCGTTAAAAAATATCACCGAGCGTCAGCAAAAAAAAAAAAAAAAAACCGAAAGAGGGATCGTCCACGTGATGACACGCTTGTCGTCGAGGCCTTTGTACACGATGTCTGGCATATTATTTATTAATTACAACGAGCCGAGTTTCCGCTAACCGGATAAAATCCGTTGCTGCCGAGGAGGGCCGGAAGAAAGGGCGAGGAGTATAAAGAAGAAAGATTGCGAGGCCGACGGGCGGCTTTTTTTTTTTTTTTTTTTGTCGCTGCGTTTCGTTCGGTGGGGGAGATTGGACGGAAAGAAAGTGAAGAAGAATCGCTCGCGTCAGCGTATCCCATTGACATCCGGTTCGCCTTTGCCTCCGTTGCTGGCTTCTGCACCGACTGAAGCTCACCCCAGCTCCCTCCCGCCCCTCCTCGTCCATACCTCGGCAAACCCTAGTAATCACGCAGCCGTCCTGGCGAACTCGGAGCCACCAAACTCTCATCCTCGCCCACTCCCCTCCAAAACAAGCCGTTAAAAAAAAAACGCTAATTACCTTTGTCTCATTAATATTCACGACATTCGACCGCATCGTTACGGCGCTCTGTCTAATCCCACCTCGGCGTCACCGGCTCGGCGCTTTTCTCCGCCCTTCCGTCCCGGCCCACCGAGAAGCTTTTGCCGCATCTTCGACGCGGTCTTAACAAGCCAAAGCCCAACGAACACGTCTTAGTTTCTCTTTTATTCGCCCACAGCATCGACGACGAAGAGTACGAGACCGAGACGGTCGCTTTGTGCAATTCGTGAAAACGAAATTCACCGACATCAAAGCCAAGTTTAAACAGTCTTGTCACACCTCTGTTTCCGCTGGACTGTTTTGATCCGTTAATATTTTTAAAAAAATTTTAGAGTTGAAAATGATGCTGATCGTGAGTAATGTTTCAGGCACCTGAACACCGAGCACGCCCTAGACGACAAGTCGACGGCGCAGGCGAGAGTTCAGATGCAAGTTGTTTCGCAACTGGAGATCCACCTGCAGAAGGAGCGAGATCGGCTCACCGCGATGATGCATCATCTTCACATGGCGAAGCAAATGGCCTCACCGGAGCCACCCAAATCATCCGAGTCATCGGTGAGACTTTTTAAAAAATATATATAGCATACACATTTTTCGAACATATTTTTTTTCAATAATAAGTCCATCGTGTTTAATTACTTTCATTAATTACCGGGAATTCGCGGAAGTTTCCTGCAGTGACGGCTTTGAGTGGGCAACTTTTGGGGATTACGGTATATCGGGCCAAAAATACATACGGCGTAACCGCGGAAAACAACTGGGAGAGATATTACCGGGTTGATGCAAAACTTTGCATCATCGCACGGCGTATCTATAAATCGCAGCGTCGCGTATATTTTATATGCAAAATGCGCGGAAGACCGCAGCGCGACAGTTCGCGATTAACGCTGAAATTTTACGAGGAGTTGCCGCGGAGAAGGACTCGCGGTCGCAGCATCATCCCCCGGGTGCGCGTCGCACCCCGACGTCGGGCAAACAACGCGGCTCCCGCTAGTTTCGGATTTAACGCCCGTCGACTATATACCGATGGCGATGCGAGCCCGCGGACCACCGAGCCGCGCTAATTTATACACCAAGTTGTAATTAATAATTCATCGCGGAACCGTTCCTCCGCGCGCGCGCGCGGGCGCTGGTCCTTCGCGCGATTTATATCGCCTTAATTAAAACCCCTAACAAGTTGCGCAGTCGGAGAATACCAATATCGCATTACCAACAGCCCGGCGATATCCTCCCTCCCGCCGGTCCTTTTCTCGCCGAAACTCGCCAAAGTGAAAGAAAGAATCGGAGGAAACTCTGTCTTCCAAGAGGGAATAATTATCGCGTTGTTTCCGGGGATCTAACTTTTTTTTCTCGGGGCGCCGACAGCGGCGCGGCGCCGTCCACCGCGGTAACTTAACACGGACAGCCGACCTTTTCGATGATTAAAAACAAACCAGGAGCCGAAATTTAGAGAATTGAAAAATTGATGTTTTATGGCGCAATCGCGAGTTATATTCATCGATCTGGGCAGAATAAGAAATAGCTGTCGCCAATCTGTCTTTAAATTGTTTTGTGATTGCAAGAAACCGTTTCGATGAACGAGTATTCGACCTACTGTAGTTTCAACGTTCGTGAAATTTTGTTTCTTGCGATCTGCAGACGGGCTCGAGTTTACCGAAGCTGAGTCTGTCCTCGGGAATGATGAGCCAGCCACCGCCGAACTTCGGTGTCTCCCAAGTCTCCCCCGTTTCCATGTCAGCCCTGGTCTCGGCTGTGAGGTCACCGGGAGGCGGTCAATTGCCGCCGTCGGCCGGTGTTCCGCAGATGCCAACGATGCCTAACATGTCGAACATGCCAGGCATTCCGCAAATGCCCAACATGCCCGGCAGCATGTCCGGCATGCCTAGCATACCCAGTATGGCCGGACCCATACGAAGAAGGATCAGCGACAAGTCGTCGCATTCGTTGGCCGGAGGTAAGATCTACTGCGCACTTTCCTTCAAACATCGCTAAGATCATTCGAGAGCCTCACTTACTAAAGCGGTAGAATCGTGGCCCGATGCTCGTATTAACTAAAATTAACCTTCCGCGGTGCGATTTCTTACCGGGATGAATTTCCACGAAATTCAGCCCATCGATCATCCTATAAGGTGCAAATGGTCGGACGCGTCCCAGTCGTCGGAGACTCCTATGCAGATTTGATTTATTACGAACTTAAGGATTAGAAATCCAATTTGACGCTTATAATCGTATGTACAAAGATTATTTCATGCGTAGAAAAAGTTATAGAAGGGTTAAGCCTAAATTATTTTCTATTGGTGCATTTTGTTAAAAGACCGAAAATATCGTATCCGGAAATTGTTGTAAGCGTTGCTAAATACGCGACCCAATAATTGGGCAGTTAGAATAAATTTTTTTAAATTGATTTAATTATTAAATGGCAAAAAAAAATTCTTTTAATTGATAAGAAATAGTTGAGTTCGTTCATCAGAATTCTCGAAATCTATGATTGTCTTATGCGCTTAATCGTCCGAGCATTGGTACCTTTCCTACTCGCGAAAACAAGCCGTTGCACGATCTCAATCCAAGCTTAGTTCGTCTTTGCCTTGGCGCAAGAATAATAAAAGCAAAAAATCGTTCGCACCGTCTACTTCCCGGCTATCTTATCTATCAAACCCGAACTACCGTCTCTTTTTTCTCTTACCGATGCCTCTCTTGTTTCTTCGTTTCTTGTGCTGCCTGCCCTCCCCACCGTGTAGGGCTGCCCTACATGCTGGAGCGCGCTGGCCTTGACGTCCAACAAGGTACTGTCAACATACTATCGATTGGTGAAGTTTACCGGAAGTGTCACCGGTTCCTTGCATGCCGAGAAAAACTTCCCATCATCCCTCGACCGCCCCGACCACTTCGGAATTCATCGGGTCTTCCGCAATCCCCGATCATCGAGTCTCTTTCCGTCCGGATCCGGCATGCAATGAACCAACCCCTTCCAGATTATCCTGCTCTGTTGACTCCCATAAAAATGTTGCTTGTTCATTTGATACGAACGTCAATTTTTCCTTCCACTGTAATTCGCTCGAGCACTTGAGCGTGAAAGCGAACGCAATACGTTTTGCGCTGATCATCGATTGATTTTCTTTTATTATTATTATTATTTTTTTTATATTCTTTTTTTTGGCTCTTCTCTGCGAACCGCAAAAATAACGATTCACCGTTCTCTTCCATAGAAATTCAACGGAATCGAGAGTTTTACAAGAACGCCGACGTCAGACCACCGTTCACGTACGCCTCGTTAATACGACAGGTCGGTCACTGTTTTCTAAGGGACGTTCGAGAGCTCGTTGATCGAATACGTCGTATGAGTGGAACTTGGCATGTCTTTTTTTCTTGTCTTCGTTAAAATGTCGTTTCATCAAAAACCGCTTTGATTTTTCAGTCGATCATCGAATCACCCGACAAGCAGCTGACACTCAACGAAATTTACAACTGGTTCCAAAACACCTTCTGCTACTTCCGGCGGAACGCCGCAACGTGGAAGGTATAACTCACAATCACAGTAAAATGAAAAATATAGACACGTAAGTTTTCTTTCAGCAAAGAAGAAAACGATCATCGTACAAATGAAATTTTAAAAAAACGACGCGTCGAAATACCGATTTCGCGAGTCGAATAAAAATCGTAGTCACGACCCTCGCGATAAAAAACTGTCGTCATCGTCTACGATTGAAATTTTTGTTTAACCGTCCTGAAGCCAGAAATAACTTTGGAGGAAAACGATTTTACGAGGATTTCTGTGACGCGTTTTGAACATACTCCGATAATCGTCGCCAGGCTGACCTGCGCGACGGCTCGTCGCAAAGCGACTTTTCGTTGGAAATTGACGGACAAGAAGTAAAATAACGAATAACCAATGTTGAAATAATTATTTGTTATCTTTTATAATCTCGTGTCTCGTATACTTTAAAAATTAAATTCAGTCCGCAAGACGGACAATGGACAGTTTCAACGCGAGTTCTAAATCCGATTAGCTGTTGGAATTTTCCAAAAATAATTATTCGACTTTGTTTCATTCGTTGATGTCCAAATTCCGTTGACAGTAGCAGAGTTATTTAATTTAATTTGGGGGGGGTCGAAAGGGTAGAACGATTTTAGAATGCTTTGCGGTACTTTTCCGGTGTTACATAAAAAACTGAACAAAACGCGTCAATTTCATTGAAAGAGGAAAAAAATTAAAATGCTAAAATTGGGATACCGGAAGGGAATCGCTTTGCGGCATCAAACATAGAATTGATCGACTTTTGGCAAGAATGCGGGCGCGTTTGCGTGGGTGTGTGCGAGTGTGTGTGTGAGTAATCGACGTTTGCCATAAAGCTTCGCCTCGCATGGTTCTGTGTTTACAAAAAAAAAAGCGAAAAAAAGAAATAAGGAAAACTAAAGAGACAAACAAAACGAAACGAAAAAAAAAAACAGAAATCCAATAAGATTCTACAGAGAATCCGGCAGGGCAAACTACACAGCAGGTTTATCACGTCGAAGGAGGCGAGGAGCGGCCGGGAGATACACGGAGAGGCGCTGCTGGCAATCGACAACTCGGATCCTGATTTTGTTCTCAGCCCTGCGGCATGAATAATTGTTGTTGTTTTCCCTAGATTTAGATACCTAGCTCTGCATTAACAGATACAGGAATGCCACATACCGTGTCTCTGTCTCTCTATCTTTCGATTAATTGTTCTACTTATTTTATTTTATTTATTTTTTAGTATAATTTCAAGACCTTAAGTTAAACACGAATATACGAATGTTTTCTTTATTATTGTTTGTGTTTTAACGGGCTCGCTGCTACCTAAAAATTTCGCACCGGCCACAATAAAATTTGCTATCGTTGGTACAAACAAAAAATTGCTAAAAAATTATACACATATGTTTTGTCGCGCGGACATGTAATATAAAAAAATATCTGTCACCATGACGCAATTTATTTGTGTATCTGTGAGGCTGTTAAAAAAAACCAACTAATTACCACTTTAACGCGACATGCTCTTCATTATGATTTTCATTACATCGATTAACTATAGTTTGGTAGATTACATACTATACATACCGAAAATCAGAATCACCGAGCCTTCCGACTCACTGCCACACCGATCGACAAGCAACCCTTTCCCAAACAGTCTCGACCGACACGCACCCGACACCCGACCTTTGCCGCTACACACCTCATATTTTTTGTCTCATTACGAATTATCGTTCGCACGACTCGCCGTCACCGACATCATCACCCGTCATCATCGTCGGCGTCATAAATCATCAATCACCAAAAAAAAAAAAATCAAAGAAAAAAAAAATACAATTCACAACTACTAACAGCCCGAGCGTCGAGTCGTGAATTGAGTTGGCTTCGTTCGTTTTTGCGTTGCTTATTTAGTCTATGTATTATTTTGTATAGAACGCAGTGCGACACAACCTGTCTCTCCACAAATGTTTCATGCGAGTCGAAAACGTGAAAGGGGCCGTATGGACGGTGGACGAAGTGGAGTTTTACAAGAGACGTCCTCAACGGGCTTGCAGCACGACTGGGTACGTTAGCCCCGACACGCGCGTCTATCTTTTTTCTATCTATTTCTTCTATCCTCTCTCTATCTATCTATCTATCTCTCTCTATATATATATATACTCTATATATCAATATTTCCATTTTCTATTTACATATAATATTTATATTTAAAAAAATATATTCTAGTTATTCTTCGCTATATACCACATTTACATCCCAACAATCGGACCCACCCCAGACACCCTCGAAAAAACCTTTTCACAAACTCCCTCCACATTTTTTAGCTACTATTTTCACATACAATTTTTTATATCTTTCATAATAATTATAATATATATGTATCTATACATGTTTGTTATTATCACAAACTGCTACAAACCCGCCCCCTGCATACTGCCAGTTATTTCACGTACTTGTTCTACGTGTACCGATATATCGATATTTACCGCCTTCTACACAACTCTTTTTTTTTAATACTCTCATCATCATTATAATTATAGTGACGTCTCTAACTGTATATTTCTTATAACGTGTCTCATTATATATTATATTATACTTAACGATAATTGTGACTTTGATGTGCGTATGTGTACGTGTATATCATCGTCATGCCCATACACACAAGTGGCGAATTTTTGTACCACGCACATCACAACCACCCGACCCCCCCGTGCATTTTTTCATGTAAACACATACAGTCACGTACATGTGTGTTTATATGCTGTCACTAGATGTCCCCCTTTTATCACAATTTTTTCTATCTCTCTATCTCTCTCTCTCTTTCTCTCTCGTACTATATATGTATATACCTTTTTTATACACTAAAATTTTTACTTATATACTATATATATACCTCTACATATACTTAAATATTAATTACTTAGGTCGTATTTTCTCTCTACTGATCGTCGCTTGTGTTGTGTCCGTCTGTCTGTTCACCGGGCTTTTCGGACCCTTCGAGTAACTTTGACTGCGGAGAATCTTCAAATATATAATAATTTATTTAATTTTTTTTTTTCAAATTTTCCATCTCTGTGAAATTATCTATCGAGTTTATTTCGGTTTTTTTTTTTCATTGTTGTTCGAAAGGGACTCGAAGGGCCCTAACTTCCGGTGTTCTGTCGTCTTGCGTGCGTGAGACCGTAAAGATTTTGCCCGTCGTGTCGTGTTTTTTTTTTGTTTTTTGATAACGCAAGAAATTTTTCTTGGGTGAACGATTGCGAGTGAGGATGTGACGTGAGCGAGCGAGCGAACGAGTGGGACAAGTAGTAGAAAACGTGTGTGCTTAACGAGCATGTGGGCTTTGCAGCGACTAACGAAAGAGGAGACCGCGAAAGTCTCGCGGTGCGATTTTTTATATACATATATAAAAATATATATATGATATATATATAATACAGAGGGCTCGAACAAACAAAATCGGAGCCCCTGCGAACCACCGAAGACCGCGAGACGAGAGCCACGTGTAATATTTCTATAAACGATGTTGGAAAGCCAAAATCAATTATAAACACACAAAAAAAACAAACAAAAAATACAGAAAATCGAAGCGATTACGGTACAAAGTGTGTGTTGCACGTGTCAGGTAGTGTGAAAAATGAGGCCGGATATAAGATACCACAGCCACAATTTTTTGAACTCTCCACACCCACTTCTTTACGATTTTTTCTTATAGTAAATGGTGTTGTGTCGTTATTTTATTTAAATTCCATTCTCTATATTATATATATATATATCACTCTCTCTCTCTCATATTTAATATTATATTATTACTTACTGCCACTACTGTTTATAATAACATTGGTGACGAAATGCGGACCGCCGGGATGACGGAGCAGCCACATGGGGGGAGAGAAAGAGACTGTTGGAGCACTCGTTTTGCTCGTATCGATCGTGCATCGATCGACAACAAACAATAGATATGAGAAAAGTAACGAGAAAAATAACAAAAAGCGAATGAGCCAGAAACGTGGCGCGATGATCGTCGGAAGACCTTTAAAAAAAAAAAGAAAAAACAACAGCAAAAAAAAAAAAATCTTGACTCTTTTTTACTCTCTTTTCTCTATTTCTTGGTGGTCTTGTCTGTGTATACAGAACGCGATCCGCACCAATCTATCATTGCACAAGTGTTTTGTGCGCTTTGAGGACGACTTTGGGTCATTCTGGATGGTGGACGACGCCGAGTTCGTAAAGCGGCGGCATCTGTCCCGCGGCCGCCCCAGGAAATATGACCCAACCCCATCACCCACTCCACCCCACCTCTCCGCACAGTAAGCACTACCACTTTTTAGAATTCTGCTGGCTGGCTGACGGCGACGTTCTTATGAACCGTGATTAAACGTTATTATTATCATTTATTTTTCATTAATTTTTTTTGTTTTTCGTCACGGTGACCAGGAACGAATCGCTTAGTCGTTGTCTACAACGCTCGAAGAATCGCTAGCCTGCTGCCCGTCCTCGATTTAATTTGTCGCCCGAATCTCGGCGTGTCGAGATCTTTTTTTTTTTATCGCTGGACGTTCGTTTTCGACGTTCGGCTAGTCTTGACGGTTTTGGTCTTTTTATGGAACGCGAAGTCCCGACGGTTTTTAGTAGTCTCCAATTTTCGCAGTCTCGTCGATGCGCTTCGATTCGTATTTAGGGTTTTTAAAAAATTTTCGAACGAAATCTTCATATCTCGGAAAATTATATCGCGAATTTCTCTTTAATTTTCGGCTGCAAAATTGTCACTAATGAAATTGCATCTGCACTCTCGATATATTCATTTTTTTTCTCGAATACGAGTTTTTTTCGGAATGAAGGGTCGTTAAGCGTTAACTTACATTTCCTAGCAAAATTTTTTGGCACGATGGACAACACGATTTATAGATTGTAATATCGCGCAGTACCGGGCAGCAGGCGACAGCGTTCCGCGATTCATCCCCGATTCCAAAACCAAAGAAAAAAAAACCCAAAAAACAAAGAAAGTTGATACCACGCATCATGCCTGCCTCGACCGCCTCGTAGAATCCCTCGCCCAGCCAAAACTTATTTCTGTAGAATTATACGATGTTCGAGAAATAAATTTCCTGCTTGCATAAGAGCCGGGTTACCCGAAAAAAAGCGTACATATATCCTCGTAGTGGCCGACCGGTACTTAGTGTACTTCCGCTTTCGGTTTATCGTATAAAACCCCGGTACACCTCCAGCCTCCCCGTCTACCTTGTCACTTCCGTTCTCCTCTACGCTGCTGTTAAAGTATGGATAGAAAAGCACAGAAAACGCCAATACATATTTTTCTAATTACATTAAAACAAAAAGAACGAGACATACGGAATTTTTGACGCAGGGTGAAAATTGCAATACTTCAACGATTGAGCCAACGAGCGAGCACTTGTGTTTCAATTCTTTAGCCAAAATACAAGTTTTTATTGAGGTAAAAAGATAATCGATTCGTACCGCGATTTCAGGTCAGAAGTGATTGCAAACAATTTTTACTTTTATGTATTATTTCGTACTTGTGGAGAAAAGTCAGAAACTGTCCATGCATTAGCCGATGTTTTCTGTCGTTTCTATCGTATTTTTTCAAGGAAAATACCTCAATTGAGCCCTCATTAAATAGATATATTAATAATTTTTTCTTTTCTTTTAACTAAGGAATTATCGAAAAGACATTCAATACCTTGTCGACCTTATCAACGATTTCACTCGATACAAGTTGCAGCAAAAAATGAGCAAAACTTTTTTTTATAACAATTTACAAACGTTCTACGTTAATATTCCGTGATATTTGCGTTTTAACTCATCGCGTGAGAGATTACCGATTTCGATAGACTTTTTTGTATAGCACAATACGTGTAAAGGGCCAAGTGAGGTATAAGTCCCCTTAAGCAGGCTCTTAGGTCCCCGAGGGCGCTTAACGCTTCGACCTATCCGCTGCACGAAAAAAAAACCTGCAAGAGCCCAGCAACAGGACGACTGGGAATTTGCTGCAGAAACCCCCCGATTATTTTAGATCCGGCTAAATCACGCATGGAAAAGACAAGATTAAAAAAAAAAAACATTAAGCAGAACGTCCCGAACCCTCGTCCCCCTCGAACTCGCCGAGCTTACGTGGTGCTTTTGTGGTGCCGTTTTTTCAGTTAGTGTCTTGTCATAGCAAAAGTGTGATTGCGTCTTTCCCGGTACGAATGATCGACCCAGCAATCCTCGATCCAATTTTGATTCTACCGACACTTTAATTTATTTTGCGATCGGTCGAGTATTTTCGTTTACTCGTTTATTTACTTCCGTTTACGTACAAGTGGAAGTACAAAAAAATCCATATCCCTAGAAGGTTGGCGTAGAAAAAAAATTAGTTGTTAATTTAATTATTTTTGTTATTGCTTGAAATTTGCGATTTTCCCATTGTACGGATGTGTCGAGGAGCGAATGGTCGCGTTTTAAGGCTAACTGCGCATGAGTAAAATGTGTAATGTGTGTTTGTTAAATATACGAAATCGGATGAGTCGACGGAGCCCCGACGATCTGTAACTATCTTCGGCGTGTGTTATTCAGGTATCGAGAAAATATAAATAATAATGTAGTAAATATTTTTTCAAAATTCATTCTATATCTTTATATTATATATAAATATATATATATACTTATCCTCTCGTTGCGGATAAGTATATATTTTTTAACGATCTTTTCGTAATTTTTAATAATACTCTTCTATACACTTTTACATCTTACTCTTATTTACACGATTTATATTCTTCCTCTTCTTCGCTTGCACGAACGTTCGATAACACTTAATAAACGGCGTCAGGAATAATTTTATTCTTAGCATGATACTTTTGACTATATCAATGGCAAACGATCGAAATGATTATTCAACGAAATAATGACAACAAAATTTTATCGTTTGTCAGTGAGATAACTGCTCGTCGAAATCGATTCGATTTTTGCGAGGAGTAAAAAACGCTCGGACTCGATCATTTAATGAAAAAAAATCGAAAAAAAGTGGAACCGACGCAAAGGTGGGTACAGGTAACCCCGAGCCGTTTATAAGTGATTTCACGCATTTTTTAAACCGTTCGTTACACAGTTACGCAATGTTCACTCAATCGACCATATCGTAACTGTGTCGTACCAGTGGATAAAAAAATGCAAGCGTTCAATAGATTTTTCAAACTATTTTTCTATCTAAACTCTCTCGCTCACTGTCCATTCCATGGTTGGCTTTTGACACGGTTGTAAACATCTTCGGTAAGGAACTTTTTTTTTCTTCATTATTCTCTTTGAACTTTTTTCCAATTTTTTATATAACTTACATTATCGGTAGTTTTTTACTATATATAAATATACATATATTTAATAATATTTCTCTACTCGTATTCTCTTTATCCTTCTGTCTGTACAATTTTTTATCTATCTTATTCATCCTTATTCATGTAATTTTACTGTTAATATACGCTCCAAGTACACACATCGTTCTTTCGATAATATATTCTCTATATCTCAATCTATCTATCTGTCTCCTTCCCATATCTTTCTAACAAATACTCTCCTCTATCACCTGTACATATATATGTTTTTACATGTAACTTTCAATCGTTAATTATAACTATTTCAGGAATCAATAAAAAAAAAATTAAAAGTTAAACCCATTAAAAACTTTACTATTATCAATTCGTTGATGACTCATTGCTCGTTTTCTGTCGATAAAAACAGGGGTGTACCGTCGAAGAGTCCCACGCTCACACACAGCCCTACGATGTACGGTGACGCTCTCAATGCCAATCTGCAGGTACCTATCAAATTCGTGATTTTTTTTTGCCCACACATATCTTGATCAAACTTTTACCAAAATGATGACTAATTTACTTTAAGAAGTCTGTAGTTTTAATTGTTAACGACTTGTTCATTAAAACTTCACACGCGATGTTCTCGACGGACGACGATTCAGAATTCGTCAGCTTCCACACTTAAAACTGTTTCTTTATTAACGAACCGTGGTTAATCAATATTTCTTTGGATTTGGGCTTTATTTTAGTTTCTCATTATCAATGCACAGCACGAATAAATAAATGACGGATAATTTAACTCCAGCATTAAAAAAAAATTGTACCAAAGGGTTATAAAAAAAAGATGGAGTTCAATAAACTTCGATACATTTTACGTTCCATTCACGAATGGCTCGAGTAAATAAATTATGAATAAATTTAGCTGAAGTATAAGATAAATTTGTACCAAAGGGTTGTCAAAAAATATGAATTTCAATAAATTCCAATAAACTCTACGTACCTGTCGTGGTGACTACTAATCGTCTAATGCAATTTGAGTATTTTCAGGCTGCGCTTGGTGAGTCGAACATGGGATTCCTGAACAATTCGATGTGCACATCGACGGCCACGAGTCCCGACAAGGAGCACGTCCTACCTCACAACGACTTGATGTAAATATACAATACCCTCCGAAAACCGAAAATCCTCAAATTTTCACCCTAAGTCCCTTCGAACATCCGGAGCGAATAAAATGAGATAAAATTGATTTATAATTGATGATTTTTTTTTTGTCCTCAAGGTCGTCGCTGGATGAACCAGGAATGCACATAAAGCAAGAGGGCCAGAGTCCCGAGGGTGGGAAGCTGTCGAGATTAATAAAGCGCGAGATGCTCGAGGCGCAAACGGAGCAGGACCAGGACGACGAGGCGGTCGACGACAGAGAATATCCGGAGAGTCACGGACAGGATTCGGGTCAGGACGAGGACATGGCCGAGGACCTCTCGATGGCGCCGGACATAATGAGCCCCGAGGATCAGATCGAGGCGTAGTACGATCCCGCAATTCCTGAACGTGCGTCGAAAACACCAAAAAAATGAAGAACAAATAAAAAAAAGAAACAACAAACAAAATATCATCTCTACTCAGCCTCGAGAAGAATCGAAAAAGAAACAACCAAACGAAACCAACTCACTCACCATATCCAAACCGCGATTTCGAAAACGGTTAAAAAAAAGACTTTGAAAAAGCTTATAACGATTAGAAATTTAATGATAAGGAGCGAGAGAGGGAGATAAAATGTGCGAGCGTGTGTGTGTGTGATGGACGTGAGACAGAATGGTAGATAAATAAACGTGTAGCAAACAGAACGCGTGTGGGCGTCAATCTAAGATTGAACCCGGAGCAATCCATCGATCCATATCTTTATCCAAGCAATTTAACGAACAACGATTTGTAATTTTTGTTTTTCTTTTGTTTTTTTTTTCGTTTCGAGGCTTCGGTTTCCTGTATATTTCGTACGGATTTATGTATACATATAGATATTACGGACTATCTATAGTTATACATATGTGTTATATACATAATAGCATAACTATTATATATATATATATTGTGTCGTGGGTACGGAATGCTCCGAATCGCGCCGAATCTGGGTCTCTTTTGAAGCTACCATTCGTCGCTCTTATATACATATACAGTTTATCCGCCGATGAGGGATTTGTTTTCGCGGGGTTTCGAGCATTTCGCGATCAGGGATTAAACAGTCTCGACGTACGGAGGGTAGTCGACGAAGCATGTCGCGGATACGCTGGTTCTCCGAAATAAAATATAAAAGATGTGTCAAACTAGATCTCATATTGGAAAAAAAATATTGTCTTTGATAGTTTTCACCAAAACGTCGAATTGAAAAATGTACGAGCCCTCTCTTGTTCGAACGATCTTTTTTAGAGCCATATGTATCTCTATTTTTTAAATCCATTGCAACCCATTAGTTTTTTATTTTTGAAAATCCATAAAATTGCAGTTTTTTATTTTCACTAACTATACACAGTAAAATAGGTACCGACGTTTCTTGTCCACAGACGTCCACAATTCTTTTCATGTTAATTGTGCAAAAAAATCTTGTCCATTTTATAAAAATGTCTGTTAATTTTACCAATTATTTTCTTGCAAAATTAACAAAATAATTGCGGACGTTTGCGGACAAAAAAACTTTGTTGAATGTGCAATTTCTTTTACTGTGCATTAACGTCCATAAGTCGAAATCTTCGTGACTGAGAATCCCGTCGTATCCGCGGCTCCCTTCGCCGACTCTGTACCGTGTATACATAAGCACGTTGTAGATAATAATAATAATAAAAGATCGTAGAGAGTAGTGAAAGTTCGGTCGATGCCAGTCTGGCGTATGTTTAGGAATAAATTATGACGACGAATTGCAGGAGCAGGGGGGAGGAGGGGAAGCGTGCGGTACCAGGTGACTGTTGTCGGTTGTCATACACCACGGTGAACATTCGAAACGACTATACTAAAATCCGTTCTGATCGACTATTGTATAGGTTGCGATTATCGTGCGTGTGCGTCGAGAGGTTCTCTAATGGATTTACTAGAATAATTGATCGTTTAAACGAGTCACGTGATCGTCGGGGTCGTTGTAGGTCCAAATTACGAGATTCGTCACGTAACAATCCCCGAAGTTATTGAACTTGAAGAGCGCGACAGCGGGATAGACATATAGACGGGTGTTTGTAATATTGAACGTTGAAGCGCGACGAGCAAACGATCGCCTGACGTATCGAACCGAATCACACAGACACACGAACAGGCACATACACACACACACACACGGATACACAACACATCTTCGGGTTAGCCTCTGTATAGTAGTCTAGCGTTTATCTTATAAGTAGTTTCGTATTCATTCGTACCGGATATAAGAGAAGAAGGAGAAGAAGTGGAAGAAGAAAACGAAGTAGAATTTGTACATTGTACGAAGCGAGCGTACGTGCGGAGAGTGAGCGAAAGAACGAGAGATAAAAAATGCGTCTGATATCGTTAGATCGGTTAAGAAATAAATTTAAAAAAATGAATTAAAAAAACGAGAATTGAGAATGAAGAAACTGAAATTAACTTCGAAATTCACACATACAAAGACACAGGGGACCGGGCCCGAGATCACACGTTGAAGAAAAAAAAAGAAAGAAATAAGTAAATAAAAATAAATAAAAAGCAGTATACATACGAAAATTTTTCAATTTACGCGTAAGCTCGTGCGGATGATATAAAAAAAAAGAAGAATCAACTAAATAAAAATTACAAATTTACTGTGTATGCATATACATATTATACATATATATATATCATTATATATATACGTATATCGGGATATAACGATTAGATGTCAGCTCCCCCGTCCACTATCGACAGACCCCTCTAATTCCCCACATTTTTCGACCTCCTTGTCTCTTCTTAAAGCCAAAAAAATTTCTTCGATTAACGAAAAATTTATCGAGACGTTTTATACTCGTACCGAGATAACGCAGCGGTGAAATAATTCAATTCACATACCGTAGAGTCATTGTGCGTTCATTGACAAATAAAGAAATTTAAAAAAATTGCAAAACAAATTATCCTCGCTTCCGCGACGATTATTTTATATTCGAGGAGACCCGTCCACTCGCCGGTTCTTTCGCTGATACATGTTAAACGTTAATAAAACAAACAAAAAAAAACGTTAATCGATATTGCCGGATTTATATATTAATATATTAATATATATATTATGAATCATGACGTTGCACTCGCTGGCAAAGGAATGACCGCGCGCGGTTTACGTCACCGCATCGTTTTCTCGGCTCATATTTGCTCTCGACACATCGATCCGTAAACGTTTTGGCGTTTTTTGCATTAACGATATTAAAAGAAAATTAATAATGTCTGACGCGTCGAAACTTTGATCGCGTGTATACGTCTCGCACACAACCCCGAGCCAGGACCCAAATCTATAAACTTATCGTTAATATATTGCTAAAATATTAAATGGTAATGTAACAGCCACCGTGTAACGCCGATTGTTAACATTCTTCGACGACGTTCCAGACACGAGATTACCGTGACGAATGATTGATAAACCCCGATGGCACTGGACTCGCATTTGTAACTTTTCATCCTTTTGTTAAAAAATGTGTTTCTCATTGTTTCTTGCGTTGCACTTGCGTGACTTCGGGAGCGATTCAAGAGGACTCGTCGAGCGATGTAACCCGAAATTGACGACGCAAATATTCCAAGTCCTAACATAATTGACCCCCTTCGACGAACAGCTTGAATCGATTATTTATCACCATGCTAATGCAAAGAACACGTTTAGCTGAATTTCTGTAAACTTTCTTTATATAAGGATTCAAGTTCTAAATGCGATTTTTGAGGGTTTTATAATTTTTTTGTTATGTCTTGATGATATCAATTATTTTTTTCAAACTTTGTTTTATTTTACCACGGTGCTTTTTTATAATTGCGAGGAATCGACGTTGCGTCCTCAGTTTCGGAGTGCGTTGCTGGACACGTCCCTTCAAAGCTACAGAGTTGTGTTGTGTCAATTTTATATTGAAAAAAAAAACCAACAGGGAACCAGTTCGAGTTGAATAAACATCGTTAGAATTTTTCCGTTAGTTAGTTATCCGTATTCAGTAAACCGATCGCGAGGCCTGCTGTGGCAAGAAATAAAAAAATTGTGAGATTCCGTGCCGTTCGGGCCGCGTTTCACGTATCGTACTATCGCTATCTCTAAGTCTATGTATTGTGTATAATGAACTAAGGACTTGATATACTATAATAGAAGACTCTCCTGTACATAGTAAAAAAAAACTGATTGAGGCATTAGGAATTTATCGAATACACAACAATTTACGAACTATACGTTTTTTCCTTGCGATTATTACGTTGCTCACGTATCCTACCTGCATCTTATATATATTTTGAAAAATTGTTTGTTCGTCCGTTTGTCACAATTTTTAAAAATTCAACGAGCCTCCTAGGGCATCCCCAGCCAATTCCTGATCGGTGCGTCCCGATGAGTCGAGCACAATAACGCTGTGCACTAACGACGTGCGGAAAAAACTCATCAACCGGAAATACGTCACGTCCGGTTTGAAAATCTTATTCTTCGACCGGAAATGACTTCGTAAAAATTGCAATCAATCGATACAAACGAAACACGGGAATAAAAAAAGTGCTGTAAATGGGGCACGGTGTATTTTTTCTTTTTACCGACTGTGATGATTTGAGGAAAACATCAAACTCAAATTGGCTTGTAATAGCGAAAAAAGAATTGTTTTTTTTTAGTTCAAATTTTTCGATCGACTTTTGCTTGATATGTTTTATCAATCAATTATCATTCTCTTATTTTGCCGAGTTAGATAATCTAGACAATCACCTTCGAGCTGAGACGCGCCAGAGCGCGAGATGAAGACGAGCCCTTGCGAACCATATCAGCTTTAGGTGCACCCGTTAGAAAAAGAAAATAGTGCCAAAGCGAAGCTGATAACGCTCTGCACTAAAAACGTGCAAGTTTTTGAAAAATCGTTCAAAAAACGAAATTATTAAATAAACAAAATATACAAACAAATAAACCGTCATGGCTGACGGAGACTTACCTAAGAATGAAACTAAGAGGTCGGGGAAAAAAGTCAGAGGCTCTCCTGAAAATCGGTCGAACAATGATTTTCGGGCTATATCAGCAATATAGCATTGACAGCGTATGATCGAAGAAGAAATCTAAAAAAACGAAAAAAAAAATTGAAATTAAAAAATTAAAAAAATTACCATCGAACATCCAAGAATAATGTATTTTTTCCGCGGAGTGGACGGTCTCGCGGTTAAAAAAATGTTTCCTCCGACACCGGCTTAATTTTCTTGTGAAATACGAATCGTTTCTGATAGATCTGTATAGACTGCATTATTACGTTAAGAAGTATTGTATGATAAGTTGCCTTGTAAAAATGTACCGGTTTTACCAAGAAAATTAAATGTGTTACCGAAAGAAAAAGAACGAACAAAAAAGAAGCTGCGTCAGCGTAATCTGCGCGATCTCGTTTTCACGCCTAAATATCGCGGGACAGAAACGCGCAGGGAATTAATTATAAATAGATAGCGGCGTTTATTCATGAGCAACAGGGGTTGAAGTCTCGCAATTCCGAGGGGGATTTTATCACGTGAACGGGGCAAGATGGCCGATTTGACTACTCCGCAAGGAATTACACTGTATTTTCTTTGTTTCTTTTTTTTTTTTTTTCTTGCATCGATCATTCCATTCCACCGCGGCACTTCGCCGTGCCTGGCGGTCTCAGTGAGTCGAGTCGTTCCGCGCACGACGCTCGCGTAAACGTCCGCTCTAGCGGAGTTCCTCGATTCAAACAAATATATTTTGTTTTTCAAGTTACAAACGTTAAAAGCAACGTGGTTCATTGCTGAAAAAATTGTGTCGGGTGATGCGATGGGTAGCAGTTACAAAGAGTTATTCGTAAAAGTGAGTGAATTATCGAGGCAAAAGTGTAAAAAATAAATAAATTAAAAGTATTATCGGCCAGATGGGAAATTAATAAAATAACGATATTGTCCGCATTGTATTGTCCGTGCCAGTGAATTTTGTGAAAAAGATAGACTATTGGGATTGTTAAAAAATTTTGACGAAATAATTAGGCTCCATTTTTTTTGCTTATTCTTTCCACTGCTGTCATAGTATTTTTTTATTTTTTTTTATATCGATTTTCCTCTAACTAATTATAATTGCGCGTTGTTGACGCAGAATGGATGTGAGCTCGCTGGTACCAGCGAGTCTTCAGCCGGGATTAGATCTCTGCGTAGTTCCAGCTGGTTACAACAAACTGTCGGAAAATCTTCGTAAACTTACACCGATAGCGATACAATGCGCTATATTTTGCGGAGGTTCGAGATGCAAGTACGAGAACCCGAAAGCCTGGCATCCGGTTCACATGGCGATACAGGACATATTTTCCCACTGGTACGCTCATATTTATAACGAACCGCATATTTAAAAAAATCTTTTTTTTTAAATAAACTAATAATCGAATAATTACGTGAGCAGAAATTGTCCGATCCGTTATACGCAGTCTAAAAGTCTCATATTCCAATCGAGAAACCATTATCGTTCCCCTATCGCCAATAAATGTCCATTGGTAAATTGTACATCTCCGATACACGTTCAATTATTTGCAGCGTTACGCTACTTTATAATTACGTTGGTAAAGTAACAGCCGAATAATTACACGAGTACACATTGGCCGTTCCTTTATACACACTCTGAAAGTTCCCGCAGCGTTGAGTCATAGTCGTCAAGGAACGTATTTGTGTCTCAACAGTGTAAAGAAAACAGAACCAAAAACAGGAAGTTAACTAATCCATTTTTGATATCCCGATCAAGAAACGATTATCGTTCCACTATCGTCAATAAATTCTCATCGGTAAATTGTCCAGCTCCGATGCACGTTGAATTATTTACCGGGTTACGCTACCTTACTATTACATTAATAAAGTAAAGTTAGAAGAATTACGAGACTAAATTTTTTTCAATTTTCACATCCCTTTCTCATCAAAGTTCCCACAGCCTTACATCATAAACAAAAAACAAGTTATCAGTGTCTCAACCTAAAGACAACAGAAACGGAAAACACAAGACCGAATAATCGATTTTTGATGACCCGATCAAGGAACGATTATCGTTTCGCTATCGTCAACAAATCGATATCCGTAAATTGTACAGCACCGATTCACGTTGAATTATTTGCAGGGTGACAGACGACGTTCTGGCGATGGCGCGTCCCAGCACCGCTCAGCTAATCAAGAAGAACGTCATAGACCAGTTTCAAGGGTGGAGTATAAAAACGATAATAAATTTGCAGACACCCGGCGAGCACGCTAGTTGCGGCGGTTCGCTGGAGAACAGCGGTTTCACTTACGATCCGAATAATTTCATGAAGAGTGGAAGTGAGTATAATTAAAATTGAAACATCGAGCCGATCGGCAGGAATTCTCGTTGATTGAAAGGGACTTTGGGAATTGGAGTTTATTAAATGGGACGCGCGCGCGGTCGCGATGAAGGTCGATCTTCGTCCTTGCTAAATAGCTGGGGCGGTTCGATAAGGAGCGAAGAGCGTCTCATCATCGGCCGCGCGCCCCTGAAACACGTCCCCCCTACCCTCACACCCTAACGTCGGCGTAGATCGAACAAGTTCAGGAGAAACATGCAATGCAGCAAAATTCTATGCCTATACATCTGAAACAAAGTCCTATTACCGCGGTGGAGCGACGTGTGTGAGCACGGATTGTCCCTCCAACGGAATTGGCATGCCTCGTTCTCGCAATCGCGCTATACATACACAGAGAATAATGACTTCACCCCCCGCCCCAGTAAAACTGAACCCTATTTGCTTTCGCCTAGATTTAAAGAAGAAAGTTTCTCGTAGTTTCAAGGTTTACGTGGAGTTTTTCCTGTAGCACTGAGAAAAAAGATTTGTACGTTTGACTAACATTTCTCGTCCACCCTTTCACAATTTCTTACTTCTTGTTGATTTAACCTTTTTTCCTCAGCGGAAATGGTTACTCTGACTTTTAAAAAAATGGTGACATTTCCCGAAAGGTATTCGTAAAATTATTGAGAAAAAAAAAATATCGACTTTTATGGGCCGGAAATGTTTTTTTTATGAACCAACCCTTTTTTGTCACGTTCATCGCCCAACTTTTGAAGAAACGCGAAAATAATTGAAACATCTTTGCAGTATATTACTACAACTTCGCGTTGAAGGACTACGGAGACGCGACAATGAGCAAGCTTCTGGACATGGTCAAAGTCGTGGCCTTCGCCGTGCAGGAGGGTCGTGTGGCGATTCACTGTCACGCCGGTAAAAGCAATTTATATTTTTTAATTAGATTCCACTTTTGGTATCCCGGTCGTTTTGATCGTTGATCGATAGACCCGTTCATGGAGCAGTTGGAATCCCCCCCCCCCGCCGAGAAAACGACACCCTTAAGCCTCGTCGAGGGGGGTGTAAAATAATTGTTTCTCGTCGTCCGTTCGAGGGAGAAAAATTGCGCCACCGAGGCGACTTCCGGTATTTTGCCTTGGACTTTGGGGAAGAAAAATAGCACCCGGATGTTGAGGCAGTTTGTCCGGAACGTTGAGATAAGGCGATCTATCGATCGGCGTGCATACGCTATAAGTGCGAGTCGTGCAGCGCTTGCCAGGACGATAAAACTATGCTGACGAGGAAGTCGAATCGGGATTCCTGAAGATGTTCGGTACATCAAAAAATATTTTTTTAAAATCCAGTTCAATGAATAGGGGACTTTTTACGCGGTCCATATTGCCCCCATCTCCGATACATCGTTAAGGGACGCTTAACTCTTATGGCAATTTGCGTCGTGGTCGCGTGTCTCGCCTATACATCGAGCCGATAAACTTTGATCTTTATGATATAAATTGTTGTCACTGGTGATGAGCACATGAGGGTCTTATCGCGCATGCCATTAACTTTACGGTATAAGTGAAAACAAGGAAGCGAGCTCGAAGCACTATCGGCACGCGGTAAAGACATTTTTTTTTTTTAAGCATATACGTAATTTGCGAAATGCTCGAGCCAGGCTCTTTGCGGATTGTCCGTTGAAACATTAACGGGTGTGTGCTATGCGTGGTACTGAAAATAACGAGAAGTATGCACGAGCCGGAGAAAACTCGTGGGAGAACCTGGCAATTTAACAAATTACTAGCCGGCCGCATGCGCGAAGGCAATAAGAGAACTTCATCGAGACCGTAAATTAAATTTATAGCTAGCCCATTGTTCTGCCTCGTATGGAGAATGAAATCGGTCGCGCGATTATCGCCACGGAATCTCCCGAGCGCTGTCCATCAAATATTCATGCTCGACTCGACGATTCGACGATGCCTGTATTTCCGGTCCTACGTACTATATACATGTGGCAGTGGGGCAAAATGGACCAGCGTCCTACCGTTGAGACGGAACCCTCTTTTTTATGCCCCGACACAAATTATTGTAAAAACGGTTCATTCCGCCCCGCAAAGATTATTATTAAAAAGGTCCGTTTTACCTAGCGACAATTATTATAAAAACGGTCCGTTTTGCCCCGCTCTCCTCCACGCGATAAAGCATGTATGCAGACAATTAACGACCGGACGCGTGACCGGACGGAGTAACTGACTTTACCGACAGTCGGTAAGTTCTAGGATTTTGGGATAGATTGTTTTACGCGCGGATCAAACTTCGGACGATTATTGGATCAATGAATTTTTACATCCGTCGTTTCGACGACGACTAATATTGTGAAGCGATAAAATATGTTATCGGAGCCTCGACGGTAAATCGTGTCCCGTCAGCGGATTTATACGAGCCCGGCATGTGAGAGCTAATCACAGAACTAAGTATACGTATAATTGTTGTTTTATCGCCCGCACAGGTCTCGGCAGAACGGGAGTTCTGATCGCGTGCTACCTAATTTACAGTCTGCGGGTGAGAGCCAGCGACGCGATAAGATTCGTACGAATGAAGCGGCCAGGTGCTGTTCAGACACGAGGCCAGATACAGTGCATACAGGAATTCGAACACTTCATACTTCCGCAGATGATCGTCTTCCCGATGGGAAGCAACGTCCCGAATCGCAAACCCGTCAGCCTTCAGTCGTACCTCAGACGACAGTCGAACGTACTTCACGGCTACGAGCAACGGACTTTCAAGCACATACCAAAGGTCTTCGCAATTTTTATTTAACGATAAACTTTAGGTAGTCGAAACGGTACAGTCTCGCCAACCGTGAGTTTCACGAAACAGCGGAGAAAATTTCGAACACTTCAAATTTCGAACACTTAAATAAAAAATCAAGTATACGAAAATTCTGAAAAATCGAGAAATGTTTCAATTTTTCCCTGAAACTGACGTTTGGCGGGACTTTACCGCTCCGACAGCCTTAACGACACGTCGACCTTGAAATATTTTTTTTTTTACTGAAACGATATAATGCATGAAATTAAGAATTCATACGCATGTTAATTAGAAATGCACGCAAACGCTTGAAAGCGAGCGGAATAACGAGCATATAAAAATATAATTATATGAAACGTGTAGGGCGCTATCGAGGCATCTACCCTAGAGTCGAAAGGTGTCCTTGAACTATCTTGCGAAGTGTATCCGCGGTACGTGTGGTTAATTGCACCCCGTTGATGAATAGCGAGCTAGACCGCCAACGTGTTCCACGTCGGGTCGTGCGCGAAGCAAACCCGTCAGACAATAATCCGATACTCTCATCGCCCTGGCCTCTAGCGTCGATTTTTTAAATAAACAATCGATTTTTATTGTTCGCAGATCGTGTACGTTATCTGCGAGAGAATATTGCAGCTGTGCGACTGTCAGGACGACAACTCACCGTCCGACATAAAATTTGCGCTCGGAAGCGTACCGTTTACACGAAAATTCATATCGAACGTTTTGGAGAGGCTTCAGATCAAGGACAACTTGAGGCACTCGTACTCGTGGGCCGAATCGCTGTCGGACTCTTCCCTAGATTTCTCAGGCAAGTTTGAGTTGTTTGCGACGCGAAACACCCTCGGTTATAAAAACTGTGATGCAATTTTTTCTACAGTGCCAACATTTTATTATCACACAGAAATAGAATTCCACTGCTCCATCGATTCTACAGTGTAGTTCTATTTTCTTTGAACGCTAAAGTTTCGCACGTTTGAGAAAAAAAAATTGCACTGCAGTTTTTATTACCGACCGTGGTATTTCGCATGCCCGTAACGCGCCTCTCTGTTACCAAAATCTCGGTCGATGAATTTACACGAAGACGAAACAAAGGAAATTAATAGTTCGAAACGTTTTAAGGAGCGTCGAAAACCGGCGCGGACAGTAATTCTTCTCGGGACACTTCGGAGGATATCAGAAGACTCGAGGACGTTTTTTGCGCTTCTCCCGAATCGCCTTCCTGCTCGACGACTTACCCTGGTTAGCATTTTTTTAAATCTCCTCGAATCGGTGTTTAATAAAATTTCGTCAACGAGTATAAAATTGTTTTATCAGTTTTGGACGATAATTTCGTGGACGAGGTACTGGGCGATGGAATTCGAGGACAGGAGCTCTACGAGAACGATTGTTACAAGGAGATTCAGTCGCAATTCGATCTAAAAGTCGCCGCGCAAAAGAACAAATTCGACGTGGTCAGCGTCGACGAGGGAGTCAAGTCGTTGCTATGCGACCACGACGCACTGCCGGATGAAACGAGAAAGACTCTGCAAAAGTACCAGGTGCGAAAGTACCAGATTTGTTCGTCGCAATTTCAGAGAGTTTGTTTGACCTTAGAACCTTATTTCGCATTTTACACACGTGGTATCGTGCATGAAAAAATCAACAACGTAATAAAATCAACATCGGGACGACATTGATTTCAGACGGACCTTAATAATAAATACTCGACCTGGCAACGTCTCGAGTTGGAGACCGACCTTCGGGTTTTGTCGGGACTACTTTACGAATGGCTCGAGACGTTGAAGCGACCCGTTCTGGACGTTGACGCATTGAGCCAGATAGTGATAAGGGGCTCGAGGCCTAGGCATTGCCTCCAGAAATTGGATGCCTCCAATCGATATCTGCTGGAATACCTTATGCGCTTTGTTTCTCGTCTCAGACCCATGACTATGGATATTCAGGCTCTGGTGTTGAAAAGAATAACAGCGTCGTTAACTCATCAGAGCGTTTCGATAAGAAATACCCTCATGCCGTCCGGTAAATAAAGAATTCTAAATATAGACGATATTAGGACTTTAGGAAAACTGTCAGACACTGTAAAGAAAGATTGGTATGAAATTTAATGTCCTGATACTGGAAGTTTCTATGCATAAACTGATATATTAAACTTAATGTGCAGTAGTGATGATAAATTATCTTACATTATATTAAAATTTTTAGAAATACTTCGCTTTTAACAACTCAATTTAATTTGACGATAAAAGTACTTTAAATTCAATAATTTACTTTCATTTCACTGCAAAGGACTATGAATTTTTCATCACAATTGTATATTCAATTTAATGTACCAACTTTTGGATAAGAACTTCCATTCCGGTGCACTAAATTTACAATTTTTTTTCACAGTATATAATACAATGCACTTTTCATACAAGCTATCGTCGTCTTGTAAACTTATTAGTATTTACGCTCGACAGGCAAAGACTTTCAAAAGTTGCGAAGCGGAACTGCCGGTAAGGTAAACGACTTCTTTACCTTATTCATGAATCTGATCGAGGAGATCAACACGCAAGACCTCGATCGATCTTGGTCGAGATCGAGATGGGAGGTAGCCAATCGATTACGGGCTCTCGACAAATCCAAGTGCGAATGAGTTAACAAACTTAAAGACATCTTTGATCAGATTATAATTAACCCGACGTACCTCTCTTAATGTATAAACCTAATCAGTACCGTATGTCAAGTATCGCATAAAAGTGTTTGTAAGAGTGCAAATATAAATCGCAACGCGACGACTAGTCTCACGTTCTTTTCCACCACTCCTTGCGGTCCCCTCCCAAAAATGATCTCGTATCTCACTTTTCGTTCTGGACTTGTGTTGACCGCAATCGTATACACTCGCTTGACAATACAGTCGATTAACCTCTTCAACGACGAAATCGTTCTTTAGACCGTGTCGACGCAACGTGGCGTCGATAAATTTTAAAAGGTTAATCGAGTTGATCGAATCTCAATGCTTTTCTTGCCGGTCGAATGCCCGATGAAAAAAAACCGCAACCTTTACGTACATTACAGAATTTCCATTACCTTAGTTTCCATCTCATCTCTCATCGCGCGGGTTACATAGCGAGAACACAGCCATCCGTTATCAATGTCACTACCAGATGTAGATATTTCGAAAAATATAAGCATCAATGCTTATATTTATATCAGTGTAATGACTCTCTATTCTCATTAACCGCGATTAATTGTCACAGAAATGTCGCCGAAACCGTGTTATTCCAATTATTTGTCGTCCAACGTCGTCGCTTCAGTCGTTCGTAAGAATTCTGCGCCACCGTCTAATGCGCCGTACGTCTTGGCGCACGTTCAGCACGTCACTCGGGCTTCGACGTTTCGTTCGCTCAGTCGTTCGACTGGGTTCACGTACGTGTCGCACACGGAACGGGGTATCACCTCGGCTATAAACGAGATGTCCCGTCGGCTTTAGATAATACAAATCTGACCATCCTACATTTCGATCGTGCCAGTACAGCGGAACAAGAGCTTGTCCCGCGCCAAGTGGACACGGTTTAACGGACAGATAAAAAGCCGAGGTCTAAAATGTCGGGTTTCGACGAGAATCCCTTTGGCGAACCAACTGTCAACGATCCGTTCTCGGTGAGTTTTTGTAACTGTGTTAAAAACCGCATATGTAAGCCACTATCGCGAATGACAGTACTGATAACTGATACATGCGGTCGCGTACGAACGTTCTTTCCTGCCCACTTCGCTTTCCACTCGTCAAAATTCCGCTCGAATATCGCAGTAATTTAACGTCGGATGTTCCGTCTTGCGATCGCTGACTTGTGATTCATCCTTTCGTGTCGGACACCTCGGACATCTCGTATTCAACCTGGCGAATCTGATAAGGAACTTGATTGATATTTTTTTTTCTTTTTTTTCGCAACGCATATTTTTTATTTAATCGAGCGTGACGAAACGTCGCCACTGCGTGTCCCGCAAAAAGTATGAGAGATCGAAAAAAAACGTAATAAAATTTTGTAAAAAATTTGTTTTGAAAAAAGATAATTATGCACGATGCAACGATGAAAATTTTTATCGATAAAGGTTGGCTAAAAACATAAATATCATTATTTTGATTTTATTTGACGCGTCAGTGGAAAATACTGTCTCGGAATGGTTTTACAAATTTTTATGAATTTTAATTGAAAATGGCCAAATAATTTTCAGGATCCTGCGGTGAGACGAGCAGCGGCTGCGACGGCCCCGGCAAACAGAGGGATCGAAGATTACAATCCCTTCGCGGAGCCAAGTTCACAAGGAGCAACGCAGGTGAGAGGCGCGGCGAATCCGCCGATTTACGGAGGAGTCGGAGCAACTCAACAGCCCGCAACGCTACAGCCTACAAGCCAAGAAGTTCCTCCTCCGGCTTATGCGCGCAGCCCGCAGCAAACAGTTCCTTCTTCTGCTCTCGGCAGCACGCTGTCCCCAAGCGCAGAGGTATTTCCAGGCAGATTTGCAGTTTGACCAGAGTAACCGTTAGAGCTATGAATTTTATAGTCACTGATTTTAACATGCTGTCTAATGCAATCTATGATTCAAAAAAATACATTTTTGTAGGTGTTATACCTTTTTTTAGCATATTTTTAAACAATATATATTTTTTAATTATATTTTTATTATGGGATAGAAGATAAATTTTGTGAAAATTTAATTTTCAGCAACGCGCAGAGGAAGAATGGAAAGCCAGAAGAGAGGAGGAATTGAGAAACACATCGTACTATCGTGAGCACAATTTATCAATTTTCGTTTGTAATTCTTGTTATTAGCCAGACATCGAGTAACTGAGAAATTATTGGTTTTTAGCAGGACGAAACAATTGGCCGCCGTTGCCGGAGAAGTGTTGCTTTCAGCCGTGCTTCTATCAGGACATTGACGTCGATATTCATACAGACTTTCAGAAAATTGTCAGACAACTTTACTATCTTTGGATGTGTGAGTTTACGTCCGTTCACGAGAAACGATATTCCTCAATTAATGACTATTGTGTAATGCATGCAAATTTGATCCTGTATGGACCAAGGTCGATGCAGCGAAATTAGCAAGCTTTAAAACCGCAATGAATGTTCGAAATGCTGCGTTTCGAATGACAATTCAGTTTGATATTTCTGGATTGATGTATATTTTTTTATTTTTAGTCCACGGTCTCGTGCTGCTGCTGAACGTCGTCGGCGGATTCGCGCTGATGCTCTCCTTCCAGGAGTTCACCACGTTTGGACTCGGCATTCTGTACCTCATTCTCTTCACACCTTTCTCATTCGTATGTTGGTTCCGACCCGCGTACAAAGCTTTCAAGTACGTTGCAGCTTTCCGTCTCGACAGTATTTTACATGGAGGATTCCCCGAACTTGCAACACAATTTGTATTCTTTACTTTCGTCTTTGCAGGAGCGATAGTTCAATCAACTTCATGGTGTTTTTCTTCGTGTTTTTCTTCCAACTTGTCGTGACGGGCATTCAGGCAGTAGGAATCCCCGGTTCGGGCACATGGTGATTATGCTGGATAAACATTTTTCATGTTACCATCGATTACCATCGTGGATTATTCGTGTTTCATATTCTCAATTATATGTTTCAGCGGTTTGATCAAAGCTATCAGCTGCTTCGATAGCTCCCCGAAAGGTACTTTCGTCGGGGTTTTGCTTCTGCTGATCGCAGTTTGTTACTGCGCCGCGGCTGCCGGCGATCTTTTGCTCTTGACAAAGGTATGACAATGTCGAGATCGTCACGATAAGGCAATCTTGGCTAGTGATAGCGTATGGACGTAAGACGTATACGCGATCGGGAATGAATATTAGAAGACGTGTAATTAATAATATCGGTCCGGATATTACTGGGCTAATAATATCCGTTCGAATATTACTTGGCTAATAATATCCGTTCGAATTTTACTGGGCTAATAACATCCGTTCGAATATTACTGGGATAATGATAGCTTAGATATGTCTTAGATCTCAATTTTTTTAAATCGATATTTTCCGGAATTTGACGAAAGATTTATCGTTGCAGATCCACCGAATTTACCGAACGTCGAGTGCTAGCGTATCGAAAGCGCAGCAAGAGTTCGCCACCACTTTTTTGAGAAACGAGCACGTCCAAAACGCGGCTGGCAACGTAGCCGCAAGTGCGGTACGCAACCAGATGTCCGGTGCCACTCAGCCCCGTTATTAAACGGATCCTCGGATGTCTACCGAACAGGTATCGCGTACCGTCTTTCACAATGTCAAGCGAATCGCTAGATTCCCCACTATAGTACGCTGGATGAAAATGAAAGGCAAAAGAAAAAAAAATTAAAATAAAATAAAACAAAACAAAAAAACATACGCGCATACTTTGGAGCTAGACCATTGCGATGGCTTAATTCCACAAGAGCGTTTCCGACTGTGTATAAGCCTCGTGTACGCCTCTTCTGGCGTTAAACCATCGGTATGCAATTGTAACACGAACAGCATGAATTGATTAATAAGAATAAAAAAAAAACTCGCATAGTTTACGAACGAGAAGAGAACAATGATGAAGAATGAAAAGAAAACTTATGAAACTAAAAGCTATAATCATAGCTCGAACTCATTGTTTCGATCGTTTCACGCTTTTTCGTTACTACATAACATCGATTGATTTATGAATTTTATTGGTTATTTAACGAATTATTGAGTATTTATGAGATAATCGTTTTTCGCCGGTTTTTTGTAACCAACAATGCTAAATTAATTATTAATATCCCTCTTATTTTTGCTTTTCTCTCGCAACAACACTATTTTTTTGAAGTGATCGTATTAACGAAATTCGTTGGAAAATTGGGGTCAACGTAATTAACGCGCGATAGTGCGTTACTACGATGACACAAATTTCAGTGTTTTTCCCCTCACATCGAAGACACTCCAGTGTCGAGCGTGACTGTAACGCATCAGTCATCAATATGAGTGACCAGATTGTACGCTTGTTTCTCACGTCCCGATTTGTCCAATCAGTGATTTCTCGACATCTCGAATGCCCCCGTCTATCTCCCACGCGATTCAGGCGGAAGCGATTAACGATATTTTCTATAAGATTAAATTTACACGCAAAATAAATGGTTTTCTGTTATCTAAGAACATGGAAAAAAAAATCAAAACAACAGTTGAAAAGTCTTTATTACTCCTGTACAAATACAAAATATAAGTCTTTGGAAAATTCAGTCGGTTATGTGAATAAATGAATGACAGTTTGATTAGGTAGATAAAATAGTATTTTTTTTATTCACAGTGATTCAATTAAATTGTCTAGTCCCAGTAGCTCCAGTAGCTCGGTAGCTGAAAGGAATGTACAAAAACTTGAGAACTATGCAACTCGCATTTTTAACGATTTTTAACTTTCGATCACATTTTTGTGAAGGCTTTAATTGAAGGCAACGTCAGAACGGGAAATTGTTTCTTTAATGAATTGGTGATTAAATAGGTAAATAATTACCTTCCTGATGAAAAGTAGCCATCGGCTGTATCGGGAACGGACAGCCGATATCCGTACCGCTGGTGGGATGAGTCCCGATGAGCCGAGCCGCAACTATAGCGTCCATAATTTCGACTTCGTTTCTGTACATCAAGCGTGCGTGGCCTTCCGCCAATCTGCCGAAAGCCCGATCAATATTCACTCTATTGTATTTGCATTCGTCGATTACTCGCAAATTTCGTTTAAAACTTTCCAACGGAGCTCCTCTCACCGTATCAGACTATCGAGAAGTCGTATAGTCGTTCTCTCCTGTCGCCTGTTCGGATTCGATCTGTGATACAGGAATACCGTACTGAGAACTTTCTCCGCGTCCCTCGTCAGCACGGGTCTGAGGGAATGTACGTGGACCAAATATTCGCGCAGACTCTCCTCGTTCCAAAGACCCTCGGATTTCAGGAGATCCATGTGTTTCTTTGAGTCTCTGAGGGGGAAAATTACTTCTTACTATTTCTTTCGTGGTTCGTAAATTTTAATCGGAAATGGGCCAAATCTGGATTTTAATTGAATACAATTGTAATTAAAAATAAATATTTAAATTAAATTAAATTGGCAATACCCTGCCGTTAGATAATTTAAAAAATTTCTCTCCGCGTCTTTAGTACAGAAAATTCGACTTGGCTCATTTCCGATTCCCAAAATTAACCCCTAGCACATCGATTACTTTACATTTTGTTTTTTTCATCAACATTTTCGCAGGCAGCCTTCAATATATGATCGGAAGTCATCCGATCCCACTCCGGATTCTTGTTGTCTCTGAGCAACAGAATCAAATCGAAACGCGAAAGTAGAGGATTGCCCAGGCGCGTTTTCATCTCCTCTCCGTCGACGAATTTTCCTCCGACGGGATTAATTGCCGCAACTACGGTACATCGTGAGTTCAATGTGCTGACCAAACCGGCTTTCGCTATTGATATCGTTTGTTGTTCCATCGCTTCGTGGAGCGAAGCCCGGTCCTGCGAGCTCATTGTCGTAAACTCGTCGACACAACAAACACCGCCGTCAGCCAATACGAGCGCTCCACCCTCCAGATGCCAGCCGTCAGTATCCTGAAATTGTAATTCGAACCATGGAAATCACGTTCAGCGATCGGGTCTCTTCGTAGTATCGGAGATGTAATTATGTTTCGTCGGGATGGAAACAAATATTGAGTAACCGGAGACGAACTTTGACGGCTGCTGCGGTCAAACCTGCTGCCGTTGTGCCGATTCCCGTTGTGAGCACCGAACGAACAGCCAAACGCGATGCCGTACGCAGTAACTGCGATTTTCCGGTACCGGGATCGCCGATCAAAAGCAGATGTGGCTCGCCGCGTACTCGCGTACCTTCAATCAAAGAAATCCGGGAATTGAAACATCAATAAAGCTTTCCCTAGCGGAACTGACACAACCACGCATTCGAAGTTACATCCTGGTCGGAGTTGCACTAGGGTCGTTCAGACGAACATCTGCGACTTGCGCGACCATGACGAGACTCCGGATATACTGGAACGAGACCGATCGCTATGTGCAAACTTTTAACCTTTATGCAACTCCGATTTGATGGACTCGAGCGATGCCCACGCACCCCTCACAGCACGGAAATATTTTTGAAAGGTTTCAACAATGTTTCTTTGAAATATTGAAAATATTTTATCGATATTAAAAAATATATGTGAAATGTTTTAAAAACATTTTTAAAGTATTTTTTTGTCCGCTCATTTAAATATTTCACTGCCCGAAGTATTTTTGCCGAATTTCTTGGTCGCTAAAGGAGTTTGACTTACACGCTTAGGATATCGTTATAAAATATTATTACGGAATCGAAACTTTTTGGTTTTGTTACCTGATTCATTGGTTTTCGGTACTCCTCCAGCGAGCACAACCGCCAGGGCCAATTTGACGATATACATGCCGAAAATCTGTAAAAAATCAAAGTTTGCATTAATTCCGATTGATAAACGATATTGCCATTTAATAAATATACCGGATCATCGCACTTGAGGGCATATTGAAGCGAGAATATTGTCCCTTCCAGCCAACGATTTGTCCCTGTAATTTTCCCAATAATTAGCGAATATGTCCTTTATCTCGGTCGATGAAAATTTTGACTCGGATATTTTTCGTCGTACGGATATACTGTTGGCCATCATTATCGTCGTTGCCTCGACTCTGCGTCCCTCCGCTAATGGTCCGCAGCGTCTTATGACGATACCGCTGGACAGGAATGAAATAATTGAACCAAGCTCTCTAATTTATATATCAACAGATTGATCAGAGAGATCAAAAGGAGTTAATGTTTCAAAGATCGAGATACTAACCTGACGTCGACGTGATCACCCGGTCTGCACTTGTCCACCAAGTCGTCCATCAGAATAACTTGCAAACCCAGGGAGTAAGCATTGCTCGTGTCTGCTTGACATCGTTCCTGTTATTCGAGATAAAACGATCAATCATCAAAAAAATATTATTATCATTAAACGGTCCTAAAGATATTTGCACCAGACTAAATTTCTTCAAATTATAACGATCGTGATTTACATCGTACAAACTTCGCTCGAGGAATGTCACTTAGAGAATGAAATTCTACAAGTAAACAATTTTTTTCTTCCTACAGCAGTGCATTGAATGCAGAAATCTTCATGGTCTTATTCTAATTAATATTTCATTTTACTGAAATGTAAGTTTGCAACTTATAAAATCTGCATTTAGTTAAATAAATCTGCACTTTGTTCTTGAATCGATTTATCAACTCTGAGTTGATGATCAGACAACTGGTAGTGCGTTTAACAATTCATGTTTGTATTTGTTTAACAATTTCTATTCTCAGATTCTATTATGATAAAAAAAAAATACGAAAATGAACAGATGAAAATCAATTTAAACATTAAACTCTTGCAGATTTAAATATTACTTTAGCCCTGATAAATTTTCACCAATTTCCGCATTGCCTTGAAAAATCGGGAAAAAATATAAAAGTTGCAAAGAAGCCTGCCTGAATCTTTATCTCCTGATAGTCCGCACAGTTCTCCGGTTGCAGAGAGGACAGTACGGATATGCTCTTCGCGTGGCAAGCTCCGCACTCCTTGATATCCGCAAAGATTTGTCTCTCCCATTCCAACTGGCCAATCGAATAACAAAAGTTTTGATATTAGCGTTAGCATCGTTGAAACTTATCGATACACTGCATGGCAAAAAATTATTTTCTGAACTAACTTTGGCGACTGTCACGTGACCGCACTTTTTGCATTCGAAACGTTTGGCGAGCTTTAGCACGGTGGGCTGGGATATTCTCACGGTGATTCCTGTCGTGGATACGAGCTCGCCTATCTGTCCTTGAAGTATGTTCACCGGAACCGCCGTTATTCTAGTTCTGATCTGTGACGAAGGCACAGAATTATTCGTAACTACAGCAGAACCATTCGGTAAAAGTGACTAATCAAATCGTAATAATTACTCTCCGCTTGACTACTTGATCTGGTTTGCAAATTAATTGCTGCGCTTTGACAATCGACTCGTCGCACATCGGCAAATATAGTCTCGGACGATGAAGAATTTTATTGGCATTCTCCTCGTCAGCCTCGAAGAGCGAAACGAAACTGAAATAAAAAAAAAAATTCGTTTGTTTGTTTTGTTCGGGTATTCAGTTTCAATCACAGTGTTTCGAAACGATTATTCATCACGATGTAATTGGCGAAATGTGATTTATTGTTGTCGTTTTTTTTTTTTATTTACGAGGAAATAACTTACTTGACGTGTATCGAGTACTGTGAATAATCTTCGGTAGCGTTTAATATCGATGTCAGCTCGCACGTGTGGTGCTTCAAAAAGTAATCTGTCAGCATGTTACACACGTGCTGTTTTTTCGCGGCTATTCGCTCGCAGCGGAGGTTAGCAATGTGCGTCCATCGATGAATTTTGAGCGGACGCGTTGTGAACACGTGTGTCCCGCGATCCGCGGAATTCGCGTTCGTTTTTTTTTCGTTATTCTCTCTTTTTTTTTGTTTGTTTTTGACAGATGTAATGGAACGTTCGAGGACCGGAGGTAGGTGAGAGCTTGTCGATCGACTCGAGCATCTGTTGCCCGCAAAAAACGTCATCGAGGCGACACTGCGAGGTTCGAATTTCACCGCGTGCTTGCGAGTTACACACTCACACACGGGCCGTATATCGATTGAACGCTGAAAAAAAAAAAACGACACCACAGCCAAACTGAATCTTACAAACAGTCGGCTCTGAACCAAGAAAATCTTATTTTTCAACCGGAAGAGAGGTTATACGGAAAAACGTCACTTCCGGTCTCGAAACTCATTTTTCGACCGAAACCAACGTCACACAGGAAATCCGTCACTTCCGGTTTGAAGATCTTATTTTTCTACGGGAAGTGACGTTATTTCGTAAAACGTCACTTGCGATTTGAAAATCTAACTTTTCGACCGGAAGTGACGTATTTCTGGCATGATGTCACTTCCGCTCGAAAAATCAGTTTTCAAACCGCATGTGATTGAGGCGGATAACTCACCGCCATGTCGAAACATTTTACCGTCCCGCACCGTTCGTTTCACCAAGGTTACCGCACACATTTAAACCGCGAGTGGCCATTGGTGGAACGTTGCAGCCAATCGCAGCAACGTTTCACCAACGTCCATTTGCGGTTCAAATGTGACGGTGCAGGATGGTTCATCGGAAGGTTGTTGGTTCCGACAAGGCGTCGAGTTCCCTGATAGAAAAGCGGCACGAAAAGTAGCAATATTGGCGCGATATTTGCGACGTGTGCGGCACATGTCGCAATTATTGCGCCAACTGCTACTTTTCGTGCCGCCTTTTCTATCAGGGTTGTGTTGGTGCAGAGTGTCCGGTGTTATGTTTTCGCGTGCTCACTTTTCGAGTTCAGTTCTCACGGTGTCGACTTTTTCGGTGTTTATTTGATACACCGCTTACACACACACGTGTATTTATATAAGCAGTATACATATAAAAATCTAACTTTTCGACCGGAAGTGACGTATTTCTGGCATGATGTCACTTCCGCTCGAAAAATCAGTTCTCAAACCGCATGTGATTGAGGAGGATAATTCACCGCCATGTCGGAACATTTTGGCGTCCCGCACCGTTCGTTTCACCAAGGTCACCTCGCACACATTTGAACCGCGAGTGGCCGTTGGTGGAACGTTGCAGCCAATCGCAGCAACGTTTCACCAACGTCCATTTGCGGTTCAAATATGACGGTGCAGGATGGTTCATCGGAAGGTTGTTTGTTCCGACAAGGCGTCGAGTTCCCTGATAGAAAAGCGCCACGAAAAGTAGCAATATTGGCGCGATATTTGCGAAGTGTGCGGCACATGTCGCAGTTATTGCGCCAACTGCTACTTTTCGTGCCGCCTTTTCTATCAGGGTTGTGTTGGTGCGGAGTGTCCGGTGGTGTGTTTTCGCGTGCTCACTTTTCGAGTTCAGTTCTCACGGTGTCGACTTTTTCGGTGTTTATTTGATAGACTGCTTACACACACACGTGTATATGTATAAGCAGGCCACGCGAGAGCAACGACTTGTCATCGGTCGACGGCGCTAAAAGCTCTTTTACGGGGCTCAGACTCGATTGGTAAGTACAAAAATTTACGAAAATTATCAAATGGCGTCGGCAGTGACTCACGTTCGTGTGTCCTCACTGCTGCTTTCGATTTCAATTTAATATGTATTTTTGTGTGAATTGAGATTTTTTTGAACCCCAGTTTGCAATGTAGGCATCGTTATTTTTGAACGAAATAGATTCGTTGTTGTTAGTTACCGCATAAAATATCAAAATTAATATTCCCCGCGGTTCTGCGTCGAGCAATAATAAAATCCGTCGATGGCGTTGATTTATTGAAAGGGTTATTTGGTTCGCTCCGGAACGTGCGTTTGCGAGAGATCGATTAATAATTTAGCAAGCTCAGTTCGGCCGTGCAATATTGCTCGGGGACGCTGAATCTTTGTGCGCCGTGAATATTTTACGGTAATGTTTGCGTACGTAACAAGCGCATAGTGTACGGGCGCCACAATGAGTAATCTATACGGGTATAAGGTACTCGTATAACGTAGGAAAAGCTACGACCGTGGTCATAACTCGTTTTACGGTCTCACTTTACAAGGGCCATAATCCGCGTTACAATCTCTTTTTATAAAGGGCTTCTCCGACGGAACCTTCCACAGATCGGGTCACCACTGAGCATCGAGAGCGCCCTCGCTCGGTCTAATCGATTATTCCGAACCCACCGGATGGCGAATCGATTGCTCATTAATATAAAGTAGTCGGAAAATATTCAACGGGCGAAAAAAGGAATACACCAATAGAGCCTTACCTACTTTTTACAACTTAAAAAAAAATGAATTGCCGTGATGCGGTAAAAATACACAAACAGGAATGTTTTTTCTTTTGCAATTGACAGGTTCGACTTTTCTCGCAATTTAATCTAAGTTGAAATCCATTTCTTGCTACTTGAGTTACATCAAAGGTAATTTCGTGCAATGTCAGTTATATCGAAAGTAATTTCTTACGATTCAAGTTAAATAAAATTCATTGGTCGTTATTCGAGGTTCCACCCTAAAAAGTTCTGGTTTCGACCGTTTTCTATAATTTGGTGAGGCAAAGATAAAATCCCGCAAAAGACTGTTTCCCACGCCTACATCCGGAAGATCTTCTGCCCGCGGTCCGCTCGCCGAAGAGCGCAGCGGCAGCAGTCCGGAAGGGAGTCGCAGTCGTCACCGCAGTCTCGGTTACTTTCCACCAAACCACATTGGCAGTCCACCCATTAATCAATTTCCCACTCCCCTCGTCTTCCTCCCCTTACCCCTTCCTCCCTTCGTCCCTCGGCGTCTCCTCTTCACATCGCCCGGATCCCTCCACGTAATTCTGTTTCGCGGTTTCGCGCGTATATCTCTGCGGTAAAAGTTGCACCGGCGTTACACCGGAATCCTTTTGTGTCTCGGTTCGGCCACTTTTCATTTCTCCGTTACCCAGGGCCACTCTTCTTCGTCCTCTCGTTTCACGTCTCCTTGCCTCGCCGCTTCCTCACCCCATCTCCGCCGTCTCGGCGTTCCCGATTCGAACTGCCGGGGCCCCGTTTATACCTATGCGACACCGGGAAATATGCAGCGACGGGCGAATTTGGCCGGAATCTCTTTTAACGCCGTTCACCACACATCACAGTTTTCGAGTTACGCGCTCGTTAGATTTTTCACTCAAAACACAGAATAAAGTAAACATCTCTGGACAGTTTCGTGGAGCAACAAAAAATTTGCCCCGCTTCAGGTCCGACCGTCGATAACGTCGCGACACGAGCGATCTCGTAATCCGCGATCCGTTCGGATCTCGTCTAGTCGAATTTTGACACCGGAAAATATTCAGCGACAGGCGAATTTGGCCAAACTCCATTTTACGACCTTCTCTACGTATCACAGTTTCCAAGTTACGTGGTCGTTAGTTTTTTCCCTTTGAATACAGAATAAAATAAAAACATCCGTGGATCATTTCCTAGGGTGCAAAGAAGAGTGCAGTCTGTTTTAAGTCCGACCATAAATAACGTCGCGACATGAGCCACGTCGTAGTCCGGAATCCGGTTGGATTTCTTCGAGTCGAATTTTGATTCGAGTTTCATTTCGTGAGCCCCGAAGCGCCTTAACGAGACGCACCGTCCTCTTTCGCCAGGAATGCAGCAAACGAGGACGACTCCGGTTTTACCCGGTCAGACGAGCGATCCCGAGTCTGCGCTCGACGCTCCTCAGCCCGGATGCAACCGCCCGAAGCAAGGTGCCGTTGCATCCTGCGGAGATTAAGCACCGGCTGTCGGGCATAAGTAATGCCGAATAAAGTACGTACTTCCGGCCGAAGAATCCCGTCTTTATTTTCGAATAAGGATCGTGAAAAAAAAAAAAAGGAAAGAAAAAAAAAGAAGCGGTAAAGAACGAGCAAAAGAAAGGCGAAGCCTGGGGTGACTCATAGAAGCCTGAGGGTGAAGCGTGTCGAAATTTTCGTAGAGCCGGAGCATCTCACATCCCTAATATAATAACGAGACGAAGAGCAGCGGCGACGGCGCATGCGCGCCGGGTGCCAGCGGAGTGTCCCGACGCGCCGCGGGGATTCCCCTTTGCCCTCCGCGTCGCTGCCAGTCGGTATCTCTCAACGAATAATTAGTCGCAATTACGGTAATTCCATTCCATCGTAGCTCCCTTCCCCCCTCTCCATCGTCGAGCCCTCGCGAGCCTCGCGATCTAGAATGTCTCATTCTACGCCCCTCCGTAGCCCTGGCATTCTCCGCGCTCGGGCCAGCGGGGCGCGCAACGCGAGAATCGCGAACGCCCGAGATAGCGCCGCAACATTCTACTTCCGGTACGCACACCCGCCGCCCTCCGCTCTTTCTCCTATCTGTGTATCGTCCTCCCGCTTCCGTATGCACAAACGTTCCCCGACGATGAATGTACCCGCGCTCGCAAATTATTTCCCATTCTACACGTCTATCCGTACATGTGTGCGAGAGACTCGGAGGTAAATGCCGGAGTCACCGAGCGCAAGGGGATCGAAGATGGATGGAATATCCGTTCGAGTTCGCTATCTCGCTCCGACGATCCTCGCTGTATCGGGCTTCTCTCGGCCTGTCCCTATCCTCATTAGCTCTTCCCCCCTCCGATGCGGCTCTAATTAGTCCGTTTAGTGCTTCACGGTCGCATGTACCCAAATCTCTCTCGCCAACCCCCCCTCTGTGTGTCCTCCGTGTCTCCCCGGATAGTGTTTCAATTGGCCAGAGCGACCGATCTGTGCGCCCCACATTGTACCGATCCTCTAAAACCGATTACGCTTAAAATCGCGGAGACGTTGAAGATTTTTATCCCGGGCTTAAAGATTCGTCGGATTTGCGCCGAATTTAATCGCGACCCCGAGACAATGCGAAAGCTGCCCGACTCGGCCGGTAACAAAAACTGTAACGAACGTCACTCGAAGAGCCCGAGACGTTCAAGGAAGTGGCGAAGTTTCATCGAAGACGCAAAATCGATGGACGCTTCCATTACAGTTTTTGTTACCGACAAAAAGTTTAACGAAAGCTGGGCGAAACGCCTTCGAACCTGGCGCGGTCGGTATGAAAAACTGTAATCGACTTTTTTCACCGGCGCTGGAATGAGCGCGCGAATAAAAAGACCGAATTCTCGAAATATTGAGATGATAATTTTGCGCACCGTACGAATTCGCTGTTGGCAATCAGCGGACAGCACCCTCGAAACAAAAGTTTGTCGCAGTTTTCGTTGCCGACCGCGGTAATTGATTTCGTCTCTTACGTACTCGTACATAACGCACGTTACATTGTAAATTGCACCCGCGTCGAATAATATTGTTTCAACTCTGCTTCTCCATCCTCCAGGTATTATCGGCTGTTTCTCCGAGGTGACGCGTAATTATTCACGAAGGCATAATCTGCTTTCCTACCTCGACGGTTTTCCGGTTCTTTCGGCTCAGAGTCCACTTTCACGATGCACGTAACCTTTGCCAGTGCAGCTTTCGCGAAACTTATCCAACTTATCTGGCGCGGAAACCAGAGAGCCCCGGTTGTAGCGCCGCAGCACAGACGCAGAGGTTTCGTGTTTGTGCGTCTGTGCGCGCAAGTCCGACGACGCCGTATTGCGATCGGTATGAAAAACTGTGATCGACTTTTTTCACTGGCGCTGGCATAAACGGTCGAACAAAGAGACCGAATTCTCGAAGTATGCGCATAATAATTCTACATCTCCTACGGATTTACTGTTGGCAATCAGTCGTCAGCATCCTCGAAACCGTTCATTGCAGTTTTCGTTATCGACCGCGGTAATTGATTTCGTAATCATACACTAAAAGCAGAATTGTATTGCATCCACATACACTAATAACTGTGCAAACGACAGCGCCATTCGATTCTTACGTTAAAAGCTTAGCTTAGCTTAGCTTTAGCTTAGATTAGCTTTGGCCATATCACCCGCGTTGCCACAATCCTCTAACTTATCCGACATAAAGCGCGTTAAATTGTACATTGCGACCACGACAAGGAACATTGTTTCGACCCCCCTTTCCCATCCTCCACGCATAATCGACTCTTTCCCGGGGCTATCGCGTAATAATTCACGAAAGCATAATCTACTTTCCTACCTTGACGGTTCCCGGTTCTTCCGGCTCTTCCGGCTCCGAGCCCCACGTCCACTTTCCCGATACACCTTACCTTTGCCACTGCAGCTTTCGCGAAACTTATCCAACTTATCCGGCGCGGAAACCAGAGAGCCCCGGTTGTAGCGCCGCGGCACAGACACGGAGCTTTCGTTTCCGTGTGTTCGTGCGCGCGAGTCCGACGGCGGGACTTCTCGTTGCCTCCCCGTGCCCGCGACCAATAATCCCCGTGTGAATAATTTCTTCTCGCATCGTAGCTTTGCCTTGAAGTTTCGCAAAGCCCGTTAAATGCACGGTGGGAAAAACGGCACGGTGGCGCAGGTACGGGTTCGGGACGGGTCTCCGCTACGCTCCCGAGGCTCCGCCGATCCTCTCGCACGGATCTCCCTCCGTTACTCTTCACCCCCTTGTTTCTCACACTTCCGTTCTCGTCCCGTTCCCTCGTGCCCTCTTTCCCGGCACGCCGGATACTTTGCTTTAACCAACGACGATTCTCCTCGTTTGAACGCCCCGCGAGACGCCGCTCTCTGTACCGGTCGCGTCGTAAACTTTACGCAGCTTCGCCATCCGTCTCGAAGGCGTTTCGACACTTTCACGCTTCGGCGGCCACCTCGCTTCGGATGCCCGTAAAATTTCGGGAGTACGCTTCCGACTCGGCACATCGTTGCTCTATCCGCCGTGGCAGCCGTCGGGTGCTCCGGCACTCGAGGAACGCGTCCTCGTCTCGCGCAACGTTTCGATTAGCCTAGTTGGAACTCATGTTTCGGGACAAAGTTTACAAAGAGGACATCCGGTCGCGATGAGAACGCTACGAAATTGAGTGGACATTTTCATGAAAAAAAAGACACGATGTTTTTTTTTTGTCTCGATAACGCTGGCGAAACGCTTGTCAAGTTAATTATAAGGCTCCATGCCAAAGAGGGTGAGACACGATCCATACAACCGATGGGGATTTCCTGCAAGAGGAAACGTCGCTAATTGATATAATAAAACCGATAACACACGCGCGTCCTGGTTCTCCCCAGGTTCGCCGGGCCGTGCGGGTCTTTGACGAAATTTCGATGTAAAATTGTCTTCTTGGGTGGTAAATTTGAGAGAGGGTATTTTCCAATAATGACACTTCGCTACAATGTCATTATTCGGAAATGCGCCTCTATCGGCAAAATTATGGAGTGGACATTTTTGTGAGAAACACAAAAAAAATCTCGAGATTTTTATTGTCCCCTCGAAAACGCTGTGTAAGTGCTCGTAAAGCCAATTATAATGTTTCGCTGCCAGGTGAGGTCTGTGATGCATATAACCGATGGGGTTTTCTCATGAAAGGAAAGGTCGCTGAATGACACCATAAAACCGACGCGGGTGCGTCGTGCTTCTCATCGGGTCTGCCGTGCGAGTCTCCGACGAAACTTCGACGGAAAATTGTCTTCTGTTGCGGTGCAATGTCCGAGGACGCGTATTTTTCGATAATGCCTTTTCTGAAAGATTTCGTTATTCGGAAATGCGCTTATCAGCAAAAATAATTGGATCTTCCGCTTTTAAGTGGGAGACTCGCTCGGCCCGACAAATCGGACTGAAACCAGGGCGCACCTGTATTATCGGTTGTACAATGTCATTAGCCACGTTTTCCTTTACGAGAAAGCCCCATCAGTTGAAAGGGTCGTACCTCACCGTTCTGCACAGGGAAGCATTCTAATTAGCGTTACGAGCGGCAACCCGTCTCCGAGAATCTCTCGTCCCGCTCCTTCGGCGCGCACCCATCGCCCACCGTCCTCCGTGGCACATGGAGCAGATATATTTAGGCGGTATAATTGGACCGTCTAGAATGGATAACTCGGCTTGTTCTCCCCGGTTCTCTATACTATAATGCATATCGCAAACTGGCGCCGGCAATTTCCGCGACGACTGAACTGACGAATTATGGGAGACGGCGAGAATCTCGCCGATTCGCCGACGATCGCTTGAGATTCTGACACACGTGCATCGCAATTATATTCGCCAAATTATATCTGTATCGTAACGAAAACGCTCCAAGCATCTACATTAAATCTCCCATAAAGTTCCCATGTTAAATCTTCAATGCCGAATTTGATTCACCACTGAACACATTATGATCTTGCTTCCTCATGGAGGAAGCTATATTTTCGTAAACTATTTTTTTTTAGGTTTTAGTGTCGTGGTACCAAATAGTTTCAAACGTCCGTCGATAAATGCGATTTTTAGCTGGTGTCCGGATGTATGTGTAAAATTGTAACAAATGAGATCGTGTGCAAATTACTTTGCACCTTTTTGTAATCAATTTAACCATTTAATTTCCGGTGCGAGCGTGAACGAAGCTCAAATTGATTAAAAAAGGGATCGTTTTATGGCTCACTATCCGCTTAAATTGGGGTGCGGAAGTATTAAAAATTTCAACAGACACTGATATACCGATAAATAAATAAACAAATAAATAAATAAATATGCGAAATGACGGCTCCGGGTATTTTACAATGCTCGGCGTAATAAAATATTCATTATAAATTCGTCGTGCTGCATTTAGCACGCTCGTGTAAATGTCGAGTACAGGAAAACCACAAACGCGGCTCGTGCACGCGCGAATACAGAGCGTACATGTTCTCATCGCCGGTTGGTACATAGATATATTTATGTGGCGTTTTCTCGAAAAAATAAAATAAACAAATTTAAAAAAACCGCGAAATTTTTTTTAATAACTTGTCAGCTGCAGAAGCGAGCTATCGTAGAGCAGGTGGAGAATTTCAAATGGTTGGCGGCGACGATGGCTCCGCAAGTTTCGGGACAAGGTGGTTCAGCGGAGCTTTTTGCACAGTGCCGTGCTTCTCGTTTCGTTGAAATTCGAATAGTCGCCGCACTATCCGGATCCGAGTTTATATATTTATATACAACACCGTTGCGACATGCATGGACCACCCACGTAACAGGTGCCAGTGATAGCCCGTATGTGCAAGCCCTCGTCCAGGTACGAAGCGCCCGCGAGCGTTGGCTCTGTTAAAAAAACTCGATTGAGGCATCGAGTACCAAGCTTACATAACTTTTATTCTTCATTTCCTTTTACCGATACGTCGTGATACGAAGTAACGAGATGTCAATTACAGCAACAGCAAAGCCAATTAAATTTAACGAAAGAACCAAAGAAAGAAAGAAAAAAATAATTTGGAACTTCAACGTTGAGAGCGAAAGAATTAGATTTTTTTCTATACGGTCGTTTCAATTAAATCTGCGGGTAGTAATAAAAAAAAATGCTCCCATGGAAAAATTACGTGTAACTTGACGTCGTGTATCAACTCGACGTTACACGGGTTATGGCGAGGGGACGGAAGAGGTCGAGACTAAGAAATATAGCTACGGAGATCGGAGTGATTTTCTCGGAACTATAAATAAGGGAAGTCGCCGTAGGAGCGGAGCTCTATTAATGCCTATGGGGAATCATGAGCAGTTTGCCTGCAGCGTCGGAACAACGGTATTACGTTTGTAAAAAGTATAGCGATGAGAGGCGTTTTTTCATTTTAAAAAAAAAATTAAAAAAAAGGTCCACTGTACTATAATAAGAGAACTCGAAGTGGGAGGTTGGAAGGATTCTACGGGATTTATCCGTCGATTTGTCCATCGAGAATCCGAGATTTATCATCGCGCTAATGCGCGGTTACGTCCAGCGTGGTTCTCGAAGCTCTTCGGCCGCGCCAGCCTCGCGATCTAACGATTTATGGACATTTCAAAAATTCAATTAGTCGCCGGCGACGACTAGAGTGGATAGATATAGAGAAAGTGAGCGAGAGACGGAGACTACTCCGAGATGTCTGGTTGTATTCAGTAACGAGGCGTGTCTGCTTACAGCCTCTCTCTTTCCTCGACTCTTCTTTCTTCTTCCGCCTTTTCAACTATATCCTCCAATTTTCGTCTTCCCGAGTAACCCGCACTTCAACAATAATTCGATTCCTCCATTCGAATCTCTATTCTCGGGTAGAAATTCCGAGCGTTACATCGGGCCCTGACAAGGTCCGGTCAAATTCCTTCATCAGACTCCGATGTGGAACTCTAAAATGTTGTCCACAATTTTCTTATTAAAAAACAATAAATTTATCGACAATTTTTTTACCGTCGCTAAACGAATCATTTGTGATCAGCTTGCTTCCCTATTACATCAGGCCCTGACGAGGCTTTGCCAGAGCCTCCATCAGTCTCCGATCCAGAGCGCTAAAAGATTTTCCACTATTTTCCTATTAAAAAACAATAATTTACCATCGATTGTTTTTTTTACCGTTGCTACACGAATCATTCGTGATTCCCTATTCCCCATTTTCCTTCGTCCTTGTTTCATCACACCGATATATCCATTCGGAGTCCTCCGCACAGTCCTCAGGAGTGGGTCACGCTCACGACAAAACGGGTACGCGGTCCGGAATGGATGGGACTTAAGAGGGGCTGGAACGTTCACGAGGGGGATGATAGGGAAGCGAACGCCGAGAGCTCGAGGGTAAGAGAGGGACGATTAGGAGCCGCATGATTCTCGGCCGGCGAGCCGCTTCTCTAAGGGAGATAAAAGTGAGGCGAGGGTGTGGTGGACGGTCCATCGTGTCCTGCAAGAATTCCACATCCTCTACCATCGCTGTTCCTCCTACCATCGCGGCTCCGGCTAGCCCACCGTCCCTTTAATAATACACCGTTCTCCTACTCCATATAGTGGCCGTTAATCACCCTATGGAATATAATTTAATACCTCCTCCGCCCTCCTCGTCTCCCTCACATTCTACCAGCGCTCTTGGTGCGCGGCCTGCCTCGACCAGCCAGAGTGATGTACGAGGAAACACGCGCCGGTTCATCACGCGTGTATCGCCGACGCGAGCGTAATGGATATAACGACAAAGGGTTGGCGACGCGAGCCATATCGAAAACGAGCATTTGCCGAGATTCCTCCCTCCGTTACGAGGCCCCCGAGTCGAAAGCGTACGCGACGTGAACGCGAAGCGCACTCAAACTGTGGGCGTTGCGAGGAAAGAGGGCGGCTCCTGAGAGCCTGAAAAAATCGGAACACCAGCGGCCTATCGGTATTTTCTTTTCGTTTGCAAAGGATAATACGAAATGTCCAGCAGCTCGGATGTCGTTGTGATAACAATGGCCGCGCTGTGTGTACCTTCATTATCCCGAGCGCCCCGTATCACGAATGGGATAACGCGCGAGATCGATCTAGCGACGATTGACAGATAATTTGATCGTTTACATGCAAGAAAAGACCACGGCTTTTGTGAGCCACAAGAAACGGAAAAATCGGAATCCGAGCGGACCATCGGTTCATTTGCTTTACGGAGGATGATACGAAATCCGACCTGGGGGTCGGATTTCATTGTTGTAATAATAGTCGCGTTACGTGTAACTCGACGATCGCGAGCGCTCCGTATCACGAATGGGATAACGTGCGAGGTCGATTTATCGACGATTGACAAACAATTTGATCGTACACAGTCATCGCCATCACGCCCGGACTGTATATTTATGCGTTATTGTGGTCTAATAAACGTCGACCCCGTTTATATCCACGGGATTCGGATGATTCGCAATTTTCGAAGGGATTATCGATAAATAGGCCATTAGGGTTTGAACGGTCAGCGAGAACGATACCGGAGCTGCGAGTATATACGTGCATTTGCATGTAGCTGCGTGTCCTTTAACACACGTATACGCGTTATTGACCCTTCATAATCCAAAAAATAGATATTGGCATCGGAGCGCGTACGACGCGTCATAAATAGAGACATTACCGATCCCGCGAGGCGATCGAGACCGCTCGATCGTTTTCGGACGATACCCGAAAAAACCCTATTTTCATCCTTGTTATCTCTTCCTCTCGTTCGTTTACTTGCTCGGCTTTCAGCGTCGCCGCTGGGTTCGCCCGAGTTCCTCTCTCCGGCTGGTCCCTTCTGTATCGAATGAATTGCCGATATTTTCTGTGTGGAAATATCTGAGCACTCTTCGACCTCCGTATATGAGCCGAGGGTATCGTCAGGAATATTTAAGCAGGTCGATTCGCAACAAATGTACCTGCCATTTCTAAAATTTGCATCTAACTTTGAAACGAACATAACAATTCTTAACAACCAGCAAATTAAAACAAGTAAAAAATGTCACTTCATTCTATCCATATATTTTTTTTTTACGAAATAGCAATCGAGATCAATTAGTGTAAGTAATGTTAGCTAATTTCAAGTTGCAGTATATCAAATTTACAATTTATTTTGACCTCCCTTCATCCAGGCATTATTCTGCCGGAAATTCATATTTCTTAGCTTGTTTGTAGTGAAATCGATACGATGGGACGCAAACAACATAGTGTAGGGGCTGCCATATCGATGTGGCGAATAGTATAGTGGTTGCATCCTTCGGAAGCTAAAAGGTCCGGTTTCACCAGAACCATGTGTGGTTCTAGTTGAATAATGAACGCGGATGCGGCAGGAAGAACGCATATCAACATAGCCTCGAAATACTCAGCGCTGGCTTACAGCCTGTAATTAATTTGCCTAAAATGTTTGTCGAAATTCTTTAATAATGATTGATGAAACACGTGAATTTATTCTGTATCGGGATATAAAAAAAAACATAATCTTGTATACGTTACAGCGCGCTCGGGCGCTCTGCGGGATGGGGCAATAAAGATATAACGGATCATTTTATCGGGCGATAGAGCGGGTAGTTGAGGTCAGAAAGGCGAGCTTTATATCTGAGTAAGCTCGGCCGCTCCCTCTCTTTCACTCTCGAGGATTCATGGCGGAGAGGCGAGGGCTACGAACGCATAGTGAACTGGAGCAAACGTTATTACAAAAACTTTGCCGAATGAATTCCGTTAAAACTCGCGGTGAGGCATTAATCCGAGTGAAATATCACTTTTGTAAAGTACCGAGCTGTAACTCAAGAGCCGAGACGGAGGGACGAAAAATCACGCGAGGGATGTGTACCAAGCAAATTGTAGTATTATTACTGCGCAATGTGTTCTATATAGATTGTGAGGGATGATGGTGTTATAAAGATTTATAAGTTTTTTCTTTTTTGCAAACGTTTTTGCCCGAACCCGGTGCCAGTCTTCCAAGTAATTTCTCGTAAATGCAAGTTTGAGGAGCCTCCGCCAGCGGCACGACCAACCGCTTCCCGCAACCTCTCTTTCGCCCCCTCACCCCTTTCGTCCACCCTGTATTACACGGCTATATAGAGCTAGGTTGTTCTCTCATCTCGTCGTGGGGTTTCTTCGCTACCATCGTCGTCCACCACGTACCGGTAATGGCGACTCTGAAAAATTACACTGGCGTATTATTTTTTCGATATTACGCGCAGTTTGCTTTGTGGATAGGATTTACACAAGGCGCCCTGCCGTAACGAACGATGCGAAAAATCGTGGGTAATAATACGTATTATTATTATTATTATTATTATTATTATATTATTATTATTATCAGAAGCGAAGGTGTCGCGTATCGTTGCGGAGACGCGATAGCGAGAGTTGCACCACATAAATTATATCGGCAGCAGGGCGTGTCATGTCTCTGGGTCGGGAACGTGACTGCCGCGATCCAACGAGTCTCTCGTTCCTCGGTATAACGTTCTCTCGGTTGTCTGGAATTTCGAATTACGGCAGACCGACGGGAGAACGAGAGCTCTTACGAGCCGAGAGAGGCATGCTTGCATGAGAACACCCCCTTGAACAACTTGCTTCCGAGTTCGAACTTAATAAATTTAAGAAGTGAGGCAAAAGAGGAGTCTCGTCCAGCTTGCCGTGTAGCTGTGCACGATGGTGCACAGCCATATTGTGCGCGAGACATGATCCGGAAATCACATTTTTCGACCGCAAGTGACGTCATACAGGAAATCTCATTTTTCGACCGGAAATAACGTCATACCGGAAACACGTCACATCTGGTTTGAAAATCTCATTTTTCGACCGGAAGTGACGCCATACTGAAAGTACGTTACTTCAGGCTTGAGTAACCTCATTTTCCGGTCGGAAATTACATCATACCGGAAATACGTCAGATTACCACGTTTACGACTGCACGGATTGGAGGTTTACGGATATGGCGAGGTTTCTGATTATTACATCTGTGACCATTGAATGTGTGTTAAGTTGCATGACGATCAGGCCACATTTTGATTAGTAGAACAAGCCGAACCGAACCTTGGGTCGGGCATATAGCGTCCCTACTCCAGTTAAGTATTAATATCCATTCGAGTGACAGAGGGAGATTCGAAGAGCAATCAGAAAAATGTCGACAACTGTCTGGTCTGTACCTGTACAGAAGATTCGAAGTACCCTGGGCTGTCAATACGGACAATGTACTTGGCCGGTGGCTCGAACGAATTCTCTTGACGGTATATTCGAGGCGGTCGGACCCGCAGCACATGCTCATTTACATTGCATAGTGGACGAACCGAGCGGCACGAAGTTCTCTATGGTAATTTTTTAATGCATCGATAAAGCGCGCAGCTGATAGCGGAAGAGAACCAGAAAAATGCTGAAAGCGCGAACGAGTGGTGGGATGGAGGAAAGAATTGTGAAGGAGGAAAAAAAAAAGCGAAATGTATGAGAAACAGACGGAGGAAACATGATATGAAATAGTAAGATTTTCCGAATCGCTTTGACTGTTAAAGCTGCGTTACATTTCTTATGATAGACAAGTATTTTTTCGAGCTTGCATTTATTGTAATGTCATTGAATGTAAACCGATATTGGTTTTTGGTACTAACTATTGTACGATAAGATATATTCCGTATATCACGAAAATGCATCCATTCCGAAACACAATTCTTTCGCGGAATAGATAATGATTGAATTATCCGATTCACGGTAAAGTTTTGAGGGGAACCGTGAAAGTAATACGTGAATTGTTGTCACATTCAGTGGCCTCACTGAGATATCGCCAATTAGAATTTTCATCAATTTCCCTGTCGGCGGTGATGAGTCTCGGTTTGACACTCAGTTCATTTCCGATCTCGAGGGTGATTCCCGAAATTCCCGATTCCGGCCATGTGATGTTCAACGGATAACCGCCATCCACCCAGTCAGGTGTTGGATTACTATGTTTTTAAATTGAAAAAAATAACATGAACATCTTACACGGCAAAGCCATAACAGATATTGGACATAAGAATACTTATAGTGCGGTATACATTTTTTTCATGATCAATTTTCACGATCCTCTTACCCGTATTTTGCAAAGTTGGTCCACATTGTGACTATGCGATTCATTGTACGACGTACGGGACTCATGGGATCGGTGCTGTAGTTCATTCCCGGATAGTAAAATATGAAAGTAATATCATCACCATGCCCAGCACCTTCGGAGATGTAATACAGACTGAATAATTGATAATATCAACTAAATTGACGATAATTATGGAGTTAAATATTGACCGGGGAGGCTGTCGTTGAACGCGAGCTCGTGAGGTCCGTTCGCATAGAACGAAAGATCATAGTAGTATACTGGATTATTTTTGTTGTTGGCCGCGAGAAATCTTTGAGTCTGATCGATTCCGGATATGAACATGAGGTTCGACGATTGCTGGAAAGTGTCATTTCTCATAATAAACATAATAATATCAATAGTCTAACAGTACGCGAACTATTCCTGTAAAAGATTCTCTCCGTTCATTGGTTTCTCTGTAAACGGTATTTGCATAAAACCCACATTGATAAATTTCCGAAGTTCCTTATAGCTGATATGATCAGGAAAGCCCAGGTTCCGATTGAGTCGCTCTTGTGCTGACACGATACTCTCCGGTACGTCCATGTGATACATTTCGGCTGCATTAATGCATTGATTGACAACTTCCCTGACACTCATCGGTTCTGCACAAACACTTTCGTTTTAAAAACTATATTCTTAATCTCATCAATCGAAATTAATCGTGTGTAAAACGTACCAGTGATTATTGCCACTGTTTCCTGATCTTCGTATCCGATAATCTGTGGAATTTGGTTGAAGCGTCCGGTGAGGTATTTAGTGACAGTGCACTCTGTCAAAAATGGCTCTATAGCAAAAGATTCGTTTTCGAGGGTCGGTTTGAATGCTCCTATAACCTGTTGAAGAATGAAAACGTCATTGGTTGCCGTGCCGATCGGTAAACCGGATTCTAGGGGGCTTGGAGAATTAATTGTTACCGGTTCTAAATACGATGTGGCGTTTGTGATTTTCCACGCTGGAACATCGTACAAAGCCTCGAGAATGCTGTCCGGGTCGGTCCAGCTGATCCCTAACTCATCAGTCAGCCTATGAGCTTGATGTAGAGATTTAGCAATAGATTGAAATGCCCAGGGATTTAACGGCACGCCACTCATAGAAATCGAACCATGGAAAAGACCTGTAGTGGAATAATGATTCGGACATTTTTTACTGGTAACACAAAAAGATTTCCGCAAAGCGGGGAGAGCTGTTGGATCGTGAACGGGTTGAATAATTAATTTTTCGAACCTGCGGCTGAGTTTGATAGCACCAGATAACCAACTGAGACAGATCCGGAACTTCCACCCATGATCGTAACATTTTTGGGATTGCCACCGAATTTTGCGATGTTCTTTTGTACCCACTTGAGGCCGTGCACCATATCCTTCAGAGCGGCATTTCCAGATGCACTGGGATGATTAAGGGTCATGTAACCTGATAATCGTCAATAAATTTTACATCAAACAACTAGATGTTTTAATGCATCCCATTTCAATCAGGATAACCTCAGTAAGGACGACTACCAAATGCCCCGTCACGATAATTCAGTGAAACGTAAACGATGTCTTTCTCGAGCAAGTAATCCGGAGGGAATGATTTCAAAGATGATGATCCCGTAAGGAATGCACCTCCATAGATCCAAAAGATGACAGCTTTCAACTCCATCGGAGCTTCAGTCAAATTCCACTATAGTACCATTAGTCTTTGAGTAACAAGCTTTTTTTAATCGTTCAACAATCAGTGGGAAGTTTTTTTCAACAAAAGTGCAATATTCGGATATTTACAGACAAATAAATAATTTTTTGTATGTTTGTGGATGTTGTGTGTCTGGACTCTGCTTCGAAGATTGAACGTCTCATTGATTGAATATTTTTATTGTCGCAAAGACTTAATAATTAGAGAAAACCAAATTACTTTCTTCCCAGTGACCGTTAAAGGCTTAAATTCTTTATAATGATTGCTTACCAGTGGTGTGGCAACATTGAGATACAAGCAGTCCTCGACTCCGGTGATTTCTTTCCTTTGGTAACGGAATTGAATACAGTCGGGAGCGTCTGTGGTCGCGTTATAAACTTCGGTCCACGGATCTGGATCGACGGGAGGCTGTCATGTGAGTGTTACATAAAAGTGATGGGCATGTGTTGAACTCACTTCAGCGTCAATTCATCGTTGACATTATGTAACACTGTACCTTGAATCTGAGATTTCCGAGAGGAGCTTTCGCAAATGGGATGCCTTTGAAAGCTGCATATTTCACTGAATTAACGGTAGTGAGAATTGAACCTTGAACAGGACCAGAAGCCGTTTCTACCACCGCCGTCCGATTAGCTGCGCAGGATGCTCTGAAGTAACCTATCAGCATGATCGTTGAAAGTTGAAAAAATAGCATCTTGCTTTTCCTCGAAAATGCACACATATTGTTTTGCATCTGTGTTCTCAGAGACTTAAGGTCCGCTTTTACTATTCGTAAACGTTGCCTCGTGGGTGGCACTGCACTGTGTCTGTTACAGCGTTGTCTAAATGGTTAACTCAAGTAATGAGATTCCTACGTGTGCCGAACACATATTGATTACTGCTCGTTAAAACTAAATGGGTTTATCACGGATTATCTGGCAGCGATTTGCGTGCTCTGACAGTTGCGGTCATAAGTCGATTGACTGTATACGGGGAACGGCTATCCGTTAACTTGAAAACGAGAGCCGATAAAAATCTGAAAAACTTCCAGGTACTCACACTAGTACACTAATATAATGGTACAACATCACGAACTTTCAGCTTGATCTAAGAGGGTCAGGGCTTTAGAACGTTTGATTTGACGTGGAATGACCCATATGCATATCGAAACGAACAAACAAAGAACAGTCGTAATCAAGTTGTAGATTACGACCGTAGAACTTGTGTGGCCGTAGAAACATACCTTCGAAGGGTATTTTGGGTGATATTGCCTGCGAGATGATGTAACCATTTAAATAGTATTTAAATAGAAACGAACGGTCGTTGCTAGAATTTTAATTTATGTGTACATTGCTATGCTACGATCGGTGCGACGAATGTTGTGAATTATTTATCGAATGGGAATGATTTATTTAACATTTAGCAGCTCAGTGCAGAGCTCCGTGTCTCCATCTGGCTACTCCTTCGAATACCGGGAACATTAGAGGCATCGAATAAAGACAAGTACCAAATAAATTATCATAACTTTAGTGGAAAAAAAGATAATCGGGTGTCACAAAGGGGACACTGGAAAGAGTTCGTTCAAAGAGGTTGAAAATAATCTTTAGGGCAAAGTAACGAACGATTTCAATTGCCTCGGAAAGAATCAGAAATTGTCTGGCATTTTGCTTCTTTGTAGAGGAAGCTTTGTTTTAGTAAAAAAAAATTCGAGATTTTAATAAAAACATGTTCAGAATGTTCTAAAAAATTCTAAACAATTTATTTTCAAAAATACCATTTTCGTCGAAAAATTGTAAGGGTTACCCCTTCTCATTTTTCCACTTTCAAAATGGCCAAATATTTTTTTTCGAGGTATCGATTTTTTACCACCTCCATTGGCTTTAAGTGGCCCATTTCCGGCTCAAAACAAATGCGACTTGTATTTTTTTCGAAATTTTTAAAATTCACCATTTCCAGCATAGGGAATCCTATGTTAAATTTTGCGAAACGGCACTTTTTTTCAAAAAATTTCGAGATATCGAATTAAAACCTTCGCCATTGTTTTCAAGTGGCATATTTACCAACCGATTTCATTAGCGAAAAAATTCTAAAAAAATTATTTTCAAAAATACCATTTTCGTCGAAAAATTGTAAGGTTCGCCCGGTATTTACCAATCGATTTCATGAACGAAAAAATTCTAAAAAATTTTGCTTCGCGGTATCGCCGACGCCAAAATAGTCGTCCGCACGAGCATCGTGCATGACCCACCGCCCACCACTTTCATTGGCCATCAGTTGAAGAGCCGAGGGTCGCATCAGAGTTACGGCCTCGCATCCCTGCCGGAGAACGCGAATCCGGGTCGCGACGGCTGATTTTCATCTGGGAAACTCTATCGATGTCAAATTCGACGAGGGGGTCAAGCGTTAGAGCGTTAATTTGGTAAAATTTCCAGTGTACAATTTTTGATGAAACGCTCCGTCAAAATAGGGTCATTAGCGATATTTGCATTTGCTGCGAATGCTATGAAAAAATTATAAGATGTAGGAAAAACGAAAACGACTGAGGGAAACTTGGGTAATATCAAGATGTTCCAAATCAATTTGGCGGTTGAAGCTGCGTTTCGTTGCTCGTGGTAAACTAGTGTTTTTACATTAATTTTTGTTTGACATTTTTAATATTACATTATTTATGATATTTGATATTCATTTTTGGTACTAACTATTTAGTACCACTTTTTTACAACTATTTTTGATACTGCCTTATCTACGATAAGATATACTTCGTATCCTTGTCTATTCCGAGGTACAATTGTGTTATGTTATGATTGAATTATTCGATTCACGGTAAAGTTTTGAGGGGAACGGTGAAAGTAATACGTGAATTGTTGTCACATTCAGTGATCCCACTGAGATATCGCCAATTGGAATTTTCATCATCATCCATGTCGGCGGTCACGATCCTCTGGTGGATACTCAGTTCATTTCCGATATCGAGGATGATTCCCGAAATTCCCGAGTCAGGCCATGTGATGTTTAACGGATAACCGCCATCCACCCAGTCAGGTGTCGGATTACTATTTTTTGATCGAAAAAAATAATATGAACATCTTATACGGCAAAGCCGTCACAGATTTTAGATGTAAGGATGCTTGGAGTACGGTGTAAACTTTTTTTATGATCTATTTTCACTATCCTCTTACCCGTATTTTGCAAAGTTGGTCCACATTGTGACCATGCGATTAATTGTACGACGTACGGGACTCGTGGGATTGGTACTGTAGTTCATTTGCGGATAGTAAAATATGTAAGTAATATCATCACCATGTCCAGCACCTTCGGAGATAAAATACAGACCGAATAATTGAAAATATCAACTACATTGACGACGATTATGGAGTTAAATATTGACCGGGAAGGCTGTTGTTCAACGCGAGCTCGTGAGGTCCGCCCGTATAGAACGAAATGTCGTAGTAGAATACTGGATTATTTTTGTTATTGGCAGCAAGAAATCTTTGAGTCTGATCGATTCCGGCTATGAACATGAGGTTCGACGTTTGCTGAAAAGTATCAATTCTCATAAAAAAATATCATTTGTCTAACAGTACCCGAACTATTCCTCTATAAGATTGTCTCTATTAATTGGTTTTTCTATAAATGCTGTTCGCATAAGACCAACATTGATAAAATCCGGAAGTTCCTTATAGTTGACATCATCATACAAGCTTAGGTTCCGATTAAGTCGCTCTTTTGCTGTCATGATACTCTCCGGTATGTCCATATGATACATTTCGGCCGCATTAATAGATTGATCGATAATTTCGCTGACAAAGTCCGGCACTGAACAAATACTTTTGTTTTAAAAACTGTATTCTTAATCTCATAAGTTTAAATTCATCAAGTGTGAAACGTACGAGTGACGACGGAAACTGTTTCCTGATCTTCGTAGCCGATAATTTGTGGAATTTGGTTGAAGCGTCCGGTTAGGTATTTAGTGACGGTGCACTCGGTTAAAAAGGGTTCAATAGCAATGGATTCGTTTTCGAGCGTCGGTATGAATGGTTCGAAAATCTGTTGAAGAATAAACTCGTCATTGGTTGCCGTGCCGATCGGTAAGCCAGATTCTACGAGGATTTGAGAATTCATTATTACCGGAGCCATATGCGCTGCTGCGTTTGTGATATTCCACGCTGGAACATCGTACAAAGCCTCAAGAATGCTGTTTGGATTGGTCCAGCTTATTCCTAACTCATCAGTGAGTCTATGAGCGTAATGTAGACATTTAGCAGTAGTTTGAAATGCCCAGGGATTTAACGGTACGCCACTCATAGAAATCGAACCATGGAAAAGACCTGTAGAACGGTAATTATTTAGACATCTTTAACTTGTAACACAAAAAGTTTTATGCTAAGTGGGCAGAGCTGTTGGCTTGTGTGAAGGGTAATTAATACATTTTCCGCACCTGCGGCTGCGTTCGATAACACCAGATAACCAACTGCGGCAGATCCAGAACTTACACCCATGATCGTAACATTATTGGGGTTGCCGCCGAATTTCGCGATATTCTTTTGGACCCATTTGAGCCCTTGCACGAGATCCTTCAGAGCGGCATTTCCAGATGCGGTGGGATAATTGAGGGATAGGTAACCTGATAATCGTCAATAAATTTTGTATGAAACAATCAGATGTTTAAATCAATCCCTATTGCAGTCACGATAATCTCAACAAGCATTATTACCAAATGGTCCGTCACGATAATTGAGAGAAACGTAGACGATGTCTTTCTCGAGCAAGTAATCTGGAGGGAATGATTTGAAGCTTGATGATCCACTAGAGAATACACCACCGTAGATCCAAAACATGACAGCTTTCAACTCCGTCGGGGCTTCTGTCAAATTCCACTATAGTAGCGTTAGTATATTTTAGGAAGATTATTTTTCTTAACAAAATAGAAATTTTCGGACATTTAATCAAGCATTTTTTTTTTGTCCGTGGATTTTGTTTGCTTGGACCATTCTTCGGAGATTGAATGTGTCATTGATAAAATATTTTTATTGCCGTAAAGATTTGACAATTACAAGAAAACAAATTACTTTCTTCCCAGTGACCGTTAAAAACTTAAATTCTTTATAATAATTGCTTACCACTGTTGTTGCAACATTGAGGTACAAGCAATCCTCGTCTCCCGCGATTTCCATCGTTTGCCAACGAAATTGAAAACAATCGGGAGCATCTGCGGTCGCGTTGTAAACTTCGGTCCACGGATCTGGATCGATAGGGGGCTGTCATGGAATTATTACATCGATGTGATTTAGCCTCTCTTCAGCATCAGTTCATCTTTGACATAATTTAACACAACTATACCTTGAATCTGAGATTTCCGACCGGAGGTTTTGCAAATGGTATGCCCGTGAAAGCTGCATATTTCACTGAATTGACGGTGGTGAGAATCGCACCTTGAACAGGACCAGAAGCTGTTTGTACCACTGTCGTCAGTTTAACTGCGTTGAATGCTCCGAAGAAACTTATCAGCATGATCGTTGAAAGTTGAAAGAATATCATCTTTCTTTTTCTCGAAATTTCACACAAATTTTTTTTGCATCTGTCTTATCAGGGACTCAAGGTCCACTTTCACTGTCAGCGAACGTTGCCTCGCGAGTGGCACTTCGAATGTGTCTGTCACGAGATAGTTTAAATGGGTAACGCAAGTAATGAGATTCCTACGTGTGCCGAACACATATAGATCACTGCTTCTTAAAATAGAAGGGGGATATCACAAAAGCATTATCAGGCAGCGATTTGCGTCCTTTGACAGTTGCTATCATAAGACGACTGACTGTATATGGGACACACCGATCCGTTACCTTGAAAACGAGTACTAATAAAAATGCCAGGTACTCAAACTATATAATAATACCACATCACGAACTTTTAGCTTGATTTAGGAGGGTCAGGGTATAAAAAATATGTGTTTCCTGTATATGATATATAAAGGGCCGGCACGGCCCAACGAGCAACGTTCTGGCTCTCGGCGAATCTGCAGGGCACTCGATAGTTTTTCATATTAATTATTGCTTTGGCTATTTTTCTATTTTTAGTACCTGAGCGAACAAGCTTATCGCTTAAAGTGAGTTGAAACATATGCCACGTGACACATGACTGCAAGAGGTAGTTGCATTTGTTGATTTAATGACATGGAAAAATGCTTGACGTTTGGGGTAAAAGCAAAGTTCCATCAGACGCGGTATTGAATTCTAGATGAGCTGATACTTTACTTTTTCGCGAAATGTCTACAATCCGAATGCCATTGACTACAGTTTTTATTATCGACTAAACCCGTTGGGAGTCCGTTTCACCTCGCCTTAAGTCAGCGAGAGCATCGTCATCAGCTGGATTTTTCGTTACCGACGGGAGCGGAATTGCCGACGCCAACATAGTCGCCCGCACGGGCATCAGCACGAATCACCGCCCCCCACGTTCTCAAGTTATTTAACATTTTTTATATGACATAATTTACCATTTTTGACATTAATTTTTGGTGCTTACTACTACATTTTTTACCCCAATTTTTGACAATAACTTATCTACATAAGATATACTTTATAAATCATGGAAATTTATCCTTGTCTATTACGAGACACAATTGTGTTCGATTCAATTATTCAATTCACGGTACAATTTTGAGGGGTACCGTGAAATTGATGCTTGAACTGTAGTCACAAGCACCGGCCTCACTGAGATATGGCCAATAGGATTTTTCAACGAAATCCATGTCGTTGGTCACATGTCTCGGTTGGATGCTCAGTTCATTTCCGATCTCGAGGGTGATTCCCGAAGGTCCCGAATCCGGCCATGTGATGTTCAACGGATAATCGCTATCCACCCAGTCAGGTGTTGGATTACTATTTTTTTTTATTGAAAAGAATAACATCACTATTTTATACGGCAAAGTAATCACAGATTTGAGATGAGAGGGCTTATAGTGAACTATAAATATTTTTTACGATCAATTTTCACGGTCCTCTTACCCATATTTTGCAAAGTTGGTCCACAGTGTGGTTACGCGATTAATTGTACGACGTACGGGGCTCATGGGATCGGTACTGTAGTTCATGCGCGCATAGTAAAATATATAACTGATATCATCACCATGCGCAGCACCTTTGGAGATGAAATTTAGAATAAATAATTGACAATACTAACAAATTCGACGATAATTATAGAGTTAAATATTGACCTGGAAGGCTGTTGTTCCACGCGATAGCGTGAGGTCCACCCGTATAGAACGTAAGATGGTAGTAATAAACTGGATTGTTTTTGTTATTCGCAGCGAGAAATTGTTGAGTCTGATCGATCCCGGCTATGTACAAGCGGATCGATGTTTCCTGAATAGTAAAAATTCTCATAATCAAATATCATTTGTTTAACAGTACCGGAACTATTTGTTGTAATAGATTCTGTCGATTGATTGGTTTTTCTATAAATGGTATTTGCATTAAACCCACATTTATAAATTTCCGAAGTTCGTTATAGTTGATATCGTCATAAAAGCTCCGGTTTCCATACAGTCGCTGTTTAGCTGAACTGACACTCTCGCACAAGTCCATGTGATACGTTTCGGCCGCGCCAGTGCATTGGTCGATTATTTCGCTGATAACGTCCGGGACTGCAAAAACATCTTCGTTTTGAAAACTGTATTCTTAATCCCATCAATTTCAATTAATCTAGCGTGGAACGTACAACTGACGAAGGCCAGTATTTCCTGATCCGCGTATCCGATAATCTGTGGAATTTGGTTGAAGTGACCGGTAAGGTATTTAGTGACAGCGCACTGTCTCAACAATGGATCCGAAACGACGGCTTCGTTTTCGATCACCGGTGCGAATGGTGCGAAGTTCTGTTGAAAAATAAAATCGTCACTGGTTGCCGTACCGATCGGTAAGCCAGATTCCAAGATTTTTGGGGAATTCACTGTTACCCGAGCTATCCTTGCTGTTGCGGCTGCCATCTCCGGTGCTGGAACTTCGTATAAAGCTTCGAGAATGACGTTCGGGTCGGTGGAGTTGATTCCTAACTCTTCAATGAGAGTATGAGCTTGATGGAGAGCTCTAGCAGGAGTGTGAAATGCCCAGGGATTTAACGGTACGCCGCTCATAGAAATCGAACCATGGAAAAGACCTGTAGTACATTAACGATTTGGACATTTTTAACTGGTAACACAAAAAGGTTTTCGAAAAGTGGGCAGACCGGTTGAATCCTGAAAGGATTAAATTATACATTTTCCGAACCTGGAGTTAAGTCTGATAGAACCAGATAACCAACTGCAGCAGATCCAGAACTTCCACCTATGATGGTAACATTTTTGGGATTGCCGCCGAAGTTCGCGATATTCTTTTGCACCCACTGGAGCCCTTGTACCAGATCCTTCAGACCAGCGTTTCCAGATGCGTTAGGATGATGAAGGGACAAGTAACCTGACAATCGTCAGCAAATTGGGTATCAAACGATCAGATGCTTAAATGAATCCTCTTTGAGATCAGAATAACGTTAATAAGTACGTTACCAAGTGGCCCCCCACGATAGTTCAGAGAAACGAAGACTATGTCTTTCTCGAGCAAGTAATCCGGAGGGAATGATTTCAAAGATGATGATCCCATAACGAATGAACCCCCATAGATCCAAACCATGACAGTTTTAAGCTCTGTCGGGGCTTCTGTTAAATTCCACTATAGTACCGTTAGTATTTAAGCAACAGTCATTTTTTTTGTATCGCACAACAGTTGGAAAATGTTTTCGTCAACAAAGTAAAAATCTTCGGTTATTACAGAAAAATTAATGATTTTTTGTCCCTGGATTACGTTTGTCTGGACATTTCTTTACGGAATGAATTTTTCGATGAATGCGTTTTTTATTGCCGCACAGATTTGACAATTACGAGAAAACAGATCACTGTCGTCCCAGTGATCGTTAAAGATTTGAAATCTTTATAATGATTACTTACCATTCTTGTGGCGACATTGAGGGTCAGGCAATCCTCGCCTCCCTCGATGACCATCTTATCGGGAACAAATTGAATACACTCGACAGTATCTTTGGTCGCGTCAAAAACTTCGGTCCATGGATCTGGATCGATCGGAGGCTGTCACGAGTTCATTACATCAATGCGATACATTCCTCCCTTTATCGTCACTTGGTCTTTGACATAATTTAACACAACTGTACCTTGAATCGAAGATGTTTCAGAGGGGGTTTTGCAAATGGGATTGCCGTGAAAGCTGCATATTTCACTGAATTAACAGTTTCGAGGATTAAACCTTGAACAGGGCCAGAAGTCGTTTGTACCACTGCCGTCCGTTCAGCTGCGCCGAATGCTCCAAAGAAACCTATCAACATTGTCGTTGAAAGATGTAGGAATAGCATCTTGCTTTCCCTCGAACCTGTGCACACATTATTGTGCATCTGTGTTTCTAGAGTCTTGAAGATCTCCGTCACTATTCGTAAGCGCTGCCTCGCCGGTGACACTGCCACAGTTTCTGTCACAGGCCAGTTTAAATCAGTAACTCGAGTAATGAGATTCTTACCTGTGCCGAACAGTGTACCGTTCACCGCTCGTAAAAACAGTTTATCACCGATTATCAGGCAGCCATTTAGGAACTTACGCGGTTGCGGTCACAAAACGATTGTATATCCACTGTATAAGCATATGCAGATGGACAAAAAAACTTCCAAATAGTGTCAACCACGTCGGAAATTGCGGTCGTAGAAACTATTTGGTCGTAGGAACGCCTTTTAAATAAGCTACTTTAGGGTGACATTTTGAATTTCTAGCATTTTTAGGAATTCGTTTGCATTTAAAAGCGACGCTTTTGAATGAAAACGAATGGAGCTGACGCTTCAGGGGTTTTTTATTTTTGTTTACACATTGCTATTGCGCTATCGGTGCAACTAATTTAGTGAATTATTTATCGTGTGGGCGTCAATAATTTAACGTTCGACTCGCAACTGGCCGTGTCTATCTTCTCCAAAGTACCATGTCCAAAGTACTATTTACTGTTTTGGAATTGTTTTATTTATTTACACCAATAATTACCTGAGCACACTCGCGCTGGGCTATGTGGAATTCTGGACGTTGGCAAGGAATGTTTCAAATTTCATGTAGACTTATCTTGGCCATTTATTATGTCATCGAGATTTTTTATTCTCTGCTACACTGTTAAGGTTGATAGTTCTAATATTAATTTTTTAAATATAATTGGATGTGTATTCAGATCTGCGTTTTTTCATTACTCGAGTTTGAGTTTACCGTTCGAGCGCTGGTGCCCGGAGTGCGGAGAATTTGCTTACACGCGGAGGATAAATACATTTGATTGCTTTGCCATTGATATCAATCTTTCCTAATCTTTTTAATGTTTTTTAAATACATTGTGCTTCACATCGTGAAAATAAATATTCCTCATATTGTCATTATTATAATTGTTTCTTATACGTTCACAATATTTAATATATTAGTTGGCTTCTCTGCCTTTTGTCAAGTATTATATCACTTCTTATTGGTAACTATGTACATTAAATAGTGTCGAAAACAAAAGTCCAGATAATATCATCGCATTAAATCTGATGTTATCAGATTTTGATTTGAACATGGGGACGGACCCATTGACGCATTCTCGTTTACAGTCGGCGATCGTGGGTAGCACCTGCCAGGTATGTGATTGTATCCGTCGCACATCATTATTGATCGGTCTTGGTTCGATCAAGAGCTCATTGCCGAAATTCAGGCATTCTCCAGTCATTTTTGAGTCCGGCCAGGTGACGTTCAATTTATACTCATTCACCCAATTCGGAGTAGGATTCCTAAAAAAAAGAAATTTTAAAGTTTCAGTAACATTCACTGGTATCTGAATTCCGAAAATCACTCATCTTACCCGTATTTGGCGAAGTTGGTTATCATTGTAGTAATTCTATCTCTCATAAGAGGCAGAGGGTCATTGAGATCGAGACTATAGTTAGCGATTGGAGCATAGAAAATGAATGCAACATCGTCACCGTGGGTGGGACCTTGAATGAGAAGATTAAAGAATTTTTTTTGTTACGTTCGATTTTTTTAAAAGATTTATACCGTCTCAGAAAGTACTAAAACGATGACCAAATACAATATTTGGTTGGGAATATATAAATGATACATCCTTAAACGGTGCCATCCTCAATTCCCGCGGAAAGAAAATAAATTTTGTCGCCTATTTTTCTACTGTATGTGCGATACAGCGAAAAAAGGCACTGCAAAAAACAACACTCGTCTGCTGTATAAATCACTGACCGTCAAGCGTACAATTCCAACGCAGTTCATGTAGAGATCTAGGATATTTGAACGAAACATGGTAGTAATAGATTGGTTGGTCATCATAATGAGTGGCGAGAATCTGTTGGGTCATGTCGATCATGGCGGTAAAGATAAAATCATCTGTTGCCTGAGAAAAATAAAAAATAACTAGGTTAGCACGATTTCCAAGATTCGTGCTGTGAAGTCATTTTCTTCTCGACTTACATCCAAAGTGCCTTGAATTACACTAGAACCAAATAAAGTCCAATTGCGAGCACCCGTGGCATATATTTCGTTAAATTTGTCGATAGAATCTGGAACCTTGAAGCCGATAGATTCGGCCGCTTCGACGTAACTCTTGATTACTGGCATGTATGCTTCAACGCCTGTAAAATACAATACCGTCATCATAATATTTTTAATCTCGTCATTTTGTCCACATGGACGAGTCACTCTATCGACATAATTGTTAGATTCATTGGGATAATATATATTTTTTGAAATTCGACGAAAAATGATCGTCGAATTTCTTGAATTCGCTCTTTTTCGCTGGAAATGTAAGTGACTCGATTTCATACATCTTATCGCTTATAAACATATATGCGTACCTGGACAGGCGAAACACGCAGTTTCCTTGTCCATGAATCCCATTAACAAGGGTAATTTGGTAAAGTTTCCGGTGAACCATTTTTTGATAAAACACTCCGTAAAAATAGGATCAGTGGCTATAGTCACATTTTCTATAGTCGGATTGAATGCTATGACCTGTTAAAAAAAACAATAAAAAAATTGATATTTCGCCAAAGTTTGAACTAGTATAATATCTATCACCTCTGGGATATAATAGGTGCCCAAGGTTAGATCCTCCGGCGATGCACTGTAGAAAGCTCTGAGAAGGGTTTCTTGATCTGTCGAATTTATACCCAACAACTCGGCGAGCGTTTTAATTCTACGTTGATTCGTTGCAGCGGAATGGAATCCCCAGGGAACTAATGGCGTACCGCTCATGGCGATTATACCCTGAAAGAGTCCTGTCAAATCCTATCAATGCTGAAACTCGTATGTGGCGAATATCATGATAAATACATTAATTTTTTCATACCTGCGGAATCTTCGGAAATTGCGTGATAGAATGTCGCCATGCCTCCAGAACTGCCACCCAATAACGTCACGTTGTTCGGATTGCCACCGAAATTTTGGATATTTTTCTGTACCCACTGAAAGACGAGTCTTTGATCCTTGAGGCCCGCGTTTCCGGTTGCGTTGGGATGATTCATATTCAAAAAACCTTCGACGAATTATTTTTATAAAATTATCTTTGCTCGTGTCAGTCGTGCTAAATTGTGGGAATTACCTAATGCTCCGAGACGATGATTGAAGGTAATGAGTATGACGTCTTTCTCGATCAGGAAATCCGGACCGAATATCCAGATCCCCGATGTACCTCTCCTCCATGCACCTCCGACGAGATAGACCATAACGCTCTTCAACTTTGTGGGTGGATTTGTCAGATTCGTCTATTGTATTAACAACTAGTTTATAAGATATATTTATTTCCACATAGCTCAATGATTACTTGCTATAAAGTATTTGCTGTTCATTACCACAGGCGTGAAGACATTGAGAAATAAGCAATCCTCCGCTCCCATGAGGACGTCATTAGCGCTACCCGTTTGAAAACAGTCGGACGCTTCAGCAGTGGCGTTGAAAACTTTAACCCATGGAGCAGCGGGAATTGGAGGCTGGTGAACATTTTGTACATTCGTGCGTTGTAATATAATTTTAAAATGCCGAAACAACTTAAATGGGACTTCTAAGTAAAAAGCGTATGGTTAAAATGGCCTCGAGGAAATTTCAATCCGGAAGCTACTGCGAATAATGAGGGCGCGGCCCTGATTATTCCAAGGGATCGTAGGTTCATTTGATTTCCACCTGACCGCAAAATTGCTGAATATTTTTTCGCATACAATCGAAGTGAGCACCGTTGAGTACGTTTACTCATTTTCAACCATCTTCAGCGGTGTTTTCTTTACCTTGAATCTTTGCCAGCCGACTGGAGGTTCGCCATATCTGATTCCCCTGAAAGATGCGTATCTCATTGACTTCATGACAGTAGTCTTTATTTCCCCCTGTACAGGACCATGGGTCGTGTTCACCACAGCTGTAAGTTCAGCTGCAACTAGTGAAGATATTAATGAGATGATAAATGCTGATGGTAAGAAGGACATCTCGTACGTCCAGGGAACTGTCTGTAAAAATGCAGTATATATTAGCTCGTTAGTTAAAATACGCAACAATTTGTATTGTATATACCTGAGGACGCGATACGTTTTAGGGAATGTGTTGAACAGACGATGCAATGACACTGAGAGGGGAGCCAACACTGAGAATATGTTCACAACAAAATGTTGTAGAGTTGTAGTCGCCGTTGGCCACCGTTTATAATCGTTACACTGAATGTTCCCGACGATCAGCAGAGGCTTACTTATCTTAGCGTTTACGATGCAAATAGTAAAATAATACGGTCGTTATGCATACGGCGGTAATGGTGACTAAGATAGCAACAGGCAAGAAAAAAAAACATCGATCACTTCAGGAAAATATCTACTTAATAATAGGGTACAAGACAGCCATAGATACTCAAAGATACTTAACGACACTCACGGACACCTCCATTTCGAGTGTCCATCAAATCACATTTTCCGGCTGGAGGTGACGCATACCGGACATACGTCTTTTCCGATATGAAAATCTTATTTTTCGACCGAAGTGACGTCATACCGAAAATACGTCACTTCCGGTTGGAGCTTGGTGAATTTTTCATTATTGTGTACACAGCGCCATTGCACATTATTTGTGAATGATTTGTTATGATTAGTTGACTTGCCGCATTTCGTCCTCCTTGCCAAAACGTTTAATAATTTTATTACGCTATTTATTCACTTTTTTTTTACGCAGAAACTCGCTATTCGAAACACATTTTTCTCTATCGATGCTCTTTACTGTTGTGTTATTTGAAATACATTTTATTGCTTTGCCATTAGGGTCTGTTTTTTCTTAGTGTTATTGTTATTATTTTGGTTCAATACATTACACTATTCGCGAATAAATATTCCTATTTTTGTCATTATCACGATTGACTCCGTATTCTTATACGTTTAACAATCTCCTGTTTTCGATTATTCCCTTCAAGTAAAAATTAACGTTTACAATCATTAATTGATTTATTTGCTTCTCCGTTTCTTAAAAATATTATTTCGATTCTTATTTCTGGCTGTGTACATTAAACGATATCGAAAATGAAAGTAAAGATATTATTATTACATTAAATTTAATATAATTAGAGTTTGATTTCGGGATCTGGATGGAGCGATCGACTGATTGTCGTTTACAGAGGCCGATGGCGGGGAGTATTGGCCAGATGTGTGATTCTATCTGCCGCACAATATCATTGATCGGTCTCGGTCCTATCGAGAGCTCATTTCCAATGTTTAGGGAATCTCCAGCCATTCTTGAATCCGGCCAGGTGATGTTCAAGCTATACTCACTCACCCAGTGTGGAGTGGGATTGCTTTAAAAAAAAAAGAATTCCAAAGTTCCATCGAAGTTCAGTGATTAATAAGTTTGAAAAATCATTCAACTTACCCATATTTGGCGAAGTTAGTCCACAATGTAGTAACTCTATCTCTCGTAAGAGCCAAAGTATCATTCAGATCGAGACTATAGTTGGCACTTGGAATGTGAAAAATGTATGCAAGCTCGTCTCCATGAGCGGGACCTTGGATGAGAAAATGAAATTAATTTTTGTTATTTTAGGACGTACTGAAATTATATGAATACCGAACATTTGGCCAGAATAAAACATGTAAATCGGAATGCGTAAACAATACATCCTTGAACAGTACGATCTCAATTTCCTCGGTAAGGAAAAAACAATATCGTTGTCCATTTTAGTACTTCATGTGTTTTATAACGCGCGTTTGGTGTATAAATCACTGACCATCAATCCGACACTTCCAGCGCAGTTTGTGCAGGGATCTAGGATAGTCGAACGAAATATGGTAGTAATATATTGGTTGGTCATCGTTATAAGCAGCGAGAGCCTGTTGCGTTATGTCGATCAAGGCGATAAAAAGTAAATCCGTTGTTGCCTTAGAAAAATTAAAATAATTAGGACGATACGAATTCCAAAATGCATGCTGTATAGACATTTTCCTCACGCCTTACATCGATAGTCTCCTGGATAAGTGTAGGATCGAACAGAGTCCAATCGTCGGTGCCCGTGCCATATATTTCTTTAAGTTTATTGATAGAATGTGCAGTCTCGATGCCAATAATTTCGGACATTCGGACGTAAGTATCGATTGTTGGCATGTATGCTGCAACGCCTTTAAAATGCAATACCATTATCATAACATCTTTCACCTTGTCATTGGATCGATACGAATTAATTTTTTCTTGGATTGGAATGCTATTTTCATTCAAATAACTCTTTTTCATTTGACCCGAAAATTTGTCATCAAATTTCCGGAAATCGTTTTTCTATATTGGAAGTGCAAGTGGCCTGATTTCTAATATTCTATCGCCTGTAAAAAATATACAAACCGGGACACGCGAAAGCAATAGTCTCTGCGTCCGTGAATCCAAGCATCTGCGGTACTTTCGTAAAATTTCCGGTGTACCATCTGTTAACGATACACTCCGTGAGAATAGGATCAATAGCGATAATGGCATTTTCTACAGTCGGACCAAATGCTACCACCTATTAATTACAAAAATGATAATGAACAATACAATTTAATTATATATATATATATATATATATATATATTTATCTAATAATATAGACATTTCGGGAAAAGTTTGAATTTGAGTAATATCTATCACCTGTTGAATGTTATAGGTGCCCACAGTTAGATCCTCCGCGGATGTATTGTAGAAAGCCTGGAGAAGGGTTTCTTGATCTGTTGAATTTATGCGCAACCACTGAGCGAGCATTTCAGCGTTATGTTTAGCGGTTTCAGGAGATTGGAGTGCCCAAGGACTCAATGGCGAAGCGCTCGTCGATATCGAGCCGTGAAAAAGCCCTGATAAATTCTGTTAATGCTTTATTTCGTGTGTGATGGATAAAATTATTCAAAAATCCTGTTTTTTAACCTGCGGAAGCTTCGGAGACCACGTGATGGAATGTCGACATACCTCCGGAACTACCGCCAAATAACGTTACGTTGTTTGGATTGCCACCGAACTTTTTTATATTCTTCTTTACCCACTGCAAGACGAGCCTCTGGTCCTTGAGGCCGGCGTTTCCGGTTGCATTAGGATGATTCATATTCAAAAACCCTTCGACGAATCATTGTCGTGTAATTATCTGTACTCGAATTAGTAGTAATAAATTGCGACAGCTACCTAATACTCCAAGACGGTGATTGAGGGTAATAATTATAACGTCTTTCTCGATTAAGAAATCCGGACCGTACATCCAGATCGCCGCTGTACCCTTTCTCCATACACCTCCGGCAAAATAGACCATGACACTCTTCAACTGTTTTGGCAATTTCTCGAAATTCGTCTATCGTGACATAAATTTTTTTTATAAAATCAATTTAGTTTCGTAAGCCCGGTGCTTGATTATCAGTAGAGTATTTGCCTATTATTACCACAGGAGTGAAGACATTGACGAACAGGCAATCCTCCGATCCTCTGACAATGTCATTAACGGTACCCGTTTGAATACAGTCGGGCATTGCAACAGTAGCGTTGAAAACTTCAACCCATGGATGAATGGGAACTGGCGGCTGTCGAACATTTTGTACATGTGTGCGGTAATATTGTGGTATTATTATTTCTTATGTGAAAACATCTTTATCGGGAAATCCAAGTGAAGAGCGTCCTTAAAGACTTTAACCGGGGAGGCTCTTGCTATAATCAGAGCCTCGGAAGGGGCCTGATAAGCCTAAAATTACTGAAGATTTGTTTGCACACAATTATAGTGAGTACACGAGACTAGTTGTACTCACTACTTCTTTTCGCCCCTATTCAGCAATGTTTTCTTTACCTTGAATCTTTGGTACCCGAGTGGAGGTTCGGCGTATCTGATTCCTCTAAAAGATGAGTATCGTATCGATGTCATAACTGTACTCTTTATTTCGCCCTGCACAGGACCATTGGTCGTGTTCACCACAGTTGTAAGTTTACCTCCAATTAGCGAAGACATTGAAGTAATGATAAATATTGATCGTAAATAGGACATCGCATCGGTCTACGAAACACGGCACCTGCGAATTAAATGGTACTTTGCGATATTAGTACGGAAAAGCGGTCTTTCGACGAAAATTGTGTGCGTGTGCGAAAAAGAAACTAACGTGTAAAATAGTACTCACAGCATTTTTCCCGCACCCTCTGCTAGAAAGCGTTACATTCGCCGAACTTTATAGGCATGAAAAGCGGGACTTTTTGTGTACCTGTTACAAAATAGCTCCTTAAAATCCAAAACAATACCTGTAATGCTATTATTTACATATGCCTGAGTGTGCGTATCTTTTAGACACGGTATCAAATAGACGATACTGTGCCACCACTGAAAATATATTCACGACAAAGCGTTTAGAGTTGTTTGTTCGTTGGCCATTCTTTGTATTAGTTAAACTGTGAGTTCCTAATGATTGGTGGAGTGTTGCTTATCTTCGCGGTTTCAATGCTAACAGTAACCTTATTTACACCTCGTTATGCATACCGGGACAATAGAGACGTAAATAGCAATAGGAAAAAAAACGAAACATGTATCACTTCAGGAAAATATCTACTGAACAACAAAGTACGAGACCACTAGACTTAAAACGTCGACAGGCTCAACAATTTGGCTTTGAATTTTTATCCACGACTATCGATGTCCGGCTATTTTCACGCACGCTTCGGATAATTCAGCTCCGACTGACGACCAGAATAGTACAGTCCTCCAATTAACTCTCCGACTAATAAAGTATTCATTCATATTGCAACGCGGCTTAAATATTCATTCGATGGATCCCTGACCCAAGCGTCCATACGTGACACACTGACGGACACTCCAGTATACTTAACGACATTAACGGTTACCCATATTTCGAGTGTCCATGAAATCTCATTTTTCGGCTGGAAGTGAAGTCATATCGAAAATATGGCACTTCCGGTTGGCTATTGTTGGACTTTTAATTAGGGTGCACACAGTGCCATTGCAAATTATTAATGAATCATTTATTATGATAAGTTGACTCGTGGCATTTTTTTCGTTCTTGTCAAAACATTTAGTAATTTTATTAAATTATTTGTTCACATTTTTTTAAACGCAGAAACTCCCTATTCGAGAGACTTTTTTTCATATCGACGCTCTTCGTTGTTGCGTTAAATGAAATACATTTTATTGTTTTGCAATTGATATCTTTATTTTCTTAGTTAGTGTTATTGTTGTTTTTGTTAAATACATTACATTTCATCATTATCATAATTGACTCCTTATTCGATTGACAATCTCCTATCCTCCTAATCCTATCCTATTCTCCGCTTTTTTTTCTAGTATTTCGATTCTTATCTCTGGCTGTGTATATTAAATGATATCGAAAATGAAAGTAATGATAATATTATTACATTGAATTGAATATGATTGCAGGTTGATTTCGAGGACTGGACGGAGCAATCGACTGATCGTCGAGTACAGGAACCGATCGCGGGGAGGATTGGCCAGGTATGTGATTCTATCAGCCGCACAATATCATTGATCGGTCTCGGTCCGGGCAACAGCTCATTTCCAATCTCCAGGGAATCTCCAGACATTCTTGAGTCTGCCCAGGTGATGTTCAAACTATACTCATCGACCCAGTTTGGAGTGGGATTGCTTAAAAAAATGTTGAAAATTAAAATTTTCATACCGTTTCTCATAAAAGTTAAAAATTGAAATGTTCATATCCATTTCTTACCCATATTTGGCGAAGTTAGTCCACATTGTAGTAACTCTATCTCTCGTAAGAGCTAAAGAATCATTCAGATTCAGACTGTAGTTGGCGCTTGGAATATGAAACATGTACGCAAGGTCATCACCATGGGCAGCACCTTAGATGAGAAAATGAAATATATTTTTTTTTCTCATGTGTTTGAATACTTTTAGATTTTTGCTATTTCAGGAAGTACTGAAATTACTCGAATACCGAACATTCGGACAGAATAAAAAATTTGGATCGTAATGTATAAAGGATATATCCTTGAACAGCAGGATCTCAATTTCTTAGGAAAGAAACAAAAATATTGTTGACCATTTTTGTACTTTATGTGCGATGCAGCAAAAACAATAGTAAAACAAAGAAACAACGCGTATTTGGTGTATAAATCACTGACCGTCAAATCGACACTTCCAGCGCAATTTGTGCAGGGATCTAGGATAATCGAACGAAATATGGTAGTAATATATTGGTTTGTCATCGTTATAAGCAGCGAGAATCTGTTGTGTTATGTCGATCATGGCGACATAGATGAAATCCGTTGTTACCTTGGAAAAATCAAAATAATTACAACTGTACGAATTCCAAAATTCATGCCGTAGAGACATTTTTCTCTTGACTTACAACGAAAGTCTCCTGGATGAGTGGAGGATCGAACAGAGTCCAATTGTCGGTGCCCGTGCCATATATTTCTTTGAATTTATTGATAGAATCTGCAACCTCGACGCCGATAATTTCGGACATTTGGACGTAACTATCTATTGTTTCGATGTGTGCTGCAACGCCTTTAAAATACAACATTCACCTCGTCATTTTATTGATATGGACGACTTTCTTCTTCGATTTGATTGCCAATTTTATTCAGATAACATTTTTTTTTATTTGACTCGAAAAATAGCCGTTGAATTCCCTGAATTCGTTATCTATAATTGGAAGTGCAAATAGCGCGATTTCTTACATTCTATCGTCTATAAAAAATGTACAAACCTGGGCACGCGAAAGCCACAGTCTCCGTGCGTGTGAATCCGAGCATCTGCGGTACTTTGGTAAAATTTCCGGTATACCATTTGTTGATGATACACTCCGTGATAATAGGATCAATAGCGATAGTGGCGTTTTCTAAAGTCGGACTGAATGATATGACCTGTTAACAAAAAAATGTTAAAATGCATATATCGAAATTTCTAGAAAAGTTTGAACTTGGGTAATATCTATCACCTCTGCGACGGAAAAGCTGCCCACAGCTAGATCCTTCGCTGATGTGTTGTAGAAAGCTTCGAGTAGGGTTTCTGGATCGGTCGAATTTATTCCCAACCACTGAGCGAGCGTTTCAGCTTTACGTTGAGCCATTTCAGCAGATTGGGATCCCCAAGGAATCAATGGTGTAGCGCTCATGGCTATAGAGCCGTGAAAAAGTCCTGAAGAATTCTGTTAATGGTTGAATTCGTATGAGATGGATAATATTATTAGAAAATTAATTTTTTTAACCTGCGGAAGCTTCGGAGACCACGTGATAGAATATCGACATGCCTCCGGAACTGGCGCCAAATACGGTCACGTTGTTTGGATTGCCACCGAATTTTTTTACATTCGCTTGTACCCACTGCAAGACGAGCCTCTGGTCCTTGAGAGCGGCGTTTCCAGTTGCATTAGGATGATTCATATTCAAAAACCCTTCGACGAATTATTTTGATATTATTCTTTTCACTCGAATTGGTCGTAAAAAATAGCGACAGTTACCTAATACTCCAAGACGGTGATTGAAGGTAATAAGTATGACGTCTTTCTCGATCAGGAAATCCGGACCGTACATCCAGATTCCCGATGTGCCTTTTCTCCACGCTCCTCCTACAAAATAGATCATGACACTCTTCAACTGTGTCGGTATCTTCTCGAAGTTCGTCTATCGTGATGTCAATATTTTAATAAAAATTCATTGACTTCCGGTAAGCCTAGTGCTTGATTATCTATAAAGTATTTAGTCACCACAGGAGTGAAGACATTGAGAAATAGGCAATCCTCGGATCCAGTGGCAATGGCATTAGCGCTACCCGTTTGAATACAGTCGGGTCTTGCAGTAGTAGCGTTGAAAACTTCAACCCAAGGATGAATGGGAACTGGAGGCTGTCGAACATTTTGTACATACGCTTGGTAATATTGGAATGTCATTGTTTTTTATGTGAAAACATCTTTAGGGACTGACTCAAAAGAAAATCGTTTTTAAAAGGCGTATGATGAAACTGTTCTCACAGAAGGTTTGGAAAGGAGTCAATTGGAATAATTAGAGTCCTGAAAGGGCCCCTCATTATTTTATTGCCACCTGTTCCTAAAATTACTAAAGATATCTTTTCACACAATTACAGTGAGCACACGTGACTAGTTATACGCACTATTTTTTTCGCTTCTATTCACCAGTGTTTTCTTTACCTTGAATCTTCGGTACCCGAGTGGAGGTTCGGCGTATCTGATTCCTCTGAACGATGAGTATCTCATTGATTTCATAACAGTAGTCTTTATTTCTCCCCGGACAGGACCATCGGCTGTGTTCACCACAGATGTATATTCACCTCCAACGAGTGAAGATACTAAATGCGTGATGAATATTGACGTTAACAAAAGCATTCCGTACGTTCACGAAATTCTGTGCCTACAAATGCAATATTGGTTTTACAGCTCGTTGGTTGTTTCGTTTTTAATTAACGCTCCGACTTTGCATGCCAAAGAATTTATACTGCAATCATAGTATTTGTATGCGATATTTTTACAAGCAGTATTGAAGAAGACGATACGTCAACACTGAGGAAAAAATCGTCACTGAAAACATATTGACAACAGAGCGCTTTAGAGTTCTCTCGTCGTCGTCTTATCGTCGTCGGCAAAATTTGCAATGCTTATTAGGGCTTTACAGGCTTATCTTCGAGTTGTTGATGTTGATGGTAAAATGATGAGTGCACTTGAATATATACGTATATTTAATGATACGTTATGCGTATACTTTAACACGGGGGATGTTGTCTTGTAGCAGTCGGTATATTTTTCACACGTATGGCCATAATAATACATTTTACAAATAACGAGCAGTGGAACCAAAATATCTATTTCTTCAGAAAAACCGGGCGAAGATAGAAGATAGACTAGAATTTGTTAAGTATCATCACCCAGAATTTATTATTTTCTTGCATGAACGATAAACAATATTTTATCTACTTTCCATAGTATTACGTAATATAGTGATAAATTAATGAGAGCTCAATGATTTACCGAACGTTTTTGACTTTCCATTCCCCTCAGATTGTGGTAGCGGTGATAAAAAGCTTATGAGAATAACAATAATTAATTAATCACAACATTTGTACGGCGTTCTATAAACATTAATTTATCTCACTAGTAATCAGCGCAGGTTTATTATTTAAGCAAATCTTCGCTCTGATGCTGAAATATCGCCGAAATCATACGGTCCCTGCTCGTCGAACGATGAAAATAAACGTAATGTAAATTATCAATCATCGAAGTGGGCGAGTGTGACGCGCTATCGACTACGGCGAGTGTATTCGTTTGCTCTCTCGCCCACTCCATCTCGCTCTGTGGCGGTATATACACTCGGTGATCATTGGATAATGATAGGATGTCCTATTCGCTTCCATTCGGTTACAATCCCGTCTCTCCCTCGTTGCTTGTGCGTCGAAACGAAGCGAATGAGCAGGGAGGGAGTCATCATGTCGTAACGGCACACTTAACGTTCCCGCGATATCCCGCGTAGCGTATAGAATAGCTCGGGCTAAACAGCTTCCGTACGAGTAGACGCTCTCAGGTCCATACGAGCGGCACGCCGATGGCCTCGTCACAGTGGATTCCGTCGACCAAAAAAGTCTTCCCGGCCTTCACAACCGACCATAAACACAATCCCTCGGTATAATACAACAATCAACGACGAATAACAAAAGAGTGAAACATTATACACACCGACCTATAACTAACGTATGCCGGGAATGCCATGATGTATAACGTGTAATCAATACCGCACGACGGAAGAAGGAAACTGAAGAGGCTCTCGCCGGATCAATGGATCCGCGGACCTCCGGTTGCGAAATTCTCGTATCCTTCGTGGTAACCAATACCGTCCTGATCGGAAGAGCAGCTACGGTTTCTTTGCTACTGCTTCCTCCGTTCATAAATTTCTGTTGTTTTCCATGAATCAATCAGGGCGTGTAGCGCGCACTCCTCACACCCGATACCCATGCCGAGCACGAAGCATCTTGGCCGCCGGCGTCGTCTTCGTTTGCTTCTTCATAAAGCTTGTCCACCGGCTCAAGCCCGCCGAAACTCAATACCCCGGTCGCTCAGGGGTATCGTGGATATTGCGTTACTGTGTTTCATTACCGGTCGACAAGCCGGACGCGAATGCCGGTGGTAAGAGCTCCTCCTCAGCAGTACGGATCTCCTGTATAGTGGTCTCGTATGCCGGCATCCCGTTCGGCGCCTTGCCGCTTCTTAGTTCCTTTGTCACGTCGTCGCTTCCTACGAGCGAGCCCAGTGTCTTTCGCCATTCTCTGCGGTACCGTGTCTTCGGTGACTGAATGCGCGACATACCGGGTGACAAGAGCCTCTCAGGCGAGACAACAACAATACGATAAGGAAGAAAGTTAAACATATCCAACGGTTGGCGTTAGCCACGCGGATGAAGTTCACTTGAAACTTTGGGAATCAGAGTTTGTAACTCTGCGAATGTGCTCTTTTGTGGCCTCGATTCGGTCAAATGTGCCTTACATTGTGATCCGGATGAGAAGACGTTCGGGTCAAAATTTCAATCGAATAGGTTGCCTTTTCGAAAAAAGGGCAAACAAAGTTTGGCTGTATGAGGAGTCTCGAAGGAAGATCTCGAACACCCTATATTTTCTGCTTTCCGGTGTTGGTAAACTGCTGCTGGTATCTCCCCCGTGTGTGTCCAAAGCGAACGGGCCTCTTGTGCTCCAGTCCATCCTTTATGGAAGAGGTAGCCGACGGTGCCTTGGTCGCTCGGTACACTGTCGGCCACTACTTCCGGTCTGTCCTCCCATTCAGCGATATCAACTTACGGTCGTCGTCGACGACGACGTAGACACGTAGCTAACGTATGGTCAGCTTTCGTGTGGGCTTCGCTCCACCCCGACAGAGACGAACTTACGGTGAGAGGAAGAGGAAGCGGGAAGAACGAGAGGATAGCCCACACAGAGGCAACGAGAGGCGCGCTACGACGACCCCGGTGTACATGCACCGTGCCAACGAAGAACGACAGACCAAACGGATTATCCTGACTCCGTTACTCATCCCTTTTTGCTTGCCGCTGCATGTTCACCCTCACGATTGACCGAGAGACCGATCGAGTGAACGTTTCTCTATGTAACTGGTTCGTTGCTCGCCGTTCTCTTCGACCCCCCTGTTCTCTTCCGCTCGTCCGTGTGCGTGTCCGCCTCGCCGACCAGTAGTTAAATCCTGTTACTCCGTAGTTCGAGGAAATCGTACCGGTACTCTCGCGTTTCCGCGCAATCGAATCGCTTTTCACCGTTCACCAGATTTCCTATCGTCGAACCTTTCGGCCGTCGGGTCTAATGAATATTGCCAGAACCAATTGATGATTTCTCTCGCCTGGCATACCTCCGGGGTTGAAGCTCCTGGACGGTACATTGGATACACATGCGAGCTTTATTTTTCGCTGGTCCCGTCCAAAGATGGCGGACGAATGGTCAACTCTGATTCCGGTCGAAGTTGACGAAGGGCAAATGGTCAACTTTGGTGCCGGTCGAAGTTGACGAAGGGAAGTGCGTTGTCGGGCTGGGGATTCTGATCCGGGCAATCGTCTGATAACGACCCGGAGCGCGGATCATATTTATCCTTAACACGAAGATTCTTCTGCCTCCGCTATTAAGACACCGAACAGGAGCAAGATAGTGCATCAGTCCTTCGTGCATCATGCCGAAGATGTGTGCCCGTTTTGCGATACATTCTAATGGGCTCTAACGTCACATTTCCGTCGGATACGATCGTACCAACAAAGTTTCGAGCTCTGAACAGCTTCCACTATTTCCGACGACACATGTCCCAAAGGGTTCGAACGTCTTGCCGGTGCATCTTTCTCACCGTCGCGACACTCGAGGATTATCCAGACTCTATTACTCACCGTCTCGTCGTTCTCCACAGCAACCCTGTATTCCTCAAACTCCACTTGCTCATCCGCAACTTGCAACATCGCAACACACTAACGCAATGAGTTAAATCCTGTTAACCCACGGATGGGGAATCAACCGAGCACTTGGGTGTTCTATTATTCAGTTTGGTCCTGAGATCAAACCTCCCGTACACGGAACTTCGCCACCACTGTTGTATCCTGCTCGATTACTCCCGTCCGCATCGACCACATAGAATACCTTTGCCATACCTACGCCATACCCGCGCCATACCTACGCCATACCTACAACACCTGTAATAACACCGGTACAGTAAATACTTCCGGGAATTGCTCGCTCTATAATAATAATCCACTGGTACTCGTATACAAAGCGCATGGGTATCGCATGTATCTCGACAGGTACAAGTATACGTGCCACAATCGCGGTACACACGAAGCGCAGTATTACAACGGTTCTCTCCACAGTTCGAGCATTGTCTAACGAAGTTCGGGAGACAATGGATAATAGCGAATAGTCGTACCCGCGCTAAGATAAGTATTATAGGAATGAGGGAACGACCGAGCTGGCTCGTCTCCTCGTACGGGGAGACGCTTTTGGATGGGAGGTACGTAAGTAATATACGTCGCGGTCTTCGCTGCTCAGCGATCGTTCGCGTGCAATTAGGGGTTGTAAATTACCGAAGCTCGCGAGAAAGCGTTGGAGAACACTCGAGACTGAGAGTAGTTACTCAGCTAGAGGTTGTTGTCGTATTTGCAGCGATCGTCAAAAGGTATACCGAGGAGAGTTAAGATAGAGAGGTGGAGTTAGATACAGAAGTAAATAGAACACAGCGACTTAGGTGGAGATGCGGAATAGGAGGAAGGGTAGTCTCCAGATTCCGCAGCGATAAACCGTGACTAATTCGAGACTCACCGGAGAGGCTTCGCTACAGAGTACATGCTATTCTGCTGATGGCTCACGGTAATACCGCTTTCCGTTACCAGTACAAAGGATTGAAAGCGGTTGTACTTGTGTGCACATGTCATGTATGTGGTACTCGATATGAAGTGAACAGCAAAACCCCATCGTGACGGTTTTTCGACAGTTTTCCGCAGGTTAACGTAAAAAGAAATTACCCGTGGTTGCACAAACCGGAAATACGTAAAAAAATTGGGTCAAAAATGAGATTTTCAAACCCGAAGTGACGTCTGCAGAAAAAACCTACTAGTCGGACAATTTCACTTGTGTATTGTCTCCGAATATAGTCGGCCGTAAATATATCGGGCTTTTCTTAGATGTCTGGCGCATTAAAAAAAAATTGATTATTTTTCACAGAAAAATACACGCATTCTCGCTTAGGTGACCGGTAATACGCAGCCCTCTCTCCCCGTCCCTGCGGAGTACGCACCGAGCTCATATATAACTGTACAGCATCGAGGACGGAAACAGAAATAGAGGAATAAGCGCGGAAGAGAATAGAACTGAAACTGCCTGCCTTTTCGTCGCTCTCGTCCCGTTATAGCCCTGCCGTGCGGCGAGACCTGTAAATTGGAGAGAAGCCGCGCGTTCGCTTCGCACTGCAAGCTCGCTGATCTCCGAGACGACGACGACGACGACGACGACGAATCCCCGGGTGATGCCTCCCCGGCGTCCTCGTCCCGTTGCTCCCCGTAACTCTTCCCGACGTACATACTTACCCCAGACGTGCGAAATAGCGTAGTACTCCCGAGCCCGCGCAAATTCCACTCTCTGATCCCCGGGAGAACAGCGGAGAGACGTGCGTGCATGCACCCACTTGCACGACACAATCCAGTTACACATTTCTTTCTGCGTTTCTTCGCGCAACCGCAATTTATTTATAATCCTTATTCCCTCAAATTGGTCGCCCCGTCGTTTGGTTCCGACTCGTCGTTGGAGATGGAAACAACGAGCGGACCAACGAGACCTCACAGGTGGTTCTGCGAAGGAAGTCAAGATATTATTACGGTAAAAATTATGGGGGAAAAAAACTATCGTCGAGATATTTTTCCAAGCACTGTTCTAAAAGAGGTGCAATGAACAAACAGAGCCAAGTTTGTTTGAACAGAGCCAACGGAGCCAAAAAAAATAATTTCCTGTTTCACGGAAGCGAGTAATGGGGAGATGGTAAGTGGTGATAGAATAAGTGGAGATGGTAAGTGCCCAAGGGGCCTCGAAGCCTGCTGGAGTCGAAAGCCTGCATCATCCGATTTACCGTCAATAATATCGCGAATACGACGGGGTTAATTAACGAAAAGAGATAAATTTGACGATAGGAGACGGTGGGTAATGGTGAGAAACGAAACGGTAGCTAATGCGCTCTCGGCGAAACCCGGCTATAAAACAATTGTCTATAACTGCATGCAAGAGTCAAGAGGGTATTAAAGCTCTTCAGTGGCTCTGACTTACGAATCAAATGCACCGCTAATATTAATATGTTCCCGAGTGTTCGATATCAGTAATCCGATAATGCACATACGCTTCTTCATTATCCTCTAATAACCTTCCGATTTCATGAGAAGAATGATAAAGAATTCCGAGCACAATTAATGAGCTCTTTGTACCTGGAAATACTCATCCGGCTTGAGCATATCCACTTACTTAAACCCACTATCGCGATACATGATTCAATTCGATAACAATATTACCAATCGTAAAGATACTTTTGTGTAAAACTATTTCGCCGGCTGAACCGCGGTAATATTTCACTTTTGACACATAAACGCTCGGTGCGACGACATATTTTCGCTGTACGATAATCTTCATGCATATTTATATTAGACCAAAAAAATTTGTTTTGCATATTCATACAACTATGCATATTCATTATAACTAATAGTAACTGATAAATTATGTCTGCAAAGTCCCGATATTCATGGCAGAGAAAGGCGTGCTTCGCAGTGATATGTTTAACCCTAGAACTCATGCATGGGGTAGAAAAAATGATGCATCAGGTTTAGGGTTAAGGAATTACCGCAATAACTGCTCCAGCCTCAAAATTCAGTCGTAAAAAAATTCTCGAAAAGAATCGACGATACAGACATCGGAAAAACACTGCCGTAATTTTTCCTCGATATCGTAAGATACGACAAAAAAAGGATTTTTTGTTGATGAGGGTTGGTGAACGCGAACCTCGCGTACGATGCTCCTCCGGTCGTGCGGTATAGCTATGTACACCTTGATGCCGGTGCTCGTCTGGCGCTGATATTCCTACCTCCATTTCTATTCATCCCGAAAGATAAAGGCGTACCCGATCGGGAGTTCCGATAGCCATGAATATCCTATCTGCATAATATCTCCGCCGCGCTCGATCTCGCTCCAACCCACCTGGAAGCCTCCGTCGGTGCTGAAAGCACTCCGTGCGCTTTTCTTACGTGCTGCTGCACCAACGCTCTCCGGACGAAATCGTTCCAACCGACAAGTACCGTGCGATGTTCTCGCGTATATATTTTACGCGTACTTTGAGGGTTCCACTGAGCACGCGTCCCCGGTAGGCGGGGGCGGTGGGGTCGGTTGTTTGATATGCAAGCGTGGCTGCGTTTCGGTATCGCGGCCTCGCTTCGCCTTTTCAATCCCTTTTTTCTTTTTCAATCTTCCCTCTCTCGTTCGCGCTCACTCGCTCTCGTCACGTTTCCTTCGTCATCTTACTACGCATGTACACGAAGCTCTCGCAACGCGTTCCGGACGCCACCGAAGTGCGAGATATCGTGTGGCCCGTCGCTCCGTAAGAGCGCGTTCCTCGTGACCCTGCAGCCTCTCACCCTCCTCCCACGCACTCTACACACACGCGCGAGGCTCGTGGGTGTGAAGTGCGCGCGTGTGCGTTACACGCCGACGACGAATCTCGTGTTCGCCACGGGGGCGACACGCACCAGTGTAACCGGCGGTCGACGGGGCCTTTGACTGGAATATCGTTGTACCGAAAGTTGAGAGAGCGAGACAGGAGGAGAGGGTGAGAGAGGGACGGGACGAGAGAACTCGGTGTGTGCAGGAGATAATTTACATCAAAGATGAAGAGAGAAAGACGAGGAGAAGGATGGGAGAAAAATGCTCACGCATAGTGCGTACCGAACCGCACGGCACGCCGGTACTATCATCCGTTTCTCCTCTACGCACACGCACGAGAGTTTATTGTTGGAGGGACGAGAGAGAGTGTGGAAGATACGGGAACAGAGGAGAGCGAGACGGAAGCAACGAGAACACGCGGTACACGCCTCGAACGTCGAGGTTTGAGGTTTCAGTGCGTCTCGCACGCCGGGACCGATACGACGCGTGCGCGATCTTCTTTCGCTACGAAAGAAATTTATGGATGGATACGCGTTGATTCTGTCTGTTTATAGAAACCTTTGTTATTTACGGTGATTGCTGCGGGTGCGATGGTGCGTTGCGATACCGCGGTACGATAGTGCATCGCGGAGTGGTTCGGCGGTTTTTTGATTTCTCATCGGACACCGAAGTGTGCCAAGGGGTGTTGAAGGTATTGGACTTTTAATCCCGAAAAATTCGACTGAAAAAACAAATTCTGGAGCGCATACTTCCATGTATTTTTTCGCGCCAAACGCAAATTCGACGAAGTGAAACGTGACGATGGAATACTTTTTTACGCGCCGAACCTTAATCGGTCAACCGTTTTGCATGAAACTCTAAGACGTTGAAAAAAGTCGAAAATTGAAATTTTCGTATCGAAATTTTTTGAAAAAATACCATTTTTGTCGAAAAATTGTAAGGGGCCCTTCTCATTTTTCCACTTTCAAAATGGCCAAATATTTTTTTTCGAGGTATCGATTTTTTACCACCTCCATTGGCTTTAAGTGGCCCATTTCCGGCTCAAAACACATGCGACTTGTATTTTTTTCGAAATTTTTAAAATTCACCATTTCCAGCATAGGGAATCCTATGTTAAATTTCGCGAAACGGCACTTTTTTTCAAAAAATTTCAAGGTATCGAATTAAAACCTTCGCCATTGTTTTCAAGTGGCATATTTACCAACCGATTTCATTAACGAAAAAATTCTAAAAAATTTATTTTCAAAAATACCATTTTCGTCGAAAAATTGTAAGGGTACATTTTGCGAAACGGTACTTTTTTAAAGGGTAAATTCTGAAATAATTCATACATACTACTTGAGGTATGTACTATGCAGTACCGAAGAGTTTTCCCCAAAGCTGAATCTTTAAATGTATTTTTAAAGGGTCTTACGGCCTTCTCATAATGTTCCTTCATTCGCAAAGCTTCCCCTGTGAGGAAGCCAACTATACAGAAAATGCTTCCTCAGAGAAGAAGCTTTGCGAATAAAGGAACATTATGAGAAGGCCATGTGAAACTTTCAATTTGCAGCTTTTATGAGAAAGCCACATGAAGATTTCAATTTGCAACTTATATGAGGAAGCCATATGAACATTTTTATTTTCAATATTTTTTTATTGTATGTTGAATAGCAATTTTAAGTACTTTTACGTTTTATTCAATAACATTGAAATTAATCTGCAACCTTCTATACCAACAATTTACTGTGCTTGTGAAATATTCTGATTGGAAATATAGAATCTTACTCAATCCGTATCGCATTCTTGAAGAAAAATCAATTATTTACAAATAAGTTCATCATATCGAAGTCGTATCAGACTTCACATGGAATCCCGTTGACTTCCAACGAATTTTTCACGAACTTTTGAAAGTTCTTGCTGCCATGTCTTGAGCAAAATTCTTGAATTCTCTGGCATGCCTCTTCGATCATGGCCAGTGGAATTGTTATCACGAGTCTCATATAGGACGGAAAGTCGAAGCACTGAAATTATTATTTTTTAAAGTCAAATTTCTCTTCCATGCTGTCGGAATTAATTGTACGTACTAATGAATGACGTTTATGTAGAAAACTAATAATCGGCTCACCTCGCCAGGAAGACAAAACACAGATTCCTCCGTGATCAGTCGACAAATGAATTCCTTTTCGGTTTTGAATCCGGGGTAGCAGCTTAGATCTATGTGTACCTGTCAATCGGTAAAGAAGTTTCGCGTGTCAATGGCTCAATTTATAATACACTTAGTTTCTCCTTACCATCATGTACATCGTCCCATGAGGCATTATTGGTTTCAGTCCAGATATTTTCTTCAGATGGTTGTAACACAGTTTCGCGTGTTCCTGCAAGCAGATAAGAGACCGACTAATGCTACCAAAAAAACACTCTATATGATAGGACATGATATATTGAACATATGATATATGGATCGGGTCACATTCACCACTTTTACAGTTTAAATTAAACAAAAGTAACAAACTATCAAAAATGCGTAAAACTGAGTAAGAATAGGCATGAAAATAAGCACTCTTGTCCCAACGTAAAACAATCCGATTTCATCAACTGCAAGATACTAAGCATTGCACTCACATGCAGCGTCTGCGCAATGTCGTCGAAGAATTTTTGCGGCGTATTTTGAAGTATACTTGGCAGTGCGCCTTGAACTAGCGTGTTGCTGCCGATTACCCTCTGAGTGAGGCCGTGCAGTCCCTTGCGAACCTATCGGCATACACATAGTATTTTTTATTTATTTTTTATATTTCATGATGAAAATGCCGTTGATCTTTCGAACAGACGAGATCGCTCACCTCTTTGTTCAAAATGTCGTGTCGGTCGTGAATAATTATCCATCCCATTCTCCAGCCTGGTACCAAGAAACTTATTTAAAAAAAAAAATAGGTTTAGTATTCGATGCCGTCGAGACCGGATTGAATTGCAATGCCGATACGTTTTCAGCTCACGAACCTTTTGGCCAGTCCGCTGCACGACAATATAGGAACTTCGCTCGACAGGGACGCTAATGAGTGGTACGTTCGTCCAGGAAATATCTTCGGACAGAAAAAATAATACACAATTATTTTTTTTTAAATCATTCACTTCGTCACGGCGTTCAAACAGGCCTTTGAGCTCGCCTACGAAAAATTGAAGTCCGTAACTCACCATGCGTTCGTATATCTCGTCGGAAATTATTGGCACATGGTGGCGAGCCGCAATGTCCAAAATATCTAAAATATGCTGGCGACTGAAGACCGAGCCGCAGGGGTTTGCCGGATTGTTGATTAGTATCGCGGCTGTTCGCTCGTCTATCTGGGCTTCGAGATGCTCGAGATCTATCTGCCAGTCCTGTTCCGACTGATTTCGTTTTTTAATTAACGCATTTGTCTTTTTTCGCGAAAACCGCAGCCGATATTCGAAATGAGTTGCTTATGGAAGGAGGGCAACCTACCAGAAGATTGTACGACTTGAGTTCGATACCGAGACCGTTGGAAAGGGTTCTGTACATCGAAAAGCCTGGCCTAGGAATCAATATATTTTGACCTCGGTTCGCCAGAGATGTTATCGAGAGATCGAGAGCGCAAGTACATCCGTTACAGAGTATAACATCCTGTGCAAATAATCCATAGTTTAATATCGTTAATTTTTAATTTTGAGCATTCATTTTTTTACCAACAAAATGAGAGAGTATTACCACGTCATTTCGCGACGTACCTTAGGGTCGACCGTGAAAAATTCGTTCGAGCTATATTTGGCCACTGCCACTCTAGCTTTCTCGTATCCTTTAATAAAATAAATCGATGCTTTATCGTTTAGACAACCATAAAGTCCATGTCGATCGGACATTCATACCGACACGACCATAAACAGCTGGTCGTATTTATAATCCTTATCTCGATGGGGTTTACGAAGAGATTGAAAAAAAAAATCGAGGATGGAAAGATAAGGGGTTGAGTTAGTACCAGCGCACGGTGCGTATCCGTTGTTCAGCTGTGAAGTTAGACTCTCCTGAACAGCTTCGATAACTTCCTTGGGGGGTTTGAGATTTCCAAAAGCGGTAGGATCGCCTTAAAAAGACAAGAAAGAAAGGGGCGTAAGGAAAAAATATAGAAATAGGCTGATCACGTTCCTGCTATCAGGTTAACGAAGCTTCCAGAAACTCGCCGTGGCTCAGAGCGACTCACCGATAGATAGAGTTATCATTTTCTTATTGGGATTCGATTCGATGACCATATTTTCGACGATCGCCCTTATGGGATTGTAGCTCTTCCTGGCCATATCGGAGACTTTCACGTCCCATCTTTTGCGTGAGGTAATAATCGAGCCGTTTGACATCTCGCAATCCAATCGCGATGACTTGAGAGCTGATTGAAATTTATTTGGACCTTATAGGGTAAACCGGCCAATGCATGGACAGTTAAGCAGACGAAAAAGCCAATGAATAGGCTTTTTGTTATGCACATGCTCTTACGGAAAGAGTCCGTTAATTGGCTCTGTCCATTCATTGGCTGGTTTACCCTAGATTAATAATGTACACGGCTGGAAAAATTAACTCCACTGGCAGGAGTGATTTTTTTCCTGAACGCGTCGGGAGTTCTTCGTTCCCGAAGTTTTTCTGTACACATTCTGGATGTCTATAGTCTTGAATGAACGTTTCATTTTACTCTAGATACAAATAGACGCTCTCGAAAAAAATCACTTAGCTGAAAAACTAGCTCCGCCGACAGAAATCGATTTGTCCTGAACGCACCGGCAGTTTGTCCGTGTCCTGCAACGAGGAGGGTAGTTCGTCAGGTGGGCAAGTTCGGTTCAGTTCGGCTCTTCGACGTGCTCGTTGATGAGGTTCGATCGACTTAGTCCAGTCTTCAAAACGTTCAAGGCAAGAATACTCGTTTTATGCAAAGCATGATTCCGTCGATTCTTTATGAGTTTCTTTTTGTTTACCGGCCTGGTAGGATGAGGAAAAGTGAGACCCGTGCAAAGAGGGGATAAGACAATGCAATCAGAGGCTCGAAGTGAAATATGTTTGCGACTCGCCGCCAACAATCAATACAGAGGTAGATGGGGCAAAGCGAGCCTCTGGGGCAAGATGAACCACAAAGCACTGCATTCCCACGTTTAGACAAATAAGACAGGGATTTTCATGTCAACGCGTTTAGAATTTTTTACCATTTTTTTAAATCACATGTAATCCAAACGATGGATGTCCTCGCTCGCTGTTCTAAAAAATCGGTGTGTCACGATATCTTACCTTGAAATATCGAAAGTGTCAAGATCTCGAATCGCAGCTGCGATATGAGGTGTTTGTGCGGTGATGCCAATTATCTTTCCGAGTACGGTTGGTCATGTGCACCAAAAAAAAGAAAAAGAAGGGTACCAAACTGGCAGGTAGTCAGTTTGGTACTTTTGGTGGCCCGTTTTGCCTCGCATTACTCTACATTATTTAGACCGAAAAGGCACGATGCAGCGATTAAAAAGAAATCAACAGCGACAAAGTCTGTTCCTTATTGCCGTGTCAATATTTTATATCTCCGGACTCCCCCAGCGTTTCGGAAAAAAAACCTCCTTTCGGAAGAGGAGTAATGTTTTGGGCTGCGTACATTTTTCCGATGCAACAATCGCGTTGCATAACTTCGTCACATTAACTTCATGGAGGTCCCAAAAAATTAATTTCTCGGGAAATCAGTGAGGATGTCTTTCATCGATTTTTACAGAATTTCTTAAATCTCATAGACTGATTGTAATCTGGCACTTCCCGTAACTTTATTATTAACGGTGTCGAAAATTAAGGTGCGTGGAAGACAGCTGATTCGAGACACGGTGTCAAACGGGTTTAGACGAAATTCTGTGCCAGCGATAAGGCTTTACCCACTGGGTGATAATAATTTTTTCGCAAATACATTTTCATGGAGGCCTCGCTATTGCATCCGTATTTAACTCATTCCAATTCTTTTTCACAACCGATGTTTTTTTTTATCTGATCCGATTGACAACATGAGATAACGAACGCATCGCTGTACGGTAACGCTCATTTTCCGCTTAGCTCTACAAGGAAACAATATAATATGTGTTACATATATGTATCAATCGTTGACCCAACGTCAATCAGAGGAGCGAATCGACCGTGCTAATACACAATCGATGCGCCCTTCCAGCCCGGATCCATCGACGCAATGACACTTGTCCATGTAAGAGAATGAGAGCATTGTGGATGTTCCGATGTTCCCTTAACTCGCTGGAGTTTCCATCAGCAGGAGTACATCGCGGTACCATCGAAGCGTTTCGTTGCAGCAGCCAAATTTCGTATTAACCCAGAAGAGCCGGCTTTGTTCCATCGAGCGGGAACCCGGGGGTGGCCGAAGTGAGCGTCGGGGGGTGGATGAGCTTCCGCGTTTAGGGCCGGCTCCGGGCCGACGCTAGACCAGGGTAGTTCGCCGAACGAGAAATTAGGATTTCGAGGACAGCGTTTCGGATACGAACACGAAAAACCAATTGAGCTGATACTCAAGTGATAGGATACGTCGGGGGGTGGGAAGGGGGTCGATGCGAAGTAGTCGGGGATTCAGCCCATGTGTCTCGGTGCGCTTGTGTGGCCGTATAACGTCCTGGTGGCAATAGACACAAAAGCGAGCAATGCGCGTATTCTATACACCCGGAGAATGGAAACGTCGAATTTTGGGATAAATTCTTGGGGGTGCAACGGGAGTTCGCAGATGAAAAAAAGAGAAGAAAACCAGGGTGATGCTCGAGCGCATACACGGATGATTCTCTGTTGGCAATCGCATGTGTGTGTGTGTGTGTGTTCGCCGTCTCGATTAAAGTGTTCGTTCGGGCTCGCACATAGCTGCGATCCGACCAGTCATCCTTTGAGCAAATACTATTGGGCGTTTGCGAACGAGCGCATTGAAGCTCTATAACTGGGGAGCGGAACTATTCGTCGGGAAAACGGGAATAGACGAATGATGCAGGAGTTTACGCGCTCACTAGCTCCCTTGGTTAAAACTGCAAATTTGCACAGCCGAATTAATCGATGCGCCGGGGTGACAACCGTCCGACGATGCAGGAAACGCTAGACGATGAATTTCATGAAAATTATATGTACAGTTTACGGTCGCGTATGTTAACGTCGGATGAGTTAACACGAGCCAAGTTAATACAATACGACCGGACAAGTTAGGGTCACTTTTTTTTACAGCTTACGATAGTATTCGACTTTCGCATCTGAGAATTAATTTTCATCGTGAGACAATCATTACGAACAATCAATCGCGAAGGTTCTTTGCTAAACATTTTTCTAACGGTGATAAGCGAGAAAACCACGTTTTTTCGAACAAAATAGTTGGATCGCTCCCCTTTAAGCTCTTCCACCCGTGCGACCGTGTCAAGCTTCGTCGTTTCATTTTCCCTTAATTTCTTCTACGGCTATGAAAGTGTATCCGAAACATGCATGAATGCGTAAATAGAAGGTTATTAAAGAGCAAAACGAGTGGAGAACACGCAGGTATAAGTGCATACATGCACATATGCGGTACCTTAACGCGATTGTTCTCAAGTTGCCTCCACTTCAGTTTCAATTTTCTTAACGACCATTCCACTCGCTATTTGCGAATAATTTCTTTATCGCGAAAAAAATTTAAAAAATAGTAAAAAAATGCATGAACGATATATGAAAAAAGCGGTTCAATGGGTTGTTAAAACGAAATCGAGCGGGTGGCTAAGCTATAATAGACTGTTGACCCCGCTGTAACATTGGGGTAACGGGTTAACGCTTCCGGTGCCACCGATTAACACTGAAAAATAATTCAGGCAAAGTAGAGTCGAAACTGCCCTGTTGGCCGAGCCCATCAAAAACGAAAATCCCTCCACCAGGAGCCTCGTGAATCCCTTGCGTCCAGCCACCCTCACGACCGTTGCCAACTTTTGGAGAGGATCGTTACTAAATAATGAAAGCGCGTTTACCGTCTATATAAATATATGTATATAAACTGGCGAACATAGTATGCACACGGCATCCACTCGGGAAACGTGTGCGCACTTTCGTGCGGTTCTCTGACACGCGCGTGTGTATATATTTAATACATATATATATATATATATATATATACATCAACATCCAGGCGGTGCACTGTAGCGTAGGTCCTCGCGCTTGTTAGTTACTGGAGCCAGGGCTATGCACCAAGGGGTTTGTTATGTAAACGAGACTTTTGCATAAACCCAACTGTTTTCCGTGGTACTCGTAACCCCGATATACTACACACATACTATATTTACCGTGGTCCGTTACGCATATATACAGTACTATAAAGTACACTTTAAAGGTTCCAACGACTCTCACCGATCGGGCCAAAGTAATTTTAAATGTTATCCCAACGGCTTGAGAGCAGACATTCGAATTGATCGTTAATGTTGAAATGCAACAACCACGTCCGGTGCCGAAAAAAAAGACAAGGCAATTACTATTCCACACCGGGTTCTGATCGTCAAAATACGATTTTATCATCCGTTAAAATACAATGGGCTTTCACTGATGTTTCCTCCGATTCGTTTGTTTTAACGTTGTCGCTACTTTCGCGGCTGCTCCGTGCACGTTGCTCCCTTTGGATCGACTATCAATGAATTGACAATGTCTCTTAAAAAAGAAAAAAATGTTTCTAAAAAAGTTAATTAAAACATGCCATGCTATTGACAAGAAATTAATCCTTATTTTCAGATCTGCCATTTAACTGAAGTAATCTCTCATAGAAAATAATATTAAACTGAGGGAACAAGCAAATATTATATCCGGTATAGAAAATCCCGCCCTTGTCGTCACAGCCGATTACATAGAGTTCGCACTGAGTATTAATAAATATATAAATAAATATGAATATTGAAGGCTGCTTTATGCCCGGTGCTCCCTTTGGATCAATCATCGATGAATCAACACGACCACTCGCTAATTAAAAACGTTAATTAAAATGTGCGATAATATTGCTAAAAAATTTATCCTCGTTTTCAAAAGCTGCTATTTAACTGAAGTACTGATGTCTCATGGAAATACATATAAAACCGAGAGACCGATCAAATATTATATCTGGTAGAGAGACTCCCGTTCTCGTCGTCGCACTGGAAGCCAATTACATAGAGTACGCACCGAGTGTAAGTAAATTTTTTATAAAAATGTACATTCCATCCGGCTCGTCGTGACTGTAGTTTCGCTCGTTGTTGAACTTTCTTATTATCCGTATCTTCTCCGGTGCGTCATGGAAACCTTGCGATGCGATTAACACCGCTTAACAGACCCTCCGCGGTTGTGCTTATTATATTTTTCATCAGCGAGAGCTGTCGACAAGCAGCTGTGGAAACGTTCAAATCCAACAGCGGAGATATCTTTTTCATCTCCGAAAAATCCTAATTAACTTTGGTAATCGCGTCCTCGCGACGGCCCGTCGGAACGGCGGACGGAGTTGCAGGCGGCGGGGACGGCAGGCATCCCTTTGCATCTGGGAAGTGGAACAAAGCGTAAAGGAGTGGTTGTCGCTGCGAGTATCCTGCGTGCGTGTGTGCGCTTCACAGGGTGAAAATGTCGTCGACACACATGCTCACGCTGAAACGGACCGTAGGGCACAGCACAATCGCACGATTTACCACGGCCCTCTTGATCATTGCAGCACACGTTCAAAGCTCGACAAACAGACCGATCTCCCTGTCAAATTCAGGAACAATAATGAACCTCGCTGATTTTGTCGCATCAAAAACAGCCGAATGTTTATTAAACTCCTTGAATGTCCGTCATTGTTCCCGATGCGTTTTCCGTTGCCCTGTAATTGCGCCCAGCCCATTATAACAAAATATTAGCGATCATTTAATTAATTATCGCCAATCATATAATTGTCAATTAATCTAATTAATTATTTATTCAATTCCATTTATTGTGTGTCCTGAGAGTTGAGCCGCCTAAGAACATCGTGTTTAATATTCCATTCTAATATTTTCCAAGCCACCACACGAATGACCGCGGATTCCTCGAGTCGGTTTCCATGCGGTCTGCGAGGGTGTCAAGAGCATCGTAATTTAAATTTTTGTTTTCCCTCGTTGCGCACAGAATTCGGTTCGGAATAAAAATACATTGAATGACATGGTGAGCGAGTCATTGGACCCATGTTCGGCGCGGTAGCTGGCACGTAAAGTGTTGCCCGAAGAGTTCGTCAGAGATTGTCAGTATGCCAAAAGCTCGACGATCGGCCAGCTATAGCGGGTAGGATCGCGAAATGTGTGTACACACGGTACTATGTAGCACAGCTCGGGCGGCACACGTGTGCATAGCGCTTCGCATGTACGCCTCGTTGCACCTGTGCAGTCCTCCCCGCATTATACTGCGCGGGCAGATATACATTTACGTACACAGCGTGGGATTATAATTATACCGGGGGTCTGTGACTTTGCTCGAGATCAAAAGGATTTATTTATAATCAATGTCATATATATTTGGCTTCTTGGAAATTAAAAACATTTGGCTTTTAATTTCCGATTTGTACATCGGCGTAAAATGAAAATTGAATTCGTGGCCGAAGGACCGCGGTCGATGACCAATTAGCAATATACAAAATAGGTGTAAAGAGAAAAGTCTATTTGGTACAAAAAAAAATCTGCTACATGGTAATGTTTTGTCAATAAACTCACTACTGCTACTACTAAAATTAAAATGAACATTTTTAATTTGGTGTGACACTCAGCCCGACCAGAGTATGTAATAATCGTGAGAGGCAAAAAAACTTTGTCCCGCAAACTGTCACTCGTTCAAAGGACAAATTCCTTCCACGCAAAGAAACTCGCCTCTCAGCGTAAATAGCGAACGAAACTTATGCAAAATTTTTCCTGCACGGTGTGTAAACTGGTGTGACGCCGTGTACGCGAAAGCACTTGCTCCAGTAACTCGTCGTTCCGCGAGGCATTAATTAACGTCGAGAGATAATTACCTGCGTGCGTTCCTGTGTTTCAATTAAAATTTACGACCCTATCCCTGCGCCTTTTATCACTTTCTCTCTTTGCCAGTAGAGTGGTCTCGGTACCTTAGGGAGTTGATGAATTCTCATGGCAAAGGTTTCTTCTTTGAGCGAAATCGTCCTCCTCTACTGGTAACTCTCACGTCTGAGCTCTCGTCGACGACGTTTAACGCGAGCGGAGTTACATTTTGTGTACGTAATGAGTGTGCACGAGGATCCTCATGCCACCCCCCTGCCCCCCCCCCCCCCCCCCTTCCCCTCACCTCGCTCTCGGCGCACTTCCTTCTGCACACCGAAATAGCGGAATTAATTAATTGCACAGGGCAAAATTTTCCTTCCATCGTTCTCGTACCGGCGGCTCCGCTTTGAGCACATTATCGTCATAACGATATTGTGCGAGCGAGTGGCAAGCCTGTCACACGTACGCCTTTTTCGAACATACACATATTGTGATTTTCATCTCTACTCCGAACGACAATATATCAGTTTGATTGCATCAAAAACATTCTCGCAGAAATCAGGAATTATGCGCACAATTGTTGTGTTTTCAATTGCTCGTTGAATTCATCGGATGAAAGCTTCAATCGCGGTAAATTGATAACTTTTCTTTGGTTGCCATTCGTAAACAGAGTTATAAATGTAAATTAAACGATTGCATACGCGAAATGGGCAACTTTCAGTCTGGAAATACCATTTTTCGACGGGAAGTTACGTATTTAGGTATTTGGGCGATTTACCTGCACTTCCGGTAAGTCGACAGAAGTTTACATTTCTGGTTTGTGAATTCCATTGTCTATAGCGAAAGCGCGAAGCGCCTAATTCACAACAACCTGCTACTATATACTTATATATATATACCTGTGTATGTATATATAACACAGCATAGCATTGAGCCGTGTGGGCGAGTTATGTTTATTCGAGATTGTGTTTCCGTTCGCTGGTCCGCGACCACTCGCCGGCTTGAGTGACAGCGGGTTAAATTTAACCTTGACGAACCAACGGTTGGTGCATGTCGCCCCCCGGGGAGGAGTTTCCACCAGGCTAACGCGTTTAGCCCAACCCGAGCGAGCTAATTTATCGGCTCTCCGAAGCTCGGCAATTAACGTGATTTTTCAATCTTCACTCTGCCAGCCCGCGATACACACACCCGAACGAACGAACGAACCAACTCTCCTGTTTCTCGTTTCGACTCTCACGCCGATTCTCGTTTTTAACGTTATGCTGAATTTTTTTTCGACTCGTTCCGCGAGCATTTTTTTATTTATTTTTTTCGTTCATCCCTCCACTGCTTTACAGTTTTACATGGTGAAACATTTATTATGCCCGCGGCACGTCGCCCGACAGGCCGGCAGTTCATTTGTCAGGCAGACTCGGTCGGGTGACGCCATTTTTCAATTCGCTTAAACTTGCGGATCGCTCCTTCACACGGTCTCACGGATACGGGGCACTTCGCGTCAAATTTCGCGTGTTGAATAGTCTTGAATAAAATAAAAAATAAAAATTATATCGTCAAAAAATCACATAATAAATCACTCGTTCATCATTTGTGTCTCCTTCTGATATGACTCCATCTTCCATCCAATATTCTCTCATTTACATAAACATACAAAAATAAATTCCATCAAGGGTCCTGCGCGGCTTTAAAGAATTTTCTTATCTTTTTGTTTTAGGCGTAAGATTGCTTTATAAAAAAAAAAAAAAAACTGTAAAAATGTATTGAGTCTGGTGTACATTTTACAGCGTGAGAGATATTTTATAGTTATTTTATAAATTCTCGATGCAGAAACATTTTTTCACGCTAGTCTAAATCCGCGAAAAATGGCTATCTACGCCGATATTTGATTTCCGAGTAGTTACAAAAAAAAAAAAAAAAAACACCTATCTGGAATTGACGTGAAATTTCCCATGTGTGAGTGTATATGGCAACGGCAGTGAAGCGACGTGTGCCCGTCATCGCCCTGGCGTACTGTTATTTCCACTCGTTTAATCAATTTCATCGATAGTCATAGATATTTTTGTCACTTTGTTTGCAGAGTAATTTCGCCGCCTATTCCAAAGGCGCGCCGACTACCATGAGGACCGTGTCACCGAGGATGCCGCATCGAATCGCGAAGAGACACACGTAACGACGGCATAATCGCGGGAGATAAATAAATATCCATCCGAAATGATCGCAAGCGATGGGAGCGACAACGAAGATGCTTACGAAACAATCATCGAAACTGACCCTCACCGACGACTCGAGTCTCGATAATAATGGAACTCGCATGAACTTCATTTCTCCTGAGCGTGCGAGCAAAAAGGCCAGTATCTTATTATAAAAAAATAAATACAAGAAAACATTCCTCGCATTCCGATTTAAAAAAAAAAAAAAAAAACGTGACGTTCGTACTTGTTGATGGCGAGTGGCCGAGAATACATCGAGGCCGTGTCGTACCGGTGGTGAGAAAATTCGACGGATATCGGATTCGTGTGTGAAAAAGTGAAAATAGAACAGCATTGGCGGGTGTGATCGAATGACTACAGTGTAGCTTGTCGCTGAGGCGCGAGGTAATCGTATTAGCGGTCGATCGTATCGCGTATGTAAATCTAATATCCGTAGATTATCATTTAATTCTCGTGTGGGTGAAGTAATAGGTTTAGGTGAGAAAGTGAGGTCGAGATAAGGTTTCCGTGAGTCGGCGGTGGCGGTGGAAAGCGCCAAGCGCCGAATGACGTACGCTCGCGTGTCAGGGAGCAAGTGGTCTCGCGTCGTTTATTGAAATCCTCCAAGGGATAGAGAGAGGGTGGGAGTGACGCTCTCTAATCCCCGCAGCGGTTGAGCCCGTTCGTTCGGGCTCGATTAACGTGGTCCCCGGAACGAAAGCTATGCGGCACGAGGCACGACGATGAAGGGGCCAAGAATCGGTGGCCTACCGAGCATCAGCAGTGAACATCAGAGAGAAGAGCGCTTGGATTTGTGCCAGAAATCAGCGTGCCAGCTTCGGGGTGGACGACGGCCACGAGAGCCGATCTACCTACTGCCCGCTCTGATCTTCTGTTGTTGCGCTCTTCTTCCCAAGCCAACTTTGTCCGGTAAGCATGATCAAACTTTCTATCCAACAGCGCCATGTGAAGCGAATGTTTCTGATTTTTTTGAAACTCGTTTCCACCGAGAACTATCAACCTATTCCGCTTGCCGATTGCTCAGTCGATAACTAAAATTGTAATAATCGTCTTTCTGGATTGTTGAAATTTTGGTCAAGGTGAAAAGTAAATTAGCATCCAGCGCATTAGTTAATTCCAAGTGGGCGCCAGTTCGGGCTGATTCGATTGATTTACATGAAATTCTGGTTAAGTATCAGATACAAGGCGAGTAGTTAAAAGAAAAAGGGATATTTTATTGAAGCGGCTCGCTACCGTCAGACTCGTCGTTTTGTACGGTCGGCACGTGTACGAAATTCGAAATTTAGTGTACGTCTGTTTAATGAAAATTCTAGTAGATGTACAGCATAATGCAAACCACACAATACCTCGCACGGGGCTTGATAACAAATTGAGAGGCTCTTAACGAACAATCATGGGAGCACAATGTAGAATGTTAACGAGGCTAATCGCGGTTCGCCGTTCAGTACAGTAGGCAGGGATTAAATTCATATCCAGCGACGAGTGCGGCATTGCACGCCGGACCTCTCCTCTCGTTCCTTCCATTTCTGCATCCTCGCTTCCTCTTTCTCTTCCTCACCCTTCGCGTCTTTCCTTCTCCCACACCCGCTCCTCCCTGGCGCTTACCATTCTCTTCTCCAGTTCAGTCGGACGTGAACCGAGAGACACGCTTCGCACATACATAAGCGTTATATATTCCAAACGTGCACTCGGTACATACACGCAAGCGGTGGGCGGTCAGGAGCGCTCGCCAAGCCTGTCATACAAGGATTGAGTGTGTGAGAACACGAAACTGAATTCCGTCGGACGTAATTGCCGGCTTCGCGGCCGGCTGGCCGGCGTTCCTTCTTGCCGAATTGGCGCTTAGCGTCGGAAGAGGAGGAGAAGCCGCAATGAGGAGGAAGGGAAGTGGAAGGGAGAGTGGAAGAGGCAACGAGCCGTTGCGAGAGCAAGAGAAACGAAAAACAAAAGAAGAAATTCATTTCGCGGAGCATCCATTCAGCGTTGCCTCAAAGAATAGCCTATTCAAATTTCTTACCGCGGTTCTATATCACTGCCTATCCTATCGCCGACGAGCATCGTCGGCCAGAAAGAAAACGCGGCCAGGGAGGGCACCGAGTGCTTATTAAATTCGATAGTCTCGCGTATAACGCGAGGTCGAAGCGTTCGACTTCACCTCAATAACGTCTGAAATTCCTCGTCTACCCACGCCTCGATGGTTCTCCAATTTTTACCCCATCGTTCGCTTATTTTATATTTCCCTGTTTTACTTCTTTTTGCGGCAATTTTTTTTTTCTAACCAGAGGTACGAGATGGCGAGGAGGCCAGGTAAGATATAGTTGAACACGAATCTGGCGCGCAAGTTCGAAACGAACGATTTTTGCCGTTTACGAAACTCCACAGTAGTTACTATAGGCGGTGTGGGGGCCGAGCTTTAGGTTTACCCGTGAGTTAGGATAAGTACTTTTCAAACTACGATTAATTTACCCTGGTTAAATGCTCGCCGCGCTCGGGGCAGTCGGTAAATGCAACAGCGTTTCGGGAGGTAGGTAAGATAGGCGGTTTGAGCTGACGCGAAAGTTAACCGTCGTTTGATGCGGATTCTGGAGTTAGATAGGGCGGAAGGCCGTCGGGCCGGAGGGATAGTAACGAAATGGGAAGTATATTCGTTTCGCTCGGATCTCATTAGAATAATATCTACACGAGAATTTGTTCGATGTCGTTTCGAGGAGTTGTATTCTGTCAGGGCTAATTGAAACGAGTAATTTTGGTTGCCTCGAAGGCGAACGAGAGTCGTCGTCTGATGCGATGCGGAACTTCTTTTATCAACTCTCAGCGAGTAGTCCGGAGTTAACTCCAATAATAATTTTCCTGAATCCTCGATCATTTTTGCTTGCCATTTTTTGCCCGACAAAATCCACCGTGCAAATTTATTTTTAATTACGATTCCCGGAATCTTCGTGATAAAAAAAATTAACCGTATGGGGCGAGGCTAGTTGGCACTTCAGATCGCTCTTGAGATTGAATTTCGGTGCGTGCTTGAGATCCGTCTTAGATTCGAATATAAGAACGAATCTCAGTTCGAACTTGGTCGTCGTGCTTAAGTTTGATCTTAGGTTTCAACTGAAGATCAATCTCGGGGTCAAACTGCTGTTTGCGAGCGAGGAGAGAGCAGTCCTCGACAGGTCCGGCTCTTCGCCCTCGGAAATCTTTCTCCCTTTCATCCTCGGGGCAGTTACTCACGTTTAGGACAATTTACCATAATTAATTAACCAGCGTTGTGACGGGGCATTAATTTATGCTCATGGAATGATTCACTGCACTCCTCAGCACGCTGTGAAATCCGGCCACTGCGGAGGTCCCTTTCCCGTCGCGACCGTGCGCTGCTTTCTCAGCAACCCCAGCATCGGTCATCCCTTACCGCTGACTCTCAAACCAACCGCAAAATTGGGCGATTCATTACTCACGAATCTCAGGTGCAAATCTTTTTGTAAATTGAAACCGAGATCGATTCAATCGCACGCGATGACGCAGTCGACCCTAGGTGAAAAAAAAGACGGACCAACATAGAAAACTTTAACACTCTCATCTTCGTCCGTGCGTGCATCTTGCACGCTCGCACGCAGTAAACAGTTGAGTCAATATGCTGAGCGCGCGCTGTGAGAAAGTTTCGCTGAGCTAAAATACATTTCCCTGTTAATAATAAAAGTTTTGCAAGCTCCTCATCACATTCCCTCTATGTTACCACATTAATGTCGAATAAAGAATGTTCCAACGAAGTATTCGCACGATTATACGTGACTCAAGTTAACTGCTTCGGCGAAACCACCGATAATTCGCGATCGGAATTTCCCGGATGGAGGAACGTGAGCTCGGTGGGTGGGGGGGGGGGGGGGGGGGGGGGGGGGGGTAAGAAGCCGATGGCTGGCAAATCCATACTCGCGTCCGGTGAATAATGTAATGAACCTGGAGTGGGATGGTAGCAGAGTTTTCGCTCCAAACTTGAACTTTAATAACAAACGTAGGGAGAGGGCGCGGCTGTAAGTTGGCGCCGATATACATACCTATACATATATATATACGTAAAGTGTACATATAATAAGTTGGTGAGCGGGACTAAGGGAGAGCATACTTCTTCAATGTGGTAGATGTCTTCCCATCCGGTGTAGCCGGCTGCGGTCGGCCGGGACCCGCGAGCAAACTCGGTGAGCCGGCTTTCGGGATATTAAAATTACCTGGCCAAAGCTCAACCTCTATATCTACTCGACTACTGAGTGACTCTCCGATAGCTGCGGAGTATAAGTATCACCGGAACTCTCCGGCCGTATTAAATTCTCTCGAATGCGATCTCCCGAATGATCCCTCTTCCCGACTCTTCTTCATTCTCCGCTGCTGACTTCCGGCTGGAGCGTTTCTTTTCGTCCTTCCTCATCGCACAGAGTAATATTCATATCACCCACTCTCTTCCCGACGGGAGACGGAAGGATATTGTGCATTCTCTATTAAACCGATTTGGCAGCGAAGGGCCGAGGTCAGTCCCGATACCTTTTTTTATATTATTACGCTCCCTTGAAACTACTTTCTAATTACTTTTTTTATACCAAGAAAAACTGCGTTCATTCACTCGTTTTCTTTCAAATAATCAATCGCTCCGAAAATACTCACTCGATCATTCACGCGCATTTTTTAAAAATATTACGTTCCCTTTAAATCACTTTCTTTTATACTAAGAAAAACTACGCTCAATCACCCCGAAAATCGTTGCTCGATCATTCACTCGTTATATATTTTTTATTATCACGCTCCCTTGAAATTACTTCCAAATTGTGTTTCGTCAAGTAATTTTTTCCGTCCACATCGCCACTGAGGAAAAGGTGATTTATTCCCTCCCAAAAAACCGCATCCTATATCAGCCGAACGATAACCTCCGACAGGTAACATCTCTCCGCTCTCGCGATCGTCGCCATGAGCCGATGAAGAGCGCTATCAACGAAAGGGTTGGTTCATTCCGTCGCGCAATAAAAGGGCACCCTCTTCGTCGCAGAGTTTGTCTCCACTTTAAGCCTCCCCACGCTCCCTCTTCTGGTGCCTCTCGTCTCGTGTACACACACTCGAACCTTTCGAAAGTACAGAGTTCTCCCCATTAACCAGCCTGAAGGGGAAAGGGTTAATTTCTTAATCCCGCTACAGACACGCTACGCATCCAAAGCTCTCGCGATCGCGAGGGAACTCAAACACTTTACTCTCTCGCTGAATCTGCTACGGTGAGAATATTACGCGGATGTACCCGGTGGGTAAGGTAGGGCGCGTGTATAACACACTTACCGCAGGGCTAAACGAGAATCTATGATACGCGGGCTCGCGAAGACGAGGGGTCTTTTCCGGGGAATGCGCGAGGGGAAGCGAGGGAATTAGACGTTTCCGACGAAGAGCACCGCGAGGGAGAGTCGAGTCTTTAAAGAACCGAGAGCGTTTCTCGGTGTGTGTGTTCCGGTGCCGGCAGGGAGATGGTAACCGACTCCGGCCGATATCAAACGCTTCGGCAAACACGGCAAATCGTTAGAGATGCTTGCAGCCGCCATATTTGAACGATGAAGAAACAACCCAGTCCCGCCGCTTCTCCAGACCCGGGACGCTTCTTCACTTTTCTTTATGGACCTCCCTCGTTCTTGCATGTACGACGGCTAGACGACGGCGGTAGTTAGTACCGGTGCACGCTCCGGTACACATTCGTACACTTGTGCATAGCTTCCGGTACGCGATGTATGCCTCATCCTGTACAAGAGAAACCCACGTGTGTGTGTATGTGCGAGCGTGTGGTTGCCGAGGTCGAAGTAGTTTCCGGCGCGTTTCGAAACGCTCACTTCTGTACACTTTCTCACCGGTAAAAGTTCCACCGGTGGAGGCGCGGTTATGGTTTCTGTGACTCCGCGAGGCTCTGGACGAGAGACGGGGAGGATGCAGCGTGGAACTAGCGAAGACGAGGCGAAGTGGTTCGAGTGGCACGGCGGTGCGGGTACGAAATTTTCGAAACTTCGATTGCGAGTGGAAGCAGCCGTAAAGCTCGTCGTCTCGCGGCTACGGTGTAAACGGCTGGCGTGGATACGAGCAATTCCTAGCAATTTTGTTTTCATCGATCAACGGACAGGGCAAACTTGAAAAATTTCCGTGTGACGTCACTTCCGGTTTGGAAATCTCATTTTTCGACCGGAAGTGACGTAATACCGCTATGACGTCACTGACAATCGAACAATGAGATTCGTGCCGACATTGGTAATTGTTTTCTCCGCCATCGGGGTTTCTAGCCATGAATTATTTTGCCCTTAGTTTAGTGCCGGATGTGTCGTACAATTCACCCGGAAATTATGCGAACGGGATAACTACCAATGGATGTCTGAGCTAGTACATAACATTTGACAGTGCCGCGTTTCGTCGCTATGCCGAAACATAAATGGGTTAACCGACACCCAAGTCCATGTTCGCCGAATAAATCGTGTGATATGGTACGAATGACATCCGGGTCGGACAGGCGGGTCGGAGGTTTGACGCGTTTTCCTGTCCGCGGTGTGTACGCGCACGCGACCGAGCGGGCTCTCAGTAGTTACGTTGCCGATCCGTGCAGACCGTCGACGTAAAGTGTACAGCTACAAGCTCCGGTGGTGAACACCACCGGAGCCGGAACCTGTGCGAACGTCGACGTCGGACTCGTCACGTGAACAAACCGCGTGCTCGACGACGCGTTCTCGATTTCATTAAATGTCGCTCCGCAGTATCTACGTACGATCGTCGATCCAACATTTATCGCCGATAATTAATATACGAGCGGAAAACGAACGGGCAACGGAGTCGACAGGTTAACCGGGAAGATTGGCCGGCGCGGCTGATGGTATTACATTACGCTCACAAAGGGATATTCAATTTGCTCCATTGAACCAAAGAGCGTTTGTTGTACCGCAGCTAATTTCCTCGCCATAAACATGAAAAGGCTACAGGATACGCTTTAATTCCGTACGACACGCAATTGACGCGGACAATGTTTCTTCTGTTCAACGCAATTCGCGATTCAGAGCTTCGTTAGACCGCGAAGGTGTCGCATTTCAGCCGGTACGTAGGACAAAGGTGGCGAAAACGGCTGTCCGACTTGACGGGAGAGAGCCACGCAGAAACATGGTAGTTCACAATAACCACCTTTAGCGTGTAGTCGACGAACCGCACTCGAAATCATATTTCCAGGTAATTCATCGCACCGTTGGAAAGGATTCGTTTGATTCAACGAAATTTTGTTGATACAACTGAAAATCAGTTCCTTTCTTACTGAACATCCCGGCTGACAGTGAGGCAAGTAAACGCAGCGAATTTCCTTTAATAAAAAAAAAAACAAAACATTATCCACGACTGTTCAAAGAAATGTCGTGACTCAAGAATCGTACTTCGCGCGACGACAAGCGGATATTCGTTCGAGTCGGGACGGAGCTATGATCAAACGATGAAAAGTAAATTCCAGTCAGTTGACTCTCTTCCACGCGGACCAGCGTCGTAATTTCTCGGTATTAATAAAACGATATCCTCCACCCACCAAATTCACCCGGCACACGCGTGTTACTTCCGTCGCCGACTTTGAATACTCCAACGTGTCCGCGTGGGCGTAATACGGTCAAAGCGGAATACGGGATATATATATAGCGCGTTGGACCGGTACGAAGAGCGATAAAACATCGCGTGTGCCACGCGGATGTAACGCTAATGCGTGCAATTAATCCATAAACAGGTGGAGACACGTCGAATTAAAGGACGAAGAGTGCCGACGCGGGAAAACCCGGACGGGCGAAAGCCTCGCCCGCTGCGCTCGCGTGCGTATGATAATATACAGCATCCGTGTAACGCTGGCACGGCCTCCGCCGTGTATAAACTATGTACCACTATCTAGTGAGAGCGAGGGCGGGAGGGGGGGGGGGGGGGGTGGAGGGGGGAGAGTTCTCCGTTCACCCGCGAGCGTTGCAGAGCCCCGCGCGCTTGTTGATTTAGGGCTTTCGTGTTATTTCGGGCACCGCGAACAAATGAATGTTTTCCTGTTCATGTAGGTCGAATTCCCGTTGTAATTCGGCCGCCTCCTCCGCCTCGTCCTCCTGTCGCTTATACTGTGTACCACCCTCTGCACCCATCGGGCTGCTCCCGCTGAAATGCGACTCGACGGAAGTTTTTTTTTTTTTTTTTTTTTTTTTTTTTCCCCCCGCAACCTCGTCCTCATCCTCGCGCGCTTCGTTTGTTTTTTACATTCTCGTTAACGGACCGACTGTGATTTCATCGGTACGCGCGCGCCGGCCGTGTAACCCTTCGAACGAACTACGGGCTTGAATTTATCGTCGGCCTTTTACCGACTCCTGACAAGCCAAACTTTTTTATTCGATGCGAATTCCTCAGTCTCCTTTAACTCTGCCAAGCTTCTTGCTCCGCGACTGGATTACTCGGACTACCGCGGAACGTTTGCGTTTGGCTGCGAGCTTCATTGTTTGCCGAAGAGGCTTTGACAGGGGATCATTAAGAGGTCGGACTGGCTGATATTTCTGAGCCACCAATTAATTTTTATCGACAGCGGGCAAATAATCGGAAAGTATTGATTTTTTTTACATAGCCTAAGTGAGGCTGATATGCATCGAAAATATCGAAAGTTCTGAGTGAATTACATTGGTTCGGTGTTTATAGAGTTGGTTACGACGAAAATTTTAACTGACTGTTTAAAAAATCGTGCCGATATCCACGCCGGCTTGCCCTAATAATTCCTTGACCGTCAACGATTTTGTGAAATAAGTTTACACTAATTTCAGCCTGTACGAAATTCCCCATAATTCGAATTACGAATATTCGATATTTCGGAGTCACGGACATGGTCACTGACGAAGGACTCGCTTTCTGTTATTTTCGAAGCTAACGTAAACAAAAGAGATAAACAAAAATGAAACTACGGATGCATGTGTGCAGAGTATCGAAAACTTTGTGCGGCTGACGCATCCGTACCGCCGCGGTGAAATTCCATTTATCCAATAGTGATTACCTTTTTCGATCCTCCTCCTTCGCTGCCCGCGGAAAAAAAGCTTTGTGCCTGCCGGGACATTCAATCGTGCGGCTGCTTTGCACGGAATCCCCCCCTTGCTTTCGGTTCGTTTTCCGTTCCAACTTTTTATTTCCGATTCGTTTGCGGGGGCAAACCCGGTTGTAGCATCGATGCCTTTACCGGTGTGTCATTGACAATGAAAGTTAGATTTTTCCGTGTCTTCCGATTTCTTGCGCGAGCGAAATCCCGATCCGTTCGCGATATGGCGCATGCAGATTAGCCCGCGGAGCAATTCGGACTGTACTATAATTAGTCGAATCCCTCCACGAGGGACACAATTTGTGCCACAGCGCCGAGCGGCTTGTCCACGATTAAATTCGTGGGCGTAGTGTGGCACTGCGACTGCAACAACGCTTCCGGCAAGGTGTTGAGTCGCTTGCCCTCAGGCGCTCTCCAACGTTTCGTTGCTTTTTTTGTCGCTTCTTCCCTCTTTCCACGGGTGTGACCTGTGTTCAGCATTCTATTTCTCTCACTCTTCGTTTCACCATTTATTTTCGTTCCGTTTCGATCTCCCTCGAGGGTATTTCATTGTGCAGCGCCCGATGACAGGGCGCCAGATTATTTTGTATCCACCCGCTACCGAAATGTATATTATCGTTGTGGGTGCTCGAACGACCGTGCTATTATTAGCACTCCGAGAATCGTTTCTTTTCATCGGAACCCGCTAACACCGACTCCCTTTGACGAATCGTAAAAATACACCAGACAATGGCGGACCTACGGCATCTCGTCTACACGTCGCATTGTTTCGCGCACGGATTGCAATTTTTTTTGCTCTTTTGGTTAACCTTTTTCGTTATAAAATTTTCATTAAATTCAATATTACCTTACGGCGCGCGTTTGTCCAAATTGTAATTCAGTCGCGACCCTGTAAATTCCAATAACGCCCCGGGAATCTGAGCTATGCATCGAACGCTTGCGTACATGCAGTGCGGATTCGGAGTCTCTTCGAGGACGTCGACGGTTTTGCCTCTTTTGCATTTTTCGATAGTCTCTATCCGGGCTTTCTCGCGTTCTTCCGTTCATTCGGGGCCCCAGCTCGTCCGTCCCTCTTTGTCCTTTGTCACTCGAGACACTCCGGTGCCCCGCGTTGTCCAGGGAAACTCCGTTTCTGCTGCGCCGCACCTCGCATCAAACGTCGGTTCGTTTCTTTTTTTTCTTATTCACCCCTTTGCTCATTCTCCTTACCGCCACCCTTTTTCCTCCCCGGACGACTTTTAGCGAACGTTACCGTAACTTTTTGGCAAATACGGTGTCGGCCACGACGACGGCGAAGCGGAGCTTGTGCGAAACTGGCGTACAGGCACAATCCCGGCTCCGTTGCCCGCAAACGCGCTGCACGTTCCTGCTGCAGATGTATTTCGTTATACAGCGGGCACCCCGTGCATGTGCATGTAACGCCGAGGGTTTTACGACGCTGCCGAATATTCCAGGGTGGCCGGGTCGCCGGGCGGGGAAAAACAGAGATCGGAGAGAGAACGAGAGCTGCGCGAGGAAGCGAGAAAAATCGAGGAAGAGGGTCTCAAAATGTGAAAGAGAAGTGCGCGAGGGGTGAGACCGAGCCGTGGAATTCCTCTCGGTCGGAACCGCGCACACCCGCTTCCGCCTCTTCCCGTCTTTCGTTCCGCGCCCTTCCTTCTCCGTTCCTCCTCGCCGCTTCTCTCTTCTCTCATTCTCGTTCTTCGTTTTCTGCTCTTTCTACGTTTTTTATTTAACCTTCTTTTTTTTCATCCTCGTACCTCCTCACCCGGCTCCTTTCATTTTATTCTCCTCATCTGCTGCCTACATCTCACCTCCAACACTTCCAGCGTTTACTTCCTCTCGCCCGTTTCTCAAAACTCGGTGCCCCGAGACCGAGAACAGTTTGGCTTAGTTTTATTAGCGCAGGAGCGGCCAAGTGCTCCTTCTTCGTTCCCTTCCAACTGCTTTTTTACCCTCCTGCGTCTCACCTTGCAGCTTCGTTTTGCTTTCTCACGGGCGAACCTTTGCGATAGGAATAATTTTTCTTTCCTTTCTTTCAACTTTTTTTAAAGATTTTTTTTTGTTGTGCGAGATCCCGATGGTTGGAAACTAATATTTTTTCAAAGTATCTTTCTCGAATGTTGAAGGATTTGATTGGAGAGTCGCAAGTTGCGGTCGCGCCGGTTCCCGAGTAGAAATTTTCGAGCGTTACATCGGGCCTTGATAGGGTTCTGATAAGGCCTTCTCAGGACCTTATCAGGGCCCGATGTAACGCGTGAAAATTCCTACTCGGGTATATTTGGATATTTTTTTGAATTTTTTTAAGGCTTCGTTTTGCCTTACTGTTTTATTCTGTGACTTACTTTTTTGGCCCTGCGCTCGTCGGGGCCCTCGAGGTGAAGTGTCAATTCCAAGCTTCACTCATCTCCCTCGCCCTCCTTCATACCGTTGTCCGTATCTCGACAACCCCGGCTTCCCGGCGCGTCTTTGTAACTCAACAACGGAATGACGCAGACGTTCGCGCGTTCGCTATTTTGCCTCGGGACCGTTATCCCTCCGAGTACCTTTCCAGACCTGTATACACTCGGGTACATCCCCACGCGGGTAAAGGAGATGATGTCATTCCCGTCCGCGAAATCTCATCGCACGCTACATCGTTTACAAGCTTTACGCGCTCTCCGGAGCAGGTAAAAGCAGTTTACCTACACCGGAAGCACGTTTAGTATTTCTTCGAGCCCGTACCATCTGCCAATTTACTTTAATCGCGGGAAACATAAAGCAAAGTTGTAGAAAAACATCAACCAAGATATTACGAAAATTGTAGAAATACCGAGGTTGCTTTAACAGTAAAGCAACCTCGGCCTTTCTTCGGTCATTTTCGGTTGTATTATGAGGCATTTTTTTGTCACACGATACTGAAAATGCTTGAAAAAAACCGACCCTACCCTCAAAGGCGAAGGTTCGAACCGCTATGGACTTTGCGATACAGCTCAATGATTTCGGGGAAAAATAATTGATTGGAAATCCGCATTCGACGCTTTTACTCTGTCTCATCAAAGGTCTCTCAAAAACTCCGAAAGAAGTAAACTCAATGCATCAAACCATCAGTTCAGGTATAGAAAACTACAATAAAAACTGTTCCCCATTATTTCCAAGGTGATATTCGCTTTTGACTCTGAAAAGCGGTTTTACGCATAGTACGTCATATTTCAAAGGATTAATCCCGGTGACGGATCAAGCCCATTCACCAGCTAATGAGGCACGAAGAAGCCCGTGCGAATTCAGTTCTCTTAAACAGATCGCACGAAGCGGGATCGCCATGAAAGGCCATTTCCCTCTATGACGTTTATGTGAAAGGCTTTCCCCCTAATTAAAATCAGTAATTTCGATGACTTCGACATTGCCAGTCAATTGCTCATCGGCTGACAAAAGTTACGATAAATTCACATAATTATTCTTCTATAATAATAATAAAAAATTGACAAATAAAAAACGAAACTTCCTCCGACTCGCGGTATTTGTGGTTCTGTGTGGAGCGCTCGTCATTAGTTTGCGACGTGCTTTTGAACTTTTGCATCGGCCTCGTCAGACCTCTGCTTTGCGTGGGCGTTCGCATGAAGCTTTACGCCTGTTCGCGTCGAGCACGGAATTAGCAGGCTCGGTGGAAACGGATGCATCGGCGTCATCGGACCGAACGTAAAATGTTTCCCCGGGCAAACTGGCCGAACCGTAGTTACCGCACACCGAACGATTAGCGCAACCTGTTTACCCAGTTCTCGGATAAACAAATAAACGGACGTTTGCGTTGATGCACGCGTGGGTGCGGCGCTACATACTCATTACCGTGGGTTACGCACTCTTTTACGAGTGGAGCGTTGCGTATGGGGCGAGAGGCGCTAAACGGCTGAGCGCGTTGAGCACACGTGGCGTCCACGTGCCCGAACATATCCGTATATCTATATTCGCTTTGCGAAGATATCCACAGCGATTCTCGGAACAAAATATCATCTAACTCGCGATCTCCTCCTTTTTCGGGCCATTTTTTTCCTCTCTTTCCATGCTCTCGACCTAGAAGCGCTCGCGTAAACGGGCCTCGCGGAGAGTCTTTTCTAACCCAGGAACGCGCGTGTTTCCGGTCCCCTCGCCGTTCCCCGGGCCTCGGCGAAGCGCGGTTCCAATTAAAGTGCCGTAAATACACATTTTTTTTTCCGGGTAAGATTTTTTCTCGAGGCGAAAAATCCCGGAACAGCATTCACGTTTCGAAACCGATCGAACGTTTCAGTCGATCCTCGATTCGTAAAATTTAAAGAAATTCCCGGAAGCAACTGGATAACGTCCGAACGCTGATGGACGTCGAGACATTTTTTTTTTTAATTCACCAATTCCGCGAATCGAGCATCATTAAAAATACCCCACGTGTATTTCCGTAACAGCCGCGTGTCGATGACACAATAGCTACGCGAAAATCGGACGGCACGGTGAATCGGACGAAACGAAAGCTGAGTCATCACTGTCACAAATCATCGTCTCGCGGAGCGTGTATCCCCTGACCGAGGTTTCGTATATATACGTGTACATAAGCACGGTATGTGCAATATATCGTGGACGTCGACTGGTATAGTTTAACCGCACTTTATGAGGAGGACGAGGGAGCCCGCGGTTAAAATATATGATTCTCTACCTCTCGCGGCTCTTTCGCCTATCCTTCTCCTCGCCCCTTGCCCCGTCGTCGCCTCTCTCGCCGCGCGACTGTAAACTTCGTCCTCATTGTTTTGAAGAGGAAGCAGCGGCGGTGGCCGCGGAGGCCGTAGGGTGCGAGGGGTTGCCGCGTCCCGGCTCCCGCGGGTTGGCTCGTCCAGGGCGGTGGCTCACGGGTCGGTTTTAGTCGGGTGGTAGACCGCGAATCGTCGCGGATCCAGCGAAACGTAAGATTAACGGCTAGTTTATTTTATAATCCTGGAAGCTGCGAGCGTGGGTGTTGACGTTCGAGCCGGTGGGGCGAAGCTGAAGAGGACCATTTTTTTTGCCGCCAGAAGAAGGGCGGTAGGTTCGTGTGTCACGACAGAGTACAAACTCACCTGGACCTCTCTTCCGAATTTTTTACTGCGCACGGTGGAGGAATAGGGAAAAGGGGGACGGAGGGTTGGGAACGAGATGGAGGGACGGAGAGTCCCGACGACGCGCCTCCCCGTGGTGGATGTCCCGGCGGCACCAACAGCCACCACCGACGCCCACGGCATCGGGGATTTACGAGGGAAGAAGTGGCTCAGCTGAGTTCAAATGAAACTACTCGGGGTACGCCTCGTTACTTGTTAACCGAACTGGAATTTATTTCTCGCGGTCCTGGACCATGTACAGGCAACTCTCCCCCCCCCCCCCCCCCCCCCCCCCGATACACGTAGATAACCAACATGGTTGGATATGTTATGTACCGCGCCGCACACATCTGCACCGCCGCTGGATTACTTCGCGCACGGACCACTGTGCATGCACGAAATAAATGGACGAGCGGTGGAAGAGACTTCTGCGGCTTATATTTATGTATTTGTGTATGTGGGGGGTCGGTTCGTTGTTTTTTTTCTCTCCGGTTAAATTTCAGCTATGCACTTCGTGAGCTGTACGCAATTGCACCGATGTGTCTCCCTTTCTTTCCGTGTAAGGGAATTTTTATGTATGTAAATCCATGACGCAATATGCCTACGTGGCTGCAAAGAGTCAGCCCTTTTTTACGTCCGCCACGCAAAACACACACACACGCATATTCAGCAACTTTCTGCCGCTTTCGGGGAATCTTTTTTATTTATATTTTTTTCGCGTGCACACTTTGTAATTTTGCATAGGTAATTCATGAAACGCCCGGTAAAAAGTGATTTTAACATTGCCTCACCGCTGCGGACGGAGGATCCGGCTTCGTTCCGCATGCAATTTCGTTTTAGACGCGGTGCGTAATGGGGGACGACCGAGCGGCGGTGGAGAGGCTGCACGGACGAGATTAGTTTTCATGGGCAGGTGAAAAACAATTTTTTTTTTATTTTCTTTGGACATTATTATGCTCTCCGACGGTATTTTACCCGAGCCGGTAGCCGGTCCGTGATGCCCCGAGATCTTCGGAGGGTCTTCACGCTCTCGACGTCGCGGACGTCGTCGTTAACTGTGATGATGATCGATGTCTCTGCTGGGACGAACGGGCGCGCGTCGCCGGGCCGCTGCTGCAACCGGCATCCCCGTCAAGCTATATTAAATCGTATAATTTTATTTCCAATTCGCCGAAGATTCGAAGCGTTCGCGCTCGCTGTTCTGACGTGTGCCGATTTGTTCGGATGGATTGAGGATTAAAAAAATGAAAAAAAAAATTGGCAAGAAAATTTACGTAATTCCCTTCGGAAGAATTTTTAATATAATGTTCTTACATTCTCTGTTTTCAGCGCCCTTTCAAGTTCCCGAAGTGTCGAGGGACCAGTCCCAGCATGTCGACGGAAGAACCGAGGTCGGCGATCCCGATTTGCCGATCTTCGAGCAGACCGCACCGAACGTCACGGCATTCGTTGGACAGACGGTTTATCTGCCGTGCAGGGTCAGAAATTTGGGCGACAAAGTGGTGAGTGATTTTTATTTTTATTCGGCAGATCTTCGGAAGATCAATCCTTTTCTTTTGATACTGAGGACGCCGCTTCAGACGTAAGCCGTTGGTTTACCTCTTCGACATTGCGACTCGACGCATTTTACGATCAATCAATGTTGACCGATACGTTAATGCGTTAGAAATTTCGGCGATTGTCTGTCAGTTAAAATCCGATTGCAACAGTCGGATTGATTCGCGAAAATCCCATAGTTGTCATTATAAATCAACGTCGTGGTAATGTCGTACGTTTCGCCATCATATTATGTTCGCGAAATTACGATGCTTGATTCAGCTAAGAGAAATCGAAGTCAGCACCGTATTATTACTTTGCTATCTTTGCTACTTTGGTTTATTTTCTTATTTGCATGTTCAGTTTATCGTGTTAGAAAAATCATGTAACCGATCGAAAAACTCCGTCAAGCACGAAAAAATCAATTTACGTTTTCGCTCGTCACCCGCCCAGCTTTAAGTGTCGTTCGACAACACCGTAGGTGACGTCGGGTGTCAAAGACTGTGGATAAAGGTCTCCGAATACATAAAAATAAATGTCATGCATCATATTTCTCACCTCTGCAGGCTGATCCATCACATTCTCGAATGACATCTTCACCACTAACCGATTCGACAACAATGTATCAGCGACATACATTTTTTTTGTTTTATATCTACAAAACGCTTCCACTTTAATAATCGTTTCGCCTTTGGCGACCATTTGAACATCTTTAACGCTCTCATGATCCTACCGTTCTCCCCACTTCAATGCACTGCGCGCCTGTATGGCACCCTCGGCGAATCCCGCAATTTCACATACGTCTCAGACACTACCACACGCGCATCCCCCCTCAAGCTTTTCACACCGATACGCTTCGTGCGTTCGGATCATGAGAGTGTTAAAGTGAGGTACATCTATTGCCGGCGCCAGTGTTGGCGTTGGCACGGTATTAAAAGCCGGAGATCGAGGGACGCTTTGGAAAGAGTATATAGACTAGAAAGGTCCCGGGTCGCATCACGAGGTGTTCGATCATTCGTGACACTCGCCGGTCCACGCGGACGGAGCTCTTCCTTTTTCGCTATCACGCTCGCTCAGTCAACCAACCGTGGCCCAGAGTCGCGTTAATCTTCCCATAGTATTAGTAACTCTATATACCGGCTATATGCTTCGTCCCTACGCCCTATATCGGGTCAGCGTTTTCAATGGCGCGAACAGCGTTAGCGCCATGGCGAGAGCCGGAGATCTAAAAAAAAAAAATCATGAAAATTTCATGAAGGTACCCGGAGTATTTACCGATCGAACGGAAAAGGAGAGAAAAAATCTATTGTAAAGATCGACATGGTCACCTTAACTGGAAGAAGGCAACGAGGTTTGGGCTCCGATGAGTCGGATGCCTCATGCGCCGGAAATGGCAATTTGTCCCAAAGGCTTGCGGCAAATCGGCGGTGCAAAAATTGTTCGCCGTCATGACACCTGGTTAAAGCGGGTGTACAGCGTTACGTCCGTTACTACATCGCAACCTCTATGTATGGAACAGCTATACGTACAGAAACAGCTATATCCACGCGAGGAGCCGGTAGCCGAACGTTCGCCAGAAATTGACTCGTAACTCGCCGACTCCAGGCACGTCACACGAAGGCCCGCGTCGAGACGCTCCCGCGGAGGGCATCCGATCGGCCGCGACCCTTTAACTTGATGGATCGCTTCCAAAGGATCCCGTGTGTGCACCCTGGAGTTCGGCCCCCACGACCGTCTCTCTGTCCTTCTGTTCCTGTAGCGCCACACTCTGCTGCGTTCTCCACTCGCCCTCGTCTCCCTCACCTTGTCGAAAAATGGTAAGGGTATTTTCTTCTCATTATTCCACTTTCAAAATGGCCAAATGTTTTTTTTCGAGATATCGATTTTTTACCACCTCCATTGGCTTTAAGTGGCCCATTTCCGGCTCAAAACACATGCGACTTGTATTTTTTTCGGAATTTTAAAAATTCACCATTTCCAGCATAGGGAATCCTATGTTAAATTTTGCGAAACGGCACTTTTTTTCAAAAAATTTCGAGATATCGAATTAAAACCTTCGCCATTCTTTTCAAGTGGCATATTTACCAACCGATTTCAGAAAAGAAAAAATTCTAAAAAAATTTTTTGAGAAAATACCATTTTTGTCGAAAAATTGTAAAGGTTACCCCTTCTCATTTTTCCACTTTCAAAATGACCAATTTTTTTTTTTCGAGATGTCGTTTTTTTATCACCTCCATTGGCTTCAAGTGACCCATTTCCGGCTCAAAACACTGGCGACTTGTATTTTTTTCGGAATTTTAAAAATTCACCATTTCCAGCATAGGGAATCCTATGTTAAATTTTGCGAAACGGCACTTTTTTTCAAAAAATTTCGAGATATCGAATTAAAACCTTCGCCATTGTTTTCAAGTGGCATATTTACCAACCGATTTCAGTAAAGAAAAAATTATAAAAAATTTTTTTGAAAAAATACCATTTTTGTCGAAAAATACCATTTTTGTCAATAAATAGTAAGGGTATCTCCCTCTTCGCGAGCGAGTCAGTTTACGTTTTCGTTCAGTGGTAAATTATGCCGGATCCTCTAACGATTACTTGGACTACCAAGTTCGCCAAAGTGTGTGGAAGAGCATTCACGCGAATTTTCCGTGTTTGTCCGATATCCGCCTGTTCGCGGGTAAATTCGCGTTCAGTCATAGAAACACGAGACGCTGGCGAAATAACCAGATTTTTCGGTACCTACCTCGGAGTACACGTCGAACATCCTGCACGTTATATTTTCTCTCCCGCGATTCTATCGCGTTCGACGTATTTTCCCGAGGGATATCTTCCCCCGATGGGAAACCGTATGCCGAGAGAATATTCGTCGATTCCACATAGCCACGTTCGTGGAATCCTTATCCGAGCTAACCGAGTAAACTATACCGCCGAATTATCGGTGTTTTACGAAAAGCTCGCTTGTTCGTTGAAAATCCCAAAAATTTCATTCACCAAATGACTTGCCAGCGCGGTGGCAGAAACGAGCGAGGCAAAGAGGAAAAATACCGTTCGATGGGATACAGCGTCACGTACGACCGATGAAAAACCAAGCACGTCGACCGTTCGCGGATGCCGAGTGTTTTCGGGACGACGAAGCGACGGTGAAAAGAACGAAATAGAATTGAGAAATGAAAGTAAAAGAGCGAAAGGAAAATTGGGGGCGATGAGTGGAGAGAGGTTACTATTTTTTGTTACGGCCAGAGTGAGCGGTTATCGAAAGGTTTCGAAAGGAAGCTATACAGCGAGATCCTCCCTCGAACTCTGCTCGAACAGAATCCGTGGTTCTGTGGTAATCGAGTGAGCATTTCGGAGAAGCGGAATCTTTCGGTCAGAATATAATATCCGATATGGGCAACTTTTCGTTTGCTTCGCAAGAGACGGACGGAATGGACTCACGTACAGACCGGGGCGCGAACGCAACTTAACTCAATCACCGAGATTGAACACTTATGATACGACAAGTCTGGGTGAACGCGTGACGCATCGCTATTGTCAAAATGCAACGTTGTTTAACTATGGTAATTTGGTAATTACCTTGACATCGTCGGGTGATAGTTAGGTAGATTAATTAGTGGAAAGAGGTTACTATTTTCTGTTATTTCGGTTTCGAAAGCTTTCCTTCCTCGAAGTCTCTTCGAACAGAACAAAATCAGTCTTTCTGCGATAATCGCGTGGGTATTTCGAGTGGGTGGGAAGAAGCGGAACATCTATCTTGCGTTCAAAATATGATGTCCGATAAAGGCGATTTTTTTTTGTTTTCCAAGAAACTGGACCGACGGAGAGACAGGCGCAACTTAAACTTGATCTCCGGGATTGAACACTTATGATGCAACAACCTCGTACACGCACCGCGTGACGCGCCGCCATTGTCATAATTCAACGTTGTTTGACCGTGGTAATTTGGTAATTACCTTGACAACGGCACATAGTTGGGTGATAATTAGTTCGAAAATGTTTGGCGGCGATACTGCTGCGTGCGGACAAGCGAGAGCGGGTTATACCCTAATATACCAGAATTATCGAAGTGGAAGGGGCCGACGCAGTACAAGGATATAGGTATAGGTTTTACTAGCTGCGGGCTTGATAAAATCTATATCGTACCAGTGCACACCCCTCACGAGAACGACAAAATAATTAATTGGGGTATCGAAAATTTAGGATAATTGGTCGAGTAACGTATCGAATGTGGACCATTCGCAGCTCTGGTTCGATCTTGACGTACGAGAGTCAATTCCAAATGACTACGAATTTACGAACGAACGCGAAGAGAAACGACACGATACCCCGCCGATGTCCCCTAAATCGTTCCAACCTACATGAATTGGAGTACGGAAAGTTTCGGATAATTGGTTGAGTAACGTACCAAATGTGACCATTCACAACTACAGTTCGGTCTCGACGTACGAGACTCAATTCCAGATGACTACGAATTTGCGAACGAACGTGAAGAGGGGCGACACAGTGCCTCGCTGATCCCGTGAATTGTTCCAGCCCACATCGCGATAAGATGCAAATAAATCCGGCGTCAAACCCGTAAGATTCGCTGGCGGTAGTTGGGCACGCTCCTTCGCGCTCTGCAACCCTTTTTCGGATCCTACACCGGTGGTCATTGTTTTTCACCGGTGGGGCCAACCCGATTTATGACCAGGACGTATTCTGTATTCTAATATTCACCAAGCTTCTCCACCCGTCGTCCAGGAGAGTTAACGGTGCGGCGAGCGAGCAAGATAGAGCCGGCAGGTCGAACGGATCTTAATTTACGACGGCGTCTACGGCGGTGTATAAGCCCCGCTGCCCGCCGGCGTCCACATTCTCCGGGAAGAACTTTCGGAGCGTCGACGTCGTCGTCGTCGTCGTCGGGACCTTATAAATTAACATAAATTAAAACCTCGTAAAGAAAGAGCGAAGAAAAGAGTCGGTCGGAAAGTATGAGCGACGGTGTTGGTTATATCCGTGCGATACGAGAACACGATCGGGTCGCGAGGGAAACTTGTGTGCCGGCAGATTTAAGCTAAACTCGAGCATGAAAGTTTCGTCCGCACGTCACTCCGAACCATGCCGAACGATGCATCGTACGAGCCCGGTTTACAGGGTCACGCGCGCTGCTGAAACACGTTACGTACCCGTAATAGGAGCGCACGGTATAAGCCCGCGATTTCGTCAAGAGATTTCGGGCGGCGAACCGTGCGTCGCGTTGCCGGAGGGTGGAGCGACGAATAATTCTTGCGGGGGGTTCCCTCTCGTATTTAACAAGCGGTTGTCGGCCGTTCGCGTGACCGGGCCGCTAAATTTTGCCGGTACACATTTACGTACAGCGTTGGGCGCCGCGAGTGTAAATAGGAAAGGGTCTGAAAACGTTCGCGGTTATGGTCGTGACGGTGGTCACGAGCACATTCGTTTTCGTGGCGGAAATGTGATGAAACGGTTTTTACGGATCTATGAGCGAGGAGAGATCGAACGAGGAGTCCCAGCGGAAATATTCGGCGACTCGAGATTTCGTCGATCGTCGCGATTGTCGAAGACCGCGATCAGCCGACGCCGATTCCCTCATCCGCTCGAAAATCGAAACTTTGCACGGAACCCGATTATCGTTTATCGGAGCACGTAGTGGCGCGTCGCATTTGTACAGACGTCTACCATTCACCGGAAAGAACGAGGGGCGAGAGGAGTCTCAACTAGAAGATTCGGCGACTCGAGATTTCGTTGATCGTCGCGATTATCGAAGAACGCGATTAGCCGACGCGGATTTCCCCGATCTCTTGAAAATCGAAACTTTGCGCCGAACACGATTGTCACTGGCGTCAGTGTACGCTATAGCGGGACGCTCGTCTACACGTCTAGCATTTACCAGAATCTTTCGGTCGATGAAAAAAAAAAAAAAAAAAATCAATTCGTCGGAGGAAACGGTGTCGTAGGTTCGATCGATATCATCCCTGGAGATTTCGTCCCGGAGCTCTCTACGGCTGCCGTCGCCGAACCTATTCTCGGTGGCGGTACAGCGGTGAAGCATATAAAAGTAGTTCTCGCGCGTGTTCACCGCCTCCGTTCGCTGGTTTTTATTTGATAAAGGGAGATGGCTCCGAACGGTTCGGTCCCGCGAAGAGACGAGACTCTCCGGTCGACTTCTTTGTTCGCGGGCAAATAGAGTTTGACCGAAGGTAAAAGAACGACGGGGACGACGCGATCTTGTCGTCGCGTCGAACGGTGTCGGACATCAAGTGAGAAATAGAGTGCGAATTGGGAGAGCCAAAGCGAGTTGCGGCTCTCGTAGGAAACCACTTTTCCACCATCTCCGTTTGCCTACGGTCCCTCGCTTCTCTTGTCACTTTGTTCTCGATTCTCCGCGCTCTATGGATATCACTTCGAAAAACCTGTTCCGCTCGCGGTCACACACTCGAATACTCGGTGTCGCGAATGCTAAGAAAACCGGGACGATCCCGAGAGACGAACGACGACTCGCCGGTCGGGAAAGGTGTGAGTTTTGACGTCATGCGGGAAAACGTCACTTCCGTTTTTTAAATCTTGAGGTTTTACCGGAAGCGACGTATCTTAGTTCAGACTTTAGTTCGAGCTGGGGTTTGATCTTAGGTTCAAACTACGGTCTTAAAATTCTACCTTGAGAAACGAAAGACGACTAACTGGTAGAGAAAGGTGTCAGTCTTGACGTCATACGAGAAAACGTCGCTTCCGGTTCGAAAATCTTGATTTTTTTACCGGAAGCGACATTCATGTGTTTCGAGTATGATTCGAATATCTGGCAATCCGGGACCTTCCGTCATCGATCTCTGCAGGCACTGTTCGGTGTATCACCGGGTAAACGCGAACGAAAGCGAGGAAAACTGAGTGGAGGATGTAGCAGGCGTACATATCGTTGAACGGAACCTTGTACTTTTGTTCTTTTACCGTTTGTATGTGAATGCATCAACGTAACAGTAGCCCATCCTTTGCTGTCTCGCTGGGGCTTGCACAGGCTGAAAGCTGAAGGGTATATTAAGCGCGGACCGCTTGGCGCTGGAAGGCCTGAAAGGATGAGATTTCGATGGACTTTGAGATAGAAATCCGACGTCGCTCAGCATGTGTCCCGTCGGTCCCCGGTTTCCTTCGGGAGACTCGGAGCTCCACTCGAATCTCGGTTCATCCCTGGCAAATCGAGACTTTGAGAGCGAGCAAAGGAGGACGCCGGCCGGGTGGGGTAAAGAGAAACTCGTCCACTCTGCTGCTATTACTAGGCCAAACGGTAGAGTGGTTCACCCTTTAACCTTTGCGCGAGAGGCTTACCTTTCGTGACGCAGTGAACTAAAAAGAATGGGATTTCTCCCATCCACAGTTAGCGAGCTTTGCACAACTGCGAAATACATCTAACGCTTCTCGAACCAAAATTTATTTCTCAAAGTTAGCACTTGTTAAATTTTTTTTTTTCTAAACTTACCCGAGGCCGAGCAAGATCGCCATAATGTTACAAAATATTTAATAACGATTTTTTCATAAAGACACCTCGAGTACAATTAGAAAAACATCCAAACGTTCAATAGACATTGATTCACTCAATCAATAGACATTAATTCGTCTCCCAAGCCCCACAGGCCTCTCGATGCAAACATGCAAAAAATTCCGCCGTCTGACCAATTCGGCACTATACTACTTACTCCCCTGTTTTCCCCGCATACGCATCGGCCCGTTAAGTAGATCTCGACGTGAGCTAAGAGGAGTGAAGGCAACGCTATCTTATGAACCACTCAGCGATGCTTCACTCTCTCTCCAGTCAGGACCATCCGACGGCACCGACATTAACGTAAAGCGATCCTCGCACTATCTATAGCGCTCCAAGAGAGTGGCTACCATCGGAGATTACATTCGAAGTTGCTCGCCACGAGTGCGCGAGCATTGAAATACCTCTTACCGCAAGGCAAACAGATCAAGGCTTTGTAACATCGCGCTCAAACGGCAGCTCTTCCGAGTTCTATCCGAACCCTTTCGATCTCTCTTCCCTGGATTCTATCTTATCGGGCTCCCCTCTACACCGCACTCTGTTTATGCAAACGAAACACCTTTCCGGGAATCGAGAGAGGGTAAGATTCGACGAGCCAGATCGCACGCTATCTTCCACCGGTCGGGAAAGAAAGCCTCCCTTACGGTCGGCGCGACCCGCTGCACTTGTATGGGATTCCGCCGCATCGAATCCTCCTCCATAAGCACTGTTTGTAAGTGCAATTTATATAAGCGAAACACCCCTCGGATATCGAGACAGTGAGATTCGAAGAACGAGATTCCATACCACGGACCGCAGTGCGCTATCGGAAAAGTAAAGTACGCGCGTATAGCGCATCGCATCCACCCACACGTAGACATAGGGGGTGGTCGGGCGGGGCGGAGAGGGGTAAAAAGAGTCCTCTATACCGTACTTTTATTCGTCTGCACTTTCAATGAGCTTCAGGAAATTCCTCTCGCACTGAAAGTAGCGGGAAGACGACGAAGGGAAAAAGACTTTTAGCTTTGCCGGGCGAGGGTTTCCACCTTCCCACCTGCTACGACCGATGATATTTCTTCGCGGTTATTTCAGTACAAAACTATCGTACGCCCGATGTACATATGTGTACGTATACACAGATAGTTGGTACACATTATACTTATCTTATATTCACTCGGGACGGTTATCGGTACGTGAGGTCCTTTGTGGAATCGAATTAGAAAGAAAAAAAAAAGCACACGAGGGCCGTTTTATAGCGGTCTTATACTGGAGCATTATCGTTTGGGGTGTAAGGCGATATATGTGCGTGATATTTTTCTTGTGAAAAAAGCTCGAGCGCTTATATTTTCTTTTTCCGGTGGATTTAATGGGTCGGATATTTGTTGCCGTATGAAAAATTGCTTCGGAGAAGCGTCTCCGATAGTTCGGTTGAGTACCTCAACGCTATGTACCGATATTTTTTTCTTTGCAATTACGAAATTCGCAGTGAATTCGACAGGGAAACAATTTTTTGTTCTGACAAAAATCGTTTCGCGCTCCAATTTATGAAACGTCGGAAATTATCGGCAACAAACGCATCGTTTAATAATTAGGAAAAAAACGTTTTTTCGCATTTCGTACAAAGCGAACTGTACAATGCAGAAGAGGCTCAGTGTTCTCCAGTGTGTGTGTGTGTGCCCACGTGTGGGCGCGACAGAGCGAGCGGCGGTGTCCGGGACGAGAGAATGAGTCGTACGTTTTCGAGGTAGATACCGTTTTAATTACAGCCCACCATCCATAAGTCAATCCGTACACGTAACGCCCCGGGGACAAAAGTTTCGCGGTTCGATCCCACAGTTCTGCCGCTCCCCTCCTCCACATACATATACTTTTCGCGCCCCCCTCTCGCACCGCCTCGCCGCTCTCATTCTCGTTTCCGCTTGCCGGATTCTGTACCAACCAGCGGTTTTACCGAGCGAGAAAAATATAGTTTTGCCGGACGGCGGGAGTGGGTAGAGAAAGTGGGAAGGAAAGAAAAATAAAGAATACCGAATGAACAAAAGGAAACGAGAAATCGAGGTGTAAACTACTTTTCCCCCAGTTTCCTGGCCTGCGCGAGAAGAATCCTCGCTGAGGTGAATTTTTCTATCAGCCCACATTTTCCACCCTCAACACACCGGTGGGCACAACCGTGTGTGCAAGAAGTGGTGGATAGCCGTGGTAGTTGTATATCAGGAAAAGCTCGTTGAGCCCGCCTCGCGAAGAAGTAGAGGCTGGTCGGGTTTGGTCCTGGAACATCCTGCCGAGTTATGGAACACTGTTCGATATAGAGTAAAAATCCCCCTTCCCGCCCCCCTCGCACAGTGGTCAGCCGCTCCACAGCGGATAGCACGCGGCACATATGGAACGATAAAAGACGGAAATATGCCAATAGCTGGATATCGGCCGAGTCTCCCACGGGCCAATCGCTGGTCACGATAACGCCGGCGCTTCTCGTTCGCCAGCTCGCCGTAGTCGGTTTCGCGGCTCGTATTATCGCCTCGCTGCATTGTTACGGGGAACGATATTTTTGGTTGGGAAGGGTGGTGGGCGAAACGCCGCTGTTCTCTCCGCCTTTCCTCACCCCTTCTCGTTCACCATGTTCAGAGCCGAGCGGACTCCGAAACTATACACCGGAGTGCGAAAAGAAAAAGAGAGGGACGAGTAACAGGCGAAAACGTCGGTGTGTCCCATTGTTCAGGATGCGAGAAAGGGGGTTGTCCAGGTCAGTGCTGCCCCCCTCCCCACGAGCAACCATCCACTATGGAGAGAAAAAAAACTTATATTTATATATGGTTGGGTCTAACTTGTACACATTGGTATTTTTTTTTTCTAAAAAAATATATATGCAATTGGAGCGCAGCTTTTTTTCGTGTCTTCCTTCTTTGTTTCATCCACGCTATGCGATACTCGGGGCAATACTTGATCACGACGGACCAAAGCGAGAGGATATACCGCACTAGCCGATAGAGCTTCGGCGACGCTCGATTCTGCAGCCGAGTTACAAACGATGACGCCGGTATTATTTTATTATTTATCGTTTCGAATTTTTTCGTCCTCCCCCCCTCCCCCTCTCCAGCCGAGAGTCGGGCGATCGGCAGAGATCTTCCTTTGGGCGGTGCAGTGGTATATCCAGTCTCGGTATACGATAGCCGTATAATAATATACTACTGTACGGCGGATACGGCGGACTCTGCGCGGGGGATATGACGAGGGATTCAAAGGGGGCGCCGGGATACGCTTGCGAAAACGAACGAGGGGAACGGGTCGGGCAGCTGAGCGCGTGACGTTTTTCCGATTTCGCGGGATTAAGTTACCGGCGTGGCGCTGAATTAAAACGCTAATAACGAGCGGCAATATTTATTGGACGGCTTTGCGGACGGTACCGCGCTCCGGTGGCCGCGGTGTGGGTGGGATTCGAATAATTCGAGACGCCAGTGGAAATTTCCGTTCATTCCTGTCAAAGACAAAAAAAAAAAAATGTTTGCGAAGAAAATACATCAGATGGAAAATCGACGCGGGTACAGCAGAACAAACGAAACGTGAGCTTCGGATTCTCGAGAGGTAGCAACGTCGAGTCACTTTTCCAAAAATTTCGAAAATAAAAATTTACCAAAAATTTCGAAAATACTAACAAACTTTTTATTCGGTCTTTTTGTCCGTCCGAGAACTCACGGAAAAAATGTGAAAATGCACCCAGTTACCTCGTTGTCGATAAGAACAAGTTCCGTAATGATCCAGCTTTCGGATAAGAAGCTTGATCGCGAATTTCTCCCTCGCCCATGCGAGTTTTCCGGCGCGATGCGGATCGGCGCTGCAACCGCCACAACCGAGGCAATCCGAACGGAATCAGCATTACCGGTGGCAGTAAAGGCGTGGCGGTGGCGAAGTCAGTGAAAGAAAAGCACGGTGGGTATCGGCGGCGTCGGTTCCGACGCCGCGGCCCGCCGACGACGCCGGGAGTTTCCGAAGCACCCCCGTCTGCTTCATTGTTTCCCCAAACAGGGTTCTTACGACTTTTATGAGGGAGATTTCTGGCTTAGCCGGCCGGATAACTACGGTGCCTCGCTCCGCTCATCCCGCGCCGACCGAGGAAGCGCCGAGAGAACGGCGGGCGCTTTACTTTAACCAGCCGCCTCCGCTGCCACCGTTATGCGCCCTTTCCTCTTTTGCCTCGTGGCACAATCAACCACTCTCTCATCCCTTCCGAAACGGCTTTGGGAGATTTTCATCTGAACAAAGGTTCCTCGTTTCTCTTCGCGGTACGTAGATATACGTAACATCCCCGCGAGTATACGCGCCTCGGTGTTATACGATGATAAAACTAGTCTGGGAGGATAGTGGAAAATGTACGAAGGATCGAGATATATCGAGCTGATCCGCGAATTTCCTATAACTTTTCACTCCATACGCGCTCGCGGAGCCGCAAGGTTTTCATGAAACTGCGGAATATAAGTCCTCCTCCCTCCCCCCCCCCCCTCCATCCTCGCCCCCTCCACTTCGACCCGGTTAAATTTTATATCTGTATACGTTACTTACGTTTAATTTATTCATTGGCGAATCCGTGAGGTATTTTAAACGTCGAAGCCGTCGACCGTATCGGCTTTTCGAATATTGCACCCGAATGCTGGCGGTGCTGCTGTTGCAGCTGCAGCTTTATGCACGCCAACTGACTGCCCGATGCTATACTGCAGGCACTCGCGGAGGGATGCGACGGGAGGGTTGCGGTTCGTGAATCCCGCATTGCGAGGGAAGTTTCATTTATCGCGTATCAACTGCCGACTACGAATTGTTCGATGTTTCCAGTGACGGTGCTCTCCGAAAACCGTCTATGTGTGTATCGCCGATATCCACAGCATCCTCCGCGTGGTTCTCACGAGCGGAGAACTCGTAGATTTGTAAGCAGCCCCGAATAAGCTTGATTATTTTTTTTTTATATTGTTTTAAACAATCTTTGGTTCGAAAGTTATTCCTACACTGAGAGAAGGATCTCGGAGAAACTACCAAGTCATATGGAAAATTTCGACCAGGCAACATGGTACACCGACGCCATCGCTGGCATACGTGAAATTTTCGCACGGGTCAAAGCAATTTTTACCCGACGCATATGGTAATTTTTTTTCGAAAGGTGGATTCGCTAAATTTTCCGTACCTGGGCAAGAATTTCATAAAGACTGAGAATTCCGAGGATAAAAACTGAGAATTTCGTCGATCAATTTTTTCCAAGTATGGACACATTAAAAAAAGTTTGATCGATGATTAAACTTTCAACAGATTACTATATTTTCTAGTAAGCTGAACTTATATAGTAGCAAAAATCACGAGATATCCTTGTAGTACCTGCGATCGCGAAAATTACCATATTTTCTAGCAGAACGTGTGAAGTTTCATACAAATATTTGCCAGGATGCCGCCATAGTTCCCATGCATCTGAAGGTTCTCTCGGCGTTCACCAGATTCATGGCACTTCCTCCCAGATCATTCTCTCAGTCTACGTCACTCCATGAAGTTACAAACGATTTACCTGCGCAAACAAACAAATAGCCCGAGTCTTCCGTGCCGTTAGTTTTGCGCCATACTCTACCGGCTTATTATTTCCACCGTAGAAGCTCTCGGGCACAAGAAATCCCGCTGAAGATGGTTTCGTTCTCACAAAAAAAAAAAAAAATGGTACCTTAATTATTCAAGCATCTCCAGAGAAACGGACCTTTTTCCTTCATCCGCTATTCTTTCTCACATTCCCGTATTGTATCCGCTTCTCGGTACGGTTTGTTACCGTTTTCCCTTTGACGAGGTGGACGGCCAGAGGCGGGTAGGCTCAGGGGAACGGGCGGGTGGCGTTCGGTACACTGTGCATAAATAATAACACGGTAAATATTGTACGACGCGGGGGCTGTTGGTACTTCTGGTGCAAAGCCACTCGTCGGGGGGTTAAAATTAGTCTACCTAGCTGAAAGTGGGCTTATCGAACCCATGCGGTGAAAGCCCGGCCGCGCGATGAGAGAAGAGGCTCGTGAAGAGGAAGGCTCGTGGGGCTGCTCTTGTTGTTCGTGTTTGCGAGTGTGGCGAGCATCGTAGGTCCACTTCTCTTGAATCCCGAGGCCGTTGTGGCCTCTCCCTCTCGCCGCACCGAGGCGAGAGCGATGCCTAAAAAAAGTAGCGAGAAGAAGAGGAGACGCGGATGCAAGAATTTCACCTCATAATCTTCGTAACAAGCGCCTTCTTCAGGCGCTCTCTCCTCTATTCTCTCCGCTCGGCGTATGCACGGCCGAGACTACACACCAACGACGAAGACGTCCCGGATTTCCCCGGTTGCCCCTCGGCTGCTCCGCCAGGCCCTCGACGAACGGGGCCCTCTTCAATAAATCACGCGCGCGAGAGTTTCTCGTGCCGCGGGCCGCACCGCCTCGTGTAAACAGGACCGAGTTAATAAATCTAATTATTCGAAGCGGCTGGGGCATCCGACGGAGATGAAGAAGAAAAAAAATAATAAAAAAACAGAGAGAGAGGAGAAATCTCGAGAGGCGGAAGAAGAATGAGGGAGGCGAAGAAGAATGAGGGTGGTAGTTGAGGGAGAAGTAGCGCAGACACGCGAGAAAAATAATTTTCAGCCCGGTCTGGAAAATTATTATCGATGCCAATCTTGGGCGAAAGTCGAGAGGGGCAGGATGAGCACCTGCCTGTTTTATCTTTCGCATATCCGAGCGTCCAGTGCGGCGCGTCGTCGTCGATCCGTTCGTCCCTTAATCTCCATAAAAATCAACTTTTCGACAACTTTTTTTTTCCGGCTGCCATTAGTACGGGGCAAGATAATTAATATTGATTTACCCTCGGGCTTCCCGTGTAGATGCAATCAAGAAGCTGTTAAACGATTTGACAAACCGTCAAGCCCTATGAGCTGCCCGATCGTCGCCTTACTCTATCTTGGCTAGGGGAAGGGTTAACGCAGTGCTATTATGGTAGTATGTACCCTTGGAGATAAAAGTTCCGGTGGCACACCGGGGACACCCTCCCCCCCCCCCCCCCCCTCCGTCCGGATTACGAAATGATTCTTCGACTCGCGTGGCTGCTCGGATCTCACCGTCGAGTAATCCGTGAAATAACGACCGCGGGTTAAGTCCTCGGCAGGGTGGATCAAGGAAGCCACTTTCCTTCCCCCACTCTCCCCCTCCCTCTCGCTCCTTCTCTTCTTCCCTCTGCAAGGCTCGTCCGCGAATTCCCTTCCTGTTTTGCTCCCTCGATTTCCGCATTTTGCCTCTCCCGTATAGCTCAACTCCTCGACTCTTCTCTTTTCTTCATTCAACCTCACCTATTCTGCCCCCATCCCTCGCCGCTGCTTCGCGAACAACCTCTTCTTCGATCTTTCCACCCTCATCCCCTTCATTCGCAACCCACGTATTTCTCCTTCTCCTCGGGAGGAACTTCCTGTTCCACCGAGGAACTTCTTGATTAGGGATTTGATAGTGTTTTTTACGAGATTTCCTCCGGCGCTGAATTCAACGTGGGTGGGCCGTACTGAAGCGAGGCGGGGTAATCGCGACGAACTATCTCTAAATTTAGTTCTTCATCCCTGAGCATCAGGCAGCATGCTGGTACGTCGATCTCTCGAGTACGGCGCGTCCCCCTCCCGACCCGCTCTTCCACCCTCTCGAATCCCCCTCGCCTTCCTCCCTACGTTCCACTCGGTGTTCTGATCTTTAAACTGGGTCTCCACTTCAACCGCTCCGTGGATTCAAAGATTAAAATCCAGAAAGTTGAAAACCCTCCCCAACAGCAGCTTTTACCAGCTAACCATTTGGTTATAGCGCAGCCGTTCGTTATCGCGCCTGGCAACTGGCGAAAACCTCACAGACCCTACCAGTTAGGCCGTCCAAAAAAGAGCGGAGCTTTGAATCTATCGTTATCCATGCCGTTTGTCGTCCGTACGACGTGGCCCAACAAATTGGGTCGCCTGTTCGCAAACTAGAAACTTGAAAGTCCGGAACTCGGATGGCTTCTTCGGTGAACGATTTATTGCTGAGAACAGACATCGGATCGCGGTCTAGCGAAGATAAACAGTTGGAAGCATTTCGCCACAGAGACATCTATTGGGTTTTCCAGTTAAGGCCGAAACTCACCTGAGTCCTCGAATCTACGGCCGCAGTTCGATTGGTCGTAGATACTATTGAGCCTCGAAAATTATCCGTAAAGTCCGTTATCGAGGTTGAGAGTTGACTCTCCCGCGAGGGAGGTCCTTTGCACCAGCTGTAAAAACTTCTCTACCCTCTTTTCTCGTAACGACTTGCGAGGGAGTGAGAAAGGGTCGGCAGTAGATTAACCAGCAGTAAAATGGGCAATAAACAAGGGTAAGGCCATATAACAGCAGAACCGAGTAAAAGATGGGAGAGCGATCTCAGGGCATTCGATCGTGAAAATGCGGAGTGTGGCAGCGAGTTCTTCCTATCCTCAGTCTCCCGCGCATGGCCATACGGCGAGAGAGAACGGAAATCGAAGGAGTCGGGATGAAAGAAAGTTACTCGGTATAATCTTGGAGGCTCGGTCGCTCTTTTAAAGTCGGGCCATCGTTGCCTTAGCCTGGCTGCTCGCCTCATACTTTCTTTCTTTCTTTCCTTATTCTATACTTACATCCCTTATACCGTCGGCAACCAGCCAGCCAGGCAGTTATCCAGAAGGCCTTCCTCTTCCGTCCTCCTTCGCTCTTCAACTGCGAAACTTATTTCCCGGCAGGCCCGTGGCACCCTGACTAGCAGACTCGATGGCCGGCTCACTGGCTCGCTGATTCCCCGGGCTCGCGAGCTCGTCTACCCGCTCGCTACCTAGCTGACTCGCAGTCTGCCGGTTAGTTCTTTTCCTCCTTCTTCCCATCCCCGCCAGCCCGGTAACGTATATCCTCCCTCCCTCACCGCCGCGCTCTTCGCGTTGGTTTTATGACATTATTTTCCTCTCGCCCTCCAAACTTCTCGATTACTTTTATTAGAATGCAACTCTGGAAATTAACGTGGCGCGAGGTGAGGGAATGGGAAGAGAAGGGAACTCGACCGGCCCGCGCGAGCTCTCGGCTTGTTTGCGAGCTACGACGTAGTCGCATTATAGCTACGACGAGAGCTCTTTTCAACCCCTTGTCCCTCCTCGCATCGCGCCGAGACTGCGCCCCCTCCCTTCTTTCCTCCTCTTCTTCCTTCTCTTCTTCTTATTCTGGATTGCCATCGCCGCCTTGCACCACCACGACCATTTCTGGTACCACTATATATCTCTCTCCGCTACCACCACCACTATCAACTCCATCCAGGCATCCAGACTTCCAACTGCCATCAGGACGTCTTTCCCAACTCTCTCCCTACCATCTCAAGCCTCCGCACCCTCGACCTATTCGCTCCCTCTATATCTACCCCCTGCATTGTCTATCCTCTCGTTCTCTTTCTACTTTCTATCTCTGTTTCTTGCACTCTTCACCTTGATGTAGCGACCAACGGGCTGGTTCCCACTTTTCAACCCAAGAGCCTCCACTCGACTTCGTTACTATATCTTGTCCGTCGCTATTCGCCCTCGTTCCCTCAACTTCAGTTCGCGCTTACTGCTACTTCTCAGCTCTCTTGGACTTATTTCGGCGATTCGTTCTGCCTCTCTCATTGTCCCACTTCGAATTCGGCGCTTGCTCCTTCCCCTTCGTTTGTCACCGACAAACGAGAGATTGAGAGTGACTGAAAGGCTTAAACGACGCTGTCCCGTCAGTTTTAGGGACCAGCTAGCACGAAACGATGACACCGTTCCAGGCGCGATTAATTTGCTGACGGAGATGTAAAAAATACTGTCCTCTCGATGTTACTTAAAGCAGAAGCTATGCCAAGGCAGCAAATTGAAACGTCACTAAAGTATGGATTTGTCGTCTTCTTCTCGATTCATTCACTCGCAGTCTCAACCTATTCAGCGTAAATAAATAATGGCACCATAAAAAGAAAAAGAAGAAAAACAAAACTATCTTTCCCCTGTACACGGCCCTTCATCGTCCCTCTTCTATGAGCCGGTAAGCAATTGAAACCCACAAACATTGGACGAGCGTTGGCCGCGTAAAAATTCTTGTTACTTTCGTGTTTCTACTTATCGTTTCTACCATTTGGAATGATTCCGCGGTTCCACTCGGTCGGTAAAATTGGAGAGTGTCTTTCGTGCGGACGACTTAGCGTCATACACACAAGGGACGCTAAACTCGACGGAAACTTTGGGATCTGCATCGTCGTTCCAGCGCCCGGTAAAAGTCGACTCGACGTCGGCTGCCAGGATCGGAGCATGGACCAGAGAAGCTGGCAGGAGGAGGAGGAGAAGGAGGAGGACAGCCGAGAGAAACCGGAACTGTTAGTAATGCGTTCGTCCTTCGGTGCCAAATCGCTTGGCTCCAAATCTTTGCGTCCTCGGCAGCAGACGCGCGATCCTCGTCCCAAAACACGAACACAGCAATTTCGCCGTGGTATACGACACGGCATATACTTGGATTGCCGGGTGAGGTACTACGGTACGTGGAGATGAGGAGGTTCGTGGCACGCCGCCCCAGCCGCAACAACGAGACTCCATGAACTTTACCACCGTGTTACTGGTGAATTTTTCGCCGGAGCTCGAGACGGCGGGACGGACCGCTAGTCGTATTCTACGATCGCCCGGATTCTCATTCAGGCTGGATTTCGCATTCTCCACGGTCTCTCGCGCGCCCGCGCCAACCAAGCCCGGCCGGCGAGGAATCGCGTCTCGTGTTCCATCCCGCCGTGGATCTCTCGAATTAGGATGAGTGCTGCATGCGACCCGGTCCTCCGTCACCGAGGTTGGCTTTGCGCTCCTATCGGAGATCCAGAGTTACGGATGATCGAACGAAATTCCGTAAACCTTGTCCCAATCCCGACTGAGACCCGTGTAGCAACCGAGGCAGTTTAACGCTGATACACGCTTCGTCGATTTCCCGAATTTCTCGCCGTTGCGCAACGTTGACCTCGTCCTCCCAGGACGCCGGTGCAGTTCAATGCTTCCATATAATTTGAGTTTCAGCTTCCCCGACTCGTCGACGGAACGATCGTCCACCTGGTAGTCTCTCGGCTCCGAAAATTCGATTGTCCGACGTGGAACACGAACGTCGAAGGCAAAAATCTCTTTCCCACTGAATTTCCTTTGGGTGAAATACGGGAATGAGGACATTTGTACCTGCCTTGCGAAGCGAAGTTTACTTTCAAGTCCGTGTTCGCATGCTTCGAAAATCTAATTGAAACGTACCACGACGCGTTATACCGTCTACTGAGCCCGATCTTCTCTCGAGTCGGATTTCTCGATAGTCAACAGAGAGCTCCAATTTCCTAATTAACACGTATATCGAGATCAGTCAGTTCTCATGAAATTCGATTTCACGAGTAATGATCCTGCGCGATGTCCGAGAGACGCACGGATCCAGTGTCACGTGCTTCGAAGCCCATGTGTGTGTTTCCCTAGGGAGACGTATTAGTTTCCATCCGTTGAGTAGACTCGAGGTTGGTTTCCTCCTCGGATCGGAACAGAAGATGGGTCGACTCTGAAGGATCTCCGTGACGCATCAATGTCGTACATAAGGTGAGCGATGCAACGACACGTACCACATAACGGTGATTGGACCGCGTCGTAAACTTGTAGGCTCACCGTGATCTGCAGAGTCAGTCACTGTAGGATCAACCGTTTCGCATGAGTATCGTCTCATCACTGATCCATAGATCATCGACGCGGTACCAACCAGTACCGAAGTCCGTGCGACATCGCCAGTAGCTCGCGCTAACCTTGTCCATTCTCGCCGTGTCCAACTGCTCGTTTCCTGCTCGGAGGAAACTACGACACCAAAGTTAGTCCGTAACCGGACCTTCGACGGAACTTCCACTATAACAGTGGCGGTCGACGTTGCCGTCGACCGAGTAGACTATCGATTATCACGGTTTCTCTGTCCCTTGCTCCCTCGTAACAGTAATTAACGGCCTATCGAGACTGTGCTCACATGGAACTTATGAAGCGGCCACGGCGAAACTCGGAAGTTTGGCACTTCTGTGCGGATGTAGTATACCCGACGTTTTACTACTTGTTCCAGACCGAACTGGATCGCGCCACGATAATAATCTTCGGTATCGCCGAAGATGAAGAGTGAAAAACAGTTCGCACCATGCATTGACCACTCGGTTCACAATGTGCACGATAAATTTAACGCTATTTTCGGTAACCTCGCCGGCGTCGAAATATGTATCACTTCCGGTTTGCGGTAAACAGGATCGGATACATCTCGCTGGCGCATCTTCCGCGGTGCGGGGACGGGGAGGAGGCTGCACAATTTCTCCGATGCAGTGCGTTCGGCACTCCGGAGCCGTGCGGGGAATCGCAGCTTCGCGTATACTCCATGCTTATGTCGTGTATAGGTAGTAAACTGTAACGCTCGGTGGTGGGTCGCGAAGCCTGGCAAACGCTTCGACGTCCCAGCGCAGTGGTTGAGTTTCTCTCGGCTCGCTTCTGGCGGAATAGGCGAAAGTTATCTCGTTACACTTTCAGGACCCGATATTTATGGTACGTACACACCGGGGAGAGCTCCGACCCGCTGCATCGGGGCTGCCGATGACGCTGGTGGCGTCGGAGTCACCGTTTTCACGCGAGATTCTACTGGATATCCACGCTCCATCATGGATGTCCCGACACTCGGTGACGCGGGGATCGTTTCACACTGGTAGCAAGAACCCTCCCTTCCTCCCCTGCGAAGAACCTCTCACGGAAACGCTAGAACGTTCACCGCTGGAATCCATTTGGCGTTATTCGGGCTTTCAACGATTTTTCGACTTTACTCCGGGGCCGAATCGGTGAACCGATTTTGACGAACGAACGTTCCACGCTCTCGTTTTGCGGAACTCTCGACGGATGTATTTTCGCCCGGGCTCACCGGTGCGTACGGCTCTAACAAGAAAAAAAAATGAAGAAAAAAAGTTTTAAAAAAATACACGGTAGAGAACTAAGTGAGCCGGAGTTACTCAAAATATCGATATCCTGCGGTGAATAAATTATGTCATCGATACCTACAGTACCGTGTTATATTTCCGAATAGTATCCTCGATGAACTGGGACGCTTGCTACATTCGCGTGGAAAATGTTTTCTTTTTTTTCACTCTCTCGTGAATCGTGACGAGAATCCTTAGCGTTATTCTCATTGTAATTTTCTCATTTTTATTTTCGCTTCTCTATTCCGCAAATGGTGAGACGGGATTCCACATGATCTTCGGGTGAAATATTTTTCACCGGCGTTAACCGGAGCGACGAGGGGCCGTGTCCCTCGTGCGATATATCAACGAGGATAAATATATTTCTAACGTCTTCGAAGTACGGGGCGTTAACGTCGCGGGAGGTCGCGAAGTCATTCCGAGGTGTCAGAGTTCACGAAGAAAGAAGAGAACGCTCGTCCGTCTGCGGCGGTGGGATCTCGAGGAGAAGAGGAGGGCTCAGGAATGCCACGGTCTCTCGGTCATCGGCATGACAATGCTAGCCGAAAGAATTCCCCTTGCGATAGGGATCTCCGGGAGGAAGAATAAAATTGGCGTGCGAGAGCACCGATATCGTACGAGTCGATATATCCGTTCTCGTCTTCTCGTTTCGCACACGTTCGCTCCGTCCCGCTGATGTGTACACACGTTCCCGAGTGTCTCAACTCTGCACACACACGCGCACACACGTCGTGTTCACGTGTGGCCTGCACACGCCGGACGAGAGTGCGCACGGGCGAGAATCGAGAAAGGAGACCGCGGCATCGCACTCGTCATCAATTTTCTTTCGACTCCGACTCTGTCCCGTTGTTGCTGCTCCTCTCTGCCCCGCCGGCCCCTGCGGTTTCCACTGTAAATTCAAAAACCCGCTCGAAGACGCTGCGGAGGCGGTGGCAACGCCCGGTCTCCGGATAGCCCGAGAGCAAAGTAGAAATTTGTGGGACGACCAATCGTAAATATATCGCACTGCTGTGGTAAATACCGAGCGGCGGAATAGGTTCTTCCATTTATACCGTTCTCGCTACCGTCCTGCTCACTTTCAATCGAGAATCTCGGTCAACCCGCTTGTTTTCCCCGAGCAGAAATATTCCAGAAAAAAAAACCGCAAGTACATACATTTTTTAAAATGTCATCGTTTCGTTTATTGAAGGTATTTTTTTCTACCTCTAAAATCGTTTGATGTTCGCATGATCGATTTCGATAAAAAAGATATACGGATTTTTTTTTGGTCCGTTTGAAGGCGCCAGACTTTCCTCCCGATTTTATAGAATATCTCTCGACAACCTCATAATAAAAAAAAAAAATGGGCGCACACAATGTCTAAGTTACTAAAATATCAGTTGGAATGATCGCGACAAGAGTACGAAAAAAAGAAGGAATAACAGAAGAAAAAAATCAAGTCCGAGGGTCTCAATCGTCCTTCGAAGAAACGCTCTTTATCGGATTTGCGAGGAGAAACGATAACAGCGGAGGGAACGTCGGGGATCGTTTGAAATTAATCAGATACGCTCCAGTTCGTTCCTCCTTCCGATATCGAGGAATCGAATTACCTTTGCCCGCCCGAGTTATACCACGCGCCATTCGTAAAAGCAAAAATACACGATGTACCCACATGAACCATGTTATTCTATATCGAGAAGCGGAAATGAGTGAGAGAAAAAAAAAAGATGGATAGTCGCGAGAGGGTGAGAGAGCGAGATAAAGCGAATGTTATCTCATCCCAGGATGATCCGCCGGGAGGCTGCGTTACGGTTCGCTTTCGGGGGGGAGTTTTATGTAATTCGACCGTTGATGTCTGCTGGCTTCGCTGTCGGGACTGAAGAAATAAAACGTTACCAGGGCAAGCCTCGTACATCCACTCCATTCGGCCTCGTGTCGGTGGCCTGGAAGAGACGGAGCTTTTTCAGCTCGCTTCTTTGCCTCGCGCACGTGGCCCAAGTTCGTTCATTCGTTAAGGTGGAATACGCGGTGGAAACAGCAGCAGCGGCGGTGCTCGAAGCAGCACGGCGTGGAGCGCGAGTGGGTAATAAAGCTCATTGGCTCTCGGTGAGCGAAGGGGCGGCGAGAAAATCCGGCTATCGAAAGAGTCGGCTACACCGTCGCGGTTCTCTAACGCTGCGGGGGTTGCGCCAGACATTCTGGATACAGAGAGTCGGTGCAAGTTCTCTTCTCGATGGTTTTCTCGCCACCTTTGTCGACGCGAGGGCTTCGACTCTATTCTTCGCTTTCCTTCCCTCTTTGAACGGCCTCTTCTCCTTCCTCCTCCTCTCCGACCTTCTCCTTTAACCTCGCCCTCTTTATCGTTTCGATCATTCTCCCTGTCGACTCCCGGTTGCCGAGCCCTCACTTCTGTTCCTCCGCTCCTTTCGTCTCTCCTTCCCTTCCTCACTCACTTAAAGCTTCAGACATTCTAACCATAGTAACTCACCCGGTCTCTGGTTTCTCGCTTTCGCACACTTTCGGAACCCGAAATTCGGCCGTTCTCGGAGCGTCGGAGCGGGGAGTGTGAGGCGATGCAGCGGCCGCCGCGGCACCACCCGGGCTGAACCCAGCCGAAGCGATTTATAGGTTTATGGGGCCTTACATTAGCCGTTTCTCGCGATAAGAGTCCGCACTCGCTCGAGCCAGGGATAAAGGAGGGCGTCGAAGAATAAGAGACAGAGACGGAAAGTCGAGTTTAGGTAGCCGGGCAAGGTCACGCGAACCTTCCACAACTCCGACGGTCCTCCGGAATTTTCTACGCTCGCGCACGGTGGAAATCGACGACGGAGATTGGCCGGGCGTGCAATTTTAACGCTCGACGGATCACGCCGGTCTCCTTCGTATTCTCCTCCCCTCCATCGTCCGCTTCTTTCTTCCTTTAACGGTGTTCACTCTTGAATATATGTATGTCGTTATGGTAATTTCTTCGCCGCGGCCGCGCCATTCCACGCCGCTGCGTCCGCACCGGAGGATCCTCGCCGTCCCTCCCGACTCGGAACTCCTTCGACCGTCCCCGCGCTCCCTCGCCCGTCTCTCTCGGTTCAGCAGGGCTTCCTCTCAATTCTCATGTGTACTTCGGTGTCTCGAACACACGACTCCGCCACTGCTTCCGCGTTATTCCCGTCTTCTTCTCGGTCCCCTCACGTTTCGCCGCTTTATTGCCTCGATTATGCCACTGCCGCGCACTGCTGTTGCGGATGATCGTCGTTGGTCCTGCGAAGGTGCCGTCGCCAGGACACTCGTGCAGTCGGGATTTGATCCATTTTTGACTGTCCATGGGCAAGGACCATTCATAGTTCTTGAATTTAGACCAACCGAAAAAAAAAAAAAAAAAATGTTGAGCCCAAGTTCATCACATTGCAAAGACGCTGGTTGTGTGCGTCGCTTCGGTGGGAAGGACGGGTGATGCCCTCTTGGTTGCTTCTCTTACGGCACGAGCAAGGAATAAACCAGTGGCTCTTAACCTTGTGGATCCACAGGGGGTACCACGTGTGTTTCGGGAGTCCATGGACTCCAGGTTAAGAACCGCTGGTATAAACGGATAGGCTGCAGTGAGAGTGAAAATCATGGCAGTGAAATTTGATGTGTGGAGCTGATGTGAGGAGGTTTGGAAGTCGGCAGGTCCGTCTGTTCGCATCAGGGACGGTTGCTCGATAGCGTAGCTCCGAGAGTTCCCACTGGATACTGGTCAATTGGGAGTTGAAGAGAGCGGAAGCTCCGACGGCGCACCGTTGCGGGAGGGATGAAAACTCGATCAGTGCCGCTGGGCTAGATCGCATTCGCGGAGGGGTGGGGGAGGGGCCAGGGGGTCGAGGGAGGCAAACAGAGAAGAAAAAGGAAGTATAACGGAATAGAACGAATCAAGCAGTAGTCTCGTGGGTGAACAATGGAAAGAGATAGGAGAGACCAGTTTCGGATGGAAGGTGAACGAGTCGACGAAGAGGGGCAGCAAACCTGCGCGCAGGGATTGGGCAGGAAAAAAGAGACGAACGAGAGAAAGCAGTTTCACGGACGTGGTGGTACTATAACCCGGTTAGATTGTATAGACAATCGGAGGGTTGTCCACAAGGTCCGCCCGGTGTCGAGATTTTCTTTCCACGTTCCGCGTGGACCTCGTTCCCGGCTTAAGCGATATCCCAGCGCACGAGGGAGAGAAATAAAGTGAGGAAAAAAAAAAAACGAGTGAACCGTGGTTTGATTTCAAATAATCCAGTATAGATTTCCAAAGCCGGGGGTTCCGACGGAAAGGGAAGAGCCAAAGGAGGTTATAAAAAGGAATAAAACGAGTGGAAAAAGAAACCCCGGGAACGGAGAGGAGGAAGAGGAGCCGATGAAAGTGAAATGAATTTTCCGGAGCCCTCGACTCCGCTGTGCCACACTGATGTATATGTGTGTGTCTCGGTACGGAAGTATCGAGGCTTTTCCCTTCCGTCGACCACGATCCCCCCTTCACTCTTTTCGGCTCACGGCAAAAAGCCGTATCGTGCAGGTAGGACACATTTACAGTGGTCTTTAACTCCCAACCTCGTTCACATTCGTTCCTCATTTATCCCTGTTATTTCCCCGCACTTCATTCGAGTTTTTGCGTCAGCGGCGCGAACGGGGAAGGCTCGAGACTCGTTTCACGACGGGGCACTCCGGTTCACGAGTCGGCGCAAAGGGTGCTTTAGAAATTTAACTGAAGTGTGTTTCACCGGTGCGGCATTCCGTTGGCGGGAGGGAGCGGCGCTTGCACCCCTTGCCTGCTGCGTGGATGGGATAGGATACACGAACGATGGAACGGCGCACCTCGGCGAGAGTACACAGCTCGTCGTGGAATAGACGTAAGCGTCGAGGGCTTGTACATACATCTGGGATAAAAAAACAGGAAATAAGCGCGGACAAACCGGCGGAAACGCAGCGAACGCGGATAGAAACGGCCCGGTACTTCATACACACTTCACTTAACGAGACCGAAAGGTACTTTGCCAAGCTTCGTTCGCTGCGCGGTATCGAAGTCTCGAACGAATTTCCTTTGAAATGGTATTCTCGTAACTTCCCCGATCGGCAGCGCGAACAACGAAGTTCCGCGCCCAACGAGCCGGAATGACCGGGAAATGATTTGAATCGAACGGGGATGTTCGCGAATGGACGAACGCGCACCGTTTCATCCACGGTCGATGAACGCTTCACTGAATCGCGGACCGATCGTTGACTCAATGTGTTTCCGGAAACCGGTCTCGAACGATGATATGTGCGTGGATTATCGATCGGGTTCCGGAGAGTTCGAATTCTTGAGGATCCGCCTATCGATGCCTGAACCTCATCGAGAATGGAGAGGACAATGAGGGAGATCATCAGTATAAGCAAAACATCAGTCTTCCCTTGCCGTGTTCAATCGGCAATGACGCAGGGGCTTAATGGCGTTCGCAAGTAGCTCACCTGAAATGCTGCGGTAACTGCGGACAGGTTTCAGCACAATTCCAAGATCGTTCGCATCCACCTGAACTCCTTCCAGGCTTCGCGTAATTCTTCGAGTGTTGCGGATTTCTTCTTCCTCGAAATTTCCCACGTTGCCTTTAATCAGACGACTCTGCAAGCAATTACGAATGCCCAAGGCAGCTAGGATACCTCCCGGGCAGCATCGCCCGTTAATTACGGAAGCCGTGCGATGACGAGGAGTGTCGACGGTTGCCGCGTGTTCGGACGACACCGTACGATGCGCGGAGTCAACGCACGCTAGCGGGTGCGGCGGGTGCGGAAAGACGAGCGGAAGATGGCAAAGTGATGCGAGATAGCGAAGGAAGAGTGGATGGCGGTGAGAGGTCTACAGCCAGTGTGCCTACAATAAACCGAAGCTGTGCGAGGACTGCGGAGGAGAGGACCCAAAGTGAAACTTGGAAATGACAAGGAAATTCCTTGGGAAAGGAAATGGGAGCGGAGTGCCTCGAAAGTGGCCTCATCAGTATGCAAAATGTACGAGTCTTCGTCGTCGTCGGCGTCCCCGTAGAACGCTCCACGCATGTGCCGGTGTTGCTACCGGTCTCCAGCGTCCTCCATTCGCTCCCGCTCTTGTCCTCCGCAAAGGTGTAGCTTCCGAGCTCGCTCCTTTCGTTTCTCATATACCCTCGCCCTTTACCATCGGCAAACCCCGTTTCGAACGAGCCCCTATTTTCGAAGCTCGTACTCTTCGTCCCGGCGTGGGGAAGGGGGCGTCTCTTTGCGCTCGGGTCGCATCGCGGATGCGAATGGAACGACGTCACTCCCCGGCTACGTCGTGTATAAACCTAACGCCGTGCGCACCCACGCTCTACATGGCACACCGTCGCTTGTAGCTTCGTATAATTATCTTCGTTACTCTGCTCGCCTTATACACTCGCACAGAACGGGTTCCGCCGCTGTTGGCGTCGACGCTTCTCCGAGCGTGACCCTGTTGTTTGTTCTCCGGAATTTTCCCGATGCTCCTGCATCGTCCTCATTTGTTTCTTCCAGTATCTGCTTCTCCGCCTCTGCGCCGGTTCTCTTTGTGCGTTATTCGTTCGGAATGAATCAGCTCGCTTTCGTGGAAGATATATGGGTAAATGTGCAATGTACTGGTAACCGATAAACTTCGTTTCCCACACCGACGAATGAAAACTGAGCTCCCTGGACCATCTTTCCATCGGTCTCTTCGAACGTCGATTGTTGATTGAAAATCGAATAAATTTTCGATCTTTTTTTGTCTCACTGATCACTTCGGCAAACCTGTAGGCGCGCACGTGGAATGTCAAAGCGTTTCACAAGAGGCACGATATTCGCTGTCGTGCCGATGCAACACTGACGGTAGTGCTGAATAGAATATCGTCATAGTCACGCCGCTGGCCGTAGTTTCGGCGATGCCGGTGACCAGCGGACAACGCGAATAACGCAATAAACGCCGAATCGATGAATGCCCGGTGAGCATCCAACGGGGCCGGCGCTGCTGATACATCCGACCTCAACCCCCGTCGCCCAACACGATGCCACTCGGAACGGCTCGTTCGTCCCGTTCGCCTCCCGGATTAGTTTAGGTCCAGTACAGAGTTTGGGTATACCTTGGTCGGTGGACTGCCGACGCTGAGCGTGCTCCAGCGTCCGCAATTAATTATCCGAATTGTCGCGGATGTGTACACTGTCCTTCGGCCATCCAACGCCGGTGTGGCGGCGAGCTCACAGGACCAAAAATCCAACCTACCCCTGCCAGTCGTGCTCCTTTCCTCCGAACACTAGCAATTCGGTATTCACTGCCGATCGTTCTGCCTGCCGCCACCGCCGATTCCTGCTTCAACACATCTCGCGGAGTGGCGCAGTTGCATGGTCCGCTAGAACGTGGATGCGGATTGTCGGATGAAAGGGAATGGATGAAGCTCGCGGCATTGTCCCGGCCAACTATCCGTGACGCCGACAATAGTCACGCACTCTCCGCCTTTACCACCGCGACCAGCAGGCCGAAGCCGGTGCGATGTGGCCGAGGGACTATGTAATTTGCAGCAAAAAACTATCGGACAGTGCACAATGTCACGGGTTCACGGCTGTTAAATGGACAATCTTCTTCCGTCGGTTGGTTCTCCGCTTTCACATCCCTGCCCCGTGAAATCGACGCGCAGTGAGGCTACCGAGTTGCCTGGAATACGCGAGGAAGATAAGCCAACATACGCGGCACGTCGCTTTAAGCCGATCAATTTCATCGTGCGGATTCGGCGAACGCTCGCTTCCGTGCATCGTTCGTTCTCGCGCACAGCTTTTACGCTGTGCCCGATTCCATACAGAGCATCGGCTTCTATTCGAATAACCGAAATCACGTTCGAAACGTTTCTCCGGGTGGTATCGCGGGATGAAAGAAGGATGCTCGGAGATCGAGAAACTACACGCGGGAGCGAAGGAGGAAGGAATCGAGCGTCAGAGAGAAAACGCGACACCGTTTCAAATCGATCTCACTTTTACGCTTCTTTCCACCTTCGCTCAACCGTTTGCCCTCTACTCCTCTATTTCCATCTCTCCACTTCGATCCTTCTCTATGTCTCGTTTCTGTATGAGTTTATTTGCAGTTGTCCTTCTTTTGAAAGCTGTGTGCACTTTTCTCTGGCGTTTTAAGCTCTTACTTTACGCGGTTGTTTTTGGTCTTCGGGTATTGCGTCGAAGACACAATGTCAATCTCCTGAAACGGTATCAGGGCTAAGTCTTGATTTCAGTTCGACGAAAGAAAAGCTGCCGCTTACCGTTTGCTTCTGTTTCTTGGCCTTTATAAGTCGAACTGCAAGAAACTCGCCTGTGCCACTCTATGTGCATTACTCTGCGCTTTTTCTTCAATTTCTTCATTGCCATACTGTCCTTATATATCTTTCACCAAGACCGTGAACTATATATTTATCCTGCATGTACATCCTCAAAGCATCTCCCAAAGCGACGTTCACCTTCCGCCTCGGATTTCGATTATTCAGGTTCGTTTGAGGTCGAAGTACTATCAACCTGCCGTCGAACCTCCATTCGTAGTAAGTCTTCCAATATTCCAACGTTTTACCGTAGCGTACGGACAGTGGCACAATGCTCCGCCGGTAAAGTGTACGAGCTCCAACGCTGCCTCGCTTTCTCTTTCGTCGCGTGACAACGCGAAGAGGATCCACACCGTGCTTTGATGCATTCATGTGTGACACCGGTGCAGGCACCATCGCCATTCCTTCACCTCCTCTTCGCCGGGGGGGTTGTGGAGAATCCTTTCAGAAATTACGTTCGCGCGAACGACGATGGAACAGCACATCCGCATCGGCGGACCGGCGTGCCCGTGAATCTCTTCGCGAAAATTCCTGTTAACCTCTGGCACATCGGCCGCACGCAACTCTCACTCTACCGCCGTCCCACCGGCTTCCGAAGAGTGCCGCGGAACGCCCTAGCCGGTCACGGAATAGCGTTGAACATCGCTCCGCGGTATAACCCACACATACCCGTAGTTGTACAGCACTGTGGAAAAGACGGTAGGTGCGAGAGATTGCTCCGACTCCTTCCGGATAAAAGTGCCTTCGGGGTGGAAGGCGTAATTTTAAATTTACGTAACGTTACACTGAGCTGAAGAGAACTTGCGGACGTGGCGGACCAGAGGCGTTTCAGACCTGATGCCGAAGCTCTGTAGCTTCCTCGTACACTTTCCCGTAGTTGTATTTATCCTTTCTTTCGCGGGTCTTCTCTTCAGTCTCTCTCGGTGTTCACCGCTCTTTGCCATCTTATTTTCGCCCCTCGCTGCATGTTGGGGCGCGATTGCAGAAGCCATACGCGATTGAAAAGAATCTTCCCTCCATCCTCGATCGTCATTTCCCTATCGCGTGCGAAACGGTGCGGGTGTGCGATCTTGCCAGACCGGACACTCATGCCAGATGTACCGTTGGAACGGCACTGCGGGTTCAACTTTCGTTTCTTCCAGCGGTTCCTTCCATCGCCTCATTTCCTTCGTTTCATGGAAGCTGTTTCCAGTGGAAGCTGTGTCAAAGTACAGAACACCTTCGCCGACCTTCTTTTTTCGCTGTTTCAAACTCTTCCTCTCCTCGATCTTCGCCTCACCTCATATGCCATTCCAGAGGACGGACCAGGTTGCGTCGAGCTCTTGAAGAGGTTGGCTCGTGCAAGGAAGGAACCGCGTTATGGCCGTCGCCCGCACATGAGCACGGCCCGGTTGGCCCGAGACTTTATCCTTTCCTCCTTGGAAAATTCTTCCAGAAAGCCGAAGAAAGAAGAGGGTCGCGCGGCGCACAGGCGAGAGGCCAGGCCACGGTGGCGAGGAGAGGGGCTCGTAACGTACACGGCGAAACGGCAAAACGACTGGGAACAGTTGCATTTTTACTCCCAAGCCCCAGTCGTCGTCGTCGTCTTGCAGACGTAGCAGATGAAAGCGGTTATGCAGCGTCGAGGCTATTGCCATCTTTTGTCTATCCCCTTACTTCTCTCGACTCGACTTTCCACCGTTGCCCCCGACTAACGTTTCTTTTTCTCCCTTTTACCGACCGCCTCCCGCCCTCCCTCGCCGCGCACACGACCGAATGCTTCAACACGACCCAGAAGCAGCGCGGAAAGATAGAAGGAGCGCGACGCGGCACAAGCAACCGCGACACTTTCGCCACACTTTGCCCATCTTCATGGCGCATCTCTTTCACGGCTTACTGTACTCATATACCTACCTACTTTTATTCGTTATATACATTCTCTCAGAGCCACGGGAAAATGGTAGACAGATTCAGAGGGGAGGGGCGGAGGGGGGGGGGGGGGGGGAGGGGCGAGGGTGTTTGGGATACAGGGGAAGAAAAGAAGAGTCTAGGAAATACAGCGGCGAACGTTGAATCCCACCGAATAGAAACTCTCTCACTGCCCCCCTTTCTCGTTCTACCCCGTCAGAACTCACAAGCCCCTTCCCCCCCTCCTCCCCCCGACCCATCCTATTTCGCTATTCTCTTTTCCCCTTTTTCTCCGGCCTCTCGTATACACCGCCTTTTTCCATCACCGACGTTGCATCGCATCGTGGCTTCACCCAAGCTTTTCTCCTTTTTCGCGACCTCAAAGCCACCAGCAGTTCTATTTCGGACTATCCAACGCGGCACTGGCGTCCGACCAAATGCCATACCGTGGCTGCTGCCGGTACAGTTCCACCGTGCCGAAAACACAGTGCCATCCAGCACATCGGGCGTACAGCGGCAAGACCGTGTGCCACTGGCATCGCGCAGCACCACATCACACTTTTATCTTTCTTCTCCATCTCTTTCCATACACGTAATACTCCCCCCCCCCCCCCCTCCCCCCTCCCCCGCCCGCCCCTCACCGTCTCCTCGCTCTTCTCGCGCGTCCACGATATTTCGTCGGTGTACTGGAAGACCACGTGTGCGCGTGTCGAGGGAGTTCTCTCCGTTACACCGGATCCGCGTCGTCTACGTCGTTCTCGTCGTATTCCTTTCAGCCGACGACCCGCCGTTTCCATGTAAAGTCCCTCGCGTGCCGACGCCTCGACGCGGAGCAACTTTACTGCCCTCGTCGCTTTCGAATCCTTGCACCCCGCCAAACCGCACCCCCACTCCGATTTCGTGACGTCGTCCCGCACGACGTCGGTTGGGAGGAAAGATTTCCGAACCCTAGATTTCGGGTTTTTGAACCGAAGGATTTTGCAAATCGTGAGTGGGGGTTCAAGAGAGTGACGAAGAACTGTCGAGGTGACATTGACAGGTGACAGCTCGGAAAAGAACAAACTCTCGAAATCGGGCGGCAAGTGGAACCGACGGAACCTTCCAACTTTATTACATGGGACATTTTATATAGGAAATAAGAATTATATGGGATTGTTGTATATAATTATTGCATAAATCAGGCGCACGCCCGGACCATCTCAGTCATCCAAATATTTACATTTGACTTTCCGACGGACGAGATTTCATAGATAACACTAATACGTCTATGTTTTTCGACATTCTGGTTTTTTTACTGTTTTTTCTTTTTCTCGATAAATTATCATTCTTTCTCCGGTTGGACGGCAAATCGTGACAGTTTTTGTGGACAAAGGGTTGCGAGAAGTGAAACAGGAGAACGATTCGGCTTCAGGTACCGCTGTTGTGGCCGGGAACGCACGCAGTGCCCGGTGCAAAAACACCATTCGTGTCCCGCTATGGGTGGAGTATTCGTCCGGATGCCGAGCCTGTACTCCAAACAAACGGAAATGACTGGTCGGCCGATAAACGGATATCTAATATCCGACATCGTTTGTTTGGTTGGAACGCTGAAAAATACGAGCTTCCGATAAGCCCTGCTTCTGTTTGCCAACCACGTACGTTTCGAATCCTTGTTGTTTGCATTGAATAAAAAAAAGAAAAACACGCCGGCGAATATTATGATCCAATATCGGGAAAAAACAAAAGAGTGTGTCGGTCTCGCAGAGGGTAAACTGCGGGAAAAGAGCCATGGGGAACATGATACCACTCCGGCCCTCAACATCCGGCCTATATTCCGAGCACACAAAGCATTTTTATTCCCGCCCAATCTCGAAATTGAAATTTGTCACGTGCCTTTTTCGTTATTCCGTTTTCCTCGTGGATCCAATTACTCGAGAAAAAGGGGAAAAAACCTGAATGAAGTTTCGGTTGCGATTTATGAATCGGATTCGCTTCCGAGTTTTGTTAAAAGTGCCATGTGAAGGGAAAAAATAACAGGGAATACGAAGGCTGGAATAATAGCTATTTACCTCAGAATTCACGATACGAACGAAGTCGTCTGGAAATTTGATTTTTTTTTTACAGCTCGGTATAACACTTTCATTTTTTTATATTGCGCGTGAATAATTCACGGAAAAAATTGGTTTCGACATCGAGCGAGAGAAATAATATCCCGATTCGTTATCTCGTACCGTTGTACCAATCCACGAGACAGTAAAGAACGACCTATCTGCGTCATTCTTTTTTTCATGCAATATAATTCTATGCTTATATTCTCATTTGATTATCGTAGCAATTTCTCAAGTTACTGAAATCGAATAAATCTGTCCATCTCTGCGGGTTATCTCCTTTTCACTTTCGATCGATTAAACACGCCGGGTAATTCCGCAAGCTCGGAAGCTACGTCGCTCCGGGCCAGTTCTTGGGGAGGTCGTGAACTTCCCGGCCTGCAATTCATCATATCCGATGGACGCGATCGCGAGAGCCCCCGGCGAATTAACGATAGATAGGAACCGATGGAGTGAAGAGTAATAAAAAAAAATGTAAAAAAAAACGAAAGACCTGATTGATCGATGTTAAATTGTTATTTCAATGTTATCGCAGGTGTCCTGGATGCGGAGCAGGGATCTCCACATACTGACGTCCAGCGAGTTCGCGTTCAGTTCGGACCAGAGATTCGGACCCGAGCACATGCCCGGCAGCGATGCGTGGACTCTTCGTCTCGATTCGGCGAGGAAATCGGACTCCGGCAGATACGAGTGCCAAGTCAACACAGAGCCCAAGATCATGTATGCCGTTCAGCTCTCCGTTCGAGGTGATTGTCCTTCTCCGCTATATCCTGTTCCACCTTTGATACCCCTCCGCTTTTACGCGCATACCCAAACGTCAGTCGTATAAGACATATTGCATAGCGCGGTAGCAGAGACCCGGACATTGGGGACAGACACGACCGGACTCACGTCGCGAACATACGCGCATACCCGAGCGACGATCGCGTAAACCTATCGACAGTTGTTCAGAATGAGCCTCCTATTCCCTCCGCGACGGATCCGCTCGCAGCAGTTCTCATAAAACATCACCTACGCTCCCTGCAGCACACCCGGTGTCCAGAAATTCGCGCTTGAGGTTTTGCCATAAAAACTTAAAAATGGCCCTGATGTTTGCCATTCGCAAGGACCCTACGCGAGACTTGCAAAACTTCTGTTTTTCCATCTGCGATGGATTTACAGCACGGATAGTGAAAACGGATAACCAAAAACCCGCTCATTTCAAAGGGATGAAAAAGATTGCAGCTTTCTGCTATTGCCTCTTTATTATGAATTACCTTATCGGTCTGCGTATTTTCGGACAAATTCATTGCACTTACCGATGGTTTTTCACCTGGTCCATGAATGGTCGATCTTCGGTAGTCACCGATTTATAATTCGGACCCTCGGCTATCCGTATAATTCTCTCGATATCGTCCCCCGCGAACCCCGTTCCCTAGGACACGAGCGCCCGAACTGACGCGGATATCTCTTTGCGGAAAGGAGCGCTAAGTGGATCACTGGGCGCTCGTGTGACGGAGGTTCGGGCTCAGACTCCTCCTCGGCACATCAATACGAAGTAACTAACGTGGTCTCTGTGTTATTTACCAAAAGTCCCGGTTTCTTCCGTTATTCTCCTATCACCTGCCCCTCCTTGTCTCGCTCTCCGATATCAACCTCGCTACGTCTGTACCTCTCTCTGCTTTCAGATCCCAACAAGCCGGAGGGCTACGACGAGCCGCATTCACAGCAGACAAGGATAAGTGAGTTACAGCCTTCCTTTCTTTTTCTGCCTTATTTTTTCTTCTGTATTCGTCTTATGTTTTTTTTTCTTTTTTTTTTTTATACCCGCACTCGGAGTTGAATCGCTTCTTGTAGCCACTCTTTTCTCGCATTTTTATCCTCGCTCCTCGGGGAGTTTGAAACTTTCTCAGTGTCACACCATTCTTCGGCGAGATTATGCCCTCCGTGGACTGTTCTCCGCGGATGCGCAGTCTGAAAGCAAACTCGTTGTTTCCGCATGCTTGTGTTGCGCGCCTGAAACCGAGTTAATGCTGCAAATGTCGTTATTTTTATCGTGTGCAACACCCTCGTTCTTCGAGCGTGTTTCACCGTCGGGGTGGAGAAAATCAGCTACAATTTTACCTCACGTTGATATCGGTGATACCGGTTGAATTCTCGATCCCTGGGCTGATCAACATCGTTAGAAGAATCGTTCGCATTGTTGCTATCATCGATTTCCCGCTTCAAACTTCCCGCTCCAAACTTCTCGCTGGCTCACGAGAAACAACAAATTTCACCAGAAAAATGAATCGTGTCATCGATCAGTCCGCCGAAGGGGCCGGAAACTTATGTCGGTACATAAAGTTCATCCCTTGCCTGCGAACTCCATCTTTGACGCGGAGAGCGCTCGTTCGAAGAGACTTCCCTCCGTTCGTTCCGACTCCCTCACGGCTCTCGGTCATTGCTTTCCCTCTTGGATGCTCCGACTGCCGAGTCGGAAGGGCGAGTCTCGGATTCACTTGTTAGCCTGAGTGATCGAGGGCCTGGTGTATAAAAGGGGACCGAATCACCCGTATATATACACCATCATCGTTTTTGCGATGAAACTTCGGTATAACTTTTCGGGAACGAGGAAGAAATTACTTTATTATTCTTGGCGCCCCGAAACTAAGCGACGCCGCCCGTTCCTTCTCCATATTTTTTCCCCTCATCTCCTCGCCCCGCGTCTCAATTCTTTTCATCCTTCTTTCTTCAACTTTATCAAGGGCGCGATAATAAATCTGCGCTCTCTTCCGGAAGCCGGCGTAACTGGTGCATCGATGAATAACCAATTCAGCAACCGCGCGGGACTTCGCTATCTCGTTGCATCGTCGAGATAGAAAAATTTCGCCCCGTCCCCCTCGATGGACGCGAATAGCGCGCCGGCGAACCGACCCGGCGAAGCGACATTTTTTATCCGTCGCGGATGATAAAAACAAAAACAAAAAAGGCTTGCATTCTCGGCTCTCCTCGAGGAAGAGAGAAAGCGCCAGGCATTTACAGTATAAGTCCGTTTATTTCTTTTGGCGCGAGAGCTTTACTCTGCGTCGCTTGCTCACCGGCGGCTCTTTCCTCCCTCTCCGTCTCTCTCTCTCGGTCGTCGTGCTTTCGATTAAACCCCGTTGGTACTTAAATGTGACCGAGTTCGCGACCCGAGAGAACGAAGCGACTTGAGGGCTCGCGAGAGGTGCGAGAAAGATGTATTTAGAACGAGATGCCGGAGGGGCGATGGGCTCGCCGAAGGGTCGACAGAGCAGCGGTGGAAAGACCGAGGAGGTAGGGAATCCCCGAGGAACCCGGACGCAAGTAATAATGCATATAGTGATAATGGTATAACGTAATATTACGCTCGACGAATGCAGTTCCCGCGGGATTAATTTAAGTCCAATAGGATTATCCTTAATCCCGGTAGTCCTGCACTTCTCTGTGCTTTGAGGACCCCGGGGGAAGAGTGGGTACCCCCCCCCCCCCCCCCCCCCCCCCTCCCCCCTCCCCCCGCGTGCATTCTCGTATCAGACCGACTCCGGGATTCCCGCGGGAAGCTGCAAAAAAATTCCGGACCCCGTGAAACGAGAGCCCAACCGTGAATTTCTTTATTCGACTAACTCGACGTCTTTGAATAATGTGGTAACTTGACGCTACTTCGCTCGAAATTTTGTCATTCTCAATCTTTCTCATCTCGAATCTTTGTCGTTTATTTTTTTTTTTTTGCTGGGTTTTGTTAAGTCATTTTTTTTATTTTTATTAACGCTTTTCGTGAGGTGCGAATTTTTCTGGAAATTGGCCGACTGCATCCGATCTCTTCGAGCTGGGGGCGAAATAAATGGAACGCTTGTCATCCCCGAAACGAAAAAGATTTTTTTTCGCGAAAATTGGAGGGATTTCAATTCTTAGTGGGTGAAAAAGGTGTCTATCCAAGCTGCGCAGTCCTGTCAACGAAAATCAGACCTCCGCAGATTATTTTTCCCGGAATGCTGTCCCGTTTGAAACGTGTAAAGGGAAACAGAATTTCGAAAATACCAGAAAAATTAGTGAAAGATTAAAAAAAATAACCGGAGAGTCACCGACCGTCTGCACCAAGGAGCAATTTCGGGACGAAAATCGCCTTTCCGTATTTTCAAATTTCAGCACGGATTTGCCGAATGAATTAATTCTAAAATTTCGACAGTATCCCAGTCACGTAAATTTCCATTTGATTATCAGAGTTCGCCCGATATCCCCGACCGAGCGAGTACTCGATTAGGTCTATCAGGGCTGATCGGACAGATCGGAATCTCTCATTCGACGCTCAAACACAACGGTTACGTTAGGTACTCCCGCGGAACAGTAGAATTAGCGTGTACAATAATTAACCGCATTCGAGTTTCCTGTCGCCTGGGTTACCCGATTGCATATCCACACCCTCGCGAGCGTCGACCGGCGGATAATGCGATCCGCGCGCAGTGGGTGGCATTGGCCGTCGCATCGTGCGCGCAAGCCGATTGTGCGCACAGCAGGATTTCTGATCCTAGGGATCGGTCGAATCGCGCATTATCCTCTCACCGTCACTCTCCTCCACCGCCGTTACCCTCCGTCCTCGGACCCCGTGTGTCCCGTCCCTCCGCCAGCCATGCGGAATGAACGAGAGCATACGCTTTTCCGAAATGTAGTTATAACTGTGTACACCCCCGACGACGGATGTATTCACCCGATTGTACATACAGACCTGCGCCCGGCAAAGACCGCAGAAACTCGTCAGAAACAAAATTGTGTAACGAGATTTCGGATGGTCGCGCACGTACACCACGCGTCAGTGTGACGGGAGTCTGTCCCGCGTATCATAAACTCGTTACGATACGGGCAGGAGGCCGGCGCAGGGTTGAACCGATGAAATTCGTCTAACACCTCTGTCGCCGAACGGCGAACCGTTACATTCAAACTGTATCCCATGTGGGGACCGCGTACGCGAGACGCCGGAACATAGCGTTGAGCCCGCTCCACGCAGGTCCAATCGGATGTTACGCAAGGGATGATTACGCAAAGTGCTCCGGGTCTATTTCAGGATTCATTTGTACGGTCATACGTGTGTTAATTTGGGTCCGTGTGTGCGAATTACAGGTTACGAGAGCACAGCGCCGGTAGCTGCGATAATGGGTCCTCGCGAGCAGAGAGTGCCTTCCGGTGCCACGATCACCCTGAGGTGCGTCGTAACATCTCCCTACCAGACTCGTCCCATCAGGGGCGTACAGTGGCTTCGGGACAACAAACTCCTGACATTCCAGGTAATTGAAGTCCGACGAGAGTGAACTCTGCTATATACCTGTTCGCTACACGGCATGCACCGCAGGGTATGTATTGGCATGTGTGAGCGAGGGCATTGGACGGCAAATCCCGTAAGCTACATTACACCGTCGCTCATTCGTTGCGCCGGGCATGTAGATGTATCTTGTTGCACGGGAATTGTGGAAACGCATTGAAGTAATCCGCATCACGGCCCCGACTCGGTCGCTCACTCCTGATTTATTATCGAGCGTGTTTCTGGGGTTTCGTGACGTACAGGGAAATAAGAGATATCTCGTGTCATTCCGCAGGCTGCACGGGGCGGCATAAACGTCGAGACGGAGAAGGACGCGGCTCAGACTGTATCGGTCGTGACACTCGCCTCGGTAACTCAACTAGACGTCGGCAAGTACACGTGCAGACCCACCGAGGGACGGGCCGACACGGTCGCTCTACTCGTCGATCAGGGTAAGATTTTCATCGGTACTGTGTATGAGGGTAAAAGTGGGAGTCATGGCCCGGTCCATTTAACAATAAATTTAATTATTTAGTGCTAATAGGGGTCGGTGATATTCTCGACTTGTACCCTATTTGGACAGTAGACAACCGCGTAAGTTGCATCCAGATAAATTTTACCGACCGGATGGGTTGGACAAAGTTAGAGACGAAATAACCCTTTCATTTTGTTACATGCCTATCAAATCTTTCCTGCTCCACGTTTTTGTATGGGAAAGGAGAGTGGGCAGGTACTATAACAGGTAGTGGGAAATCCAACTTGTCTGGTCGTCCCTAATTGACGCTTGGTTTCCGAGTTTCTACTGTACAAAGACGTAATTTTTAAAAAAATCATTTTCTGCTTCACTAAGCCATTACTCGATTGGACTTACTTGTTGAATGTCTAAGATGTGTAGTGGAGCTCTTCAAAGGATGCGGTACTACAACGATCCAATCGAGAAAAAGGATTTTTATTCGCGTAAACTTTTATGTGAAATTCGAAGACGAAAGGATGTTTTCATCCCCAATTTGCGTCGAGGACGCAAAGTAAGACAAACCATTACGATACCCGAGAAAAAAAAAATGTTGCGGGAGTCTACCACTCTGTTGCGGCTATCTGCTGGGGACGCAAGAAAAAAAAAAAAAAAAATTAACGAGTCTGTTCGAGCGCGGCTAACGAGCACTGTCTCTCGGCCCCTTCTTGGGCGACCCAGGGTACCTGAGAAATTGCGTATTCCAAAGTCCTCGACGAATTTTAAGGGAAAGGACTGTATATCACGGCGCCGCTATTTGTCTAGCTGATCCCCGCTAAAGGGGATACGGTAAGAGGTCGGCGAGGTTCGGTTGATTTCTTGCTGACTGTGGGACACAGAATTCGGAACTGCGAGTTATCGTGCAGACACTCGAGTCGCCCGGGTATGGAAAATCTGGGTAATTCTCGTCACCTCAGAGATAAATTGCGTGTTGTCCAAGGACTTTCATTATCCCAATATGAAGAGCAGGAATTGCACCGAAAGCGGTCGTACCACGTTAGAGTAAGAAATTGAAAACCGATGTGCGGCTTTACCCAAGTCACAGCTCGCGTAATACAGGGGAAAAGCGCGTTTTGAAGAACGATTCGCAGGGTGGTTTCTATTATCGTGAATTTTCTTCCCAAAGTTACTGCTGGAGCTGCAATGCCAGAAATCGTCGGTCGTCCCACTAGTTGTCATAGCCACATTCTCATCGAAGCTCTCTCGTCCCACCGTCGTTGGCTCGGTTTACGATCCGTGTAACAGTTTCCATTGTCTGCGGCCAAATGGTACGGCATTAAAAATCGCAGACTTCCTCGCAAAAGAATCTTTGCAGACCCCTTCAGCGTCGCGACGAAACCGATGTAATCACGATTCAAACGATGCCACACAATTAAAAAGGAAAACCAGTCGGCTCCTCCTGCGGCCTGTCTCACTCACGATTCATAATTCCATCTTTCCCCCGCGACTAATTATCATAATTATCATAAAAATCGTTCTTCCGCTCGGCGACCGGGGGCGTCGCATAATAATTGGGTTGACAGAACCGCGCTGCGGGATAACAGGCCGAGCGGGGAGGGTGGCTAGAAATCTCCATTAACCCCCGGCTCAACGAAACCGTGAGATTTAACGACATTGAGGAACCACCGGAGTCGTCGTCGTCGCCGTCGTCGGGGACCGAGCCCCGGTAGCGGCTCATTGCTGGCAAGAGAACCTCGCGCTGCCAGAACGAGGAGGTGCTACCGTCGGTCGCGTCGGTCTCGCAAAAACCCGCGCCTTGGTACAGTCCCAGAGCCCACGGTGAACCCGGGCTTTTTGCTAAACTGTGCGGGTTCGGTGCGGAACCGCCCGAGCTAATTCTTATGCGATCGTAAATAACGTCGCGCATATATCAAAACTTACAACGACTCCCAACCCCCGAGGAGCAGAAGCAGCACCACCACCTTTCCACCCCCTTTGGCGTCGTTGCAATCCCCCTCCGCACCTCCCTGAGTCGTTGCTCTTCCGTCCTTTCGAGACGCCGCACCACTTTTCCTCGCGTACCGGCAGAGCGCAAGCGGCCTCCTTTCCTTCCTCTCTTCCGTCCATCCCTTCGACCCCCTCGCGAGCTTCACTCGGCACACTCGGCGGAGTCGCGGCTCCGTCGGAGCCGAAGAAGAAAGCGCACGGCGATGGCGGGACGAGTTTCGAGGGAGCGCGCGGCGGAGGGGCCGAACCTGAGACGACTTTCACCGTCGTGCCAGATTAAAGATACAATCCGGCGATTCTATTAATTAAGAAAGTTAATTACGGGAGAATTCAATTTTCCTAATTGCCCATCAGCGAGTTTTTCGCGTGGTTCTTTCCACTCGCCTCCTCTCCCACATTGCCGCGGATCTCCTTTCCCTTCATTCCTGTCGCTCCCCCCCTCCGTTTATACTCATACCGATACTCTTCCCAGGCGAACGCCACACTTTTTCTTTTTTTTTTTGAGGATCTTCGCTGAAAGTTCTTGGCTCATTCCCTTTTCTCACGATCTCTACTTCACCCGCACACCTAACTATAGCTTTTTCAATGGTTCTTGTTTTTTTTTTTTTTTGGTCTCTCTTTCTTCTTTCTTCTTTTTCTTACCTTGCCTCCGCTCCAATCTCGACTATCGTCCCGAATCTTAGACTCTCGCGACCTCTTCTTTTTAACTCCCTCACTCGTTACTCTTCCATCCGACGAGACGAAAAATTATACCGCGCGTCGAGGCCCCCTCGCTCGAATTCGCTTTGCTACGACTGTCGTGTGCCGGCGAGCTCTTTAGCGAATCTGAATTCGTACAAGAGGAAACGTTGGAACGGTACCGTCGAGTCAGTCACCGTTGGCATCGTTCGCCAAAAGTTTTCCGCGATTCTCGCCGAGTCTCCGAACGATCGCGCGGCAGGCAATCCTATACACTGTACCGGTGGATGGGTGGGCTTGTACGTGACCCGTATTTATTCGCTTCCTAAAAATGGCGCTGCCTCTGTGAATGCTTTGTTTTTTTTAAAACTTAACCACCGGGACAAGCGTAACTCTAGTCGTGACGTAATTCTCGCAACTCCGAAGACTGTCAGATTTCCGCTCGGGCGGACAACATGCGAGCGTCTACATGCATGTTCGAGATCTCGGTCGAACACGACTGCATTCGTTTCTTAAGGACTCGGAACATAAACATCTTTTTTTATTCCTTTTTTGTAATGTCGACAGCGGAAGAATAAACCGCGATTGGAATTTGATTTTTCCTCATAGACTTCCTTACACAGTAAACAAGATTTTCCATTTAACAAACTTTTTTTTTTGTAATTTTTGTAAAATGTACAAGATTTTTTTATCCAATTAACAAAAATAAAAATTAAGGGCATTTGGAGACAAGGAACGTTGGTACCTATTTTATGGTGTAGCGAGGAAACTTTGTTGGAGCGCGCGAATCCGCGATTCTTAACGACGTTAAAATAATGAACGTCGAGAATCGGCGTAGCGAAAAAATGGTTATAACATTTTTTCTCTACCAGACAGCAGGAGCAGCAATCGTTACTCGTCCTTTTATCCTGTTCCAGGCGAACGTACGGAAGCCATGCAGCGCGACGCCGGCTACATTTCTTCCGGAAGCAGAGCGAACGGTGGTAGCTCCGGTGGCAAAGGCACGCACTGGTACCGGATACTGTTTCCGCTTCTACTTGCCGGGCTTCTAATTCTCCGGCATAACGGCCAAACTTTCCTGCATTAACGCAACAACAGTATTTTACAAGGTGTATATATTTCGTTGGTGTTGTTCACTCGCCGTCGGGAAGAGGGGGAGGGGGGGGGGGGGGGGGGGGTAGGGCGGTCGGGGAATAAGCTCGCCTACATATACGTATAATTAAAATACATACAGTTTATAGAGTAATATACGATAATATTAGCGTTAAGTTGTTACGCTCTGGAGCACGAGTTAATATGTATGTATTGCAACAGGGTCTGCCCGGGACGATCGCACATGTTTACACTAAAGTCTAGGCGTGAAAATGAATTTATGTCACAACGGAAAAAATTAATTTTATAACAAACAAAAATATTACGAACTGCATTGGAAAAAATAGCGTATGTTATTTTTAACTTTTTTTATTGTGTACAAGAGTTTGGAAGGTGTTTTCACGAGTCTATGATGCCTGCATGTGGAATAAATGTCTGCGTGTGAGGAGAACGCGGGGATAACGTCGAGTATGCTTCGAATTAGGTACTCGAGCGAAGATGGCTCGAATATTGCGCGTTTTTCGACGTATTTTCCGGTACACATTTCGATATCGGATCGAAGGGACGTGCGGAGGCGCGGTCAATGGCATCGAGAAATCCCCAAAATCCAGAAATGATGTTGATGCAGAGTCGTTTCAACTCGATACGACTTCGGCACTACGCAATCAGCCGGGCGACCTGAATTTTCCATAGAAATTATCGTTTCGCTCATCAAACAGGTCTATCGCGGTTTATAGTTGCATCAAACTCGAGCGTGCTTTAATATTTATGTTTGGTCTTGGCACCAATGAATTTGTATGGATTAAAAGCGTGATTTTGATTTATTGGATGGAAATGCCTGATTAACGAAAGGAGAGGGGGAAACATGAAACTCGCAGATGTTAAAAACGATAAAGGGGTAATACGGATCACGCTTTTATGCGCGTGCCGATTGAAACCCCCGTCGTTAGAGTTCCAATCAAAATGTCTATATTTAAAGCTGATGAAAATCCTGGAAAATTGAAGCACTTTGAATTGGTGTCGAATAAACTTCGGAAGGTTTCCATACGTTTCACAACGAAGAAACGTAGTGAAGAGGAGAATAGTATATTACCAATTATTATATTGCGAAGTATCATAGTTCGATTATTAAAAGGGAAGAAATGCATGATATAAAAAAAGACGAAAATTTCGATAACAATTATGTGTTCGAAGTGAACGAAACGAAAACGGCTTCCCCGAAATATCGAACGTGCTTTCACTTTATTCCATGTTTTGGGAATAACAATAGAGGTTCGCGAGTAGAAAGTTTCAATTGCAGTCCCACCGGAATTCCCGGTCCAATTAATTTAAGGAAACACTGGGACTGCTGCGAAGTTTCGGAATCCATCGGAAGGTTCTCGTGATTATTGAATTTCGGCTGCTAACTCGGTTTTCTGTGCGGACTAGTTTACCATAGCCTGCAAATACATAGAATAATAACTAAATAAATATCGCCTCTGTATAATATTAAAATTGTATTCCCATTGCTTTTAGGTACAAACGGTTCGTATGCATGGTTTTAATCATTCAGTCCACAAGCCAGTCAGATTGACGCGGAGTGATTGCAAATATAAGCGTTACATATTGACTACTCGGATGGTTAAATTGTCACCAAACAGACCCGAATAACCTCGTTCGACTTTGCTGCAGTTCGATCAATCAGTGGATTCGTTTCAAGTGTGATTAAAAAAAGCATTATTTTTATTATTTTTTATAGCAAAAAGAAACGAATGAAAAGGCGTCGCGAATGCTGTTCGAACCGGTCCGAAGTGCTCCATCTCCAGAAAACCAGTTCCGGACGCTTTTTCGAGCCTTCACCCACCTTCGTACCCAATCCAACCGACCGGTCGTCCGCCAGTCGCTCTACATAAGTGTTAATAAATGCATTCCGCATGTTGTCGCTCGTTGCGGATCGGGGTTGAAAGCGCGTCTCGGCGGCAGCGGACGGACAGCAAAAGGTGAGGACCGAGAAGAGGAACGGGAAGCGCGTTAGCGAACATGGCTCTTCCGAGGCCGCCTCGCTCGTTGTACGCACGGTAAGAGACATCCTGCGGGACAGTAGATATACATAATACTATTCATAAGTGCAACGAGAAAAATGAGATAGACGACGAGGACTTTGCCGGGACTTCTCCGGGGTGTCTGACACGCGCTGCTACTCCTCTTTGCCGTGCGCTACCCCGTCGCTCACGTCCTGTCCACTAGAAAAATCGTTCGTCGTTCTATATAACCATCCCGACGGCTCGCGCTCCGCGAGTTGTTCTTTTTATTTCTTCCCCCATCCATACATATACATATAAATGTATATACGTACGTGTATATAGCGATGCTTTTTTTTTTACTTTTACTTCAAACCGCGATGCTGGCTCATCCTCTGAATAATTCATTCGCTGCAAACAGTTGTCTGACTGGTCGAGTACGCGGAAGCTCGCGCCCTCCGACGAGTCGGCGGTGCGGTACAGAGAATCCGAACTAATTACAAGTGAGAAACCGGATAGCGTCGTCGTTGTGTCAACTATTGAAGACTCGTCGCTCACGAATTGTCGTCATGTTTCAATGTACTGTGTGCCGAAAGAGTTAAATCCGTGAATATTCAGGACTCCCCCGTGGACACAGCCATTTCTGACGAGATTCCCGCCTATCAGAACGATTTCGCGCCACTCCGCCGCTCAAACGTCTATTCCGCCCTCGTCAATAGGCTCGCTTCACCTGCACTCGTCATTTAACCCTTTGCAGGACATTCCTGGTAACGTTTTTCTATCCGAAGCCTACGAGCAGCAAACCATGTTTTCGCCAGAAACGAGACAAGGAAATTGTTTTTAGCGTTCACCAAAAATTAATAAAATGTCCATGATGACGACACTTCCGGTTTGAAAATTTCACTTTTGAGTCGGCAGTATTTTTTTTTTTTTCTTTGAAAGCATAAAAACACCAGGTGTGGATACCGCAGCGCCCAGAAATTCATTAGCATCGCTGAACCGACGTAAGTTGCCGGCGCGAACGGATCGCAGGCGAACGTCGGAGCCGGGGACGAGTTGCCGGGTTGCCGGATTCGGAGCGGCGCATTATTATCGATAATAGTTTTCGGCTCGTTAGCGGAACGCTTAAGCGAGATTGGGGGAAGACAGAGGGAGAACGGGGGATTTCACCCCCAAAGCCGGAATAAAATAACACTAAATCCGTGGGATGCTCGTGAATCAACATGCTTTATGATTGTTCGGGCAACTACGCGCTCATACAAAGTGCGAACTCCGGGTTGTCTGCCGGTCCTGCTTTTTGCCGGGAGGCAAAGGGGTTGAATGGAAGATGCTATATATACGCCGTTATACATATATCCTGTATGTGCCAAACGGGAGGGGTTGGGAGGATCGCTGTTGCCCGGCTCGGGACCGGGGCTGGGCCAGTACCGGCTTCGCCCATATACAGAGGGTGAAAATTGGAAAACTGCGTTGTCCGCACCCGAGCTCTGCTGCTCTTGTGGGACACATTGGCCAGTGCTGCACAACTATAAATTTAACCCTGCTGCTCCTATCCACCCCCCCCCCCCCCCCTCCCCCCACTCGGCGCCCCTTCTGCACGCGATACCCCATCCCAAATTGAAGGCTGGTTTATCCGCAATGTTGAGTACAAAGCGGGGGGTGGTGTGCGTTGGCGCCGGCACAAAGACCCGGCTCCGCTGGCTGGACCGTCATCGCCGGCGCACCATCCAAAAAATGTTGTTTTCTCGCGCGAAGAAATAGTGTGTATGCACGGATAACAGGGACTACCGACCGACCGGCTAATTTCATCGAGGCGAAATTTTTTCGCGCCTGGTAACATCGTCGTGTTTCGACGGTAAACGAAATTTTTAAATTATTTTTTTCCGTCGGCCTGCCTCGTCCAGCGCGATGGAACGATGGGTGCGATAATTCCAGTACTCGTTGTTAACGTCACGGAGTAATCGAAATTGCGAACGAAGGCGAAAATCCGATGGAATATTGACCAACGGCGTTTGCCGGGTTTGGTTTTGAAACTATGACTGAAAACAATTATGTTCGTCAAAGTCTATGTCGTGTATCGTCGATTACACGAAAGGTGAAAAAAAATGGCTTTTCGCGCACCCCATTTTTTTCGTTCTCCACGATCGAACGTTTCGTAATTAAAATTGTCACCCGCTATACCGATGTATGTCGGAACCCATTTAATAACAATGTACGAACAATTTTTGACACTCCGGTTAAATGGAGTGGCCCCGTTTTGACGCGAATGGCCTCGAACCACTGCAGCCATGGCGCAGCCCGGCTCGAGACCTCACCTCGATAAAGAATGTTTGCCATCTTGCACGGTGCAATTCAATTTTGGCGTAACAAATAGCCCAGTTTCCGTATAAGCCGGAATGGCTATGGGCTATCGAAAAACAATTAAACCGATAAAATATCGGCAAACACGACTCGGACGGACGGTTGATATTTTATCAGCCAATGAACGGAACGCGTAAAGTGGAAATGAGCGTTCGAGGCCGATAGGAAATACTGTGGGAGTTGAACGTCCCGGTTTCTATCATTGTTTCCTATACGCCCGCGTTCGTCTGCGTGCCTATATTCGTGCGGGTTTGAATGCGCGGGCATGAATTCACGAGGGAAACAGACGATTGTGAGAGGGGTAAAAAAGAGAAAGTCTAGTTTGCCCGATGGATTCATGAGTGGGCATTTATTTCGATCGTCCACCGGCGGCCGAACAGGGGAGGAACGGTGGAAAGGCGCGCGCGCTTTGCTCACCGTATCTTCTTTTTGCTATTTTTTTATTTTGTTTTTTAAATCTACGCCATTTTTTTTCAATTTCACGCACATTTTACCGTGCGCGATTGCGTGAGCGAGTGCGTACGGCTCGGTTGGAGAACATTTCAACCGCTCGATCGTATGCAGTCGAGCACGGCGAGCAGCGAGCAGTGAAAGGGGAAGAGGAAACAGAGAGCCAGATAGCCATGGAGTATCGTGGAGGTACACACAACGCTCCACATCTGTTTTACCCTCGTCGACAATTAACGGACGAATGATTTTAAGCCCCATCCCGCTCTCTCGCCCCATCCATCCGCTATTCGGCCGGCGGACGAGTGGGTTCGCAACGTTCTCCGGTTTCACGAAATTCCACGCTACTCTCTTCGCGGCTCGTCTCGGCTCGCAGCGTTTTTGGGAGCGTCATTTTTCGATCCGAACAATTGGCAGTTCGCGGCGCGCCGGGCACGGCCGAGATGCCCGGCGCCGAATCCAACGCGCCGGAACATCCGGCGATGGACCTTGGAGCCCAATCGGCAATTAATCGAAATATTATTAGTCGATCAAGCGTTTATTCGTAATCCGCTTTAGGGCAAATTGCTTTCACCGAGGACTTAAATTTTTTTTAGGTCATCAGCTTATCGACTCAATTTCATCAAATGCTATTATCAATGGGCGCGACTTTTGCAACTCGCCGGAAATATTCGGAGGCATTTGATGCTTGCCATCACCAGGCTTTTTTAATTTTCGAATTTTTTGGCTTCCGGCTTCGTACAGAAGCGAGCGGAGGTAGATTGTGCGAGTTGATTTTGAAGAGAGTAACAATTCACGTGATATACTGCGACGAGTGTCACACTCGACGGAAATACCACGCGAAAGATTTTTTCTTTATGTCACGAAAATTTTTTACCCGAGAGGCCCGAGTCGGAGAGCACTGGCAATACAACATCGAGCTTGAGCTCGCGGGAGTTCACGGAAGCGCCTTGCAATTACACACCACGTCTCGTCGGGTGGAATTAAATTAATTATTTCGTGAGAGCCCAGGTCTCGGCTCTCACGCACACTTTTCTTCGTCTGCAGTGAGATGATCAGCGTCCGCGTCCACTTGCAGTTGTCGTGAAGCAGCAGTCTCATTTGGTGCGTCGGTAAACACTCTTGGAAACTCACCCAACGCCCGTCGAGGTAAATACGCGCAGAAGGGTGGAAAAATTCCTGACAGAAAAAAAAAAAAAAAGAACAGCGAAAAATTTAATTTGAAAAATGTATTTAAAGCAAAAATTAGTTGTGGGTCTTTCAAAGGTATTGAACTGAAACACACCGATGCATTCTAGCGATGTCACAAGAATGGCACAATAAGAGTTAGTCTGAAACATGAAAATTACTGATGAGAAAAAAAAACGAAAAATTAATTTAAAAAATTAATTTAAACCAAAAAGTTGTTCGGGTTAATTGTTGGCCTGTGAAAGATATTGAACTGAAAGTCGTCGGTGAATGCCAGTGGTCTTAACCAATGGGGGTTTAGAGCGGGATCATGAAAAAAAAATTGGCACAATAAGAGTTCGTCGTAAGACGACATTAAATTAAATCGAAGAGCGAACTAAATGAAAGGTTAAATACAGGAAGAGGAAAAGGTTCTCGACATCGACGTACCCTTCGCCTCGGGCTAGCTCGGTAATAAAGAAACTCATTTTCATCTCTCTCGTCATAATCATTACATTTATTTAAACAGTAGTGTCACGTCAAGGGATATTTTTTTTACATTACAGTATCCTGAATCGCATATTATTCGTCGTACCACACTCGCATATAGTCATTTTATTTTTTTCACTCAAAAAGTGGGTTCTCACTGACACACTCGCGCAGTCATACACAACTTGATTTCGTTCCTTCATTTACTTTCTACGACATGATATTACAATTACCGTGAGTTGGCTTGCGGGGCATGAACGTCGGTTCATCGTTTTCCTCAGTCCTCCTTATCTTCATTATTTACATTGCAATAGGTATGGTTTGTTTTGGCGAGGACATGTCAAAGGAAATTATTTTCCGCCACTTTTTATTCCTCGCTTATTTTTTTAAATATCTTCCGGGTGTCTAAAGTGTATGTACGAAATCCTTTTTTTTTTAATCATTGCAAAATAAGGAATAATGAACAGAAATAATTATTTTTTTAACTAGTTAATAGTTGAATTGTGAAGTAGTTGAAATATTCAGTTATTACCGTCACCCATGAAAGGGCCAATGAAAGCACTCTACTAGAATGAGTTTTAATAAATCATTGATTGGAATAAGTGCTTTGTATGAGCTTCGTTTGGTTTGTCTTTAATTTTTTTTTATTTATTCATTATTATTTTTCTTGACTTCAATCGATAGCCGAGTACAAGTCGAACGGTATCGCCACGGCTAAATCCTCGGTATAATGAGACACAGTCGCAAGACAGAGAAAAACAACCCTTATTAGCGCTGTGATCGATCGACACCCTCCTCGTACTGGAAACCTCTCGTTAATCGACTTAACTTTGCGCATCGTAAAAAAAAAAGAACGGAAGTGCAATGTCTCACCGACTAAGGTGGATGAATGTCTAATTGTCCAATTAAAGGACTCGCGGTCCCATGAAACTCGACTCCTCCCTTGTTACTTTATGGGCGAAAAATCGGGACAAAGATACATTTTTATCCGTTCGCCGTTACAGTTCTCGGTATGTGCTTTTTCCCTTTTTTTACAGTGTTATAATTTCCAGGGAATGAGAATGATGAGGGTAATCAAACCTGCCATAAGCCCCGCTAATGTGGTGATATATGTATTTTTTAAAAAACGAAGCTTTAAAATTGTCGATAATCAATAGTCCTTGAATGTTTAATCTGCAAGGTGAGATTATTTATAAAAAATCTATACACCCCTTAACGCGACATCGTGCATTGTAATGTTCGCGTCTCCGTGAGATTATTTTTTATCGTTTTTTTTTTCATCGAACCTTTTTTTAAACTTTAACCGGCAAGCAAGTGATTTGAAGGAAAATAAGAAAATAATAATTTGATTCTGTTTCCAAACATTCATTTGTTTGTGTAAGCAATATAACAAGTGCGATGATATAATAATTATGAAATCGTGTTAATCGAGTGATAAGTCGTATGAAAATTGGAAATGCAACTTTTCAAAAACTTTTTTAAAAAATTTGTACCAAAAAAGTTGCAATGACGAGAATCACTAAAATCATGTGAACCATCATAAACGACGCCGGTTCTCGATCTCGCAGTAAATTTAGTTACGCTATTCTTTTGGTTTGTCCGTTTTCTCCGGTAAGAACTATCGATCATTACACAATCGATCTAGATTGACCGGCTAAATTGTCAAATTGCGAAATTACCAGAGAAATTTTGGATTTCGCTCGTTTCTCGATGAACACCGAACGATTCTGTTTGGCCGCCCGTTCTCGTTCCCTCGAGGATACTCGCACACTTTCACACGAATTTCATTATTTTTTTTGTCTGCATCTCACACACCTCACCTCGAGGCGCTCGAAATGAAAAAAAAACTTTTACTGTGATCTGTTCTGTTTGCGAGTACCTTTCGCTCTTGAGCCCCACTTTCATTCACACCCCGAATCCAGCACACCTCTATTACGTACGTAGTCGTGAGACAATAACGACGGAGTGAGCCTCGTACCGATCTGTTTCGCAGTCTCTAATTTCTCGAAGGAAAATTAGCGATTTTTTTTTTGTTTCAGGATCCAGCCGCATGTCTTTTTCCGTTGTTAACTTTGTATTCGCGACTTTGATGAAGCCTCACGAAAACGTTTCCACTTTCGTAAACTCTGGCAGACATTTTTTTTTTCCCGATCGTGCATATTGCATATTTAACTATAACATTTCATTAATATACAACGAATAATTACTTCTTTAAATCGTATTTAAATATTTATATATCTTCGTATCGTATATAATCATCGTCTATCTTATGCGTTTTTTAATTATTTTTTTTGTTCTTTAAAGATCTATTCTTTATAGTTTAATTTTCTACGTAACGCCACGTCGCACTTTTTTTCTGTTGTCGATGCGCTTCGCGCAATCTCACATTTTTGTTTTTACTACGACGCTTCACGACAATAATCATCGTTTGATTGTTTTTTCTTTTTGATCGAATAGCGAATTTTTCTTTGATTTTTTCGCTTGAAGATTGAAGTTAACGATGTCGCATTGCCGATTCGGTGCGAAAAATATAACGGATACGTAAACGGTTGATTGAATTTTTTTTGTTTACCTCGAAAGAAAATTTATAAGCAAATACCGTAGCATAATCTTACAAACAATATTTCATTTTTTTTTCTTTCATTTCCTATATAATTTTTATTTTACACCGTCAATTCACCTATCGTATAAACATTCTTTGTTTGCAGATCGAACTCTACATATTTCCCGGACGTACAGTCCACTGCTCGAGAATAAGATTTAATCTCGTTTGCACAACAACAAATAAATAATACAAAAATCAAAACCGACGACTGTATTATCGGGAAATACGCCGTGACCTCTTCGTCCAGATATACAATTTACTGTACAATGAATTTAATCGATATCTCGTTACAATCTACCGGTTTAATGTGATTTAATTATTTACAGAAATTGTCTCATATACTCTCAGGGCATATATGTATTTATATTCCGTTCGTCTGCGTCCTCGTCTGCCAATGAATTGCGACTGATCGACGAAAGATTTTAATTTTTTTCTTTAGAATAATCGCCCGCATCATCAAGTAATCTTGAATTCAGATTTTACACGCATCATTCGCTCCCTCGCTCGATGATAAACTTTGGCGGACACGCACAAAAACACACGAACACACCGGTCATCCACACTCACGAAAGGGAAACAATGTATCCTTAATACGTTTATTATTTATCGAAGAAAAATTTGAAAAAAATGAAATCAGTCACCCAAGATTCTGCAACGTGTTCTGCAATCGATTTCAGTCAATCATTTCTCCCGCACACTCTACAGTATAGATTCTATATTTAATTATGCTACGCGAGATTCGTTTCGTTAATGACGCTTTACGATTGATCGCGATAAATTGTTCACGGAAGAGCGCACACTTCGCTGCAGAAAAAAAAAGTAACATCGCACTATGCTCACCTGAGTCCAGCGAAGATTGGAGCAATCGTTTTCTATTCTTTAAATTTATTTCTTGTTGGTTTTAAAATTTCTTACAGTACCGGTCGATGGACGTGATCGATCGGCGACTACGCTCGATGTGCTTGTATTCGTTATCATTGCAGGTTTTTGGTTTTCAGTTTATTTTATTGTTTTCTTTTGTTTTTAATTTATTCAGGTAAAACGACTTGATTTGATCGATTATTGAATATCTCACTCTTGAACTCCGGTTAGCGCAGCTGCCACGATGGTGTTCTTTAACGTTGGGGTTGGACACATCGTGCACCGCACCACACGACAGTTTTGACGCTCGCATCGAAATTACTTAATATCCCAAATTTTAGGCCTCGTCGATAGTGTGCAGATTCGCTCACCTCAGCAGATTTGCGACGAGTAGCGTCAGAGTCGCGAGAAGAATCGTCGGTGCGACTCCGCAGCTTCCGCCGTGTTGCATCGCTGCGGGATGCTCGCCTGAAACAAACGGGAGAACGAAATAACGTATCTCAGTTCGGCACGTACAGGGGTAATAGTCGGTCGTGTGGTCGGACGAGTTTACGGGAGCGAAGGCGCCGGAGCGCGCAGGGAGAAATCGCCGAAAGTTCGGACGGGTCGTGGGAGTTGTTATTCTACGGGGTCGTCGAAGCTTTCGAAACTTTTTGAAAAGCGGCCATTCCGTCAAGGCGGCTTTTATGTTCGAAACAGAAGGTGGACGCACGGGGTCCGTGTTCCCGAAAAGCAAAACATTGTTTTAATAATTAACAGCGTCCTAATAATAATAATTTTTAATAATTAACAGTCTGTTGGTTCGACCACTGAGCGAAATGTTGAGCATTGGAGGTTGTTTTCAGTCGGAAACTGAGATTTTCAAACCGGAAGTAATGTATTTCCGGTATGACGTAACTTCCGATCGAAAAGTGCGATTTCCAAACCGGAAGTGACGTTACGAAGAAATTTTTCAAAATTTTCTGCTTGATTTCACTTCCTGATTAAAAGTGAGATTTTCAAACCGTAAATGAAGTCACAGAGAAATGTTTGCATTTTTATCGGCCAGGCAGTATCGTGACTAGGCATTGCCCGGTGGTTATTGTCGTTCGGAAGGCTGTCGGCTCCGCTCTGGCTACCTCCGCCGGCCGGAGAAGGGCCGATATGGCGTTTTGTGGAACGGCAGCCCGAAAATCTTCTATCAACACTCCCTCTCTCTCGACACTAGAATTACAATGACCGCGTAGCCCGGCTCGCGTGTATAGACCTCGGCGTTCCATAGAATCACATTAAGTGGGTGCGGTCGTGTAGTATGTAATTGTTTACGGGTTGAAACCAAACGAGGAAAGCCGTAGTCGCAGCCGTGCGGATACGAAGTCCGGGCGAGACCGCAATTTACGAGCGAATTGAAAATCTAATCCGGCGTCGCGTTTCCATTACGGTCGCGTTTATGCTTTGCCGTTCTTGCGTCGGAGTGGTACGTCGAAATTAAAGGGCGGTAACGCAGATACAGCCGAAACGTCGAAGTTGCAAAGCTTTATCGAAAAAATTTAAAAAAACAAAAAAAAAAAACGGAATGACACGAGGCGATCCGTAATCGCGTTCACACCCTCGGAGCGTGAATCGCGGCATTGTCGATATTACAAACAATAAACAGTGTATTATTCTGTACACCTACTAATGTCCCGCTATGTGCGAAAGCAAGGATTGCGTCGGGTGGTTCGGCGGTCGTTCGGACGAGCGGGCTGGCGTATGCGGTATCCTGCGAGCACACGGGAATCGGGTTTATCGCGAAATAATTGAAATTTGCGGTCAATTTTGCAGTGTAATCAGCTATGTTTGAAATAACGTCGATGGCCAATGTGGGCAACATGCTTCCTGCCGGCTCTAAATTAATTATGCAGACGAACTGCGCCGCATTAATTTTCATCCACCGGTCGCGTCGGACTTTCCGGGTATCGCCCGCGTTACCCTACGAGGACGGGCTGCTACGGCATATGTTCCGCGGGGTTTACATACACAAAGGCGCGTATAAAGGCGATATGCGTGGAGCATACCCAGCATACCGGGGGGGGGGGGGGGGGGGCGCGCGGATGGTCGCGATTCTATGTATACCGTACGTGATACAAGAGCTCCGCGCTGTCTGGGCTGGAGACAATTGTTCGCTCGCTGACTCGCTCAATCTCAACCGAAGGCTCTATTGTTCCATTATAGCCTCGCATATCCGCTCGTCCAAGAATCCGAAATCGTATCGACGGCCATCGATGTAAGCAGGGAAATTCCCCAGCCCTCGATTCTGTTCGGGGTTCTCGTCCATTAGGAATGGCGGCTGCGAACGCGGCTTGCGCTCTTGATTATTGACTATCGATAAAATTAGGACGCTGGACGAACTGTCTTAGAAAATTAGGCAACCCTTCGGCAGATTCATCAAGGATGCAGTTTTAAAAAAAAATTTATTCAAGGAATTAAGCTTTCCGCTTGCTCGTCTCTCGCCGATTCGGAGAAAATTGTATTGATAAATAATGTTGTACGATAAAAATTGAAACGGTATGATGATGAGCTATACACAGGCCGGAAAGCTTCCGTGATGGGTTCCGAGGCGGGGAGATAGTTGGATGCGGTGGAGATTACAGAGATGAGAATTACGCGGGTCAGCGAGTAATGCGGGCAGGGGTTGCTCCGGTACAATGGTACCGGAAGTGATTTCACGATAGGGCGCAAGTTCTCCTACAGCCCGTCGAGCTTCTCGTCAAAGCCTAAAGGATTAAATTAGACGTTAATTTCGCATTCAAAGCCCATTTTAGCACAGCAGAGTGGGCAATGGCGGTCGTCGCCCCATTTGTTTCGCGTGGAAAAAACTGATGAAAAACTGCCTGCTTTATTCGAGGGCTTGTTGCTAAATAGTATACCATGTATAGTATTGTGGTATACGATATTTTTTTTCCCGACTATGCTAAAATTTTGCATATTTTTATGTCTGCAACGGCTGACCGACTTGTCACCTACTTTTCTTCTCGCTCAGCTACTTTTCCTCCCGCTGGTCAAGAATCGGTAACTTTAGCGTAGTCGGGAAAAAAGTTTATTTTTCACTCGGATATTATAATTCTCTCTTAGGCGATCCCCGTTACCCTATTCAGACCTCCGTGTGGACGAGTCTATGAGGACCATTCAGTTCCATCGTATAAGCGGCGTGCAGTATACTTTTTTATTGTGTAGGTGATCCCCGTTGCCCTATTTGGCCCCACGTGTGTGGGAATATATGTGGGCCATCCAGTTCCGTAGTGTAAGCGGCGTGCAATATGCTATCCACGGACTTGCTGTTAACGAGACAAGGGTACGGTGAGATGGGCTGCAGGGACTATCGGGGCTCCAGGTGTACGTGTATCCTGTCAATTCTCCGTCGAAATTGTCAAACTTGTCCCAACGAGCCGTCACGTCATGCACTTGACGAACGAACGGCGCTAGCGCTTCCAAAGTTATTATTACGAGAGAATGGAGCGGGTTGAAAGCGGAAAGGAGAAAGATCGAGGTGAGCCAAGGTATTGCCACTTCAGCGTTAATTTGTGAAACCATCGCTCAGGCGTTTCACTTCCTCGCATGCATCTCGGGAAAGACGTAAACCCCGCGAACGGTTACGGTTGGCAAAGCTCATCTAAATTACATATCTGTCGATATAAATTCGATATTTTCGAGTTTGATGTGTCGTTTGTATTTTTTTTTTTTTATAAAATAATGTGCAACCCTAAACGGACGGTAATTAAAATTGGTTCACCATTGAGAATTAGTCTATTGAGTATAACGGCGAATAAAGCAGAACCCATGTTTTGCTGAAGTTTGTATCGAACAATTGAACATTGAATAAAGGCTCAAACAATGAAGCCAATGTGGTGAATAAAATTTCTGAAAGCATTTCTCTCGGCGCTTTTCTGCTTCGTTCCCGATAACAACGGGAGTATATTATATTAAAGCACAATGTGTACACCAGGCGTTTGTGCGACTGCATATATCTTTTCGCGGAAATTCTTAGTAGCGAATAAAATATCTTCCCGACGTTTTCTATCCTACGTACTTTCCCAGTCCCCTCTATCTTCCCCTCGTCCCACCGCCGGTTTTCTGCTCCGTGCGGAAGCGGCGAAAACTCCCAGCGAGCGGAGCCGGAACTTCAATCCCAAGTAGGTCAACACCGATAACGCCAGACTACCGGCGTCGCGCGTACGCGCTCCCTCACCGATGCTGATGCACACCCACAGGGTATGCACCGTTGTGTACCACCGTAGCTTTACAAACGCCCGCAGTTGCAGAGGCCCACAGTCGCCAATGCTACTGGGTCGCCTTGTACAGCGCACCGAGAGTTATCAGTTCCGGTTCCGCGCAATCAACCAAAAATTTTCTCCTCCCGTTGACGCTGGTGATTCATCATCGTTCCTCCACTGGCACGATCCTGAAGTGCTCCCACGTTCCCGACATTGCCATTAACGTTAAAAAAAAAGAAATTAGGCAATGAAGACAAAAACCTCAATCGTCAGTCTCGTTTCTCCATCCATCCGATGCGCCCCCCTATAAAGACTCGACCGATGCTTATTTGTCACGGACCGCTATTTTCTTTTCTCAATAATCGATCGATGGTTCTACCGATTGTCCCAAGATCAAATTACCGCGGTCTCGATTTCGTACGAGGTTCAATCTCACGTACCCTTGGCCCTCCTCGTTTAACCCTTCGAGAATATAATTTCGTTTGTACGTCTTGTGTCGGAGTCGCGGCAAGCGGACGAGAGAATGAGAGGAAGAGATAAAGCTTCGCATATAAAATGAAGTGGGGACTTTGGGAGAAGGCGAATCAGGTCGGACCGGTCGTTATCGGACGGGTGCGCACGTCCGAGGAATTGAGTTAGATTAGGTCAGGTGCCAGTACCGTGGAGAGATTCGAAGGGGGTATCAGGGGGGGGGGGGCGAAACCAATATATACATATATATATAACACAGTGGGTGCAGCACAGGGTGAATGAACCGGAAGAACCGGTTGGAACCGGTTGGTAAAGAAGCCACTTACCATTCAGTACGTGGACCATTACGCTCGCAGGGTTCGCGTTGCTCGGGATGCAGGTGTAATTTCCGCTGTCGCTCGATCTGGCCTGTGTCACCAGAAGCTTGCTCGTCGTACCGCTTTCGGTTTTCTCGGTTTCCAGGGAGACGCCGCCCCTGTGGTGAACGCTGCGTATTATCAAACATACTATCGTACCCAACCTCGACGGCTTTTTTTCACTGGTATCGTTGTTATTATTTATTTATTATTATTTTTGTTCAATAATTAAATCAGTTGAAATTTTATTGATGGAAACTCTTGATGGCTCAGGAGCAAGATAAGGGAAGCATGCTGAACAATGATAACGGTAACGGTTCTAAAAATTCGAGAGGATTTGGATTAAGGTTCTTGTTTCTATTTGTTTTAATTTTTATTTTTGTGTATTAAAACGTACCTGGGACTGTCGAAATCCACGACGAGGCCTCCGTGGTGCCACGCTACGCTGCTGGGCGGTGTGCTCTGCACGTTAACCGTGCACGTGAGGCTTATAGTGCTACCCTTCTTAACGTATACGTCTTCCGAACCCAGGATTTTCGCTTGCGCCGCTGCAACACAGATTAGAGCGCGGTGCCAGGCTTTAATGAGAGTTCTTGGTCCAATGAGTTTGGCGAGGTCGAGGGGGGCGAAAGGGGGGCGAGGGTAAATGAGGGGGTGGTTGCTAAAGGGGGTTCGGTCGAAGGTGGCTCTCGCAGAAGTGCAACAGCATATATAGCCTCGGAGCCCGAGTACCGAGCCATCTTTGGCTTTACGCGCGAAGGGAAGGCTCGAAGGCTTGCGAACCCCATCTTGCATCCACCCTCACTCACGCTCACCCTCGTTGCACAGCTCCCTCTTACTCTCTCTCGCTTAGCCTCTCTCGCTCGCTCTCTCCTCTAGCCGTTTCAAAATAGTTTGCGTTGCAGCGAGGGATTAAACCTTAATTAAAACGATATAAAAGAAGAAGCTCGAGGCGTGCTGGAGTACAGTAGCTTTGGAGTACAAAATTTGCCATGCAAGTTCTTTTTCTTTTGATCTTGTTTGTTGTTGCCATTTTTGCTTTGTGGCATACGTGCCGACGAATTTTATCCAATCGGCTTTAATCCCCGCCAGGATACCGAGCCCGGTGTGTATACCGATCTTGGTTTTACCCTTCGCGTATAGTTTCGCGAGTTTCCGACCGATCGCGTCGTATCGGACGTTCGGGAGGGAGCGAATAAAAAAAATTCTGTTGCATTTATCTTAGCGACCCTGCGGTTTTGCTGTTGCAGATATATTATTGAGAGATTGCACAGGCCTATGCGAAAAGTTTTGTCGTCTTGTTCGGTCGCCTGAGATCTGGTGAAAAAAATGCAAGCATCGCGCACGTATTGTCTATGACAACTCTCGCTACAGGACTGAAACGACTCGAGCACGTCGTCTTCGTCGTCGTCGTCTTAGTCGCACACTGCGTTATTGCAAATTCATTCTAACCTGAGGTGAACGTCCGGCGAAAGGCTTTCGTCGTCGTGGCGGGGACAGGGGCGCTGTCTGCAACGGGACGAGAGAAAATACATCGGGTTAATCGAGGTTTCCCGAACCGCGTTGATAAACGGCTAATCTATCACTATCTTCGGGACGCGTGAGCGAAATTTTTTCATTCTTTCGTCAAACACGAGTAATCGATTAAACTTGTCGTCAGGGCTCCGACGCGTTCCGAAATGGACTATTGAGTAATTTTTCATAACGTCTTTCTGTAAAATTATTGCTCGGAGCCGCGTGAGGTAAGCGAACGCTCTCGTGTGGGTGGAGGAAAGCTTGCCAAAAGTTTGTCGAATGGAATTTAGTGGTTGTGGTTGTACGACGAGCGATGAGATGGTACAACAAGTGGCGAGACGCAGACGTGGCTGGTGTCACAGGTTCGGTTCCACCTCGATACGGTTCGGCGAAGTTCCGCGAGGAAACCGAAATCCCCACGTCGAAGAGGACCCGTGCGACTGGTTCTCTCTCAAGCCGATCCGAACTCGATTAATCGGGAGTTTCGTCGTCCCGTTTGAGCGCCGGAAACGTCGAAAGCAACGAGGACAACGACGAAGGCGACGTGAAACCGGGGGACGGTCGGGATGCAACGCAATTAACTTGAATCAATTACCTTCGACTCTGAGCGAGAACGCCAGATTCATCTTGGGCTCGGTGTTCACCTGACACTCGTAGATACCGGCGTCCCGAGGCTGCACGAAGGCGATCGACAATTGCCACTCGTCACTCGTTTCCGGATGTCTCACCGAGAATCTCGCGTCACCGGTGTACGTTATTACCGACGACGTCAGGATGTGGAGATCTCTCTTGCGCATCCAGGAGACCTGCGAGCATAGAAGAGAAAAATTTTAATGACAGACTGTTGAATTGAGGCGACGTCATGAATTGTAAAAATGTGCAAAGTGATATGCACACGGTTTCCTCATTTGTTACAATTTCGCGCATAGCTTTCTCCATGAGAATGTTCGATGATCGCTTTCGACTTTCTCGTAGAGGAAGCTGTGAGCAAATTTGTTATGAATGCGAATAAGAATATTTCAAATTTTTACACCAAACATTGTTGAGTGTTCAGCTGAGCATCGTACGGACACATAGCTTCCTCCGTGAGGAAGTTATGTTTCGCAAAATTATTTTCAGATCCCTTGCAGACTCAGCATAACAGTTATCAATGTGGACGATCGTTGTAAAACTCGTCCCAGCCACCGATAAAAACAGCACCTAAGATTTTTTTTTTCAACTTTCAGCCGAAAATTATCTCGGATACATCAAATCGGTTCTCTTAAAAAAAATGATCTTTTCCTCGAGGGCAGTGCGTGTTTGCCGATCGGCTAAAAATCGAAGTACAGTCGCGCAGATAAACAGTTTGGTTAAAAGACAGTCTACCTATAATCGGCGATCTCTTGTCACGTATCGTGCCAGTAATGGAGAAAGCTCGGATGCCAAGTTCGTACGAGGAGGCAGTGCCGAAAAAGCCTTTAAGTTTTCGTTGCCGAGCAGACAGTCATACAGTGGTTACGGGCATTTATGGGCAGCCGTTAAAGGTTGTCTCCGAGCCACCCCAACAATTATAGAAGTACGTGCTCGCCACGTTAGGCGAGCCCAGTCTCGCCGACGACGACGACGACGGCGGTGACTCTCGCTTGCCTGCACTTCTACGACGTGCTCGGAGGCTGCACCGAGGGGCAGCATTCGCGAGCGCGCACACCTACGTGGATCCAAGAGAGCAGCCGTAAGGCTCGCAGCTTCGAGCCACTGTTAGTCGACGTTGGGGGTCGTTAAACGTATGTTCCAAAGGGTAGAAGATATTCTCACCCGCCCGTTAATTACCCCCATGGCACGCCTCGGAGTCACGTCGTTTGCCGGCCGGGCCACCCCTGGCCACGTCCTCGCCCTTTACTCCACTTTTCGTTACGTTTCTTTGCGCCTCGCGGTGTCGATAAGAACTTAAGAAAGAGAAAAAAGCAGAAGATTGAAAGATGAAAAATTCAAGAAACTAAACCGGCGAGGGCCCCCGATAAATAAAGAATTGAAGAATGGAGAATAAGAAAGGCCGAAAAAAGAGTTAAACGGGCGGGTCGTGGAACGGGATAACGGAGAGGCAGGACTTGAAGCCGCAAAGAAAGTTACGACCGGGCGTTCCTTTGAATAAAATTTACAAAGCTCGCTTCACAAACCTTGCTAGGCCCTCCGTTCTTTTTCATATTCGGGGAAGTATGTTTTAGTGTGAGAGTGTAATTTTTTTCTTCACTGTTTTAACGCGCGATGACACTTTAGATTGAGTGGACAGTTGAGTTCAGCGATGAGCCCTTTTTAATGCATTTCAGACGCCTCGCTCGTGAGAGGATGGCGGGCCAGGTGGGTGGTTTGAATATTCAAGCTCTGTAGCGATCGAATTTTTTGGGATGTGTACATGCTTTACTTCCGGCGAGAGTGGTACAAAGAAAAATTTGCCGGTCTTAGAATTTAATTTTTGTGCCACAAAGACGTGAGAAAAGGGTGAGCGGAGAGAAAGTTATTTTATTCTCACAATGCACCCAGTCTCAAAGGACCGGATTATTACATGACGGAATTTTTCATAGTAATGCACTTTAAAAAAATTTTATTCCTTTCGGTTCTTCTTCCGCTAGGAATGAACCAACGGAATCGCAATTTGCCAGGTGGTGAGCAAACGCGACGTGGAAAAAGTGGTCTATGGCGGGTTCGCCTCGACGAGCATTCAGACGTTCAGCGTAGCGTTTCCCAACCCTCCGTTCAAGATTTGCCATTTTCTGCTTAGGTCAACTCGAAAGAACGTTCTGAAATGCTTGCGAGCTTTACATATCTACCGGGCTATCCGGCCCTCGCCTCTCGTGAGCTCTGCGAATCTCCATTTCCCTTTAATTCGTTGGGAAACCGCGTGGCTTGCTCGTCGCCGGTCGAGCGAGGGGTTTTGCCCGCGGACCACCGTAGAGGCGAACGGCGGAAGCTTGATCGATGGAGACGGCGATAGGAAGAGAAAAATATAAGGATGAAAGCCCGGAGTCTTTCGGCAAAGGAAAGGGGGCGAGACGAAACGGACACGGAACGAAATTGAGGAAAGGATACGTTGCAATTTATCCGATGAAATATAAGCAGCCCAGAGCGCAAAGAGGCTCCCGAGGACAGGAGGATTGAACGAATTTCCGTGAATACGAAAGAACGAGAAAGATTGAGAAAAAAAAAAAAAAATAAACGAAGAAAATAAAAAAAACTCAAACGAAGAAGCCCACCAGTAAATTTTCTCCTTTCTTCTCCCTTTTTCGTTCCTCCCCGGGAGAATATTTTCCAATTCTCACTCTCTTTCGGTACAGTCTAGAATCGCGCTGCGGGAATCCGATATGGAACCTATCCGGGTTCGGAGCGGTGTCTCGAGGAGCAAGTCCGGAGAATTGTCAGCGATTTCTCCAGACGCTTTGAGGGACTTCGGGAAGGTGGCAGATTTTCTATCCGCCAACCGGAAGTGAAGCTCCAGAGATGCGGAAACCTTACACTCGCACATTAATTACTTACATTTCGAATGCGCATCGCGCCGTGTAACACTTATTTCGGAGTCGACATTCTTTACTTTATATTTTTCTAACAAAAAAGGTCAATTTTTTTTTTTTTTAATGGCTTCCAAAATTCCGCGTGAAAGTCCTCAAACGTAGCGAGGGCGAGTGTAGCGAGGTGCGAAATGCCGTGCGAATATATGCGGGGGAAGATAGCACGACGGGTGTGCTATAGATGACGGAGTTGGGAAAGCCCGAGAGTATACGTATAGCGAAAGAGGGATGAGGGCAGACAGCGAAATGCGCCGGGAGTGGAAACCGGCAGGGGCGAAGGGGAGCCGATGGGACGGGGCTAATTAGTATTGGACCACTGTTCCCCTTGCACGCTCTGGCGAGCGCAGGGAGAGGCGGTCTCTTCCAGGCAGACGAGTGACCCGGTGGCGAACACCGTCGGTTCCGAAGGTGTTGCTAGGGGTGTCTTGGGGGTAGTTCCCGTTAATGAGCCTCCGGTAACGACGCCTTTTTTTTCCATCGTGGCCATATATCCTTACCCGCGTGAAACCGGCACTCGTCCCAGAAAGCCCAGCCCACCGCAGTCGCGTATTCTATACCTCGAGCCCCGTATACCTTCCCCCATTCCTGCACGCCCGATGCACGTTGAATCATTCCGTCGCTCATTCTCGTAACATTTTTTTACCATTCAAAGAAACTGGCAAATATCGAACCATAAAAAAACGCGAATAAAAAACGCTACGATTATAAATAAATAACAATTCCGGGCTTATCAGCTCGCAGTCCGGAGTAAAAAGAATCCTAGCATCGAGTATACCAGTGTACGATAATCCAATTTATCGACGGGAACAATTAAAAAATATATATAATTTTTTTAGGACGACAAAAAACTGAATTACAATGAAAAAATAATGCTGTTAAGCGTGGACCACCGCAGCATTACTATCACTTTAACACTCTCTCCCGGGGGTTTTTTTTTTTTAGATTCTTTCTATTTTCGCTCCCCTTTTTTCCTATTTTCTTTCAGGAAAGCCGATCGACACGCTGCGGTCGTGGCCGATATAGTTATACCCATAACTAACACCGTAGGCGCGCGTGTATCTATACATCTCTCTATGTTTATATATATAGTACATTAGGACGATGCAGCACGAGCGTTGCTGCATGCACCGGGCCGTAAATCAAGTAGCCGTCGGGAGCGACCGATAAATAAGTTTCTGCGCCGAAGTATTTTGCAATTTTTCTCACCACCGTGCCATCCGCCCGGTCCCCTGCGCGAAACTCGCCGGGCCGAGCTATTGTTTCCTCTTTGATATTCCCGGTGGCGAGTCGTCGGCGGTCTGCTCGCCAACCGCTCCCGCTCGTGTGCCCCCGTATAGCTCTTTCTCTCGTCCACTTTCGCCATCCTCTCGCCCACACCAACCCCCGTCGTCCCGCAAAGTGGAGAGTGAGAAGGCTCTCTCCATAAATCTGGGCGATTGCGTGCACTCGGCACGCGGCCAATAAGTGGAACGTGCAGTCTGCAAACCCGAGAGGTAGAGAATCGACGATTTCTACCGCCGCTACCAATGCCGCTGCCCCTGGTCGAGCAACGTCATGCTTGAGCTCTCCTATCGCACCAGAGGGTTGGCCCACCAGGCTGCGCATGGTACCGGAAAAGCAACGACGATATTTTTTTTTCCAGCAATGTTACCGCCCAAATCGACGACACTACGCGAATTTCGCGCACGATCGCGGTATTGATTTTTTCTCCTCAACAGGATCAAACATCACGTTAACCGATGAGTTTTGAGTAGTTCGCATTGCATGTGGGGAAAGTTTTGTTACTTTTCGTCAGCAGACTCGTATTACACTTTGCAGCCAACAATATTAATAATTATTTTTCGGGCTGCAACGTTGGATACTTGGTACGGTTACCATGGAAAACATAATTAAGGGAAAGGTCAAACGTAAACTCGTACAAAGTTTCCCAGAGCTACTGGTCTCTCGCCAGCATAGCCCGCGGGGCCAAACATGTTACGTTGAAACCATGTGTGCTGCAAAAAAAAAAAAAAAAAAAGACAAAGTAAACCCATGTGGTTACGACGCGAGCGGGTAAAGATTACGTTAGCCAAAGTTATCTTTCATTATGCACTCATGGGTACCGCAGTGATTGCACATATTCGCGAGCTTGTTAACCGTACGGCTTCCTTAACCAAACTTTATTCACCGCGCAAGTGAATTTTCATTTTCCTTCCTTTCTCATTCCTGTTGTTTCTATCTCCAACTTACGCACCGAACGATATGATGTTTACGCAGAGCATATAGAAAGAGGAGTAATCATTTTTGCGGTACGAGTGTTTCGCCAGAGGCTGGGCTGAGCCGAAGCGACGGCTCTGTGGAAACTACGGGATTCAGCGCTGCGCTGTCATTTGTTCGTTTTATCGTGCGATAATGGAACTCGAAAATGAGGAAGCTTTTTGCTGATTCAATAACGAACCCGAGGACGTATCACGGCGGAGGAAGAGGTACAATTCGAACGGGCGAAATACGGCGAAGTCGTGACTCGTGTCATCTCCAGGATCGTCGGCGCAGAAGCGTGACCGATGGCTGATGCGTAAAAGCGAGATTTTTTTATTCCTCCCCCTTATCTCTGCTTCGTCCCGACCGGAAGACACTTAGCACTGTCTTCTACACGCGGGGATGTAACGAAAACGTAGAATAGCGTTGAGTTCGGATTAGAGCCGTCGGCTCGCAAGATTACGCTTTTTTTACGCCACGCTTTTATCACAATTTCTCGGCACGTTTCTCTTCAGCTCGAAGGGATAAAGTTAAATTTGCATGAAGCAACGGCGCGGGGTGAACTCCGTCGGTTATTTCACGAGATTTTCCTCTTATTTCTCGTGGCCTACTTATTTCGTTGCTGCGAGAGAAATTCCAGGTGAGATTCAACCATCGACACGGCTGCGGGACTGCACTGGTTCCCGAGGGTCTTGTACTGGCCCGGCTCCCAGCCGGTGTCCGCCCGACCCCGGTACTAAGTCGGACCCGAAATATCCGTTCGACGAAAAAACCGGATTTAGGGTCTTCATCTTTGATTCCCGTTAGCCGTTTCGTCTTTTAACAAAAGTTTGTTGAAATCGAGCAGCGGATGCTTCGAAGATTCCATTCATCGAGGCCTAACGAGATGCAGAAGTTGCCCGAGCGAGTACGAGTGACTCCTGTGCCTCGTTGAAAAGGCTCGATAAGACACACCCTAACTTCTTCCCTTGAAGAAAATTTACTTTCGTTCCCGAGAAAATTCAATTCGTATCTCGTGTTCTATTGAGTCTCGGCGTCGTATTCCTTATCCGCGCATACATAGACACACAGTGGTTGTACCAGCGTAAAGTGAGGTCGGGGCTGAATCGTAGTTCTTCGAAGAAATGAAATGAGGAGATAGCCGGGAACGAGGACGGGGGGGGGGGGGGGGGGGGGGCGATGAGAGAAATTATCCTTTGAGCCAGTCAGTAGCGGGTCGGTTGTGGGTTTCCGAGCTGGCGCAGCGTAAAAGCGAGGCGCTTACTACTTCCTGAGGGATTCCAGGGCACAGCGAGGCCAACCTCGCTTTTCTTATTTTTCTCTCTGGCCCTCCCTCGATCTCCTTCGCATCTCCGCCATGCCGTCCGGTTCTTCGGGCTTGTCTGCCTCTTATATCTACCCTCTTCTTTCACTTCAATTACGCAGTCGAGAAGTGCCAGGAGCATCAATTGATTTAAGAGCCGAGCGCCTACGAGAGTGTTGAAGGATCTCGGGGTTAAAGGTCGACGGTTGCGGAGCGGAATGAAAGGATGGCTTCTCCCACCTTTTCAGGGCGTTCGCCGACGAGCCAGAGGCGACCGGAGTAGGTTAACATGACTTGGGAGAATAAACTGTTGGGGGCAAAAGGAACGGCAAGGAAATTGAGGATACCGGAAGTGAAACGGGCTGAATACGAAATAAGGACAGCGGGAAGGTTTAAAGAAATAAAGGCACAGCCATGTTACAGTCACGCTGCTGCTGAAACGTTTCAGGCGTCATCGTGAACGTCCTTTAGGATTAAAATAAATCCTTATCTAGCGACAGGTCGTAAAGTCGAGGGAGGGCCGGAGCGCACCGTCGAGCTTCGTTCGCGCGCAGATTCGAGAGGATGAGAATGGCGGCGAGGAAGGAGGAGAGGATTTGAGGAAGCGCGGAAATTGCTCAACGCGAACGATCAGAACGACCCTGAGGAGAAAAGGGTTAATACACCAAAAAATAGAATACGAATGTAAGCAAATAATATCTTTGAAGATGCGTTTTAAAAATTCAAATAGCAATACTTTCCGTTATCTCTCATCTTCCATGTGTAAAAATGTATGTGACACTACATTGATAAAAAATACGGTTAAACCAATTAAAGATTCGGGCAGGAGCGTTTAAATAAAAGTTTTATTGGTCGAACAAAACATTTTAACGTTGCAAAAATATTTTGGTGAATTCATCCAAATAAATTGTTGAACTAATTAATCTTTCAACTGCACCAACAACATATTTATTTTAACGTCCCTGCCCGAATCTTTTGTCGATAAAACGATATTTATTTTTCACGGTACATAGTGAAAAAGATTTTTACATTTAACAAACCGTTTTCGTCCACAAAGGTCCAAAATTATTTCGTTGTTCATTTTACAAAAAAAATTCCTAAAATTGACAGACATTTGTGTAAAATGGACGAGATTTTTTTGTAAAATGAACAAGAAAATAATTGTGGATATATTTTACTGTGTACGTGTACGAACCAGAGGTCGTTCCTAGCTGGCAGCTTTCGGCGCGGGTGGTTCGCGTCTCGCCCTTTCAATCCTAACAGTTAAGTTACGATCAAACCTCCGCCTCGCTCGACGACTTGACTCCGAATTGTTCACCCTCGTCGAAACGACTCAATACCCGGTCCGAGAACGCATACTTTTTAACGGTCAGCAAGGTAATTGTAAAATTCGCCGCATCTCTCCGTTCGGAAATTTCGACCAGGGAAGTGAGGGAGCACGGTTTCAACACCCTCGTGAATATAATATGTGTGCATACACACATTGACACGGCCGGACGAGTAGGAATGCTCGAGAGTGACGGAGGTAGGGGTGGGTTGTTGTAGCGGGGTTAGTAATGGTCGAGCACTAGGCAAACAAAGTATCCCCTTGTCCAGAGGTGGCTCGCCTCCCCCGTCCGGCAACGGCAGCGCATATTCCTCTCGTGCGACGCAGCCTACTCTCGACGGGCTACAGTTTCGGAGGGGTTCGGGCATTGTTGAGCTAGTCCACAGTAGTTCAAGGGATCGGGGAGGCCGCCGGAGCGGGTCGAGTGTTGTATGATATGATACTCGACAAACGGCTTGCCTACGACCGAGTCCGAGTACCTACGAAAGTGTACGCTAGGCGCACCGGCTTCCCTCCGAAGCTTCTGGGAAACCTTCCGCAGCTTCCACACAGCATCCACCGCTATCTCGCGACCCTCCCTAGTTATACAGCCAGTGTACCGCGTTATGTATGCGCGACACAGAGAATTTGCCCCCCCCCCCTCCCCCCCCCCCCCCCAAAATAAACACACTTCAACGGATATGAACCCGACGCGACGGCTGACCAAACGTCGACCCTCACTACTTCGTCATGCTGCTCCAGCCTCGAGCTTTCCTTCCGACGTTGGCGTTGGTAAACGCGGAAGGAAAAAAATTGTCGGGTCGACGTGTTCGGTATGTCGACTGGCTGAGGGAGGGGAAATCTGCATCCTAGCACCATCGTTTTCTGACTGAAACCCTCACTCAACGCTCGACGCGGCGGATATCCTGAAAATTAAATTTCCATGCCCCACTCAAATTCCGGGTCGACATGTTTTAAAATTCTTTTTTATATTTTTTTTTTTATCTCTCTTTTCACTCTATCGCTCGGCTCTCGAGAGCGGAACGCTCCGCTCATCGTCGTCGCCCCGCTGTTGCCGCCGCGACTGGAGGGCTCGGAATATTTGACGGACAGCCGATTAACGGAAATACCAAATTCGCTGCTCCCACGAGCTAACGAGCCACCGTGAAATTATACGTGCTCGGGTTGGATTAAAGTGGAAGATTTTTTTTTTTTTTTATTGACAAAAAGAAACATCGATCTGCCGAAGCGGAATTCGTGTGCTACGTATTATTCGTGACGGAGTTTGATTTTCATACGCGAGTACATATCGGTGTTGGCTTTCATGCATCCGCATTATTCGTTGCGCGAATGATGTGGGTGCTCTGAATCTTTATTCGCAACTCGGGTCTAGTCACACGTAGAGCAGCCAATCAGACAACGAGTAGGGCAGCATTTACTTTACTCTTCGATAAAATCATTTGCACGAAAATGTTGAAACTTCATACAGAAAAAAAAACACGTTGTATACAATATTTCTCTACCGCTGTAGCGAGTGGGAAAACCCATCAATCGTGAAATAAAATCTGTTAAAAAAATCAGAGGCATGGAAAAAAAAACGCGAAAAAATAAATGTGTCAAATGTAAAAACCAATTGCAATGCCGACGTTGTTACAATGAAAATTCGCGAATAACGCTTTGATGCGGCAGCTCGACCGTGAAAAGAATCAAAACGTGGAAATTTTCCGGTTTCGTCGCTCCTGTTCCCATTGTGTCCTTACATACACATTTTAACGTATATGAATTGGTTTTTTTTGTTTTTTTAACAACGATGTGACCACCGCGTGTTCCACGTGCACCGTGAAATCCACAAGCATATAGTTTCTGTTCCTGTCTCTACCCAATATTCACCGCGACTTATGCCCACTATTGTCAGCACGCGCAGGCCTCGGTAATTTAGCAGAAATTATTCGCCTGTTGTGAAGGCCGCACGGCTAGAGCAAGCTCGGCGCACCGCGGGGAAGGGCGGACGTTTATATTGCGAATACTATCGCAAATTAGTTCCAGCCGGAGTCACGGGGCGTATATCTTCCGGTGCGTGACGTTAATGTAAATGTAATTTGCCATATACGTATACGCGATTATAAGCGTTATACACGTCACGAGTTGGATTTATTAACGCTGCAATTAATTGTCGAAGGTTGCACGGTGCGCGAGCCGTTTAATCGGGTGGCGAAGGACTAATATCATTGAACTCGTTATCCGAAAGCTCGACCCGTTGTGTGCGTGTTTTTTTTCCTCTCTCCGCACTGCCTCGTTATATCCTCGCCAATCCCGTTGCCACCGATTTTCTCCTGGGCTCGATTATTTTTACTTTTTCTTATACATTTCTGTTTGTTATTTTCTCCTCGTCCTTTCAGGAATCGCTTTTTGCCTCTCATTCTTTCATTCGGTTCGCCGAAAGCGAACCTTCACCCTCCGATCGCGCTCCTATAATACCGTTCCGTCGCCCTCCACTGTCTTTTTCATTTGTTATTCACAGCTCGGTGATTTTTAAAAGAAAGCCTCCGACGGTCCTCCGGTCGCAATAATTATTACCGTGGGCAATCTTTGGCCCGCATTCAAGGAAATCGCGTCTCCACGCTGGCGCGGAGCGAAATAGGGGACGGAGTGCAAAAGCCTATATAGCCTCTCTTGGTCCCGCGGCTTTTGCAACCCTCCCCCTCGGTCGCTCCCCGCGATTCGCTCGGGGCGGCTGAGCGGGATACTGGAAAACGCGAGGCAGCCACAGAATCGCGCGGTAAAGGTAAAGCTCGAAGAAATATAATGAGAGGCGAAGCCTTTCGGAACGTTTTTACAAACGGCACTGCATTCGGGTTCGTCATTACCATCGTTTCGTCGTTCGCTTTCTACCTTTATCTCGATCTTCCAGCGTTTCACTATGCTACGATATTTTTTCCTTCCTCCGCGAGCTTTTTCATTCGTCCCACCTTTATTACTCATTCGACAATGTAGCTGCGGAGAGAAATTCCCTTTATTGCATAGATTCTTGATATTTGTAGATTTCGATGGAAGTGCGTTTGTATCGCCGAGGTAAAAGTTACTGGGAATTACTGACAGCCCATTAGTTTAAGAGGGTTCATCAGTAATTTTTCCGCTTGTTCAGTATGGTACGTGGTACACTTCGGCACGGTTTTAATAATTTAACACATCAGCAAACAATTCGAGTTATTTATAGCTCTAATCGAAAAATATTCCCTATTATTCCAAATCACCGCTATGAAAACAACATTTTTTTAAATCGAAATAATTGCGATATCCAACTTCAACATTTCGAGCGTCAACTAACGAAAAAGTTTCCCAGCCATTTTTATAGCAAAAATTGCAAAAATTAGTGATTTTAGGTATTCATATCGAATTTTTTTTTTTAAATACCATTTTTGTCGAAAAATTGTAGGGGTTACCCCTTCTCATTTTTCCACTTTCAAAATGACCAAATTTTTTTTTTCGAGATATCGTTTTTTTATCACCTCCATTGGCTTCAAGTGACCCATTTCCGACTCAAAACACTGGCGACTTGTATTTTTTTCGGAATTTTAAAAATTCACCATTTCCAGCATAGGGAATCCTATGTTAAATTTTGCGAAACGGCACTTTTTTTCAAAAAATTTCGAGATATCGAATTAAAACCTTCGCCATTCTTTTCAAGTGGCATATTTACCAACCGATTTCAGAAAAGAAAAAATTCTAAAAAATTTTTTTGAAAAAATACCATTTTTGTCGAAAAATTGTAAAGGTCACCCCTTCTCATTTTTCCACTTTCAAAATGACCAAATTTTTTGTTTCGAGATATCGTTTTTTTATCACCTCCATTGGCTTCAAGTGACCCATTTCCGACTCAAAACACTGGCCACTTGTATTTTTTTCGGAATTTTAAAAATTCACCATTTCCAGCATAGGGAATCCTATGTTAAATTTTGCGAAACGGCACTTTTTTTCAAAAAATTTCGAGATATCGAATTAAAACCTTCGCCATTCTTTTCAAGTGGCATATTTACCAACCGATTTCAGAAAAGAAAAAATTCTAAAAAATTTTTTTGAAAAAATACCATTTTTGTCGAAAAATTGTAAGGGTAAATTTTACGAAACGGTACTTTTTTAAAGGGTCTTACGGCTCTAAACGGGTTTGTTCGCTCGCATAGAGATGTGTGCTGGCCGGTAGCGTGCCGAGAAAATTCTGAAATAATTCATAGATACTACTTGAGGTATGTACTATGCAGTACCGAAGAGTTTTCCCCAAAGCTGAATCTTTAAATGTATTTTTAAAGGGTCTTACGGCCTTCTCATAATGTTTCTTTATTCGCAAAGCTTCCTCTGTGAGGAAGCCAACTATACAGAAAATGCTTCCTCAGAGAAGAAGCTTTGCGAATAAAAGAACATTATGAGAAGGCCACATGAAACTTTCAATTTGCAGCTTTTATGAGAAAACCTTTTTGTGAGTGGACGGTGAGGGGTCTGTGAGCTCCCCATTCCAACTCAAAGAAAATGAATGAATAAATCTGGGATTGAGCGTACGGTGGAATTGTAATTGTTAACTTTTGGAATTAAATGGGTGAAACAGAACAGCCAGCAATCAGTGGAAAAAATCTCAACTTTCCTCCAAGCATATGTCCTCTGTATGATTATTATAAGCATTCCTCAGCAGTTTCCTTACTATAGCCTTTTCGAAACATCTCTGAACAGGGTTTTTACGTTCACCTTGGCCCAGTTTTTATTTTTTTTTAGCTAAGCTTTCCTGTTTTCAACAGAAGCATATCGTTTGCCGATACTCATTTTCGTAAAAGCTTCTAACGACGAAAATATCTTTGAGTGTAAATGCTACGGCGAGCAATCGTGCTTCTATGAATAAAATATCATGAGCAAATACAATAGGCCTTGCACAAAGCGTGGAAATGCATCACATTGTGACTTCCTTCGGGCGCACTTTTGAGCCATTTCATTTCACGTTCCACGGCTTTGGGAGTTGAAGATATAGAAAACAAGTACAAGACGAGGGTGAATAAGCACCTCCGCTGCATCTAGCCATCGTGCCCGGTGCCATAGCTGAGGCTCTTGCGCTGTTCTTTTGTCTGTCAACAATTACGTGACTCCCATTCAAAGCAGCCCCATGATTGTTATGCGCGACGATTTCTCGTGTCGAAGGGGTGCAACAGCGGTCGGCTTTCCCGCGGCACAGAGGGCGATCTCATAATGGAAATAGAGGACAAAGCCGGGGTGGAACGCCTTGACTCAAGAATAAGGGATGCAAGACGCGGAAGAGCTCCGGCCACATCATATAGAAAGCGGTGGAAACGGTTCGCCGTCTCGCGTTCGTGACATCCTCTATCGCAACCGTGTGGCATTCCATCCCACGGAATTATCACGATGTCACATGATTTTGTTTGTCTCGCACGCTCGGAGGGTGGCTTCTCATGTTGCGCACCCTACAGCACGAGGTTTCCACGAATTGCGAACAGCCAGTGGATGCGCAACCGTACACAATTCTTGTCACTCCGTCACCGCATCAGTGACAGAACAAGGGCCTTTGACTCCGAGCCTTTGACTCCGAGACACCTTCATCACTCATGGTGACGTGCAATGAGTTATAGGTAGAAAACTAAAGGGTCTCCAAGAGTTCAGGAGCATGCACGACGACCCGTCCCGAAAATGGATCGCATATCGCCCCAAACTGATTGCGAAGACGTCGAGGTGGTTTCCTACCCTCTGCGTTCCTCGCGAATTAACGCTCATTTGCGGTTCCGTAGATCCAGTTCGAGACGAAATTCATTTCGTCTGCGAGTAGTTTTATGCAAATGAGGGCGCGCTCCCGTTAAATGGCTGTGCAATTAACGGCTGCAAAAAAGGTGTTTAGGTTTGAGAGGCGCCAGCTACACACGACCTTTTTTCATCCCAACAATCGCGTGACGAAAACTGGAGGGACGAAGAGAAATATGATTACAACTGCTCTCCAATGCGAGAGCCGACGATGATGGAGAATAGCTCTATCGCATCCGCGCGGAATTCCGTCCCACAGGATCGCCAACCGAGGGCGCTGCGCGACTAAATGGTGCAATTAACGGCTGCGGAAAGGCTGTTTAGGTTTGAGAGGTGCCAACGACACACGCCCTTTTTCCGTGCCAACGGGTGCGTGACGAAGACCAGAGGGACGAGGAGAAATATGATTACATCTGTTCTCGAATACGAGAGCTGACGATAACGGAGAATAGCTGCTGGCTCCCGGAGCGTCGCTGGCATTTCGTGAGCCTGAGAACCTGGGAAATGATAAACGTCGAGAGGAAATTTCGTTGCCTCTTTTCCGCCGCGAAGTTTTTTTTTTTTTTTTTGCTTTTCTCTTCAATTTCTCTCTGTCTTCTAGGCCCGCGCCACCCTCTGTTCCGGTTATTCTCTCCGGTTCCTCAGCCCGAAATACATATATTTTTCTCGACGTCGTAAAATATTTTCCGGCCGGGACTACGTTTCGCTATTGTATCGCGCCGCCCTCTATACTCGAAGCAATAAATAATTTCCTGCGACATATTTCACATTTGCCTCGTACCGCCGTTCCGGCTACACCCTGCCAGCCTGTCCAGGGCATTGTTACACGGGCGCTATCGCGCGCATATTCGCGGACTCGCTGCTGAAGGACATTTCCGATTACACAAGTATCCCCCCCTCTCTATTTTTCTTTTCGTTGCTCCCTTATTTTTGTTTTTTCCCTATTTCCAGCTGAACTCTTCGTTATCCAGAGCCCGATGGATTATGGTACGAGTGAGGGAATTTAGCGAGTCGATCGAGACTTTGCCGTACGAAACGGGATGATCGATTAGCGAAGTTGTTGCCCCAGAGCGAAGGAATAACTGGGAGGGAAAAAAGGAGAACGAGTGTGATGGACGCGAAGGAAAAAAGCGGCGGATAAGGGCGATGCTGGTGCGGCCGTTGGAATAACGGGATGACTGCAGGCTCCGCGAATCAGACGATTCGAAAGGTTGTCGGAAACAAAAAGAAGAAGGCTGCGAGGCAGACGGACGCGTACCGTGCAGGCGAGGTATGCTTCTGCTGATGACGCTCGTAATATTTTCGCCAAGCGTTATACGCGAGAACGAGGCGGGGAGAGAGTTCTCACACGACTCGCTATATACATATCGTACAAATCACTTGGATACGATGTGGGCCTCGACGGATCTCCCTCACCCTCCGTTCCCGTTAGTCATCGTCGTGTTCCTTTTCCTCTGTGTCTGATGCTCGGCAGCAGTGGGATATTCGAACCATCATCGTTCCCGTTAATGACTCTTCCCGACGGCCTGCACAAGTGGAGCGCGCTGCCGAGGAGGCGGAAAAAACGGAGACGAAAAAGAACAGAAAAAAAAAAAGAACGATGAGAAGATACGACAGCGACGGGAAGAGCGGCGGACTGAGAAGACCGACTCTGTCGGGGTGGATGAGAATGAAAAATAATGATTGGAGAAAGGCTACGGACAGACACAGATATGGGCGATCGTACCGCGATGCCTCTCCATCCGCATGCACGTCACGTACGAGCAATTCGCTTTTGCGATCTGTTCATTTATCGCCGTAGACCTCTGCCGGCGTACGTGGCGTCGATATTTACTGGCATATGCGCCACGGGCTACACTCCGGATTCCATGCAGACGTGCGAGTCAATTTTTCACATTTTTTTTTCTCTTTCCGTTGTTTGCTCCGGAAAGCACGGAGCTGGATGTATCGATGGCTCTTTGACGGAGTGTGCGGACGGATCATCGAGAGTCATTGACAGACGAGGAAGCGAATCTTCGATAAGCATGACCCGTTTCTATACTGTCTTCGGTTCATCACGGTTCACCGATGGTCCCTAGTCGGATCTTTCGTCGAGCCGTCATACCCTAATTCACGCCGATAGCAGTCGCGATCGCTCGAATGAAATATAAATTCCGTCAGACATATATTCTCGGAATCTGCGGGGCTTTCATATGCGTGGATTAAACTCTCTGCAGGGATGAGGGAGGAGGGTCGGGAGGGTTCGGGGGCGAACGAGGTTCGAGGGAGTGGTTGGGCCTTTTGAGATTCAAGGGAGATGAGAGAGTACGCAGTGAATCACACGAATGCGGGTGATTGTCGGTGAGGGTTGGGATTCCGACCGCGGGTATTAACGACGACAGAGACGGCGCTGTAAACGAGTAGCTGAGTGGAGACAGAGAGAGCGAGAGAGGGAGGGAGACGGAGCGCTGAAAGTGTTCTCAATAATTTCTCTGATATGAGGCTTATGAAGGATTTAAGGGGGGGGGGAGGTGGATTTCGCCTACAGTTCACTAGTTCTGCTCTCTACCTTGCGGATATAGGATAGCGGTATTTCAATTACACATGCAATCATATCCATATTACATTCATTTCAGCCCGCAAACCAACCGCTGCCATTTAAGTTACCCAAACATAAACTACCGTGGAGCTTTGCCCCGGTTGCTATCCGCATGCGTTATGTGTGTTTGTCCGGAATCGAGAATCCTACTGGAAATTTACTCTGATTTCCGTTTCCGTTTAGATTCACAACGGACCCGAATTATCGTTCGATTCCATCGGCGCAGAGTTTCCAGGACCGATTGGCTATCGGCTTCCTCGGCGATCCTTCGGCGATGGGAATCGACCACCTTGCGTCTGGCACGAACAACGACGAGCGGAAAGTCACGAGAATCGAAGTCGGTGAATTTCGTACATAGCCACACAAATCCGACGAATGTTCCCGCTACCAGGATATTTCCGGTCTCGGCACCATCCTCCGGGTTCCCGAAGCCGGCTATATTGCCACCGGCATTGTAATTGGCTGCCAAATGAGAGCTCGACCTCACCTAAATCTTACCAAGTTGCCGCGGGAATCGTTGAGCCTCGAAGGCGCCCCGAGAACAGAATGGCCCGCCAGTAGTTTGTTGAGATTGAGGAAGCTCTCGGGGGCGCGCTCACGAGTTCGTCGGCGGTGGAAGGTGCGAGAAAGGGACGCGCGAGCGGAGTCGAGCGGGGTGGCTGAGAGCTCGGGGCTGAGTTTTCGGTGGATGGCCGAGGTGCCACCGAGACTCCCGACCGACGATAATTCTAGTTGGGCAAAAAGAGCGAAAAGGGCGAAAAGCCGCTTGGATACCGAGCGAAAGACAGAAATGGGACATTTCGCGGGAGAGGGATGAAAGCAGTGGCACTATACGGATAGTACAGTGAAGGAGAAACAGGGAAAACTTTTGACGGAAGTATTTATCGTAAGCCGGTAACTGTTGGCCAACTTCGCGAACGGAAAAATATAGGTATCTCGGATGTAGTCCTGAACAATACACGACTTGTGTACAGCTTCGCCGGGTACTTCGCACCGTACAGATGAATATTATCTTATTGTGAACAACCTATTTTTCCTTTTTTTTTTGCTATCCAATTTAATGCCGATGGTATCGATAATTAAGATGAAAGCATTTGCGCGACGATGTCGAAGCGGAATATCTCGATATTCCCGCCTTAGCCGAGGAAAAACGGGAGAGAAAATAAGAGTGAGAGAAAAATGTATCGCAGTGACGAGTGACGATTAATCGTCGCACTCTCGAGTCACCGGTTCGACGCTTCCATCGGATGTTTCATCGTCTTCGCCACATCGTCCCCGCTTCGGCGCGTTTTCCTCGTTGCCTCTCGCGCTTCGCAATCTTCGATACATAGGAACAAAAGAGTGCCCGTGTGATATGTTAACGAGGTCGGTGGCAGCGAAATCGGAGTACAGAGAGACGGGAATGCACGTGTACTTGCAATGCATGGCGAGAGCCGAGTGACGGAGCCCTCGAGGATTTTTCTGGGAAGAACCGACTGTCATCGATGGAAGAGGGAAAATGTTTTCTCATCTGTGTATACCGGTTCTCTTTTTTTTTTACCAGAGGGCTCGAGGTAGCGCGCGCTGATGGCGCGACGCTGCTTCGAGTAGTTAAAACGAGAGTGCTCTCTGTGCGGAGGGGGAAACGGGACGACGGAGGGAAAAATCACCATCAGCACTGTTAGCACCGACGTCACCGCGACTGCTGTCTGCACAAGGGTAGAAGCGCTGGAGGGGGTTGGGAATGCGACCGGCACGACCGAGAAACGAGCGAGGGAAAGGGTGTGTATAGAGAGGCGAGAGATTGCTCTGCCGGCGAGCTTCTCGTTTTCCGGAGGTGAGCGGATCATAACCGATTGTCCTTTGTTTCGTCTCTTTGTTCACACGTATACGCTCCCCTTCGCTCGCTCGTCGCACTTTCATTCCCGGCAAGTCTGGCTTGTTATTTAGGGATGAGATTGGGTCGAGGCCGCCACAGCATTTCAACACTTGCTTGACGGCGCTGTCTCCCTCCCCAAGCCGTCGCTGCGCCCCTGCCTTGCGGCAGGAAATTTACGGATCGAGGACCTTCGAAGGTACGAGTCGTACCCAATAAAAAGCGTTTGATAAAATCGGAATCTGAATTTTCGTAAAAATAATATTATCAAATTAGCAACAAATACGTTTGCTCATGCTCGAATATACAAAGCTATCCTTTTATTTTCTTTGCCATTAACAATTTTAGTTCGTACTTTCGTTTATAAAACTAGAGCTATATGCTGCGATTAAAAAAATCATTTAAAAAAAAAATTGTATATATTCGCCGCGAAAAGAATTTCTCTTTTGTTCGAATCGGAATATTTGAAATCTACCGAAGAGAATAAATCGTTCGACAAAAAACAATGATCTAGTCGATCCCAAATAAAAGCTTTAAACGTGTGTAGTCGCGACTTTTGATCCATCCAACCATTTTACTATTTCAGTGTAGTTTAAAAAAAAAAACAGTGCTTTAAAAGTTTTGCTAAAAAAAAAAAATACCGCAACCCCAACTGGTCCGCTTTACCCGGCGAAACACGGACGACTGATAGTAAAAGCGACAAGCACCGCGCGCTGGAACGTCGATCGTATCTATACGCAAGGATACAGCCTGTCGAACACTGGAGGTTTGTATGCGCGATAAATTAACAACGATTTACTTCAACGACCGGGGCGATGCGGCGCGCTCGTTCGTGAAAGCACCGACTCCAACTCCTACGTGTATACGGACCGCAGTGGGTCGGAACCACTTCAGGTTGTACCAAGTTAGTCCGGAAATTAAATTATTGAGCAAGCGTGCGTGGGGAGAGTTTGTCGATAAAAAAAAAATATATAAAAAAAAGTACAAAAAATGTAACGTTCGAGCGACGCCGAGCACTTGCGCAGTTAAAAAGAAATCACGAGCACGTGTAGTCAATCGGCAAGCAAGACGTTATTGCTCTGCACTTCGATGCTGCGACATTGCACAAGCCGCAACATGGTTTTAACGTTGAAATTTCTCGCAGCGAGAGTGATTATAAAGCACAGTTAAATTACTTTAAGAGCGTCGTCAAACTCGACGGGGTATTTCCCCCGTCGTTTCGCCGCCCTTGCGATCTTTGTGGAAGACGTCGGAGTCGAACCAAAGAGTACGTATAGTAGTTTGTAATTACCTCGAATACGAAAGTGGTGTAAAAGCCAGACGTTTTCCCGGCGTGAAAAGGGAGAAAGTCGAAAAGGAGAGGACGAGGGAAATATAGACGGGAGAAACGGGGAGCTCGGCGGGAGTCAAAAACTTGGGCTGCAGCGGAGAAATTTCATGCGCTCGCCTCCGAGTAAAGTAGTTCGAGACTGGAAAAGGACGGACGTTAATTGTAGCGGAGCGCGGACTCGCTCATTTTGCTATAAAACGTTGTATGTATACCGTTCCGAAGTTTAGTGTCATGCTCGATCCTCTCTCCGCGTCCTTGAAACACCAACGGAAATCAGTGCGACGACTCGCCTCGTCGCATTGATTTTTTTTAAATATTGTTAAGTGACCTTATCAACGAATAATAATTTTATGACAACATTTTTGACTTTCGTACGACGAATGTATTCTTTCAACGTTGACAATAATTTTGTTGGTCAAAATTAAATTTTTATCGCATACCTCTGTTTCGCGTCCGCTCCGCAAAAGTACGGCCACATCTACCCGAATTCGCCGGTACGAAGCCGAGTTATTAAAACTTATATTTTCGGTCTCGTCTGCCCACTATAAAAAAAAAAAAAATCGCTTGGGGTTCGCGTTGCGTCTGGCGATGTCCGCAATCGAGTTACTCGTTGTGAAGTAATGAAAGAAAAAAAAATGTAAATAAAAATCCCCTCATTCGTCGGCGTTCCATTCGTCTCATCGTAGCGGGACGAGTCAGGCGAGAGAAAGTAATTTGGAGTCTGCAGTGCGACAGAAAGTAGTCGAGTCCGGGTTGACGAGGGGTATATGTACACGTCGCGTATCTACGCGACCGGGGGAAGGCGGTGGTTGTGGAGAAAGTACGACGAAAGTCCGACGTTAACTAGGTTGGACCTGTAACTATCGAAACTCTCCGCACTGCTCGGGCGATCCTGGGTCGTTCCTGGGTCGTACAGTTTGGGTTGAGGTCGGACGATGGAGCGACGTGAGTGAGTAAGCCAGTGCAAGGCAAGCCGCGAGTTTCACCTGGGGAGCTTTATACGACTGTGAATGTTGTTCGCCTTCGCGTTTTCCTGTCCCGTTCCCTGCGCCCTGCCTCGCACTCTCGTCGCAATGCACTCGCTCGTTCTTCTCCGGTACGCCATAACGTATTAATGCCTACACGCGAAACAATGCACTCGACAAAAGTTTACCGACGCCACAAACTACTAACCAGCCGCACGAGCTTCGGGCTGCGGCTCTCCATCGCCCGCGACCCAGCTAGTCGGATGACTATAGGATGCATTCTGTGGTATGCATCCTATGCATTCTACATTCGCATGCACACGAACAGGTGAGCGCGCGACCACGGCAGCCGTGTTTACCCAAGTGAGATTTAACCATCGGCACTGCTACGGGAGCGTACTGGTTGCCGACGGTCTTGTACAAGTGATATTACACCGGAAATACGTCCCATCCGGTAATGTATACGATACACCCGGTCGAAAAATGAGCATTCGGGCAGGAAGTGACTCATTTTCGTGATGACGTCACTTCTGGTCGAAAAATGAGATTTTCAGTCCTTGAGGTGAGGTATTTCTGGTATGAAGTCACATCCGGTACAAAGATGGGATTTTCGATCCGGAAGTGACGTTTTTCAGATGTTACGTCATTTCCGGTCGAATAATTAGATTTTTTAATTTTTAAATTTTTCTCTGCCACGCAGTGACGTGGTAGCAGTAGTCAGTGCTTATTTGTGTTTGAAAATCTGTCGGCTTCGCTCTGGCTACCGACGCCGGCCGGATAAGATGCAGTTACGGCAGAATCCTACCTGGGTACGTGCACGTTGCATGGCTCTTTGCGAAAGGAGATGTACACCGCGTGTAGCGACCACTGGGCGCGGACACGTTCCGGCTGGACCGATTCGCGGCCCTCCGTGACTTACTGCCGAAGTTGCCGCGCGTGCTTTACCTCCACGTATCGAATCGAAGGGATATAAATTTATAGGAAAATATGTACGTAGCGGATCATCCACAAGGATGTTTCCCTCGGGGATTCTACGTGCGAATTTGATCCTCGCTCGTGTATGTATCTGGTGCATGATGATTTTCACTTTCTCATTGCATACAAAGTATGTACGGAGAGAAAGTACAGGAATAAAAAAAAATCCATTTCTGTCCATCCGTCTGCCTGTCTGTGAGTCCGTGCAACTGGGTCGCGTCCAATTTATCAAAAGTATCATCGGTCGTGCGATTTGAGATGAAAAAGTAAAACTTGGATCAAAGAGAATTTTTGATAAACCAATTCTTTTCTAGTCGATCGACCCACTTTCTCATTTATTTGGCAAATTTTAACGTGCCAACATTTTCTATTGAACGACTCCTTTTTATCGAGGGCTTTCACGTACGGGTCCCGCCTTGCCATTCACAAATAACTTTCTCAACAGCGACCCTCGTTCGAGACGTTGAAAAACGATAAACAGATTAATCCGCGGTCTTTTCACTCGGCTCGAGAAAGGGGTGGGGGACGTTTCACCGGGGCCGACGCGGCGCTTTTCGTCGACGGTAACGTGAATAGAACTTTGCGCTGCCCCGAGAGGGTTTAATATATTTTCGGAGAGACTTTTCTGGCTTGGCCTGTGACGCTCGTGTCGCAGGGTTGGATTGAAGAAACTCCAGGGTTGGCGGGTATTAATGACGGGGATGAAAACGTCCGACGTCCCGAGCCGCTGCCATTTCAATAGCTTTTCGTGTACTGTGCTACACACTTTTAAAGCTCCGACGGTTGAATTGTGGATATCTTGAGCTCCTTGAGTTATATTCCTCGACAATCGTTTCATTGTTTTACAGGATGGCGAGAAAGCCCGTGATCTCGCGTCCCTCATGTGCAGTATTCATGGCAGTATCCAAGTGAATTTATTAAATTAGATTCTCGAGGGACATGTCTCAAGGTAGTCACTGCACGAAACAATAGACAAACGAGTGCTAAAAATTAGCCCCGATATAGTTTCCTTGATTGAGGATTCATGCAGTGATGCAGATTGAATTTCGTTACTGTTAATAATTGCACAACTGACTTGCTCAAAAAAGCACTCGATTTGTCTCGAATAGGTCCTCAAGCAATGTTCGCATATTTTTTTCAAAATGACGGACTATTGTAGGAGAGTGATCGGTGGATTGGAGGGACGAATGAACGAAAAGGGCGTCCGAGTCGCGAAGTCATAACTCCGTTCGTATTGCAAAAGAACCATGAAAAGTGATGAAAACACCTTTGAAGCTCGTTGCTTCCACTCTTCTACATCCCCATCGTCCACTCTCGCGCTTCCCTAGAAGCTTACGAAAGAGATGGCAAAGACTTTTAAGCTGCTTATGCAACCCTCAGCGATCTTCATTAATACACATTTTACAACCCCCAGAGACACGTCCGGCACGCACGAAAAAATACGGGGATTAAAAGTATTTACCCCTTTTTTCACCTCTGACACGGTTTCCGCGGAAAGATGGGCAAAACGATGATAAAATGAAACTACAAAATATTGTCGCATCTATCGATGTGCCGATCAATTTTATAAAATAAATACATGTAGCTTTTTCTTTTTATTTTCATTTCTTTCATTATTCGAGATATCGAACAAATGTCCAACTCAATTTCGCGTTACTCCCCACTTTGGGGACTAGCTTAGCGTCAGCTTTTCGACGGCATAAATCGAAATATAATTTTCTTATACGCGCGATACTCACAAGAATACTGTAGCAAGCTCATGGCAATTTATGTCGAGCATGCCCGATATTGCACGGTCCGAACTCTTACGTATCCTTTGTATACGGTGCACAATTCCGTTTTTCTGGAATTTGTCGATGTCACGGGACGCACGTGTTTCGAATAGTTAAAGCACGTACTATTGCCGTTGCCCCGTAGAAAAATTCCTATTGAAAGTTATATAGGTAGAACGCCAATATACATAGATATATTATACACACCACCGCACAATCTGCTATACACATATATATTGGCGCGTACTACGTTCAGCGAACATTACAGCCGGTCGCATGAAATTCCACCGGTAAAATATTCTACTGACACGTTTTTAGAGTGAGCCCGGGAGGTAAAGCTCGAGTGGAAAGGTTCGCATATATATATATATATATATTATATATATATAGCTCGGTGAACTACCGTGCAATGGTGTGAAAGTGCTTCTTTCTCCGCGCCGCTGGATCGCCAGTAGGGATGGCGTTGCCGAGGGTTGTACAGTGTAGAAGAGTTAGGAGGGGGCTCGTTGAAAGTGAGGAAAGAGTGTGCCGCCTGTGGAAACCCGGAGCACACCGTCGACTAGACACGGCGGAGAACGGTACGGTATAAGGCAATAAACGCTCGACACTTTCCACCATCTCGGGAATGTTATATAAAAGCTCATAAATAAATTTCCCATACAGCCTCCACCCTTGACGCTCGGGGGACGCGACGATGCCTCGGAGCACCGACGAGGCGTCCGTTAGCGTCGTGCAAACCTTTTTTCTTAATTGTTTTCGGCACATTATTCAAGCCGGCGTCGAGTGCACGGCGGCGAACGGCACAGTGGAGAAGCGCCGTAATAGTCAGACCCCAAAGGGCGACGCTTCCGCGAACGGCGAAAAAAGCGAGGGCGATAGCATCGGCGGCGTAGCTGATTTTATCGCTTCGTCCTTTCAGTAACGTGTCGTGTCCGACCAATTACCCACGGGACGACTCCGACTGCACGAGGATTCTCGAGCATGGCAGAGTACGAAAGTTAAATCCACACGTCCAACGAGCTCTTTAATGGATAGGGAGACACGTTTTTGTCCAAGCCTTTGTTACGCGTGACGATAAAACGTGCCATGACTTCTCGTTGTTTTCACTGTAATTTTTACGCATAACAGACAAATCGTAAAATTGTAAAAAAATAACGAAAGGGAAGAAAAAAGCAGGCAAAAAGCGAAAAAGTTGTCGAAAATACTCGTTAAACGGCTTCCACAGTTAGGATCGAGCTAAGTAACGAGCTTCCCGGCAAACTTTTTTTTCCCTGAACGCCTGCCAAGTGGCTGACGAGAGTGGCCTCGGAGGGGTTGCAAAAAGGAGACCGGGCGAGTCGCGGGAAAGCGAGTGAGAGGAAGAGGTTGGAGAAAAAAAAAACGAAGAAAATCTTCCCTCCCCCCAACTTTCCTCCAGTTTGGCTTCACTCCTCGTGGACATTTTCTACTCTTGGCTCGGTTCGCGGAGGTTACCACGTTAAGTTCGCTCCTTTTTCGACACAGCTCCCTTCCCTCTAGGAGTTTCTTATTCGCCCTCGCCGACAAGCCCTCATTAAGCTCATTTTCCGCTTAATATTGAGTGTCATTGCCTGGCTCGAAGGAGCGACCAAAAAAAAGCCAACCTCTCCACGCCTCGACCCTGGGCTTCACTTTCATTTCACACGCGCCCACGATCTCCGTCGCTACTACGCAAGTACCCGGGAGCGATGGCAGAGCGCTCACGACCTCACGGCTCTCCCGTATTGATGCGATCGCGGACGATGCCCCGGGCAGGAACGCAGCCTGAGAGGTCAGAGCTCGAAACTGAACCTCCGGCTTCGTATCCGGAATCTCTTCAAAGAGCATTATTCACGGACATAGCGATACGCACGGAGCGAAAGCCGCTGCACGGCATTCGGAGCTTAGCCCCCTTAAGCCGCCTCTTTGACCCGCGCTTCTGCTTGAGACCGTGACCCCTTCAATAATTAAATACAAGGAGACTCGATCACCAGTCTCTCGCGAACCACAATAATTCATAAAACCTTCAGATGCGATATTCGCCGATCCACGAAACCTTCGTCCAAACCGACTTCCTTCCCAGAAAATCGTCCTCGAATCAACATTTCACTTCATTAACTTAATCACCAATAAGCCGTTCATCGTGAATAAAGGAAGGGAATGAATCGTCAATTCAAGCTAACAATCCATGGGCTTCCGGGAAAAAAAACCTAAAAAGGTGTTTCGCCGTGGATGCAATGGGAAAAGCTCGATTGGAAAAAGCGTAATAAAAAGTGCAAGATCAAACAACGAAAAATGCATTCATTCGCGGAGGTACATCTTCCAGTGTAACGAGAAAGATACGAACGAACACGATGGTGGCGCATCGAGAACGCGGAGCGGGAATGAGAAAAACGAACCCGGGAGTGAGACAGAGATTCTTTTTCGTGAAAAAATAAATAAAACGGTCCAGAAGTAACAATACAGTATACAATGCAGCTCCGCTGTTGGCGCAAACTGCCTCGAATCGGGAATGGGTTCCGACGTATAGGAACGTTCGGGGCGAGTGGTAGAGAGAGAGGGAGATATGTATATAAATCTCCCAATATTCGTTTCTCCGATGGTGCACGCTCAGGCGAGCTTTTACCACGCGTAAGCCGGTTCCCTAAGCCATTCCGGCTGGCATTGATTTAATGCGCACGGCGATAGGCAGGTGTGTTCCGCAGTCGCAAATTACACGTCTACCAGCTATTCAGAAATCTGTGACAATTCTAGGCGTTCGTTCGCTCCGGTGGGACGAGGAGACGGCGGAATGGAAGTTCTCCGAGAGGTGGAGATGAGGTACGAAAGGGTGCAGGCGGGCGACCGAGGATGCGCGAGGTGGATGAGGAGCGGAGGCTGCCGCAGCTCCGGCTGTTGTACCGAAGGAGCAACTGGTTTAAGTCGAGCCACGTCAAAATCAATGCAGCGTGTAACGCTTTGCTCGAACGCTATTCAATTATTCTTAATCTCCCTCAGATCCCTTCCATTTAAATGTATGGATCGCACTGATTTACAGGCACTGAGCTCAGCACGCAACCTGGTTTGCCGCGTATTTTCATTGATCCACCGTCAGTTCAATTAAATTCTTCCGCCACACTGCGATAAGCAGTTTCCAACATTTTGCATTCCATTCCGGGGATAATGGATCGTCAAATGACTCCCATTTGTGGAGTAGATTGAATCTTTCACTCTTGCTTTTTCTGGGTCTGCCGCTGTGAGTGCAGCTAGGGCGTTTCCGGTCCCGAAGGAACTCTGCTTTCTTCGGTTCGCGGTACAGAATCTTACGTACCTCGACAAATTTATTTTAAAAAATTTCTGGACTTCTAGAGACTTTTGAATGCGTCCGATGAAATGTTTTTCTCCTCAATTTTTATCTGCAATTTTTATACTCATTCTGTAATACTTTACGTTCTCAACCCCGCGCATGAATAAAAATGTACGATTTTGTCCTTGAGTAAAAACACAAAATTAAAGTTGCAGCCGACCGCGACGAAGTGTTGGTCGCAGGGTACGAATGTGTGTTCTACAATTTTTTTTTTTTTTCGGAAACTGTGCCAGCGACCCGTTTCGAAGAATATCCCTCTCGGTTCGGCTGACGGGGAGAAGAACGGTTCCACAACGCAGCCATTAATCTCGGGCGACGACGAATCTCACAGTCCCTGTACTCCGGAGTGGTGAAGCGCGGCTGTATGTGCGCCAGGCATTAAACAATGCTCGCGTGTGCCTCTCCGTTCTCGTCACGTCAATCTTTTGCATTGCTTTGCTCCGCTCCGGTTCGCTTTGCCGAGTGTGTGTCGACTCAGCGCGACGGGGATAGTTCTTCAATCTCCAATACTGAAGCATCCGCATCGCGGCGTACTATATGGTATAGAATAACCATTGAGCAGTGGCACAGCGTGCTCGTCACTCCGTCTAGACGTCCGGGAGAGACTGACGCTGACATTCGATCACGGGCGTTGATAGGCGTGACGATGCCCGAAGATTGACGGGGGCCATTAGCGTCATAAAAAAAGAATCAAAAAAATCATGAGTTAAAAGAGTTCGAGAAAACATCACTCAGCTAAACTGCACTTTGTTGATTGTTTTCTTCTGTAGTTTATTATTACATTGTCAGACCATGTGTACTTGTGCCATTAAGCCATAGATATTATTTATTTATTTATTTATTTATTTATTTATTTATTTATTTATTTAATAGAGTGTACGAATACGACAATGGTATGTACGTCCGGTTAATTCCGGTTGAATTTACCGTCCACCTCTAGAAACGGCAATGCATGAGTCGCTTCTATTAAATCGGTGGAGCTAAATTCCGAATGGCGTGTTGTGTTGTTCGTAAACTGATGGAATTGAAATTCTGATAGTCCCTTGTGAATAGCGATGAATAATCCTTGCGCGCTGCATCGGAGGTTTCCACGACGGGGTGAAAGGACGGTAATAAGGGTGAGAGGAGAAGGCCGTGGCTGACGAGGGCAAGATGCTGCCTGGTCGCGGAGACGAGGGATGAGGATGAGAATAGGAAAGCCGAAGTTGCTGCCGGAGACTGGGGGGTTCTAACTAGAATTGTGTCTCTAGTGCCTCCGATGTGTCTTGGCCCGGCACGCTGTACGTATCTCGAGATGTGTAGTCGCATGTTAGCTTTGCCTAAGACAACTTGACACGTTCGCCGCGCGTCGAGCCACCGGTTTGCTTTCCTTCTCCATCTTTCGACTCGCCGCGTGCACAGAAGTGAGACGAACCAAGGAACGAGACGCCCTTTCTGTTTCTCTACTCGTTTACTATATCTGCTTCTTCAGCACCTCAGACACTACATCCGAGCTTCTGCATGGCCCTTGTCTTTCCTTCTTTTGTTCGAAGGCGTGGGCTTCATTGCGTCATTTCATCCGTCGTTCTCCGGCAATATTATTACACAATGCGGATTATTTTAATATCGGATCAAAATAATGATAAATCTGCTCCTTTAAAGGAGAGTACTTTGAAGGAATCGTTGTTGTAAATTGCGCTTATATCAGCCTTTCTGATTCACTACCCGTTCCCTGTATTTGCTTCTTCAGCACCTCAGACACTCCATCCGAGCTTCTGCATGGCCCTTGTCTTTCCTTCTTTTGTTCGAAGGCGTGGGCTTCATTGCGTCATTTCATTCGCCGTCCTCCGGCGATTTTATTATTTAATACCGATTATTATTAAATCGGATTAAAACAATCCAAAACCTATTTGATATTTTTGGGAAACATTTGTGAATATAATTCAGCGACTGCAATTGGTGACTTTTCTGAAGGCATTCTTGTTCAAAATTGTACTCATATCGCCGACGCGGAGAAAGGTCGAATAGGGCGGGGTTTCCCTCGATCCGTGAGGGTCGCGGAGGACTCGGAGGTTGCGAGATGCGAGAAAAAGAGGAAGCTAAAGCGGAAAACGATCCGCAGTGGGAGCATCGGTGTGCGCCAGTGCCGTAAACCCGAAACAAGGTCAGGAGAAATAAACGATCTACCGGAACGCCGGGATAAGACACAATAGGGGGGGGGGGGGGAGGAGGGGTGGAGATATAAGAGAAGAAGGGTCGTCCCGTCTGGCCGTCTATTCCGCGTTGTACAGGAATTAGATTAAATCGCTCGATCCCGAGGTATTTGCATTAGAAATCGAGTCCTCCTCGATGGCGGAAGAAAAGAGTCGAGGGTGGAACTGCGCCGATGATCGTGGGGCGCACGGAGCTCCGTTTCCAAGCCAAGAAATCTTCGATTCCACTTTGTTTGTCCGTAGGATGTAATTACAGGAAAGTCTAAAGAATGATCGGCGGACGGGAGGGTCGAAGAGCTGCGAGGAGAGGCGAGACTTTTGCCTCCGGTATCGCCGAGCCAGGACGCTCGAGACAGGTAAGCCGATCGGTCAATCAATTTCAATTCTCTTACGTACGGCAGTGAGAAGCTGAGAAGACGACTGAGAAAGGAAAATCCCTCTGAAATACGTGACCCACACCGAGATAATTCTTTATCTATCGCACGAAGACTCGCCGGGAGTCGCGCCGGCTCGAGAAGGATTTGCCCGGCGAAGGAGAGACAGGAGAAGAAAGGCGAAAGAGCTCGGTCAGACAAAATGAGTTTGCCAATGGACAATGAAAGAAAATAGAACGAAAGCTAAGATAGACGATGAGCGGGATATAGTGGTTAGCTGATATTTTTAATCGGAAATCGACAGAGTCATCCGACAAGAGAAAAATTCCGAGAGCCTTAATCTTTATCGAGTATCTTATTTATAGCCCGTGTGCTCCGAGAATCGGAAGAAACAAATAATAACAATTTTTTTAATTAAGCGCTGCGCCATCGGTTATTGAAGATTACAGTCGATCGATGTCCGACGGGTCTGAACCGTCGACCTACGGAGGTTGGAGCGCTTCACACGAGTCAAGTGAGTGCTGCATTTGTGAAGTCGTTTATACAAACTTCACTCACAAGTGTGAAGCGCTCCATCCTCTTTAACGGAGAATCTGCAGAACCGTTCCGCGAAAAATTATTTCGATGGAAATGAGGACATGGATGAGCGATTAGATGGATTAAACATTCGGGATTGTTGGCTGGACGATTGTGGGAACGATTGCCGTCGTCTTTCATTTCAACCGCACCATCTCCTTTTTCTTCTGTCCATTCTCCGGCGTCTCGGTGAAGGCTCCTTCGCGCCAACTCGACACCTAATTTGCCGCATTTCAACTCTAATCTGACTTATTCTCACATTCCTCCACCTCCCGCGCGAAAGATAGAACACGCAGGTATACATGTATATATCGTCTCCGTCACAGGAAACCTCCCGTTCCCATCCTCCCAAGTTTTGACACTCTCCGTCACCCAACTTCTTCATCTTGCCGAGGACTGTAACTCTGTTCCGAGAGCGCGGTCTACCCCTCGAAATCCCGAGAGTGCAGGACCGTTTATTAATCTTGAGCTTTTCTCGAGCGAACGGTTTATCGACTTGTGACTTATAGTACACTATTCTTCCCGGGACAGTCGTATCAATTCCACTGTTATTTATGTCCTAGCAGTGGGTTGTGTTATCGTTATGGTCCAGTAGGATCTCGATGATTCTCAGATCGAGTATTTTTCGTCAAAAAATGTCTGTAAACACGGGTGTTCGCACATGGATAAAAATATTTTCTTTGAATCTAACAAATTTGATCAATTCTCTTGTCTCCTGGTCCACGACATAGACTGCGAGACTATGAGAAAAGCTCACTTTATTTTATCGGAATACGTTGAGGAAACTTGAACGAATCATTTCTGCAATTAGCATCCTGTATGATGGTGAACTATAGACGTCGCAGTCGCAGGCGTGGTATCGTTCACACTAAGTTTCATTATGTTTCCTTTTTTTTAATGCACTAACTGTACAAAACTTGGACAGAAACGCCGAAAACTACGCCTGCAGCTCACCTCACTAACCAATATCTTCCAATTTCCCACATATGCGATATATCAGCGAAATACCGATACTTTATCTATAAATCCATGAAAAAATAAATAAAAATTTCGGTAGTTTTTCTTATCGTTCTCGTTCTTGAGTTGTCTTTTTTTTGCTTCTATTTTAGGCGACGAGGAGATGGGGTGGGATTTGCAGCGGAAACGGCACCGATTTACCAACTTATGGCCAAAACGCTGGTCTCCAGGGAATCCCGGCAGGCTCTCGATATAAATCGTCATGGGGCTCTAATTCTCGCCGCAGTTTATACGTTATTGCATTTATCACGCGTACGTGACCTGCACGATCAAGTCTCGTCTGCTGGATAGCTGGCTTGCTGGAACGTACAAGGTAACCCGCCGCAGCGTTACCACCGTCGCCGCCGCGAACACACATGGCGAACGTGAGAGGTGTTCGGTACGTGAGGGTATACATCAACCTGTCATACGAAAGAGCTCCGTTGTACCTGCCGTGTTAAGCGTTAAAAAAAGCAAAACACCTCAATCTAACTTAACGTCTTCTACGCGTGTATCGAAAACTATTCGACGGAGAGTCGACGAATTCCAGCCGCAATTCGGAGTCTGAAAGATTTGATCTTCCAAATGTTTTTGCAATTATGATTCCTTGCCCAAAAAATGAATTTTCGTCTACGAATCCAATAGTAGTTTGTTTTCATTCTTACATACACGAAAAAATGCGCATATAAAATTTTTATACTCCATCGAGGTTCTCCGAGTTCATGAAAAAATCATTTATTCAACGAACCGCTTATTCATAACGAGCTGAGGTTGTAGAAATATGTTTTTTTTTTTGCCTCGCAGCTTTGTTAAGCCAATAGTTGGCCGCTCCCGCACTCTTTTCTATCTCGCCGGATCCAACAAAGCCGTCTGCTCCGCGGTCGCTTTACTCTCTCCTCCTCTTCTTCACTTACTACCTACTCCCGTTTTGTATTAACATAAAAAGTACTGGTAATCGGGGGATCGCTCGACAAGAGTATATACATATATATACACCTATATATAAGTATAGAGGATGGAGGAGGGAAAAGACGCAGAAAATGACGAAGAGGAAGAGGCAGGAGAGAGTTTGAGCGTGCGTCTTCCGTCCCAGACACGCCTCGGTGAACGCACTCAAAGTTTGCCGAGAGTTCAAGGATTTGATTGCCTTTTCAAGTTACTCGATACGAAAGCAGATAATGACTGCAAGAGCCCGCGTACTCTCGAGTGAATATAAAGGACCAACTCGCTCCGACGCAGTCGTTCCGAATCTCTGGCACCGCATTTTCTCACGCTGCACCGACTTTGAGCTATCCACTAATGATGTGTGTTTTTTCAGTTCCTGTTCTATTTTTGTCGCGGTTATTTGGTTATAAAAAATGCATCGTTAGGTTCTTCTTCGATTTGTTTGTTCCTCTGCGTCCTGATCAGCAAATGGCGAATTCGAACGGGAAAAAGTATAAATGAACGGACGTCCGCACGTTTTGTCGTTCGAGCATGAAAGACCGCACGCGCCGATAAGCCATAAATTTCCGGACGGAATTAACTCCCCCATTCGAGCCGAAAAAAATAGTCGGATTGTTGGACATTTTCGTTCAGCTCACCGTAGCGGAGAGCAGAGTCGGTTGCCGGGATTTGGAGACCCGATTTGGCCTCATCCAGCGACTGAGAGAAATTTGATTTATTTTCGGTCCCAAAATCGTAAAAGCCGACAAAAAATCGGCTCCTGCGACTGCTTTCTCGGGAAAGTTGATTAAGTGACCGTAACTCACATGTGCCGAGCACTCAGGCCAATAGCCTGCAAAGGACCTCGCGAAGTGACGCACTACCGGCATATATCAGTACAGAAACCGTACCTACCGAAGAGAAAAACAGTGTTATAATGGGATTGACTGTGTTGCCGAAAGAGTATGGGGGCGAAAAGAGCGCGGAGGCAAAATAAACGAAGGAAATGTATCGCGGGTGAATGGAAGGTCGTTTCTACTTTTTAAAACATTTTCTTCAGGAATCGCACTGCTTGTCTTGTTTTCTTCGAGCTCCAAGCACGTAATTATGGGGCGGATTGGACGGTGAAGTTTTTATGCAGTCCATCGTCGGCTATTCAGCGTCACAGCAGCTCGGGCTTGAATCCGCATGTCAATTTAAGCCACAACTCTTTTTTTCCGACCCTTAGTTCCGTTCACCTCTATTTTTCGACTTGAATTTTTTTTTTTTATATAATTTTTTTCTCCATTTGTCCGCCAATCTCGCCCGTTCGTTCCTCGCCTCCCTTTCACTGCCTCGAGCTCTCTTTCGATGTTCAATGGAGAGCACTACCCATCCGGCCAATTAGTCGAGCTCACAATGAAAACGTTCGATCTTCATTGCGTCTCCTTTTACTGTGAGTCGATTCGAGATGTCTTCGTTGGATCGAGAATCCTCTTCAATTTCCGCCGGCATTGAGGGTTCTCGCGCAATAATGCTTCTCGTTGTGAGGGAAATTGGTCGTTAATTTATATTTATTTTTAACACAGAGAATGTGTTTTTTCGTTTTCACGATTTCGACATTTCTACATTATTCATGTTTAGATTGTATTTTTTCCAAAAATGCAATTTGTAATATTGTATGCAGTGTTTACAAGGAGACTCGACACAACACTTAACAATCATCCACTACATCTTTTATGTACAACTGCCAAGCGTAACGCACATTCCACTATTGGTGTCCCGAAAATAACCATCTATGCAGTGGCAGCCTCCAGACTGGCACACCTGCAACAGATGTGTTTATCGTACGTGTTCTCATATGCGTCGCTACGATGAAATTTCAGGAACAGAAATAAATATGCTAACTTCAATACAAAATTCTGGATAAGGTACAGTGCAAGTCGGTTCACACGCTGAGCCACATTCAGACCACTCTTCGTTTCGGCTGCACATTTCTTCAGCACTTTGGCAGACATTTATTATGTCTGTTGATAGATAAATTCATCATTGTTTTCCATGTTTCCATTTTTTTTTTTTTATAATTATCAAATTATTCATAAACTATCGTACTATTTAAAATTGATATCGAAAAATAAACGATGATACTTTAACGTAGAAATTTTTAACTTACCGGCACAAAGTAACACTGAAAATAGAACGAACACATAACCGGACCACTTCATAATGTTGAAACTTCTGCGACGAAAGCACAACCAAACTAGTAGTCTGTGCTCCAGTATTTCTACTCACAATGTACGCATTTGACACTTACATACTAACACTTTGCCAAGTTACTTATGCAGAACCGATTACTGACCAGTTTCCTGCTGACGCGACAAGACATATCGACGCTAGTTTTAAGTGCCGAAGACGGTAACGTCGCGATAAGCCAAGTAAAAATAGGTTACAAGCCTATCCAAAGTTGTACAACGGAGGCCCCTATGATGTTTGGAACAACTGCGCTAGTCGCTGTCCCGCACCGTGTGCAAAATCCAAAGAAGATAATGTGCTTCAGTTCGCATGCATAATTCGAGCAATGCCAATTGAACGGTAAATCGATTTCATCACTTCATAATGAATTAATTTATATTGTAGTTTGCATTCGCACGTGCCAGTGCCAGATTGGATATGTCACAGGCATTAATGATCGTTGCGTCAAACCGGAAGAGTGCCAGCCTGCAAAGTACGATGCTATAGAAAAATAAATGTCATTGGTTCAACGGAAATTAAAAATCTATTCTAATGTACTGTTTTAACGATGATCATGTCAGTGCATATTTCACAGACAATTATAGAACCCCTGTATTCAATAAATGGTCATTATGCGTGGGCACGCTTTTTCATCGTTTCTGCGCACACTTCATTAAGCGTCACGTTTGCGAACAATTTAATGGAAACGCTAAACTGTTTAATTGATCCGTCGACCGTGCGGAGGTCTGGACCATACTCAAACGTAAAAGACCGCGTTGACTGCAGGGTTAGTAACATGCCCTTTACATACAACGAGGAAGACAATGTTCAACGATCATATTTCCGTAAGCGATAGCAGACTACTGACGGAAAGTCTATCTGCGATAAATTACCATAGATGGCGAGTCTCTTGACTTGGTAGCGTTCTTCGCTCGCTTAAAATTTTTATTTTTAAGTACTTGGCGTCGAGACGCTGCCGCGTCTCTTGATACAACGAAGAAGGCTATGTCAGCAATTATATTTCCGTAAGCGATATCAGGCTACTGACGGGAGGTTGGAATGTACCTATGATATATTACCTTCACCAAAAAATGAATACTGAAATACGTGTCTCTCGTTCAAGGTTGAGTTTCTAATGCGTTGCTTGAGTTTGAAAATAATAAAAAAAATGGTATCATGATGAGTTAGCACAGATCAAATCCTATCTCCCATTGCTCTCATTGTGCAATCGGTCGCGTCGGTTGTAGCAGTGCGAGCTGGATCTCGAACGAGTGACGGTATCCTCTAAAATGTCTTCGGAAGCACTAGCCTGGGTAACCGTAGAGTTCATGGAGAAGGTACTTAGGAAATCAGAAAGTGACAAGTCGATAGAAGTGAAGGATTTACATACGACTAATGTTGTCGGAAAAGGTGACAATTTTGGAAGTGAAATGATACGTGCAGACGTGAAATATTTGCGTGATAAGTCGGGTAGTATGGTAATGGAGACGATATCGGTAGTAATCAAGATTTCACCTATCGCAGAGGGTGCTACCAAAGAAATGGTAAATGGGCATACATATTATTATTCATATCGTACGGCATGGTTATTCGTAGACGCCTGATACATGCACACGTGGGTATAATGCATCAGAATTCTCACTTTTCCTATCGTTTTCGTTGAATTGTAGCTAAAAAAGTTTGAATCCTTCGCGTCAGAAATCAACATGATGCAAACAACGCTAACCAAGATGAATGACATTTTGAACGAAAAAAATTATCGTCTGAGCCCCAGACTCCTTTACGCCGAAATTGGAGATCCTTCTTTTCTTGTAATGGAGGATTTAACACCGCTGGGTTATGGCATGGCCAATCGGCTGGTTGGTCTTGATTTGGAACATTGCCGTCTCGTAATAAAAAATCTGGCAAAATTTCACGCTAGTTCCGTAGCGGTCTGCGAGGAGGTACGTTACTGCTTAAAAAAATGATGTTCCGTTATAAGCTAAGCCAATTAATAACTTATTGGCTTTCAGAGCTCAATGTTCACGGGGAAACGCAGTAAACAACATTCTTGAAAAATTGATTCTAACCCTGAAGATTTACGGCTCATTCCTTTTTTTCAGGACCCGATATCAAGAACCTTGTACAATAAGAGCCTTTTCCAGTCCGATCATCCCGAAGATTGGAAGAAATTTTGTTTAGGCGGAATGAGGAGTCTTGGGAAGGAATTACTCAATTGGCCGGAATTGGGCGCTAAGTATGTGTCTTGGACTCACTACGTATGTGACTCGGACCCACTAAAACTAGATTTAACCTTGCTTCCACTTCAAATGGTCTTCATTACTCGATTTTTTGAACATCATAACATGCACGATTGTAAACTAGCACTCTCCGGATTTCACCGATGACATTTCATTCATTGTTGCATTATTTTTCCCACAGTCAAAGCCGTTACTCTGAGAAATTATTAAAATTTTCGACCGTATGTTACGAAAAAACTGTCGAATGTGTCAATAAAAAAAGGAACGAGTTCACTGTGCTCAATCACGGTGACTTGTGGGTTAACAACATGCTCTTCCGATACGACGATGAGGGAAAACTCATCGATCAAATTTTCGTAAGTACAATTAGTTAGCAGATTCGACAATAAGAAAATCACATACGTCTATAAAAAAATGTGTTAATTACGGAAGCCAATTACGTGTTATCGTAGTAAAAATAAATAATTCGCTAATAACAAGCCGAATTTTCGTAGTTGGGTTCTCAACGGAAATCAGTGGAATTTTTTTTTCATGCGTGAATTTCCAGGTTGATTTTCAACAACCTGTGTGGAGATCGCCGGCTATCGACATCTTGAGCTTTCTCAGCACTAGTGTCGCCGACGATGTCAATTTGCATCATCGCGAAACTCTTCTCAAAGAATACCTGAACATGTTGACAAAAACCATGTCGAGGCTTCGCTGCAAGACGAAACCACCGACTATGGAAGCTCTCGACAAGAGCTTGAAGGACTATGAGCTTTATGGAGTAATAGCGTCATGTCTGTTTCTGCCCGTCGTACTCCTTGAGAAAAGCGAAGCCGTAACCTTCAACGAAATGATAAGTGACGATGACTTCATTCATCCTGGTTACAAGGGACAAGTGTATCGCAAGATAATGCTGAGGCGGCTACCTTCATGGATCGAGCGTGGATTAATCAACGATTAAATTACACTTTGGTCAATGCTAACAAGGAGTGACGCTGAATTAGTGCAAATCACGGATCATATGTGCAGAACGTCATACAATAGGTTTCTAAATAAACGAAATTGTTACAATTAAGCAAACAAATCTCCACATCATTAAGCGCGCCATCTCTGTGGAACAGTACTGATAACAATAAAGGTCTTGATGAATAGATTATTGAGCTACAACAAATGAATTACCGTGCGACTATGACATGGGTGAAACTCTTGCACAGACTGCAGCATATTTAGATCACTGCGGTGTCTAATTGTATTGTAGATGTTGCATAAATCAACGCAGATATAAAATGCGATGCACGAAAGCACATCGGTTCGCGAGTAAAAAGAACGTGCCAGGTATATGAAGTCGGACTATTGTCGAATAGGCGACACATTGGATATTGCATAACCCGATTGGACCGGTAACAAACGTAAATAATAATTGATTTCTCGTACGTGTGCAGATTTCGCAATCGTTTCCCGTTCGTTTCTCGCAGCTCATATGATGCAGACTAGCGGCATAATGTACACGGTGATATACCAGTCGAACCCCACGAATACGTATAGCATGTTTCCGTAATTATCTTATTGACAAGGTTGTCTAGGCGAGATGTCCATTCTGAGAGTCAGAATAAAGAAAAGAGGAAGAGTAAGATGAACAAAAAATACGAAAGGCAATATGACCCGAGGCGATACACGGAAAGTCCGCCGCGTCACGATAAGTGCAATTCATCATTGCCGCTGTGAGGAAAGTATAATTACTGCGACGAAATGCTGGAACGAATCAACACAAACACTATATACGTTTTTTCCTGAATCGAAAGACCGACAATATCATTTTCCCATGTCAGAAATATAAACAGGAGATAATTATCATCTCGGAAAGACATTCTACAACCTCGCGGATGTCACATGCCAAGCATTCTACACATTTTTTATTTCTGCACAAGCAATCGTGGTATTTTGCTGATCCCCAGCCAGCCTCTGACTCACCTTGATTAGCAGGCCACGAGATTGGAGGAAAGAGCATAGCAGGCGGTGATTCCCCGCGGCTCTGTGCCTCGTTATTACACGTGTTTGTATTATGCAAACATCATTTTTTTCACATATTTCCTCAATCTGCGGTGGAACATATGAATAGAAGTTCTCGGATTGATTTCAATTGAATTCATTGATTCCAAGTTGCGTCACTCGCATAATAGTATAACAACGCTCGATATCTCTTTCCGTAGAAGCTGTGCATATTTTTTGTTTACAATTCAAGATAAAACACTATGTCAAAATGCTGGCAACGTACGTAACTTACAACGGTATCTACTGATATCTCTCTTTATCTGCTATGGACAACAGTTTCTTTTTTCCATCTGAAGCTATATCATACTAAAGCCATCATACATGTACCAAGAAACGCGAGACGAGCTGAAGTTTAGAGACGCAGTAGAGTCTCAAGGTAAGTACGATCACAATGTCGGTAAAACAAATTGTGGGACAACTCTCTTCTACTCGCGGGATCGCAACTTGGAAAAAATAGTAAGATTCTTGTAAAATTGGCTTAGCAATTCATATACATTATTTCAACGACAGAACTTTTTTTTATATTAAATGTATAATACACGAAAGGGCATTATCGATGACATTTTAATTAAATTCTAATTTGATATTTCCAGAAATTCAAAGTACGAACCGCATGAATCGATAATATATGGTAATGAATTTTTTTTTAAATTATGCATAATTATGAACTTTACATGGGACTTCATGATCAAAGAGCGTGGTTACAGCGGCTGATGTACAGACTCATATATGCCGACGAGGAATTTATCGTTAATAACGAATTAGTCGCTAATCAAATGAGGGAAGTCCTGCCGAGCATTGTTCCTGTAACACGAAACATGCTCGAAATTCGCTCGGATATTGTGCAATAACGCATGCGCACCCCGCTTTTCCTTCATAACCGGGCGGCTGTTTCCTCGCACGAGAAAATGTTGCGCAACGTTGGTTCACGAACGTGTGAATATGAAGCGGCTGCGGTGAACTTAAAAATAAACCAAAGCGGAGACGAAGAGGAAGATAAAAAAATCCAAGAAGCGCTACCACAAAAAAGCGTGTAAATAAAGGCGCAGAAAAGTGAGATTAAAAATAATGTAGCACGTACAATGTAGCAAAAAAAAAGTAGCAAACACGAAGACGCGCCGAGAAATCTCGTAGGGGTTGGCTTTTTGTCCGCTGCCAGGTAATTTTCACTTCAGTCAACAGCTTCCCTGGCTTTCTCACCCTCGTGTCCACGTGCTCGCTACATTTCTCTCTCCACTAGTTCTGGCCTCATTTTCTCGTGTCTCCGTCTCGGTGTACTCGCTCTCCCGTCGTGTTTTCCCTCATCGCACAAAGTCCTCTACACCGGCATGAACTGAGTTTTACAATTGCGGACACCGGCGTGGTGAATTAACATGTGCCGTTCAAACAAACGTGGCTCGTTACTCGTCCACCTCGGTCCAACTGCCAACGATACTGCTAGTGAGCCACAAAAGCAAGACGGATACTGTCAGCCGACTATGGTGGGCAATGTGCATGAACTCGGTGCGAACCAGGTGCTCGTAGACTCGACGACAGGAAAACGTATCTCCCTTGCCACACCGAGTAAACGAATGGCCCGGCTCCGGTAGTCACGCGAAGGGCGGTATAAAACTCCGAAAGAACGACGAGGGAGAATGGTGTGGGGAAAAAAGCTCGGGGTTAAAAAACGCACGGGAATGACGACTGGAAAGGACTTTACGACATATTCGTGGTGAAAGGTGTGCCAAATAAAAAAAAAGCATCCCGCCAAAGTGTAAAGAAAAAAAGAGGAAAAAAAAACAATAGCGGTAAAATTTTTTTTATCCCACATAAGCCACTTGGCACTTAATGATTGTTCCACGAGTTGGATCTCCCAAAAGCGCACGTTATTACATTTCAGCATGGGGAATATGAAGGATCTAAATCTAAGCGAATCTTAACGGGTTGTAGTAATCGGTGCGCGGCGGAAGAGACGAAAGAGTGCAAATCTATAGTCATAAGAGCTATGTAGGTGCGAGCAGCTTCTTGCTGGCCACGGCACGTTGGCAACAGCACACGGTGAAAATCTAATATCTCTTCGTGCCCCTCTCACCCATCACTTCTCCCCTTATCGCCACCGGATGCTTTTCGCAATTTTTCTACCATCAATAAAACGTCTTCGCAAAGTGAGAATTGTGAAAGCATTATTCATTAGAAAAATAATCACTCCATCGTGTTTGCATACAAGCGATATATCCTGAGTTTCAGCGCCGGAATAAAAGTTTTCGGGCGTCGATCTTGAGCGTCAGGGGAACTCGGGTGCGACCGGAAGGCGGCTCGAAGGGTGAAACAGGATGGAATTTGAAAGGGGGGGGGGGCACGCCGGCTACCGAATAAGAGTCCCCGTAGCTTGTGGAGGCAAATTTATCGCTCCCAAGTATACGGTAAATCAGGAAAGACTTGGCCCCACAATTCGTCGAGCCCGCTCGAAAATAGTTCTATTTGTCAAGTCTTATTCGCGTAAAGGGCGGCGCCCGCGAGAACCGTGTCCTCCACAGTGTAATCGAGAAAACGGGACGTTTACCGCGCCCGTATATTCTAACTTGAAAACGCGAATGGGGACACTTTACGCCGAGGTTGCCGATGGGGATGCCTCTCGCAAACCGGAAATTACGTCACGCGAATTTTTGTTTGAAATCCGTTGTGACGTCGCTTCCGGTTCGCAAATCTCATTTTTCGACCGGAACGATTTCGGTTTCAGGTACGACGTCACTTCCGGTCGAATATGAGACTTTCAAACCGGAAGTCCCAGAGAATTTTTAAAAAATTTCTCTACTAAGTAATGACGTGGTAGCAATATCCACTATTTATTAATCTTCGGAAGACCGTCGGCTTCGCTCCGGCTACCTGCGGCGGCCGGAGAGGGACTGATTATGGCGCATGGCACCGTTTCGGAGCCAGCATTGTGACGTTTTTCCAGCCGCGGCAGAATCCCACCTGGGTTTACTTACAGACACGACGAATCTTTTCCTGTCTTTTTATATCGCACTGTGCTGGCTGTTATACTATCGTGGAAAAACGTCGCTTCGCCTGCTGAGCTAGTGGGACTGTAATCGCGAGCGAATAATCCACTGGCGGAAAATGAGAAGAAGGGAATGAAGATGCGCGACGGTCTGACTATTAATTAGGCTCCTCTCGGACCATCTATCCACCTTCTGCTTCTACTCATTCTTCTTCTTCCTCCTCTGCTTCTCAAGAGTGATGAATATTTGATTGGGTTTCTCATCCCAAGTCCGCGGCAGCAAAAGTAGCGCAGCGAAGCAATCTGATCCTTCTCTCGTCACCCTCTGTTATCCTTGAAAATTGCTGATACATTTCAATACCTCCTTCCGCCCCTAGCATGCTCCGGTGAAGGTTAAAACTTGCCGACTTTTATTAACGATTCCCGGTATAATGAATATCGGGTTATGCATTTATCAGAATTTTCTTCAATATCTCTCGTCGAAATTAAAACGACAGGTATCAATGAGAGAGGTGATTAATTTTTTTTTTTCACGTCCATGCGAAATCAATCCGCTTATTTGATATCGGAACAATTTTCAACGAGAGGTGCGCGAACGAATTCGGACGAGAGTTAACTGATGAAATCCTTTTTTCAGAGTGTTTCATAGTGTATTCCGAAGAACCTAGCTCGTTTTCTCGATATAGGAACAAAGTACAATGAGTGTAGAAAGAAGTTCATCGCTCGCCTTCGAGGTGGAAAGCTTTCCCGGTAGCTCGAGCTTTAAATGAATTGTCGCGAGCTATTCTCACCGTCGGCTTCCACGGCGGGGCCTACCGAGGTGTTAGGAGTGCTCTGCACGTAAAATCTCCTTTCCCTTAAAATTCTGTGCTTCCTCGAGTCCGTAGCCCGCGGAGCGGGGCGACTGTGCCGCGCGCTCGAGGAACCCAACCCGACCTTTTCAATTTAAGTTTCTCACTACGGATGTACCGGCGCATCGAGCTCGAGAGATCCTCGAAGCCCCGCATATTCGGGCAAAACCGGCATGAGAAACTCGCGCAAGTTCACGCCGAACGAGATATCCAGACGAACAATGAAAAATATACAGCGTCGTCTATCCCGCTTTCTCGCCGCTCCCCGCTCAGGGTTGGACGCGATCAGAATTGAAAACTTTGAGTCGCGAAGCCCGAGTTTCCAGTGCGTCGAGTGCTGATGGTGGAACCAGAAAATGAAAACAGGCCAAAGCCGGATCGTTGTATCTGCTTTCATTTACACTTTTATTCGGAGAATTGCCGTCCTTCGTTGTGAATCAACGAAAGTAAATAATTAATTTGCTAATGCGCAAAGTCGAAGCTAACAGAGACGTTTATTCGTCTAATGTATTGAAAGACGTCGCTCCGATAATTAATTGAAGATAGTCCATCAATTTTGTCGGGGGTGCTTCGAGGGTGGTTATTTGATAATTAGTGGGAGAGAGAGTCGAGGAGGAACATTTTCGGAAGACGTGCTCGCTCCGTCGATTGCGGACGTTGAGGTGAGGAGGATATCCCGAGATCGAAGAATCGAGAAAATTTGATTCGAGACCTTCGCCCCTTCTCGGGCTCGCGCCCTCCATTGGATACGCTTAATCCACTTTGTGTCTAATTGAACGATAGCGGAGGGTAGAGGGCATGACCGGAGCTCGCCGATTAGGGTTGAGCCGCTCTGTTCAATGAGCGCGGAGAGCGTTCAGATATTTCACGCTTCTCTACCGAATTGGATGACCGGTCGAGCAACTGGTGGTGAACGTTTCGCCTTTGTCGAGCAGCGTAAACTCTCTGGTTTTCCAGAGAGTTTACGCTGCTCGACAAAGCACTGAATACTTTCAGCGCTCAACCGCTCGCAAACACCGTCACAGATTCGATACAAAAATTGTTTAAAAAAAAATAAAATTCAATGCCGACGTTCGCGATTTCCCCGAAACGTCGACGACGACGTGAAACATGTTATTTTGTTTTTATTTGTGTGCATGTGTTTTTTAATTCGTCTACTTGGTTTTGTTTCGCCGCGTCCGAAATTAAACGGTCGGTCTCAATCAGGGAAACAAATACTTGACCGAACAGTTTCGGTGACGGAAGTCCTTCGGGAAACCGAGAACCGCGTCAGGGTTCGCTCGCCTAAAGCAAAGTCGTTCGAAAACGTCGGGGCGAAATAATTGATTTAATAATCGTTATACTCGTCAATCAAGATTAATTCCACTTTCTCAGAGCTATTGTGCGCGAAACTGAGAGATAATAGATAGAATTGAGTACAGAGCGCGGAGTCACGGTAACGGTGCAACGGCGGGGAGGGTTCAAGGGTCGGATTTCCATTTCGCGAAGCATTAGCATATGTAATAACGTCGGGAAGGTAATATCTGGGTGTGGCAAGAGAGGACCCAGAATGGTACCGGTGAATTCCCATTGGTAATAAAGAGTAACCCTTACCCGAGAATCCCTCCAGTGCTCTCCTTCACCTACTAGCCTTTCCTACAGCACACCCGGAACACCCTGTTAAGATCGAGTTTCAGGGCGCTCCCGACTGCACCGGGTTGCAGCTCGTGGAGGATGAAATACGAGGATGTAAACTTCCGTCGCTATTACCCCCGAAAACCTCCCCCACACCCCTCCCCCACCCACCGTTCCACATAGCCCCTCGTTCATTCGACCTTTCTCTCACTACGTTTCCCACCCCTCCATTTCGCAATGCCATTCAGTGCGGCTCAACTTCGACGTAAGATTCCGCGCTGAGGTCCCACGCCCGGGTGGAATATAGCTGTGAATACCGGCTGCGTTTATGCTTTTGCTTTGGTCCACAGGGTGCAGTTACCGTTTAATATATCAATGCGATTCACGCGATGCGGCGGAGCGAGCGGAACGATAGTTCCGTGGAAGGTAAGAAATACGTCTTTCTGATGAAAAACGAAACAAGGAAAAGTGATGACGTTTGAGAGCCCGTACGGATTATCATCGCGCTTCTGTTTCCCGGCATGCCCAGGAGCTCGCGGGATGTCTCTCTTTTTTTTATATTTTCTCACACGGTACAGATTGGACGAGGGGGATTGTTTCGGAATGCTGGCGGCTGGCGCACTCCGGAGACTACTGCCAGCTACCAACCCCCCCATCAAGCGACCAGCCAGCGAGAAGTCTCGTACGTTTGCTCGAGGAACCCGAGCACCCAGGATGGCTGCGAGGTTGGCTGCCGGCCGTCTCCGTAGTGCAAGGGAACGAATAAAAGTATATGATCGTGAGAACGAGAACGAAAGGACGGAAGGAATGGAAAAGAGGGAAGGTGCCGCTCCCAGAGCTATATGGGACGCGAGGCGGATATGGGAAGGAAATACGCGAGGGATGATACGTGAGGAGATAAAGTTGAGCGTACGTAATCCATTCTGGAGCGCAGGAACCACATTGCGGCCCCCTCACACAAACCATCGCCATTACGCTGTCGTGTTTCCCTCCCTCGTGTGTGAGGAAAAATCGAGGGAGGATATGGATAAAGAGGAGGTGGTTCTGAGGAGATACCACGAGAGAGAAGGAGGTCGAGTCGGAGGAACGCTGGGGGGGGGGGGGGTGACTACGATTGGGTGGCGGCAGGGGGGAGGATGAGGACTCAGCCCGGTGGAGGGTAGCAATAAAAGTGCATTATTTCAATAACCGAACCGATTCTTCCGAGCCAACGGTTCACGACGACAGGAAACAACATCCCCTGGCATCCGGCCAGCCCGGGAAGGGCAAAGAAATGCCGAAATCCCGTCTCCCCAATAATCGGATGTGTTCCTGCAGTGTTCCTGGCACAATGCAGTTATCCACTTCAATGAATTTATCCTCCTTCGAGACCGAGACCGAGACCTCCCCCCCCCCCCCCCTGCCTCTTTCACATGTACCCATCCCCATTTTTCCCTCCGGTCCTCTGCCCGATCTTTCTCTTACCCGTGGCACGGACCCACCACGTTCCATCTTTTCCTGTTTCACAATTCCACTCAACCCACCGATAGTCCTCCTACTTCCTCTCGGGCCACCAAAGCCGCCATCCCACCTAAGGAGTTTACGTTCCTTCTACTCGGTCGTAGTACTACGGAAGAGTGCAGTGACCGTCCCGATCGTACGTTGGGGTTGGAAGCGCGAGGGTATACGGTGCTGCACACGGTACAGTAGAATCGTATACCGTCGTTTCTTCTCCTTCCTCCCTCCGCTCCCTCATCCTCTTATTTCTTCGCCCACTGCGTCGGAGAGCATGGAGCTCCACGAAAGCTCGGACTTGGAATTTGAGATTTTTCTCGGGACTCGAAACGAGAGAGGGCATTCGCGGAAAGATACTTGGAACCGGGTAGACACATGCCACAAAAGATCGCAGCGTGCAGACTTTCCGTCTATTCGCCCCTCCATGAGCCACTCAACCATCCAGCCCTACTGGTCCTGGGCTGTGAAACCTTCGAAATAACCCCGAAGTCGATAGCCCTTGCCTCGGTAACACCCTTGGCTCGAGTTTTATTGTTCGTTCGTACGTGTTTTGTTTACTTCAAACTTGTGTTATAAAAAAAAAAAAAATGAAACTTTTTGTCGTTGGAACTTATGGTGACTTTATATTGAACTGGACAGCAGTATTTTTCATCGGATGCGTTACGTCACTTTGTAGCAATAAATCGACGAGCGATCATAAGCGTTTTTTTTTTTGCCGCGCACATTGAGACGAAGATAACGAATCAATCGTCTGTGCGGTTTCGTAACACTTTCCTCGTTTGCTCGCCGCTAATAACATCGTCGGGTTTTCCTCGTGCGATACGTATCTCGGAGTGTGGCCGCGATGGCTTATCGAGATGAAACCGTGAGATGTATTTTAATGAAAAATTTAAACTTCATCGCACAGATTCCATTGCTGACATTTTTATTCAAGCCTACAGAATCATTGCAGTAATTCGCAGAGACACTTTCAGCGTTGGGTTGTCATGTAGTGGTCGGTCAACATTCAGCAATCACTTGGACGTACGCAAGTGCTATCGCTTTTCCGGACGAATCCAGACTTACACTGGCAGCCCGGTCGACAAATCTGTAATATATATATACGAAATTATTTATCGTTCATCCTGGAACCTCCGGTTTTAGTCAAACGTATTTGATTACTGACCGTGATACAAGCTCCAGATTGACCTCGGTTTTCGCACGTCTGCGGACACGGACTGGCGCAAGATGTGAATTCATCGTTAGCGCCACTGCACTGACCATTGGCGTTGCCTGTAGGAATATCGGAACCAAAGTGAGTCTACCGTCAAAGAGTATGCGTCTTAACATTATACGAAACAGTGCGAGCTGCAATTTTTCGAACTATTTTTTTCTCAGAATTTTTTTCTCAGACTCACAGAATTGCAACATGACGACTGCAGCGACCAGCAAGATTACACCGGAACGAATCATGGTGTGTTTTTAGCGTCTTCGCAACAACGACTGTAAAGAATTGTGAGTAAACGCGCTTATTTATAGGAACTGCTGGACGCGTCATTAAATATCTATGCAAGTTTCCTTGTTCTGCTCGGACACAACCGTGTAAGACTATTATCACGTAATTTTCAACTGCATCGATCGTACATACGGTCACCGATACACAGTCAAACACCTCCCTCCATTATTCCACTCGCGACTACGTGTTCCCGAGTCGTCAATAATAAGGTTAACTAGTAATGTAAATGTGTAGGTGTGCCTAGTGTAAACACCTCTTTTAACATCTTTAATAACAGCGAGCTATTACAGTCCAATTATGATATGCATTTTTATGAAAAATTCACATTTGATCAAATTAATCGATTTCAATATTTATTAGCCATTTTTTACTGGAGTTGAAAGATGCATTGTAACAATTCAAAAGAATTTTATTCCTCGCGTTGTAGGTAGGCGGTGTATCCTTCAGTACTCATCCAAACTTATGCAGGTGCCATTGTCGTTTCGGCAAAATCCTTCCTCGCACTGGCACGCATCATTACAACGCTGTAAAGCATAAATGACGTTATATTTCACATCAAGACATTTCTTAAAATGTTCATCTTTGTACAGTAGTCGTTAATTTACGAAAGATAAAATGGGATGTCGTTGATTCAAAGAAAAGCTTGTGACTTAATTATTTTTGGAAAATATAGATAATTGTAATCTTACAGCACTTACTATATTGATTATCGGGCAGGGCTCGCCGAGAGTACTGCACATAGTTTGACACGCGCTGCCACAAACGTAAATTTCGTTGGGGCCAGTGCACTGCAACGGGTCGCTTGTCGCTATATAAGAAATAAATTAGCCCATCGTTTAAAAATGAAGCCATCTCCGAATGAAATAATCCCAAAAAAGTTGGATGTCAAAACAGATGTAGTAAAAAAAAAAATATTCAAGATCGAATAAGTACGGTTAATAGAGACTTACAGAAATGAAGTATCACGACTGCAGTAACTAGTAAAATGAGACCGGAACGAGCCATCGCGTGTGTTTGCAGTGTCGCCACAACAATGATTGTAACGGATTTGGAACAAAGACGACAACTTATACGAACGTCTTGACTCGTTATCGCTTATCTATGAAAATTGCCACGGCCCGCTCGTAGATTACATTTGCACAAGCGGACCGCGAGTAATTGACTGTTGCATAACAAACTTCAATGTCGTCGATGTTCCATACATTCATGGATAAACGTTCCAACGCTTTCGTCGGTTATTATTCATGCCGGGTACGTATTCGAGAACATGGAAGTGTCTCGAAGTCAATTTTCAAAATAGCATAGCGAGCCGTTTGCGCAGTGCGGGTCACCACGCAATTAGTACATTTTCAATTTTGAATATCCTCAAAAATTAAAATAAAAATTTTATCACACAGATTCTATTGCTAACATTTTTATTTTAACTGACAAAATCATTATAGTAGTTCGCAGAGACAAATTTTGAGTGTTAGGTTGTCATGCAGTGATCGACACTTCAGCAATTCGACAGACGTACACAAGCGCCATCGCGTCTGCGGACGAATCCAGCCCTACACTGGCAGCCCGGTCGACAAACCTGTAATATACAAACGAAATTATTAATCTTTCATCCTGGAACGCTCAGCTTTAGACAAACGTGTTTGATTACTGACCGCGACACAGACTCCAGAATTACCTCTGTTTCCGCACGTCTTTGGACACGGACTGGCGCATCTGTTGAATTCTTTGTTAGCGCCGTTGCACCGGCCATCGGCATTGCCTGTAGCAATATCGAAATTAAAATGAGTTCACCATCAGCAATCGCTGATGGGCAAAATAATCTTCAAAAATCGACCAAGCGTCCCTGTGGGGACTCACGTAATTGCAACACGACGACCGCGGCGACGAGCAAGATAACACCTGAACGAGTCATGCTTTTAACGTCTTCGCAACGACTGTAGCCGGTTCTGAGCAAACACGTCTATTTACAGGAACGACTCGGAGCGTCATTATGTAGCCCAGCAGATTTCCTCGTTCTGCTTTGACACGACCTTGACTATGTAGCATGCAACTCTCAACTACATCAATCGACCGTACATTCACCGATATACAGTCAGTCACCTCCCTCCATTACTTCACTTGCGACTACGCATTGTCGAGTCATCGTTAATAAGATCGACTGGGAGTCTAAGTGTATAAGCATGCGAAGTGTAAACACCTACTTTTAATACCTTTAATAGCAGCGAGCTATTAAGGTTCAATAATGATATACATTTCAGTGAAAAATGCACAATTGATCAAATAAATCGATTTCAATATTTATTGGACAATTTTTACTGGCGCTGAGAGACACATTTTAGAAATTCAGAAGAGATCGGTGACGGTTTATCCTTCAGCACTCATTCGGAGGTACGCAGGAGCCATCGCCGTTTAGGTAAAATCCAGGCGCGCATTGGCAGCCCCGTCGACAAACCTGTAATGCATAAATGAAGTTATGAATCATCAATCCACCCTCTATCGGCCTTAGTAAAACGTGTGTTCACTTACTGCCGCGCACATTCGGTGTTTGAGGTGTTGATTACTGCACGTTGTTGGACACGCACTGCCGCAGCTATTGTAAACTCTGTTAGGGCCGCACTCGTCGTCGGCGATGCCTGTCGCCAGATCAGAAAAAAAAATTAACCCCCCTCCGGATGAAATCGTTCCAAAAAAGTTCAATGCCAAAACAAATGTTTCGCATATTCTTCAAAATCGACTATGTATTGTTTATGGAGACTTACACAAATGAAGTACTACGACTGTAGCAACCAGCAAAATGAGAGCGGAACGAGCCATGGCGTGTATCTGTAGCGTCGTCGCAACAATAACTGTAATGGATTTGCAAGAAACACCCTAATTTATAGGAACATCGCGATGCGTTATCGCTTATCTGTGCTGATTGACTCATCCCGTTCGGGAATTCACTTTTCGAGTACGTATTATTTTATGTAACAAATTTCAATGTCGTCGATAAAACGGACAAACATTGAAGTACTTACATTGAAATATTCATGGATAAACATAGAAACACTTCCTTCTGTTATCATTTATGGCTGGTACGGATTGGGGTGAGACAATCCGCAGCCGTGCAAAGTGTAAACACCAATTTCTCTGATCAATTAGACCCAGCGAATTCTCAAGCCCGAAAGATAACAGACTGTTTCTGAGGAAGAAGGAATACTGCTTGCCAGCTTTATTAATGTTTGCGAAATCAACTCGCAAAGGCGCCCCGGTTGCACAGCGCACGCCACAACGACCATCACATGCGTCACCGCGTAATTAGTACATTTTTGATTTTTTTCATGTCCAACGTTTTGGCTTTTACGATTTACTACCTTCCAATTGGTTTTCCACATTTTACACCGCCACACGTACTCTGGGCTCGCCCATCGTCGAAGCAGATTCGGGATTGAAAAAAAAAAAAAAACGTACGTTTTCCAGGCGAGGACTGAATGGTCCTAGCGTGCGGTTGCTCGAACCGTTCATTTTTCGAAGTGCTGTTGGGAATTCGTGATTCCAGGGATTCGCGACCGCGTTCGTTCGTTCAACGTCAACCCGCGTCAACCACGCACAAATACAAATATACACACACACATATATATATATATATATATATACACACATATACACATAGTATACGACCGGTGGAAGTGGAAAACGTGAATGACGTTCGTAAAAAGGCACTTCGCGAGTCCGGGAGGGAGGAAACGAGGCTTCACGCGCGTCCGCGGTATTCGTTCACCGGCGACGAAGACGGTGACGGCAACGACGAGGTCGATAAACCTTGGTAAGCCGATCTCCAGTAAGTCAAAAGCGTACGTGTGTGTATGCACGTGCATACTTCGATGTTAAATCACGAGAATATCGAGAACCATGTTTTACGACATGACGTCCCGGTTGTTCGGCGATGCTTGGCATATGGCACTGACCGATGAAACCGATGTGAAACCGAGCCAGTGGGGTTATTGGAGAAACGACATTAAAAAAAAAATGTATCGAGCATCGGAAATTTTTTCATGCCAGTCTTTTACCGATTGAGGGGTAATTGGCCGCCAAACAATGCCCAATTCAACGGACAGAAAAACACACTTGCCAATAACTAGTCTTCGGACCTCCGAATGAATAATTTTTGTGGTTAATGCCTTGCGTGAAAATTTTTGAAATAATTTAGTGTACATCAGTTTCTGCATGAACGCTTTTCGATTAATTCAATTTGTGTAATTCCCAACATGGTCAATTAGTGTGCGTTGCTTGACGTTGATTGCACGTGGTTCACCAAGTTTCGACCATCGAGGAAACTGCATCGAACGCTGGAGCTTCGCTGGCCGCTCGCATGGATTCGCTGTATCGAATAAGACTGCCGCAGCTACCGAATTTTCAAACTCTTCTCGGTTGGGTGTGTGTGCACGTGTTCGTTTCGATGAATTTGGGCTCGAGTGAATGAATTTCCGAAGTCCGTCATCGAGTTGATCGTAATTACAGTCGACAATGCGTCCAAGTATGCGCGTGACATATCGGGTTCGACGTTTCATTATTCCTTTTTGGTTTATATAATCGCTGAACATGACTAACAAACCGGTGGTAGTCGCAGAATTTCCCGGGCGTGAGGGAGATTTTATCCCTCCTCCGTACCCATCGATGGATCGATCAATTTCCATCGGATAAAACACGCGATACACGCTACGTAATATACGTGGAACACTGTGGAATGCCGGCATTTGCTTCGTGGGCTTACGAACGCTCGACAGTTGGATCGAGTACACGGTATTATAACTGCGATACACGGTATACAAATCCCCGTACAGAAAACGCATGCTAACGCAAAGCGGCGATGAAAGTATTTAGGTCAGTTTGGCAATTTCCACCGAACCAATGAATTTTCAAAATATCATCGCTGTGGACCAAATAAATTTAGTCGCTCGAACAAATTAATCGGGATATTACGCTGCATAGATGGGAGAACACGTTATCGTAATGTTACGCCCAATATCGAAATAATAACAGCAATCTAATTTGTGGATATCGCAAAAACGATACACAATACCCTGCGATGAGATTTTCGAGATTGTCGTTATGAAAGCGTCGCTCGGCGACGCAGATTCAGTCGAATTGACATACTTGAAAATACATTTGAAGCGAAAATACATTTGAAGAGAGAAATCCTAAAGTGACCGTGGAGGTAGAGAAAAATTTAGTGACCGAGCTAAGCGATATTTCAACGATGATCGACGGGATTTTCCGCGTTCAAATTTCCCTTGAGGATCCCGCCGGCCGCCACGCGACTGCATACTGATGCGTTCGCACCGCGGGCGAGTTATCTTCTTTTCAGTATCGTGACACGCATCCTCCGTTTCGAATCCCGGTCATTGCTCCGTCTCGCTGCGCTGGAAAGCTTTCGCTTTGCGAGAAATAAATCGGCGATTTTTGTTCTAAGTACTGCTGTCGGAAACATACACACGGAATGGTGAAGATTTTAGAGAAAGAAATAACCGCGAGCAAGACTATCGCAGTTTGTCTCGGCAGCTAAGATACCTTCCTCTTCACGGGTGCAGATGTCACGATTTTATTTTTATACGTACATGAAGCAAAATATCCAGCAAGGTAGAAAAACCAGAAAACCCAGGCATCAATGACAAGCAGTGTACATAATAAACACTCGTGCAAAATGTATTTTCGTCGCATCTTTGCATGCTATATATATATGCATGCTACATATCTGCTGTACATATCTGTATGCGTATTAGATACTTCAGTCTCCGACGTGAGTCTTTGAAATGGCGTTTTTGCGGCTCGAGCACAACTTGTATGGCGATATTTCACGGTCGACGAATCGCGCGATCTGCCAAAGAAATCGGATGGTATCGGAGGGCGGGTTGATACGACAGTGCCATAGATGCTGTGTACGATAAGATGTATGCACGCGAACGTACGCAAAGATTTTCCTTCTGTGCGCAGACTTCAATCCTTGCAGCTTATAGAGGCACAGAAGAGGTAGCGTTGGAAGCTTTCGATCCCGGAACATATCGGGATGCTCGGGTTGCAGCGAGAATTGCTATGCTCTCTTCGCCGTCGTAGTCGTCGATCTCTCCTACACCCCTTTTTTTTTCCTTTAACCCCTCGCTTTATATCATTTTCTCTCCCACCCTCTCGATCTACCGCAACGATTTCACGATTCTCCAAGGGGCCGTCTTACCTCCACTATTTATATATACTCTCTTGAAGCTGCTTTGTGACGGCAACGAAGGGAGAAAGGTGAATCCATGATCGAGAGAAGAGGCGCTGAATCGGAGTGGACTCAACGGTGCTTGAAAGCTGGACGAGGAACGAGTGCCAGGCGCAAAATGAGGACGGAAGCGAGCCGAAGGAAATAAGATAGAAGCAATAAAGGGACAAATAAATCGGGGGAGATAGAAGACAGAGGTACAAAGAGTAAAAAATAAATTCGACCGACGGATAAAAGTCGATGGGGAGGCTGTGAGACCGATGGAGAAAGAAAATAAAGTGTTCCTCCGACCTGATCTACCCTCCTCGTCTCATCGGTCCTTCTGTACGGAGGAGACAAGGAGGGTGGATGAAGATAGACAGCGCACGAGCTGATCGCTCGCAGGGGGCTGGACGTATCGAGGAATCCGCGGGACAAGACGGTCAATAACGAGGTTTTTTTACTCGTTCAGCTTGATGGCTTCGAGACTACATCGAGGCCGACGGCTCTGGACCGATACCTTCCTTTCGTACGACGAGCTTCGTACCACGCCTCCCCCCCCCCCCCCCTCATGCAGCCCGTCTATCGCATTTTAACCCCAAACGATGACCGCCGCAAAGTCAAGATGCCACATGCCCCTAATACACGAACTGCTGTCCAGTTTAGCCGCGCTCTTCCGATGAAACAATGTCAGCAGAAGAGAGAATCTTCGTTCAACCGCAACATCATCGCATCTCAAGAGAGACCAGAAATTTTTCTATATTTCCGTCGTCTTCATGCTTCTCGCTCGGCACGATACCCTTGCCCGGATATTGTTTTCGTCCATTTACCTTTATCAAGGATATTCGTTCATTCCACATCTTTTTGTCTTCAATCCCTCTGGCTTCTGTACGCGCCGTTGGTTCTTTTATTGTATAACAATCGCGGAAATAGCCACGCGAATTGGACCGTCGGAGGAGTCACGAGAGTGGAAGTATCACATAATATCGCGGTATTGTTGATACGAGTCGTCCGGGTTTTCCGTTTCGTCGAGACGGAAGTGATTTACCTCCGAGATAGAGCATCGGCTTGTAGTATAACAGCCGATACAACAGTATATTCGATATCCAGGATTCTTGTTCGTAACTTTGTCGACTCAGGAGCTTCCGTGTGGTGAGCCTCGCATTTTCAATTCAATTCATTTCCGGTTTCGCCCTTACCGTGCCCGGTGAGCTATAGCGTTTATGTACCTCGTACAAGCTTGCAGTACACATGGGACGGCCGAGGGCGGGGGATCAGTTTAAAATGGTCGAGTAGCAAGACCATTCTCCGTTTGACGTGTACAACCCGGGCACCGCCAACCCTGTCAGGAAAATTTACGATCTACACTGCACTCGTCCAGGACTCTCCGCCTCCCTCCCACGCCTCGCGGGGTGAGCGAGCGAGCAAACGCGTTCAACTTACCGCTGGGGCTGTTGGCGCAAAGGCAGAAAACGCACACTAAAGTCGTACAGTTAGTACGAAAAGTTCTGTGTACGTCTATAGGTCGGTAGCACGAGCGTGCAGGCCATCGAAAGCGAGATGGGAACCTTGGATTGGTCCAATTAACAAACTGTACGTGCCGGACCACCGGTCTCTCGAACGTTGATTGGCTCCGTTAAGCCGACCGCCTCTTTCTCTACTTCGGTGTTCGACTATACATGACCTCCTCAAGAACCTTCATCCTTCATCAGCCTCTCAGCTACCGGCGGTATGCTAAGGTGAGTTCACGTCGGATCGACGATTTTTCGGTCCATGAACACCAAAAAGGATTTACCACCAGTCTCGTTGGGGAATTAAACGCACGGTTAATGAGGAAACTGTGTGTGCATTTCGAAGCGAGGCTCGAAATGCTCGAGGCTCGCTTGAGCTGTTGGGTGAGATTCGTCAATGACGGACAAAAGTGGTCGCAGCTCAACGTATGTACTCAGGTCATAGACGTTCGATGTCCTAATGGATCACCCCGCGATCAAATCGTAGGTTATCAGACTTTACGCATAGGGTAAAATTGTGCACGAAAACTACAGTCGGAAGCATGGAACGACGTCGGGACGAGGTAACTTTCCACGCCAATAGGCGAGCTAGTCAAGCGTTCACTAGAGTGAACAACGCTGAGAGCCAGTGAGCCACTGGTCGCAGCTACCAGAGCGAAGGTATTTTATAGTGCATCATTGGCTGAAAGTAGTTACGTCTCTTTCGCGCGTCAATAGTCAGACATCGGCCGTTCGCTGCTCAAATAGTGGACTCCTCTTCGGCTTTGCCGCTCTTGTTCTTTTTTCCTTCTCCACGGCGACTCGTTCCCACTCTCTTCTCAATTCTATCCCGTCGTTCCTTCATTTCCGCCTCTCGATATATCTGTCCGTCGATCCATCGATGCAGTCTTGCGTCTCGTCACTAAAGTCCGACGTTTCACCAGTCCGCCGCGCAATCAGAAGTTCCATGGGGCTGCAGTACCGTCGATACTGTGCAACGTTCAGATGTCACCAACTTTATTGGACCGCCTCTACGAAACTGGACTATGTGCTGGTAGATGAACGACTTCAAACGCCAAAACAATATTCGCTACGACGTCCTCCAGACGGACCGTCGTATGAGACGGTTTTTGAAAGCTGTAAAGTTTATATGTCCGGAATTTAGTTGGAAAACGCTAGATAAGGTTTTTAGCGAATTTAGTTGGAAATTTAGTTGGAAAACGCTAGATAAGGTTTTTAGCGAATGGAACCCAGTTTCCGACTGATCTTGTGATCTTATTGGGTGTTTTATAAGAAATACGAACTTGGCAGGTTGCGTTAATGCATTGACGAATTAGGGCCAGATATGGAACTTCAAAACTATATACCGATAATTGTTTCTCCTCGTGGAGCTACGACCTGATTTGCATATTTTCAACGGGATGAAGTATCGACTTTCCTAATACGGTACTCTCTGCATTTTTCCGGTAAATTTTATTCCTCGAGTACCGTATATGACATCATGAGCTGTGCACCGTTCTTGGCAACAATAGACGTTCATACTCGATTTCCCCATTCATGTAACAAACATTTCTCTCCTCGCGCTACTATGCATTTTCAGTGTGCAAACGACCGAGTGTGTCTTCCACCGCGTCTCCGGACTACATCCATAAATATATTTCCCGGAGGCTACACGCTGGTTCTTCGATGGCACTAGGAAAACCGGGCGACAATAATAATGACTGCTCTCGGTAAGCTTCAGCACTGGCGGAAGAAGCGATGTGAATAAAGAGCACAAGAAAAACGGATGCGACGGAATAATCGGAAAACAGCCGGCAGGGGAGGAGGAATGAAAGACCGACCGTACAAAAGAAATGTAATAAACGAGTTATGTACAATGCAGAATGGAAAATATTGAAGTAGAAAATTGTCGTGCAACTGTAAGTTTCATCGTATTATGTTCCTGTTCAGCTATCTTCCTCGTCGTCGACAGTTTCATCAACGATAATAGTTTTCCCAATCCACCTGACAGACCTTGAGATACATCGAGATAGTTATTGCCGTTTGGGGCACTCCCTGTTATCAATGATAATCCCGCAGCGATGGTTCCAGGGCCGATTAATCATAATGGAGGGAGAGTATATTGAAGTCGTGATATAAATCCGACCTCCGTCCGGCAGCCCTGCGACGAGAACGAATGGGAGGTTCCAGCGTTGTTGCACTACTGAAAACTTATCGCCTCTCAGCTCACTCAGCTGGGGTTGTTTCCACTTTCGTTCGTTTTCACCCCCTCCCATATTCCTTACGGCACCCCTGTATTTTACAGTTTCGAATAAACGAAAATAAAGCTGGCCTCACAAATCTTAACTCCGCGCAATCGGCGGCGATATCAAGGCGACCGATGAGCTATAGTGACCGGGCTCTTTCGACCCCTCGACGTCCCGGTTGGGGGTGTCGTCGCAGCTGCGGGGAGTACATGAAACGACACCCACGGAAAGGACGCATCGGGCTGCTGATGTAGAAGAATACTGCTGGGTGGGATGGAGTCGGGCATTGAATGAAATATAGGACGTTTAACGTCGGGCACCGCATCGTGCTCTACCGCCACTCTTTCCTCCGGAAAACGTTTGCCGCTGGCGGCGCAAGACCAATTTGTTCCACGTCAGATTTCAATGAAGTAACAGGCTTTCTTATCGCGTCACCCCAATCTCGCAAGGCAACAATCCTCTCGAGAACGTGAACGCGGAGGCGGACGTACGCGACTCGAAATCTCCGCTTCTCCGAGAACGACAATAAAGCCAATTCTCCGGAGGGAGTCGGTTCGACGAAAAATCAGAGTTTAACATCGTTACTGTGACGTTTCATATAAATATTGGTCCACGTGGATTCGTTCAGAGGATTGATGGCAGGTAAGCATCGGGATGTCAAACGAATGTCTTTGAAATAATTTCACAAAAGTTGGCATTAATTCATCATTTTCTACTATGGCAAAGTCTCGCATGTGGTTTAGAACGGTCAGTAATTCGATCGAGATTTTAGTAGTTGAATGGAGTAAGCTGGGCATCGAGGATTGGACGAAGTCGCGCAACTTGTGTATTCTGTTCAGACGTTCGATACCCAATGACAATAAAGCTATTTCACCTGGCAGCAATGGAAATTTAGCGGCTTTGAAATCGACTCATCCTCCTCTTCGTGCTCACCGTTCTGGGATCCTAAGCTCACGAGTACGGAAGCCAGATTCGACGGTCGCATTCAGTCCCCGACAGGATGTAGCCGAGAGGAGGAAACGTGATGTTCCACTGTTGGGGGAACACGATCGAGGATTATTGCGCTGTTCTAAGCCGTCGTTAATATAAATCTTCCTAATCGTGAGCTATCATTCGACCAGTTGAAATACCGCTCACGACTGCGAACTACATTATGGCACGGCGACGTGCGACGCAGCCATTGGCTTCATCACACAATTGGCACAATAGCTGCACTAGGTGCTTTCGATTTGGAAAATCTTGTACATGTCGTTGCTCTTTGCCTCACTGTCCCGTTTTACCCCATCGTCCCATTTTTCCCCTCGCTTCTCTACTTGTTTCAGGAGCTTGATTCGGATGTGAGCCTCGAGTTCGTCAATTCGAGCTCTATTTATCACCCAAGGTATTCTATTTGATTCCGATCAGAAAGCTCCGGCACAGCTTCAATAATATTCTACGCGATGGCAACAAGAGCCAGCGTAACGTAAATCAAATAGAGAATAGTGAGCAAAAGCGATAAACGGACACAGGCTAGAGAGGAATTGATGAGGAAGGGAGCCTGAGGAACAAGATCGACGATGACAAAGGACCTCCGGACAACTATGATATTCTCTGTGTCCCACGGATCTGGACACCGAACAGTCGAATCGGACTTCCTGCTCAAACTGATCCATGGTGAAGTTTAGAGTTCGTGTTCTAAAGGGAACCTTTGTGGAACGTCGAGGATTCGCAGTGCTTGAATTTTGATGAATTTCGCCAGCGGACAAAGCCAAGCTATCGGTTGAGTCCAAATGACGTGGTCATGGCGGGGACGTCGGCCCGGTATCGGTTCTGTACATTTTACACAGCCCATGAGTCAAGTCGCACTTTCCATCGGTAATTAAATGACGTTATTTTTACCCCGCTGCAAGGTATCGTAAAAATTACAAGTTTGCGCAGGGTTTCTCGTAGAAGGTTCAAAGCATCATAAAAAATGATGACCGTGTACTATGGATGTACTTTATGGCTCAACTCGGTCGTCTGGACGTTGCCGGAGGACAGTCTGCGAGTATTCCGTGCAAGCGTATTCCGAAAATTTACAAGGACAGCCCATAGAGATAGCTGGATAAATAAAACTCCTCTGCCGGTCTGGCGCAGGACTCTTGGCGAGCACGAACGATCGTTACTAACTGTCGTACCAGCTCTGGTAGCACAGTGGCATCGAAACGGCACGAATCGCGCGGTCCAGCCGCGCACGGAGTCACATGCCGACCAAATGAAAAATGATCCACGTCCGACAGTGAGCGGGCTGACCTCCACGACGCATGCTTCTCTATTTCCAGTCACAGATACCCGAGATCCAGGCTATCAATTTTACTGGTACCTAGCGGGAGAGTTTCGTTTGCGACCCGGCTGGGCTACTGAAAGTCGTGGTCGTACGACGAACAGGACGTGACCTGGAAATTAAAGTTGGAACTCGAACGGTTCAACAGCGCTTCGGAGGATTTATAAAAATTTCCATACGTTTGACAGGTAAGTTTTTCTCAGCAGCCGTGGCAATGGAAATTGGGGTGACGTATTATCGCCGGAATTAAATTTCGTGCAGATATTTTTAACAGTCACGATTACGATACTATGTGCCCTAATCCGAAAATTGTGCCCACCAGTTGGTTCGACCATCACCGATTGTATGGATTTATGTGCCATTTTACATAGGTTTTGGACGAAGGTACCGCTGAAATAAAAGTCTATAATGATCGGAGCCAAGGCGCGTGTAATGATCGGGCACTGGCGTGTTTCTATCGTTCGGAGCTTTCTATCTCGGCGCGTCTGTAAATTCTTGGGACTATCCCAGCTACACCTCCTCCCCCAACGGTATCGTTGTCAAGCTGTCCGTGATGGACTGCGCTCCTGCCACGGCAAGTTTCCCGTGATCTATCTTCTCATTCTGCTGCTGTTGCTGCGCGTTCGCTTTCGCGTCCGCATTCGCGAATCGCGAGCACGAAATTCCTTCCCTCGTTCATCACGATGCAATTCTCCCGGTGGATGCATTAAGGGTAATTCCGAGAGAACAGCCAGAAGTGGCGCGCGATCATCGCGTCCCTCCCAACCGCCCCTTCACCCCGTTATGTGCTCGCCGAGTTGGACCGAGAACAGCAGAACCATCCAGGCAGCGCTGTTATAAATTCTTTGAGGACCTTTGCTACTGCTTCTTCTCTTATTTCTTTCGGGTCTTTTCCGTATCTGGGATTGTCCCGTGAAGGCCATTATCTCAATTGATGCCTGCTCGCCGATAGACTCCCGATCCATTTGGAAAAGAGCGATTATAGTGTGCCTCACTCTCCATCCATTCAACCCTCGGAATTGCGTCGTTCACGCCTTTTATTTTCTCGTAAGAAACTGTCCTGGCCCCCGGATACGGTGGACTTTGAGATCTCACGGAAATTTAATGGTAACGACCACATTAATCGAGTTCTTTCCGCATTTCCGGAAGATGGCCGTTATGATTATGATACTATCATGTCGAGAATACCTAACTCCGCAAACCCGACCGCTAAAACTTCTTCAACTGTATCGATTACGGATTCTACTGCATATTATGTACGTTATTCATTGAAGTATAGGTACACGCCATCGAAGCGTTATATCCCGGTTATCCAGAGTTCATCGCGGTTGTTGTTAACGCGGTTTCCTGGCGATGGTTGCCGGGGTTAAGGCATGTCCGTGTGGTTTTGAGGTGTCTTATTCGTGTGTTCCGGTAACCAGGCTACTGTTCGTGGCCCGACCAGCCTTATTTCAGGAGCAGTAGCAGCGGCGGCGCCACGGCCGCTGCTCAATAAATCCACTGTTCAATTAAACTAAGTTTAAACGGAAGTCTCGTACAAAGCGTGTATATGTATGTACAACGTACGAAACACTCGGTCCTAAATCAATTATCGAAGTTGGGCACCCTGTATAGAGTCCCTATACCCCGCAACACCGATCGTCCATGTTTCTGATAATACGGGCCCGAGGGTATATTATACTTAGGAAGGGTCGCTACTATTTGTGGCTGTAACGAGGAAGCGGGATCGGAACAACAAGGCGACAAGGCCGTTAATCCCTTCGCCCAATCTATACTTTCCAGATTACCTGGGTGGGATTTTGCCGTAACTCGAAAAACGGCACATCGCTGACCATACACAGGTTGCCGTACACCGAAACGTCATATAGGTCCCTCTACGGCCGGCGTAGATAGCCAGAGCTAAGCCGATGGTCTTCCGAGCACTAATAAGCACTGCATTAATCCTGCTGCCCCACTGCTTGGCAGAGCAATTTCGTTTTATTCTCTGTGATGTCACCTCAGGTTTGAAAATCTTACTTTTTAACGGGACGTGACGTCACGCGGAAATATTTCATCGTGACGTTTTTACCTTACTGACTGGTCATTTTTCAGGATTTCTCAGCCCAAGCCGGCGTCAACGCGAAACCTGGTATTTCTCGATCAAATTGCACCATTGTGAAACCTCCAGGCGACAACGTAATTTCCTTTATGGACGCGAGGCTGCGCCCACTATCTCGAATACAAATGCAGAAACTATGTAAACAATAGAAACTGATAATTGGCGGGAACTACATCGAGACATCCGAATAACCGGATCGAGCGCACAACGTCATTCGGGTAGCCAAGTGTACATTACAGGGGACCACTGCCGAAGGTATATAATCGGGGATGAGAGACGTAGCTAAAGGGATGATTACAAGCCAGCCAGCCAGTCGGGGGGGATCGACCAAAACCGCTGGCAAACTATTCCAATTGGTGCGTGCCACGGACGATGGGTTTCAAGACAACGAGAGATGTGAGCCAACCGGCTGCAGGCTCCGGCGAAACAGATTACTTCCCGGCTAGTCTACCACCAACTTTATCCCCGTCTTCATCCACTGATATTCCGGACGGAGGGGGTGAATGGAGAGGACAAAATAAGAGAACAATTAATTGCATCGCCTGGTGGAATTCAGACAACCCGCATGCAAACTACTTATCCAGAGTTTAGACGAGTCAAAATTAAAACTTGGAGAGCTTGGACTGTTGATTGAAAGTCGCCGCGATCGTTGTTTCAATCTACCGTGACATCGGAAGTTGGCATCATTCTCTAATTTGATGGCGTTCACATGAATTTTCGTCTCTCAATAGCTTCGAGGGGGGCCGAACAGGTTCGTCTCTACTCCGGCAGTCGCAAGTTGTCCGAGCTTTGTGTACCGATAGTTGATTAGTTGAGTATGCTTTGATCCTTGGGCCCCGTGTAGCTCCGAGTTACGAGAACTTTGTGGAAGCGCCACGGCGTGTTTTGTATTCGTGCATAACGTACCGGGGAGTTCAGGAAGATTCGCGCAGCAGGGCCGGCGGGCAAGCGAAAGACCGGGTAGCGAGCGCACGGAGCCACCCAGACCGCAGAGTGTCTGACCATACACTGACTGCAATCACTTGGTCGAGATCACCGCTTGACTGGTTCATTTGGCAGTCAGCGTCACGGTGAATGATAACGGCGAAAGATACTTCAACTAACGGTACGTTTTCGAGATCCTTGTTCCATCCCGTTCGAGCCGCAATGTCGTCACAACGGTTCATTGAGTTATCGCAACAGAGTTCAACGATCAAGGATGTCTTTCTGCATTCGGTCAAAGGCAACTCGGCGCGCCGAAATTCACCCCCACTTTGGAGTCGTTACACAGGTCTCGATATTCACATGATGGATAATATCAATCTTCACTTAAGTAACATTCATACAATTTATTTCATCCATTCGCGATGAATACTAATGAGGAAATGTCGTAAAACAAAAGACCGAAATACAGATTCGTTCGTAAGTCAAAGCTTGAATGGAACACGAATTTACGGTGTGTAAAGAGCGGTTTGGGGCTAGGAAGGCCGCTGTTATACCGGAAGCTTGCGCAGAAGCTTTCGCGGGCATCGAGTGTACGCCAGTCCAGTTCGCATTGACCGCAGCAGGACTATCAGTACGACCGCGCGTGAGGCTACACGAGGGTTTTCCGCAAAACCCCGAAATCCTTGAAAGCTCATTCCCCTCGACTAGCACATACGACTCTCTCGACCGCTGGTGCGTTTACAATGCGTGCTCTCACGCCCTCTCGTCCCACGCAGACGGCCCCTTCGAGAACCAATTGTTCGAGCGGCTTTTGTGGCTAACAACAATCAGGCTCCGATGAATTAGTGTTGCGTACACAGAAGTTAGCGTGATATTAACGATTATCACCGAGCTATCGTTTCAACGCTTTTTTTACCTCCTAAAAATTCTTTTTTAACGTTTTATCCTCACCGATTTTATTGTCGTTTGACTTTTCACCCTAGCACAACATCTCAGGAGACCAGTCTGTAGATTCCGTAGCAAAGCATCCTTCAACCCGGACATTCCTCGTACCTCTCAGGGTGTTCTGCCGCTATTATCCAGGATTCCGACCTCGCCGCACTATCTTGTCCCATTTCTCTCGTCATTCTCCTCGCCTCTCGTTTCGTCTCGCGACCGAGTCTGTCGCCGCCAGCCTCTTCGGTATAGTCACAGATCGCACGGTACAGTCGAGCTTTCACGATAATTGTCTCGATGATGGCAACGTTCAAGCCCAGGCTCGCCCTTTTAGTTTTTTCTTTCCTTGCAGTCTTCACCTTGTATGTTTCTTTTTTTTTTGCTCTCTCTCCACTCCTGCCTACCTCTTTCTTTCATTTCTATGCCCGAGGAACGAACCGTTGGACGATAACTGGGCGAGTTCCTTCTGTCGGCGGAGAGTTCTATCACCCGCTCGACGGCTGTACGCGACGCTGCGCCGATCTCCAGCGATTGGGACTTTTCTACCTTTTTCAGTGCCATTTCCTGCCACGTACTCCACAGTCGCATGGTCGGTCCATCCCGGAGCCGCAGGAGGAATCTCATTAGGAAATCGTGTAAGCTCGAGCGGTATCGCGAAAAACGATCCAAGTACTGCGGACGAACGAATTCTTGGCTTCGAGAGGGAGCGAACGGGAGGTGGTGCGGGAACGAGGCTACCTCTCGAGAGACCTCTCTGAGCGAGCGGCTACAATGGCTGGTAAAAGGTGGTCGACTGTTATAGGTGTTGAAGCATCTATATGTATACGCTTATATCGGCCGGGGGGTGGGGGGGAGGGAGGGTCCGCTATACGCGCGATTAAATGCAAATCCCAAAGCGCTTATCGGCATCGCGGCCGTGCGGCACGCCTGGCACGCCGCGAATTCCACACGCCGGCTTTTCCCACCGACACCACACCTGCCTTTCTGCACTCTTTACCCTATGCTTCTTCTCGTGCGCTACCCCCTCGTTTATACGCGTTTTTTTTTTTTTTTATTCCATCGCCACAGCGATACAATTAGCGGGCGTCGAGCGGCATCGTTCGGCTGTTAATTAAGGGGCCTGGGCCAACAATGCAGTCTGATATTTATTGTTCTTTCTCCCAACTTTTGTATCGCTTTTGTTTTTCGTCGAAATGTTTGCAACGCTTTTAATGAGTATTGTTCGAGGTTGAATGCAAGAAAACAAAAGTTTTTTTTTTTTTGCGGACAAGTAGGTTTTTGCCTACTTGTTTGAGATATTTTGTTTTTAAAGGTATAACGATTCAGTCGTCGGTTCAGTAAAAACAAAATCGTTCTGGTGTACGTTTTTCGATAACCGTTGGCTCCAGGCGGGTAATTATTCAGTGATTTGATTATACGTTCAACAATTTGATTTTCACGATGTTTAAAATTTATTCCGATGTAAATAAAATATGTAAAAAAAATTACGTTCGAGATTCGATCACTTGAATTGTACGTCAACGAATGCCCTTTCAAAAAACACGATGGGGAGACCGGGATTAAATAAATTTTGTATTATCACGTATTTCGGGCTGTAATGGGGGAGGGGGTAGGAATCGGCTTAAACAATTTAATCGCCTTGAATGCCTCATCCAATATTAACGAGGGAGTTTCGACCCTCTCATTCAGTTCGCTTTTATCATCCGTCGCAGTCTGAGCCCCTATCATCGTGACAATTGTTTTTTCATACTTCGGACTGTAAATATTTACTATACGTATATACATAATGTATTTACGCCTTAGATAAAAAATTTCAATGTGAAACCGCGCAGGGATTTAGTTTTATAAATAAAAGCAAGAAAATGGAACTCGCGCTTACCGTCCGATTTCCTGGGTGCTTCACGTGACAGCTAAGAACGGCTTTCTGGCCGACAATGGCCGTCACGTTTCTCGCCGAAATGTCATCGAAGTATGGCTTGTCCCACGCTCTCGTCGGCTTACTACTTCCAGCGACTACGCTTGCCAAGCTCGAACCTGTCAACACAGAGAATGAAAAATGTTTTTATATATATGTATGTATATATGTGTATTTTTTTTCAGTACTTCGAACTATTTGAAACGCTTTGTCCATTTCTGTTTTTTCCGGCAATTAACGTTACGGCACTATTCGTATATATATATATTTTTATTTCGTGCATGCGCGCCCGCAGAGCCGCGATATTAATCAATGCCGCTCGAGAGAAAATAAATTTGTCAAACGTATTTTCGCTACAACCCCGCCGTATCCCATTCGCACATTTTCATCCCCTCAATCATATATCATTCTGACGACACGGAGTGTAGGTGCATATTAACGTTCCGATTTAAATTGAATTTCGATATTTACCACGGTAAATATTCGATATTAATGAAATGCATTTGTTCGCGCATTCCTTCGTGTCCGAATGACGTTCGTCGATGCACCAAATTTCGTTCGCCAGAGGGGAACAGAAACGAACGGATAATCTGTTTATTGAATTTTACGAATTTTACGAACAAAGCTCGTGCGGCTGAATCATCGGCTTTTATTTCAGAGCACAGAACTTTAGTCGAACAGTGCGTTGCACCTAAAAAAAAATTAGCATATGCATTGCTGCAACAGCATATTACAACCCTACAAATTTTGTTTGTTGATTCTTTTCGATCAGATACAAGACTAGCAATGTTTCATCAGGAATTGCGGTTCGATTCAAGTAAACCTATTTTATTTAATCTTTAAAAAATCACACTGCAGGAATGCTTACCTAAGGGGATTCTTAAAAACCAGACAAAATATAATCGGCATTTTTCAATCTGAAAATTATTCCATTATATACGAAATTATTTTCCCTCGACCTAATTTTTTTCATGGCATTGCTTTGAATAAATTTGATAAAAAAGAGGTCCATACATAAACGTCGATAACAGTCTAACAATAAAACCATTTATCATCCGTTGCTGCATCTGCTCGCATTTTTCTCATTGAAATGGTGACAGCTATAGAATCCGACAATAGTAGTAACAGCAACAAAAATAATAACAATCATAACAATAGTAAAAAATAAAACAAAAGATTTCTCCGAGGCCTCGTTCGATCGAATCGTCGTTGCCAACGCTTAATCGAATTTCAGCAATTCCCCTATTCATCCAGACGGTAGTTGTTCGTAACAATCCACCCCCGGTTTTCACCCCCGATACTCATGCTGCAGCACGAACGGCGTTTACCGGAATGGAAAATTTTATCGTTTTCGCCTTTCCGCATTCTATATGTCCCGAGTATTTTTATCGTTCTATCTTGTACTTCTCATCTCTGTCACACTTCCCACACTTCCAGCCAACCCCTCGAACGGATTATGTTAATGATATCGAGAAGCCCAGCTCCTTCTGCAGCTGCAGGGAAAGTACGAGAAAGTTTCCCGGTGTTAACTGGAAATGAATCGCAAGCGAACTGTACGGTCACTATTACAATTTCGAAATTCTATTCTCCTTCCTATTCCACTTCTCTTCCACTGCAGTGTCCGATGGAGACTCGATTAAAGATCCTATCCGTTCTAGGTAAAAAAAAAACTTCAGGTTACGATAATCGACCGTCAGGATTTTATTGATTTTTTTCCAACTCCCAAGTTAACTTTTTGAATCGAGAGCATGACAATCTCGTATATTCACGTTAATGGTTCTATTAAAATGATAAGAGAGCAAAAGGACAAAAAATTGCTGTTGGTTCAATGAAAGAAAATACGATATTTTCCGGAGAACCCTGAAATAAAATTTGATTTTTTTTGTATAAAAATTTAAAAAATCACGAGATTATCTTTGGCCTCATGCATTCTCGCCGCGCCATTGACTCCAATATCGTTGAAATGATATCGAGGAACGAAATTCATTAAGCGAGTGGAATGGCCGTTTTGCCGTTTGCCGGAAAGTTTGATAGTCTGAGCTCCCTCGGCCCGAGCGCCCAGGGCTAGGCTCCATAGTTCCAGCAGGCAATATATGTTTGTAGGACCCAGGAGAGAACTGCGCGATTTATGGCACTTTCCGTAGAGCGTACCGAGTGAAACTACCAAAAGCGCACTGTCTTCCACGAGAATCGCTATCTTTCAAGGAAAACTCTCGGTGATTCGTGCTCGCTGCGCTTATCACCGCTACTCTGTGATTCACGAGGACCAGACTGGTCCGCCGAATGCTGCATCACTGCTGGCCGGCAGATTTTTTTTTACATCCTGCCTAAGCGGATCAAGGTCTATCTACAGCGAGCTTTGTACCTCATGAAACTTTGTTCGCGTTTAACTAAAATTTTACTACATTTTCATGTTCGATAAAAATCGAAAAACACACAGAATTCAAAGCTCCGTGAACACGGCAACGTGAAGGGATGAGGCACGCTTGAATTATCAACGAAGCAACGTTCGCTAGTGGAAATACCAGGATTATAGCAACCGCGACACCGGCTTGGAGATTTAAAAAATCATGTTTTCCGAGGCCCTTCAAAAATGTTATTCAATAAAAAATGGAATGGATTTAATCTTCAAGCTCCGTCGAGATTCGGTACAGCGTTACATCCTTACATACCTATTGGTTGACGCTCAATGTCAACGACAAGCAACGCTCGCTGGAAAAGCGAGGATTGAAGCAACCGGCTTAGAGATCAAGCAAAATTATATTCTCTGAGAAATTTAAAAAATGTTATTTCCTCAAAAATCTAATGGATTCAATCATTGAAGTCTGTCGAGATTCCGTAAGGCGTTATATATACAAATGCCTATTGTCATTAACATTGCGCGCCTACGAGCGGTAGAATCCTTACACGGTCCAATCTCGAGTTCCGCCACACCTGCAATCACGTTTGTCCACTTGAAATTGAATACAGCGCGCAGTGTGTTGCAGAGTTCCGATATGCCGCACCGGTAATGACTGTTACTATCGGACCACGATAACTACAGTTATGTCAGACCACGCCAGTTAATCCGACATCCGGGCTCGCCTCCCTTCCGCCTCTCCGCCGCGAACCCTACCGTGTTACACGGATATACGCAATCGTATAACAACCCGCGAGACAAAGTGCAGAGTCATGGTTTTTTGCAGTTTCGACAATTTTTATGTCGATGGCGTAACGCGTCGATGAATCCATCAAGTCGGAACGTTGGGAAAAATGGATCACGAATTTATCCACACCAGTGGCGTGTCGACGCGTTGCTGCACAAATATGTATACATATAAACACATTTTTTTAACGACTCTCCCCACATGATATAGAATCATACAGCACCAAAAATATGTAAAACACTTTATCACTGGAATTTTTTTTTCATGCACAAAAAATTCGATTTTCCGTTGAATGTAAACTAAAATAAAATAAAATATGTAAACAAAAAAAATAGATCTCCTCGTCGTGGGGGAAAATGTAACGACGTTTTGTAACGAAGCGTGAGAACTGGAGTGAAAAAATGGCATTTGGTTTCGTGTACACTCGACTCTGTTCGTTGAGGCGCACCCCGTAGAATCGCGTTCGGCCTGGGCTCTCCGTTCCGAGTTCAATCTACAAAGTGGTTGGCCAGTTGTCAAATATCGTTGAAAAATGTAGACCAAAAAAAAATCGTCTATCGACCTCGAAGAACAATTTTTTTGATGCTTCGGAAAATGAATCGAGCGCGAACGTCCGCATCGTTTTAATCGCACGGGAAACGACTGCTTGCGGTAATTAATTTCCAATGTCGTGTTTCATTTAAAGGTCGGGAAGGTGGAGAAGCGTGAGGCGACAAACCACAGCGGCACGTCCGATTCTGACCTGCGGAATACTCTCGGCCTCTATCTGTAATTACGTTTGCAAACTGAAGCGTTATGGCGAGTGGAAGCCAGCTAGCTATACGAGGTTCCGAGTGCACGGAACGTAATGGCTGTTACCACTCGGCCGAGCTATGATTATACCGCTGTCCGACCGTCGGATGCTGTGACTACTGTGACGCCTTCTATGCCACCAGCGTTCTGGCTCTTGCGCTCCGTACTACTTCCTCTCTCTCTCTGTCTATAGAGCTTTCCGCCGATGCTGAATACTGCCAACGAGTTTTGAACGTTCGGTGGTCGTCCGGAAGGGATTTCCGGACAACCGAGTACCGTTGCCACTGCCAGTGCTGCGATTCCAACTCTGAGTTCGATCGCATCGATTCATTGTTTCGAGGGCCACTGTGTTTTGTTACCCTGGCCACTGCCCGCGACGCTTGTCAATACCCCTTTGCCACCGTTCTCAACTTCCGTCGGTATTGGGATTTTCACCCCGTTTCTCAGATTTCTTGCAATCCTCACTTTTCCTTTCTTGCGGTTTCGCACCATCTCATACGGTATAATTGATTGACAAATGTTCTCGTACTCCAACACAGATCCATGTTTTTTTAAGTACAGGCACGAGTTATAAAACATTGTCTAATCAAGAATATTGTTCCATTATAATAAATAACGGGCGTATTTGGTTTTGGGGCGGATATTATTAATACAATCGCAGCTATCTTGTCTGTTCTCTCTGAAATGCCGATCAAGACTGTAGTCATCTGGTCAATCGATGATCTGTAAGTTTGTCATTTGCTGTAACGAGCTATTCCGGTCATCCATGTGATGTCATGTGTCTCGGTCAATACTGGTCTCTGTATTCATAACGATATTTCAAATTCAATTAGAGTCATAATATTGCACATTTAATTCGAGTTGTAATTTTTGAAATTTAATTCGAGGCCTAATATTTTTTATTTTATTCGTTATCGTAAATTCCGAGCGAAGTATGAAACGTGCTTGGGTGCGCGTCTGGCTCCTTTATTTTCCTTTTGCCGGCTGAAACCGTCGACGGTGAGTAATGTGTTACGAGCTTTTTCCGGGAGCTTGACCCGCGAGAATTCTCGAAGCTTTCGACAGCCGGGAGGATCCATAGGGCGGAAGAGTGCGGAATAAAAAAGAACCGTGACAAGATAGGGGCGCCAAGAGTGAAGTTACGCAGAGCTCTTAAGGGCGCGATTTCTGCGGAAAAGTTTTCATACGGCACACCGAGCCCCGAACAACCGTACAGAGCAGGAGCGGAAGCTCTGGTCGATAAAGGGATTGCAAAGTCTTCCCGAGACATTCGTTGTTGGCCGGCTCGACGTGATCGAAATACGTTCCAGCCTCTTCTCCCGCCTCGGATCGATTCGAAGCCCTCCAAATTCTTCTCCGCCGTTATGGCCGATATAATGATTAATAATTTCGCTCCGTTCACAGACGCCGAAACCTAAACTCCGCCAGAATTTGGCAATTAAATATATTTCACGAACGACCATAAAAATTCTTATCGTCCGATTTGCTGCGAAAGGTTGCTGCAATTTTTTTTTTTTTTTTTTTCGAACCCGTTCAAAAATATAGTATATGATAAACTCGAGTCGCCCTGTAGCGATCAAATATTTGCCCGCCCCCGACGTGCCGTTGAAGTTCACCGGTGTGAAATGGACTGAAGCCCTTGTGCCGCGGCATTAATGCGACAATGCTAATAGGGCTTGACAAAATACGTCCGGAGCCTCGGTACACTTACGGGATACAAAACCCGGCTTGCGTGCGTCCGTTCGCAAATGCGAGCACATGTCCTACTCCCATATGCCGTTGACTATTCCCGTTCGAGAGACACTGTGTGCCAGACACCAACATTCCCACAACCTCCGGCTTTCTGTATATTACGAGAGATTTGCTTATTAAGTATACGATTAATTGAAACATGGAAACGTTCCAGCCGCCTAGAATGCCGCTGCACACCGCGAGGTAAATATGCATAAGCAATTCTGCATCTGCTGTGTGTATAGTACTGAATTCACGGTAGATATATTTACGCTCGCGAAAAGGTCTGCGGAAACCGGGAGCCGAGTGCAAATTAACTGCGCAGTTCGTACACCTCGGAGTCGGCCACTTTATTTCGGTTTTTTTTTTTTTTTTAGTTCGTGTCTTATCCTGCGGACTCGTTGGACATCGCCGGGCAGTTTTGTGCTCTCGTTTTGCGCTCTCGTAACTAATTTTTTTTAAGGTTGTCTTTTTTTTTTTTTTTTAAGGGAAACAAGCTTTAGTTTTCCAGCTAGTGTAGAACTCTTCGGACCTTGATGACGGTTTGCATCTGCACTCGTCGTATTCGTTACGGTTGTCACGGGCCTTTCGACGGTACTCCGAAATCAGTGAACCCGAGTCATCGCAAGTTCTCGGGCAACGGTTGAGCTTTTTTTCCACCGTGTGCTTCGGAATAAGAGGTAAAAGCTCTTCGCGAGATAGAATACGTGAGTAAAGTAAGAAAAACGCGAGAGCACACGTGGTCGTATACTCGAAACGTAATAATGAAACCGAACTGCCGCGGTCGCTTCCGTTGCCGAGTCGACCGAGAGCCACGGATTTCCGGACCTACCGTAACCGGCCTTCCACCATTTTTCTCGAAGGGATGCTTGTTGTTGTTGTTTTTTTTTATTTCTTATTATTTTTTATTCGTTCGCTCTCGGCACTGCCTTCCAATATTTTTCTCCTCTCTCGAGCCGAGTCTTCCGCTTTTCTGTTCTTTTTTTCAACACAGGAATCTCGCACCATCACGACCGCGACGACCACCGCCGGGATTTTACCGCGAGCACGCTTCCCTATTGTAAAATAAAAAAAGTTGTTCGCCGAGAGCGAGGCGCGAAGCCCCGTTAAAGCTTTCGCTTTAAAGCTTTGCAACTTCGATGGAAAGTTCGCCTTTCCTAGGTTCGCCAGTGCTCCGCTCCGAAGTATCGGCAAAATCCCTCACGCCCGATGCGCAGCGCTGCCGCTGCCGAGAGTTCGCTACGCCGCGCAAGCTCGTCGACCTTTTCGATATTATTATTGCCCTGGGCGAGCCTTCCGTTATAACGCAGCTGTACGTACAGTTATATGATAGCGCTCTCCGCCGGTACGTCTCTACACACTTCCCTACTCTATTTTACACTTTTTTTCTTTACAATTCTCCCATTTCCCACGTCCATTCGCGGATTCAACAGAATAATACGAGCTCGCTAGCCGTACGCCGGAGGTTAATCCGGTCGTGACAATTATAAAAATTACGTAAACGGATTCGACGAATCCGCTGATAAAATGTTTCGCCCGGGAATTTTATTTTATACGCGTCATAATTATAGGAATTCATAATCTGAGTGATTTTCGAGACAATAACGAACGAGGATTAAATTGATTTCGAAAAAAAATAGCCTTTGCCAATTCAAACTTCCCGTGCATTTAAAAAAAATTGTGCTTGCCAATTGTAACTGGCTCGTTCGATTGTAATTGCACAAAATTGTCTCGGTAATATCAATTTTTTCGAGTCTCCGATTTCCCCCACGAGAGCGGAGGATATTCTATCATAAAGTAAATGAATTCATGGCTCACTCGGGCTGGGCCATTTACGGTTTCGTGCGGGACGAGCCACGTAGCCCACTTTACGAGTCACGTAAGCTTTACATATTGCATGGGCGCTACGTGAACAACGAAGACGAGAAGGGACGAACGAGTACAGTGATGGCTCTCCGCTGATGTTGGGAAGAAAGCATAGAACCGAAACGAGGAGGGAGACCGAGAACGGTGATGCTGCGATATGACCTAGAAGTTTTGTCGTCCCCCCTCCCGCCCCGCCCCGGAATCGCGTGCCATGTCAACGGCGACGAGTACGACGACCGGAGGAGGAGCATTAAATAAAAACGTTGTTCTCCGTATCGTCGGAGCGACAAACAACGAGTCGTTCCGCGTGCGTTACGTGAGACCTCGAAGAAGACAGGAAGAGCGGGAAGAGTCTCGAGACTGCTGGATCTTCCCGGTTCGCAACTTCTCAAACTCCGATCCTCTCTGCTTGTCCCGCTTTGACTGTATGTACAGTGAAGAGCGCGCTTGTTGCTACAGTGAAAGGAACGGGGCAAAGATAAACGCTCCGGCAACCGGCACAAGCGAAGTGTCGCTACTTCATTTTTCTCCTTCACAGTTTTACACGCATCTTTTGATTGCAATCGCGCTCGGTGCGATTGTAACGTTTGACGTCTACGTAATAATAAAGTTCATGGCGATTGGACACTCACGCCGACACTCACAGATACTCACAGATACTGTTAAACATTTTAATTAACCGTCGAAGTTAAATAATCAGTTGTTTAATCTAATACTATTAGTTTGCCTTATTCGAGCAATTATGTGCGCTTCACTAGTCGAACGTGCATAATATCTTTACGGTGTTATTTGCTATGTAACCCCTGCCACTGCATAATCCTGTTCTATATAATATCATATATGCATTTCCTAGCTGTTCGCTATGTACCTGTACCAAAGTGCCAGGTGCAGGTGTTTCAAACGTAGGCACAATAATTATGTACGCACTATGTGCTTTGGTAATATCTCTCAAGCGATATAGTCATATTTACTGGATCCTTTTCTCAGTGTACTCGCGGAACTCACGGATAATCACGGATAACCACGGATATTCATAGATACTCACAGACACTGCGAGCGCGCGAAGCTTGCGAGCCATCAAAACCACTAGTACATTTTTATTAAATTAAATTAAATTTTTTAAAATCATTCATTGTAATTCAGCTGTGCAATCTTGTCCGCTGGTCGGAATCGAATTGAAGTCAGATGGAAAAATTTAATAAAAAAAAGGCATGCCCTTCGATACTGTTCGTCTCGTTCGTCTCACCAAATCGACACGAAAGGCGTTTCACAAACCGCTCAACAATCAAAGAAGCAAAATCCCTCAAGAACCGTTTAGGCGAGAACGTAGGAATAATTATGCGCAACAATTGAATTAAAGCGCAGACGGAGTTCCGCGAACAGGCTTGACGGTATTTTGTGCAGTATAATACATTCGCGGAGTTTAAACCCCGTGAGTCGTACGGTTTAAAATACCACCTGTTTGTTTGCCTTTCGTAAGCCGCGCTCTAAACTTCGTTGTGTAAATATATCAGGAGACCCTCGACGAGAGTGCGAGGGTGTTGCGACGGTGCTTGAGGCATGAATTATTAAACGATTGTAAACGAGCACGGGGCGCCGAGCAACAACACTGGCCAAAGCTCCGAGCAATCGATTAATTAATCAAACCCGCTCAACGAGAATTTTCTGTACACATATTAAATTAATTAATCTAAATTCTAAACTACCAGGCACGAATCTCAATGATCCCGCTGCGTTCCCCCTAGTCGGGAGAAGGGGGGGGGGGGGATGAACCAGGGAAGCTCCTTTCATCACGTCGCTCATATTCCTCTCAACAGCCGCTGCTTTTCCGATCCCCGACCCTCGTCATCCAACGCACACATCGTCATTCGTGTTTGTCTTCGGAAAATATTTTCCCCAGCCCACAGTGTAACCCCGGCTTATACACGTGGCTATCAGTTTCATATCCGCGCATATTGAAGCTGGCGAGCGTGGCGATAAACCGGCGGAAGTGGGGCGAAGGAAAGACTCGCCCGACACGAGGACTGTACCGACAACTGCGAATGCCGAGTGCAGATACGGGAAAACCGGCACAGCTGGGGGGGCTCAATGAATTATTGAACAATCGTAAATGACCCGATGGAGAGGAAGAGCCGCGTTCGATTAACGATTTAATCGCGCCACTACATCACCCTGTAGCTCCGACTCGCAGTACGTTTAATCGAATTTACATAAGATCCGTGGAAAGGGACGGGCGAGAAGGGATAAGGCTGCTCGGAGGGGCTGAACGGACACCGAGCGTCGATCCTTTGCTCGGGGTGCGCATGAAGGGACGATGAAGAGGGGGCGGAGACGAGGGTTTCGCCGGAAGATTTTCCTCGGCGTTCCCTCTTCGTGATCGTATAGTTCCTCGTCGGAGGGCAAGAACGTAAGCCGGAGAACCGGGCTGGATCTCGCCCAGACGGAGCATCGATGCGGAGGTGCTGAAAACCTCTCAATATGCATGGGGTGTCGCGGTTCATTCCGGTGTGCCTGACTGTAGTAGCGCCCCGGACGACCGAGAGGCCCGAACGGGTCGGGCTTTCGAAAGGCACCCAGGCTACGAGCCGTTGCCCCGATCGACAATACGAGCTATTTCTTACGACGAACGTACGAAGGGTTCACACGTACTTTCGGAATAGAATCCAACCCACTACCTCCATTCTTCCTCCCGTTCGAAAAGGATCTCACGCCCGACAATTTCACTTGCGTAAATTTTATTTGCGACTCGTACAATTGCAGTGTAATTTCATCCTTTCGTAGTTTCTTTTTTCTTTTTTTTTTTTTTTTGATAAATGTAGACTTTCGTTGCAGCACTTTTCTTACGATTTCTTATTTGGACGTTGAGCTTTACTGATTAATTGTTCCGTCTTTTTTTTCCCAGATAATTATTAAAATTTTCTGCAAGGTTTATGGCTTCGTTTAATTTTTGGGTGAGATTTTCGGGATCTGGGATTGGTCGATGCTGCCCGACGCTCAATCACACCTGCAACTTGTTTATGAGTTTCTGATACCTTCAACCTCCGACCCGTACCGTTTCGTGTTTTTCACCTCCCGCGTACTACCAAATCGTGTTTGGATCCCATTTCGACCCCATACAGTATACGGGTCGCGTACCGTGTTCGCACGGCAGTGAAAACTTGTAGGGAAGGGAAGAAAGGGCTCTGCGAATGGTGGCAAGCGGAAAGGGTTTACGGAGCTGTAGTGGGATCAGTGAGAGGGTGTTCTGGCTTTTCCTCTGGCAGGCTTTCACCCCGTGGAATAACACATTTTCTTAACAATGTGCATCGCCTCTGCGCGGCACGTGTATCGACTACGATCCGCGCTGTTCACCCCTCTCGTCTGACTGCTTCGTGCCGTCTCCACTGTGGCGAGAATGTATGACGCGCGTGCATGCTGTTCTGTGTATGCTGGGTACACGCCTTCATAAATGTGATCTTCAAACCGTAAGTTTGAACGTGACGTCACAGCGAAAGGTTTATTTTTATTTTTTGATGACGTTTTATGTATCGGGGACTTTGATAGCCCTCGAGTCGTTTTTTATTATTTCGATTGATGTGCTTTCGACATTCCGACATGTATCGTGACACAACAAATTAATCGCGACGATTTGTAGTACGGCCGAGACCGCAGCATCGAATCGGGACGACGTTTCACTCCTCGGCGCATCTGTAGTTGTTCCACGACCCTTGAGGGGTGAGGACAAGCGAATGCAAAGGGCCGACAGCACGAGTACTTGCTCAAAGGCACTCTCGAGTCATGGCGACAAATACCGCCGGCTTACAGTTAGTTCCATTCGATTGCGAACTATAGTACTGCGGGATAAACACTCCAGTGGTTGGAGAATTAAACCAATACTGCCATCCCTTCTCATGCCGATGGTTTCGGTAGTCTCTCAGCTTCCGAAAATGAAAACAGCACGTGAACTATTTTTTTATGCCTGACTGAAGAGCTCTTTGAAGTCTTGTGCCTTTGAAGTGAAGTTACGTTAGGTTTTTTCTCTTAGGTTTGCATACATCAATAAAACAGTTTGACGTCGTCCATTCCTAGTTTACCATCATTAACTACAGACACATTTCAATCAGCCAGTGAAAACGTCACATCCAAGGCTACGGTGTGACGTCGAGAGGTATTGCCGATGGGCGGACGCGAAGAATTCACGGAAGAAGAGAAATACGCGAAAAGTGTGAAAGCCAGTTGCACCGAGAGGGAGGAGGAGGATAGAGGAAAGGCAGAAAAAGGGGAAGGAGGAGAGCAAGAAGGGAACAGGCTGTGGATGCGCGTAGAAGAGAGAAGGATAAGAAAAAAAGGAAGAAGCTCGAGGCGATGTTTAATGCAAACTCATCGATTCGCTGAACCCTCGGGACATTTTTCTCCCTCCGGTGTGGTAGATTCACGTTCGCGCCGAGCCAAACCGCCTGCTACACGGTGAAAGTATACCACATCTCCGAGGTTTCTCGAAGGCTCCGAGCTCGCGTCTGACGCCACGTTACGGAAAGATTGCGGGCGAAGATTCTATGAGTGATGATGGCCGGTAAAGTCAGATGCGTGGGGGAGGTCGAATAAAGAGAAAAGCAGGTCTGTCGGGTCGTTGGGAGAGAGGAAGGGAAAGCGATAGGGCGAAGCTTTGGGGAATATGAGCATCGTCGAGTCCCTAAAATCCATCCTCTTGACCCCGACCCACGTCGACGTTCTTCCCGTTTCGTCATCCCTTCTTCCCTCGTATCCTCATCTTCTTTCCGTTACATCCGGATGGACTAACCCACGCGGTCCTTGGCCTTCGGGCGGAAAACCAATAACTGGTCCTTTTCATTTTCGAGTCTCCTTCCAACCGCAGCTGGCTCGATCGCCCAAGAACCGCGAGCAACTGCACTACAAGTCCTCAATCTCCAAAACTTCGGGCGAGAACTTCTGCGATGCATCGCGAGTGTGTCTGAAACGAGCATCGCGAAAACGAGTCTCGCTTCCTCCTGATTGGACGCATAATTTTCTCCCATCACTCCACCGCTGGTGGACGAGCAAAAGATACCCGAACGTCGGGAAGTTTCCCGGGCTCTTCTCGTTTCCTCCCTCCAACGAGCTCTCAATCTCCTCGCTCCCTCCATATTATTCTCGTCTCACACTCGCCGAGACTACCGGTGCATACCGCCCCGGAGAATGAAACATCCCCCGGGCGGAACGAGGAAAAAAATGGTTTCCGTGGTGAAACGCCCGGAATAGAGAATCAGAGGGTGATATGGTTCTCTGGACCGCCGCTGCTGCGGGTAGCGAGCCGGCTGTTCCTCCAGTTCCAGGGTGCGGTGAAGCCCGCGAGTAGTTTCGCTGCCCCTCCAGCCGCGCCCCGCACGATCCGTCCCGCCGTGGTAACCTCGATTCATGACCGCCATTAGTCTCTTACGAGAGACGATTTCGCGTTGTTATCTCGACATCGTATCACGGACCGAGACTGCCACGTTTATTTTTAAATAAACGTTATATTACGTACGGTATACACCGAGGTTTTATATATATGTATGTATTCGAGCGAGAGCTTCTCGACCGGAAAGATGCAGGAATGTGTATGGATACGTATATGGGGACTATATTTCTTTTTATTGTAGTGGCCTCTGGGCGTGGAGAGGCAATGACCGTGACGCTCTCGATTCATGGCTCTTCATGTATTTTTCACGAGAAAGGAAAAAATGTAGGGATTGAGATTCCCCGGAGGGATTAGTATCTTCGGGACGGAGCGATCGATTCAAATGCATGGTTGGAAACCCATCCGTCTAGTTGTATGGAAATGTAACGGAGCGTATGCAAAAAAAAAAATCATGGAATCAGAACAAACAAGACCATCAGGTTAATTTTCGATTCTGAATTATCATCGTTTGGACCCTGAGGAGTTAAATGGCGGATAAAGTTTACCACTCGTTATTGTTCCCGTCACGATGGTTAAAGAAAAAACAAGATTTTGACATTTTTACGATTATGTTCTGTGCTTACTCGCCGCGGCACTGTCATTGTTCGTACCTTCGTAGAAAGGACACGAGATTGCAGCAAGTGGAGAAAATACTGGCATCGGTAGTTTCCACCGCGTTTCCACGATTTTTAACATAAACTTAAGTGCTTCTGTGTCCCGGGTGTTGGCCAAGAAGCGCAACAAACCGTAGCTAGCACCGGGATGTCAGACACCTTGGCAAGCGTGGCGGAAAACAAAAAGACTCGCCGCTGCTGCCGTTCACCCCTGGCGCAGCCCCTGTGGAGCGGCGGTAGCGATGCGACGTCGAGGATGGAAAGGAACAAAAATAATAAAAAAAAAAAGAAAGCAAAGTGAAGCGAAACGCAGAGAAAGCATAGAGTTCCCGTGTGTGCTCGGCTATAGTGTGTTCGGCTTTGGCCGTTGGTGTCGCGTGTTTGCGCTCAACGCGCCGAGACGGACGCGGGCTCTCCTTCCAGTTCTCCCTATCCCATTCCACCCCTCTTCGCAATCCAGAAGTGCTCGTCTGCTCGACAAGGTCCGCGACCACCCTCACGGATCGTTGCGCCGCTCCGCGCACAAGACGAGCAAACAAAAAGGGATGAGGGTTCTCCAAGGGTTTGCCAGTCTCGCTGCTAACTCAAACCCCGTTTTTTTTTTTTTTTTTGGCTCTCCTCTTTATCCTCGGTAATTCCTACACCCACGTTTTCTCCGTATAATGATGATTTTATAAATTGAAGCACTTAGTCACGAATGCACCGAGGTGAGCTCCAGGAGCTCGAGGTTACCAGGACGGAAATTCTCGTAGCCTAAGCGATATCGAGTAAGATTTAGTGAGAAACTTTGAGTGTCGTCGGAGTCACTGCCAGATCTGGCGTGGTGTTTGTTGGATGACTAAAGTCTCTCGTTTGTCACCGATTATGCATTTACCCTAGAATAGATCGACCCTTTCAGACGGGCACGCTGCTTTGGTTGACCTCCTTCGTCATTCAGCCGATACCTTCACTGAGAAAAAATTACGTAGCAATAGCAACAATACTGACATTTTACCGTCTACATTCTATAGTTAGAACAAGTAAAAGCAATCATGTCGGCAAGCATAATTGTAGTTTAACCAATTGAATATTTACTATCAGAAACGATCTGTATAGACGTTCGTCCTGGAAACTTTTCGTTATAGTAGGAAATACCATACTTTTTCTCAGTGTTGGCGTTTTCCAATGGTTGCTTTGCGTATCCCAACCCTCTCAACGACTTCCTCATCGGACGAGCGGCTCTTCTTTTTGTAGCTCCGAGATGTTTAAATCATACTGTCGGCGGGAGGCACGGAAAGCCAGTGCGATGAAGAGAAATATCGCTTCTCGCAGTGTCCGTTGCTGCCTCTGCTGTATTACTCTTTCTTGGTCGATCGTTAATTGCTCCCGACGACGTTGCACGGTACAGCAAAGCAAAGGAAGTGTGGAGTTCGGCGCTGCCGGGTCGAGCGAAACTTGGCAAGCCTCCGGGTTACGGATGTGCTCCGCCATTCGAATGTGCACGACGAAGCATCAGCACCAGGGCGAACCGAATAAACGTCGCCATCGTCCCGCAATATCCTACCCTCTCGCAACTGTTCCCTCTAACTCTCGCGCATCCGACATTCCTTTTCACGGCTCAGAAGTGGCTGAAGCCGCTTTAGAAAATTCCATCGACATCCTACCGATATTCTTTGCGGTTCCGGTCCCCCTCTTTTTTTCTTCACTTACCGAAGCTCAACCCTCCCCTTCGGCATCCGCCGATCGCTGTCACGCCGCTGAGGAGCGTGACCTTCTTTCCCAACCCTGTATCCTCCTCTCCGATTCCGACTGCCGTTTTTTTTACCTCTCTCTACGCTTCCAATCTCCCCGAGTACGGTTTATTTTGCACAAAGAACGAAAAATCTCATCGGTAATAATAAAACGTAGCTATCGTATTCAAGAGACACGGACACGACACTCGCCGATATATGAATAGTCGGTAAGGCAGGGCTCTGAAGCACAGTAGATCTTTGGAATATGAGAGGAAACGATGATATCAAACGTGATCGAAGCTTGGAATGTGAGAGGAAAAAGGAAATCGAGGAATTCGAAAAATAAACCGTTCCGGCGTTGGAATGAAAAGATCCGAAATACGAGGCGATGGAACGCGCCAGCCGGGGTGACGGGGGAGGAAGGAGCGGCGATAGTTTCCTAAAGAGGAACGAGCTTCGGAGGGCAGCAAGAAGAGAAACGAGAGACCGGTGTATCGAGAACGAGAATCTCCGGAGTGCCGGAAATAAATAACAAATTATCAAAGCCAGCGGGAAGAGGTAGGAATTTTTTTGTTCTCTTTCGGGTCGTAAATAAGAAACTGCCAGCCAACCCTTTTTCCACCCTTGTGCCCACTGGCCACCTCGCGTTTGCTCTGTCTCGGTGCGCAATGCCGCCAAGTGGTTCGCGGGTAAAATCAGATGGCTGTAAATCGTTGTTGGGGGAAACAGCAGGGTGGATGTTTGGTAGGTGGTTCCAGTGGGTCGTTGGGAGGCTGACGTCGGGTCTCGCGGTTCTGGATCGCTAGTTGCGGCTCCCGGTGAAACAAGAACACTCGCTTCGAGAGCGGGACTCTCGATTTTTTTTTTTTTTTTTTTAAGAATGTCGTGGAGAGACTTGAAATGCTGTGTCGTCGGGACGAGTCGAAGTCTCGGCGCTATGGTACGTAGGGGTTTTCTGGAGCTCGCGAGCGTTCTCCACCCCGTCGGTACACTTTATCTACTGCTCGATACTTCAGACAGCGGTTCCGGTCCTTTCTTCTTATTACTCGTAAATTTTACTACGAGGAAAACGTTCGCGTTTCACTCAAGCCCTCTGAAAGCAAGGCAAACTGGCATTACACGAAGTATCTTTGACATGCTGATTCTGCATATTCATGCGGAAGCTCCGAGCTTCCGTGAGAAACTTTGTGTACCTTTACCTATATTCTTTATAAATTTAGGAAGAAAATGTAGCATTTTCCTGTCTCGCGTTTAAGCTTGGAGCAAACGTATGCTGTACCGGGCGGGCACGCGCCCTAATTTTTTAACATTTTTGTATGGACCATCCGACATCCATCACCCGTGCCGAACCCGGCTCGCGTATTTTCATCCCCTGGTACTGAGCGAACTTCGACCAGAGCGGATCGCGAGGGAGTCTACCAGGAATTTGCCTTCCGCGTGAAGTTGCCTTCAGTTACCATTATAAGCAGTCAGGCTATGGAAGTCGAAGAAATTTATGCTTCCAGTTTCCCATCTCCTCTCACGCTCGACCTCACTTTGCGTAATTGTTTTCCAAAGTTTCATGCTTTTTTTAACTTCCTCTATCCCTCGTCGTCCAGTCCCGCAGTGCATGAGTTTGCAGTAACGAATTCATATAACTTTATTATGGAAAATAAGCGGGCTTCGAGAATATTTTGGCGAGATGAGGTAATCCCCCTCTCCAGGGTAGGGATGAACGCGTAAGTAATCCACCGAAACGTAAAACAGATATTCAGTGTTAAAAAAAAAAAATGAAAATTAATTTCTACGGGTATTTCTAAAGTTTTCCAGATCCTTGTGTGGGAGTTGCCGAATAATTAATTTAAACATGTGTTTTAATACAATACACTTTATGCCGCGAGTTCCAGGAATTAATAAGCCGCGTTTCGTTGGATACGCCAGTATTTTCACACAACAAAATGGTAAAAAAAAAAAAAATTATAATTCCACCCACCTCGGCGAGGTTGAAAGTTTTTCTTCCCTCGATGGGAATCCGCCGCTGATTTAGGTGGGAAAGAATGAATATTAAACTCCTAACGGTGCCGTCAGGATTAAAGTCCATGCGACCTTCCTCATCCTCATTTCGGATAAATCTCTTGGATAAATATTTTTGTGTCTTCTTCTCGGCTGGTTCGCCGTATTGCCACGAGCGCTCGGGCACTCTCTCTTTATTTTCAATCTGCCATCTCACAGTATTCTCGCGTCCCGCCGCCCCAGCCCCGAGCTGAAATATCCATCGCCGATGGATGGTACAAATTATAGCAATCCCGGTAATACAAGAATGATTGGATGGTGTCGTCCTACTTTTATATCCCTTGCTGGATCGACCTCCGCTGCATCCGCTGCACTGCATTTCAGGTGCACGAAGTCAACTCGTTCCGACATTTTTTTCCCCGACTTCCTCGAGACTCCGTTGAGTTTTTTTCAATGTATTCCAGAAACTCGGCGAGTAGGTCGGGTTCGTTTGCTTCCAGAAAAATTGCTCTCAAACGATTCGAATGTTTCTGCATTAATCTACCTGCCTATGCGATATTTCTTCGTTGCGTTCACCGCGATGGCCGGTACGGAAGTAGCTCTCAGTACGGAAGTCCAGAAACTGGATCCTGCCCGAACGATTCGTGCCCCTGAAGTATCATTGCCAGTGATGTGCATATTAAATTTCATCTCTTTCACCGTCAAAGAAACCACGAATGCGAGTTCCGCGGAGAGGAACCGCAACAATCCGGCAACTTCGGCATACAAGCAAGATGATTGCCATACTCGTCTCCGATCGCAGGAACGTTGCACAAACATCCGAAGTATTTACCTCCGTAGCTTTCGCGTCCAGGAAAGATTATTGTTATGCTCGAGTCCGATCGCAGGAAGATTGCGCAAACATCCGAAGAGCTCGGGGAAAATAAAAAAAAAAGCAAACCGAAGAAATCCCGGAAAAATAGTTTCAGGCTTGTGTGTACACGTTCTTCGAGTGTATTTCCGCAACGATGCGAGGAAGCTGAGAGTTACGCGAGCAAAGAGAGGAACTGGAGGGAGGGGGAGGTTGGAGCTTGCAAACAGCCCTCGGCCCGGCCTGAGAGATGAAGAGGAACGTTCTATTTTTCTTCGCTCGTTCCTCATCGGCCCTTCTCCCCCGCTCACTCGTCGAATTAATGGTTCGGGCGTTAATTGTTTGCCGATCAAATTTATTCGAGCGCGAGAGGGTTGTGCCAGCGGGCCCGAGGCGGGGTGCCGTGGCGAGGCGGAGGTGTGAGCCAGAAATCGGCGACGCTCTATTCCACCGCTCTTCAGCTACTGCCACTGTTTTAATGGCGCTACCTCGGGAGGGCCCATTATCCCTTACATACCTTCGGCGACCGGGGAAGGGAGAACTGAAACTCTCCGGTATTTACATAAAATCTCAGCCCGAACCGACGGGCTCTCGCACCATCGCGCTACATCGAAATGGTTTTTACCATCCACCTTCTATTCTCGAAAACTAACACGACCGCTGTAGCGCAACGCTCGGTATAAGCCCGGACTGGTATATAGTGTTGCTCTGGGTGCTTCGACCTTTCGCGCACTGCCTGATATTTGAATTAACGAAGCTCATTATGCCCCCCACCCGTCTGCTCCGCACCGCCCCGGAGGGAATTCCAGCCAGGTTACCGAGAGCGCAGCCAGTTCCACCGGCAGTCGAGAATGTACGCCTACAGAATGTACTGAAGTGCGTTTTACTCCGGCTCTAGTATTTGACGTGCACCAGCGGCGCAACGTTCCTGCAAGCGCAATGTGCTTCTCTGACGGCACTTTAACTCGACGCACACACTTATCGTTTCGCACCCTTGTTGAATCGTGCGCCTTCGTCGATGTTGGAGTATAAAACAAATAGCCACTCGAGAAAACGAGTCGGCATGCATTCTCCGCGCCGGCGTGCATTAGGCACCTCGTCACGGATAGAAAAAAAAATTAGCATACATTTATGCGAGAAAAAAGAAATTAATTGAAGAATGACGCTGCGAAAGGGGGATCGAGCGAAGTGAAAGTTCGTTTCAAAGAACACTGGATTTTGTACGAATAAGAGATCTAAATTTTGACGTTACGGCGCGTTCGCGGTTGGATGAGAAACAACTTCCACTTCTGCAGCGTCCGTTCAGTTCACTTTTTAAATCCATCATTGCGGGCGTAATTTTTTTCAACTGGAATTTACAGCTTTCCGAATAAATTAGCCAATCGCGAGATCTGCTGAAAGCGAGGCTGTTTGCTCAGCGGAGCGTGATATATCGAACACGGCAGCCGCGAGCTACAAAACCCCGTTCGTTCGTTCGTTCTCAGCCCCTATGATTAAGTTACGTACCGCAGAAAAGCTTTTCTGCGTTCCTACCACCACCGCCATCGCCATTCTCATCACCACTACAATCCTCCGAGCAAGTATCGTCGTATACAGAGCTGCGTACGTGTGTTGTACAGCGTAGCCGGTAGCGACGCAGACGACGCGACACCCAGGAAGTTTAATATTAATTCCTGGCGAATGAGGGGCGGGCTGATGCCCCTCGTGCTTCTCTGGCTCCGGGGGCGACGGACCGTTCGCCAAGTCATAAAGAAAAGACGTTTGGACGACGATTGGATAATCCAGCCGCGACGAACCTCGGCGAGACCGGGAACCGGCAAACGAGACTACGATGACGATGTCGAGCTTCTCTGTTTTTCAGTGTATGTACGGATGTGCACATGTATGTACATCTATATATAAACGTACATCAGCTCGAGTCATGCTTTGTGTAACTTCGCAAAAATAAAATCATACGTGTATATGTCGCACACCATTCCGAAAATTATCGTCCCCAATTTCTTGTACTTCATTCCGAAGAATATTTCTACCCTTACAGATCTTCTCCAATTTGATCCCATCAGGACGCCATACAGTGAAAGTTATAAGATTACACGCTATTCACGGCAAATGCTATACAGCCTTCCACGATAACTTCGAATCGTCTCAATTTTCATGAAAATCGTTATATACATTGAATCCGGACGTAGACTTTTTACATAAGGAAAACGAGTTTTACACGTTAATGCGACCCTCGAGTGATCGGATGGTAATGTACCGACGATGGTCGAATTATCCACCGGTGATTTTCCTACCAGGAACAATACAGCCGGTACGATCTATTCCAAGCGGAACACGAGAAACTTTGCGGGCTAATTCACCGAAGATCATTTTCCTGACGATTTAATGGACGAACCGATTTAGCGGCACGCTCGCGATGAAACCAGAATATTATTATAGAAACGGCATCAAGCTGTGTACCAGGCCGCCTTCTTGTCACCGTTATTCGCCAAAATGTTCGAGCTCCGTGCCCATAAAAGCGCGCTAGATTGTGGTCGCGTGCGTGTAAACGGGCGCATCGAAACTGAGACTGCGGCGAAACAGCGGTATCGTCGACAAATTCGAGGTTGAAACATCCGCAGCTATTAAACAAACCGCGAATCGATAACCGCCGAATTGAATTCGAGTGATAAACGCATCGCACGCAAATCCCGATTGGAATTAATTCGGGGCTGTTGGAGGGTTTAAAAGAATGTCGTTGCGTCGCCGCCGAGTCGACACGTGAAAAAGTTTGAAATCCGACGGAGGAACTTTCGAACAAATTGCAGTTGGCTGTGGAATTCGTGAAATGTCGGAAACGACCAAAACGAAAAATACTGTCTCACTTACTGTTACATCCAAAGTACAATCAATACATAAAAAAAAATTCGGTACAAAATAAAATATGCTTCGACCATTTTTTCTTTATAAACTTCATATGCATCCGACATATATCATCTTTCGTACGACAATTCTCCTAGAAGTGTCGTAAAATTACCTACCTAAGGGGTAAAAAAAAGTACTTGCAATGTCTTCTTTTTCATCAGTTGCAGTGTCTACAAGGGTGTTGCCTGAATACGTCTTTGTAGGTATCACACACGGTTCTATATCCAGCGGACGAAGTTTACTCAGGATCGTTACCATATCCTGTATTATTTGTAGCAACAGAGAGGCTGTGTGTGGGAGGGAGGGTTTACATATTGCGGACGAAGTGCAGGAGTGCACACGCGCACCATAAACCGCATACCCGACTCCTCACGCATGAACGAATCTCATTAAACTCTGTGCGACCTCACCAATGCACTGGTAATCTCGACCCTCTCCCCCCTCCCCCTCAGGTACTCGGGCACGGGTGCGACATGCTCACAATATCTGGGACAAGGATGAGCGGGATGAGATGACAGCGACAGGGGAATTTCGGGATTCGGAGTGTTTCCGAGAAGGCCCGAGGCACTAGGTGTTCGAATCCCGCGACGGACAAGCCCGACGTACGTATGTGGCACATGCGAGGCACACGATGCTACACAGAGATGTACAGGATGATTCAGATTAAATTTCAGATCGATTTATGCCGATAGCTTGATCATTCCGAGCTGAATGTGACCCGGTTATTTTAATGTGCGACTTTTTGTTCCTGTAATGCGTGGCAGCTCGTGCGAGAAGTGAAATTAACGTGCGAGAAGTGAAACCGGGACGGTGTGCGCATGCACAGTGCCATTATAGTACGCCTTGTTATGAAACGCCACTTTTGCCACGCCTCGCAGGCACAAAAAGTGGCGCTTCTCATGCATGCGTTGCAACGAGCATATAGTTATAGGTACGCTATAACTATTTGAATCAGCTGTCTCACCTATGCGATCTTGGTATTTTTCATACAGTTCGCTGCTGACGTGTTCGGCAATGTGCGAGAATGAAGGAGTGACGTACAGGAGGGAGTGACTGTACGCTCCAGGCTGCAGGAAACTCGCCCACAGCGCCTTCGAATATATATGCCAGACGGCTCGAGTATTCGAATGGGAATACTTGGTTCTTCGAACATAGTTCGATAAAACAGTACCGCAGCCGCGGCGAAGCCCGCGATACCGCAACCAGAGTTTATCGAATCGAGGAAAGAATTTTAATTCTCACCGCGTCTAACCGGCTCTACGGTGGGCACGCAACCGCAAGCGAAACGTTAACAATTCACCTCGACAGGAGTTTCTCTACCGAGAGAAAATTTATCAGGATAATTGGTGTCGCGTAACCATTACATTATCCTCCCCTCCGTGAGAAGTGAAAATTCTGCCCGGTACCGTCTCGTACAACAGGCAATCAGACAATGTACTTCGTGAAAAATAAACGAACCAACCCGTAAAAATTGCACCGTTGGATGGAAAGAAAAAACGGAAAGTGGTTTTGAAATATTGAAAGGGTGAAAGTATGAGGGTAGCGAGGGTCGAAGGAAAAAAAACGGTCCCGTATTTATTTTTCATACCCTCTTCGGACATCCTTAGACTAAAATTTTCTCGCCGCCGTACGAGCGAATTATTATTCAGGCGGCACAGAAGTCCTTGTCTCTCACCCCTTCGCGACGCGCCCGACCCGCCCTGTCGTCGCGTCTCGTCCCCAGGCTTTTCGAAATTCCCTGACACGTTTTAACGATTTCTCTCATCCAAACAACAATAATTATTATTCCAAACACGGCCGCTCTTTCGCGCCCCCCTTCCCACTCGCCACACCAGTTCGTGGCTTATAGTTCTCTATACCGCACACGTTCGCTATATACATGTTTACATATACGTATATACCTGCTACCGAGTTTTCTCAATAGTAGACACATACGTACGTGGAGCACGCGTTCGCAAGTGTCGAGCCCGGAAAATCTCATGTGGGAAGTTAGTTCGGTCCTGCATTGTACACGGTTTTGCCCCATTCCCGCCCTTTCCCCCGGCGTAAGCTTAACAGATTAAAGCTCCGTTGAGCTTTCGGGGAAAGATCAGAACGAGAGAGCACGGAAAGCGATGGAATATAATCCGAGCTTTTCCCTGCGTCATATATACACGCGCGCTTATGGCACTCGCCGTTAGCTTGCGTGTCGCGGTTCCTAATTACCTGACAAACTTTGAGACACCGAAACGAATCGGACGAGGGTGCTGCGATGTCGCCGCGCCCGCCCTCGATTCTGTTTACTTATACCAACCTCCCGGCCTCCGCACAGCTTACCTCCCGGCTTACGGATCCGAGAATGGAAACTCTCTTTGCTGGAGCGAAAATGAACGCGAGATGAGAAAGTAAAATCCTTCATCAAAAACATCAAAAATAGAGGTCGGAGGAAGAAGTGCATGCGTCGCCGTTCTTCAATGTCCGAGCCTCTCAACCCTTTCTCGAAAAGCGGATGGATCGAGCAAAACAAAAAATGTTTGAGTCCAAAAAGGCGAAACTCAATGGACCGTTTCGGTCCGTGACGACGGAGCAAACGGAAATATCAGTTGGCGATAGGTGCGCGAATTACGAAATACGATTTATCGGGGGTTTAAAGTTCCAGGTTTCTCCGATGGCACGGAGGATTCCCAACAGTCCTCGGACTGCGCCTCACGTTGTCCAGGCCAAGGAGTTCGTTCGATCGGACAAATGGAATAGACAGTACAGTGCCTACGCTAGAAACGTGTCTCCAAAGTGCGGAACAGGAGTGTCCCCTCCCTCCGATGTTGTTTCTTTTTCGCCACTTCCACCGCTGCCATTCTCAGTGCATCCCGTGTACCGCGCCCTTTCCGCTGCCACCCTTTCCCGTCCTTTCCTCGCCTCCGTGCGCTCCGAACCTGCTCGACTGAATCGAACGAAACCGCGAAACTAAAAAAGAATAGATGGAGTATGAAATAGGATTTTTCCGGCGATAGAAAGTTCTCGCACGATCCCGCACTATTCGATACAGAAAGAGCGAGTGATAGAAAAAGAGACCGAGGAAGGAGAAAAAAAAAAAAAAACGAGAAAATGTGAGGACGGCACGGCTGTGTCGTGGCGAGGAGGAGCCAACGAGTTGGTCTGTGCGGAAACTTCACGGAGTTGAGGACGAGAAGAGAAGAAGTATCAGGAAGTGAGGGAAAGCTCGAGCCAAGCCGAAGCTTTACTCTCGGACCCTTTTAGAGTGAATCAAGAGAAGTTGCGGAGGTTAGCTAAGGCGAAGAAGATTTCCCGTGACAATACGTACACGGTACAGGTGAGATGGCGAAAGCGGTTCAAGAGACGCAGCCATATATATTTTACCATTATATATATATGTATATATATATATGTGTATATGGAAGACCATGTAGACTGTGTCCATAGAGTGACGAGGTTAGACGCAAGACGAGTCGACCGGATGTCTTGCCAACATAGCCAACTCGGCAGAATAATATTGGACTACCCCCGAGATTCTATATATCTTTCGCACGAACGGAAATCTTGACTCCGATAGTTGTATGCTCACGCGGACATATCGGAGGTAATTTTGCGAAAGCGGCGAGGCAGACGGCACCAACATTCACGCGAGCATTTCAATTTTTATTTGCTGGCAAACCGGGTTGTATTCAAGGAAACTTGAGGGAGCGTTTTAAATTGAGTTTCCTTTTTTTTTTTTGAAAAATAAGATTAAATTTAAGAATTATGTTTAAGAAAAATTCGAGATGTAACGCCACAAGTGACTTCATTCAGCAGCGAAGAGAAATAAGGGAACCATGGCCGAAATGTCCACACGCGTGAAACAACGCGAAGGATAACCGAGCGTCTTCGTCTCTCGCGAGGGTTTCAAGTTCCGAGTCGCGACGTTCGCGCGCGGCTGTTTAAATCTCTCAGTGAAAGTAAAGTCAGACGAGTAAGCGATACCACCCGACGGTTAATCCCGCCGCGTGGCTGCGATATTGCGTATCGCGCGACGGAAAACTGAAGAGTGCGCGAGAGCTCAGGGAACTTGGAATGCGAATCCCAAGACCGTGGAGTCGTAAACTCGTTTATGCTGTGCGAGTTCCTCAATCCGGCCGCACCTGCAACGGTGTTTGGGCCGTCGCACGAGCGATAAGCGAGAATGAAATAGAAATGCGGAGATAGGATGAAGCAGAGCGACTTCCCACAACGAAGCGAAGCGAAGAGCATGCAAAGATTAGAAATGAAAATAAGGAACGAAAAAAAAATTAATTAAAACGACTGGAGCGGAGTGAGAAAAATTGGAGGAGAGAATAGAGGAGAGAAGAGATACGCGGCTCTTTGGGAATTCGGCACCTTTGAAATACGTGCCAGCCTGATTTTACTGTGGACTTTTACCATTATGATATATTACCTGGGCAGTTGTGGCTTCACTTTCGGAGTGCCAGGGCGAAGTCGGAGAGATCCGGGGGTTTCCCCTCTTTTCAAGCCACGCTAGCCGCTTTCCGGCTCTTTTCAGACTTCGGCTTTTCAGAATTGTTTTCGTAAATGAAAGCGCCGGAAAGCGTCGGTGCCGAGAGGCGCAACGGAGGCTGCTGAGAGTTTGGTACAATTCTGGCACCAGCAGACCAAAAGTGAAAGAGACGGCCAAAAAGCGACGGTGGATACTCAGGGAGAGGGGAGAGGGGGGTGGTTACACAACGTTTTCATTGTTAGTTGTTCTACGTACGTCAGGGTTAGTTACTCTCCCTCGGACTCTCACTCCTTCTGAAAACCGGTCTCGTTACTTCCATTCTTCCTCTTACTCTCTGCCTACTCGCTTTATTGCACTACTTCTACCTTTCATTCGACAACCGGAATGAGCAAGAGACCCCATTTGCGACCGAAGCTCGACAAGTCTGGCTCGAGTCCGGGGACTCCGTTGCACTGTCGTAGGCGGGAATCTGTCCGACTTACTCTTCTTCGATCCCTGTTTAATCCACTTTTCCTCAGACCCTTGTTTTCTTTTCTACCCTTTGACGGAGAACGCTACACTCGCTGTGTGCATTTCTTTTCTACGCTTTGTCAGAAAATGCCACACTCATTGTATGCCTTTCATGAGGCGGTATTTACCGCTCCTTGGAATTGATTTAACTGACGGAATTCCGTCACATGTGTCGAAGTCATGATTTATCTCAATACAGTTAAACGGGTCGTCTTATTCGAGTACTCGTACACTTATATATCCTTGTATACTGCGCTCCAAGTAAAAGTGCACCTGCGAATCCTGTATTTTTCGACCGAACACCTTGAAAACTGTCGCCGGTCCGATTTCGTCCATTTTTGTCATCCTGCAAGGCTGTATTTGCTGCTCCTTGAAATTTATAAACCGACGGAATGACGTCACATTTATCGAACCCATAATGGGTCTCGGTATAATTAAACGGACCGTGTTATTCGAGTCTTTATGGTAAACTTATATACCCTTCTATACTGGATGTATCGAGTAAAAGTGTGGCTTCGAATCCTGTATTTTCCGAACGAGTACATTGACAATTGTCGTTGGTCTGATCCAGTCCATTTTTGTCATCCACTCAGCGTTCAGGACATCTTCTTTGGGATGATGTAGCCAAGATCTAATCACAGCGCGGGGCTGCCGGGCAAGTCTTCAAGGACGTACACTCGAAGGACTTCGGCTCCGACGAAGTTCCAGATCCTAAGAAGCCCCGTGGGATTGAGGTCTGACCATATCGGTGGTGGTTCGAGCGACGGGGTGAAAGATCCGATCGGTCGCCACGACGCTCATCTCCCCGGCGGTGCTGCTCTTACAGGGTCTCCGATCCTCATCTCTCTGGTGGCTTGCGACTCCGATTAGACTCTCGGCAAGGTCGATCGAGATCAGTAGCTAACCCCCCCCCCCCCCCCCCCCCCCCCCCGCCCACTTGCGATTTTCTTCAATCCCACGATTCTGGAACCGATAAATTCAATTCCCTGCAATTTCCAATACGAAACATCTCCAATAGCGACTCTGAAATCTCTCCTTTGAAGCGAAGCCCACTTTTCTCAACAACTCTGGAAGTCAATTTTGTTTTATTCATATCTTCACCGGCAATTCGTTATGTAAAATTTAATTCATCGAAACAAGCGGGTAATTAATAAAATGAATAAAAGTTCGTCGAATGCAATGTCGCTTATTCGTCCTTTTTTTAATTTTGAATCCTAGTCAACGCTAATTCTATTTTTTTTCTTTACATTTGTTTCACTGCTCTGCTCGTCGATCTTTGGAGCGGAGCGGACGCGTTATCTGCGGTTGACCCGAGCCGGGATGTGAAGCATGGCCGGAACTCGGGGTCGAGCGCCGGCCACGAACTCGGGGACATTGAGAAAACGGAGTATGGATGAAAACGACGAGAGATGTTTGAGAGGCTCGAAGCGAGCCGGCCACCGAGCCGGTGGTCTTATGCTCTACACGCGCACACGTCATCCGTACTCGGTCGTCGGCGTCGTCGTCCGCGTCGTCTCGGTGCGTTCGATAAAGCCAGAAGGCAAAGAGACGTATGCCCGGTGTCCACCGAGAAACGACCGAGAATGAATCTTCCCCGTCGTCCGGAGAGCGAGCCCGGAGTCAGCCGGTGTACGCGCACGTATAGGACGGGCATATATATCCGCTCCTCGTATACCCGGCCGCCCTTAATCCAACTGGCAAACAAATTACACGAGAGTGCGCCGAGCAACCCCGTGGAGCGGTGGTAATAGTAATAGCGGCACTAATAGCAGTATAAACCGGTATCCATCTTCTCTCCACGAAAAGAGGACTACGAGCCGCTTTGTGCGGCATCGCGATCAAAAGAATTTCGCGAAACGCACAGTACGATAAGGGCGATGCCTAGGGGCAAAAGAGCTTTCAGACTCGGTATCTCTCGGGACTTTAATCCGCGAGTTAAAAAATTTTGCTGAATGGTCGACCAACAAATTTTTTCGAAACGTTCGTGTACGCCTGAGACTCGATTTTCACTGGCTGTACCGCGTGTGTGAACCTCGAAAGGACACCTTATTGAATTTTCATCGTGAAACAGACGGTCCTCGGGGTCTTCGGCATCCGACGAATTTTTACTGTTATTTTTTCAATTTTATCGAGGATTGAAAAATTTGAAAAAAGTCTGTAGTGTGAATTGGCGTTTGTATCGAACGGTCCAATAACTTTTTTGCACGAAAGTAATACGAAATTATGCTTTTTTTATCAATTGAAAAGAAAACAATCCTTTCCTGATTCCATTGTTATTTTTTACACTCTTTCGCCCCTTCGGTTTTTCGTTTACGTCCTTTACTTTCGATTCGACGAATCGCGCTCTTGGGAATGCACCATCTACGGTAATACTGTGCGCGCGGAGAAATGGCTCGAAGGGAGACTATAGCTCCAGCCGCCGGGGCGGCGGTTTAAGCGCGCATATACCATGTACAGAAGTAGATTCTGAATGCGCAATTAGGAATAAAAAATATCTCAATGGGATATTCACGTTTCGCTGTTCAATCCTCTCGTCTGGCAGCCCAGCCGAGCGTACAAACACTAAATTCGAACGTTCGAGCGCCAGGGAATGGAAATATGTTGTGTGCTTTCATGCTAGTTTTTTATGCATGTGTGTGTGTGTGCGTCAATGGTGTCGAATATATTTGCACGGACATCGGTACGAGCCCCGACCATCTCTCAGTAGACCCACCACATCCCCACACCCTCATCAAATTACAATACGCTTCGCCTCGTTCCGCATTCGCGATGGCACATAATCGCGCTCGCGGACAACGCCCGATCCCCCGGGTGGCGAATGCAAAGCAGCAAAAATCTGAAATACAGAGATGACCAAAAAAAAATGTCGAAAAACTGAATACATATATTTTTCTCCTCTCAGCGATAAAATTAATTATTGTTTTATGAATATTCATGATGATATGTCGAACAGGACGACGGTATTAGCTGATGTTCCGTGCCATCGTGCCAAATTGCGAAGACGAGAATATTTTCGCCCCTCTCGGAATAATCTAATTAAATTGAAAACAGCATTGCTATGCACATCAAAGCTAAATTTTACAATGGAAATCCGAGAGTCAACCGTGAGCGGAGAAAAAAAAATTCCTGACCAACACCTTGATCCGTTATTATCTCAAATTATGTGTTCCAGCAATATAATAACAGAATCATAATTCTTGCTTCTGGCTCGAGTTGTCGAAAGGTTGCCAATTAAATTTAATGAACACTGATGTCGTTGTAGTGGAGGGATTTCGTATAAACGGTCACATGGTAATTGAAGTGTGCGTTTGAAAATTTCAAAGGGAGACTGTGGGGATTTGTTGCGCGTCATAAAAGAGCCGTAGCATTTTCGACAAAGAATATTCACTAATTAATGATGCACTGTGGAAGCGGGATGAGGGCAACTATGAGGGTACAATATACCAAATAGCCCGGTGGATTGTTTGGTCATTACTCTGGCCGAATAAAATGGTTGAAAAAAACAGCCTGATGTTTTCTTTGCAAGCAGCAAACAAAAAAAAATATATTTACAAAAAGTAAAAAATACCAGTGAATAGGAGAGAAACTCGTATATCCGATGAAAAACAGACTACTCGAAACTTACAGCTCATTAATGTCCAGTGCACGCTTGTTATCATCGAGAATAAAAGAAAAAAAAAACAGGATCCTGTACTTGTACGTGCGTTGCGTTCGAGAAAAATCATTTTTTAACGACCAACATATTTTCAATCCGGTAAAAGTAGTTCGCATTCCAGTTAATTCTTGTCGTATCTTGACCTGGTAATCGACAGTGCAGTTTTATACACACGGTTTGCAGGCAACTTAAATGGGTAAGTGAAATAGAACCGACCGTGTGTATTTTTATTTTTATTTTCTTTCCTCCCTCCGTTTCGCGTGCGATCCTATGTTTTTCTCTCCCTTTTCTCAATACCGTCGGAAATATCAAGGAAACTTGTTCTGAGGTAATCCAGTGGTCGGCAGACCGTGTAAGAGTGGTAGATGTGGAAGATTTTCCCGGCAGGACGTTCTCCATAGCAAAAGCGACGCCTCGTTGCTGCGACGAGGTCGAGGATCGTCCGTGTTGCGGTCTAAAAATTTCTATAAGGAAACAACGTTGCCGTACGCCGGATCTTTCGTTCTGCCGCTGGCTCGGATGGCAATGGTTGTTCCGTGATTGGATTAACTTGGTTACGGGCGAGCGAGGGGTGCAACGACAACGAGATCGAGCGAGCGAGGAGAACTTTTGAAATGAAGACCATGGAGTCACACAGGGTTTAGGTGAGTAAATAAGTTTGGATGGTGAATCGGGGTCATATCTTCAAAGGCTGTTGAAATTAGAGCAAGGAACATCTGCCGCGCAGTATGAACCAAACGTAAAATTCAGAAAAATATCACACAATTGTTTCGTGATTTATGATTCACGAGAGGGCTGTTTGAATGCCACATCGAAACCCGGAGGATAATTGTCCTCGGTGCAAGATCGATTTTCATTGTGACTCTTCAACTTTGAATGTGCAAAGACACTGTAATTTACCTACAGACACCTCGTCGTGTCTTCATCGGTGCATCAAAAGATTTCCGGTAAAGAATTTTGAATGTGATTGAGCCATGGATCCCGAGAGTGCTTTCGTCGTGGCTCTTCCCTCTCGACCTCTTTCACGTAGCCCGAGGGATTTCTCCGAGCCTGAGAGTTTCCTTCTCATTCTCCGCGGAACTCTTGCGCCCTTCTCCTCCGAGATGAGGAGACGAGTTCGTCGCCCGCGGTAAAATTAATCCGGCGATACCAGTATTACATTTAGATGTTCGCGAGGCGGCTCCGCGTCGCGAAATCCGCCCGGAGCCCGGACGCTGGGACGGAGATTTCCGCGCATTCGAAATTGTCACTTTATTCGATGAAGCACCCACAGCGAAGACGGCGAAGGGGGCTCTTAAGATCTGCTTCATGCATATATAGGCGGATGCTCCCAACGCGATACCCGTCGCTCAGAACCACCCCCGCGGATTTATCCCCTCCCTGCGACGCACACAGCGAAGTAGCAAGAATGAATACCGTCAGCTTTCTCTTCACGACGGAAAGAGGAAAATACATCGACGAAGATGAGACTCGACGTCGTTATCTCTTGTACAAGCTTGCACGGCGAGTCCCGGAGAGATTTCTTTAACGGTGAAGTTTTTACATATTTCATCTTTCCAATTTGAAGTTCATACATAAATTTTGATCTCCGTGTTCTCTCTGTTGACACCGAATGAGCAAAAAAAAAAGAGAACATCGATTCGGGGGTTGAGCGGGATGCCCGAGACCTCCGTCATAAAACTTCGACTTGGATCCACCTGGCGTGACGATTATAGCGACTGCCAATTCAATCCAAGCCCACCGTGCTCCTTCGTTGTTAAAATTTAGGATGCAATAAATATCTTGATAGGTTCTCGATGAGGCGTGAGTCGCCGGCGCTCGATGACGATTTCAGGGCAATTCGGGCGTGCGTTGTGAATGCCAACAATGCTCGACACCCGGTGAAGCTATCGGGAGACAAATTTTACGGCGCCGCATTTGCCGTATGCAATATCTATTCGTACGGTATAAAATTGTCTCGAACGAGAGGCGGCTGGGAAACGAGCTCAAAGGAGCGGGCTCGAGGGGGAGGATGCGGGATGGACCGTCAGTGTCGTAATGCAATGCGGTGCCAGCAGGTGCCTGGAGAAACGGCGGCGAGGAGTGAGTGACGATAGAAATGGCAGTGGCCGGGGAGGTGGGAAAGGGAACCGGAAACTACGAGGGGAATGAGGCGTGCAGAGGGTACTACAGAGGCGAACTCCGGTGCGAGCGTAACGACTGCATTCAGGGAACGCCAGGAAGAAGTGGTGCCGCCGGGTGGAGCAAGTACTCGCAATCGTCGCGGCGTTTCGCAACGGGTTACGGCGTTTCGTGTATCGATATTTGAATTCCGTTGCGATCCGCAGTTCTATAACTCACAGATATCGCTCCGTCGCATGCCATTAGAGTAATGCCGTGCACACAGTATCCCGTGTACACCCATCATCGGTATAAGCACGTGGACGCATGGCAAATACGCGGACACGAAACTCATTTGTCATCGCGCCGGTAGGTCGCGTTGCAAGCGTTGGTATTGTTTTTTTTTTTTCTTTAAACTACGCAAATTTTGCATACGACCCTTAGAAGTCTAATTCGACTAACTAAAAAATAGCTCCACGTATTCATGTCACGATCTGCATGTTTTTTTTTTAATTATAGATTGGAACGAAGCAGAAATAATTTGTCAATAGTTATCCAGCCTCTGCACACATCGCGCCTGGAGCAACAAAAATAAAGGCTGAATTCGCATGGCTCGATATAATCTTGATTCCTGCGATATCTTCCGGGTTCGTCCGCACGCAGCGATTTTTATACCCCCGGGGTTTATTAAATTCTTCTATTCCTTCCTTTTCATTATCGCGCAACATTCGCACCTCCGAGCGGAAGATCCGCTTGGCTTACTCCGTTATTTCCGATGGCGATGATTCGCTCGCGAGTCGGGCGAGAGAAAGAGCGAAAAAAATCTCACCGGAAATTGGATGGTTGTCGCGATGCGGAGTACGCAGAGGCGACAGTGACTACCGACACGCGAGAGGGATGGAACGGCATCTCGCCCTTCGAGGCACGGAGTTCCCATTGACGTGGTGGTAACAACGCGTCGCGTCGATAAAACTGGATGTATATATATATACTGTACATACACCTATGTACAGTACGTACATGGATCTGTGCACACCGAAGCCGGAGGATGAGAGGATTCCATCGGGAACAACGATTGAGAGAGCCCGAACACTTCTGCTACGATACGTTGCTTTCGCAAGGGAGCACATGGAACGATTATTGCCATCTCCGCGGGCATTTCAAAAGCGTGAAAATTGTCGATTTTTTTATATAACTCTATTTCGTTCCATCGGAAAAATCTCGCACGGAAGAAGATTCTCCTGCATACAGTACGCTTCGTACTGCTGCACCGGAGCGAACTAATTGTTTCGTTGTGTGAAAATAAGTATTGTTTACAAGAACGAGCCGCTTATTTTTAATCGCGTACTGCAGTTCCGCTGTCGTCGCGCTTCGACCTTCGTCATTATAATGATGAGTTTTATATTTCCGACGACGTATTGACGAACAGTACGTGTCGCTGCGACGGTTCTTCTCGCAAACTATCGCGCTGGCTGAAAAACTGCTGTGCGATATGCAGCTTATATCTGTGTGGTTGAGTCCACCGTTATTTATTGGGTTGGTGGAAAAACTTTTTACCTCTTCCGGTCGTGAAAAATCGAGCGGGCGGAGTTTCCGGTCATCGGCAAGACTCCACATTGCCCCAGTTGGGCGCATCGTTGATTTCGGAGCTTTCATCCGGGCACTCGTATAGTTTCTCGCTTTTTCCCATAGTCGGCAACTGTCGACAACACTTGATGTGAAAATGAACAAAAACAAAAAAAAAAAAAAGAAAATAAATTGGGCACGCCGCATTTTTCCAGGGTACATGCCTTTCCGCTTGCATGCCCGTCATTTCACCTAGTATCTGCGAGAAAATAAAATAAAAAATAAAAATAAAATCTACGCGCGTCACAGAGTTAATGACAGTGCTACTCGTTTCACCGTTCGCGATCGCATCTCGTATGGTGTACACGTTACTCGTTAGCCACCCATGTGTGCGCAGATGAGATTGACACTCGAAAGAATAAATGCTAATCAAGGCGCTCAGCGGCCTGGGGAACAATTTATACGACGCACGAGACGATTTTATTATGTGGCTCGTCGTGTTCGTGGCGCGCAGACACGCCACACGCATACCTTGCAACAAACCAATCGTCATGGCACAGCAGCCGCAGCTCGTTGTTTCAAAACAATCGTAATGTAAATTTCTCGTCGTCGGCTAGATCCACGAAAATTCTTCGATCAAGAATTTCGATAACGTTTAGCGCCTCGCGATAAGCCGCTATGCAACAACGAGAATTTCATTTATGCAGGGCTCTTGATTGCAGATCCCGGGGAATGTTTAGTTTCGATGGTTTTAGTGTAGGATGTTGGGTACCCCGTGGGCCACATAGTTTCCCGAGAGAAATACAATGTCACGTACTGACCGCGAGTTCCCAACTGCTGACGAAACTCCAAAGCTGCACGAGCATCAAAATTGTCGTTTATTTGCGAATTGTAATGTCGGAGATCCGAAACACTTCCGAAACAATAATCGCACCGTTAACGTGCCAAAATTGTATGACATAATACGTTAATGCCAAAATATTATTTCAACCAAGTTAAAGTTTCTGCTCTTCGCATACATAATTGAAAATCCGTTTCACCAGCCTTGACTCAATATTTTTCTTATTGCCACACCGGGGCGCCGTGATAACGACGGCGACGAAAAAAAGCAATCTCGAACTGATTGCGGATAAAAAATGTCGTTGTGTGCTGTGATAATTCATTGTTTTGGAAGATAGTGATGAAACGCGTGAAAACTTATTACTCGCTCATCGTGACACGGACGCGCTGCGAGATAAAGTGTTTATCTCTACGATCGCACGCTCATAGATATTGTCGGGCAAATATTGGTCTCATACTATCACCGAATGTACCGACGATTTCTCACACTTGAAGGCCATTCCAAATATATTGGAAACGTATCGAGCACGTTCTTGCTCTACTTTCCTATGTTCCTTTATTTACACGTTTCTGTCACTGGATGTCACAGGATGTGACGTCGTATAGATAGTATTTGAAAAATTTCTTTGCGATTGTAAAAATGACGAAAAACGTCACTTCCATTTTTTACTGACCTTTATGAATTTTTCAAAGACCTTCACAATGAATTAGAATCCATATAAATTCACCTATCGTGTATGTATATGTATATTTCTGTGTTTGAGAAATGCCAGGATGAGATATAGCGGAACGGGGGTAAATAGACGCAATATCGATGGTAAACAGTGAAAATAAACTCTCTATTAAAACAACAGAAAATATTGTAAAATGAGAGCGCGTGGTGACCCGTGTCAACCATTACGCATATATGAGCGTGAAACCTGTTGCACGCGGCACGTAACCGGTGCCACCTCGGATGAGCGCGAGTGCGCGTGCGTCGGCCTCGCCGGGCTCGGCCGGGAGGTGTTTCTGATTCTCGAACACACTGTCTTATCTCCAGTTATCGCCAGGTCACCCATTTTCGTGCGTTCGTGACACAAATATGCGCAGAACAACGGGAATATACCATAGTCGAATTTCAGTTATAACGCAGAGCGACGACCAAACGGGCGTCAGCTTTCCAAGATGTCGTTGCAAGCACCGACCTGGTTGAGCGTAGGATTCGTGGAGAAAGTACTAAAGAATTCGGAAAGTGATGACTCGATTAAAGTAAAAGCTATTGCGACAAGACCCGCAACCGTGAATGGTGATAATTTTCTGAGCGACATGATACGCGTCGGTGTCGAATATTCGCACAATAAGGTTGGTCATGATGCAGTCGAAAAGACGTCACTAATAGTGAAGATTGCTCCAACACGCGACAATCCCAATTACGAACTGGTAGGCAGAAATACCGATTTCCGTTGCTATTATAATCGAATCATGCGATAAATACTGAAAAAAAACTATGATATTCACAAACGTATGAAGTTCACAAGTGAATAGAAGAAAACGTACCTAATCTGTCCTAGAAAAATGATCTTTATCCGTCGATTATGATATAATTAAGGTTACAGAGGCTGAAGTGTTTGAAAAGGAAATAAAAATGATGGAGGACACACTGGTGAAGATGAACAATCTTCTGAACGAGAAAGATTATCGTTTGAGTGCGCGTGTGCTGTACGCCGAGAAAGGAGATCCTTCGTTCCTCGTGATCGATGATCTAGTACCAATGGGCTATCGCATGGCCGATCGAAAGGCTGGTCTTGATCTGCAGCATTGTACACTCGCAATCAGAGGGTTGGCCAAATTCCACGCTAGTTCTGTAGCACTTTGTGAGAAGGTATACAAATTCGGATAATTCGAAGTCAAAAGTCACCCAATTGACTTTTTTTCCAGGAACCGAATCAGAAACTTTCTTACATGAAGGGCGCTTATCACAAGGAAAATCCGGATATCGTGAATAAATTCTTTACAGATGGTATACGAATGCTTTCCACTGAAGTAGCGAACTGGCCAGAACTGGGATCCAGGTATTTTATCTCTCGGGGAAAAGCCCTATAAATTGGAATGTAGAAAACATTCCAATTCCAGTCTCAGATCATTTGACCAATTTTTTTTCTTCAAATTTCGCTTTATATTACATTCTTACCTTGAGGATTTCTTTGACTCACGACTTATCTTTTACAGCGCCAACATATACTCGGAGAAACTATTAAAATTATCGACCGTCTGTTACGAGAGGGCAGCAGAATGTATCAAGCCGAAGGATGACGAGTTCAATGTGCTAAACCATGGTGACTGCTGGGTCAATAACATGCTTTTCCGATACAACGAGGAAGGCACGGTCACGGATCATATTTTCGTAAGTGACATCTGGCTGCTAATGGAGTGATAGAAACTTCTCATTTTTTAAAATGGATACCTAAATAACGCACGTTTTACGTTTAAGGTTGATTTTCAAGTGAGCTGCTGGACTTCGCCAGCTCTCGATATTTTGCAGTTTCTTAACACGAGCGCCTCAGACGACGTTTCCACGCATCATCGCACAGCTCTTATTGAAGAGTATCTGAACGTTCTGACGAGGACAATGGCGAGACTTGGCTGCAAGATAAAACCACCAAGCATGGCAGATCTGCAAAAGAGTTTGGAGGATCATGAATTTTTGTCAGTTTTAATGTCAACGTTGGGTCTGGCATTCGCGCTTATGGACAAGTGCGATAGTAATAATCTGGGCGATATCGTACAGGCGAACGGTAAAAACGTTCACCAGGCGTACAGGACAAAAACGTATTGTAAAATGATGCTGAAGCGGCTGAAAGATTGGAACAGTCGAGGATTGATTGACGCTTGACTGTTGCCTTGCACGATATCTGTTACAGCCAGAAAATGCAGGACATTCAATCATTTCATAATCGAAATGAGAGGAAATGTTGTCTATTTTGCGAACATTTGAAAAATCCTTCACACATATCTTTATCTCTTTTCATTCGATATCTTCGATAGACACATTGGTCAAGCACTATCGGAAAAGAGCGCGTGCAACAAGATTGCCTGATTAGACATCTAAAAAAAAGAAGTTACTCATATTCAATGAATAAATCATTGTAATGCGAAAACCGCAAGTAATCGACCGGACTCTTAAATTAGGCAATAAATGAGTGAATTAAGAGCGACGATCACCCATTATCCTAGTCGAACAAATAATTTACGAATAAACGTGCCAAATTTTCATAGTTCAATCGTCAACGTAAATCAGCGAATTTCAAGAGTCTCGAATTACGAAATAAATGTTCTTATTAAAAAAAACTGCAACGACGCGATTCATTCTGCCGTCGACACTTCATTTGTTTCATTTCCAAGTTAATAAGCGAATTACCTCTATTTAGTGGTGATTCATTGATAACACTGAAGGTAATGATTAATAGACGATTGAGCAACATAAAAAATGATTTAACGTGTGACTATGAACCACCGGCGAACCTCTTGCACAGAATACAGCACGTCTAAATCACTCGGTTGTCTAGTTGAATATGTGGATGTTGCATAAATCAACGCAGGTATAAAATGCGGTGCACGAAAGCACATCGATGATGGAGAGGTTGCGAGAAAAAAAGGAGAGGAAAAATAAAACGTGCATGGTATATGAAGTCAGGCTATTGTCGAATCGGCGACACATTGGATATTGCATAACCCGATTAGATCGGTAATAAATGTAAATAATAATTTATCGTTCGAACGTGTGCTGATTGCGCAATCGTTTGCCGTACGTTCCTCGCAGGCCATATCATGCAGGCTGGCAGCATAATGCTCCGCAGTGACATAGCAGTGGAACCCCACGGATACGTACAACGTTTATCTGCAATTGTCTTCAATTGACAATGTTTTCTGGGTGAGAGGTCTCCCCCGAGTGTCAACGTCTCGGTTTCACGTAATAAAGAAAAGACGAAGTAGATTAGAAAATGCTTTATCGCTGTGTAACTTCTCACGAAGGAATGCGAAATGCGATATGATCCGGAGCGGTACCCGAGTAGAAATTTTCACGCGTTACATCGGGCCTTGACAAGGTCCTGAGAAGGCCTAAAAAGGGCCTTATCACGGCCCGATGTAACGCTCGAAAATTTCTACTCGGGTAAGTGACGCACATATCTCGTGCGCCAATTCCGTCGCGTGACGATAAGTGTCGTTCATCATTGCCGCTGCGAAGAAAGTATAATTACGGCGACGAAACGCCGGAACGAACCGACGCACGAATGTCCTACGTTGGTTTTTTTTTTTTTCCTGAATCAAAAGGTCGAAAATATCATGCGCGCCGCAACAGGAATATAGACTCAGGATCTAATTGTGAAGAACTTACATTACACGACCTCGCGGCTATTATTGACTTCGGTACAGAGAAGTACTCTGCGTAAATTTCGAGCGTGCTTCTTCCAGCCATTGGGTTCAAGCTATAGACCAGCAATCGGTACCTTATTTAATGGTCCTAAAGACCGCAAAATTGGTACTTTACCGCAACGATTACGACGGTACGGTTGAGATCACATTCATCTGATCAAAAGTCATTCTTGGCGTTAAATGACGTGTAAAAATGTGACTCTGCTGCGAAACGTGAACAAGGCAATAAAGTATTACTAATTTATATCACTTTACGAGAACTGTTATATTCCTGTCAACACAATATGTCAATTGAAAAAGTGGAACCGTTAATCATAGATAAAAAATTGTAAAATTTGTATTTCGGACGGTTCAATATTACTTTGAATTGATTAATTAATCCATTTCTGTAATGTGTCGTAGAACCTGATATTCCACATTTGCACGAGTTTCTCTATAAATATACCGCGCGCAGAGTACATCAAAACACAGACTGTAAGCAAAGACGCGCGATGCTTAGACGTTCCATAGACCAGGTAAATACGCGAAGGCAGCATGACTCATCTGATTCGACTAATAACATATCGTCTCGAAGGTTAATTTTTTTTAATGACGAAGCCGTCAATTCCTCATTCTTTATCAACGTCGGGAGAATGACGCTGAATTTACGACTCGGTAAATTTGACTAATATTTTGGACATTAATCGCTTCGAAAAAATATGATCTTTCGGCTTTTCAGAATCTACTTGTTCCGCGAGATTCGATATTAAAGTCAGTATTCGGGTCAAGGATCAGAGGTGAGTCGGTAATGAGGCTCAGCCGCGATAATCCCACTCGGACTGAATGGAGGTTACTGTTCGCTACCGTCGCCGCTTTCAACTTTTTTTCGCAATCTCGGTCCATAAATGCACCAGCTGCATGCTCAGTGCAAACACCTTGAAAAAAAAACTGTTATACTTCCGTTTACCGTGGCCCTTGACGATAGATATCGCTTTATGTAGCTAAAGAGAAAACTATTGAAAATTGGCCGCAAACGATCTCAACTCTTTTTAATGGGTGAGCCAATGAACCAATTACGAACCCTGCCTTGATTCATTGATCGTTTCAGTTTCAGTTCCCAGGGGAAACTTCTCCATAGATAATTTCTGATAGTATATATTCCATTGGTTAAACTATAATTGTGATTGCAACCATCATTTTTTTTTCATTGTCGTAATTATAAAAT